>OZ018326.1:109958858-111217608 GCA_963969495.1 Ceratothoa steindachneri
TGTTAAGCCATTTAAACTGAATTGAGACATTTCATAGCTAAAAATACAGCCAATAGTTCCAAAGTTGGGAGAGATTTAGTTTTAAGAGGTGCAGCTTTAACATAACATAACATAATTTCACGGATGACAAAAGCCACAAGGGCCTATCAAAGGTCATCCGTATCCATCAAATCCCACCCACATAATGCATCCACAGGATTTTGTCAGATCATACATCTACAATATACAATTTACCATGCTTGTATACAGTACTCTAAATGTGGCCTGACATAAGAGTTATATAGTTTAAGGATAACCTTCTTACTTTTGTAGCTAACATTTCTTTTAATGTAACCTAGATTATGCATACATCAAATTAACTGATTTTCCCACAGCATAAACAGCAAAACCATAGGACACAGTGGAAGTGCATAACAAAAAAATGAAAAGACAATTAGATTCATCAAAGGCGAAAATGTACATCTGTCAACTTTAATTTCTTTGAGGGCATTCAAATCTTCCTTCAATTGATTCCAGGATTTTTTTAACTTCCATTGGAACTTCTTCATCCCATTTAAGACTCAATTGCCACAATTGTCTCATTAACATTCTGCCTTTGATAATGACAGGCAAAAAGATATTTAAAAGGTCAAAAACTTTAGAAATTTGAGACAGAATTAATCTAATTTAAAATCAGCTAATTTTAAAGAATCTTGAAAGGTGTTATATTTATATCCCAATACTCTCTCCTCTGGGCTAGCATGTTGAACAAATCTTTTATCTTTTTGAATTCTAGTTTGAAGTTCTTCATTGTTAGTGTTCCAGAGTTTCAAATCATAGCCTCCTTCTTCCATGTGCTGCATACATTCATAATATAAATTCTCATGATAGTCAACATCAGAACTCATAATTATAAAATTATCAACATAAAAGTTTTTTTTAGTACTTTTGAATAAAGATCATTGGGATACTGACTCACATGATATTTGATTACATAATTGAGTATAAATGGAGAGGAAGTGTATCCAAAAACAATGGTGTTGTATTGATAGGTCTTGATTTCATTGTTTTGTTTCCAAAAGAAGCAAAATCTATCTTTGTCAGCTTGAGATTTTAGTTTAATTTGTAAAAATGCCTGCTTGATGTCTGATAAGGGAACATAAGAATGTGATCTAAATTCTAGAAGTGATTTAAGGAGAGAAGACATCAAACAGGCCTTGTATAGGCAGCTTCATTAATTGATGGTAAATCATTGACTTTGAGAGAGCAATTGAAGACAGGTCTAACTTTTGTAGTAACTTGCTGTTCAGTTTTGATTATGGGTTTTGTGTGGTATCCAATGAAAATTTTTATACTCTGAGGGATCTATACAGATCTCCTTAATGATACCATCTTTCAAATGTTGTTTAAAAACATCCTCATATGCTTGTACTAAGTCCCTTTCTTCTAGTGATTTATAGACCTTTTTTTAGAACTGATAAAGCTATTTGATGGAATCAGATTAACTACATGTTCCTTCCAAGGAAGATCTACTTTATAACTACCATTTTTGAATTTGATATTATTCCTAAACTTTTCTACTTGATCACTGTCTACAGTGGTATCATAACTATCTAGGCCTAAGGATTCTATTTTAAATGTATTCTGCTCCGTCCGGCCCCAGCTTAGCCTCCCTTCCTTCCTTCAGATAGCCTGTATTTCTCCCCTACTTCGTCACTTTTCATACAACCTCTCCCACAACTTTCTCTGGTCAGCCTCTAATTTCACAGGGTAGATGCTGACCTTCTTCTCAAGCCAACCGTCCCGGATCGGAGCTGAGGGGGCAGGGGACAACATTCCCTAACCCCTGAGCTCCGGTTCGGGATGTGTTTTTTTTTAACAACCTGCTTCATCCCCACCCATACCTTCCTCACATCCCTTTTCCTTTCCTCTTTACACTCTATCAGTTTTACACCATGGACAGCCAGGCCACCAGGCAGGAGGGGTGGTCCCAAATGGTGGCACCTGGCTTTGCTGGGCCTGTAAGCACCTCTTGCAGTGCGGGCTACTGCAAGAGGTGGTGAGCGATTGCGTCCCATAAAACAAAGAGGGTCACCATGCCCAATGATGCGAAAAAAACACATCTCCCCTTAATTTCCCCTAAAACAACAACGGAGCCGCCCTCGTGCAGCTCCACAGAAAAGATGGAGGTCCCCCTCTTGTGCTTGCGCAGGGGACCCTCCATATTTCTCTAACCGGAGAGGAGGCTTACTCCTCTCCATTGCTTACAGGTGCAGGGGACTCCCCCTCACCCCCTTCTCTGGAGGTGCTTTCGGGCACCTCCCTGCTTCCAGCGGCAGTCCCTCCTTTTCTTTCCAAGGGGACTGCCAAGAAAGCCAGCAGGTGGCCCATAGCGAACCACTTCCCCATCAAAGCGCCTCGGTAGGGCAAACCCCCTTAGGGAGAAGAGGGAAGCCAGGCCCCTTTGGTTGTTTCCCTCAAAAGACCTGCTGGCAAGAATATTAAACCTTCCTGAGGTCAAGTCCTGTGCCTCCCCACACAAGACTGGTGACATTGCCAAGGGGACCTGCGATGTCCTGGGATGGGATGGCCAACTGGAGGCCCCTTCTGTGATAGACATGGTCCTTGAGGAAACCCAGCGTCAGACGATAGGGCCTTCCATGGGGGGGAATCCAGGCAGTACAAGGAGGGGAGGGATCTCCTCCAACCGGTGCCCCTGCGACGACCAGGACCTTCTCCATTTCGGAGAAGGACCTGGCTGAGACTAGTCCATCTGGCCTAGGGGCTTCATCTGGCTGAGGTGAGAAGCGGGTTCATTCCCCGGCCTCCTCTCCTAAAAAGAAGAACAGAAAAAAGACTAAGCCAAGATTGGCACATCCGGCCCCTCTGCCCCCCTGGGTGCGGAGCCCCCGACTATGACAGACCAAAAGTGCACAGGGCGGAGTCTCGATAACATCGGGGCCCCAGATTCAGAGGTTAACTGGCATTTTCGAGCCTGCTGGCTTCAAACAATTCCTCATCATTCACTCCACTGATGGCAGCATGTTGGCCAAGTGCAACATGATCCATCAGAGAAGCCCCGTAAGGGACGCGGCGATTTGCCATCCTGGCTGCCGTGCTGACGGGATCAGCGCTCCGTCCGGCCCAAACTTAGCCCCCCTTCCTTCCTTCAGATAGCCTGTATTTCTCCCCTACTTCGTCGCTTTTCAAACAACCTCTCCCACAACTGGTCAGCCTCTAATTCCACAGGGTAGATGCTGACCTTCTTCTCAGCCAACCGTCCCTGAGCTCCGGTCTGGGGTGGTTGGTTTTTAACAACCTGCTTCATCCCCACCCATACCTTCCTCACATCTCCCCCATAAGGGGCGCGGCGATTTGCCATTCTGGCCGCCGTGCTGACGGGATCCAGCGCCCCGTCCGGCCCCAGCTTAGCCTCTCTTCCTTCCTTCAGATAGCCTGTATTCCTATCCTACCTCGTCACTTTTCATATAACCTCTCCCACAACTTTCTCTGGTCAGCCTCTAATTTCACAGGGTAGAAGCTGACCTTCTCAGCCAATTGTCCCGGATCGGGGCTGAGGGGGGAGGGGACAATGTCCCCTAACCCCTGAGCTCCGGGGTCTGGGGTGGTTGGCTTTTAACAACCTGCTTCATCCCAACCCATACCTTCCTCACATCTATTTTCCTCTATCTTTTTTACGCCGTGTTCAAGGTGGAGCCACCAGGTGGGAGGGGTGGTCCCAAATGGTGGCGCCTGGCTCTGCCGGGCCTGTAAGCACCTCTTGCAGTGCGGGCTACTGCAAGTGGTGGTGAGCGATTGCGTCCCATAAAACAAAGAGGGTCACCATGCCCAATGATGCGAAAAAAACACATCTCCCCTTAATTTCCCCTAAAACAACAACGGAGCCGCCCTCATGCAGCTCCACAGAAAAGATGGAGGTCCCCCTCTTGTGCTTGCGCAGGGGACCCTCCATATTTCTCTAACCGGAGAGGAGGCTTACTCCTCTCCATTGTTTACGGGTGCAGGGGACTTCCCCTCACCCCCTTCCCTGGAGGTGCTTTTGGGCACCTCCCCTTTTCCAGTGGCATTCCCCTGTTTTCTTTCCAAGGGGACTGCAAGAAAGCCAGCAGGCGTCCCATTGCCGACCGCCCCTCGGGTAGGGCAAACCCCCTTAGGGGGGAGAGGGAAGCCAGGCCCCTTCGGTCGCTTCCCTCAAAAGACCTGCTGGTAAGAATTTTAAACCTTTCCGGGGTCAAGTCCTGTGCCTCCCGACATAAGACTGGCAACACTGCCAAGGGGACCTGCGATGTCCTGGGAGGGGATGGCCAACTGGAGGCCCCTCCTGTGATAGGCATGGTCCTTGAGGAAACCCAGCCTCAGACGGTAGGGTCTTCCATGAGGGGGAATCCGAGCTCGGTGCCAAATACCGAATCCGCCCCTATGCAAGGTCCTCCTCAAACGACTGGGCATTCTGAGGCAGTACAAGGAGGGGAGGGATCTCCTCCGGATGGTGCCCCTGCGACGACCAGGACCTTCTCCATTTCGGAGAAGGACCTGGCTGAGGCCCGTCCATCTGGCCTAGGGGCTTCTACCGGCGGAGGTGAGAAGCGGGTTCATTCCCCGCCCTCCTCTCCTAAAAAGAAAAGGAAGACAAGAAAGACTAAGAAGACTCGGGGCTCCTCTCCATCCGCGGGGGCTACGGGGACGGATGGGTCTGCTGCCACTTTGGCAAGCAACCAAGCCAAGATCGGCACATCCGGCCCCTCTGCCCCCCCGGGTACGGAGCTTCTGACCATGACAAAGACCAAAAGTGCACAGGGCGGAGCCTCGATGACATTGGGGCCCGTCATTCAGAGGTTACCTGGCGTTTTCGAGCCCGCTGGCTTCAAACGCTTCCTCGTTATTCGCTCCACTTATGGCAGCATGTTGTCCAAGGGCAACATGATCCATCAGAGGAGAGGATTAGCTAGTGCAATTGGTAGAGAGCCGAAGGTAACCCGTTTCTCGGACGGGAGCCTTCTGGCGAATCCCGGCGAGGCGGCCAAGATAAGTGCTCTTCGGACACTTCATGGCACCCCGGTGAGTGTTACGCCGCACTCTACCATGAACTTTGTGAAAGGAGTAGTTTATGCGAGGGAACTCGTTGACTACTCCATTGAGGACATCACCCTAGAGCTGGCCGACCATGTGATGAGAAAACAGGGAGAAGCCTCGAGACCCACCCCTACACTCTTCTTCACGTTCGACCTTGACAATCTATCAGAGTCCGTGCGTGCCGGTTGGTACCTCTACCGCGTTAAGGCATTCGTGCCACTGCCGCGGCGGTGCTATTACTGTCACCGCTTCGGCCATACGAATCGGTCATGTAGACGTTCAAAGTCGGGGTCACCCGAAGTCTGTGTAAATTGCTCCAAGGTCGCACACGATAAGTCTAAATCGTGTGTGGCCAAGTGTGTCAATTGCGGAGAGCCGCACCCGGCTTCTTCGAAGCAATGTGGTGCATATCTCCTTGAGAAAGAAATCCTGGCCATTCAGGCCCAGGATTGACTCTCATTCCGCCCTCAGGCAAAGGACTTGGTCCTGGCGCGCCCGGCTCTGCCTGGGACGTCATATGCCTCAATAGTTGAAAGGCACTCTCTGCTCCTGGCCCATCCAGGCCAGCGAGCACGGTTGTTTCCGCGCCCATTTGGAGCCCTTCGGCGGGCTCTACCCAACCCGGGTGCTTCCCTGGTAAAGCTGGCGGCAAAAAGGGTTCATACCCTGCCCCGGCTAAAACCAGGGCTTCCCCCTCTTCCCCTAGCATGACCGTTTCCCTTAAGGCGAAACTGCCACGCGCCTCCACCGAGTCGTTAGACTCACAGGAGGCAACACCCCTGAAGATGGTCGCTAGGCCATCTTCCAGGGTTCCTAAAGCTGTTCCCCGAAAGGAGGACAGCAACAAAGGAGCTTCGGCCCCTTCGCCCACGCCCCGAGGTGGAGCGAGTGGCTCGGAGACGGTGGTTCCTCGAAAAGAGGGCCCCCCGCCTCCGAAGCCGCAATGGCCGCCTAAGGTTTCGAGGCGGAAGGAGGAAAAGACTCGCATGGCGAGCACGACCTCCCCCAATAAGTCCTCGAAGGCGACTGCGCCTTCAGCAATTTGTCCGGCCAACAGCGCCCGGGGTTCTGCCCCTGGGAAGCGTACGGCCATTCCCGTGAGGGACTTCTGTTCGAAGAGGGACCCCGCGTCTCCACCGGGCTAGGCCTGGAGGGCATATTCCTTCAATGGAATTGCCGTGGACTCCGGGCCAACTGGGAGGAGCTGCGGAGGCTCGTCTCATCCCGTTCCCCGTTAGCTATCGTTTTGCAGGAGACCATACTACGCGCGTGCCTCCTGCCCGCCCTTCCGTGGTATAAGGGTCTTGCAACCCCACCACCGCCGGATGGCCGGGCTGAGGATGCGCGGTTTACATCCGGCATGATGTCTCCGTTCTTTCTTTCTCTTTAGATACCTCCTTTCAGGCAGTGGCTGTGCAGCTGCACCTGGATACGAGGTATACTCTGATTTCTGCGTACATTCCACCGTCAGCTGACTTTGACGCGGGGGACTTCCGCCGCGTCGTGGCACTGTTGCCGAGGCCCTATCTCTTGCTTGGAGATCTGAATGGAAGGCATCCTCTCTGTAGAGATTACTCTATAAATCCCAGGGGACAAGTCCTTGCCGATCTAATCGAAGAGCTTGAGATGGGTTTCCTAAACGTAGATTAACTTACGCATCACTGTCCGAGAACTGCTTCATTTTCTTGCCTCGCCCTATTTTTGTGCTTTTCGGATGCACAGCCTGATTTTGATTAGGAGGTGGTCGATGACCTCCATGGTAGTGATCTCTTTCCCATTCAAATATCATTTTCAGGGCAACTGCTGCCTGAGAGACCACCTCGGTGCTGCTTGGTGCGGGCGCGGTGGCCTGCATTTCAGGAAATGACTGAATTCTCTATCTCAGTCGAGGAGTTTAGGCCGGTAGATGAGGCCGTTGAGTTCTTCTCCCGCAACCTCATCGCCGCGGGCCTGACTTCATAAGCATGATCATTTACTGATATGTGAGATATTAATTTGAAAGCTGGGCCTCTGAAATAACCCCTAAGATACTGTAATTTAACTGAATTTGAAATATTTAATCTATAACCTATTACATTTTGAAATTGGGTAAGAAAATTTTTTAACTCAAACTTATCCTTTTGATTTCCTTCGAAAGTACCACATTTTTATGGAGGAAGTTTGACCTCAAAATTAGGTCCTGAGCCAGATAGCATTGTAGCGGGCCGAAAGCGACACTAACCCCGCATTCCAACCTTATCCTAGAATTTATGGACCTTGAGAACCCTGAGGAAGAATTGATACGATTTGCTATACAGTCCTTTTCTTTACAAAAAATACAGTGAAGATTACAGTTATATTTAAAAAAAAATAAAACACCGGTGCGCATTCAAAATAAATACTCTATACAAATTAAACTTCTCCAACCGAAAACAAAAATAAAATATGACAGGCGCAAGGACAATTTTACACAACCCAAACAAGGTCCACACAACAAATCAATAAAAAAAACAACAACACCCGAACGAGAAGGGGCACGGGACTATCACTTGTGCGCTGGGGGTGGTGGTAGTAGTAGTAGTAGTCAAAAAAAAAAAGGAGACAGGCTCTCAGCCAATGCAGGCTATATAAGCTAAGTATCAAATAAAATTCTCCAAACTGGTTAGGTCCAAAGACAGGAAAATTTGAATCAAATCAATAGGCCTAAAGTTCTTTAAAGTTTATATTGGTTTTATTTGATTAGATTTGAACTTTACTGGTTTCCTCATGATTCGATATCAAATAAGCCTATCTATTTTTAGACTCGCCCAAATAATTAGTCAACCTTGAGAAATAAAGATTTGTACTTATCTTTTAATTTAGCTTAACTGAAAGCCGTTTTATTTGAAGAACTTTTGTTCTTCAGTAATTTAAATTCCTTAAGAAAAAGGTTAATCAAGGAATTATTACAGTTAGGGTATTTATTAGTAAATGAATAAAAGTTAGTAAATAAAGGATAAAGGAGGTGGGATAAGGTAGGGTATAACTGATTTCATATTTAGATTAATATTTTGAAATAAAACTGAATTTGATATACAAACTATATCATAACCATAGGTGTGATCTACAACCTTTTGAATATATGAAAAATCGAATAATATCAAAGGAAATTTTTTTTTTTCTTTAAAATTAGAAACAATGAGCTGTCATTAATGTTGTCAACCAAACAATTTTTCACTAAATACCAATTTGAAATTCACTAAAAACATATATACATATAATTTTTATAGTAGTCAGCTAATTTTCATTCTATTTTTTGGTATTTATCATTTTGTAGGCTATTTGTATTCATTTTTGTGATTTCCAATTTTCCAGTTGCATTATTGCAGTAAGATGGGGATTTTATATTGCATAATGTGGTTATTAATATATCTATATAATGAAAAACAGAGGCCTGTGCTAATATTATTTGCTCAAAAATGTTCTATAAAATTAAGATTTTTTTTATGCCTATATAAAAATGTAAAATAACAATTCTAACCATTTTTTTTATATATCTCTTTTTATAACATTTGGGTATCATTTAGTAGTAGTAGATGCTTTAATTTTTGTTGTGGCGTATCAAAAAAATATTACAAAAAATGGTCATTTTCAAAATGACACCATAAATCTGAACTGGTAAACATATTTCAAAGTTCTGTATGTGGAAAATAAAGATATTTATGTGAGCTACCTGTTGGGCACTTAAGATTTCTGTTAACTTTAAAACTTTTGTTTTGATGCCCCAAAAACCACCAGCAGTATGATATGTGCCATCTGATATATATATAAATATATGTATATATATATATATATAGTGTGCAATAAATATCCGATACATGGTCAAAAGTTTATTTACCATAGTTACACAATAGCAAAGTAATTGAAAATTGAACATTTTATGTATTTTGTACATTGAATACAAATTGGTATCATATTGCAAAAATAGTAAAACATTACTATGATTACACAAAAATATCAAACAAACATTTGAAAAGGTATCTGATATATCAATGAAAACCAGTTAGTATTTAGTGATATGACCTTTCATCGTTAGTACAGCTTCCAACCATTTGGGATATTTACTTATGAGGTTCTTACAAATATTTGTATGTATCTTGGCCCATTCTTCTTGTCATATTCTTTTTAAATGTTAGATTTCTTGGGTCCCTTTTCTGAATCTTTAGTTTTAATTCTCGCCACAGTTCTCAATAGGATTTAGGTCTGGTGACTGATTTGGCCATCCCATAACCTTTATTTTCTTATGCTGAAACCACACTGCAGTGCCCTTGGCTGTATGTTTTAGATCGTTGTCCTGCTGGAATGTCCATCCTCTTGGCAACTTCAAGTCTTCTGCAGACTGTAAGAGATAAATCATCCAGAATCTTGCGATACATTTGAGCATTCATTTTCCCTTCAATAATATGGAAGCTTCCAGGACCTGCAGAGGAGAAGCAGCCCCATAGCATTACGCTGCCTCCTCCAAACTTCACTGTTGGGATTGTATTTTTAGGATCATGCGCTGAGTTTTTCTGCCTCCAAATGTGACTAACACTATTCCGCCCAAATAACTCAATCTTCGTCTCATCAGACCATAGTACAGCATCATAAAAACTTGCAGGCTTCTCTAAATATTCCTTGGCAAAATTCAGATGATTTCTGACATGAATTGGTTTCAACAAAGGTGTCTTTCTTGGTGTGCGAGAATGGAATCCCTTGTTCCAAAGAACTGCTCTAATTGTATTTTTGCATACATTTGTCCCAGCTGCTTCCAAATCTTTCTGAAGTTCAGATTGAGTCACTCGAGGATTCTTCTTTACTTTACAGACTATATGTTTAGCTGCATGGTTTGAAATTTTAGATAGACGCCCTGAACATGGTAGACTTGTAGTGAACTGATATGACATGAACCGGCGAATTGTGTTACCAATGGTTGAGATTGGTATTTTTAGCATAGATGAAATTTTTCTATAGCCCAAACCACTTTTATGTAACTAAACAATTAGTTTTCTGCTCCTTTTTGGCAATTCTTTAGTCTTGGCCATATTAGAATTAGAGTGTTAAATGATGACCTCCTCATGCAGCTCTCAGACACTGGCTGAGGTACGCTGTTTCACGTGGACGAAGTAGATTATTTTTCTAGAAAGTTCTACAGCATTCCTGTCATGTAAACCACTCTGGAATGTTCAAGAACTATTTTTTTATCGCTTTAAAACTAATTTTGTGGGTGTGTTGGAGACTTTTTGAGTCGATAATCTAACATTTTTGTTGATATAATATCAATGCTTTAAGATGTTCAATTTTCGATTACTTTGCTGTTGTATAACTATGGTAAATAAACTTGTGACCATTTATCGGATATTTATTGCACCCACTGTAAACACCTGAAAAAAAAATCACGGAGTTGTTTGGATAAAATTTCAGTTTCTGTATTTTTGTCTCCATTTCTTATTAAAATTTGACTTAAATGAATGGTGTAGTGCCAACAATTGAAAGTTTCATAATGTTTACTTGTGGTAATTAACTCTTGAATTTCAGAAATTCAGTACCAAGGGATGCTTCCTACTTCCCCGGAGTATATTTTCGCCATGCAATTCTCAAAAGAAACAAACGGTGTGTTCTTGCATACATGTGAGTAGGTTTTACCTTATGGAATTGTCTCATAAGTAACTTGTTTCATCATCATCATCCTGTAAGGGGCACGGCGATTTTCCATCCTGGCTGCCATGCTGATGGGACTCAGTACCCTGTCCGACCCCAGCTTAGCCTCTTCTCCTTCCTTAAGAACACTTGTGTTTCCCCCCCTTCCCCTGTTTCCGCGCTTTTCATACAACCTCTCCCACAACTTTCTCTGGTCAGCCTCTAATTTCACAGGGTAGATGCTGACCTTCTCAGCCAACTATCCGGGATCGGGGCTGAGGGGGGAGGGGACAATGATCCCTCACCCGTTAGCTCCATTTTGGGATGGTGGGTTTTTAATAACCTGCTTTATCCTCCACCCACATCTTCCTCACCTCCTCTTCCTTTCTATTTTCAAACACTATCCATTTTACGCCATGTCCAAAGTGGAGCCGCCATGCTGAGGGACTGCCAGGCCACCAGGTGGGAGGGGTGGTCCAAAATGGCGCACCTGGCTCTGCCAGGCCTGTACTCACCTTTTGCAGATCAAGCCACTGTGGGGGATGATTAGCGTTTGCATCCCGTAAAAAAACAGGGTCACCATGCCCATGGATGAAAACTCAACCCCCCCCTCCTCTAAGAACAATGGAGCCGCCCTCAGGCAGCTCCACTGAAAAAATGGAGTTCCCGCCCC
Organism: Ceratothoa steindachneri; assembly: GCA_963969495.1. Lineage (NCBI taxonomy): Eukaryota > Metazoa > Arthropoda > Malacostraca > Isopoda > Cymothoidae > Ceratothoa > Ceratothoa steindachneri. Next base: position 109,970,242 of record OZ018326.1, read on the forward strand.
TGTGGTTTCTCAGGGGACCCTGGCCTCCGAACCCACAATGCCTACCTAAGGTTTCGAGGTGGAGGGAGGAAAAGACTCGCATGGCGACCCCAACCTCTCCCAATAAGTCCTCGAAGGCCCCAGTGCCTTCAGCTCTTTGTCTGGCCAACAGCTCCCGGGGTTCTGCCTCCAGGAAGCATACGGCCATTCCCGTGAGGTTCTTCTGTTCAAAGAGGGCCCCCGCATCTCCTCTGAGCTAGGCCTGGAAGGCATATTCCTTCAATGGAATTGCCATGGACTCCGGGTCAACTGGGAGGAGCTGCGGAGGCTCGTCTCTTCCCATTCCCTGTTAGCTATTTTTAGGCACGAGACCATGCTAGGCGTGTGCCCCCTACCCGCCGCCCTCCCGGGGTATAAGCGTTTTGCGGCCCCACTACCACGAGATGGATAGACGGTTTACACCCAGCATGATGTCTCCATTCTTCTTTTCACTTTAGATACTTCCTTTCAGGCAGTGGCTGTGCAGCCTCACCTGGATAGGAGGTATACTGTTATTTCTGCGTACATTCCACCATCAGCTGACCTCGATGCGGGGGACTTCCGCCACATCGTGGCACGGTTGCCAATGCCCTTTCTCTTGCTTGAAGATCTGAATGGCAGACATCCTCGCCGATCTGATCATAGAGCTTGAGATAGGTGTCCTAAATGTGGATGAGTTTACGCATCACTGCCCAAGAACTGCTTCATTTTCTTGCCTTGATCTATCCCTGTGCTCTTCAGATACACAGCCTGATTTTGATTGGGGGGTGGTCGATGACCTCCATGGTAGTGATCACTTTCCCATTCAAATATCATTTTCAGGTCAACTGCCGCCTTAGAGCCCACCCCGGTGTTTCCTGGCGCGGGCGCGGTGGACTGTATTTCAGGAAATGACTGAATTCTCTATCTCAGTTGAGGAGTTTAGGTCGGTAGATGAGGCCGTTGAGTTCTTCTCCGGCAACCTCATCGGCGCGGGCCTGACTACTATTCCCAGAACGTTTTGCCGTTTTGCACGCCGACCACTCCCGTGGTGGTCGTCCGAGTGTGAGACCCCTTAAACAGAAGCGTTATGCCTCCATGCGCTTTTAGAGCCGCCCAAACGATTTTACTATCAGTGAATTTCGTCGGGCTAGGGGTAGGGGTAGGTTCCGGTATATTTCGAATCACGCCCGCCGATCTTCTTGGATGGCATACCTGTCTTCATTTAACGGGAAGACCCATCTAGCTGAGGTGTGGAAGTGAGTCAAAAGGATTCGGGGCAAGTTCTCGCATGACACCCCTCCCGTTCTCCAGGAGAATGGGACCGCAATCTCGGACTCCGCGTCCTTGGCGGAATCCTTCGTGACCGCTTTCTCCGCATTCTCTAGCCGGGATGCTGCTCCGCCAGCATTCAATGCACGTCGCGATGTCTCGGAAGGCCGCCGGCTCGAATTTACCTCCAGAGGCGGAGAACCCTTCAACGAAAGGTTTACTGTGAGTGAGTTGCGTTCCGCTCTCGCTTCGTGCGCGGACACCGCCCATGGTCCGGACGATGTCCCGTACGCCATACTTCCACACCTGGGTGAGCGAGGCATGACCTTTCTGTTAGATTTGTTTAACAGGATCTGGGTGGAAGGTCTCGTCCCAGATTCCTGGCGAATCGCTACTGTGCTCGCCTTTCGCAAACCGGGGAGAGATCATTCTACTCCAGCCGGTTTCTGCCCAATCTCTTTAACCTCTTGTGTGTGTAAGTTGATGGTCAAATTGGTAAATGTTAGATTAGCCTTCTTCCTGGACAGCGGAGGCCATGTCTTCTGCACAGTGCGGCTTCTGCAAGTTCCACTCCACATCGGATGCTCTGCTGCGCCTGGAAAATGCCATCTGCGAGGCCTTCCTTAGTAGACAGCACTACACCACGGTGTTTTTCGATCTGGAAAAGGCCTATGATACCGCATGGCGATACGGTATCATGGAGACTATCCACACGAATGGGGGCAAGGGTAAGCCTCCCAATCTATATATCTGATTTTTTGCGACATCATCGATTACACGTACGGGTGGGGGGAGCCCTCTCCGGCCCAAAGGAGCAGTAAGAGTGGGTCCCGGAGGGAAGTGTCCTCATTGTCACACTCTTTGCCCTGAGCATCAACGGCATCACTTCGGTGCTGCTGGAAGATGTTCTCGCTACGCTCTACGTCGACGACCTTTCGATCTCTTTTGGCGCGGCCCAGATGCCAACTCGAGCGTCGACTACAACAGGCATTGAACCGCGTCTCTCGCTATGCCGAAGCGCACAGGTTTCGGTTTTCTTTGGCCTAGACTAAGGTGCTGCACTTCTGCCGACATCCACGGCTCCACCCTGACCCAGACTTGTTTCTCAATGGGGTACGCCTGGAAGTGGTTGATTTGCACCGTTTCTTTGGTCTTGTATTTGACCGACGCCTCACCTGGGATGCTCATATTCGCAGCTTTAGGGTCTCTTGTACCCGCGCCATGGATATTCTTCGTTCCCTGACGTTCAGCGCTTGGGGCGCTGATAGGGCCACTGCCTTACTGTTTTATCGATCCTTTGTTCGTTCGAAGCTCGAGCGTTTATTGCGGAAGGTGGATTCGATCCACCACACCGGCCTTCGCCTTGCGACCGGTGCCTTCCGCACTTCCCCCATTGAGAGCCTACTTGTCGATGCTGGGAAGATGCCACTCGCTTTACGCCGCGCACAGTGCATTATTCGCCTGTACGCGCCAGCCGGGCGCCTCCCTTTGTCGCCAACAGCTCTCACTGCATCCACATCTGATTTCGACGGTGCCTCTGCCGCCGAGAGACGCCAGTCATACTCTAAGCCCTTTGGGTTTAGGGATAGGAAACTCTCGGGCCGGTGGCGCCACCCTGGAGGGTACCACATTTAGATTGTGGCGCCACGCCTCTGCTCCCAAAACTTATACAGCGCCGGGAGTATTGCGTTCGATCTTTTTGGAGAACACCTCGTGTCACGCTGGAGGAGGCCGGCCTTCTCCTCTCTATTTAACTAGTTCGGTTTTTATTATTTTAGTAGGTCGCACGTTCCTGCGCCGGGGGGGAGGCGGACCTTCCCCCGACGCCAGAGCTTGCTTCATGCTCGTTGCCTTTTTCATTTTTTTTATTTTTAGTGTTGGGTTTTGTTTTTTTTAATCTTATTTTAAAGTAGCATAGTACTAAGCAGTTTTTAATACAACAACTAATTCCCAAGTAGGCAGTCGCCAGATGAGCTCTTAAAATTAAAAAAAAAAATGTTTCATCAGATATGGGCCAGTGCATTCATTTTGGTTCTTAAATTAACCAAGATATTTTCTAGAAAATCCCAACTCTAGAAGTGGTTTAGGTAGCACTATTTGTCCCTTGCATCATGGCCAACAACTAACCGGATAATGAAACTGCAAATAAAGATCAGAATGATAACTACTGATTTGTTGGAGTCACCAGTGTCCAATCCTCATATGTGGTGGTGGGTGTGTCTAGGTTGAATTGTTTTTGACACCAACAAGCATTGGTTTGTAACTCAAAGTGAAGGGGAGCATTCCACATTAGCAGGTATCTATGTATAAGTGCTCTCATAGAGTACACTGGTACTCTATGAGCTGGCTTGTAGAATAGAGGAGTGGGTATTATGCGCTGTGAAGGTGGAAAGGGAAATAATAGTGATTTTGTTTTTGGCTACATACATGATGGTCCGTGAAAGCCACTTACACAACAATATCTGTATCTGCCTATTGGGCAACCAGCTGTGATGCCCCTGAAAGTTTTGTGTGCATGTTCACTGGGACTGAACCGTTGCCTTGATGCTAGAAGTCTACCATATCCCCTAGACTAGTCCTAGCTCCTAAAACTTGGGTAACACTTATATATAACAGGCATGAACAGAATATTACCTCAACATAAGGGCTTCAAGCTTGTGCTTTTGAAAATTCCTCTTTGTACCAACTTGCTCCAGGAGACTTGTAATGTTTTGCCAAGCAGTATTATTGATATTACAACCCTTGATCATTTTCACATTTTATTTATTCACCTCATTACCCTTTTAGTATCATGTCTGTCTGTCAATCCCCTCACCCACTATGAAATATAAGTCCTAAAAGAAGTGTACATCATTGGTGAACCCTTATCAAATTCCTATTCTTTCCTCCATTTTATTCTTTTTTCCCACTGAGTCTTTTTCTCTTTTGCTGCTTGGCAGGAAGAATACTAATACTGTCCTCCATCATCTCATAAAAGGTAACTAAGCCTGGATAGGGGGGTGTTAGTCTTGGAAGACACACTCTTGAACCTTTTATCCTAGGAGCATGATACACACTGACAGTAATGGGCTGGGCTGTTATGGTCTCTGTCCTATCAGGCCAGTTAATCCACATCAAGTGCAGAAGAAGACATGGATTGGGTAAAGGAGACAGTATGATTGATTTATGCCTAATATTTGATGTGAAAGCTGTAAGGTGTATGAGCATGGCACACTCCGGTGATATGATTGCGCTGTGTAAAGTTAAATTGGTCAGGGCATGGATAAGATGTGAAGAAGGGGAAATCAGAAGTGAAAGGGTAACAAATCAGCAAGAAAGGGAAGAGTATGTGAGAATGCTTGAGAGTAGAAGAGAAGTAATAAGTGAACATGTAAATGCATGGAGCAAATATGAAAAAGTTTAAATAAGTGGTTGTAGGTAGTGCAAGGGCTGTGTGTGGGTGTACCAGAACATGAGAGGAAGTGAAATGTTGAATGGTGCAATGATGTGAAGTGTGTAGCAGAAAGCAAAAAGGAGACATACATGCAAATGCTGTGATGCATTTGAATGCATACAAGGAGATGAAAAGGAAAGTGAAACATAGTAAGAAAGCATCAAGTGAAGCGTTAGGCCAAAGGACGAATGAGGATCCTGTTAGGAACAGGAAGCTGTTCTGGAAGGAAGTGTGGAAGATGATGAACCAGGAGAAAAGCTGTATGAACATCAAGGACAAGAATGGCAATGTAATTGTGAAAAATGAGTAGGTGAAAAGTAGATGGTGAGAATACTTTGAGTTGGTTATTGTGAGATGGAAGATTATGCAAATGTAAATATGATTGGCTGTATTTGCGTAAATCGGTTACTGTATCTGGGTATGGAAAAGATAAGCATGCTAGGGGTTGTTAGTGCTGTGAGAGATCTTAATAATGGGAAGATATCTGGAATAGATGATATAGTCTGAGATGTGCAAAAAGTGAATGTAGAATAATGTAAAGTAATGAATAGTATTTGTGGGTGAAAATGAGGTGGGTTGTGATAAGTGTGTTATAGAATTGGTCTGGTGGCTGTGTTGTAAGGCATTTGAAAGTGGAAGAGTATGAGGCCTGAAAGAATACAATAATACAAGTAGTGCCATTCTATTAGGGTAAATAGAAAGGTGAATGCAAGAACTACCTGGAAGTCTATTGAGTGTTGCAGGTAAAATAGGAAAAATTCTGATTGTGTGTATAAGAAGGATAACTAAGGGATTGATAGGGGATGAACAAGAGGTGTTTAGAGTGGGTATGATCTGTGTAGATCAAATACTGCTGTGGCCAAAAGTTTTCAGACACCTGGGAATTTTTAGGAAATTAGATAAATGCAGGGTTGTAAAGTTTTTATTTGCATATCTCTGTGAATACAACAGTGAAATAAAGGAATAATAAAAAGCAAGGAATAATAAAAATTTCAATTGTCGAAAAACCTTTGGGTGCAACTGTATTTACATTGAAAAAACAAGGGATGTAAAGTGCATGCTATGTTCATGGATATGGAGGAAGCTTTTGATTTTGTTGAAGAGATGCATTATCGCAGGTGCTAAAAATGTATGGAGTTAGTGGTAAACTATGTGATGGTGTGAAGAGTACTTATGTTGGAAGTAAAGCATATGTTAAGTTGAAAGATAGCCAGTGAGTGCTTTGGCATATGTGTAAGTATAAGACATGTTTGTGTGATGTTGCCATGGCTGGTTAATATCTTTATGGATGATGTACTGAGAGAAGTATGTGTGGGAATGAGGGGAAGGGAGGAGGTGAGATTGATGAGGAATGGTGAGTGATTCATTCTATGTTGGTATATGCTAATGTCCTGCGTTATTGGCTGATAGAGATTTGGAAATGTTGATTGTGACAGGGTGTGTGAAAGGAGGGGTTTAAAAGGTAGTGCTCTTTGTGGGTGAAAACGGGGTGGGGTGTGAAGTTTTAAGTATGTGGGATGTATTGTAAATGATAGTGGCAAATTGACCATATTTTGAAAGGTAGGAAAGTGTCTGGGGCAAACAGAGCATTAGTGAATGGTAATGGTTTAAATGTGGAATGTGCCAGGAAGCTGTATAAGAGTACGATGTTGCCCACATTAATGTATGGGAGTGAGACTATGGTGTGGAAGGAGAAAGAAAGATCTCAAATGAGAGTAGTTTGAATGGACAAATTGAGAGGGGATGATTGATGTGAAAGGTAGGAGTGGGTAAGAGGTGCTTATGTTGGGAATGAGGTTGGGACAAAGTGTTCTGAAGTGGTATGAGTATATAAGGATAATGTATGGAAAATGGGCCTGCACACACTTTTTGTGATATATCCTTCATTCATTCATTAATCACCCTTACTTTGCAGGACATGACAGAAGCAACGCTTGTGAACACAACTAGATCTCAATGGGAGCTCCAGCAAAGAATATGCTGCGTCAAACATTACTACAAGACAGGCTCTCATTCAAGAAAGTGCATGACACTTTCTTGCATCAGTTCGAATGTTAAAAAGCCCCCTCCAAGAGCAGAATTCAGGCCTGAGTGGACCACTTTGAGAACTATGGGACAGTGGTGAACCTCAATAATGCAGCCAGTGACAACCGTCCAAGCCATTCAAGATGCCCCAGGAAGTGTACAGCTGAGCTGGTCGAGAGCGTGAGAGAGTCAGTTCAGCAGTCCAAAACGCTCTGTGCGCAAGCGAAGTCAGTCCCTTGGTATATCCTGTGAGACTTGCATGAGAGTGCTAGTAATGGATGTAATGGCCTACCAATACATAATACAGAGGAAGCAGACCCTTACAGCCTTAGACAAAGAGCAGAGAAAGGCTATGGCAGTCAAGATACTGGAGAAGATTCAGGAGACCTTAACTTTCCTTAAGGGTAAGGAAAGTTGAAGGAAAGGTAAACTCGAAAACAAATGCCTTCTGGGGGGACCTCCAGACCAAATGAGGTAGCCACCAAGCCCCTACACTCCCCTAACTGCACAGTATGGACTGCAATCTCAGCCAGCGGCATCATCGGACCATTCTTCTTCAAAGAATCTGGCGCGACAGACAATCACCAAGGGGGGGGGGGTATGTTGAGGTCCTCAAAACCTTCAAGAGGGAGCTGCAGACCCTGTTCCCGTCGCTTATGAGAAAGATTTGGTTCAGGCAAGATGGAGCAAACTCTCACACCTCAAACCTGCCCCGAGATTGGCTGAAAGAGAAATTTGGTGTCCGTGTGATCAGTCTCAAGACTGATTTTGAATGGGCACCTCACAACCCAGACCTTAGCCCCCCAGATTTCTTTCTCTGGGGCTACCTTAAAGACAGAGTCTACGCAGGAAGAGCCAGGACCATCACGGAACTCAAGGACGCCATCAAGGAGGAGATCAGAGTCATTAATCGCTCAGTTTGTAAGGACGTCATGGATAACTTTGTGCTGCGTCTCAAGAAATGCACAGAGCTAAAGGGAGGTCATCTCGAACACATGCTCTAAAATAAAGAAGAAAAGTTCAAAAGTTCTCATGTTTTGATATGATGTTTGTAAACACAATAAACTAGTTATCACCAAAGTTTCATTCAATCCTTGTAGAAAATTAAGAAATGAGGCCTATCGAAAGTTGGGGCCCGTTTTGGGGGGTCACGAGAGTGAGTTTCAGGGTGTGAGAAATGGGTTGATTGTGTGAATGTGTATGAGAGAGAAAGGGCTGACAGGGGAGCAAATGGTTGATGATTGTGTAGTGAGGGGGGTTGTAAGAGATTGTGCTAGGGGGCTTACTTCCACCCAGGGATGAATTCTGACTGGGTGAGATGATGCAGTGCAACACAGCATTGCTCTGAAGGACCAATTAGCCCGACCAAAATGATGGGGGGAGGCCTTATGCTAAATGGGGCATAAAGAGGGGGGGGGGGTATTGTTGTTGATGTGCACCAGTTGAAGTTGGTCTTGTTGAGGTTTTTCTTCTAAATGGTCTGTCAACTTCCTGATTCCTTTACCCTTGTGCCCCCTGGTACCCGAATAGTGTTGCACCGATATATCAGCAAATAATCGGTATCAGCCCTTTTGCCTATTAATCGGGTTGATAATCGGCCAATCCTATATGGATTCTAATATTGTTCATAGTTATTTGACATGTAGTCAATACGAGCTGGCATAAGAAAACTGTCAGTAACAAGAAAAATGGAAACATTTGGAATTCATATCTATAAATACCTAAGAAATGTGTGGCATGCTATTGTCATTGAAGGCAACTAGTGTAATAGTTAATAGTAGTACTACATAATTTAAGATAGGGTCAATTTTATTCACTCTTGCCTGAAATTAACTTTTTGTGATGAATTATTATCTATTTTTAATATGTAGGAGGGGCGGTCAAAAAGTTTTGCAATTCAGATATAAGTAAATGAGATATGAGGAAAAGTGTTTTATTATTTTTCAATTATAACTACCCTCGACTTCAATGCACTTGCACCAATTGTTCCTGAGGCTTCAAATTCCCGACAACCAGAAATCTTTTGACTGCTGTTAAATCCACTCATAGACAGTGGCCCCATAAGGGGCGCGGCGATTTGCCATCCTGGCCGCCATGCTGGCGGGACTCAGCACCCCGTTCGACCCCAGCTTAGCCTCTCTTCCTTTCTTCAGATAGCCTGTATGTCTCACCTACTTCCCTCACTTCCCCTACAACCTCTCCCACAACTTTCTCTGGTCAGCCTCTAATTTCACAGGGTAGATGCTGACCTTCTTCTCAGCCAACAGTCCCGGATCGGGGCTGAGGAGTTAGGGGGAAATGTTCCCTAACACCTGAGCTCCGGGCTGGGGTGGTTGGTTTTTAACAACCTGCTTCATCCCCACCCATACCTTCCTCACATCCCCTTTCCTTCTCACTTCACCATCTATCTTTGTTTTTTACGCTGCGTCCAAGGTGGAGCTGCCATGCCAACGGATTGACAGGCCACAAGGCGGGAGGGGTGGTCCTGAATGGCGGCACCTGGCTCCTCCAGGCCAGTACGTCCCCCTTGCAGAGCGGGCTACTGCGAGGGGTAATGAGCTATTGCATCCCGTAGTTAAAAGAGAGTCACCATGCCCAATGATGAAGAAACAAAAAATCTCCCCTTAATTTTCCCAGTTAAATCATCGGAGCCACCCTCGGGCAGCTCCACAGAAAAAATGGAGGCTTCCTCTTTGCTTGCCCAGGGGACCCTCCATATTTCTCTAACCGGAGAGGAGGCTTACTCCTCTCCTTCACCTACAAGTGTAGGGGACTCCCCCTCACGCCCTTCGCCGGAGGTGCTTTTGGGCCCCTTCCTTTTACCAGTGACAGTTCCCCCTTCTCTTTCCAAGGGGACTGCCAAGAAAGCCAGCAAGCAGCTCATAGCTGACCGCTCCCCAGTGAAGCGGCTCGGTAGGGCAAACCCCCTTAGAAGGGAGAGAGAAGCCAGGCCCCTTCAGTCGCTTCCCTCTAAAGACCTGCTAGCCAGAATATTACACCTTGCCGGGGTCAAGGCCTGTGCCTCCCTACACTTGACTAGTGACGCTGCCAACGGGACCTGCCATGTCCTGGGAGGGAATGGCTAACTGGAGGCCCCTCCTGAGATAGACATGGTCCTTGAGGCAACCCAGCCTCAGACGGTAGGGCCTTCCATAGGAGGGAATCTGGCTCAGTGCCAAGCACTGAACCCGAATCTGCCCCTATGCAAGGTCATCCTCAAACGTCCCGGGTTTCCAAGGCAGTACAAGGAGAGGAGGGATCTCCTCCAACCAGTGACCCTGCGACTACCAGGACCTTCTCCATCTCGGAGAAGGACCTGGCTGAGGCTGGTCCATCTGGCCTAGGGGCTTCTGCCGGCGGAGGGGAGAAGCGGGTTCATTCCCCACTCTCCCCTCCTAAAAAGAAAAAAAAAATAAGAAAAAGACTAAGATGACTCGAGTCTTGTTTCCATCCGCGGGGGCTGCGGGGACGGTTGGGTCTGCTGCCCCTTTGGTAAGCGACCAAGCCAAGATCGGCTCATCCGGCCCCTCTGCCCCCCTTGTGCGGAGTCCCCGACTATGACTAAGATGAAAAGAGCACAGGGCGGAGCCTCGATAACACCGGGGCCCATCATTCAGAGGTTACCTGGCGTTTTCGAGTCCGCTGGCTTGAAACGCTTACTCGTTATTCGCTCCACTGATGGCAGCATGTTAGCCATGGCGAGCCCAACCTCCCTCAATAAGTCCTCGAAGGCGACAGCGCCTTCAGCTCTTTGTCTCCATAACAGTGCCCGTGGTTCTGCCTCCGGGAAGCGTATGACCATTCCCGTGAGGGTCTTCTGTTCGAAGAGAGCCCCCGCGTCTCCTCCGAGCTAGGCCTGGAGGGCATATTACTTCAATGGAATTGCCTTGGACACCGGGCCAACTGGAAGGAGCTGCGGAGGCTCGTCTCGTCCCGTTCCCCGTTATCTATTTTTCTGCAGGAGACCATGCTAAGCGCGTGCTCCCTGCCCGCCCCACCAGGGGTATAAGGGTCTTGCGACCCCACCTCCATGAGATGGCCGAGCTGGGGGATGCGCGGTTTACACCCTGGATGATGTCTCCGTTCTTCCTTTCACTTTAGATACCTCTTTTCAGGCAGTGGCTGTGCAGCTTCACCTGGATAGGAGGTATACTATCATTTCTGCGTACATTCCACCGTCAGCTGACTTCGACGCGGGGGACTTCCGCCGCTTCGTGGCACGGTTGCCGAGGCCCTTTCTCTTGCTTGGAGATCTGAACGGCAGGCATTCTCTTTCGGGAGATTACTCCATAAATCCCAGGGGGCAAGTCCTTGCCGTTCTGATCGAAGAGATTCAGATAGGTGTCCTAAATGTGGATGAGTTTACGCATCACTGCCTCAGAACCGCTTCATTTTCTTCGGATGCACAGCCTGATTTGTATTGGGTGGTGGTCAATGACCTCCATGGTAGTGATCACTTTCCCATTCAAATATCAAATTTGATGGGCTAGGGCTAGGTTCCGGTATATTTCGACCCCGAAAGGCGCGTAGACGATTTGCCATCCTGGCCGCCGTGCTGACGGGATCCAGTGCTCCGTCCGGCCCTAGCTTAGCCACTCTTCCTTCCTTCAGATAGCCTGTATTTCTCCCCTACTTCGTCGCTTTTCATACAACCTCTCCCACAACTTTCAATGGTCATCCTCTAATTTCACAGGGTAGATGCTGACCTTCTCAAGCCAACCATCTCGGATCGGGGCTGAGGGGGCAGGGGACAATGTTCCCTAACCCCTGAGCTCCGGTTCAGGATTGTTTTTTTTTCAACAACCTGCTTTATCCCCACCCATACCTTCTTCACATCCCTTTTCCTCTCCTCTTCACATTCTATCCATTTTTACGCCGCGTCTAAGGTGGAGCTGCCATGCCGATGGACTGCCAGGCCACCAGGCAGGAGGGGTGGTCCCAAATGGTGGCGCCTGGCTCCTCCAGACCTGTAAGCACCTCTTGCAATGCGGGCAACTGCGAGAGGTGATAAGCGGTTGCATCCCGTAATAAAAAGAGGGTCACCATGCCCAATGATGAGTCTAACCAAAAAAACCCCTTTAACTCCCCCTGTAGAAACGACGGAGCCGCTCTCGGGCAGCTCCACAGAAAAAATGGAGGTTATCCCCTCCTGTTCTTGCGCAGAGGACCACCCATATCTCTTCAACCGGAGAGGAGGCTTACTCCTCTCCTACGCCTACGGGTGAAGGGGACTCCCCCTCACCCCCTTCTCGTGAGGTGCTTTCGGGCACCTCCCTTCTTCTAGCGGCAGTCCCCTCTGTTCTTTCCAAGGGGACTGCCAAGAAAGCCAGCAGGCAGCCCATTGCTGACCGCCCCTCGTGTAAGCGGGTCGGTGGGCAAACCCCCTTAGGGGGGAGAGGAAAGCCAGGCCCCTTCGGTCTCTTCCCTCAAAAGACGCTGGCAAGAATATTAAACCTTGCCGAGGTCAAGGCCTGTGCCTCCCCACAAAAGACTGGTGACGCTGCCAAGGGGACCTGCGATGTCCTGGGAGGGGATGGCCAACTGGAGGCCCCTCCTGTGATAGACATGGTCCTTGAGGAAACCCAGCCTCAGACGGTAGGACCTTCCATGGGGGGGAATCCGGGCGCAGCGCCAAGCACCGAATCCGAATCCGCCCCTATACAAGGTCCTCCTCAAACGGTTGAGGGATCTGAGGCAGTACAAGGAGGGGAGGGATCTCCTCCAACCGGTGCCCCTGTTACCACCAGGACCTTCTCCATTTCGGAGAAGGACCTCGCTGAGGCCGGTCCATCTGGCCTAGGGGCTCCTATCGTCGGAGGTGAAAAGTGGGTTCATTCCCCGCCCTCCTCTCCTAAAAAGAAAAAGATGAAAAAGACAAAGACTAGGAAGACTCGGGGCTCCTCTCCACCCGCGGGGGCTACGGGGATGGATGGGTCTGCTGCCACTTTGGCAAGCGCCAAGCCAAGATTGGCACATCCGGCCCCTCTGCCCTCCAGTTGCGGAGCCACTGACTAAGACTAAAAGTGCACATGGCAGATCATGGATAACATCGGAGCACCTCATTCAGAGGTTACATCATGGAGTTTTCGAGCCTGCTGGCTTTAAACGCTTCCTCGTGCAGGGTGGAGCCTTGATGACATCGGGCTTCCTCATTCAGAGGTGACCTGTTATTTTCGAGCCCGCTGGCTTCAAACGCTTTCTCGTTATTCGCTCCACTGATGGCACCATGTTGGCCAAGGGCAACAAGATCCATCAGAGGAGAGGATTAGCTAGTGCAATTGGTAGAGAGCCGAAGGTGACCCGTTTCTCGGACGGGAGCTTTCTGGCGAATCCCGGCGAGGTGGCCAAGATAAGTGCTCTTCGGACACTTCATGGCACCCCGGTGAGTGTGACGCCGCACTCTACCATGAACTTTGTGAAAGGAGTAGTTTATGCGAGGGAACTCGTTGACTACTCCATTGAGGACATCACCCTAGAGCTGGCCGACCATGGGGCGGTCAAGTTCGAATGCCTGATGAGAAAACAGGGAGGGGCCTCGAGACCCACCCCTACACTCGTCATCACGTTCGACTGTGACAAGCTCCCAGAGTCGGTGCGTGCCGGTTGGTACCGCTACCGCGTTAAGGCATTCGTGCCACTGCCGCGGCGGTGCTATTACTCTCACCGCTTCGGCCATACGAATCGTTCTTGTAGACCTGCAAATTGGGGTCACCCGAAGTTTGTGTAAATTGCTCCAAGGCCGCACACGATAAGTCCAAATCGTGTGTGTCAATTGCGGAGAGCCGCACCCCGCTTCTTCGAAGCAATGTGATGCATATCTCCTTGAGAAAGAAATCCTGGCCGTTCAGGCCCAGGATCGACTCTCATTCCGCGAGGCTAAAGACTTGGTCCTGGCGCGTCCGGCTCTTCCTGGGACGTCATATGCCTCAATAGTTAGAAAGTCACCCTCTGCTCCTGGTCATCCAGGCTAACGAGCACGGTTGTTTCCGCGCCCATTCGGAGCCCTTCTGCGAGCTCTACTCAACCCAGGCGCTTCCCTGGTAAAGCTAGCAGCAAAAAGGGGTTCACACCCAGCCCCGGCTAAAACCAGTGCTCCCCCCTCTTCCCTTAGCGTGACCGTTTCCCGTAAGGCGAAACGGCCACGCGCCTCCACCGAGTCGTTAGACTCACAGGAGGCAACACCCCTGAAGATGGTCGCTAGGCCATCTTCCGGGGTTCCTAAAGCTGTCCCCCGAAAGGAGGACAGCAACAAAGGAGCCTTGGCTCCCTTGCCCACGCCCCGAGGTGGAGCGAGTGGCTCGGAGACGGTGGTTCCTCGAAAAGAGGGCCCCCCGCCTCCGAAGCCGCAACGGCCGCCTAAGGTTTCGAGGCGGAGGGAGGAAAAGACTCGCATGGCGAGCCCAACCTCCCCCAATAAGTCCTCGAAGGCGACAGCGCCTTGTCCGGCCAACAGCGCCCGGGGTTCTGCCCCCGGGAAGCGTACGGCCATTCCCGTGAGGGTCTTCAGTTCGAGGAGGGCCCCCGCGTCTCTGAGCTAGGCCTGGAGGGCATATTCCTTCAATGGAATTGCCGTGGACTCCGTGCCAACTGGGACGAGCTGCGGAGGCTCGTCTTGTCCCGTTCCCCGTTAGCTATCTTTTTGCAGGAGACCATGCTAGGCGCGTGCCCCCTGCCCTCTCTCCCGGGGTATAACGGTCTTGCGACCCCACCACCACAGGATGGCCGGGCTGGGGGATGCGCGGTTTACACCCGGCATAATGTCTCCGTTCTTCCTTTATCTTTAGATATCTGCTTTTATGCAGTGGCTGTGCAGCTGCACCTGGATAGGAGGTATACTATCATTTCTGCGTACATTCCACCGTCAGCTGACTTCGACGCGGGGGACTTCCGCCGCGTCGTGGCACGGTTGCCGAGGCCCTATCTCTTGCTTGGAGATCTGAACGGCAGGCATCCTCTCTGGGGAGATTACTCCATAAATCCCAGGGGACAAGTCCTTGCCGATCTGATCGAAGAAGCTTGAGATGGGTGTCCCAAACGTGGATGAGTTTACGCATCACTGTCCGAGAACCGCTTCATTTCCTTGCCTTGACCTATCTTTGTGCTCTTTGGATGCACACCCTGATTTTGATTGGGGGGTGGTCGATGACCTCCATGGTAGTGATCACTTTCCCATTCAAATATCATTTTCAGGGCAACTGCCGCCTGAGAGCCCACCTCGGTGGTGCTTAGCGCGGGCGCGGTGGCCTGCATTTCAGGATATTCTCTATCTCAGTCGAGGAGTTTAGGTCGGTAGATGAGGCCGTTGAGTTCTTATCCGGCAACCTCATCGCCGTGGGCCTGACTACTATTCCTAGGACGTCTGGCCGTTTTGCACGCCGACCACTCCCATGGTGGTCGGTTGAGTGTAAGACGGCCCTCAAACAGAAGCGTTATGCCTACATGCGCTATAGGCGCCGCCCGAACGATTTCACTGTCGCTTAATTTCGTCCGGCTAGGGCTATGTTCCGGTATATTTCGAAGTACGCCCGCCGCTCTTCTTGGCGGGCATACGTGTCTTCACTTAACGGGAAAGGGAAAGACCCCTTTAGCTGAGGTGTGAAAGTGAGTCAAAAGTATTCAGGGCAAGTTCTCGCAGGACCCCCCTCCCGTTCTCCAGTTGAATGGGACCGCAATCTCGGACCCCGCGTCCGTGGCGGAATCCTTAGCGACCGCTTTTTCCGCATTCTCTGCCGTGATGCTGCTCCGCCAGCATTCAATGCACGTCGTGATGTCGCGGAAGGCCGCCGGCTGGAATTTACCTCCAGAGGCGGAGAACCCTTCAACGACAAGTTTACAGTGAGTGAGTTGCGTTCCGCTCTCGCTTCGTGCGCGGACACCGCCCATGGTCCGGACGATGTCCCGTACGCCATGCTTCGACACCTGGGTGAGCGAGGCATGGTCTTTCTGTTAGATTTGTTCAACAGGATCTGGGTGAAAGGTCTTCTCCCAGACTCCTGGCGAATCGCTACTGTGCTCGCCTTTCGCAAACCGGGGAGAGATCACTCTACTCCGCCTGGTTTCCGCCCAATCTCTCTAACCTCCTTCGTGTGCAAGTTGATGGAGAAATTGGTAAATGTTAGATTAGCTTTTTTCCTGGACAGCGGAGGCCATCTGTCTTCCGCACAGTGCGGCTTCCGCACAGTGCGGCTTCCGCAAGTTCCACTCCACGTCGGATGCTCTGCTCCGAGTGGAAAATGCCTCTGCGAGGCTTTCCTTCGTAGACAGCCCTACGCCACGGTGTTTTTCGATCTGGAGAAGGCCTATGATACCGCATGGCGATACGGTATCATGGAGACTCTCCACACGATGGGGGCGAGGGGACGCCTCCCAATGTTTATATCTGAATTTTTGCGAGATCGTCGATTCCGCGTACGGGTGGGGAGAGCCCTCTCCGGCCCAAAGGAGCAGGAAGAGGGTGTCACGCAGGGAAGTGTCCTCAGTGTCACACTCTTTGCCCTGAGCATCAACGGCATCACTTCGGTGCTGCCAGAAGATGTTCTCGCTACGCTCTACGTGGACGACCTTTCGATCTCTTTTGGCGCGGCCCAGATGCCAACTCTGGAGCGTCGACTCCAACAGGCATTGAACCGCGTCTCTCGCTATGCCGAAGCGCACAGGTTTCGGTTTTCTTTGGCCAAGACTAAGGTGGTGCACTTCTGCCGCTATCCACGGCTTCAACCCGACCCAAATTTGTTTCTTAATGGGGTGCGCCTGGAAGTATTCGACCGACGCATCACCTGGGATGCTCATATTCGCAGTCTCAGGGTCTCTTGTACCCGTGCCATGGACATTCTCTACTGCTCCACTTTTTTATCGATCCTTTGTTCGTTCGAAACTCGACTTTGGATGCGAGTTTTATGCATCCGCAGCTGAGCGTTTATTGCGGAAGGTGGATTCGATCCACCACACCGGCCTTCGCCTTGCGACCGGTGCCTTCCGCACTTCCCCCATTGAGAGCCTGTTGGTCGATGCTGGGGAGATGCCACTCGCTCTGCGCCGCGTGCAGTGCATCACTCGCCTGTACGCGCGAGCCCGGCGCCTCCCTCAGTCACCAACAGCTCTCACTGCATCCGCAGCTGATCTCGATGGTACCTATGCCGCCGAGAGACGCCAGTCATACCCTAAGCCCTTTGGGTTTAGGGCCAGGAAACTCCTTCGAGAGGTAGATATAGCTCTCGGGCCGGTAGCGCCCCTGGTTCTGCCCAGGACGCCACCCTGGAGGGTACCATATTTGGCTATTTGTCGCCACGCCTCTGCTCCCAAAGCTCTTACTGTGCCGGGAGTATTGCGTTCGACCTTTTTGGAGCACATATCGTGCCACGCTGGAACCGTGCCAGTGTATACGGATGGCTCCAAGTCCCAAGAGGGGGTCGGCTTCCACGCCGTATCCCCTCTGTTTGAAGTCAGCGTCTGCGTCTATCTTCACGGCCGACCTGGTGGCAATACACAACTCGGTACGCGAGATTACGCGACGTGCCCGGTTCGGAGACCGGATTGTGATCTATAGCGACTAACAAAGCGACCTGAGTGCTCTCGGGGCATTGGAATCTCCGCATCCCCTGGTTCGCGATATCCGTGACGCCACGGTTTTGGCGAGCCGGGCAGATGTCGAGATTATCTTCTGCTGGGTTCCTGGACATGTAGGAATTGCTGGGAATGAGCGTGCCGATGAGGGCGCCAAAGAGTCCGCGAAGACTCTGCGACCGGACCAGCGTTTCGCTCTTCCTCACACCGACTACATGGCAGGAATACGGGCAGCTCTTCGGACTGCTTGGCAAAGAAGATGGGAGACGGTCGAAGGGAACTTAAAGTTGCGTGCCATTGCGCCGCGACTGTTCCCATGGACCTATCCCCCAATGCCGCGGTGGCTTCAGATTGCTTTCTGTCGTCTCCGAATCGGACACACTCGTGTGACGCATCGCTATTTGATGGAGCGCTCGCCTGCGCCCTATTGCATCGACTGCGTCGTCCCCCAGACTTTTCGGCACATTCTTGTCGAATGTCCCAGTCTGGGTGATCTTCGCGCACGATACCTGTCCCTGTACCGGAATGGGCGTGGTCGCTACCGCCTGTCCCTTGTACTCGGGACAGATTCGTGCACATTGACTTGTGGACTTGTTGACTTCTTGGGGGAGGCCGGCCTTCTCCCTATTATTTAAGCAAGGTTTGTTTTTTTTGTTTTGTTTTGTTTTTTGCATTTGTTTTTTTTGTTTTTTTCCTTTAGTTGCTCGCTCCTGCGCCGGGGGGACCTCTCCCCGACGCACCAGCTTGCTTCCTTTCCCCTTTTTTGGGTTTTTTTTTTTTTTTCTCTTTAATTTTATTTTAAAATAGCCTAGAACTAGGCCAGTTTTAATACAGCAACTAATGCCCAAGTAGGCAGTCGCCAGATGCACGGAAAAAAAAAATGCATAGAGAGGGGCGGTGTTGGTGTACACTGCAACCATGCGTTCATGGATCTCTTTTGCATTCTTGCCTTCCTTGGTCAAAAATTTGATCACTGCGCAGTGCTCAATCTTCTCCATTGTTGAAAAATTTGTGACTGACGATCTGCGATCAGCTACTGCTTCTTAAATAGACGAGGCAGGAGCGTGCGGCTTCAGGTCGTGACTTGTCATAACTTGTCCAAACAGCATACCCCTTCCTCTGTTTTGCCCTACCGATTCGCAAAACTTATTGCCCGCCCCTCGTATTTCATAAATTGGTTACATGAATCTCAATCTGAGAATATTGCATTTTAGCAAGTTAGGCACTGTTGTATTTTTGCTCTTCCTCTTTATAATGTCAACCAGCATATGCCATTGAGTGGTACAACACACATTTCTCTAATGGTGTCTCAGTACATTACTTTTTTTTCTCACTTCCATGAATATTTTAGGAATTCTCCAAAGGTAAACTTAAAAGATTCCTAGAGTTTATTCAGAAAAAAAATTACAAATAATTACAATGGTTGATATTTAAGACAATGTGCAGTGTTGCAAATTCAATGATTCCAATGAGAAGATATTTTTAAAATGATGCAGTCAAGTAATGATTCCATCATGCATGTCCATGAGCAAATATGTGCACACTACACCTAGCATTCTGTCATAAACAACGCAAACAGTCCCTTTCACTATCTACGAAACCACACCACACAGATATTACACAAACATCCTAAATACGATACCACAATCTGCAAATATAACACAGTATAAAAAAAAACATATTCACACACACCTCACCACTAAGCACTGAACAATCTTCTTCACAACAAAATACCCCCCTCCTCCCTTCCCCCGACCTTACATAGGCAGCACAGAAATGCAACTCTCACGGTCGGAGAGAGTACATCTTACACGACTTCGCTGTGAACACCACCAGTCACTAAACACCTACAAACACTGCATAGACAACACCCATACAGATCTCTGTCCACTCTGCCAATTTAGTCCCCACACAGTCACGCATCTCCTAGCAGATTGCCCTAACTTGGCAGCTCTCAGACAACACCACAACATTTCACATGTCCATCAATTATGGTCGGATGCAGTCAGTGTGGTGCGGGCTTCCTAGAATGACAGAGGCCGGGGAACCACAACAACACCTAATGGAACTTCTAAGTTATGAATGTATAATGCAGTATAATTAAATAATTGGTATCGGGCGATTTATCGGTTATCGACCATTTGCTTATCGGTGCAACCCTATACTCGAAGGTATCGGAAGGAGCCGTGTACCCCCCCCCCCCCTTGAAGTCTTGCACTTGATTGAATCTACCTGGGTTTAATTCCTTCTAGATATTTCCTTTTTCACACTTTCGTTACAAACTACTACTACTTTCTTTTCTTAGTTAATTTTCCAGGCTAGTCGCCGACTGACGTTCATCCATTCATCCCTTGTCAGGTCTGTGGTGGGGGACTGGTTCACCCTCACTCTTCTCAGGTTTGGATGGTGGAGTGGTAACATTCCCCTCCTTTCCCCCCATCTATTTTTCATTTTCTGGATGTGCGAGTGATTGAATGTCGGTGACTTCTGAGCAAAGAATTTGGTCTTGGGGAGAGGCACCAATCCCCCATCCCCCCCTACTCGTTTAAGATGTCATTTATTTCAGAGTTGGACCTGCTAATTGATACTGGGTTGGAACCTTTGGTATATGCAGGGTGTGATAGCTACTATTAAGTTGACCCGAATATGGACTCCATCTGTTAATCACACCAGATGTGGCTTAACTTTGCTGTAATCCCAAGTGGTGTTTCACTCGTCAAAGCTGTAGCCAATATGAGCTTTGGGCTGTGCTATCCCAGCGCCCACACCCGCAGTTTACTCGCCCAGCCCCAATGGCTGCAGGAAGATCTGCAGCTTCTGCACATTTATGCTTTCTCTAGTTTGTGTGATACAGCCTTGCCTTTAAAATTTGAGAGAGAAAAAACCCTTTAGTACCCAGTTCCTTCATTGGATTACATCAGTAGACAGTTGAGTGTGGCGAGTTAGCCACAGCTATTTGCCCTAGATCTTCTCTTTTCTGATCTAGGGCGATCCCCAAATCTTTGTGCAGTAAGAAAGTTTAATACAGAATACAATTATTTAGTGTTGAAAGTTTCATCCTTGTGGTGAAGTCATTGGAATGATTTCTATTCATTTTCCTTTTTACTGTGGTTATCTACATATTTCTCTTTTCAACAAGGGATTTTTCCCATTGTGGGGAGACTGGGATCATCCTATATAATAATAATAATAATAATAAAAAAATAATGTTAAATTTGCCTTAAACTTCTTGATTTATTTCTGATTTTCAGTTACAATCGCATGAAACGAATAAAGGAAATGAGGTGGGATTTGGGTAGCATCTTGCCACCACAAATCAGAAGTAGTCTCGCTCATTCTGAGGTAAAAGCAACAGGGCAAAATTGAATTAGTAGATAATTGCTCCACCTGCCCATTTCAATTGTGTATGTAGATAATGAAATTCCTACAAAAATCAGAATGCCACTGGCTGGCAATAATACCTAAAGTATTAGGGGCCAGTCCTCTGTGGGAGGGAACGTGTTTTTCCGCCAGCCAGCGAGTAGGCAACCCTTTCATGGCCCAAGGAAGAGACGACCCATCCTGCATCAGGGGAGTGTGGAAATGGTAACCTCTTTTAACAGGTCTTGAGACGTATGTATGTGCAAAAAGTGCTTGGGGTGAAAGAAACTTGTGTTATGATTGGATGCGTGTAGTCACGTACATGGTTGTTAGTGTTTGCGCACATGCCTCAGACTCAATGAACCTCTTCATTGGTGGCTGCCCCCTGTGAGAGTCAGGACTCTAACCCGGTACCCAGGCGTTTAGATCCCCAAGGCTAGTGAGGGTTCCTGGACAAATGCATTTGAGATTGCTTCCTCCCCACAAGGAGATTAGGAGGTTTGCATGCCCCTCTTTCCAAGCCCCAACACCCACAGGTGGATCTGCCCCTTTATAACTGCCACACATTTTCACTTTTTTTACATATCTCTGTCGATGTCCTCGTTGGTTTTTGCTTTTTAATTTTAAGTGATAATAATCGAATGTTTCCATCCATAGCTTCTTGTTGTTGTTTATAGGTCCTGGGGAGCAGGTGACATCTCTGACCATTTTGGAGATTATGGGAGAAACGCTTTGGTCTTACAGCCTGTGTCCCACCAACCTTACCATAAGTAAGTGTGGCTGTGCCCTCTGTCAGACTGTGCCGTGGGACCAGGCTAGAGGGGAAGGAGGCTCTTGCGTGTGATGGTAATTTCCTCTCTGTGCTAAGCGGTCGATGCCACAGCTGAGAAGTGGGAGTTCAATTTCAGCTTAACTCCCACCAGGAGTGCATCCAAGATGTGTGGTTGTATCATATCTACTTGGAAATGACTAACCAATCTCCATACAACTCTATTCTTTCCCTACAGGATGGCTAGAGTTTACAACCTTGCCTTCTCTCGCTTCTAGTTTAAAGTGTTTTTAATTTATTTTATTTTTATCAGTTTACTCGGCTGAGGAGGATAAATGGTAAGGAGAAGGTTGATTATTTAAAGTATTCCTGATGGATAATCAGGATAGTATCAAATATTTTACTCCTACGTTAAGGGTTGTTCCCGAAGGGGGGGAGGGGGGTAGATACCCTGTGTACATTTTGTACCTAGAGGAGCCGCACGTTCTCCCGTCATGAGTGCGAATTAGTGAAGCGCTCTCAGTGGGTTGACCTGAACTCTGATGGAGCCTGGGAAAGTTGTTGGTGCGCTTCTTCCTTACTCCCTCTCAACCCTACCTTCTTTTACGACTATCCCCATCAAGCTTTTGTTTCCCTGCGCTTGTTACCAGGAAGAAACTGTTCTCACCCCGACACTGCAAATTATGGACGCCTCAGCACTGGGTCGAACTGAATTCATTGATAGAGCTTCGGGCAGTTGTTGGTGCGCTTTCTCCGCAGCATTCCTTTTTCTCTCTGACTATCACTTCAACCTTCTATCTGGGCTTAAGAACCTGACCAGCTACCCCATGCCGTGTCAGAAGAGAGGCTTTGGAACCTCTATAAACAATAGCCATAGGTTGCAAGAGACCAGGCCTCGAGCGGACCTGGACATTGGGGTGCGAATAATGGGAATATCGGTTTTGCCTAAATAATCACTTCCTTGCCTGTAAAGGGCTGACCACCTTCCTGTAGCCATTCTTGGCTGCGTGAAGCTGTACTCCTTGTGGTGCGTGGGCTTTGCCGCCTTGGCTGCCAGGCCGACTAAAAGTCTCAGGTCCCATCTCTGAATCTGTTGCAACAGATCTTAAGATCCTGGCGAAGATTGCTACGTCCTACTAAGAATATCCACCCTGCACGTCTGGTTCCCTGCAGGGAGGGGGGGGGGGGGTAACCTGTTACACTTGGTACCTGCACGTCCTCCCAGCCTGAGTGCAAAGTAGGGGAGCCCCGTCACTGGGTTGATTTGAATTCTCTGATGTGGCTTGGAAAGTTGTTGGTGTGCTTTATTATGTTATTAGAATTATCATCATCACCCTTATTGTTATTTATCACTATTTAGTAGTAGTATTTATTGATTATTATTTTGTATTATTATTATTATTTCAGCTATCCCCTCAACCTTTTCTACACGCATTTTGTACCAGGAATACTTCACACCTGGACAGAGTTTGGTCCAGTAGCCCTGGTGCCTTGTTGGAATGCATGCCATCCTGGCATCACCCATGCACCAGGGTATGATGATAATAGGTGATCACCCGCCCTACTCGTTAGTCGCCCTGCCTCTCTCTACTTCTTTTTATTACGTACCCTCCTACCCCTTTCCACACTTGCTCTCCTATCCACAGAGGTTCTGGCTACCCGACGCACTTTCATCCTCTTATGAGTTGTAGTCAAGTTGTAGTGTATACCATGAGGTCCCTACCTGTTGCGAGGGCTGAAAGCCCGCTGGTTATGGCAAATATTAGGTACGGTGTGTGTTGGGCCGTTGACGGATCATTTCCAGGAGACGCATAAATTGGCTCGGCCGGCTACCATCCTTTATGGTTAAAGCTACAGGACAATGTCGCCTGAATGACGGTTCAGGTTGGCAAAGCTCATGAACGCTGGGCTGAGACTGATTGTGTAAATTATCACATTCTGGAATTTCTGATCCTATGGAGACTTTTCTTGTAGCCTCACAAGTCATTGGGAGGTGATGGTATCTACTTTCCATGTACCCTTTTTTCTTTTACCTTAATATGGTGATAACAGAAGGCAATATTGGGAAAGGTCATGGAAATCCTCCTCCAAGCATGGCCTTCGACCGGTTGAGGGGCTCTCCTCTCACCATCGCCATCTTTGGAGCCGCTCTCGGGCAGCTCTACCTCTGGAAAGTCGGTGCGTGCCGGCTGGTATTGCTACCGCGTAAAGGCATTCGTCTTACTGCCGCGGAGTTGCAACTACTGCCACCTCTTCAGTCAAGAATCGCTCGTGTAGACGTGCAAAGTCAGGGTTATCCCTAAGTCTGTTTAAGTTGCTCCGAGGCCGAACACGATAAATCCAAATCATATATAGCCAAGTGGGGGAGAGCCGCACCCCGCTACCAAGCAATGTGGTGCGTATCTTCTGGAGAAGGAAATCCTGGCCGTTCAGGCTCAGGATAGTCTCATTTCGCTAGGCCAAGGATTTGGTCTTGGCGCGCCCGTGGCTGCCTCGGATGTCTTGTGTCTCAATATAACTAAACGGAAGCCTCTGTTCCTGCCCCTTCCAGGCCTACGAGCATGGTCGTTTCCGCGCCCATTCGTAACCCTGCTGCGGGTTCTACTCACCCCGGGCGGTCCCCTGTTAGAGCTGCCTGCATAAAGGGACACACCCATCCTCGGCTAAAACCAGGGTTCCTACCCTGCCTTAAGGTAACCGTTTCCGTAAGGCGAAACGGCTACGTGCTTCCACCGAGTCGTCAGACTCACAGGGGCAACGCCCCTGAAGTTGGTCCTGAGGCGATCTTCCGGTGTACCTAAAGCTGCCCCCGAAAGAAGGACAGCACTAAAGGATCTTAGGCTCTTACGCCCACACCGAGTGCTAGGTTGGGTGAAACCTCCAAAAGAGAGACCCTCACCTCCAGCACCGGGAGTTGTGCCTCCGGGAAGCGTACGGCCATCCCCAGGGGGTTCTTTTCTTCGAAGCGGACCCCCGCATCTCGTCCGAGCTAGTCCTGGAGGGCATATTCCTTCAATGGAATTCCCGTGGACACAAGGCAAACGTGGAGAGAACTGCGGCGACTCGTCTCCTCCCATTTTTTCTTGGCTATCTTTTTGCAGGAGACCATGCTGCCCACCCTCCCGAGGTATAAGGGTTTTGCGACCCCACCACCACGGAATGGGGGCAGGGTTGGCAAAAAAGCCCAATAAAACCCAAGTTTTATTCTGGGTTTTTTCAAAAAACAAATGCTACAAGCATTAGAATAACATAGAAAAAGAATAGCTATCTCTATTTTTATATAATATTAATAATTACTTAGTTTAATAATTATATTATAGTGAGAACAGATCACAGTAACAGACCTCTGATCAAGAATTGTGGGTACCCATGATAGCCATAACCTGTAGAAGGAGAGATGAATTATTATGAGTCAGTATCAGAGAAATAACCTTAATTTGATACATATTTGTTGAAATTATAAACATAAATATGAATTTTGAATAAAATAATGATAAGTAGCATTTATTTCTTGAAAAAATGTAATTAAAAAAAAAACCCATACCCGAGTTTTTTTAAATTTCACTTGAAAAAGTCCGAAAAAAACCCTGGGTTTTTTAGATTGGCCCACCCTGGATGGGGGCCGGGCAGGAGGATGCGCCATTTACCCCCTGCATGATGTCTCCGTTTTTCTCTTTCATTAGATGCCTCCTTTCAGGCAGTAGCTGTGCAGCTGCCCCTGGATAGAAGGTACGAGTATACTGTTTTTTCTGCGTACATTCCACCATCAGCCGACTTCGACGCGGCACGGTTGCCGAGGCCCTCTCTCTTGCTCGGGGAGCTGAATGGTAGACACTCCCTCTGGAGAGACGACTCGATTAAACCCATGGTTCAAGTCCTTCCCGATCTGATCCACGATCTGGAGATAGGTGTCCTAAATGTGAATGAGTTTACGCATCATTGCCCAAGAAGCGGTTCATTTTCCTGTCTTGATTTTTGTGCTCTCCTGGTGCACAGCCTGATTTTGGGTGCGAGGTTGTCGATGATCTTCATGGTAGTGCTCACTTTCCCATTCAAAATAGAATTTTATGGGCCGCTGCTGCCTGAGAGCATTTCGCCCCCCCTCCCCTCCGGTGGTCCGCATTTCAAGAAATGACTGATTTCTCCATCTCAGTCGAGGAGTTTATGTCGGTAGGTGATGGCGTTTTCTCCGGCAACGTCATCATCGTGGGCCCAAAAACTCTGGCCGACTTGCACGCCGACTGCTTCCTTGGTGGTTAGCCGAGTGAGATGTGGCCTTCAAACAGATGCGTTATGCCTACATGCGCTATAAGCGCCATCCGAACGATTTCACTGTCATTGAATTTCGTCGAGCTAGGTCTAGGTCCAGGTGTGTTTCGAAACACGCACGCAGCTTTTTGGCGACCATACGTGTATACTTAACGAAAAGACCCCTCTAGCATAGGAGTGGAAGCGAGTCTAAAGGATTCGGGGCAAGTTCTCGCCGGAGCTCCCTACCAATATTCAGAAGAATGGGACCTTTATCTCGGACCCCGCGACCACTTTGTCTACAAGGGATGCTGCTCTGCCAGCATTCAATGCGCGTAACGCCGCCAACTGGACTTTACCTCCAAAGGCGGAGCACTCTTCAACGACAGGTTTACATTGATTGAGTTGTGTTCGTTCTCGCTTCGTGCGCGAACGCCGCCCCTCGTCCGGACGATGTCCCGTACGCCATGCTTCAACACCTGGGTGAGCGAGGCATGGCCTTTGTTATGTTAGATTTGTTCAACAGGATCTGGGTAGAGGGTATCCTCCCAGATTCCTGGCGAATCGCTACTGTGCACCCTTTTCGCAAACTGGGGAGAGTTCACTCTACCTCGGCCTGTTTCCGCCCAATCTCTCTAACCTACTACGTGTGCAAGTTGGAAAAATTGTTAAATGTTAGATTAGCCTTTTTTCTCGATAGCGGAGGCCACCTCTTTTTCGCATGTTCCACTCCACGTTGGATGCTCTGCTTCGTCTGGAAATGCCATCTTCGAGGCCTTGCTTCGTAGACAGCACTACGCCACGGTGTTTTTCGATCTGGAGAAGGCCTATGATACCGCATGGCGATACGGTATCATGGAGAGTCTCCACACGATGGGGGCGAGGGGACGCCTCCCAATCTGAATTTCTGCGAGATCTTCGATTCCGCGTACGGGAAGCCTTCCCCGGTCCAATGGAGCAGGGAAGTATGCTGTGTCACACTCATTGACCTGAGCATCAATGGAATCACCTCGGTGCTGCCGGAAGATGGTTCTCGCTACGCTCTTTGATCTCTTTTGGCCGGCCCAGATGCCAAGCCATTGGGAATCAAAGATCTTCACGTGGAGCGAAGCCACACAAATGTCAAGAGTGCACACAGCAGAAAGTAACAGCCTTATCGGCTACTGGGCCATACCAGGCTCCCTTTCCCCAACCCTTGTTGTACTACACTATGTCCCACGTACATCTCACCTAGTGCTTCCTGCGACACGCCTTTTCATCAAGAATTTATTTATGATCCTAGCCGAAGGCCCCCTCCGATTCTGGGGCAAATAATTCTTTTTCCTTCCTCTGATATCGTATCACTTTTGTCCTCTCGTCCCCTTTTCTCATCTTCCTTTACCTTAATCCTACCCCCTTTAAAAAAAAAAAAACAAATCGGCAAGGCATCCAATCTAAGAGCCCCGTAAAGGGCGCGGCGATTTGCCATCCTGGTCGCCGTGCTCATGGGATTCAGCACCCCGTCCGACCTCAGCATAGCCTCCTTTCCTTCCTTCAAAACACTTGTTTCCTCCCTGTTTCCTCGCTTTTCATACAACCTCTCCCACAACTTCTGTGGTCAGCTTCTAATTTCACAGGGTAGATGCTGACCTCAGCCAACTATCCCTGATCGGGGCTCATGGGGGAGGGGGGAGGGGACAATGTTCCCTAACCCCTGGGATGGTGGGTTTTTAACAACCTGCTTTATTCCCACCCATACCTTCCTCACATCCCCCTTTTTTCTCACTTGACCATCTATCTTTGTTTTTACGCCGTGTCTAAGGTGGAGCCGCCATGCCGATGGACTGACAGGCCTCCAGGCACAAGGGGTGGTCCTGAATGGCGGCACCTGGCTCTGCCAGGCCAGTACGCACCCCTCGCAGTGCGGGCTACTGCGAGGGGTGATGAGCGATTGCTTCCCGTGGAAAAAATAGGGTCACCATTCCCATGAATGCAAACGCCTCCAAAACAAAATCTCTCCCCATTTTCCCTTGTTCATCGACGGAGCCGCCCTTGGGCAGCTCCACAGAAAAAAATGGAGGGCCCCACCTGTGCTTGCGCAGGGGACCCTCCAAACCTCTCTAACCGGAGAGGAGGCTTACTCCTCTCTTACGCCTACGGCTGTAGGGGTCTCCCCCTCACCCCCTTCTCTGGAGGTGCTTTCGGGCACCTCGCTCTTCTCAGCCGTAGTCCCCCCCTTTTCTTTCCAAGGGGACTGCCAAGAAAGCCAGCAGGCAGCCCATAGCCGACCGCTCCCCATTGAAGCGGATCGGTAGGGCAATCCCCCTTAGGGGGCAGAGGGAAGCCAGGCTCCTTCGGTTGCTTCCCTCAAAAGACCTGCTGGCAAGAATATTGAACCTTGCCGGGGTCAAGGCCTGTGCCTCCCCATACATAACTTGTGACAACGCCGCCAACGGGGCCTGCGATGTCCTGGGGGGGGGGGGGCAACTGCAGGTCCCACCTGAGGTAGATATAGTCCTTGAGGCAACCCAGCCTCAGAGGGTAGGGCCTTCCATGGGAGGGAATCTGGGCTCGGCGCCAAGCACCGAACCCGAATTCGCCCCTATGCAAGGTCCTCCTCAAACGGCTAGGGTTTCCGAGGCAGTACAAGGAGGGGAGGGATCTCCTCCGACCAGTTCCCCTACGCCTGCCAGGACCTTCTCATTTTCGGAAATGGACCTTGGCTGAGGCCGGTCCATCTGGCCTGGGGGCTGCTGCCGGCGGAGGGGAGAAGCGGGTTTATTCCCCGCCCTCCTTTCCTAAGAAAAAGACTAAGAAGACTCGAGGCTCCTCTCCATCCGTGGGGGCTGTGGTGACGGATGGGTCAGCTGCCACTTTGGTAAGCGACCAAGCCAAGATCGGCACATCCGGCTCCTTTCCCCTTCCTCCTCTTCAGGGTGCGGAGCCCCTGATTATGAATAAGACCAAAAGTGCACAGGGCGGAGCATGGATAACATCGGAGCCCCTCATTCAGAGGTTACATGGAGTTTTCGAGCCTGCTAGCTTTAAACGCTTCCTCGTTATTCGCTCCACTGATGGCAGCATGTTGGCCAACGGCAACATGATCCATCAGAGGAGAGCATTAGCTAGTGTAATTGGTAGAGAGCCGAAGGTGACCCGTTTCTCGGACGGGAGCCTTCTGGCGAATCCCTCCGAGGCGGCCAAGATAAGTCCTCTTCGGAAACTTGATGTCACCCCAAAGAGTGTAACACCGCACTCTACCATGAACTTTGTGAAAGGAATAGTTTATGCGAGGGAACTCGTTCACTACTCCATAGAGGACATCACCTTGGGGCGGTCAAGGTCGAACGTGTGATGAGAAAACAGGGAAGGGCCTTGTCACACGTTCGACTGTGACAAGCTCCCTGAGTCGGTGCGTGCCGGTTGGTACCGCTACCGTGTGAAGGACTTCGTGCCACTGCCGCGTAAATGCTATTACTGTCACCGCTTTGGCTATACGAATCGCTCATTTAGACGTGCAAAGTCGGGTTTACCCGAAGTATGTGTAAATTGCTCCAAGGACGCACACGATAAGTCCAAATCGTGTGTGGCCAAGTGTGTCAATTGCGGAGAGCCGCCCCCGCTTCTTCGAAGCAATGTGGTGCATATCTCCTTGAGAAAGAAATCCTGGCCGTTCAGGACCAAGATCGAATCTCATTCTGCGAGGCTAAGGACTTGGTCCTAGCGCGCCCAACCTCCCCCAATAAATCCTCGAAGGAGAGAGTGCCTTATGTGCTTTGTCCGTCCAACAACACTCGGGGTTCTGCCTCCGGGAAGGGTACGGCCACTCCCGTAAGGGTCTTCTGTTCGAAGAGGCACCCCGCGTCTCCTCCGAGCTAGGCCTGGAGGGCATATTCCTTCAATGGAATTGCCGTGGACTCCGGGCCAACTTGGAGGAGCTGTGGAGGCTCGTCTCATCCCGTTCCCCGTTAGCTATTTTTTCTGCAGGAGACCATGATAGTCGCGGTGCCCCCTCCCCACCCTCCCGGGGTATTAGGGTTTTGCGACCCCACCACTGCGAGATGGCCGGTTTACACCCGGCATGATGTCTCCGTTCTTCCTTTCACTTTAGATACCTCCTTTCAGGCGGTGGCTGTGCAGCTTCACCTGGATAGGAGGTATACTATCATTTCTGCGTACATTCCACCGTCAGCTGACTTCGACGCGGGGGACTTCCGCCGCGTCGTGGCACGGTTGCCGAGGCCCTATCTCTTGCTTGGAGATCTGAACGGCAGGAATCCTCTCTAGGGACAAATAACTCAATAAATTGCAGAGACAAGTCCTTGCCGTTCTGATCGAAGAGCTTGAGATGGGTGACCTAAATGTGGATGAGTTTACGCATCACTGCCCGAGAACCGCTTCATTTTCTTGCCTTGTTCTATCTTTGTGCTCTTCGGTTGCACAGCCTGATTTTGATTGTGGGGTGGTCGATGACCTCCATGGTAGTGATAACTTTCCCATTCAAATATTTGCAGGACAACTGCCGCCTGAGAGTCCACCTTGATGGTGCTTGGCGCGTGCGCGGTGGCCTGCATTTCAAGAAATGACTGAATTCTCTATCTCAGTCGAGGCGTTATGCCTATAAGCGCCGCCCGAACGATTTCACTGTCGCAGAATTTCGTCGGGATAGGGCTAGGTTCCGGTATATTTCGAAGCACGCCAGCCGCTCCCCTTGGCGGGCATACGTGTCTTCACTTAACGGGAGAGGTGTGGAAGCGAGTCAAAAGGATTCGGGGCAAGTTCTCGCAGGACCCCACTCCCGTTCTCCAGGACAGGAGAATCGGACCGCAATCTCGGACCCCGCGTCCGTGGAGGAATCCTAGGCGACCGCTTTTTCCGCATTCTCTAGCCGGGATGCTGCTCCGCTAGCTTTCAATGCACGTCATGATGTCGCGGAAGGCCGCCGGCTGGACTTTACCTCCAGAGGCGGAGAACCCCTCAACGACAAGTTTACTGTGAGTGAGCTGCGTTCCGCTCTTGCTTTGTGCGCGAACACCGCCCATGGTCTGGGCGATGTACCGTACGCCATGCTTCGACTCCTGGGTGAACGAGGCATGGCCTTTCTGTTAGATTTGTTCAACAGGATCTGGGTGGAGGGTCTCGTCCTAGATTCCTGTCCAATCGCTACTGTGCTCCCCTTTCGCAAACCGGGGAGAGATCACTCTACTCCGACCAGTTTCCGTCCCATCTCTCTAACCTCCTTCGTGTGCAAGTTGATGGAGAAATTGGTAAATGTTAGATTAGCCTTTTTCTTGGACAGCGGAGGCCATCTGTCTTCTGCACAGTGCGGCTTCCGCAAGTCCCACTCCACGTCGGAAGCTCTGCTCCGAGTGGAAAATGCCGTCCGCGCGGCTTTTCTTCGTAGACAGCACTACGCCACGGTTTTTCGATCTGGAGAAGGCCTATGATACCACATGGCGATACGGTATCATGGAGACTCTCCACACGATGGGGGTGAGGGGATACCTCCCAATGTTTATATCTGAATTTTTGCGAGATCGTTGATTCCGCGTACGGGTGGGGGGAGCCCTCTCCGGCCCAAAGGAGCAGGAAGAGGGTGCCCCGCAGGGAAGTGTCCTCAGTGTCGCACTCTTTGCCCTGAGCATCAACGGCATCACCTCGGTGCAGCCGAAAGATGTTCTCGCTACGCTCTACGTGGATGACCTTTCGATCTCTTTTGGCGCGGCCCAGATGCCAACTCTGGAGCATCGACTCCAACAGGCATTGAACCGCGTCCCTCGCTATGCCGAAGCGCACAGGTTTCGGTTTTCCTTGGCCAAGACTAAGATGGTGCACTTCTGCCGCCATCCACGGCTCCACCCCGACCTAGATTTGATTCTTAATGGGGTGCGCCTGTAAATGGTTGAATCGCACCGTTTCCTTGGTCTTGTATTTGACTGACGCCTCACTTGGCAGGCTCATATTCGCAACCTTAGGGTCTCTTGTACCCGCGCCATGGATATTCTCCGCTCCTTGACGTTCAGCGCTTGAGGCGCTGATAGGGCTACTGCCTTACTTTTTTATCAATCCTTTGTTCGTTCGAAGCTCGACTACGGATTCGAATTTTATGCATCCGCAGCCGAGCGTTTATTGCGGAAGGTGGATTCGATCCACCACACCGGCCTTCGCCTAGCGACCGGTGCCTTCCGCACTTCCCCCATTTAGAGCCTGTTGGTCGATGCTGGGGAGATGCCACTCGCTCTGCGCCGCGTGCAGTGCATCACTCACCTGTACGTGCGAGCCCGGCGCCTCCCTCAGTCGCCAACAGCTCTCACTGCATCCGCAGCTGATCTCGATGGTACCTATGCCGCCGAGAGACGCCAGTCATACCCTAAGCCCTTTGGGTTTAGGGCCAGGAAACTCCTCCGAGAGCTATGTATAGCTCTCGGGCCGGTGGGGCCCCTGGTTCTGCCTAGGACTCCATCCTGCAGGGTACCACATTTGGCTATTTGTTGCCACGCATATGCTCCCAAAGCTTGTACAGCGCCGGGAGTATTGCGTTCGACTTTTTTGAAGCACACTTCGTGTCACGCTGGAACCGTCCAGTGTATACAGATGGCTCCAAGTCCGAAGAGGGGGTCGGCTTCCACGCCGTATCCCCTCTGTTTGAAGTCAGCGGGGCTCTGCCAGGCGCTGCGTCCGTCTTCACGGCCGAGCTGGTGGCAATACATCACCCGGTACGGGAGATTACGCGACGTGGCCGGTTCGGAGACCGGATCGTGATTTATAGCGACTCACAGAGCGCCCTGAGTGCTATCGGGGCATTGGAATCTCCGCATCCCCTGGCTCGCGATATCCGTGACGCCACGGTTTTGGGAGACGGTCGAGAGGAACTTAAAGTTGCGTGCGATTGCGCCGCGACTGTTCCCATGGACCTATCCCCCAATGCCACGAAGGCTTCAGGTTGCTTTATGTCGTCTCCGAATTGGGCACACTCGCGGGACGCACCGCCATTTGATGAAGCGCTCGCCAGCGCCTTACTGTGAAGACTGCGTTGTTCCCCAGACTGTTCGGCACATTCTTGTCGAATGTCTCCGTCTTGTCGATCTTTTCGCACGTTCCCCTCTCCAGGTACTGGGATGGGCAGGGTCGCTACCGCCTGTCCCTTTTACTCGGGACGAGTGCGTGCTCATTGACTTTTGGGGGGAGGCCGGCCTTCTCCTTTTTGTTGTTTTCTTTGTAGGTCGCACGCTCCTCCGTCGCGGGGAGAGGGCCCTTCCCACGACGCCGGAGATTGCTTCCTAATTGTTGTCATCTTCCCTTTTTATCGTTGTTTTGTTTTCAAATTTTTATTTTAAAGTAGCCTAGAGCTAGGCTGTTTGATTGCAGCGACTTATGCCCAAGTGGGCATAAAAATAAAATAAATAAATATCCAATCTCAGGGTCCAAATCACCTTCCCAATACAATTCCTTCGAATATTTAATCTCAAGAAGCATCTCTTCTGAGTCACACATGGGTCGCCCTGGAAAGGTTTCGGTGTAGTCACCGCTACAAATTTACTTCATTGAAAGTTCCGCGTCATCTTGACCGATGCAAACATCTGTTCCCGTTGTAACCACGAGCCAGACAGTGTAACACATAATTACAACATGCAGAACACAACCACAAGCGAGACTCATAACAGAGTTCTGGGTGAAACCTGCTACTCGGCCGATTTCTTAGGGTGGAACTTAGCCAAGGGCAATTTAATGACAACAATAATAAACAAAACATTTTTAACAACCTTCTCGCACCCTTGTGAGTAGTGGCTGCCAATGTTAACATGGAACACCATTCGTCCAGAAGTGGAAGGGTGAGTAAAATTGTAATTGTATTTTTTTTCTTGCTTCTCTTCTCCACACAGGTTTTGTGGTTCAACAGGTATAATAAGAACTTGGCGTCGTATATGCGGACTTTAGGAGAAGGAAAAGGGTTGGACCTCACGCAAGATATCACTCCTCCTAAAAGCTTGTTTGTCGAGGTAGGAAGGGGTACTATAATTATCTCCCCCGCCCCCATACCCGGTATCATACGATGCCACCAAGATGAGCCTAACCCTGTCTATATCTGACGAAACGGATGTAGGCAGTGTTAGATTTCTGGCGTCAAGCTGCCCCGTTGAATCCGAGAGCACGGACATAAAACTTCAGCCACTGAAGGACTAGTCCGCTTATTGGCGGATCTCTGGACTTAACCCTACTGTAGCTTCTACACAGCTATCATTTTCCTTCGTTTTGGCAACACAACACATCAACACTATCTGTTCCAGAGACCTGCCGATGCGGTACTCATATACACTTGCTCCTGATGAATGGGCCCATAAACGCTGATTGGTCTAAATATATATATAAAACCATTGTACTTTCGGGTTTACCTGCGAGTCATTCTGATCCCTATGTGCATTTCATTGTCCGTTCGCAAGTTATCTCGCCCACGAGAACAAACGCATCTTTGAACTCCTTTCTCTCGGGCTTAGCTGAATGGAAATTTGGTTTCCGATTACAGCGAGATTTAGGCAACTCTGAAATGGAGTCCTGTTTTTGGTAGCCTTAACGGCTGTCGCCATACGCCCTAGATACAGCCGTGGTTCGGATCCCATGTTAAACTGTGTAGGTCCCATAACGATAATAAAATTTAGTTTAAATGACTTCATTTTGGTGGTAACATTCCAACCAACTTCTTTTTATATATTTGTACGTCCATGTCCTGGTGGTGCTCCAAGGCACGGAACAGTAGGTTCAGAGGGGTTGTGGCACATATACGGTCACGTGTAGGATTGACATGCCTTTTATTCCCCCCCCCCCCCCGTTAGTCACAACTAGATTGATACCTCCTGGCCCTTCATTCCTAGATATTTCATCTTTGACCGGCAGCTAATTTCGAAGGCTAGTCGCTGGCTATCTTCATCGGTAACATGTATGTTGCTTTCCTCTCCTGGTAGTGGGTAATAAGGAAGAAAATATTAATGTTTAGTGATATTAACCCAATGTTTACAGGTTCGGTGTTTACAAGATTATGGCGAACTGGAACTTGACGACGGCGATATTATTATGCTTCAGAAAAATACGAGCCATCTCTTACCGATGTCACATTGCCAGCATCTAATTCGCCAAGGGATACTTCAACATATAGCGTAAAAATAGACCATAAAGTGAAATATATATATTGACAATTTTTAATGACAATGCAAATCTTATTGACGCCCTTGGCATCCATTATGCACCCTAACTTGTGTTATTTCTGTGCATAATTTCATTATTAAGGTTCGTCTAAATTGCGTCTTGTTTCAGTACTGAATCAATTACTTTTTCAGTACTCGTAACTTAACCTCATCCTCCGCCCGTCGTCCCCCCACTCGGCCGAAATGCACACGACGATGTGTCACCCATCAGTGGGTTGTATTCTGAAAAGATGAAAGAAAGCACGGCTTAGCCGTGGAAACACAGCGTTCCAATTGCAAAGTTAAGCCACATCGGATGTGGCAAGTTGCCAGACTGTTACTCTTAGTGGTAATTCCGATATTTTTTCTCATCAATGGCAATGAAATATGCCAACATTCATAAAATTACCAAGAGGAAGTTAGGATGATGCTTCATTCCCAACAAATCTCTCCAATGTCGCGATTCGCCTGTATATAAGATCTATTTTACTTTTTTTCCCCCTGGAAGTAAACTGTGTTGCCAAGAATGGCACTTTGAATAGCAAGGAACATCCTGGTAGATGAACAAAGGGGTCTAAGATGATATAATGCAATAGTCAACTTTGTCAGTTTTAAATATTGTAAACTAGGTCTATCATAATCACCAGAAATGAGAGCACAGATAACTATAAACAATTAAAACTACCAGCTCAGGCGTCCATATTGACGATTGTAGTCATTCGACGCGGGCAACTCTTCCCCACATCATCCGCCTGTTGCCCAGACAGCAGCAACATAAACCTCGAACCACAAGCACTCACCAACATAGCAAACTACAGCTACTCACAACAATACAATACCCAACATCTGGAAACACTGTAAATTCATCACACTCACTTCAAAGTCATTGAACGCCTCATCCTAAACTTGTCACACCATATATTTCCCTTTGCAATTTTACAACCCTAGGTAAATGCCATTCCCCGGCACAACCTCAAACAAAATATACAACACGAACAACAATGAAATGATAGATTGCCAACTATCTGGCGAGTAGACATGCCGTTTGATTTGCTGACCCGAAATCACGCAGAAATTTCACCAACAGCGTACCACAGGGATCCATACTTTCACCAACTCTATTTAATCTGCACATATACAACGCCCCTATAACACACATACAAAATATCTGTATTTTCAATACATCAAAACAACACAGTACATAATATAATGGCTTTGTTTTATTTATGTTAAAATACCGGTAATTAAAAAAACTAAAGCATTTACTAGAAATTAATCTTAAACATAATAATTATGTTAAACCCATTTTTGTTAAAAAAATACTTTAAAGAAAGCTAATTAAATTGCGTATGTATAATAATATTACGTTTCATATATTGAATCTGAAATTTTTATATTAAACATAAGCAACTTAAGATTTAATAAGCTTTAATTAATGTATTGGTTTGACAGAATGAGGTTAATTCAGAGCATTTAACATATTAAGTTTGGGGAGATTAACTTATAGTAAACGGTTTGATTTCTTAATTACAGATAATTATTTCTTAACAGAAACAAAAGGGTAATTATATTGTTTTTCTATAAGATTAGTCATTTGATGGCTGTTTTCAATATTTAATTAGCAGACATGTAGCATTGAGGGACATCTCTTCATTAATGCCAAATGCCACAGTTTCTCATTTTTATGCTCAAATCACAATTTCACTTTTCAAACATCGATTTCACTCGATTTATAATAAATGTATAGAAAAAATGGGATTGTAATTTTTCCCTAAAGACTTTTATGGATTTTATAATTACTGAACCAAAATTATTATATTCCAGTAGTTCGTTTCTTTTTAAGATGGTTTTAAAGTTTCTTGACACACTACAATGACATTAATAGTCAACAAACGAGGATTACGATGATCACATACCTGGTCTCAGTTTGGGTTTGGTAGTCAATTTCTTAACTACTCCAGATTGATTTTGTTTTGTGGTTTCTGGAGGGGCTTGTTCCTGTTGATAATTAAAATGCTGAGATACATCAGCAGATAGAGAACGAGACATCAATTATTGCCCCCTCCCCCAAGAAAATACAAAATATGGCATGGGCAACAAAACGTGCTGCAGCTGACATCTGGAGGAGTGCATGCTCTCCTGGCAAAAAAAAAGGTCTTGCTAGCCTAATGGAATGGCTTTTGTAGCGTATAGGGGGCGGGTTCAACACAATGGAGAGTGGATACATTAGTGCATGGAGAAGTCTGGCTACCGATTGGTAGCCGCGGGTCTATGTCGATTTTACACATTCACAACACCGCTGTCTTTCCTCGTCTTAAAAGCACAGATTCTAATTTCCAAGAAATCCTTCCGATGGCTAATTGTATCACATACCCTTTGTAAATGTGCTACATTTACATAGGAAGCATTGTTTGTCAAACATTATTAATAAAAATAAAAGGGTGATTGATAAATTAAAAATCATAATGAAATACGAGGAGCGGTCAATAAGTTTTGCAATTCGGATATAAGGAAACGAGATATGAGGAAAGTGTTTTATTACTTTTCAATATAACTACCCTCGAATTCAATGCACTTGCGCCACTTGTCCCTGAGGCTTCGAATTCCCGACAGCTGTTCAATCCACTCCTGGACGGCGAGGTGGACATCTTCATCGTTCCCAAACCGGCGTCTACGCAGTGCAGCCTTGAGCTGGCGGAATAAAAAGTAGTCGCTAGGGGCCAAATCTGGACTATAGGGGGGATGGTTGAGCTCCTCGAATCCGCATTCGCGCAGGGCAGCTTGTGCAACTCTGGCCTTGACTTTGACGACGTTGAAGTTGATCATGGGGCGTGAGGTTTCTAGGGACCCAACGGGCACAGACCTTGGTCATGGCCAAATTGTCGTGGATGATGTTCATAACACTTCCATGTGATATTCTAAGTTGTCGCTCGATTTCTTCGACCTTTACCCGTCGATTTTCGAGTATCATCCTCTCCACACGGGCCACATTGTCCTCGTTGGTCACGTCTGACGGGCGTCTTCTTCAAGGGACTCACGACCATGGCGGAACTCCCTATTCCAGCGAGCAATGGTTGCATAGGAAGAGGCGGTGTCGGTTTACACTGCATCCATGGATCTCTTTTGCATTCTTGCCTTCCTTGGTAAAAAATTTGATCACTGCGCGGTGCTCAACCTTCTCCATTGTTGAAAAATTTGTGACTGACGATCTGCGATCAGCTACTGCTTCTTAAATAGACGAGGCAGGAGCGTGCGGCTGCAGGTCCTAACACTCCCATAAACAGCCATCCCTCTTCCTCTGTTTTGCCCTACCGATTCGCAAAACTTATTGACCGCCCCTCGTAATGCAGTAATTTATAAAACTACTAAAAGGAACTCGCTCGGCATTGTAATACCTATGAGAATGTTGTTTTCTTTTATCAGGGCTCAGCTGGCAACTGCCTAGATTTTTAAAAAAATGCAAAATAATAAAAAGCAGAAAGCACGCTCCGGCATCGAGTAGAGGCCCGCCTACCTAAGTTGGAGGAATGAAAAGTAAAACAGTCAAATAATACTGAGGAGGCTGCCAGGAAGAGCGGCGGGCATGCTTCGAAACATACCGGAACCTAGCCCTAGCTCGACGAAATTCACCTAACAATGGAGTTTGGGTGGCGGTTATAGCGAATGTAGGAATAACGCTTCTATTTGAGGCCGTTTCACACTCGGCTGACCTCCAGGGGAGTGGTCGGCGTGCAAAAAGGCCAAACGTTCGAGGAATAGTAGTTAGGCGCACGGCAATGAGGTTGCCGGAGAACTCAACGGCCTCATCAACCGACATAAACTCCTCGACTGAGATGGAGAAATCAGTCATTTCTTGAAATGCGGACCACCGCGCACGCGCAAAGTACCACCGGGGAGGGCTCTCAGGCGGCAGCGGACCAGAAAATGATATTTGAATAGGAAAGTGATCACTACCATAGAGGTCATCAACTACCCCACACCCAAAATCAAGCTGTGCATCCGGAGAGCACACCTATCTCCAGGTCGGCAAGGACCTGACCCCTAGGATTGATCAATTTCCATGGAAAGAGAAAGTGCCACGACGCGGCGGAAGTCGGCTAACGGTGGATTGTACGCAGAAATGACATTATACTTCCTATCCAGGTGCAGCTGTAAGGCAGAGAAGAACGGGTGTAAATGGCGTATCCTCCTGCCCAGCCCCCATCCCGTGGTGGTGGGGTCGCAAAAGCCTTATACCCCGGGAGAGTGGGCAGGGGGCACGCGCCCATCATGGTTTCCTGCAAAAAGATAGCTAAGGGAAAACTGGAAGAGACAAGCCTGCGCAGCTCCTCCCAGCTGTCCCGGAGTCCTCGGCAATTCCATTGAAGGGATATGCCCTCCAGGCCTAGCTCGGAAGAAATGCGGGGGCCCTCTTCGAAGATAAGACCCTCACGGGAATGATCCTACGTTTCTCGGATGCAGAAATCCAGGTGTTCTTATTTTGAAAGGTCAATTTATTTAGGATAATTTCTTGAATATATATCATGAAATCTTCATGCATTTATGTACCATGTAAATTTCTTTTACCTACTCATTATATTTGTACAAATATTTTAATAAAGAAAAATCATTCTTATTTTACTCGGTACAGTATAAGGTGCAAACCCATTTTGGGGACAACAGGAATACCCTTACTATATCAGACAGATCAATCTAGTTTGAGACTGCGAGGGTCACTGGGACCGGGTGGACTTTCCTACTTTGATGGAAGCCAGTGGATAAAGAAGTGGTGGTAAAGAAGACAACTCATCTTACCTTTTCTGCCGATTCTTTGGCCACTTCATTGTATTTTTCTTGCATTCGTTGCCTCGCAGCGACAACAGCAACTTCTCTCGCAATGAACTTATCAGGATCTGTTAATGTTGGAGTAATCTCAATGGAATAGGGGATAATAAGGGGGCACCCCACCCCCCTCGGTACCTAAGTACGATTCTCATCGAGAGCCAACACATATATTTTCTCTCTCGAAATTTAAAGCGTAATAGCAATGAGGCTCTACCACTCAAAGGTTGGTAACGAGAGATCTGTATAGTTGTGCATGTAGGTGAAGTGAAAATAGTGCAAGATATATAACTGCAGGTCCTACCAGGATCGGGAAGGCATGCCTTCCTCGGGGCTACACCCACCCACACCTTGCAGGAGATAGGTGATGCATCCAGACAGCTCCACCCATGTATCTCATCACCCCCCAATTAAAACCACTTCTATTTCACTTCTTTAGGTACACATCATCCTTCAGTGAAGGAGACTCACCAAAGGGCTTTGAAATCCACACCCCATTGATGTGGAAAGGGCGACTCTCCCTAGCCATAAAGGTTCCCCCACCGTTAGTACCAAAACAGTATTCCTCTCTCAAACTCTATACTCCCAATGAGGACTATCCCTCGGTGCCCTAGAATTGTGATATCCATAGTACTCTTTATCTTAGTTCCATTATCGAGTCAGGGTCCCCGCCAAAGGAAAGTGAGAGCTGTGGAGAAAAATAAAATTAAAATAGTGAGTACAAAAGAAAGAAGAATAAATGGTGGTTAAGAGTGAATCACTGCCTTAGTTTGATTCAATTTTTAACCTTGCACATATTGCACCCTGTTTCCTTTAACACATATACATGTTGATATTTAAACATAAATAAAAGCTTTGATGAAAATGAGATAAAGGTACGAGTAAAGGATAAATTTGGGAACATCCCGCTCCATCTTTCAGCAGTGCAGAGACTGACAACCACTTTGTAAATAGTGCTGTAGATCCCCGGAGAGGGAATCTACTGTTCAAATCCCAGACAGAAGGGTCTAAGCAACTGTGCAACAACATGGCAGAAAACCACCGTGTTGAATGAAGTCAGCTGAAGGTGGAATGCATGCAGAAATTACAGTATACCTCCTATCCAGGTGTAGCTGCACTGTCACTGCTTGAAAGGAGCTATTTATATAAATAGAATGGGCATCCTCTTACCCAGTGGTGGTGGGGTTGCAAAACCCTTATACCCTGGGAGGGTGGGCAGGGGCATGCACCCAGCATGGCCTCCTGCAAAAAAAAAAAGCTGATGGGGAATGGGATGAAATGAGGCTCCCCACAGTTGGCGAAGAGTCCGCAAAAATTCCATTGAAAGAATATGCCCTCCAGGCCAAGCACAGAGATGTGAGAGCATTCTTTGAAGAGAAGAAAGACCCTCACAAGAATAGACATAGGCTTCCTGGAGGTAGAACGACGGGCGCTGCGCTGTCGCCTTCAAGGATTATCTGGGGAGGTGGCGCTTGCTATCCAGATCTTTTCCTCCCTCCGCCTCAAATGGGATAATTAACGTCTTAGTACCACTGTCTCTCTCACATATTTAGGAGTGTTTATTCATCTTCACATAGGAGAGACTCACTTGACCCTCACCACGAGGCGCCCTGGATGGGCCTCAGGGGTTCCAAAGTCTTGCCCTTTTGGGGACCACATCAGGGCCTCCTAAATTTTATGTGCAGTACTGAGTCATTAATGAAGGTTTGGGGCACAGCTGGCTTATCGTTGCTACAACAGGTTCTGGTTGCTGGGGCACTGGGAACCCTGGGAGCCCGCTCCTTCAAAGGTCAGGATGACTTATCCCGAAGACATCCCGGGGAAGGCCAACCCCAAATTCGGCCATGCATCCAGAGAGCATAGCGACAGATTGAGACTGGACAATGAAGTGGTTCTCGCGAGGGCAGTGATGAGTAAAATCATCTACACTTAGGACACCTATACCCCCCCCCCCCACACCTTTCCGAGACCTGAAGATAGGCACCCTCTCTGGGGATGCCTACCCTTTCACATTCCTGAGAGAAAGAGCCTCAGCGACCGTGCTACGACGTTACTGTACTGCTATTGTCTGAAAGGAGCTATTTATAGCAATTATAACGGATATATCATGCTAGTGTAAATCGTGCATCCTTTATTCCACACCCGATCCTGTGGTGGTGGGGTTGGCAGGGAGCAAACATCCAGCATGGTCTCCTGTAGATAGACAGCTAATGGCGAACAGGAGACGAGCCTCCGCAGCTGGTCTCAGTTGACCCCAATACTCTACTAATGGAATATGCCTCTAGGCCTAGCTTTGAGATACAGGGGCACATTTTGATGTGAAGACCCACACAGGAATGGCCATACACTTCCCGTAGGCACATCTCCAGGAGCTACTTACTGGCTGTTCAAAATGAGCTTTCACTTCAGATGACTTATCAAGGGAGGTTGGGCTTATTATGCGAGTCTATACCTCCCTCTGGCAGAGCTCCCACGTCTCGAAGTTGCCCGGTTGAGCCTTGGGTTGGGTCATGGAAGCTGTAGCCTCTTTGCAGCTATCCTCCTTTGGGGTGGTGACCACCTTTGTTGGGCAGCCATTTCACCATAGAGTAAACAGTCTCAAGGGAAGAGGAGGGAGGAGCACACAGGTGAGCATTTTGTGGTACCAGCTCTACCAGGGAGTGTCCCGTCGAGTGTGTGTGTATGTGTGAGGGGGGGGGAGGGGGTAGGACCTGCAGAAGAGCCTAAATGAGTACTAAGGGTCAAGGGTCACTTTTTAATAATTGAGACCAAGTCACAGCCTCACAAAACGGGAGTTGACCTGCCGCATGAATGGTTAGGACATCCTCTTGAAAAAGATATGAGCTACATTGCTTTGAGGAAGCAGGGTGCGGCTCATAACAATAAACACATTATGCTCTGTACAATATGGATTTATCATGTATTGCCTTTGAGCAGTTTGCGCAGACTTCAGGTTGACCTGAATTGGCATGTAT
The DNA here is from genome assembly GCA_963969495.1 of Ceratothoa steindachneri. NCBI lineage: Eukaryota > Metazoa > Arthropoda > Malacostraca > Isopoda > Cymothoidae > Ceratothoa > Ceratothoa steindachneri. The sequence continues at coordinate 110,012,863 of OZ018326.1, forward strand.
GATTTGTTTGGCCGGAGCGGTGGCAATGGTAACACCTCCGCGGCAGTGGCATGAATACCTCGATGCGGGAGAGATACCAACCGGCACGCACCGACTCAGGGAGGCTGTCACAATAGTAAGAAAGAGTGTAGGGAGTGGGTCTCGAGCCCCCCCCCCCCTCGTTTTTCATCACATGTTCGACCTTGCTCATATCTTCTAAGGAGTAGTCCATGACTTCCCTCACATAAAACATCCCTTTCACAATATTCACGGTAGAATGCGGTGTTACCTACTTAGCATAGCTATTTGGGTAGGGTCTGCCCTATTCACCAGAAGGGTCCAGTCTGAGATGACGGGAGAATTTCACTGTTCGACTTAGAATCCTAATCAATGTCTGATGCTGATGGAGCAAGTATGTGTGTGGGACACAACTTGTGACCACTGAAAAAAGGGAGGGGGGGGGGAAGGTATATTTCACGTCTACAGTTGCACCCACCTATCCCATCTTGAGTTTTTTTATTTTTCAGAGGAGGGGGAGGCTGTGAATGTTAATTCCGATGTCCACATCTTGGCAGCAACGCACAGTGACAAGAAGTTGCCGGGTAGACTGGTTATTCCCAAAGGCCGCATCTCCCAAACGAACAGCCAGAGAGGACAGACTTGATAAATAGATTGCAATAATCCTCAAGATTTGAAGAGCTCTTGTGCCAGCCCCAGAGGTGGTCCCCCCCCCCCCCCAGACTTTTTGTTGGCCTGATAGTCAACAAGGCAGTAAAGCTCGGCCGCCATAAGAAGTACAGCCTTGTGCACTTACTTGAGAACAGCCACAGGGAGGTGATTAGATCATTACACACAGGAATGGGGTCATTGGGGTAAAAATAATCCTCCAATTAATAGAGCCCAATGCCAAGGACCCTATCAAGTACTTAAGCCTACTTAAAGGGTTGAGGGGGTAGTTGTAGAAAAAATGGAATGCTGAGAGGGAATGAGGGCGAATCACAACCACTTCCCACTGCCCCTTCAGAGTTCAAGATGACCCAGTGAGAGGGGTTCCTCCAGGTACCAGGTGTAACAGGCTACACAAGGTACCTCCCTGCAGTGAAGGAGAGTTGGTACAGAAAAGCAGAAAGTAGATGTTAAGGGCAAGAGGAGAGGCTAAGCCAAGATGGGCTGCTGAGTCCAGTCACCGATGTGTCCCTTCCTTGGGGGTTGACATTGAATTTTCAAAGACTACCTAATTTGACACTCCTCTGAGTCAACCACATTGTCCAAGACTGTCCTGTCCCCAAAATGGGACATCTTTGGAAGGATGATAGGCCCTGAAGCTGATGGAACATGTCTGGTGCAAAATAGGTCCATCTTCCTTGTGGTGGCAAAACAGATACTTCCTGGCATCTTCCCTCCCAGAGCCCTAGAAAAACCAGAGATCATCATTCTGATATTTACGGCTACATATCTTCCGCACATTTTCACTTTCTTAACAGATTTCTCCTTACTTTCTGCATGATAGAGATATACACATCCATAGCTTCCCTCAAGCCTCCCTTAAGTGCTAGACAAGGGTTCTGAGGGACACTGTGCAAATGCATTATTAAGCATAATGGTGTCTCTTATTTATCCATGTCATTTTCCTTTCATAGCAATAGAGCACTATATACTGTAGCATCTTGCCTAGCCAGGGTTAGACCCTGACTAGGCAAACACCATCTATGCACACCTACCCTACACAACATCATCCACTTTACTAATCAGTAAGCGAGGCCTTTTCCTCTCAAACACTCATTCATATTATCAAGCAATTTCTTATGGTTATTTTCTAATACCTCAACACACAGACTCTCTACTGGATATTTTCTTCACAAATTTGTTCTCATTCAAACCCTTTTTTTCCACTCAGTGTTTTTTACTTTACAAAAAAATATTACTATAAATAATCACAAATCAGAGGTTATGTTTTGATATAATTTTAACTAATAACATAATTTCACGGATGACAAAAGCTACAAGGACCTATCAAAGGTCATCCACATCTGTCAAAACCAGGCTACAAAAGGCATCCATAGGATTGTGTCAGATCATGCATCTACAATATACATTTTAAACCATCCACAGGAATGCATAAAAAAAAGGATCATCATCAAGGCTTGGCAAAATCCAAATCACCCATAATACACAATAATAAAAAACTGCATCCATGGAAATGAGCCTAGAATAACACCCCTCCTCATATAATCAATCATCTAATCTGTGTTTGAAAACATTCAAGTTTGGACTGTCTACTGTATCAGGTGTCAAACTATTTCAGTAATCTACCACTCTGTTGGTGAAAAAATATTTTCTAGCATATAACCAACACCTCTGTTTTTTTAATTTTTAAGTGGTGACCCATGGTCCTATTAATACCTTCCAACTCAAATAACTTGCTGAAATCAAACTTATCCATCCCAGAACAGATTTTAAAAAGCTCAATCATATCTCCTCTCTCATGAGAACATATTTTAGTACCCTCAGTCTATCTTCATATTAAAGGTGCTTCAGGGAAGGTATTTTTTTTGTTGCTCTCCTTTGTACTGACTCTAGTAGGTCGATGACTTGCCTAAAATGTGGTGACCATGTATGTATAGAGTGCTCTAAATGTGGCCAGACATACGAGTTGTAGAGTTTAAGGATAACCTCTTTACTCTTGTAGCTAACATTCCTCTTAATGTATCCTAGCACCCTATTTGCTCTATTTTTTGCCTCAATACACTGCTTTGAAAACTTTGTACTAGAATTAAGTCCTTCTCATCTTCAACTGAATTGAGCCAATGCCCATCCATTTCATAGCTAAATTCCCTGTTATCCCTTCCCATATTAATAATTTTGCATTTTTTAAGGTAAAAGTCATCTGCAACTTTTGAGCCCAAGCTAATAACTTATTTAAGTCACTCTGCACTTTAAAGCTACCCTCAACTTCTTTGAATAAAACTAAGAGGAAGGGTCAATAAGTTTTGCAATTCGGATATAAGGAAACGAGATATGAGGAAAAGTGTTTTATTATTTTTCAATATAACTACCCTCGACTTCAATGTCCCTGAGGCTTCGAATTCTCGACAACCAGAAATCTTCCGACTGCTGTTCAATCCACTCCTGGACGACGAGCTGGACATCTTCATCGTCCCCAAACCGGCGTCCACGCAGTGCAGCCTTGAGCTGGCGGAATAAAAAGTAGTCGCTAGGGGCCAGATCTGGACTGTAGGGGAGATGGTTGAGCTCCTCGAATCCGCACTCAGGCAGGGCAGCTTGTGCAACTCTGGCCTTGGGGACAGGGGCATTGTCGTGGAGGAGCAGGACACCACGTGTCAACTTGCCGCGCTGCTTCTGACGGATGCATTTCTTCAACCCAGCCAATTCTTCGGCGTAATATTGGCCTGTGATGGTCCTTCCACGAGGCGCATAGTCCACCATCAACACTCCCTCAGGATCCCAGAAGATGGTGGCCATGATCTTCCCGGCTGAGGGTTGGGTCCGGAACTTGATGAGGGTCGGAGAGCTTGGTCTCGGAATCCCAGTGATGGACCCACGTTTCATCACCTGCCACTATGCGTGACTCGAATCCCGCCGGGTCTTGGTTGTACAGGAGCAGCAGCTCCTCCGAACTTTGACGACGTTGAAGTCGATCATGGGGCGTGAGGTTTCTAGGGACCCAGCGGGCACAGACTTTGGTCATGGCCAAATTGTCGTGGATGATGTTCATAACACTTCCATGTGATATTCCAAGTTCTCGCTCGATTTCTTCGACCTTCACCCGTCGATTTTCGAGGATCATCCTCTCCACACGGGCCACATTGTCCTCGTTGGTCACGTCTGACGGGTGTCCTGGACGGGGCTCATCTTCAAGGGACTCACGACCATGGTCGAGCTACTCCCTATTCCAGCGAGCAATGGTTGCATAGGAAGGGGCGGTGTCGGTGTACACTGCAACCATGCGTACATGGATCTCTTTTGCATTCTTGCCTTCCTTGGTCAAAAATTTGATCACTGCGCGGTGCTCAACCTTCCCCATTGTTGAAAAATTTGTGACTAACGATCTGCGATTAGCTACTGCTTCTTAAATAGACGAGGCAGGAGCGTGCGGCTGCAGGTCCTGACGTTGTCATAACTTGTCCTAACACCCCCACAAACAGCCATCCCCCTTCCTCTGTTTTGCCCTACCGATTCGCAAAACTTATTGACAGCCTCTCCTAACTGCCAAAAGTGTCCTCAGCCAAAATTGACACTTTACTATTAATTCTATAATAGCTAAAGAATTTTCTCGGATCTTTATTATTATTTTGAGCTAAATTAATTTCTGCTGCCCTTTTGCTCTTCTTAATAATCTTATTTCGCTCATTTCTGGTCAACCCATAATGATTTAAATTGTCAAAATTACTTTCTCTCTGTAATCTTTGGTATGCCCTTTTCTTCTCAGAAATTTTCCTAGCCATCTCCTGATTTTACAACAATGGCTTCCTACATTTCTTCCTAATAGCCTTCATTGGAATACACTGCTCCTGGACTATGTTTGGTATAGTCTTAGAAGTGTCCCACATCTCATAAGTATCCTTTTCACTGAATTCTATATCCCACTTGATCTTAATTAGCAATATGCATAATTTTATCGTAATTGCCCCTATAAAAGTTGGAGTTTTCATGGTTTTTGTTGATGTTCTACCTTTCACCATTCCAAAGTTAGAACGAACCATCTGCAGATCACTATTTCCCAATGCTTCCACAACAGTCAATTCCCGAACCAAGTGATCATCATTTGAATGAATCAGATCTAATATATTGGCACCCCTTGTTGGCTAATTAACAAATTGAGTAAAAAAATTATCCTCAAAACACTCCATAAACTTACAACTTGCTCTATCTCTTCCTATCATATTTTCCCAGTCTACAGAAGTTAAATTAAAGTCACTAAGAATAACTGTATCTACTTCACATCCTTTACTTATTTCCCTGATCATTAGCTCATCAATACAATCAGTCTGTCCAGGTGGTCTGTAAAAGTCTCCCAAGTGTATTATCCTATTTTTACTGACCCTAAAATCTATGCATAGTGACAACTTCTTCTTGCTTTATAGAAATATTTAGATTTGAAGAAATTATATTTCTGATATAAATAATCAACCCACCACCAGTCCTATCTCTCCTTTGACTAATGTACATATCATAACCCTGTAGTTCATTAAATTTATTTTCATTAATCCATGATTCTATTACACATATTATATCTACTAAATCTTCATCAATAATATAACTAAATAACTCATCCTTCTTATTTCTAAGACTATGAGCAATGGTATAAAGACAACTCAGCCCTCCTATCCCTGAAGCATCTCATTCGGTGACCAACAGTAAATGAAAAACAAAACAAAACAACTTTAATCAGTCAGTTTTGAGTAAACCTAAGGAAAATTCAGTTGTTCTTTCTTATAATATATTCATAAAATCATTCACTGAAAATTTTTTATTTGGTTAATAATAAACTTAACTTTCACTTACTTTTATGATGCTCTGCAGATTCTCTCCATTCTTCCAATTTAGGCTGGTAGTTTCTCCAAAAGTAGTAGCAGACGACAGATGCAATTATTATAAACCACCCATATGATGATATAAAGCCAGTAACTGAAAAGTGCCAGTATTTCAAATGAGTTGTAACATATGAGGAAATATTAAATGGGTTTGTTATTATAAAAAGGGGAATCTTCGGAAGAATGGAAGACCACTACAAAATATTTATGACAATAGCTTTAATTTCTATCAGGTGCCTGAAGAGCTTGGGTAGTTCTTGTTGTAGATCCTTAAGCTCTGGCTGAGATGCTGAGGAAAGATATAGCCTGTACTAGGTGTTGGCTCAAGAAGTATATACATATTGTGTTGGGTGTGCTATTGCATTTTGGACAGGAGTAATGGTCACATCCAACCATTTCTGAGGAGGGCTGGGTGATGTCGACACCTCAGCGTGGCGAGGTAGACTGTCCTCATGAGGGAAGGAGGATTCAGGAGTGGATGGCAAGGGGACATGAATGGAGCAGGAGCAGAAACTTGTGTGAAAATGACTGGATAGAGCACAGTGAAGTAGATGAGTTTATGGAAGCTGGTTTGGAGTGGAAGAGGTGGGGAATGACAGTTTGTTTTTAATGTAGTTTAGTGGGCACTTAGGTTTGTGGGGTCTGCAGCTAGTATTTGTGAGCCTCTCGAGTAATCCTTGACCTTGAGAAGTCTAGTTTCAGAGTGCAGGAGGCTTGAGGATGTAGTAGCAGTGCAGCATGAGATTGCTTTGTATTGTATGGCCCAGAGTGTGTTGAGGAATTTTTGAGAGAGGTTAGGTACCAAAAAGGGGCTTGCATAATCCATGAGTGAGGGTATCAATTGTTTATAAACAGTGGATGTAGTTTCTTTGTTTTGTAGGAACGTTGTGTATTCAAATGATTTGAGGTTATTAAGTCTTAGTATACATTTGGTTTTTTGTTTGACATGCTGTTTGAATGTCATTGAAATGTATGTTATGCCAACAATTCGGGGTGATGTTTATTGTTAGGCTGTGATGTGTATTGGTCTTCCTCTGTGTCACTGGTGAGGAGGGTAGCTGTTGATTCAGAGTGGGCTATTTTCAGCCTGTTTGTGGTGAACCGAGTGTGATGAGGAAGGGCTGGAGGAGATGGGTGTTTGAGTCTGTCTTGGTGTGTGGAAGTTAGAGATATCTCAGCTGAGGATTAAGCTGTGTAAATAGAGTTTAAAGGGGTACAGGTATGCGGTGCATGTAGAGGGTAAAGAGTGTGAGGGGCAACATTTGCGATGTTATGTTTGATGTCTGGCCAGCAAAATGTCACCATTGGGTGTGCACTTGCCAGATAATTGGCCAACCATTTGTTTGGTTGTTGTGCATGTTCATATTATATATTATGGTTTGGATGTGGTGGCAGGGGGATGGTAGAGAAAGCTATGCTGATGTCAAGTGTTACCAGGATTTTGTGTGGTTATGCTCAGTTGATGATGTTTACATTGTGTCGAGTGCTCTGGTTTTGGGTACTCACAGCACAACCTAATACTAGGGCATATGAAAAAAAAAGAAAAAGATAAAAAAAATGACAGGGTAAAAAACAAAACATAAAAATACAACAAGAAGGAAGTGCACTCCGACATCAGGGGTAGGCCAGCCTACACCAAGCGAGGAGCATGCGACCCAAAACAAACAGTCAAATAAAGTGGAGGAGGCCAGCCTCCTCCCAAAAGTCGTATAATCCGCAAGTCTGTGTGCACAAACCATTCCCGGGTACGAGGGACAAGCGGTAGCGAAACCGCTCGTCCCAACATGCACGAAGATCATCCAGATTGGGACATTCAACAAGAATGTGGCCAACAGTCTTGAGGACAACGCAGTCTTCACAGTAGGGCGTAAGCGAGCACTCCATCGAATGGCGGTGCGTCCAGGGAGTGTGACCAATTCAAAGAAGACAGAAAGCAACCTGAAGCCATTGTGTCATTGGGGGTAGATCTATGGAAATAGTCGCGGCGAAATGGCAAGCAACTTTAGGTTCCCCTAGTTCGTCTCCCATCTTCTTTGGCAAGCATCCCAGATTCCTGATATGTAAAGGGCGTGAGGAAGAGCGAAACGCTCATCTGGTCACCAGTTTTTCGCAGACGACTCTTTGGCGCCCTCACTACCGACAATTCCTAGATTAGATGTCCAGGAACCCAGCAGAAGATAATCTCGATATCAGCCGCGCTCATCAAAACCGTGGAATCACGGTATCACAAACTAGGGAATGCGGAGATTCCAATGCCATGAGAGCACTCAGGACTGGCTTCTCTCAGCGGCATAATCAGCGCCGTCAAGATCAGCGGCGAAAGCAGTGAGAGCTGTTGGCGACTGAGGGAGGCGCTAAGCTCACGCGAACTGGTTAATAATGCACTGCAGATGGCGCAGAGCGAGTGGCATCTCCCCGACATCGACAAGTAGGCTCTCAATAGGGAATGTGTGAAAGGCACCAGACGCCAGGCGAAGGCCGGTGTGGTGGATCGAGTCCACCTTCTGCAATACACTCCTGGCTGTGGATGCATAAATCTGGCATGCGTAGGCGAGCTTCGAACGAACAAAGGATCGATAAAAAAGTAAGGCAGTAGCCCTATCAGCGCCCCAAGCGCTGAACGTCACGGAACGAAGAATATCTATGGCGCGGGTACAAGAGACTCTCAGGCTGCGAATATGAGCTTCCCAGGTGAGGCATTGCTGAAATACAAGACCAAAGAAACGGGGCGATTCAACCACTTCCAGACAGAAGTGCACCACCTTAGTCTTGGCCAAGGAAAATCGAAACCTATGCGCTTCGGCATAGCGAGAGACGCGGTTCAATGCCTGTTAGAGTCAATGCTCCAGAGTTGGCATCTGGGTCGCCCCAAAAGAGATTGAAAGGTTGTCCAATGTAATCAGGGCACCGTTCTGTCTCCTTTTGGTCTTGGTCAGGGACTTCCCGCCCAGGGAAGCACCAGGACCTGACGTGCCTTGCTGTAATGGCAGCAGATGTCTTTTACGAGAGGAGGGTGGGGAATGCACCCCTTTAGCTCCCCCGCCAAAAGGAGCTCCTAGGCTAGATGGACTGGCCTCACCCAGATCCTTCTCCGAGATGGAGATGGTCTCTGCTGTTACAGGGGTACTAGCCAGGAAAGGAGCTTCTTCCTCTTCTTGTGAGGCTTTAGGGACCAGAGCCGTCTGAAGAGAAGCTTGCACAGGGGCGGACTCGGGTTCTCTGCTTGGGCATCAAGCCCAGGTTCAACCCCATGGAAGATTCTACCCTCTGGGGCTGGGTCACCTCAGGGAAAGGCTTCCATGTGGCAATCCCCCCACCCACCAAGACATCACAGATACCATTCGAGGAACATTCTTTCTCATCTTGGGCTGGCGAGCTGGTATCCATCAGGAAGGAGAGGGGGGCAGGTACACTGACCCCCTGCAAACTTTCTATGCATGCCAGCAGGACTTTAGAGGGCACAGGCGAACAGGCCCTGTCATCCCTTGCCCCCCTAAGGGGGTTGGCCCTATCGAGCCACTCCTGTGGGAGTGGTCAATTATGGGGCGCTTGCAGGCTTTCTTGGCAGTTCCCCGGGAAAGTAAAGGAGGGACTGCCGCTAATAAGAGGAAGTAGCTCAAGGGTGATGCCAGAGAAGGGCAAGTCCCCTGCACTCAGAAAACCCAGCTGCGGCCATTTAGGGTCACAGTCTCCGCTCAGCAGCCCTTCAGCATGGTCGCTCCACCTTGAGCTGGGTGTAAAATTGATACGACAATGAAAAGGAGAAAGAAAGGGTATGTGAGGAATGTGAGGGTGGGGGTGAAGCAGGTTGTTAAAAACCCACCACCCTAAACTGGAAGTTGGGGGTGAGAGGGCATTGTTGCCTCCCCCTTCAGCCCCAATCCAGGATGGTTGGTTGAGAGGAAGCTGGTTGGCGTCTACCCTGCGAAATTAGAGGCAGACCAGAGAAAGTTGTGGGAGAGGTTGTATGGAAAGTGAGGAAAGAGGGTAAGAAGATAGGGTGTCAAAAATGAGAAGAAGCTGGTGAGCTGGACTGGGCGTTGAGTCCCGTTAGTACGGCGGCAAGGAAAGCAAATCACAATGCCCCTTATCGGATAGTGGATTGATGTGATTTGTTTGGAGTTTGAAAAAGGTATATAGTCTGCTTTGGTGTGGAAGAGTATGGATGACTAAACAGGGGGAAGTTTAAGTGACTAACATTGGAAAAGTGTTTGCTTGTTGTTTGTTGGAGGGTATGGTATCTGTTGTGGCAATTGCTGCCTGTGATTAAGTGGTTTTACTGTTTAATGTTTTGTAGAGTTTGCTACAGTTTAATCTGTGGTCAAGTAGTTGGACAAACAGTGGTGTTTTCTGTTTTCTATGGGGATATGTTATTTGTCTGCATTTTTAATGATTGTGTTTAATGTATCTACAACACTGTTGATGTCTGTGGTGAGTGTAGTGTTTAGTATTTTGAAGTGATGTTCTGCGCCTGTGATCAATTGGTTTAATTCTTGATTTTCTTGCGATGAAGATGGGTAAGAATCAGATGCTAAGGATTTAACCATTGAACAGAATGTTGTAGCGTTGAGGTTGGAGAAGCAGAAGGCAATATTTGGGGATGAAGGGTGGGTAGAGGGTTTTGATGGGTGATGTAAATATGCAAGAGAAGTTTGTTTAGTAGGATGAGGTTGTCAAGCCCTCTGTCTGTCTCAAGGTTGTTGAGATACCAGGTCAGTCCATTGGCAGTGCAATCACAACCCGGGATGAGGATATTTTTTTTAGTGTGAAAGTATAAATATAGGCCTATCTTCAGGCTAATTTAAAAATAAAAATAAACAACAAAGAAGAATAACAATAACAGGAAAAATTTAAAAAATTTATAGACAACAGAAAAGATGGGCATGCTTAGGTATCCTTGGAGAGTCGCACCTTCCTTAAGGACCCAGTCATGAACAAACAATTTATTTATGAATTCAAAACAATTAAATAGTATATGAAAAAACTATTAAACCACAGTCTGGTATGGTATACAGGAGCTGGATCCCAGAAGAAGGGACAATGTGGTAGCAACCCAGCACACTACAGTACTGCAACAAGTATTGGGTCTGAAGCTTCCCAAGATGAAAACATTCAACTGAAAAGTGTGGCTTACAGTCTGAGGAACAAAGCTGACTTTATGGGAGAGCTCTCTCAGATGGTGCTGTGTCCTTAGTGTGTGATTTGGAGGGGAAAGAAAATGAATGTCTAGGTAAAGCCAATATATATATATATATATGGAGGGGATTTGATTAGCTGAGTGATGTGGAATAGGGCGAAAGCACGCTCAGTTGACCTCTCCTCAGCTCTGTTACCAGATGATGGGGTTAAGCCAATGCCGGAAAGGGGAAAGGAAACCGGTTCCCTGAGTATGCGGGCAAATAACAAAAAGGAGTGCAGATTGGCCATTAATTACTTAGCTATGGCTGAAAATTGTTCTGGGTTATTTAAAATAGTATAAAAATACTATTTAATAACAAAAAAAAAGGATAAATATTCACACAAAGTTAATGAAACTGGAATATCCAAGACTATGGGGGTACTTGATAGTATGGCAAAAATGGACAAGCTAATGAGCTTAAGGCAAGCAAATGACCAAACTCGGAATGACTCTTCAAAGGCTGCATTGAGCCAAAATACAAGTAAATCTTTATGGATGACCGGATTAAAAAAGATCTGCATGCATTGATGTCTTGCAGAAGTTAATGCTAGGAAAAAACAAACAAACCAAAAAACCAACTAAGACTAAGAAAAACAAACAAAAAGTAAGGGATAGGATTCTGCTCTGCTAAGTTGCACATAAGTACCAGTATTAAAAAAAGTTGGTAATGGAACTTTGGTAGGTGCACACAGATGCCCAGATTGTAGCTCAGGTTGATAAGATGGTATAGGTGCCACAATGTATCCTGCAGATTCTAGGCAGGCAAGGGCATCCATGATTGAATGCAGCCTTCAAATTTCACACCATTGTGAGGAACTAAACAAGATGCATTTTCATTTTTTCTAGGAGTGTGCAGAGCGAGGATGTTGGGGCAATTGGGTGGTAATTCTTTGAGGTGAATGGGTCAGCACTATGTGGTAGCTGTGCCTCTTTGGGGGCTAATGGCTGAGGTTCAGCTACTGTGTGACTGGGAAGGAGAGGAGAGCAGATCCAATTGAGTCTTGTTACTCTTGGGTCTAGGCCAATTGAGTAGAGGTCAGGGATGCAGCAGCCTCAATGCCACACAGTGACAACATCATTTGGTACCGACTATAGCTTGAACTTTCTCTCAGGCTTCACTGAAATTGAGATGCTCCTTCTCTTGATGCTGGATGGAGTCCTTCACAGTTAACACATCTTGGTGTGTATCTTTCATTTGAGTCTGCATAAGAAACATGAGTGCAGTCAAGACATATGGACATTGAGCTGTGATGCTTACAATGGTAATAATAACAGCGCTTGAGGCTTGGCTTGAACTCCCTAACCATAAATCGGTGCCATTCTAAGAAGATGTACACTACCTTGACCTTGGCAAGGAGACCAAGTCAAAGGTGATGAAGTACAGTGTGTGTGTGTGTGTGTGTGTGTCAGTACTCTGGTGCCATTACCAATCTGTGAGGTTAGGTAATGCAGTACTTATTCATTCTTACAATTAGTTGTGCTGTGTCAATATTGGGCAAAGTCGGGTTCTATTACAACACCATCTTTTTTGCCTACTACTTTTGGCAGGTCCAAAATCAAAGTTGACAATTTTGCAAATCATCTATATATAGCCATTCCCGCAAAACAGACTAAAAAATATAGAGATATATGCTGCAATTTTACCATTTGCTTTCATGACTATATTTAGTTTCTGCCGCAATTTCAAGTATATATAGCAGATATACCCATCATTGCCCGGGTAAAATGAGAGTTTGAAAATAAAGTAAGATGGATTTGATCCCTTTTCTTTTTATATTCTTTACAAAAAATATTTTTATTCTATGAACTAAACTTAATCTTGTTCAACAACGCTACAGAACTATTTCATGCCTTAATTTTTGGCAACACTAATGAATTTGGGGGAGTTTTCCATGCAGAGTGTACTGGTAACATCTGGCAACTGTTTTGTTATGCCCTAGCTACACCAGAGCTGGTCATGGATGAAAATTGCTGGGAGCATGCTCTGTGGTGTACTTGGTTCTTCCGGGATATTCACCTTCCAATCGTTATTAAACTATAAATTTATTATGGATATCACATCTAAGAAGCATTCAAGTATTATAGCTCTTAGGAAATGAAGGTAGCAAAGTCAACTGTTGGTGACATTGTGAAAGGAGCCGAAGACACTGGTGGGGCATTCTACGTGAAGTGTACACACTTTGGGGCAAAATCTCGACACTAGGTCATGGATTTTGATGATTTTTTAATGCAAGTTAGATATGGTGAGATAACATCACATACCAATTTTTATGGCTCTGGGTCACTCATGGCTATTTTTATGGCCAGGTCAATTTTTGGTAAAACTGGTTGACCGAAAAAGTTTGAGAGGTCATAACTTTGGCTAGAGTTAACCAATCAGAATGATTTTGGTACCAAAATGCTCATGAGAGAGATTTTTCAAATGAGTGGAAGAATGACATTCCTAGGACAATTTTTGCCATGATGACCCCTTTTTTTGACCTTTGACCCTAGCCAAAGTGCAACTTCGATCCTCACAAAAATATTTCTAAAGTTAGCTCTATTTATCCTCCATAGCTCCAGGAAAATTAAAAATGGGATCTCCATGGGTTTTGAATCCATGGACATTTATATACCATCAGGTGGGTGGTATTTTCAGTCATGTCGCTCTAGTGTTAGTAAATAGTGATTTTGAGAAAGTTTGATGCATCTTGACACAGTGATCATATTTCAGTCTTTCCAAACACAACCTCTCGCCTTTCCTGGGCTGCCCTGCCTTTTCAGTCTTAGATTCAATAAAACAAGAGATTATTTTTATCATTTCAGAAATGTGAGACAAACAACATAATACCTTTCAAATATTACAAATTTACAATTTTTATTACCTATACAAAATGTTAAATTATTTAATACAAAACATTAGATAAAAGATTAAAGACAAAAATTTAAACAAAACATTATTTAATAAATACCTAGGTACTCATTTGAGCATAGCCATCACTTTATTTGTTGCATCAGACTCCTTCTTGCTAATCATAAAGCTTCTTCCTGTTGCAGTTTTTGGTTCTACTGGCACCAAAATGTCAGAGATGTCCATAGTACAAGAATCTTCTATTTCAGGGAAGCAAAAACTGTGAGAGGGTCCATGCGGGTGAAGAAATTTCACAGTCACTTCTCGTGACTCTGGAAAAGCTTCAGTTATGCAAGCAAGCCACCAATGTCCATTGTAAATCACAGTGACATAGCCTGCAAGTTTTCCATTGAACACGACATGAAATATTTTTTGTGACTGATTCTAATCTAAAAGTCTCACAGAGACTAAATGGGCGAACTTGGAGAGCCAGCCTACTTTGATATTGGAATGAACTAATGAATTTTTGTGTGCCTGGAATAGTTTTGGTCGCAGGTCTGGTTTTCAAAAGTTCTTCCTCCTGTTAATATTCCTTTTGAGTTCCATATCCAAACTTCATACTCTCAAGAGTTTCAGCAAATACAAACAAATCTCTTGGTGATACAATCTGTTTGTCATAGGGTCTTCTCAAGCTCTCTTTAGTAGCCTCCCTTTTGATGGTGCCACCTATACCGTCTGATGGGCCCTTTCCATGGCTAGTGGCAAAAAAATGCCACTCTGCTTCTATACCATATTTCTCTTTATGCCAGCAAAGATTCTGGAAAGATTTACAGTTTTTATATTGTGCTGCAGATCCACCCCAAAAGTAGTAAATTTTCTTTATCGTTTCAAATACTGATTTCAGATACTCTATCAACATTCGCTGAAAGAGATGCACTGACACATTATCGTGGATGTTACACTCTGAAATTATGGTGTATGAGTCATGAAAGAGTTTTCCATCTTTAATGTGATAAAACACCCAAGGATGTATTGTCGCCTGTGCGCAATTCCAATGATATCCCTGGGCTGCATCTTGTATTACAAATGAATGGTTTTCTGAAAAATCACCAATTACTACAAATTCACCAGTTTCCAAGTACTGTGCTTGCGATTTTGCAACAAAATCATGTTGCACCAAAGTTTCAACACAATCACAAAATCTATCCATGAAATCATCAAGCGATAATACCATAGTTACCAGCTCAGATCTATCAGTTGATGTCCACTGTTTGAATTCAATATTATCTACATTCTCCTGTTCATGAAATCCAAATAGTTTTGCTTTTAGTTGATCCACAGGTGGACAGTACTCACATGATCTCATGTAGCATGCTGGACAGGCTGGATTACATATGACAGAGGCAACTAGGTGATGGTAAGAGGGTAGATCAGTGATATCAAACATCTTGGATCTAACCATCATCAGTTTTACATTTTGATGTATTGTACATACACATACTGAGTGAGTGTCACTGCCTCCTGCAAGAACACACTCAAATGGCCGTAGCATAGCAAACTTTGAGAATGATACTTTTACCTCAGGGTACTTCACTTTGAAACTGCTATGAAGTTCCTTCAAATTGTTGAGAATGAGTTGTTTCTGTAACCTCTGCTTTCCCCCTTCAATTCACACTACTAGACGATCCTTCTTTCCTGGTAAAACCAGACTCATGTCATCACTACAATAATATTCAAGGACTAAAGATTTTAGTTCCTCAGGAAGCACTCTGCCGAGATTAGGGTTAGGTGAAGCTAACATTCCTTTCTCCTTTAGTATATGGTGAGCTTGTACGGACGGCCATTCTCTGAGAGCAATCAAACTTGTTCATGAGTTTTCTAACGCTCATACTGGTTGCAAATATGGTTAGAATTCTGATTTGATCTGTACAACTTGATTGCCGATATTTTTTTCTTTAGAGACTGGATGACTTCTGGCATACAGCTCATGTTACATCTTTGCAGCATATCTCCTTGTTTTCCTGAACTACTACCCACGACCAAATCCAACTTTCTCCTAACAGATTCTTACACTTTTAACCTTTTCTCAGGTACGTAAGTCAGATGCCTTTCGGACTTTCCTTTTATCAAAGGGGCTCTCACAGATGAAAGACAATGATTGGTTGAACTTTTGAAAAAGCTGAGCAGAAACATTCCTTAGGTCTTTCTTTTGTAGGGATTTATGGATCTTCAGTGCATAGCTGCAGTACTTTCGATTCACCATCTTAATGAAACAAAGCCTGAAAAAATGAAAAAGATCCAAATAGTAAATTACTGTTTATAAACAATATACAATAAATTAATTAAAATAAACACCTATATAAATGATTGAAGCAATTATATTTAAAATTGCCAATATACAATATCAATATAGCTGCTTCAATCATTGCATTGTCCTTGAAAATTGGTAAGCAAAGAAAGAAGTGCATAATAATCATCAAGTATTATTTATATCTTAGTAGAAATAGGTCAAAGTTTAGGTGCAAAGGGCTGTAGGTTGGTAGACTGGTTTATAACTAATAAACATTTCCATTAGCGCTTTTTAAGATTTGATTCTTCATAAATTCGCAGAGAATTGGACAAAACACAAGAAAAGAGTAGGTACCTATTCAATGATCAACATTATTTTTAATTATTTTCATGTTTTCTCAGTCCAGTGCTTCAACCCTAATAGCTATTAAGTTAGCTAATGGCTACATCATAATGCATTGCTGAGAATAGGTTTATTACACTCTTAGTTTAATCTTTCTTCCATACCTATTTTTGGAAGGTATAGTTTTGATCAAATTGCCTTCTCTCATTTGAAATAGATTGACATAGTAAAAATATGTGATCAATCAAAAGTCACTATTAATTAATGGGTGTTCATTTTAGATGCCTAATAAGTAATAAATCATTCTCCTCTTTTTCATAATATAATAATTTGGTAGGTAGATAGCTGTATAAAAATCATTAGGTATTTCAAAATTATCAAAAATAAATAACAAAATTATACACCTGTAAATTATTTTAGGATCTGCAGATAATCTCACAATTAATATTAAGTAGGTAGTTTAGAAGATATCTTGAAAATATTTTAATTTATATATTGAAGACATAAATGACATTGGTATCTGAAAAACACATTAATTAGTTAAGGATTAATAAAAGGCAGTTAAAGACTGCTTTTCACGTTACATTGATTTGGCAAGATTACCTATATAAGGTAGGTACCTAGGTGTATATAGGCAGTGGTGTATTATTTATTGATTCTAAAAGATTATATATAAGGTATATAGGCCATGCCATGGTTAGGACTTACGTAGGTATGTGATATCACCATAATTTCTGGGTCAATAATACTTTTAGTAGGTATACCCAGTGTCACATAATTGCCCATAGATTCTAAACCCATCGAGATCCCATTTTTATTTTTTCTGGAGCTATGGAGGATAGAAAGTAGTAACTTTAGAAAAAAGTTGGGCTGATCAGAGTTGCACTTTGGCCGAGGTCAAAGGTCAGAGTTCACAAAAAGGTCATCATGTCAAAAATTGTCATAGAAACATCGTTCTTCCACTCATTTGAAATATCACTTCCTCCTGAACATTTTTGTATTAAAATCGTTCAGGTTGGTTAATTCTGGCCAAAGTTATGACCTCTCAAAGGTTTGGGGTCAATCAGTTTGACCAAAAATTGATCTGGCCATAAATATGATCACAATGACCAGATAGGCCTCATACTTAGTATGTGAACTTTATTTGTCATAACCAACAAATGATGTAAATTTCATGCGATTCTGTGACCAAGGTGTCAGGAGGGTGTGTACACTTCATGTAGAATGCTCCTGGTGAACATTCAACACTGCGACAACGAAAATATGGAAGAAAATGAAAGACAACACTTCATGATGACAAAACTCTCATGAGAAAGTGTAAATGATCCCAAGAAAACCAGTAAAAACCTCCAGAGAGATTTGTCTTTAGCTGGTGTAAATGTTTCATCTTCAACCATCCAGCGAAGGCTCATTGAAGTTGGCAGATTTGCTAGAAAAACACTATGTAAGCAGTTATTGACTTCTGCTATGAAGACAAAATATCTTTGCTGGGCACACAAGTAAGGCAGCTGACTGGAAGAAAGTTGTTTTCAGACCGTATATTGAAGTACATTGGCCTAGGTCAGTGGTAGTAAGACGAAGCAAGGATGAATCACTTCAGCCATGACACATTCAACAGGCACCAAAATACCCACCTAAGAAGATATTTTGGGGTTGTTTTAGCGCTAAAGGCCTAGGGCAGCTTGTAACTAATGAGTAAATGATGAACAGCGTTAAATACAAGGCAATCCTGCAAGACTCACTTGCTTCCCGCAATGCAGAAAGACTTTCCTTATGGAGGCGGCATTTTCCAGCAGGATCTGGCTCCGTGCCATACTTCCCACATAATACACACATTCTTCAAAGAAGTAGACTTATTGTTATAGATTGGCCTGGGAATTCCCCTGACCTAAACCCCATAGAGAATCTATGGGCTATAATTAAACGTAGAATTGAGAAAACCAACTGCCCGATGATGCAGATGATTTGTGCTATTATCAATGCCTGGTACCATAATGAAGAACTGGCAGAAATGTGTTTAAATTTGGTTGAATATATGCCATTCATCTTATCATTGATGTATTCTTTTCAAATATAAACAACGATTATCAAATAATTGTATTATTTCACAACTGTCCGAACTAATTTACACACTACTATACCGGGTGTCCCAGAAAAAAGTTAACCGTAATTTGAATTACGGGTCCTGCAAAAGGTGTTTTATTTACCAACTATTTATCTGTTGATTCTGTAAATGTCATTAAATTCACTTTTATGATATTGATACACTAATGGGTTTAGTGGAGGCTATCAAAATTATGTTTGCGCTAGGCCACCGTACTTTCAAGAGAAGCGTAGGGAGCCTAGGTAGCCTAGGTCACTGTGCGATTTTTTAAGCAAAGCCTAGGCCATTTTACAGTGGTTTTTCCGCCACGCTGTGGTATGGTTTCATCATTATTGCTTACTAAGCAAATCAAAGCGTGTCTGTGTAAAAGTTTACTTACATAGTTAACAAAAGATCAACGTGTTTTTGTAGTCAAACTTTATTAAGACTGGCAGTATTAAACAAGTACAAGATTCATTTGAACAACGTTTTCCAGATAAGCACCCACCAAGCAAGCCCACAATTTGGATAAATGTTCTCAAATACCAACATGAAGGAACATGCTTAAATCTAAATAAAGGTCATTCGGGTAGTATGAGAACCATAAGAACAACAGAAAATATTGAAAATGTTCAGATGACACTTCTTCAAAATCCACATGTATCAGTCAGAAAGAATGGGTTACAATTGTCAAAGTCATCAATTAACCACATTATTAAACATGACTTAAAATGGAATCCCTATAAGATGCATGCAAGACACCAGCTTCTTGAAGCTGATTTTCCTCGTCGTAGACAATTTGTCGAATGGCTTCTCCATAAACCTGCTCGTTTCTTGGTAACATTGTGATTGGTGATGAGGCAGCCTTTTTCATGAATGGAAAGGTAAATAGCCATAACATTCGGCAGTATGCGCCACTGAACCTCCCCCCCCCTCCCAGCATTCAACTTTGACACACGTATTTGTCAGCAGAAAGTGTCTGTGGATCGGAATATGCAGGAATGGCTATCTTGTCGGCACATTGTTTTATGAGAATAACTTGAATGGTGCTGCCTACCTGAGCATGATCAATAAAAGGATCTTCCCGGAACTCCACCAGATTTATGGCAATCAATTCAATAGACTTTGGTGGATTCAGGACGGCTCACCAGCTGATAGACAGCTTGATGTAAGAACAAAACTAAGAGAAACGTTTGACAACCGCATTTTCGCGCGAAATCATGCAATTGAATGGCCCCCCCAAGATCCCCTGACTTAACACCGTACGATTATTTCTTATGGTGATATCTACAGAATAAAGTGTATTCTACTCCATCACAAAGCATCAACCAGTTAAGAGATAGTATCACACGTGAAGTCAATAGACTTGAGGAAAATCACAAGTTAATCAAAAAAGTTGTTCAATCAATGCGATCAAAGGTGCAACTGTGCTCGGAAAGAAATGGAGGACATGTGGAAGGAAACGGTGCTTAGAAAATCAAAAAACAAATTCGTATTACCCATATGAAGAGGTGTTTAGATCATTATTTAAAAAAAATTTATCTATAAATCTTGGTATATGAATAAAATCTGACATGATAATTTTGTTTATTTTATTTATGCATATATTTTCAGGACTTGCGAACTAAATATATGTTTATCACCACAGGTGGACACCATTAATTAAAAAGTTAACTCCATTAACCAAAAAATTAACTTTGATAACCGTTATTCAGTTAATTCTTTAAAAATGTAATGGACATTATTGATAAATCGTTAACATTAATTTTTATTATAGAAAAACACACAAAAAATCAGTTGTTGCTCTAAAACTACCTTCAAAAAGTGCCAACACTATAAAATCAGCCTTTTGGGGTCTTTAGAACCCCAAAACTATATTTTCTTTGCTTTACAGATAAAAAAGGCTGATTTCATAGTTTTAACTTTTAAAAGACCCAAAGAACGCTGATTTCATAGTTTTGGACCTTTTTAAGGGTTTTTAAAGGCTTTTAGCACCAGAAAAGGGTAAAAAAAACTTAAATGAAACACAATATTAGTAATAAACAAAAAAATTATTGATAAAGTGGCTGAAAGAAATAAAAATTAAAAAACATGATATATATATATATATATAATTTATTTTTTCCTTTTCTTCTCATTCTCCATTTTGTTCATGAGATGCATGTTGCCCTTCATGAAAATTAGCATGTCAAAATTTCATCAGACAGGGAAGATCTCTTGGCCAAGATGTCCTTGCCCAGAGAGAACAAATGCTCCACTGCAGCACTGGAGGGCATGGCTGTGTTGAACTTGATGAACAAGTCCAGCAACACTTGCTCACCCAAGAAGGCAGCATCTGTCAGCAAGTCCTTGGAGTTGGTCTCCAACCAGATCTTGACCAAGTTCTGGGCCTTGTTCTTGAGTGATCCGTGGCTCCTGCTGCTCTCTTTTGGCTGGGTTACACCTCTTAGGAAGTCATCCTCCTTGTTGTTGCTGCTCACTTCGTAAGACTGCTGCCTCATGGCCTCCTCAACCTTACCCTCCATGCTTTTCCTCACCTTGGTGACCTTGGTGGTGTCATACTTATCCAACCAGATGAGGCAAAACCAGGGGTGGAAGGCAGCAGCCAGCTGGCATTCCTCATCCTCCAGGAGGGTCCTAAACCTTTTGCCGATGCCTGCTAAAAGTGCATTGATCAAGAGACTGCAGTAGACGAGGCCCTTGGACTTCAAGTCCTTGAGCCTGAAGATTGTCGCAGCAACTGTTGGCAGCAGAGTCTCGAGGTAGGATTGTTCCTGCCCCTGGATCTTGTCCAGTGCTTTGGCCATGGGTGACATGACCTGGAAATAAAACAATGGAGAATTAGTAAATTTTAGAAATTATAAAGATAATATATATATTATAATAATATTTATTTATTACCTTAAGTTGATATGGTGGTCATTGAAGCTGTTGACTTTCAACTGGGTCATGACTGTGGAGAACAGGCCTATTAGTCTCCAGGATGGTGTTGAGGACCACCACAGAGTCATAGGTGGAGTTCCACCTCATCTTGTTGGGGACAACCAGCCTCCTCCCCACCTCAGCATAGATGCTGTCTGCTGTCATAGTGCTGCGATCCTGGTGGTTCCAGAAGGCATGTACCTTGACAATGGTAGCCCTGTAGGGCCTCTTGAACACTGCACTCTGCTGTGCAGCATCTGCATCCTTGCTGGCCACTAGCTTAGGTTGAAGGTGTGGGCAGCACACCTCATGTAGGCTGGCAGGTTGATGGGATTGCCAACGACAGTGTTGACATTGTCAGGCACAGCCAGGAAGACGGCCTTTACAAAGATGATACCATTGTCTGTGGTAGTCCTGGAATAGAAAGACAGTCTAAGTTTTTTATAAAATTCCATTCATTAAATATTACAATTGAATTGAGTTTCTAAATAAAAATACTCTACAATTTATGAGAAAAGAATTTATGATACAAATTGTTAATAGAACTAATAGACTAATAGTCTAATAAGTAATATTAATATACTATCAACTATCTAACTTGGTGACCTTTTACTCAATGTGGAATTCATAGTGGACGTTGACCATGGCCTGTGCACATTATAGGTATGATGGCCTCTCAGCCTGATGCACGCGAGCACTGCTTTCTGCCTCTGCCTGGTGGTGGGGTCCAACCAGTGGACAGTCATGCCCAGGTAGCCTTTCTTGTGGACAGACCAGCAGTCAGCTGTGGTGGCCACCCACTTAACATCGCCAAGAACTCTGAAATTGGAAAAAATATAAGTTTTAAATTTTAAGTTTTTCAGTTAAAATTTAATAATTGGGAATATAAATTAACTCAAGTATAAAAAAGATAAAACTATGTCACAATTCACCTGCCCAGTGTCCTCCTCGACATGGAGCTCTTGCTGGGGTTCAGCACCTTGATAGTGTCAGACTCTACAATGTGGAGTGGCAGCATGTTGGCTACAAACAGGTCCACAATCCTTTGATCCACAGCAGCCTAGGGTATGCCACTGCCAGTAGCAGCGATGCCAAAGGACTCGGCAATGCTTTGCTGACATGCTTTCTTGCCAGAAGGAGGTGAAAACAGACTCGATAATTCTGAAGTGTTGCTGTTGGAACCAGAAGAAAACCTCTTCTTGGCTTTTCCAGGAGATGAACCTGCTTTGACCTTCTCAAACTGCATGAACTTGGTTGGGTGGGTCCTCTTGAGGTTGTTGAGGCTTGTCATGTGCCCCTTGATTGGCAGTCCTGGGCAAGCGCAGCTTGCAGTCAAAAATCAACTTGTCTCCTTCCCTTGACTTGATCAAGCAGTAGTGGTCCAGGTGGGGCCAGGGATTCTGGGCAATGGCAGTTTCAACCTCAATGATGTCAACACTGTTGACATCAACAGATTCAAGTTCTTGAGATGCCATGATGACTTATAAAATTCAAAATCACACTAGTGTCTGAATTGAAAATCTGAAAATAATAGAAAATTCAAAATCACACAAGTGTCTGTGAAAGATTAAGTGATATGTTTTGTAATGGTTTTCCATTTTAGTTATTTATTTATAAGAACTTAAATTAACTATATATGGAAAGAGGTTTATTAAATGAATTTGGACCTACAAAACATCGGAGTAGAAAAGTGAACAAGTGCAGAGGACTGTGGCCAGCCAGCGGACAATAGTAGTAGCAATATAATATTTGTAAAATTTGTTGTGCAATATGCAATAATAATAATAAATTAATAATAATATAGATAAGCGCTGTATCTTAGTTTTAAAGGTATACCTGGGCCAATATATATTCTATTTAATCATTAATCAACATGCATTTTATATGAATATTAAGCTATATCAAGTAAAGTCTAAGATCTTAAACAATATAAATATTTGAAACTATTATATAACATGTGGCTAATTATTAATTATTAATTAACAAACCGGATCTTACAATATAGAAAATATAATTTGGCTATGCAAATACTAGAATATCAAATGAATGTATGCAAATGTTTAATATAATATAATAATGAAACTTGACTTATTTATTTTCTTTCAATTAACACTAATAGTATTGCTATAATAACATACGCTGTAACCGTAATAGCTCTCCAGAGAGAAGTGAAGCCTCTTTCTACCGACACTGCCTTTTATTTATAGCGCTGCATTGCATACTATGGTGCAATATCTTATTTGTTTATTAAAGAAACTTTATATGATCTATTAATAGAAAATAATTGCTTAAATATCAAATATATATAATTTTGAACTCACGATTAGAAGTTTGATTGAAAAGTTATTTATAATAATAAGTGGCGTTATATCGGGGTTGAAAAAATGATGCATACATTATTAAATATGCTAAGACTCTACATCTGTATTTAAAGTCTAAAAATAATAGAAACTTTTAAACGTTTACAAGTTTTTATGAGTTTTGGTAGTTAGCGGACTTTAGTTAACGGAAGTTAATTAGTCTAATAATGATGTACAAAGTTAACTTAAAAGTTAAATCATTAACACAAATTTTAACTTTGTTAGTTAATGGTTTAGTGCCCAGGTTTGTTTACTACCCCCCTCCCTCCCTACCTTCTCAAAACTTTTGTTTATCTATTCAAGATTTTCTTGAGCATGGTATACCTGAAAGCAAGGCACTATGAAGTGGAATGTTGCAAATGCTGCTGGTATACACTTTTTAAAAGTTTTTTTCTGGAGTGCACAATAGTATTTTTTAATAAAACTAAATATATTCTCTGCCTCAATACTGTAACTAGATTTTTTAGATAGAGTCTATATTTAGCTTCACTGCAAAATTGGCTTATATTTTGGAGGCACTAAATATAGTTCCACTGCAGTAAATAGGTTAATATTCTATCTGCCATGTCTTTGGTCCACAATTACTAAGATGCTTCCATTTGTTTAAGGCATTTAAGGGTGGAAATTTGGTTTTAGAGACTTGGAAAATCTTTCTAAAGTTCTCCTTTTGTTTCATCCTACAGCTTTTCATGAGGTTAGTGTGTGTTAGCTGGTTAAATGAGATAGATAGACACTCCTGAATGAGTAGTTGATGAACTGGCCTGGGAGAATCTGTTCTGAAAGTAGTTCAGACAGTCTTGGGGGACAGAGTAGGGTGATTTGTTGAGGAGAATGGGAGAATCTTCAGAATGCTGCACTGACTTTGCCAGTTTCATAAGAACATAAGAAGAAGCCAATCATTAGCCTATATGAGGCAGTTTATTGGTGGCAAACTGTTGATTTGAGAGGCTTTCTTATTTTGTCTAGGTTGTAAGATGTCATGGCAGCTCTAGAAATCTTGATCATGGTTTGCGCTGTGTATCTTGTGTGAGATGTCCCACCATTTTTGTTTGGAACTTCACATTTTGCTCTTGTTGAGAGAGTACCAGGTGTGGCAGTCAATACAAGGTACTTTTTGAGGGGAGATACATGAGAAGAAGCTTGTAAAGTGTGGTGAAAGGCTAAAATGGAAAAGTCTACAAGAAATAAAACCCAAGAAGTCTCAATGAAGTTTGAGACAACATGGGACACTGGGGATGAAGAGAAAGGACAGTAGCACAAGAAAAAGTAGTAGCTCAAAAGCCATTGCCATCTCTATTGAGGTGGTATTATTTAAGAAAAGCTCTAACATACAGCTAGAGAAAGAACATAATATAAATAAACTCTCAAAGACCTATTAGGCCATAACTAAGAGACAATTGTTGTTCCTAACCAGTTAATCAATAGAGGTAACTTATAATTAATAACAAACACATTTTTTTTATATTTAAAGCCAAATAATTATATTCCCAATTAAATTAGACAAGATTAAGATTATTTTTACCTGAAGAAAAGATGTATACTAGGAGGGGTGGAGAATTCTGAATAAGATAATCAGGATGAGGAGATTTCAAATCTTCTTCACTTTCCATCAATGGATCATCCATTGACAAGCTAAATAAAGGAAACAAACAATTAGCGTTAACTTTTTGCGCAATGCAATGCTACAATGTAAGCAAGATATGTTTAAACAGTAGAGTTGAAGATTTGAAAGCCTAGTAGATAAGGTACTGGGGAAAAAATAAATTGGTAGGAAAATCCTAAAATCAACTATTTTGACCTAGGATGTTGGGATGCATTGCTGCTTGGATTTTTAAATTTCCTGCCTTGAAATTGGCCAAAAGCAACAGTTCCAAGGTCTCTTGAATCCTGTTATGTTTACATTATCATTTTTTATCTAAATAAGACATGAGGAATTAAATAGGCATTGAATTACACTGTTTTTAATCTTGTTTCCAATTTATAAAATTAGGATAGTTTTAGAACAAAGAAATGGTACATTGGTATATACAAAGATTTCAGAAATATCACAAAATTTGTTTTCTCACATAGGTATAATTAAGAAGTGAAAGCATTACATCAAGATTAATTTCATAGTTACACTTACACAGTTAGTTGTTTAAGAGTTTGCTTTTCTAAACTGTCAAAGCAGTGTAGGTTAAAACTCTACAGTTTGAAGGAGATAGTTTCTTTGCTTGGCATCTGTTGTTATGACATTTGCACAGTCAGTCATCTTGACACCACATTCAGTAATGTCATTCACCGCTTTCAGATTCTTGACATACTCCAATGCTTTACTTTAATCCTGATTATATGGCCTAGATGACAGGCTCCAGAAACCACTTGGATCCAAGGTTGTGTGTCCAGCATGAAATGTGATTCTGGGCCAATGAGATCAATCAGGGTGGTCTTAGCTCTGACTCTAAAGCCTTTGCTATTATGAAGCTTTGTGGCTTCTCAGTGACATGTAACTGGGCATGTAAGTGCTCTCATGTACCACTAAATCTACTGCTGAAAAGGATAAATGGAACGATTTCCAGTACCATGTGTTGTTTTTTTCATCATATTAAGTACTGCATCAGCAAGCTCTGGGTATTTTCTTGTACTTCAACTTCCTGGATTAGACTTGAGGCATTCATGGGAGTATCTGTAACAATTTTTTTATAGCAGCCTTCTAGTGACAGCAACCATGGGCATAAGTCACTGTAATCAATTTTTAGCTTAATACTAGGCTACATACCCCCCCCCCAAAAAAAAAAAACACCTTTTTATAACAGAATATAATTAGTTTTACTTTGTTCTTGTCTATGCTGCAAGGATCTTGTCATGACTACTTATGACCTTTCTTCTCAATCTTTTGGTCTTCGCAGAACCTGACATCCTCATCCTTCTTTTCACTGGATATCATTCTCTTGTTCTGTATGTCCTGGATTACATCTGGAGCTTCTATATCAAACAGGCTATCTACTTCCAGCGCACACGCTACTCTTTTTCCACTAGGGTTACTTGCTCTTCTTTTGCTTGTCATCAGAGCAATGTTTCTCAGTAGTTTCATGAAGAGCTTTATTGCATTGTACTTGGTTATTGTCTGGATCCTAGCCATCTGCCAGAATGGGATGATAGATTCAAGGGCATTCCATACACAAGGTCTTGAACCTTGTGCCTCCCTGGCATTTTCCAATAAATTTGAAAGATTAATAAAATACATGAATACCGGAATTTTATGCTCTTTTATTTGATACAAAATTTGTGTTCCTATCTTATTTAGATCAAAAGTGTTAGTCCAAAGAATGATTGAGGGGACCAATGAAGTGGTGCTTTTGGACAATTTCAAGGTAGGAAATTTAAAGCTCAAAATAGCCATGATTTTCAGCCTTTTCAGGTCAAAAAGTATGGCAAAATGCACAGATAAAGTTGATTTTTAAACAGGACTAATTTAATGTTATCATGGTCAGGCGCAGAAGTGCTATGTGAGAAGGCTTTAGGTACTTCACCTATAAAAAAAAATTAGTAAGGGTTTTACTACCAAGATGCCTTTTTCTTTCAAGTAGGAACCTAGCGATTAATGTGGGATCCGAACCATGATTATCTAAAGCATATGGCAGCTGAGTCTGGACTCTATGCTAAAATTGGAAGCAGTCTTTTCACTTGGTTAAGCCATAGCCCCAGAAAGCTATGGGGGAGTTTGGTTGTTCTGGTGGTATGGGTGAAAATTGAAATCCTATGCTATTTATCCAGATGACAGGATATTTTCATTTTTCTTCCTTTAGAGCTCATCTGGCGACTGTCCACTTGGGCATAAGTCGCCGGAAATACGACAGCCTAGAACTAGGCTACTTTAAAATAAATTATAAAAAAATAACAATGATAAATATTGGAAAACTCAACAATTAGGAAGCAATCTCCAGCATCGGGTAGAGGTCCCCCTCACCCAGGTGCAGGAGCATGCAACCTACAAAGAAAAACAAAAAATAGAACCTACTTAAATAAAGGGGAGAAGCCCGGCCTCCCCCAAAAAGTCAACAAGTCCACAAGTCAATGTGCAAGAACTCATCCCAAGTACAAGGGACAGGCAGTAGTGACCCCGCCCATCCCGGTACAGGTAACGTGCGCGAAGATCACCCAGACTGGGACATTCAACAAGAATGTGCCAAACAGTCTGGGGGATGACGCAGTCGTCACAATAGGGCGCAGGCGAGTGCTCCATCAGATAGCGATGCGTCACACGAGTGTGCCCGATTCGGAGACGACAGAAAGCGACCTGAAACCGTCGCAGCATTGAGGAATAGGTCCATGGGAACAGTCGCGGCGCAATGGCACGCAACTTTAAGTTCCCTTCGACCGTCTCCCATCTTCTTTGCCAAGCAGTCCGAAGAGCTGACCGTATTCCTGCCATGTAGTCAGTGTGAGGAAGAGTGAAACGCTGGTCCAGTCGCAGAGTCCTCGCGGACTCTTTGGCGCGTTCATTCCCCGCAATTCCTACATGTCCAGGAACCCAGCAGAAGATAATCTCAACATCCGCCCGGCTCGCCAAAACCATGGCGTCACGGATATCACGAACCAGGGGATGCAGAGACTCCAATGCCCCGAGAGCACTCAGGGCACTTTGTAACATAACATAACATAACATAATTACACGGATGACAAAAGCCACAAGGGCCTATCAAAGGTCATCCGCCTCCGTCAAAACCCACCCACAAAAAGCACCATCACCAGGGAAAGACAAAATCAAAGTCCCCCACAATATAATATAACAGATGACAAAAGCCACAAGGGCTCATCATAGGTCATCCGAGTCAAACAGCCTCTTTTTTAAGGCACCCAAACTCCCAGGAAAACTACATCCAGAAGATTGCATCCAGAAACAAGGGTATCACCAATCAAGGCTTGTCAAGAACTAAAACATGCAGCTATAGATATATACAAACAATATTAATATATACAAAACTTAGGAACCATCACAACCTTCCCTTCCCATTAACTCATCCAACCTACTCTTAAATACATTTAGATTTGGACTACCTACTACCCTCTGCGGCAATTTGTTCCAGAAGTCTACCACTCTATTGGTGAAAAAATATTTTCTTAAATCAAACCTACACCATTGCTTTTTAATTTTCAAGTGGTGACCTCTAGTCCGATTTCCATCATCTAACTCAAAAAACTTGCTAACATCCAATTTATCTATCCCGGAAAATTTTTTAAAGAGCTCAATCATATCCCCTCTCACACACCTCCTTTTGAACGAGAACATATTTAATACCCTCAGTCTATCTATATATTCAAGGTGCCTCAGGGAAGGAATAATCTTTGTTGCCCTCCATTGCACTGACTCAAGAAGGTTAATATCGTGTCTAAAATGTGGGGACCATGCCTGTATACAGTACTCTAGATGTGGCCTAACATAAGAGTTATAGAGTTTAAGAATAACCTCCTTACTTTTGTAACTGACATTTCTCTTAATAAAACCCAGCACTCTATTTGCCCTATTTCTTGCTTCAATACACTGCTTAGAAAACCTTAATGACTTATCTATTACTATTCCTAGATCTCTCTCATCCTCTACTGAGCTCAGCCAATGCCCATCCATTTCATAGTTAAATTCTCTATTATCTTTTCCAATGTTAATAACTTTGCACTTATCAAGGTTGAAAGTCATTTGCCACTTATGTGCCCAGGATAACAATTTATTTAAATCCCCCTGCACTTTAAAATTATCATCAATATCTTTAACTATAGCTGCTAATTTGGTATCATCTGCAAAAATTGACACTTTATTATTAACTGCCTCCCCAAGATCGTTTATATAGATGACAAATAATAATGGACCGAGAACTGATCCCTGAGGAACCCCACTGATAACATCCCTCCACTCTGACTTTACACCATTTAGCACTACCCTTTGCTTCCTGTCTTTCAGCCACTCAGCTATCCAATTTGAAACACCCCCACATATCCCAATCATTTTTAATTTATGAACTAGTCTCCTGTGTGGTACCTTATCAAATGCTTTACTAAAATCTAAGTAAATTATATCTACATTCTCTCCCTTATCTACTTGATCTGTTACAAACTCCAGAAAGTCTAGTAAATTAGTCAAACATGATCTACCTGATCTAAACCCATGCTGAGCATCGCTGATTAACCCCTCCCTCTCTAGATGTTGGCAAATCCCTTTTTTAACTATTTTCTCAAGAATTTTACAGACTACAGGAGTTAGGCTAACCGGTCTAAAGTTATTTGGATCCTCTTTACTACCCTTCTTGAAAATGGGGACTACATTCGCTCTCTTCCAATCATCAGGTATTTCTCCATATTCCAGTGACCTAGTATATAACTTCTCCAGAGCTATTGAGATACTTTCTACCCCTTTTTTAAGCAAAGCAATTAAAATAAAATTGTAAATGTGTATCATTTGCATTATTTTGATAATTACTAATTTTGAGGGGGTGGGTAGAGGGTGTATTTGAATTACTAAGAAAATTTGGATTGCTTGTCTTATTATAAACAAGTGGATTGGGGTTATTAATCAAGGTTTGGTGGTGATTTGATTTGCCATTTGCTGTATTATTATCGATGGTTCTATCTTGTAAATTAGTTTTTAAGATATGAGCATAGCTAGCTTGGTTAACTTCTTGGGGGTTTTGAATAATTGCAGCAGTTTCCTTGGAAATAGAGGAGGGATAAGAGTTTATGTTATAAGGTTTATTATCGTTTTCTTTTATTTATGTTTTAGCGCTTTCATAACTGATGTTTAATTTTTTTGTTACAATTTCAACTTTATTAGCTTCCTTGTATACTATGCATCCTTTAAAGGTTGATACATGATTTAAGTTGCAATTTGCGCATTTTAAAAGTTTCCCTTGGACAGTCTTTAGCCGAGTGATCATTGCTACATATTAGACATTTTGCTATTGGTCAACAGGAATTAAATGTATGACCATATTTTTGACATCTGAAACATTGTATTGGTAGTGGAATATAATCGTTTACATGGAAATTTGTATACAGTATTTTAATTATAGTTGCTTATTTTCAACTGAGAAGTCAATTTTAATAAATCGTGTTGGTGTTATTTTTTGGGGTAAATATGTAGATTAGTGACTCAAATGATGGGGCGTACTATTTCGTCCCTGTTCCAAAATGTTTCACGTTTTTGGAGTATATTTAAGGGGACGGTTCGTGTGGGGGTAAACACAATGGGGGAACCACACTATGATGATCCTGAGTTTCATTTAATTGGGTGGGTCTGGGGGCACAACCCCCAGTATATAAACCTAATTCTTTATAGACTAATGTCCTAGCGTTTATAGAGTTGAGTGATTTAACCAAATCATGTCAGCTCCTTTAATCGTATTGCGAATTATAATCGGGGTGGGGGTGGGGTCTGACCGTTGAATGAAAATATTTACCAAAAAAACACCCCACTTTTTTGGCTGAGTCGCTAATCTACATATTTACCTTTTTTTTATTCTTTTATTGATATGAGACATTGATAGTATAGGGTAGTCTTTAGATATTAATTCGTTCTTTATTTCAACTACATTCTCATTTAGAGCAATTGGGCCAATAACCCCATAGGATTTTGGAAGATCTGATAGTAATTTACAAGTTACTTTCCACTCACCTAGTGAGAAACCTGCGCTATCTAAGAAGATATCTTTAATCTTAGTACTGGTACTAAAAATACAATTTTTTGTGTGACCAGTAAAAGTTACATCATGATGTTGAATATCATTAAGTAAATTACTGTTTTTAAGGGCAATGCTGAATTGAAGGGGCTTGTCATTAAATTGATCATCTTCTTTTACAGGTACTATTAAGTATTTAAATGCAAGGTTTATATTATCAGGAGACCCATCGGGGTCATCCTCCATTTCAAAAGACCTACCGGAAATCAGTAGGCCTGTATAAGCTCCCAATTATAAATAAGTGCAGCGAACCTTAATTACTACAAATATATATAGAAAGATTTAGTTAATGAAATATTAGTTATCCAGAACTAATCAGAGACGTCAACACCATCTATCCACCCTTTGCTGTAGTCTATTTAAGCACTTAATCAATTTCAATATTTATTTGTCTTCCTTAATTGTGATGACGTTGCACTGGAGTGAAGTATTTTGGAAAAAAGAAAAAAAAAAATCTTACAGTGACGTCACATTATCTACATAATTTCCTCCGAGCTTACTTTCTTAGGTTAGGTTAGGTATTAAAAATAGTACTAATGTTGTTTTTAGGCATTGTACTCGCCATATATGGTTTCGGTTTGGTGCGGATGTACATATTTTAAGATACTCCGTCCACCTTGATAGGGTCAAAAGGAAATTAAAATAAGTCCACCTTGCCTTCTCTTGATGTATAAAGAATTCCTGAATTGTTACAGTTCTGGGGAAAGGCGCAACCGCTCACAATTAAAAAAGGGTATGGAGCGAAGCCCCCATTTATTGCCCCCCATTTCGAAATAATTATCTTAGGGTTCAAAAACAATTTGAAAGCCTAGCATTAGGGTGAAATCAAGTTTGTCAATGTTTGAAATCAGGGATTCTTTACACAGCAAGAGAAGGAAAGGTGGACTTATTTTAATTTCATTTTGATCCAATCAAGGGGGAGTTATAGGCAGGGGCGGATCCAAAGTGGGGGAAATTCCCCACAGTGTGCTTGGCTTGCATCGCTTTTCTAGTCGGCACCTCGTGTCTCTATGGGAGGGCGGGGGGGGGGGGGCATTTCTTTTATCATTTCTTATTTATCAAACCTATTTATTACTTCTTGACTGAAGTAGCCCCTTGAAACCTTGTCTTCCATTATCTGACTCCATATTCTAGTTGATTGAGATTCCTTCCAAATTCTTGATCACGTGATGATTTATTCTTGATGCTTCTTGATGATGGGACGAATTCTTCTTACTTCTTGATGACGTGATGATTTCTTGATGTATTGAGACGAGTTAGCCCTTGAAGTCATTTTCTTTCCGTTTTCCTTGACATCGGTTTTCTCTTTAGTCGATTTCTTGAGTTGTCCATAAAGCGTTTTCTGTTTTCTTCTGGGATTTTCTCCGTAAAAATTGTGGACTACCTAGGATAGATCGCGGGTCTTTTTATCCAGAGGCTAGCACTCTGCCGCCACGCTACGGCGTAGTCCGTCTTGACTTGGTAATTTAATGGGCTATTTATATTCTCGCTTTGGAAGGAAGTTTTTCTCTTATACATCTTTGCACCCCTACACAGGTCCCTTTCTAGAACGCGGAGCGAATTTGAGGATTGGAAAGAGACTAGTATTGGATTTCTTAATCGAGGATTACTAGTAGCTCTCCCTCCCCGGCTTCCGAGTCTGCGAGATGAATGGAGCTAATTAAGTGGGATTGAGGAGAGTGAACTAAGTTTTTGACCCTAATCAGTAATATCCTTCCCGGGTCTCCGGTTCCCAGCAGCACTTTTTCTTAAACTCTAGTAGGAGAGCAGGTGCAGTTGTAACGAAGATCAGAAGATTGTTCGGCCTTTGAGGGTCACCCGTTATGGAAAGGGGGGGGGGCATATTTTTCATATTTATTTATTTCTTAATTCATCTTCCAATTAACTTGCATTTATCTTTTATGTGATGATTCCTTCCAAATTATTGATCAAAGTGATGTTTCCTTCTTAATCCTTGATGACGGGATGAGTTCTTCTTGCTTCTTAATGACGTGATGAGTTTGAGATGAGTTAGCCCTTGAAGTCGTTTTCTTTCCGTTTTCCTTGACATCGGTTTTCTCTTGAGTCGATTTCTTGAGTTGTCCATAAAGCGTTTTCCGTTTTCTTCTGGGATTTTCTCCGTAAAAATTGTGGACTGTCTGGGATCGATCTGGGGTCTTTTTATCCAGAGGCTAGCACTCTGCTGCCGTCACGCTACGGCGTAGTCCGTCTTGACTTGGTAATTTAATGGGCTATTTATATTCTCGCTTTGGGAGGAAGTTTTTCTCTTATACATCTTCGCACCCCTACATCTCTAGTCACAGTGGACACACAGAGCGTGCGCACGTGCGCTTGACTTGCTGACCAGTCGGATCGCGTATCCTGACTCACACTCCTGGCCTTTCTGCTCTTTGTCAGCTGGCCTGAGCTGGGCATGTGTTCGCTGGCATCCTTCACTTTCGGAACTAATTCCAGGATCTTCTCTTCTCTTCTCTCTCTCTCTCTCTCTCTCTCTCTCTCTCTCTCTCTCTCTCTCTCTCTCTCTCTCTCTCTCTCTCTCTCTCGCAACTACACCAGCATCATCTCCGCGTCATCCCCCTTCTGAAACACGGCAGTGCAAAATAAGTGATTTTTTTATTATATATTGTTACGGACATGGAGGTGATGTGAGCGGCTGGGCTTTTTCATGTGATGCATTAGTTGCCCCTCATTCACAGGGCGTGTACCATGAAGCGAGTCGGCGATATGAAGATCATCTCGTTCTTCAAGACCAAACTGGCCAGGACGGGTGGCGATTGCGAACATGATGTCAATGAGCTTGAGCAACAGCCAAGCACTTCGACATCGATAGCCTGTAGATCCGACAGCGAAGCCGAATCTCATCATGAGGAGCAGGAGGGCAAAGAACTCACTTCTCTTTTTTTCGTATAGCACACTGACACTCCTCGCAGCTCCAGTAGACATTGCCAATTTCATTGGGAATAAGGTGGCCACATAGTCCGAGAAAGTGGCCGTAATCAACCAGACTGCCCCCTCTGTCGAATCGCTAACCTTCATTAGAGAAGGTGGTCATAAGAGGCGATTCCAACCAAGCTGGTGCATCACATACCCCTGGCTGAAGTACTCATTGTTGAACGTAGGTGGACACTGCGTTGCATGTATGCTGTTCGGCAGAAATACGGACGGAGTTGGAGACCATAGACTGCGCACCTTGGTGTTAGAGCCGATGTGAAGGTACAAAAAAAGCCACCGAACTGCTCAGCAGTACAATAAGCACGGATATCACGCGACAGCTATGGCGAAAATGGAGGGGTTTGTCGATGTTTGTGAAACCCGACGAGGGTTGTTGACACTATGCTACAGGCGAAGAAGAAGGAACAAATCGAGACCAACCGGTGCCTGTTGGTTCCAATCATTGAGAGCATCCTCTTCTGCTGCGTACAAAATATGCTGCCTCTCAGTGGCCATCGAGATGACGGTCCGCTGGACCTCTCTATTCCGAGTAAAACATGATAATGAGTCTTCAGAGCGCTTCTGCGTTATCGAGCCCAAAGAGGAGATGCCGACGACAACCGACTCAGCACTTGCTTGGCCAGCCGAGCCAACTCCACCCTCATTAGCAAAACCATTCATGACGAGCTGATCGATATCATAGGTTGGTGACACTAGAACTTTTGTCCAAAAAATAGGTCTCTTATTCCAAAAGTAGAATACATTCTATTTTGACAATGTGAGAAGGTTTTACCCTAATCATATTTCGCTTTACAGGTCGATTGATGCTGGAAGAGGTTTTAGCAAGAATGTCAGGGGTATTCGCACTGCTAATGGACGAGACCACGGACGTCTAAGAGAAGGAGCAAGCAACCATTATCTTTCGACACGTCGAATAAGACATCAAGGAGGACTTTCTCACTTTCGTCCATGCTGAGAACCTCACCGGTGAAGGTCTGGCCCAACTACTCATTCGCACCGTACATGGCCTTGGTTTGGACATGCCAAACTGCCGGGGCCTCGGCTTCGACGGAGCGAGTGTCATGATGGGGAAACTCAGAGGTTGTTCCGCCATCATCACGGATCAATACCCAATCACCAAACCGATCCACTGCTTTAATCACCGACTGAATCTGGAGCTGACCAAGGCCTGCGATGCGAAAGAAGTGAAACTCGCCCTTCAGACGCTCAACGAAGTCTACAACTTCATTTATTCCAGCAACACGCGGACGCTCCGGTTTTCAGAAAATCGTAAGCTTTCCTCAGCTAAGCGTAAAAAGTTGGTGCCCTTGTGTCCCACCAGGTGGGTTGAGCGGCATGATGTAGTCATCGTGTTCATCGAGTTTCTGCCTCACATCGCGGTCTTCACGGAAAAGGAAATGAGGCTAAATGACAATGCTGTCATCTTACTCGCCGCGATTAGAGGCCCTCGCTTTCTCATTGGGCTGGTTGTGGCGGAGTCAGTTTTGACCCACACATTCGAGCCGAGCAGTACCCTGCAGAAGAAGGACGCTGACTTGTCATCTGCGTACGCACTGATTCGTGAGATCGAGACTGTTTACGCAAGTTCAGAAAGAATGCCAAGGAGCACTTCCACACTGTATTTGCAAAAGCCAAGGATCTCCTGATTGAAGTGGACTCAGCTCACGATGACGTCGCTGTTGCCCAAGTCTGTGAACAACAGACACAGCACACGAATATCCCGGCCAGGACTGCTGAAGAGTACTATCGACGCTCGGTCTATATTCCGTTCGTTGACCAAGTGATCGCCGAGCTGAATAGAACATTTGAGGACGATAACGTGCCGTTTGCTCTCCGGTTGAAGGAGCTTCTCAAGGACTCAAAAGCAGACGTCGATGCCTTCCTAAGTGCCGCTAAGCTCTACGAGAGCGATGTTGAGTCACTGGTGCTCGTGCAGGCGGAGGCACAGCGGTGGACAAATTCCGCTCCGGTCTTTGGTACTGTCAAAAATGCGAAATAGTACGCAGAGACCCGTATGTTCCTGGCTAATGCAAAGCTCCTGACCATCTTATTGACTCTGCCGGTCTCAAATACAGAGGCTGAACTCTCATCCTCAGCCTTGAAACACATACATGAGGAGCACCATTGGCCAGGATCGCCTCAACGGCTTCGCACTACTCGCCGTCAACAATGAAATTCAAGTTTCGAATGATCAAGTGATTGACAAGTTTGCAGAGAAAAAACTCTACCTCCTCTTCGCTTAGGCAAATCAGGGGAAAATTGGGCATATTGTGCATGAGCCTACGATTTTGAGAGACCTACTTCTGAAAAATAAAAATACTTTTTCTATTATGTGCCTTGTTACTTAAGTGAGTGAAATGACTTGCAAGTAGCCTACATCATTATACTCTACACTAAATGTACATATTCATCATTTATGCCTATAATTTATTCATATGTATTCAACACTGATTATTTGTACGATCATTCATGTATTACTCGTAAAAAATATATACCATAATAAGCATCTTTAACAAGTTTCTACTCATAAAAATCCTGGCATCGCCCCTTCCCCATTCGCTTTTTCTGGATCCGCCACTTGTTATAGAGGGGGTGGGGTCCTCAGGAGGTAATTGAGGTAAGCCTCTTCGAGAGTAGTGCGGTTACCAAGGGATGATTTTTTCACCGAATTTTGGTAGCGCTCTTGGGGCAGCCAAATGTTTTGTATTCACAAGGCTACGACCCTAAAAAGAAAGAGAGGCTTTGTCGGTGAATTTAAAATCTCAGGTTACAATCTCTTTTTCAAGGAGAGGGTTGGTAGAAGAGGGGGGAGGCGTGATGTTGTGCTGCAAAAAAAATTTAAATCCCATCGAGGTTGCCGTGGAGAATCATACCGATGCGGATATTGTATGCGCAAAATCATTAGCTGGAAACATAGTATTCAACACTGTCGTTGTCTATAGAGCTGCATCCTAGACGGAAATGTCAGATCAGCTTATCTTCCGCTCGGTCCATGAACTTATTGGATCCACAGCTACAATAATAAATAATCCCTGACCTTAACTTCCCAAATGTAAACCTTGTGGATGCTACTGCTGACAGAGTTGGATCACAGCTACTTTACTTCCTAGATGATAACTTCTTTATGCAATGTGTTGATCAACCTACGTGAGGAAACAATATCATGGACATTATTTTAACGACAAACGAAAACTTTGTGAAAAATGTTAAAGTCGGCGAACCGCTCGGACACAGCGATCACAGTTTTCTCAGATTTAAAATTGCTACAGGTTCAAACACAGACTGAAATCGTATGCTGGTACCTAACTTCAAATAAGCAAATTTTAAAGACTTTAAGCGTGTGTTGAAGAACTCCCTTAGTTCTAGGATTAATAATAACACCGTTACTACAATGTGTAATGATTTCATAACAAAATTTATAAACGCTGACCAAATATACGTCCAAAGACATCATAAGCAAAATTCTACGGTAAAACCAAAGTGGTGGGACAACGAGATCAAGGATCTAATCAAAAGGAGAAATCAGGCATATAAACGTTGTAGAGATACTCGTGGAGCATGTCCAGACGAATACATAGAACTAAGACACGGTATCAAAAAGCTAATTAGAAAATTAAAGAAAAATTACGAAATCGAGCTAGATAGAAATGGAAAAGAAAATCCAAAAATGTTCTATCAGCATGTAAACAACAGAAAAATGGCAAAGGACTCAATTGGCCAGTGGTGGGCAGTCCGTCAGTACCGATGACGGAAGGTCCGTCACTCCATCACTGGCGGACTGGCGACTGACAGAAACTTTGAAACACTGACGGAATAAGCGCCGACGGAAGCGATTTTCGACCGTCACTCGAACCGTCACTAACCCGAAAGCAAAGAGCCCTTCGGCAAATAATGGTTCCGTCAGTCATCAGCGAAACGGGAGTCCGTCAGTGACGGACTGCCCACCACTGCAATTGGCCCACTAAAAAAAAAATAGGACTTAATATATGACCCAGGTGTCATCGCCGAGATTTTAAACGATTTTTATGCGTCAGTTTTTACAACGAAAAACATCGACATCATTCCAAACATTGATGCACCAATAGTTATCGAAGAAGAATCATTTATGACTAGTATTCAAGTAACAGAAGAAGACGTAATCAAACACATCGAAAATTTAAACCTAAGCAAATCTCCAGGTCCTGATTTGATCCAGGCCCTGATCCAGGTCCTAATTTTAAAGGTGAAACATTACTCGGATCTTTAAGAGGGGTGACCGACAAAGCTCAAGCAACTACAGGCCAATAAGCCTGACATCTCTAATCAGAAAATTGCATGAATCTAATATGAAAGGGAAAATAGTCGAACATTTAGACAAATTGGGTATCATCCGTGAATGACAGCACAGTTTTATGAAAAACAAGTCATGTTTAACAAATCCACTAGAATTTTTTCAAACCATCATCGAAGAGTATGACACGAATAGAGCAGCAGATTTAATCTACCTAAATTTTCAAAAAGCTTTCGATACGGTCCTCCACAGGCGTCTACTTAAGAAGATTGTCGCTCATGGAATCGGTGGAAACCTATTGAGGTGGATCGAAGACTGGCTCAACGGAAGGAAACAACGTACAGTCATAAATGGTCACCAATCAAGATGGCGAGACGTAGCAGGCGGAGTGCCCCAGGGGTACGTGCTGGATCCATTGCTTTTTCTAATATATTTAAACGACTTAGATGAAGACATAGCGAGCCTATTCTCAAAATCTGCTGACGATACAAAGCTGGGTGGTAAATTAATAACAGTTGCCAATCAACATAAAATCCAGAGAGACTTAAACAGAATTGTGGAATGGTCAGAAAATTAGCAGATGAGACTCAACATTGATAATTCAAGGTACTACACATTGGAGCAAGAAACGAAGAATTTAACTATACAATAAAAGGCCTGGCACTGAAAAAAGGAACAGAAGAAAAAGATCTTGGTGTTATAGTCTGTGGCGATTTAAAAGTTGGAAGACAGTGCGCGGAGGCATGCAAGAAAGCAAACAGAGTGCTCGGTTTCATATATAGAAAATTTGCCTACAAATCGGAAAATATAGTAATTCCTCTGTACAAATCTTTGGTTCGACCTCATTTGGAGTACGCAGTTCAGTTTTGCAATCCATACTTGCGGAAAGATATAGAAATGTTGGAGAGAGTGCAACATCGTGATACAAAAGTGACACCTAGACTAGGTCAAAAGTCCTACGAAGACAGACTTAAAGCGCTCAACCTGCAATCACTTGAGACGAGAAGGTTATAAAGAGAACTCATACAAGTCTTTAAGATCCTAAACAATTTTGATAAAGTAAAAATTGAAACCCTTTGCGAGTTGGACGCTTCCTCAAGAACCCGAAGCCATGGATACAAACTTAAGAAACGAAGATTTGAAACAAATGTAGCAAAGAAATTTTTCTCAAACAAGGTAGTTTCCTCGTGGAACGAGTTGCCGGAGATCCTTGTTAAATCAACAAGCATAAACATATTTAAAAACCGCTTAAATGCACACTTTAAGTTCATTGGCGTGTGTTGAAGGAGCGCTAGCCCAGAAGTGGACCACACGTTCTTTGCCGGCTCTGACATCAAATTATCTCTCTTCTTGTTTAGTAGGCTGGGTAAATTGGTGATCGAAGCTTCCTCAAAAGGTAAAGCCTCGATTTACAAAACACTACGCTATATATAGTTTTTATACTAAAGCATAGACGTTTTTTTAATTGACCAATCAGCGTTAAGAAAATTTTTGAGGGCAAACTAACGTTAGCCGGGTTTTCAAACATAGGCGATACAAAATTGACCAATCGGTGATAAGGAATTTTTTAAGGGCAAACTAACGTTAGCCGGGGTTTCAAATATAGGCGCTACAAAATTGACTAATCATGGTTAAGTCAAATTTTAAAGCAAAGTTTACGTACATAAATTCAAATTCAAATTTTCAGACATTAGCGTTACAAAAATGATGAATCACATTCAGGGAAAATTATACTACAGATAATGTCCAACCCGATTATAAATTTTTATAAGAATACAAAATGCTCATCTATGAGGTACATGTAAGTGAAATACGATTCTATAACGTGGTTCCAACACCAAAGAGTATCTTAAAAATATGTTTTTTCCGCGCCAAACCGAAACCATTTATGACGACTGCAATGCCTAAAAACAGCATTAGTACTTTTTTTAATACTAAAAATACGGCGTAGGTCTTCTGGGGTTCCACCTAAATTGCGAAAACCTCGTAAAAGAGGTTCACAGTAACCCTACTCGTGTATTAGAAACTTTCCTTGAACTTATTTATCCCAATCTGCTTTTCATTTTGAGTGGTAGTTATGCGAAATACGGCAAAATCGGGATTTTTTTTTATGTGTGTGTGTGTGCTTTTGACTTGTTTATTCGGACGTGACGAAGACTGTAGAGACGGGTCTCGAGGCCCATCCCTGTTTTCTCATCGCACGCTCATCCTTGATCATCACCTGGTCGGTGAAATCTTATCTCTTGTTTTTTTTTAAGTAGTCAACGGGTTACATCGTATAAGTACTCTTCTACGAGGTGGCGCTGCTCGAGGAAGAGTCCGAAGAAAGAATTGGGTTGCTTCTTTAGCGTGCAAGCAATCTAAGGTAAATTTGTACAAGCACGCTATCGGACGTCCTAAGAGCACTCACAATGACCTATCAAGCTTGGAATCTTACAACACTTGGGCGTCAATGGCGTTGTTTATATAGTTTCCAGAGTCTCTCTTCTTGTGTAGCATGAAGAAGCTACTAGCTACTCAGTAGAGAGTACTTATAGGCAGAGGTGGGCAGTATTTAAAAACATTTATGTATTTAAAATTGTATTTGTAAATACATTTGAAATCATGTATTTAAATACTTTTGAAAGTATTTAAATACAATGTATTTAAATATTTTTTGCAAATACATTACTGATAATAGGTTTATATAGCTGTTAAAAACGTGTAATGCATGTTTTAACTTGTCGCAACTTGTATGACACAAACGGTTGACTGTGTAAGCCGGTGAGTGAAGATTGCTTGCATCAGTTCAAATTCAGTTAACAGATGGTCACAATTGTATTCGGTTGTATAGTGATAGCGCTCAGCGTTATTTCACCTGCTGCATGGCAACTTTAGCTTTTTCGAAAGAGTGGGAAATGGAGAGATTAGACA
Organism: Ceratothoa steindachneri; assembly: GCA_963969495.1. Taxonomy (NCBI): domain Eukaryota; kingdom Metazoa; phylum Arthropoda; class Malacostraca; order Isopoda; family Cymothoidae; genus Ceratothoa; species Ceratothoa steindachneri. The sequence goes on from OZ018326.1 coordinate 110,054,247, forward strand.
ATAATAAAGACGAGGAAGATAAAGAATCATGTAATTATAGTCATCCTTTACTAGATGGTAATATTTTTTAGAGTGAAATCTTCCGACGGAAAAAAAGTGAAGTGTATATGTATATCATGCAATGGCGAAGTATCTGCGGCGAACAATGCTACTTCCATTCTACGCATTCATTTGAAGGTAATAATTTATTAAATCTAATTATATGATACTTAATTGAATTGACAAGTTTCACTATTTCTTATTTATAAAAAAGGGCAACGATAATATTAAGTAGCATAGGTTTATCATGCACGAACCTACCTGCTTCCTTTTACAAAACCTTTATTTATAGTATATGCTGATTGAATTTAACGTGAATTATGGCAACGTGAAACAAATACCCTTCAATTATCTGATCATGTATATTTATCAACAGAAAAAGCATCCTGCTTTAGTGCAAAAAGCGAATAACTACGTGACAGCTCAAAGAAAGGATTCAAAAAGAAAATGTTCAGTATTAGACGATGGTCCTTCATGCAGTGGTGTTAAAGTAAAAACATTACCGGAGTGTTTTGCGATCAATATTAGAAAAGGTCAAACAATCTGTAGTTGATAAGCTGATTGCAGATTTTATCATATGTAAAGGTATCCCCTTAGAATAATATTATTTCCCCACCTCCTAAGATATTACTTCGGGAGACAAAGCAAGCCGTTAATCCCCCCCCCCACTTCCGACCTCAGCCTTTTTGGACTTGCCGCCAGGTCTCCGTAAAATTCACAGCGAGGCATGATGCTGAAATTGAGGCTACCTCCCAGCTGTCTCAATCTTCCCCCTATCCTTCGGGTCGGAAGATTACTTTGTAGGTTCGCCGTGAACAGCTTTTATGGCTCCAGCCGCTGGTCGTCCGTCTGGCCCCCTGATCCCTGCCGTTGACACTTTCCCCTAAGGAGACGCTCCGTTTGTCACGCCCGATAACAAGGGTTCGAGAAGGCATCTCTCTCTCCCTGCTTTGGAGAACTCCGGGTATAAATGCAGCCTATCCATGATTACAGACAGATTTGTTAGACGACACTGCCCTAAAAGGAGTTCGGTCCAACGAAACTCTTTCTCCCGAGAAGTGTGAGTGGCGGTCGCAAGCCACGGAAGAGTTAAACATCACACCCGTATCTTCGGGTCAATGAGAAGGGTCTCGTGAGGCAATGTCATCCTTTCTCAACCGCCTTCGGATCAAGGATTGGAGAAGCCATCCTCCGAAGTTCTTCTGCTGACTTCTTGAGGACAAGAGGCCCGTTAGATCGCTCAAGCCGAGTGTGGAGAAGTCATCTCCGCCCCCCGTCCTTTTTGAAGTTCGACCGGTGACATCTTGAGGACAAGAGGCCCGCATCTCGCAAAACACAAGTTCGAGAAAGTACCAAGACCATCATCCCAAGTTTGCCCCCGATTACCCTCGAAGTTCAAAGGAACAGAAATCACTCACTACCCTAAATCTCCTATTATAACCATTCAATAACCTCTACATATATATATATATATATATATATATATATATATATATATATATATATATATATATACATATTTATTTTTGTGCCTTTTATTTAGTGTGTATTAAAATCTATTTTTGTCGTTGTGTTTGGTATATTCCTTGGTCACGCAGCTGCCGCTATCTATTCAAATCGCACTCTTAGAACAATAACAGTTGTCACCTTGCTTAGCCTACCTTAGAGCCTGTGTGTGCATATTCTCGTACACTTAGCCATACTTCAACATAAAGATATTTGGCGTCAGGCTTTGGGTCTTCTCCACCTGATTTTGGAGCATTAAGTTCAATTGATAGCAGTTGCATTACCAAGAATATCTGAACAACAATATTTTATTGCAATTTTCTTTTTGATTAACGGGTAACAACTAATTTTTAAGCCCATTCTTATGTGGTGTGTCCACAGTTTTTAGTTCCTTAAAAAAGGATACTAGATAAGCGGTCATACTAACCGGTTTTTGTGTGTGTCGTGAGTCAGATTCACCCGTTATTTATTTATTTATTTTTTGTGTGAGTTTGCACGATTTTTACTATGAATTTTAATAATTTTTGTCGTTAGTAGAATTTATATTTGTTTTGGGGTAAAGCTTCAATTGCTTTGGCAGCTTTTTTGTGTGCAAAGGCCGGAAGTAGCATATCCGGGATGTCTTCATTCGATCGCTTTCCTAAGCAAGGGCAGATCCTAGGCTTATCTGGGAAAGATTTAATCGCTTACGTCCAGGAAGAGGAACGTAACGAACGTGCGGAAAGAAAAGCACAGAGAGAAGCAGAATTCGAGGAAAGGAAAGCACAGAGAAAAGCAGAAGTCGAAGAAAGAAAATCACAGAGAGAAAAGGAAGCAAGAAAAGCACAGAGAGAAGAGGAGGAAGAAAGAAAAGCACATGGAGAAGAGGAAGCAAGAAAAGCACAGAGAGAAGAGGAATAAAGAAACGCACAGAGAGAAGCAGAAGAGAACGAAAGAATTAGGCAGCATGAGAGAGTGATAGGCCGTGACCAAGTCGAGATAAACTCCGTAGGATCTCGAAATGAACAGGCTCAAGTGCCCTGATTAAAACTCCCCGCATACAAAGATGGAGAAGATTGTTGCTCTTATTTAACGCACTTCGAGAAGATCTTCGAAGTCAACAATTGGGGATTAGAATCAGATGGTGTTGCCCGGTTACTTCCACTCTTTAATCCTCGTCTTCGCGCCATATTCATTTCGCTCCCTGCCGAGGCCAACCTTGATTATTCAACCTTAAAGGCAGAACTTTCTGCCATTAACATGAATCCAGAATTTTATAGGGTTACGTTCCGCTCCGCGCGAATACAGCTAGGCCAAACCTACAGGCAATTTGGATTCACATCTCGTGTAATTTCCAATTCTGGCTGGATTCCGCCGAAGTATTAAATGATTATGAGTCGCTAGTTGACCTCAGTCTAAGGGATCAACTGATATCGACGCTCCCTCGCGAACTAAGGGCCTTCATAGGTGACAGTAGAGCGCCCACTTTCAAGGAGTGTGTGGAAAAAGCCGTCCTTTACGCTTCCAGTCACGACCTCTACCTCAAGGAGGTCAATAGGGAACCCTCCCCCCTCCTCTAAACACGAGTTTGGGTTTAACCAAAGCCAACCCAAGGGCAACAACGGCTTCGTAAAAGTGCAGGCGCCAAGCAAGTACAGGCCTCACCCGCTGAGAGAACAAAATGACGTGAAGTCCCCGTTACTTCATATCCTGGAAGCGATCCTAATCCACAAAGAAAAACCGAAGATTAATGTCCAATTGATCACCACCCAGCGAACCTTAAACCTCTTTACGGATTAACGGTCAATAATGACCGAAATCCCATTCCCAAATGTACCTTTTCTAACTACTTCCTGTCAACCACATTCCCTCTTCTTCTCATTATCTAAATTATCTTTAGTATATAAATGTAATGCCTTTAAATGTTTAACCATTGTAAAATTAATTCGCTCCGAAGATGGTCAAACGTGACCGAAAGCTCAGCTAACTAAAATAAACCATGAATATCGGAACACTTATCTATAACCTTTCGCAAAACGAAAAAGGAATAATAAGTGAATTAGAAAAGAAAAGAAAGGAGCTAATCAAGGTTCAACTAGACCTGGTCTTTAATAAAACAAGCAAAAAAGAAAAACTCATATGTCGTAGAATGGACTCTCGACGATATACCATATAAAACTATTCGTTGAGGGAACTTATTAATTATCTTTAGAGTGCGTGGATGTCTGGCTGGCTGATATTATGTATCTTCGATATGCTTAAAAAGTGAAACTGAGCTCAAGGATAATAATATGGCTATCATCAATAAAATAGAGTTTTATTAATAATGACTATCAACAACACACAAAACGGAAAATATTGACATAAACAGAGAATGGAAAGGGTCGTGGGGACTCGAGCTAATCCGAGGATTAAAAGATTTAAAAAGGTAAAACAAATATAAAGTTAAAGAGATGAGATGGTTCGCTAAACCATTTAAAGCACAGGATAAAATTGACAAAAGGGTTAAATACTCAAAGGATAACGTTCGGCTTACGTAATTTATACTTGTTGTGCAGAGGAAGGCGGTGTGAAGGAATTTTCGGTCCGCTGGCGAGTTCCAGCCGAAGGGGGGGGGACAAAATGATCCTGACGTGGCGTCTTGGGAATGAGAACCCTTTCTCGACGAACGGCTTGAAGAACAATGGCTGTTCTACGTTGTTCTCTTCTGAAAAAACAGGAGTGATAAGAACCGTCTCTTGTCTATGGGCTCAAGAACAATGGCTGTTCTAATGTTGTTCTCTTCTGAACAACAAGGGGGAAGAGTGAGAACCGTTTCTTGACGAACGGATTCAAACGAACAATGGCTGTTCTACGTTGTTCTCTTCTGAACAACAAGGGGGGGGGGGTGAGAACCGTTTCTTGTCAACGATACGAACGAACAATGGCTGTTCTAAAGTTGTTCTCTTTCTGAACAACAGGGGAAGGGTGAGAACCGTTTCTTGGCGAACGGGCACAAACGAACAATGGCTGTTCTACGTTGTTCTCTTCTGAACAACAGGGGGGGGGGGTGAGAACCGTTTCTTGTCAACGGGCTCGAACGAACAATGGCTGTTCTAACGTTGTTCTCTTTCTGAACAACAGGAGAAGCCTTGTGGACTCGGCGTTGAAGGCTTGAACCTTGGCACTCAAGGAATATTGTCCTTCTTCTGGACAAGTGAGGGTGAATCTCGAGGTCGAGGTCCCTTGGCGCACAAGGTGAGAGAGAGTCGTGGTGATGTTTCGCGACGAAAATCTGGATCTCCAATCTGATCTTAGTGGTAAAGTTTTCATCTAAATAGTCGAGACACCTCCTTGACGTGGGGGAAAATGGAGTGGGAGCTTCGAGGGAATGCACAGCCGAGCCTGGGAACAATGCCTTATCTGCCCATAAGCCTAACTCAATCTGGCGAGGTCGACGTATGGGGCGAACGGGGGATGATAAACCTCCTTGTTTAAACATTGACTCAGGTGGCTGCGATAAGGCGCCCAGCTTCAAAGCGAAGATGCACGTGGGGAGCATCATGGTTTTTAATAAAACGTGATAGTGGTTGAAATTAACCCGGCCTCAACCCGTTCTATCACATCGTATATATATATATATATATATATATATATATATATATATATATATATATATGGGGGAATCCACGTGGAATTTCTTTTCCAGCACGGAAGTAACGTCCATGCGCTGGAGAAGATTCTAGAATTTGGTTAGGCTTAAATTCGTAAGCCTCCCCCCCCTCCATCCACAAGCGGTAGCCTCGAACCACGTCCACCACGGACCCCCTTTACGCAGGTTAGAATCGCCTCGGCGTGAAGATTCGAGGCCATTCGAGAGTAGCGGTGTTTCCCCCACCCCTGCGGGGGGAGCCTCGGATATATATATATATATATATATATATATATATATATATATATATATATATATATATATATATATATATATATATATATATATATGGCTCGTCTTCATGTGGGAGACACAGAGTTGAGGAGGCTTGCTCGGACCCAAGAAGTTTCCCCTAGTTCCAACTCAGGTGCTAACGACAAAGCAAAGTGACGGCTGAACTTTTGTGTCTTTGAATTAACCCAGCCAGTGTGGCAAATCCATTTGACGATCGCCACCGAGCGATTTTCCGACCCCACTCATCAACTCCTGTCGAAGCCCTCCTCGTTCGTCCCTCGTTTTCGGGTGGCCGAAATACTCTTCGCTGGACCGAACGTTACCGCCCCCCCCCTCCTTCTTTTGGAGAACCGTCATCACGTCAACTTCCCGCTCAGAGGCTCTGAGTGCCCTCGCCTTCACGTTTATTGCCTACGGAAGACATCCGTGAAGCCTTACCCTGACGTCTCACCCGGAATCCTCCGTAAGCCAACCCCTCTCCCCCTTCAGAAACCCATTTTAGTTAATCCTCCCCATTTGAATATTCTCCTTCTGTAATACATTAATTTCTAACTTCAGAGTCTGATGCATAACTCTGCAATTCCCCCCTCTTTTACCGATGTAATTTTGCCCAATAATTTCTATTATTTTATGTAAAAAAAATTATAATTTTGTACATGCCTCTTCAAATAACCTTGAGCTTTGCCATTGCCCAAATTTTACCTGACCTCGTTGCACTCTTTCTCGCTGTTCCGCGCGTCGAAACTCGTAGCCTTCTCGTCCCTTGTCGGATAGCCTTTAAGTTATTGGTCCCTTCCCTATAGATATAATATGGTATTAATATAATGTAATGTCATACCACGACAATATATATATATATATATATATATATATATATATATATATATATATATATATATATATATATATATATATATATATATGAAAATTAATGCAAAATCGCAAGAAAAGATGAGGAATTAAACCACATTCTCCGAAGACAATTTAATTCAGAACAGTTTCGGTGTATCTCACACCCTTTTTCAACTGGCACTAGATAGAAAATATTAGAAAAGTGCTTACAAACATAACACGGGGTCAGGTCGTGAAAGATGTTCTCTTCCCCCCCTCCCCTGATTAGCCACAAGTAGGGGATTGGGGGGAAAAAGAGGGGATCTTTCACGACCTGACCCCGTGTTATGTTTGTAAGCACTTTTCTAATATTTTCTATCCAGTGTCAGTTGAAAAAGGGTGTGAGATACACCGACACTGCTCTGAATTAAATTGTCTTCGGAGAATGTGGTTTAATTCCTCATATATATATATATATATATATTTATATATATATATATATATATATATATATATATATATATATATATATATATATATATATATATATATATATATATATATATATATATATATATATATATATAATTGCTATACCACAACATTAGGTATGCTTGACATAAACACATATACAATAGATTGTTAATATATCAAAACCGTTAGTAATTATATTTTACTAATCTAAATATAAAACATGTTTTTTTTTAGTCGCGTGCAGGTCAGGTCACGAGCGACTCTACATTTCACTATGTCGGTCGATCAGCCCCCGTTTTGCTTTTTTTTTGTTTTTGTAATAACATTGTAATTATTCTGCCGATTCTAACGAAATTCAAAACCATAATGTTGTTTTACATTCTCTTTCGAATGCTATAATTGCCCAAGTCCCCCCAAGGATAGCCCTGGAATTACATTGTTTCAGCAATAACATCATAAGTATTAGGCCGATTCTAACGAAATTTAAAACCTTTATGGTGTTTTACATTCCCTTTCAAGTGATATAATGTCCAAAGTCCTACCAAAGTTATCCCGGAAAATATTTCGTTTTGGCAATAACATCAAACTTTTCGGTCGATACTCTGCTAGACTAGACTAAGCTATAATGAGCTATACTCTGCTCGGCAAGCCTAGAATAGGCTATGCTATGCTAGGCTATTATAGTCTAAGTTATACTATGCTAAGTTATGATAAGATATAATGTACAAGGATAAGATATACTATGCTATTTTAGGATATAATATGCTATATTACGATAGCATATACTATGTTACGATAGCATATACTATGTTAGGCTAGCCAATAATAAGGTATGCTTGACTAAGGTATAATATAATAGTATGGGCTATACATGTCTAGGATAGTTAATGATAGGCTAGGTTAGGCTATTATATACTAAGCTATGCTACACTAAGCTAGGCTTCGCTATACCAGGCTATACTAAGCTATGCTATACTAAGCTATGCTACACTAAGCTAGGCTTCGCTATACCAGGCTAGTTCAAGGTTGCCAACGGACACCTTCGAGGATTGCGCCAAAAGTACTCTCCTTGTATGGACCGTAAGGTCTTCTAGGTTACTTATTTTCCTTGTAGCTCCTTGTAGCTCCTTATTAGCGAGGCTTTGCTATGGTAGGCTAGGCTATGTTATGCATTCTATGCAAGCCTAGATTAAGATCTAATAGTCTAGTCTAGGCTAGACAATACTATGATATACTATACTAACTAGGCTAGAGTAGGGTAGGCTATGATATACTATACTAGGCTATGCTAGTCTACGCTAGAATATGCTAACTAGGATAGGATAGAATATACTATGCTAGGCTCCAGTGAACTAGGCTAAGCTAGGCTATACTAGACTAGGGTAAGCTAAGCTAGGCTTGACTAAGTTTAATATACAATTGTAGGCTGCGCTAAGCTAGGCTAGGTTATACTCTGCTACGCAGGCTAGGCTATACTTTGATAAGCTAAACTAGGCCAGGCGAGGCTAGGACACACTGTTCTAGGATCAGATATACTAAGCTATGATATTCTAATATATACTATGCTATTCTATATATGCAAGTTTATACTAGGCTAGGCTAGGGTATACCAGGCTACTCTATGGTATACTATGCTATTCTAAGCCATTCTATGCTATGATATACTAGGCTGGGCCCTACAAGGGTATCTATGCTATGCAAGGCTATGCTGGACTATACTACGCTAGAATAGGCTAGATTATAGTGTACTATGTTAAGCTGGCATCGGCTAGGCTAGACTATTGTTGGGTGTGCTATGCCAAGATATACCGTGCTAAAATAGGATAGGATATACCAGGGGCGGGCAACCCTTGGCACGCGTGTCAAATGTGGCACGCCGATGACTTATTTCTTGCACGCGAAAGCACAGGTTACGTTTTTTTTTTAAAGAGGTTTTTAAGAAGGAGGTAGAATTATGAGAAATTCAGATACTTTCCAAACACAAAGAGGTGCATCGATGATCTCCCGAAAGATGACATAACAGACCGCCAATGTCTTCAAAAGCTGTTTGTAAAAATTATTGAGGCAAGTGTTGGGAAGTTCTTTGCAAGATTTGCTAGGTTTAGAGAACTGGAAGAGACGCCAAAATTCATTAAGTTTCCAGACAGTATCAAACTGGATGAACTAAACTTGCAAATGTTTTCATTGGATAGGCATGAATGATTTGAAATGCACTCGATTGAATTTCAAAGTAGCTCAATGTGGAAACAAAAAAATTGTTCATTTTAGAGTTGATATAGAAAATAGTGAAAAAGGAGCGATTAGAGACGGGAGTAACAGTGAGAAATGCAGAAAACGAAGTATTAAGGATTTAGAATACTATTCCAGAAAATTATCTGTTTAAAGACCTTGCAACAGCATTACTATCCATGTTTTCGTCTACATATTATGCTTATGAATCTTTGTTCTCAGGGATGAACTTTGTTGAGTTTCGTAAGAGGAGCAAGCTGATGGATGAAACTAGTAGTGTATGCATATTTATCAAGGTTACTAAATATAAACCCGATATAAAATCTGTCATCAGTAATACAGCAACAGAAATCCCGCTGAAAAATAATATATAGAAAGAGTCAAGTTTTCTGACTCTAGTTTTATCTGATGTTTTCTTTTGAAAGTGGTTGTTTGAATGTAGTTTTGAAGGTAAATAAATATATTTTATTTTTTATACATCAATTGTAAAGGATTTAAAATAAGCAAAATATTATCTGTTAATAACCTTTTACTCTGATTTAGTAATACAAAGGTATAACTGGGAAAAAATAATGACTGATTAATTGAAAAAAATATCAATGTTAATTTTTTGTGTTCATGTTAATAATAGTCGTTAAATTGTGTGAATAGGTATGGCAGTTACAGTTATACTTAGAGGCTAATGAAAAAATCCACACAAAGAACCTTTTCGTAAAGCCTGTTATAATCTTTTTCATTCAGTCAGTTTTACATAATTTGCATAATGACTTACAATACTGTGTGTTTACTGCTCTTGGTGATTCTTTATTATTTAAAAAAGTTCTTCGAATGCTTAAGAGATATCAAATAATATGTTCTCAAAAAAATTGGGTTGGCACGTGAAAAAATTTTGTGTTAGATATTTGGCCGATTTTGGCACGCACTCTAGATTACCCTAGATTAGGGTAAGGTAGGCTATGGTAGATAGACTACACTATCCTAGGCTTTACAAGGCTAAGCTAGAGTAGGCTATACGAGGGTAGGTTAGGCAATACTATGTTAAACTATTCTAAACTATACTAGGTTAGGCTATGCTATAAATTATTCTAGTCTAGGCTGTACTATGATAAACTATACTATGGTAAACTTTACTATCCTATATATGATAGGCTTTACTAGGCTATGTTAGGCTATGCTTTACTATTGTTTCTATACTAAGATAGGCCATATTATATATTCTCTGCTAGGCTCGATTAGTCTACGCTAATTCATACTATGCCAGGCTAAGCTATACTATGTAAAGCTAGGCTATAATATGCTAGCCACGCTAGAGTATGGTAGGGTAAGTTCTACTATTATAGGGAACCATAGGCTACACTTGGTTATACTAAGCTGGGCTAGGCTAGACTAGGCTAACCGATGCTAGGCTAGGCTATACTATGGTAGTCTATGCTTTGACATAATCCACTCTGTTATACTATGATATACTATATTATGATATACTAGGCTAGGCTGGATTTACTATGTTAGGCAATTTAGGCTAGTCTATACTATGTTAGGCAATTTAGGCTAGTCTATACTATGCTAGGCTTTATTATGCTAGGTGATGTGATATTATGGTAGGGTATTCTACGGTAAGCTAGGTTTTGCCAGGCTACTATTCGAGACTATACTAGGCTATGCTATATAATGTTGTACATAGGTGGGCGTTATCGAGCTAAATTATCGCGATAACGATATCAGGTTATCGGTTATCCGATATTTTATCCACCGCGTTATCGATTGATCGGTATCGCCGATATTTTTGGTTCCAAACTAGCGATAATCGATAATTTCAGTTTTAAGTTCCAGTTTAGCACAGGGGCGAGCCGCGCGTGCCTTAGAGGCAGAAATAGGTAGGCCGAGCTGGGAGTAGGATCCTCAAAACCTATGAGGAGATGAAGGAGAGCCTCACCAGGTAAGAAACTAAGAAACAGTATTCACATATTCTTACTATTGTATTATTTAATAACGCTATATATAGTCAATAATCAATATTATATTATAATTTTGGATTTATCGATTTATCAGTTATCACCTTATCGGTCATCGTGATACATTTTTTTTGGTTATCGCACCCACCTATGATGTTATACTATTCTAGACACACTAGGCTATACTAGAATATGCTATGCTATACTATGCTAGGAGATACTATACTAGATATACTATATTATACTTTACTATACTATCTGTCGAGGAATAGGTCACCTCCCAAGACAATAGTCTATATATATATATGTATAGTACAAGAAAGAGAAATTGGACGCGAATGAGCAATGAGACAAGAAACAGGAGTTTTTTAGAGGTAAGAGAAAGGGACATTAGAAGAAGACCAGAATCAAAGAGAGCAGAGGGCGACACAATGAAGGCAATCCTTTACCGAGAAGACAGAGATAACGCCAGGGGAAAAAAGTTTGAAATTCCTGGCCGGGACTCGAACCCGGGTCTGCTGATTGCCGGCCAGATGCTCTACTGCTGAGCTACCAGGCACAGTGACTACACTTCCCCCAAAGCGTTACCCCATCAAACCCAGTATCTCTCTAAGCTAGGAACTTCCAAGGAATTTTTATACCACATCTTCTTACCCGCTCACAATTTAAAGGCTCATCCCCTGGCGTTATCTCTGTCTTCTCGGTAAAGGATTGCCTTCATTGTGCCGCCCTCTGCTCTCTTTGATTCTGGTCTTCTTCTAATGTCCCTTTCTCTTACCTCTAAAAAACTCCTGTTTCTTGTCTCATTGCTCATTCGCGTCCAATTTCGTTTTCTTGTACTATATTGTAATATAGTCTGCAATGCAAGGTTTCTGCACCTATATTTCTGTCTTCAAAATTGTTTTGAAAGGCAGAAAATAAATATGGCGAAAGCCCTGTGGTGGTTGTTATCACCCGCAGAACTTGCATTTGCTCCTTCTGCTATATATATATATATATATATATATATATATATATATATATATATATATATATATATATATATATATATATATATATATATATATATATATATATATATATATTGATTTGGAGGAAAGAGCTAAAAGCCCCGAGAATATGTATATATACAGTTATATACACATATATCCTCTAATGTACGTACGCGTCCTTCGCTACGTACAAGTACGTTTACTTCGTAAAAGTAATCCGTTGATTGCGAGGTATAAGAGTGCGATTTTAATACAGGGGCTGGTAGCGCTTAATGAGTTTACCAAGTTGCAGTTCAAGGGCATATTTAAACAGTGAATGCCAAAAATATAATTTTAATAATTCACTAGTTAACATATATATACATACGGGAAATATAGGAAATGTAAATAAGGATAATATTAACCGACTATAAAAAAATTGGCAATCAGGTAACGTTAATTACTTGTTAATTAGCTTTTAAATAGGATACTAAAGGGTGTTCCAATAACTTGGACCGATTTTAAATGTAAGTTAAGTTTAAGCGTCTAATGATTTTTTTTCTTTTTCTTTCAGATTTCACAACTTCAGTCTTTGGCAACTTCAACCATGGAAAGATTAACAATCGAACAACTTGTTAAAGTTATCGAAGCCTATTACGAAAATGGACGTTCAAACAGAAACGCATTTCGGGCACTTCGCGATTTTTTTGGTTTGGTCAACATAATTGACCAACCGCGAGTTCAATTGGGAAAATTGTTCCTAAATGCAAATAAACGGGGTCGCTGGCAGATATGAAAACGCCATTGCATGCTCGTTTACGCCGTTCAGCTGAAAACATTGCTGCAGTGCGCGAGAATGTGGCCGAAGATCCAGACACCTCTATTCGTCATCGCGCGCAGGAATTGAACCTCCCAACAACAACCTTACATCGAATTTTGACAAAAAATTTGAATTTACACGCTTACAAAATTCAATTAACACAAGAACTGAAGACTTCTAACATTTTGAAGCGCTGTACATTCGTCAATTGGGTAGACGAGCAAAGACAAGCCGATGATGATTTTTCGCAAAAAATCATCTTTAGTGATGAAGCCCATTTTCATCTTGGTGGATTCGTTAATAAGCAGAATTGTCGCATTTGGGCTGATGAAAATCCCAGGGAGATTGTTGAAAAGCCACTGCATCCACAAAAGGTCACTGTTTAGTGTGCATTTTTTGCTAGTGGAATCATTGGGTCGTATTTTTCGAAAATGATGCTGGAAATTCTGTCACGGTGACAGGCGAGTGATACCGTGCTATGATAACCAACTTTTTATGGCCTGAATTAAATTCTATGGATGTCGAAGATTTGTGGTTTCAACAGGACGTCGGCACATGCCACGCAGCCAATGCAACAATGGCTTTATTGAATGAGAAGTTCCCAGGTCACATCATATCTCGAAACAGCGAGGTCAATTGGCCACCACGATCAGGTGACTTGACGCCTTTAGATTTCTTCCTTTGGGGTCATTTCAAAAGTAAGGTCTATGCCAACAAGCCAACAACAATTCAACAACTGAAGGATGAGATATTAAGGCATATTGGTGAGATCGAGGAGCAACTATGCAGACGTCATAAAAAATTTTGACCATCGAGTGGAGGTGTGCCGCTGAAGCCTTGGCGGACATTTAGGCGATATTATTTTTCACACATAATTGCCATGACTCATGATCCAATAGTCAAATCAATAAATTTTCACCAATAACATTTTTATTTACTGCTAACTTCGATCCGTCTTAATGGAACACCCTTTATAAATCAGTTATACAGAAGGAATATTTAAAAGTCGGAAAGTGGGTCGATTAGCGGGAGATGCAATCGTTTTACCTTAAAGGGAGTCCTCGAAGAAGGGAACTCTTTTAGCGAGTCAGCGCGGGGAAATGGAGACGGAAAATTGCCGTGATTCTTGACCGAATATCCTGATGGTAACGAGGATGAAGGGGAGGGGGACCAGAAGACGAGTTCACGATCCTCTTTGAAGACGGACAAAGGCACCTCTGCTCCAGAGAAGTGTGACCTCCCAAAATCGAGACTCTGACGTGGCTCAGCGCGAAATCTCACACGGGAAACTGGAGATCCTTGATGACGAGAAGAATCCCGACCAGTCATTCGGGGACAAAACAATTCGAGGCCTGTTCTGAACAGAGTAAGCCTTCACAAAAGAGATGCATCTGCCTGGTGAGATCCAACCTCTATGGTATACGCGAATACCAGGGACTTGGGGACACAGACACACGATCTGAACCGAAGGCGACGAGATCTCAAACTCAATCTGCCGTTCTTCGAAAAAAGTAGGGTATTTATATGACGGCATTTTTTTTATGCGAAATCGCGGGAAAGAACAGACGTCTGAGAGAAAGCTTCCGGTGCCTAGAGGGATTAGCTTTTGTCGCTTGACACCCTGTCTTAATCGTCTCCAACGATGTGAGTGGGAACATTCGGCTATCCTTTTTCCGACTAGGAGATTAGAATTTCATCGGCGAGGTGAAAGCTTTTAGCGCTCAGCTTAACTGATAATCAAATTCTTTCTTCTTTTATTTTTCTCCTTGGATACAGAACTTTACTCCACGTGGAGTTATAGTTAGGAGACATAGGGAGGGAAGGAATTCAAGAAACAAAAGAAGGGGGGTATTCTTCTTGGCGTCCCTTTTCCTCTACACTATCTTTTGCTATGCTATCCTATATTATATTATGTTATGCTATAATATACTATGCCATGTTATACTATGTTATAATATGATAAGCACCACTATGAAAAAATATCCTATATTATACTATTTTATAATATTCTAGACCATGCAATTAGGGTGTGACCGTTATTTCGCCTTTCTATTCCATAAATGAGGTGTGACAAAAAGTTAAGGCACGCCATTTTAATTAAAAAAGATATTTCAATATAATTTAGTCCTGCTTTTTAATAAGCTTTTAGAAAGTTGTGACTTTTTATTCGCGGGCGGCTCTAAATCTCACTTTTCGGTCTGTCGCTCGGTCCACATTTTGCCTTTTTTTTTGTAATAACATTGTAACAATTCAGCCAATTGTTACGGAATTTGAAAACCTTATGTTGTTTTACATTCTCTTTCGAATGATACAATTGGCAAAGTCCTCCCATGTTAGTCCGGGAATTATATTGTTTTGGCAATAACATCATAACTATTAGGCAGATTCTAACGAAAGTTAAAACCCTTATGTTGTTTTACATTATATTTCGAATGATATAATTGCCAAAGTCCTTTCAAGTTTAGACTGAGAATTATTTTATTTTGGCAATAACATCATAACTATTCTGCCTATTCTAACGAAATTTAAACCCATTATGTTGTTTTACATTCTTTTTCAATGATATAATTGCTAACGTCCTCCTAAGGTTAGCCCAGGAATTAGTTTTTTGGCAATACCAACATAATTATCCGTCTGATTCTAACGAAGTTTAGAACCTTTATACAGTTTTACATTCCCTTTCAAATATATAATTGCCAAAGTCACCCAAGGTTAGGCAGGGAATTAGTTTTTTTGGAAATACCATCATAACTATTCGGCCGAATCTAACGAATTTGAAACCTTTAAGATGTTTGCATTCTCTTTCGAATGATAGAATAGCCAAGGTTCTCCCAAGGTTACTCCGGGAATTATTCAAAGTTTTCAAAATCGTAAGGAAATATATCAAAATATGTGAGGGCACGCGACTTTTTGTTAAACAGACATTGTTTTTCTTCAACATACAATGTCTTGTCACTTTTACCTATTCCTAATATTGTTTATTATTTTGTCCAGTCTAATTTTAAAAGTGTCGACTGAAGTACTGGACACCACATCATCATGTAATTGGTTCCAAATGCTTACAATTTTGTATGAAAAGTTTTCCACATATATTTGTTCCAAAGTGCTTCGGCAGGATTTTCATATCCATCATTTCTTGTATTATTTGTGCTGAGTTCGAACCAATTAGTATAGTCTACATTATCTATTCCTTTCAAGATTTTGAACACTTCGATTAGTTGTCCTCTCAATCGTCTTGTTTCTAGACTGAATAAGTTTAGCCTTTATGATCTTTCTCATAATTATGATTTCGTAATTCTGGTATCCTTTTTGTGACCCTTGCTTGTACCATCTTCAACGTGTCAATATCTTTTCTTAAGTATAGTTACCAAACCCGGGCACAATATTCTAATTGGGGTCTTACTAATTATCGTAGGTCAGGTAGATTTCACTGACCTTCGCTTGCCCGCCCTGGACGGGGGGATGGGGGGGGGGGGATTTTTAGTATGGGGATATTCGAGTGCGTGTATTCCGTTGGCCGACTTAGAGAATAGATCAATGTCTTTTTATGTAGTTCTGGGATTTAAACAAGATAAACAAAAATAAGCTTCACTATTATACAAACAAATAACAGAATTTAACAATAAGTTATACACTATGGGAAAACTAATCGAAGAGCAAAGCAATTAATTTACAATGAAATGCTTCGGCACGAGCTATGAGTAGCACAATATTTACCCGAGCGAAAACGGGAGGAGAATAGGGGGTGAAGCTTCGTAGTCAGAAAGCGTCACGCCTCTTCGACGGTGATCGAGAAAACGGCAATAGGCTTACGATTTTACAAGAAGGGGGAAAGGTGCCTAAGTGGTGGTTCGAGGGAGTATCCTTGTAGGGCACGTAACGAAGCGCGTATTCCAGAATGATTCTTTACGTCCTTGACTGCTGTAGTTCTGAACACTAGTTTCTTGCCTGCGACTCCTTAGAGTGACATGAAGTTACGTATGAAGGAGCGCGTGTGTCCTTAGGCTGGTTCCCTTGAATGCTCGAGATTACCGCGTGAGCAGTGCCTGCCTCCTGGTTTAATACTAATGTGCTCGTTTCCGCGCTGGAAAATATATAAGGCTTCGCCGGAAGCGATTTTGTTTGCCGTCGGAAGTGGGCCCCACTCCGATTCAAGACGCGGCGAGTAAAGGCTTAGTGACCTCTCGCTGACTTGGGTTCCGGGCTCCATCTAGACTCGTCTCGCTTCGTTATCACCCCGGAAGATGCAGGTTGAAGATTCGTTCGTCAGTGAGACACCCCCTTAGGCTTCTTAGTCTGCGTGTATCTCTCTCTCTCTCTCTCTCTCTCTGACACCAATACATTGTACATATTTAATATTGTAGTTTTATTTTTAGAACTAAATTGACGCTTGGTGTATCCGAGAAGCTTTAGTACTTTCTTTTCACTTCACTACACTGCCGAGAAAACTTAAGTTCATTTTAAATATAGACTCCAAGATCTTTTTCATTATCAGTTTCTGTAATTATTTGATCAAAAAGTTTATATTCTGCTCTTGGGTTTTTATACCCTACATGCATTCCTTTACACTTATTAAGATTTAAGGGTAGCTCTCATTCTGCCGACCAATATCACTTTGAAATTGTATAACATCTTGTTTAGTTATTATTCCTTTTCCTAATTTGCAGTCATCTGCGAATTTAGAAATTTTTTACAGCAAGTCATCATCTACATCATTAACATACATAATGAAAAGCGAAGGTCCAAAGACAGGAGTCCATTCTGACGCATGTCCATAGATGACTACTTTCTGCTTACGATCAGTAAGCTAATTTTCAATTCATTTTGCTATTTCTCCCTCTCTTCCTTAGGCTCTTACTAAAGACATCACCTTCTTATGCCTACTTTATCAAATGCTTTTTGAAAATCTAAATACAAAATATCAGCTGATCTGTTATTGTCATACTCGGTATTAATATAGTGGAATAAATCTAATAAATTTGTGAGTCATGACCTACGTCTCCTAAAGCCACACTGGGAGTCATTTAATAATTTATTCTTTTCTAAATGCTCAACTAGTTGCTCAGCAATACAAGTTTCGAGCAATTTTCCAACTATTCAAGTTAAAATTATCGGGCCATAATTAGTAGCTAGTACTTTGCATCCATTTTTAAATATTGGCGTTACATTTTCCAACTTCCAGTGCTACAAGGTATAGGATGCAAATCTTAACGAACGTACAAAAGAACGCCTCCACCCTCTCCCTCGGTTCTATCTTTATGGAAAAATTTGTATTCTTGTAATTGAAATTCTGAACTAATATCCTTCGAGTGGCAATGAATCCACGATTTGTGATACCAATAATGTCGTAATTCATAATTGATACTAACGCTCGAAACTTGTTTCTGATTAATCTCGCATTGAATAAAATGACTTTTAATGTACGAGTACTTAGGCGATTTCTTCTGTTGAGGGGCTTGGGCCGTTTCCCTGTGCTACTTGTGCTTCTAGTACTGGAGATTTATTATCCCAAAGGTTCTTTAAGGTTATTTGTAGGAATTCTCCATAGATTTTCCTTCCTTTTCCACATAGGTGGATCCCATCTTAAGTATAAATGTTCTTGTTGTGCATAAATAAACCCCAGAAGTCAACCAATTTAACATTTTCCCAAAAGCTCGGCTTAAATTTTCATATTTCTCATATATTCTAGGGAGTATGCCAACAACAATTTCATTATCAGTTTTCGATTTGATTGTTTTAACCATGTTCGTGTAGTCTTTTATTATGCTTTCTGATCCTTGGTAGTTTTTTCCGTTAAACACATCGTTGCTCCCAACGTTAACTATAATTGGACAGTTTTTGCTGTTTATCTCGAAGTTCCTTATTTCTTCTGTTACACGATTAATTTTTACACCTGGGTAGCAACGAAATTTGCGTATACAAAAAAATATAACGCCGTAATTGTTCACAACTGGCGCTACCGTCTGAGCTCATAAGAGATATATTGTAGCCTATAAAAAGCGCCACCTACCGTGCGCCCCGAAACTGAAGTGTTACCCAAATTTCTTACAAAATGAGAGTTCAAAGTGATAAATTAGGTAATTGATGAAAAAAACGAGGTTAATAAATAAAAAGTTAAATGAAAAAATATACCTATTGGAATGTAGACGAAATGGCGCCAGCAGGCTTAGGTCCTATTCGCTCATTGGTTGAGACCCTCTGACGTCAGAGATAACAGAAACTTCGAGTAATCACACGCAGACTTAAAAAGGGGAGCAAATATTATGCGTAAATTCTTGTAAACTCAAGATAAATCTTGTCCAATTAAATACCTATTCTGACACTCAATAAAATAGCAGACAAATTTAATGAAAAAATATTACTTACAGTTTTCCTTTTCGGGTAAAAATAGCAGCGGAAATTCTTGTAAACTCAAGATAAATCTTGTCCAATTAAATACCTATTCTGACACTCAATAAAATAGCAGACAAATTTAATGAAAAAATATTACTTACAGTTTTCCTTTTCAGGTAAAAATAGCAGCGGAAAGATGGGTCAAAATGACCACGTGAATGGTTTAAATTAGGCTGACCAACAATTTAAATGGATAAAGAATATTAACGGTTTTCCTAGTTACAAGGAGTTAAGGGGAAAGAATGTAACCTAGGAGACCTTACGGTCCATTCAAAGAGGGTACGTTTGGACTAGCAATTGAGCGGGCACATGGCTGCTCAATTGTTTTGCGTCCCTAAACGGCCACTTTTCTAGACTTTGTCTAGTCTTGACTTGAACTGGTCAACAGATTCACTGTTGACAACTTCCACTGGTAGTGCGTTCCACTTACCGCAGATACTGTAAGTGGAAAAATTTCCACACAGATTGCGGTTGTAACGCTTCAGTTCAAGTTTCAAGCCGTGATTGCGCGTTCTGTTCTCACTCAGTATGAAAATATCCCGGTAGTCAACATTGTCGAACCCTCGAAGTATTTTGAAAACTTCGATGAGCTGACCACGCAGTCTACGGGTTTCCAGAGAGAACAGATCTAGTTCCCTTAGTCTATCCTCCTAACTTTTATGTCGGATATAGGGGATCAGCTTGGTTGCCCTGGCTTGTACGCGTTCCAACCTTGCGATATTCTTTCGAAACGAAGGACTCCAAAATTGTACGGCATACTCCAGGTGCGGCCGAACGAGGGAGTTGTAGAGACAAAGTACTATCTCCCTGTTACGGTATCCAAACTGGAGCTTTATGTAGCCTAACATCATTTGGGCTTTCTTCTCTGCCTCGATGCACTGTTTCGAGAACTTGAGGTCGCTAGTGATAGTAACACCCAAGTCCTTCTTAGTATCACTCGATTCAAGAGCAGTGCCCTTAAGGATGTACTGAGATTTGGGGTTTCGGTGGCCGATATGCATTACTTTGCATTTTCCCACGTTGAAAGGCATTTGCCACGTGTACGACCACTCCACAATCCTTTGAAGGTCCTCTTGGAGGCGGGCAGTGTTCCCCTCCTTTGCCACATTGATACCAAGCTTGGTGTCGTCGGAAAATTTGGAGATTTTGGCAACCATGTCTCCGTCCATGTCGTTGACATAGATAATAAACAGTAGTGGTCCCAGGATGGAACCTTGAGGGATACCTCTAGATACGGGCGCCCATTCAGAGGCCTATCCATTCACCACTACTCGTTGCCGTCTGTCACTTAGTCAGCTCTCTATCCAACCTGCTACCTTGCCGTCTATGCCCTGTGCACGCACTTTCCGGAGAAGGCGGTGGTGTGGTACCTTATCAAAGGCCTTTTGGAAGTCAAGGTACACAACATCCACCACTTTATCCCGATCATGCTCACTGAACACGAAGTGGAAGAATTTCACAAGGTTCTTCAGGCATGACCGTTGCCTTCGGAAGCCGTGCTGGGAACTCTTCAGTAGCAGGTTTGACTCTAAATAAGACGTTATCTTGTCCACTATCATGCTTTCCATGAGTTTACCGACTATCGAAGTCAGACTGATGGGTCGGTAGTTTGACGGGTGGCTGGGGTCTCCTTTCTTGAAGATCGGAGTCACCTCCGCCTCACGCCAGTCTCTAGTAACGCATCCGGTCCGGATTGACATGTTAAAGATAGCGCACAAATGTCGTGATACTTCATCGCACACTTCCTTCAACACCTTGCATAGAAACCCGTCCGGTCCGGGGGACTTATTCGTCTTTAGGTCAGCGATCTTTTTCTTTATTTCTCCTTCGGTGAAGTCTCCATTACCTCCAGCTTTTCCCCCGAGTAGGAATCCGTGGGCTGGGGGATGGGACCAAACTCTTTAGTAAACACTGAGGAGAAGTAGTCATTGAGCAGGTTAGCATTTTCTGCATCTGAGTGAGTTAATGCACCCTCCTCGTCCACTAAGGGCCGAATCCTACGATGGATTGGTTTACGGCTATTTAAATAGCCGAAGAACTCCTTGGGATTCTCCTTGCAGAGTCTCGCCACTCGGAGTTCCTCAGACCGCTTAGCCGCCTTTATGCTGGACTTCACTCTTCTGACTAGCCTCCGGTACTCGTCAAAGGCACCCGAGATTTTCGATCGCAAGTACGCATTTCTCTTCTCCCTAAGAAGTTGGCTGATTTCTAGATTAAACCACTTTGGTTGAACAGAAGATCGACGGAAGCATTTCAGAGAGATTCAACTTGATTGAAGACTCATGAACTTATTTTTGAAATTGTTCCACGAATCCTCAACCTCTTCACATACCGCTAGCCATACATCAGTCAGCCCAGCACGAAGGCTTGCAAAGTCTGCTCTTCTCAAGTCAAGTTTTCTTGATTGACTGGCAACAGACCTTACCTTCGGGATCTTGACGGTAAATCTAATTAGCTGGTGATCACTGCCACCGAACTCTTCGCCTACAGAGAGATCCTCAACGATATCATCGTCAGAGGTGAAGACCAAGTCGAGGATATTGTCTCCTCTCATCGGTTCTCTGACCCATTGAGTGAGGAACTCGTTGTCGGCGAACTCCAGGAATAGGGCGCTCTCGCCACAGGCTGCTCTGGTTTCCCAGTCAACTTGTCTGTTGAAGTCGCCCATAACGATGCACACTCTGCTTTGAACAAGCTCACCCAGCAGCTGGTACAGTCCCCTGTTCTTCTCAACGGGTTGGGAAGGGGGTCTTTAAAGCACCAGGTTCCTGTATCTGACAGGACCTATCTCTTGGTCAACGCCTAGGATCTCGTGATCGCATATAATGTTGGAGTTCGTAGATTTGTATCCTTGACATACAACATTACACTGCCACTCTCTCTGTTTGGCCTATCTTAGTGGTAGCCAGGAACCGTGAATTCGCCTTCAAAGTCTCGGTTTGAGGTTTTTAGCCACGATTCTGTTATGGCTACCATTTTGGGTTCTTCCATCGCTACGAGGCCACGGAGCTCAGGAAACTTGTTCCTGATTGACATCGCATTGAACAGAAGAACTTTCAGGGAGTGCCCTAATGTAGGACCCCCTATACTCTTCCGTTTCCCGGCTTCTTGGTTGTCGCAGTGGCACCATTTTTGACAACCTCCGAGAAGGTTGTTTTGGGAGTGACTCGGGCGTACTGGTGTACGTACGCCTTCCCAATGGGACGGACACTCCTTTGGGTGCACTCCACGACACCCTGGATGAGGTTGGCACGGAAGGCCTTGCCCTTGAAGGAGAGGTGCACTCCATCCCTTTGGTAGAGGTCTTTTCTACCATAGAACACGGCGTACGGGTTCACAAAAAAAGACACCCTCCGCCGTACAGAGGTCTGCAAGGCGCCGGTTTAGCGACACGTTCCTTACGTGGGCAGTCCAGCTTGGACCCCACCTCGGGAGCATCCCTACCACGACGCGTCTGCGGGTTTTCAATCCACAGTCGTTGACAGCGCCCATAACCGTCTTCGTAATCTCGCCTGTAGGGCCTACCCTACCTCCTCTGATGTAGAGGTCGTTGCCACTTACTATAAGGGCAACGACTGAAGTCTCAGAAATCTAAGACTTCTCGGCCTCAGCTCTTACCTGCTTATTCCCACAGCCTGGGAGGCAGCTCACCTTAACGCTTTTGCGAAGGCGAGCCGCTAGCAGGGGCTGCAGGACTCGTGCTTGGGAATCACCCACAAAGCTGACCCTGGCACCTTTGCTCGGAGTCTTTATTTTCTGAGGCAAGCTCTCCAATTCCTCTCTCTTCCCCATCATGGTCTTTTCAGTTTTTTTTCTTCTTCTCTATCATCTTTTCCCCTGTTTCATCCTTTTCAATAACTTCTTCTACCTTTTCTTCTTTTATTTCCCTCTCTTCCTCTTTCTTCTTTCCCTTTTTCGTCTTTTTTCTTTTTCTTTTTTTCTTCTGGCGTTTCTGTCACATTCGGGCCTGGCCTCTCTGCAGAGGGGGTGTTTGTCACAGGACTCGAGAGCTCGTTTAACTTCTCTTGGAGCCTGCAGATCTGGTGGGAGTGCTCCTCCTTCAGCCTATTGATTTTCTTTTCGAGGTCTGTAGTTCTTTCCCTGTAGTAGACCACTACTTCCTCCACTTCCTTTTTTAAGATGCAAGTGGTGGATACACTGCCTGGGTGGCATTTCGCATAGAAGCCTTCCGGGAAGTCAACGCACCACTTGTCCTTCTTACATGTGGCACACGTGCATTTTAGCGCTGCTGGACCTTTCTTGCCTGCAATTTTGAACACTCTATATTTCTTAAGCTCGTGACCAATCAATATATAAAAAGGGGAGTTTGGTGAGTTCTCCCCACGTGAGTCGCTCCCACCTATTGATCGGATTCGTTTCGGAGTCTTCCAGAAGACACGCTCCATGTGCTGCTGTTCGTCCAACCGAGTCGTCAAGCCTCTACGTGCCGTGGCTCCCAACCAAGCAGCACAGACGGTCCCCGAAGGGGCCATCGATTTGTCACCAGGTGAACAACAACGACGCACGCCCCTTACTAAACTCCTACTAGTTCCCTTCACAACGGCCAGGATCTCGGAGCAGCGTTCAATGGATATCACGCCCCACCAAGAGGCTAGACCCAAGGCTTTTTATTGGCCTGGCAACCAACCTGGGAACAAAGGGCAGTCACCTCAAACCGATGCTCCTAGAGGCACCCGTCAACGGGCTCTGGGAACGGTCAATAATTACGCGCCAGGGAAGGGGTTAACGGGGCACTACCCTCATCCCATTCATCGTGCCCCAACACCTAGGTCACCTCTAGCCCTAGTCTCTCGCAACCAGTGAGCGTCGATTGGCGTTGTTTATAGAGGTTCCAAAGCCTCTCTTCTGACGCGTGAGGTAGCTACCAAATCCTTATATGTAGATAGAGCGAAAAAAAGGAAGGAGTGACACGATAGGAGTAGGCTTTTTGTGTTTTTTTCTTTTTGTATAAGTGGGAGAGATAGGATAAAAGTAAAAAAAGGAGAAGGATAGAGTAGAAAAAGGAAGGAATGACGCACTTAGTCTGGGACCTCGTTTCCGACCAAATCGACAAGGGAAACCCTACCAGGGATACCCAGAAGAGGTACCTCCGCACACATAGCTCGAAAAGTCCAAGGTCCACACAAGCTCTCTTCCCGCGACAAGGGGGCGTCACCTCTCCCTCTACTTTATTTATGAAAAAAGGCAGATAATTTAAATCAAACTAACCTATTTGCGGATTCGTTAATTAAGTGAGGGAGAAATAAGCTATTCGCCGATTGGCTGAAACTTCTGACGTCACTTATCTTAGGAGACTTTGATTGGTATTTTTCTTTTAGGGGAAATATAGCCACACTATGTGTAAATTTACACAGTTAACGATTCTTTATAAATAAATGAACGAAATCACTTTAGAAACAATTTATATTCACAAGGCAATTAAAAAGAAAAGAATGAATAAATATTAGAAATAACACTTTTGAATATAAAAATCGATAAATTTTAAACACTTTATGAATCAAATTACGGGGAGCAACTTTGCGCACATCGAAGCGAGAGGACGGCTCAAAGACAACTGAGAGAGAGAGAGTACCAAAGAAAGTAAGTACTTCGAGAGATCATTCGGTCCATTACAAAGGAAGCATTGTTTTTATTCTAAATATATAAAATGCATATAAGGCATGGGAGAGAGAGATAGATAGAGAGAGAGAGAGAGAGAGAGAGAGAGAGAGAGAGAGAGAGAGAGAGAGAGAGAGAGAGAGAGAGAGAGAGATAGAGAGAGAGAGGGAAAGAGAATATGTTACAAGGAGTTAGGTTACCTCAAAAAACATTTCTACCCATACCGAGGAAGTACTCACTTTAGAAAAGCTTTATCTATACAAGTTTGAGGCAAGTATAAAACAGATCAAGTCTCTCCCCACCCGAGCTACTAGGTGTTGACCTACTCATAGGTCCTGCCAAATACAGAACCCTGCTGCTTTACAGACCACCTACCCAACTCGTTGAAAAGGACATGGATTTGTACACGCTGCAGGTGAACTTATACAAGAAAGAGTGTGTATCGCCATGGGTGATTTCAACACCCAAGTGGACCGGGAAACCAGAGAAACCTGTGGCGATAACGCACTATTCCTTGAGTAGGCGAATAACGAGTTCCTGACTCAATGGGTGAGAGAGCCTACCAGAGGCAATAATACCCTCGACTTGGTGGCAGTGATCACTGACTAGTTAGATTTATAGTCAAGGTCCCCAAGGTAGAGTCTGCGACTAGTGAATCAAGGAAACTTGATTTAAGAAGAGCAGACTTTGCAGGTCTTCGTGTTGGATTGACTGATGCGATGCTAGAAGTGTGCGATGGTGTTGAAGATTCGTGGAATAGATTCAAAACTACGTTCATGAGTCTTCAATCACGATTCATCCCTTTGAAAAGCCTCCGCCGGTCTTCTGTTCAAACAAAGTGGTTTAATCGAGAAATTGGTCAACTGCTGAAGGAGCAAAGAACGGTGTACCGGCAGTCAAAGATTTCTGGAGAGTTTGACGAGTACCGTAGGCTAGCTAGGAGAGTAAAGTACAGCATAAGGGCGGCAAAGCGTGCCGAGGAGCTCCGAGTGGCGAGACTTTCCAAGGAGAATCCCAAGGAGTTCTTTGGTTATGTAAACAGCCGTAAGCCAATCCATCGCACGATTGGCCCTTTAATGAATGAGAAGAGAGTTTGAGTATTAAAGCACTCAGATGCAGAAAATGCTAACCTTCTGAAGAGAGTGGTCCCATTCCCCAGCCCACAAATTCCTACTTGGGTGAAAAACTGGAGGAAATGGACTTCACTTAAGGAGAAATAGGAAATAGATCAGTGATCTAAAGACGAATAAGTCCCCTGGCCCGGACTGGTTTCTACCTAGAGTGTTGAAAGAAGTGCACGATGAAGTATTACAATATTAGAGCACAATCTTCAACATGTCAATCCGGACCGGATGCGTTCCTAGAAGGAGACCCTAGGCAGCCGTCGAACTACCGACCTATTAGCTTAACCTCAATAGTCGGTAAAATCATGGAAAGCATCTTGGTGGACAAAATGACGTCATATTTAGAGTCTAACTTGCGATTGAAGAGTTCCCAGCATGGGTTCCGAAGGCTCCCGGTCATGCCTAACGAATCTTGTGGAATTCTTCCACTTCGTTTTTAGTGAGCAGGACCAGGATAAGTCGGTGGATGTTATCTACTTAAACTTTCAAAGAGCCTTTGATAAGGTACCACAACGCCGCCTCCTTCTGAAAGTGCGTGCGCTGGGCGTAGACGGAAATGTAGCAAGTTTGATAGAGAACTGGCTAAACGGCAGACAGCAACAGGTAGTGTTGAATGGACAGGCTTCTGAGTTGGTGCCCGTTGCTAGCGGTGCTCCTCAAGGTTCTGTCCTGGGACCACTACTATTCATCATCTACGTCAACGACATGGACGGGGACAGGGTTGCGAATACTTCTAAATTTTTCGATGATACCAAGCTTGGTTTGAACTTGCAAAGGAAGGAAATACTGCCCGCCTTCAAGATGATTTTCGGAAGATTGGGGAGTGGTCTGATACGTGGCAAATGACATTTAACGTGAACAAATGCAAAATGATGCATATCGGACACAGAAACACCCAATCTCAGTATATCCTTAAGAGCACTGCCGTTGAATCCACCGACACTGAGAAGTAGTTGGGTGTAATAATCACTAGTGACCTCAAGTTTTCGAAACAGTACATTGAGGCGGAGAAAAAGACCCAAAAGATGCTAAGCTACATAAAGCGCCAGTTTGGATTTCGGGACAAGGAGATAGTACTGTGTTTGTACAACTCACTTGTTCGACCGCAACTGGACTATGCCGTACAATTTTGGAGTCCTTTGTTTCAAAAGGATATTGCGATATTGGAACGTGTGCAAGCCAGGGAAACATAACTGATTCCCTCTATCAGATACAAAAGTTCCGATGATAGATTAAGCGAATTAGATCTCTTCTCGTTGGAAACCCGGAGACTGCGTGGTCAGCTTATCGAAGTGTTTAAAATACTTTGAGGCTTCGATAATGTAGACTACACGAAATAAGCTTATAGCAATGACTCTGGGCATTCCTATAATAAAAACCTCCTGGGAAACTTAAATATTTATATAAAGGGTCTTTCAATAAGGTCGCTCAATCTTTAAATGTAAATAAAACAAGTTGTGTGTGATATATGTACTCAATTTATTTTAAATTTGAAAGTACATTTTATGGCATTAAGTGTGAAATATGACGTCGTTCAAATGTCATTTGCCACGTATCAGACCACTCCCCAATCTTCCGAAGATCATCTTGAAGGCGGGCAGTATTTCCTTCCTTTGCAACGTTCAAACCAAGCTTGGTATCATCGGAAAATTTAGAAATCTTCGAACCCTGTCACCGTCCATGTCGTTAAGGACATACCCTGTTTGCGGATTATTCGCATAGACCTGCGATTTAAGGTGGCCCCAAAGAAAGTCGTCTAATGGCGTTAAATCGCATGATCTCGGTGGCGAGTTGACGTCGCTGCCGCGCGAGATGACCCTGCCCTGAAATCGTTGGTGCAAAATGTCTATCGTGGCGTGCGCAGTGTGGCACGTAGCGCCGTCCTGTTGAAACCACGTGTCGTCAGTATCCATATCAGGCATACAATCCAGTTGAGGCCACAATAAGTTGCTTATCATCGATCTGTAGGTCTCGCCGTTGACGGTTATGTCAATCCCATCTACGTTCTCAAAAAAATACGGACCGATGATTCCGTTAGACGAAAATCCACACCAAACATTGACTTTGTTGGGATGCAATTGGTTCTGGTGTATCTCCTGTGGATTGTTTTCGTCCCAAATCCGACAATTTTGCTTGGTCACAAATCCATTTATCCAAAAATGGGCCTCGTCGCTGAAGATGATTTATTGGGGGAAATTTAGGGCAACTTCCAACTGCTCTAGAGCCCAATCAGCGAACACACGGCGTTGTCTATGGTCGTTTACCTTAAGTTCCTGGGTAAGTTAGTTTTGTACGGGTGCAGACTCAAGTTCCTACACATAATTCGCCAAACTGAAGTCACAGAAAGGCCAAGTTCTTGTGAACGACGAGAAATTGACTGACTCGGATTTTTACCGTACACTCATTTACGGCCGCGATGTTTTCAGCAAACCTTGCGTTTCAATGACGTACGGGTGTTGGCTGATTGTTGATCGACCATTTTTCCTCGACTTTGGCTACTAAGTGTCGAACAGTGGACTCGGCAGGACGATTGTGGCGAGGATAGAAATCACGTAATGCGCGGAACGTTTGTCGAACGGAGCACTGATTTTGATAATAACATTTGATGATTTTCACACGCTGTTTAACGCTATAACCTTCCATCGTGACTTTCCAAGTACTACTAAACAATTCAGAGTGAGGTTGCCAGATGTCGCTTTAACAACATGTCCACTATCACCTGACAAAGCTCGAGTGTCCTTGTTGAAAGACCCTTTATATATCATCATTTATTATGTATAAAATTCAATTCTTTTGTCATTTAAATAATTCATGCAATCTTTTAACTTTGTTAATTTAATCATTCATGTATTTTACTCTAACTTTGTCAATTTAATCTTCCAATTAATTTACTTCAACTTTTGTAAATTAAATCATTTTATGTTAAATCTAAGAATTAATTCATTCATTTATTTTCTTGTCAATTCAATTAACGTATACTGTTCCAAACAACATCTCTTAAATTTCACCCACAAACAAACAAACACACGTTCCCAGCTCGATCAAAAGAGCACGCTATTCTGCCCACTCCACTCGCTGCTTTCTTCGTATAAAGGTCGGTAACCATTCCTTCTACAATTAAATTACTTTAAATTACTACATTATTTACTATATTATTCACCTTATTGTTTCACCATATTATTCACCATATTTACTTAACCTACTTGGCTCATGTACATTCGTTGATTTAATGAATATATTTATATTTGTGTAAGTGTCTTTCTTAAAGCCCAAGTCATTATTCCAAAAATTCATCTCGCTGTCGCATTAGGCCTAAAGCTAACGGCAGACATCTTCGATCAAACAAAATTTATGGTTATGGTTTTTGAAACGCTCTCTAGGCTGATTTATTAACCGAAGATAAATCACATTAATAACCATACACTATAAAATTGGTGCCCACAGTTTAGTAATCTCCCGTCAATCAATAAATAAGTTTAAACGTTAAAATAATTCTTCGACTCCACGCGTCATTTCGTTCCAAAGCCTCGCTCGAGCAATTTTTTTGATTCACATATTCATTTTTTTATATCTCGTGTTATCGTTAACATCATACTTCCAATTATCATAATTCATGTCAATTTTAATTTAATATTATCCCCTATATTCAACGAGTGGACAATTTCCTTTATTTCTCAATTATTTTTAATTTCTTAATATTCCTATGCTCGTGACTAATTTACGCACAGACACACACACACGTACACACAGCCACAGCTACTTCTCACGTAAACACCTTCATTCAACTAGTAGAAATATAAATTAAACAGTGCCTATAATGGACCAGACACATCAACTAAGGACATCAGTTAGCGCCCAACCTCATCATGACCCACCATCTTCGCATAGACAACCACATGCGTACCTCTATCTTTCCGTGTATGATCCTGCAAAACCAATTGCATGATTAGAAGTCTCATCCCTCCTCCTTAAACCACAAAAACCACTGAGGAGGAGAAAGTATCAGCAATCATCCAGCGGTTACCCATAAGTACCTTTATTCAGTTCAGGGAAGTGTTAATTAACGGGAAACAGGCTGATCTTTTAGACCGCTTGAATGAGGCTTTTCTTAATACATAAGGTAGGTCCCAAATTGATGACCTGAGAGAGCTCCTGAATACTCAGGAAATGGGAGATAAGAGTCCTAATTCTTTTTTGTCTAATTTGAAAAACCTTATCAGGGTAAAAGGTGCTAACATCGATCTTTTTAACCCTCTCCTCACCGAAATTTTCATGAGAGGAGTCTCCGAGGGTATTAGGCCATTAATCCTAAGCTCGAACCCCATGGGCATTTGATGAGGTTGCTGCAGCAGCAGATAAATTGTATAAAAGTCCTTATGTGAATTGGTGCAACGGCCAAACTCACGGCCAAATTAACAATGATTCAATTTCACAGGTTCGAGGCACGTCGAGCTCCTCTGACGAACGGGCCGAGCATTTAAGGGTTCCATCTACCCTATCGAGAGACCTTGAGGCTTCCATACGGAGGATGGAAGCCGACATCTAGCGGTTAAAGCTGCAGCGTGAACCACAGAGTGAGCACGGACACGGGTTTGGCGAAACGGAAAGTGCGTAGACCACATCTGACACCAAAGAAGTGACGAGCCTTAGCGTGTAAAGGCACGTGATAGAAGGCGTCCTTGAGGTCCAAGAGAATCGCATGGGGCCCTTTGGGCGAGCTGCTTAAAACCTTATCAAGGTTAGGCAAGCGGAAGGAAGGAGGGTCGTAGAATTCTCGTGCCGGCGCCATATCGTAGATAAGGCGACCTGCGCCGTTGGGCTTAGGCACGAGGAAGACCTGATGACATCGTGTCACCTCCTGAGATTCCTCTAAGATGCCGTGTTGAACTAGGTGGAGGATAGCAGGCAAGAGAGAAGCACTGGAAGAACGCCAGCAATGATATCCTTTCCTGAAGAAAAAGCGGATACCGTCCTTTTGGCAGGACCTGATAATATTATTAATAGGGGGCAGGTCGTCCAGGGAGCCTGGAGTAGCCACATCCAAGATAGTGGCTGGATCACATTGGCGGTGCTCAGGCGCCAGTGGATCACCGAAGGGGCTGCCGCCCTCCTCAATCTCAAGGTCCCCGTCCCTTTGGTTGTCGCCCCGCTGGTTGTCACCATTGTCATGATCACGTTGGTTCTCCTGTCCCTCGTTGCCGTTGCCACGACCCTGCATCACATCAGGCGGTGCACTGAGGATATCGCCGACGAGAAAGTCGTGGTTCGTAGAGGCTGACGCGATCGAGGAGGCGTAGGAAGAGGGGGAATCGATGTGCAGGACCGTAGGGAAGGCAAGACCCTGTTCTGGAATAGCCGTGATGGACTGGAGTATCGCGTGATCGTTCGCGATGCGGAATGCCCCCAGGTCAGTGGCTGCAGTCTCGAAAAAGTTTCTTATATTCTCAAGACGGTCGTTTGTTCCCACGTCAGATCCTGCAATGGGAGAATGGGTGGGGGGATAGGGGACACCATAGAAGGGTGTATAGGAGAAATGGGAGGCAATGGAGGAACTCTCTTCGCCGCCTACGGAGACGCGCTACCAGCTGCCCGGCCTAACCCAGGAAAGGAGTCCCTTGGCCGAACCGGGTACTTCGGAGTCCTTGAGGACCAGGTACGTGTACCTCCACCAATTGCCATCCCTCTTAACCTGTTACCACCCCCATTATAGCAGTTTACCAGAAGAGCGGTCCACTGCTGCAACGGTAGGGGTAGAAGAATCTACCATACCGGAGACTCCGCGGTCGCCTACGCGACCTACTCGCTCCCTACTTCAAACCTTCAACACACCTGACACCGGCTGATCTCGAGGCCCTCGCGGGCTTCAGGTGGGAGGTGGTAACCAAGGTTCTTGAGGACAATAAGGACGCACCAGTGTTTAAAACCCGCGAAAGAGAGGAGATCTCAAGCCTCCTCCAACTTTTCCACTTTCGGAGCAGCCTCACAAGGGAGGCCTTTCTTCACTTACACTCGAGGCTTCGGCTGTATTGGATCGTCTTCACGTTTGGTTGGGGACCTGCGCTTAGGGACGCGCAGGAGCAATCCTCCGGCTTAACAGGCATCCAGCTTTCGGAAGCGGCAATCTATGGCCCGCGTGGTCAATCGACTCGCTCCCAGACCTTCAGTTCCACTACCAGAATAGGCCCAAAATCTCGAGGCCCACAACGTGGCCGCTCTTCGGTGGGCGCAACTCGTCCTCGACGACGTGCTCGCTAACTGGCGCAAGAGCTTCGCCAGTTACGACCTACCTCTTCTTCAAGCACAGGCTACGGCCACGGCCCCTAGTGAGTCTTCCACGGGAATCTCGTCCTTCACGGAGAACAATTCTTTTCCTCCTTCTTATCCAGGTTCTGTGATTCAGGAGCCCGAGCTCATCGCCTTGTCATCATCATCGTCTTCTTCGGCTTCTTCAAGATCCATTTACAACCCAGACGACCCGGTTTTAAATGACCCATTTGGATAATAAGGTCTCAATTGGGCTAAATTGGAACCGCTATTCTCCACAATGATCGGATTCATTCCTGTTTTAATCGAGGGGTCAAACTCGCCCCTCCCCGACACCATCAGATTATCATTTTGGGACAGAGGGGCTTCAGAGGAAATATATTGTGGGTGGGCAGGGGTATTGCACTGTTTTGAAACCAACCCGCTAGCCTTGAGAGCCATTCGTGGCTCAAGACAGAACCACCCTTTCCACGCCAGCGGATTTGGGACTTCGGCGAATTCCGCAGACAAAAGAATATGCGCGCGCGCACACGCGTGAAGGAAAGAAACACCACGCTGTTGTAAGTGTGTGTGTATATAATTAAGTATGTGGATGGAACTACCGACGCGCATGCGTGAGGCCCTTCTCATCGCCATGTGATTGGTGGGAATTCCCTACGAGTACAGAAACCTTTTGTTTCCGCTTTCGTCGGGAATCGAGCCGAAGTACCAGACGGGGAGTACTTATTTTGTGAGCACTACTTTTCATTCTTTACTTCTCTCATACTTTTTATTCCTTTTCTCTTCTTTTTTTATAGAGTTTACGTTTTCTGTTTTCTCACATAAGTTATGAAGTAACTGTGATCAATATTTGGGGTCTTTTTTTATTTTCTCGACTCCACTCCAATTTTCAGCCACATGGCTTCGTTTATTTTTATTTATTTGTCGTAGAATAGGCTCCCGACGATATACTATATATAACTATTCGTTGAGGGGATTATTCTATATTTAGAGTGCGTGGTAATCTGATGACCGAGGTTAATTCAAAAAGGGGGGGGGGAGGGCTGGAGAGGCTTATTTATCTTCAATATACTTAAGAAGTGGAACGGAGCACAAGGATAAATAATATGGCTACCACTAATAAAATAGAGTTTTAACAATTTAACTAGCAAAGAACACACGGAAAATGTTTACATAAACGGGGATTATAATGGGAGAAACACAGGAAATGAAAAAGGTCATGGAAATATCTGACTTATCTGAGGATTAAGATTTGGAGAGATTTAAAACGGCAAACAAACAAAAAAGGGGGAATAGTTCGCTAAACCGTTTAAAGTACAGAGTTGCGTTGAAAAAAGGTTAAATGATTAAGGGAATGCTTAGCTTACGTAATTACAAGGTGGTCGTGCAGAGGAAGGCGATGGGAAGAAATCTTCGGTCCAACTGGCGATTTCCAGGAGAAGGCGTTATTCGGGGGGGTTGTCCTTAACGAGGGGGAAGGACTATCTTCGATGAGTGAGAGCGAAGTGAGTCTCGGAAGTACGAGCGATCCTTGTGACAGGATATCGGAGATGTTCTAGATGAGCAATGGACGTTATTGTTGTAACCAAGCGTTCTCTTGAAAAACGTTAAAAAGGGGGAATTAAATTATCCTGACGTGATGTCTAGGGAACGAGAACCGTTTCTTGACGAACGGGTTGAAGAACAATGGCTGTTCTAATGTTGTTCTCTTTCTGAACAACAGGAAAGGGGGGGGGGGGAAGAGAACCGTTTCTTGTCAAACAGGCTCAGAGAATAATGGCTGTTCCAACGTTGTTCTCTTTCTGAACAACAGGTGGGCCTTGTTGACTTGGCGTCTCGAAGGGCACGAACCTTGGCACTCAAGAGATATTGTCCTCTTCTGGACAATAAGGGGTTTTGTTCCTAGGTGCACAAGGGAGACCGGATCGGCTTGATGCCTCGTGAAGATAATCTGGATCTGCCTCAAATGTGAAATGCTATGGTATAAATAGCCGGAGCCAGTCCCTTGGCGTAGGGGACAATGGGTTGGGGGACTTCGATGGAATGTCCCGGTGGCGCCTGAGAAAATATCTTATCTTACCATAAGCCTAATTCAATCTGGCGAGATCGACGCATGGAGGCGAACGGGGGAGTGAACCTCCTTGATTAAACATTGGCTATGATGGGCGATAACGCGCCTTCTACTTCCTCTCGCAGGATACACGTGGGAAAGCATGTGTTTCAACATGTGATAGGGGCTGAAGCAATGCGGCCTCAGACCGTTCTATCACATTATTAGTAGTATTATTTTTATTTATTATTATTCTATTTATTATTTTTATTATTATTATTAGTAGTAGTTGTAGTGGTAGCCAAACTTTAGTGTGGTCGAGAAAATTGACCCAATATCTGTAATAATGCATAATTACCAGCATGTCTACGTAGAAATTATAATTAATTCTAGCAAACCATTTAGGTAATTCTACAGATTAACGACTTCACAATTTTTGATGAAGAAATTTACTTTCAATCTACTCTATAGGCCTATCAGAATTGTCTCTTGCTATTTACTCTGGGTGGAAAGTACTATTTCCTGAGCTATTAGGTTTTAAAGTAATATTTTCAAAGCCATCGAGCTATTATTTGCCGCTACGAGCCCTGTCACTATGATGCCATAAGCTTCTGGGAAAAGAGAGATTGATGGCACTGATTAAAAAAATACCCATTCTCCACAATGATGATTAGTATCAAATATAGCTAAGACGCCATTTTAACTACGATGTAGATGGTTAAGGGTAGTTGGTTAGTTATAGTTTTGGTAATTCGACAGATTAACGACTAACATTCACGTGAGAATGCAAGCACCGTTGTATCACAACCGTCACAGAGATCAGTCATTTTAAAATGAAGGCAACGAGTGTTGCTACAATAGGCGTTTTTTATGGTTCCTTTCCGACAGGAAAAACAGTACACAAGATCTTAAAAGAGACCAAACGAAATTACAAAACTTAACCTAGCCTAAACAGAAACTAAAAAAAACTCTAACCAACTCTAAAACCACACCTAACCCATCTACGATATATATAATATATAGCATTTGCGTATTTAAAAAAAATACAAATATTTATAAGTAGGTACCTTTCGGAAATCAGGTGATTATTTTTCATAGTTAATAAGCTTCATAGGTAAAAGTGATATTTTTAACCAATTTAATATAATCTCTCGGTAATTATACTTAGTTAACTTGTTGACTAACATATCATAACAACCTAAATTCACTTAATCTAGGTAATTACATTACTTTTATTAAAGGAAGTTTGGTAACTATGAAATATTACCGGTTAATTTGAATCCTTTACTAAATTTCATCACATTTACCAAACATGGTTATACTTTGGCAGCATTAATTGGTAATTATTTATAATTTCACATTTACTATATTCACTCCAGCAAAAAGATCAACAATAGAATAGAATTTGAGAATGAGAAACAAAAACCGATCGCAAAAGCCATAAAATCCAACGTTAACGTGAGCCTTAATTTAAAAACGTCTAATCTACCCTGTGGAATCAACAATGCATAATCCGAGAGTGATCATTAAAAATTCATGTCCCATTCCCCCTCTCCCCGAGTAGATAAATAATGATAGGCTTTGGCATTAATAGAAGTGGCCTGTTGGAGATGATAAGAGCGTAATTGGTTCGCCGTCGTTCCCAGCTGTTTGTTGTGTGCTTTCAAAATCAAGTCTGGATTTGTCCTGTTTGCAATAGGAAGTCTTGAGTGTCACTGTTCGAAACTCATTGGAATTCGGGCAATAATGTTTACGATATCACTATCTATTACAAATCATGATTTGAGGGTTATGATAACTCTTCATTGAATTTTCTTAATCTCTGTGCCTGGCCTGCGTGTTTGGTGATTTTTTTGTTTTTCATTGTAGTAGCCCATTTGGCGACTGCCTACTTGGGCATAAGTCGCCGTACACAACACAGCCTACTACTAGGCTAAATTAAAAAAACAAATAACAAAAAAATAACGATATGTAACTAACAAATAACAACGATAAAAAAGAACAAAGGATAAAAAATAACGAGAAAAGCAAAAGGACAAAAGGTAGCATGCTCCGGCGTCGGGGGTAGGCTCGCCTCCCCTCGGCGCGGGAACATGGGATCTACAAAAGGAAACATACAAAAGGGTAAAATAAAGTGGAAGAGACCAGCCTCCTCCAAAAAGTCGTAAAGTCCACAAGTCAGTGTGCACGAACTCGTCCCGAATACAAGGGACAAGCGATAGCGATCCCACTCATCCCGGTAACGGGGCAGGTGATGTGCGCGGAGATCAGTCAGGCTGGAACATTCAACAAAAATATGCTGAACAGTCTGGGGGACAACGCTGTCGTCACAGTGAGGCGCAGACGAGCACTCCATAAAATGTTTGTGCGTCCCGCGAGTGTGTCCAATTCGGAGAGGACAGAAAAAAACCTGAAGTCGGCACGGCATTGGGGGGGTAGGTCCATAGGAACAGTCGCGGCGTAATGGCACGCAACTTTAGGTTCCCCTCGACCATATCCCATCTTCTTTGCCAAGCAGCTGGGAGAGCTGCCCGTATTCCTGCCATTTAGTCGGTGTGAGAAAGAGCGAAACGCTAGGCTAGGCGTTCAGTCCTCGCGGTCTCTTTGGCGCCCTCATCGGCGCGCTCATTCCCCGCAATTCCTAAATGTCCAGGGACCCAGCAGAAGATAATCTCGACATCCGCCCGGCTCGCCAAAACCGTGGCGTCACTGATATCGCGTTCCAGGCAATGCGGAGATTCCAATGCCCCGATACCAATCAGGGTTCTTTTTGAGTCGCTATAAATCCCAATCCGGTCTACGAACCGGGCATGTCGCTTAATCTCAAGTACCGAGCGGTGTATTGCAACCACCTGTGCCGTGAAGACAGTCGCAGCGCCTGGCAAAGCCCCGCTGACTTCAAACAGAGGAAATACAGTGTGGAAAACGACCCCATCTTGGGAATTGGAGCCATCCGTATACACTGGCACGGTTTCAGCGTGACACGAAGTGTACTCCAAAAAGGCAGAATGAAGTACTCCCGGCGCTGTATAAGCTTTGGGAGCAAAGGTGGTACCCTCCAGGGTGGCGTTCTGGGCATAACCAGGGGCGCCACTAGCCCGAGAGCTATAACTAGATTTCGACGAAGTTTACCGGCCCTAAAGACGAAGGGCTTAGGGTATGACTTGCGTCTCTTGGCGGCATAGGTACCTTCGAGATCGGCTGCGAATGCAGTGAGTGCTGTTGGCGACTGAGGGAGGCACCGGGCAGGCACGTACGGGCGAGAAATGCACTGTGCACGGCGTAGAGCGAGTGACATCTCCCCAGCATCGACAAGTAGGCTCTCAATGGGGGTTAATCGAGTCCACCTTCCGCAATAAACGATCGGCTGTGGATGCATAAAACTTGCATCCGTAGTCGAACTTCGAGCGAACAAATGATTGATTAAACAGTAAGGCAGTAGCTCTATCAGCGTCCCCGGCGCTGAACGTCCCGGAGAGAAGAATATCCATAGTGCAGGTGCAAGAGATCTTAAAGCTACGAATATGATCACTACCGTGGAGGTCAGCTTGGTCTCCTGCAAAAAGATAGCTAACGGGGAACCGGACGACATTAGCCTCCGCAACTCCCCCCAGTTGGCCTGGAGTCCGCGGCAATTCCATTGAAAGAATATGCGCTTCAGGCCTAGATTACAAGAAATGCGGGGGCCCACTTCGAAGTTTAGACCTTCAGGGGAATGGCCGTACGCTTTTTGGAGGCAGAACTCCAGGTGCTGTTGGCCGGACATTGCACTGAAGGCGCTGTCGCCTTTGAAGACTTATCGAGGGAGGTCGGGTTTGCCATGCGAGTCTTTTCCTCCCTCCACCTCGAAACCTTAGGAGAGCGGGGCGGCTTCGCAGGCAGGGGGCCCTCTTTTGAACGATCCACCGTTTCCGAGCCACCCAGCCTACCACTGGGTGTGGGCGAAGAAGCCGAAGCTCTTTTAGTGCTGTCCTCTTTTCTACGGGCATCTTTAGGAACCCAGAAAGATGACTTCACGACCCTCTTCAGGTGTGTTGTCTCCTGTGAGTCTAACGGCTCGGTGGAGGCGCGCGGCCGTTTCGCCTTACGCGAAACGATCACGCTGGGGGAAAGGAGGGGAGCCCTGGTTTTAACCGGAAATGGGTGTGAAACCCTTTGCGCCGCTAGCTTATAAGGGGAGCGCCAGGGATTGGTATTACCCGTAAAAGGCTTCCGAATGGGCGCAGAAACGACCGTGCTCGTAGGACTGGAGGAGCCAGGAGCAGAGGGTGTCTTTCCCAACATTGAGGCATAGGACGTCCCGGTCAGCGCCGGGCGTGCTAGGACCAATCTTTAGTCTCGCCAAATGAGAGACTATCCTGAGCCTGAACGGCCAGGAGTTCCTTCTCAAGGAGATATGCACCACATTGCTTCGAAGAAGCGGGGCGTGGCTCTCCGTACTTGACACACTTGGCCACACACGATTTGGACTTATCGTATGCAGCCTTGGAGCAATTTACACAGACCGCGGGTAACCCGAATTTGCACGTCGACAGAAGCGACTAGTATGGCCGAAGCCGTGACAGTAATAGCACTTCCACGGCAGTGGCATGAATGCCTTCACGCAGTAGCGATATCATCCGGCACGCACCGACTCAGAGAGCTTTTCACAGTTGAACGTGATGAAGAGTGTAGGGATGGGTCTCGAGGCCCCTCCCTGCTTTCTCATTACATGCTCAAACTTGACCACCCCATGGTCGGCCAGCTCTAAGGTGATGTCTTCTACGGAGTAGTCAACGAGTTCCCTCGCCTAAACTAATCCTTTTACGAAGTTCTTGGTAGAGTGCAACATCATATTCACACGCGTACCATCAAGTGTCCGAAGGGCGCTAATCATGGCCGCCTCGGAGGGATTCGACGCATTCGAGAAACGGGTCACCTTCGGCTCTCTATCAACCACACTAGCTAGAGCTCTCCTCCGATGGATCATGTTGTCTTAGCCAATATGCAGCCATCAGTGGAGCGAATAACGAGGAAACGATTGAAGCCAGCGGGCTTGAAAACTCCTGGTGCCCTCTGAATGAGAGGCTCCGACGTAATTAAGGCTCAACTCTACGCAGTTCTGCTCTTAGTCTGGGACTTCCCACCCGGGAAGCAGCGGGGCACACCGTGCCGCTCTTGGCTTTGTCGTCTACTGAAACGGCAGCAGACCCGTCCATCTCTGCGGCTCCGCGAAGTAAAAGGAGCCCCCCAGTCTTTTTCGTCTTTTTCTTGTTCTTTTTCTTTTTAAGAGAGGATGACGGGGAATGAACCCGCTTCTCTCCCCTGCCGGTAGGAGGCCCCAGGTCAGATGGACCGGCCTCAGTAAGATCCTTCTCTGAAATGGAGAAAATATTGGCTATCACAGGGACACCTGCCAGCCAGGGAAGGATATCCTACCTCTCTTTAAGAATCCTCGGAGGCCTGAGCTGTTTAAGGAAAGCTTGCACAGGGATCGACTCGGGTTGTGTGCTTGGCACCGAGCCCGGGTTCGACCCCGTGTAAGATTCTACCGTCTGGAGCTAGGATTCCTCTTCGGGCATCCATGCGCCCCCCTCCCCCAAGATATCACGGATCCTCTTCAAGGAACCTTTTTTCTTTTCTTGTGCCGGCGAACCGGCATCCGTCGGGGAAGATAGGGGGTCAGCTATACTGACCCTTTGAAGTCCCTTTGGAAAGTAAAGGGAGGGCTGCCGCTGGAGAGATGGAGTCGCTCAAGGGGGACTCCAGCGAACGGGGTGAGGGGGAGCCTCCTGCACCCAAATTCATACGAGAGGAGTAAGCCTCTTCTCTGGTTAGAGTTTTGGAGGGTCCCCTGGGAAAGCACAAGGGGGGGCCTTGATTTTTTCTGGTGGAGCTGCCCAAAGGCGGCAGCTCCGACGATGGTAAAAGGAGAGTTGATATTTTTTCTCTTCATTATTGGACACAGTGACCCTATTGTTTTAAAGAGATGCAAACAATATCACTCCACGCAGTAGCCCGCTCGGCGAGGGGTGAATGGGGGGCTGGCAAAACCAGCTGCCGCCATTTGAGGTCACTCCTCCCGTCTAGTGACCTGACAGCCCATCGGCATGTCAGTTCCACCTCAGGCACGGCGTAAAATTAATTGGTGTGAAAAATGAAAGAAAGGGTATGTGAGGAAGGTGAGTGTGGTGATGAAGCAGGTTGTTAAAAACTAACCACCCCAAAACGGAGCTCAGGTTGAGGAAACGTTCTCCCCATCCCCTCCCCCTTAGCCCCGATCCGGGATAGTTTGGTCAGAGGAAGCTGGTCAGCGACTACCCTGTGAACTTTGAGGATGACCAGGCAAAGTTGTGGGAAAGGTTGTAGGGAAAGTGAAGAAGTAGTGTAAAAACACAAGCTGTTAGAATGAAGGAGAAGAGGCAAGAAAGCAAGTTGCCGTGCTCCTTACAGGGCGGCGCTACTGCAACTCTCGGCTCTGCTGCATTTGAGGTTTTCTTGGAGAATGGAGACTGATTCAATACACCCTCTTTATAGGTCAAATAGGCTTCCCGAGTTCTCCTACGCGGGCGCAAAAGGGCCAATGATGGTTTTCATCTTGGGCATCGGCAAACAAAGGCGACGGGGACGCCCGACATCCGACCATCATGGATGAAGAATTTAAGATCAGT
Organism: Ceratothoa steindachneri; assembly: GCA_963969495.1. Lineage (NCBI taxonomy): Eukaryota > Metazoa > Arthropoda > Malacostraca > Isopoda > Cymothoidae > Ceratothoa > Ceratothoa steindachneri. Next base: position 110,095,073 of record OZ018326.1, read on the forward strand.
AACCGCCAGAGGTAACAGATAGAAGAAAGAATATGGAAAATAAAGGGAAGTAAAAAGAAATAATTGGAGAGGGAAAAAAGGTGCGACATATAAATCCGGTTCGTAGCACCAGGGGACCCCAAAGAGCCCAAGGGTTGACCTTCCTATCCACGAGAAGGCCAGAGCCTCTCTGGGCCCAACTCCTGAAAAAAAGAATAGGTCCCAGAGAGAGAAGGGAAAAAGTGAAATACCAAATCAGATAACTTGAGGACATCTCTAAAAGAAAATAAGGACAGGGAGAGAAAAGTATGTAGACAGGCTAAAGAGACATCAGATAAACAGCCCCCATATAAAAATGTAAAAGGGGAGAAGTGCTTAGTTGAGGCTTATTCATGATGCCCTCTCTTATAGGTACATTTCTCTCTCGTAACATTTTGTCTCGCTGATATTATGTTTGGCGGCATTTTTAGTCTTGATCTTTTTCACTCTACCTGTTCTTTATGTTTACATGCTTATTTATTCTTATCTCTGCTTACCCATCGTAAGGAGGCATTTCCCTCAGGGTAACAGGGTCCGATTCACCTTTCTTACCCCGCTTACTTGCAATACCTCATTGGCCGAGGACACACACCTCCGACACTGCGGCCTCTTTGCGATGGCACTCCTTACTGAGATCCCACGATGACTTCAAACCCTCTTATTGACCAGGATAAGAAGGGATGAAAAGAACAAACGCAGTAGAGAGAAAGGAGGGAAAAATAAAATAAATTACTAAATAAAACAGAGGGGAGATAAAATGGCATACTATAAGTCCCCTTAGTTACAGGCGAGCTAGCAAGCCTTAGACCTCGAATAAGGGGGAGCATGCTAGCACACCCTTCACCTCGAAATGGAGGGAGTATGCGAGCACATTCTTGACCTCAAAAAAGGGAGGGGCATGCTAGCACTTTCTTGACATTGAAAAGGGGAGCATGCTAGCGTTCCCTTGACTTTGAAAAGGGGAGCATGCTAGCGCGCCCTTGACCTTGAAAATGGGAAGCAGCTAGTGCGCCCTTAACCTCGAAAATGAGAACATGCTAGTGCGCCCTTGACCTCTAAAAGTGGGAGCATGCTAGCCCGCCCTTGACGTTTACAAGTAGGAGAATGCTAGCACGCCCTTGACTGACCTCTAAAGGTGGGAGATTGCTAGCCTGCCCTTGACTTCGAAAAGCGCGTGCACGCTAGCGCGCCCTTGTCCTCTACAAGTGGGAGCATGCTAGCATGCCCATGACCTCGAAAATAGGAGCATGCTAGCATACCCTTGACCTCTACAAGTGGGTGCATGCTAGCGCGCCCTTGACCTCTAAGAGTAAGAGCATGCTAACCTGCCCTTGACCTCGAAAAGCGGGAGCATGCTAGCCTGCCCTTGACCTCGAAAAGCGGGAGCATGCTAGCACGCCCATGATCTCGAAAAGTGGTGACATGCTAGCACGCCCTTGAACTCGAGAAAGGGTGCATGCTAGCGCACCCTTGACATCGAAAGTGGGGCGGGGGGCGTCCTCAGCCAGGACCAGAGAGAAAACGTGGGCCATGCATGAGCGTGGAGCCAATTGATGGTACCCCTCCCCCCTCTCAACCCTTTAAATCCTCACTCTCTTTTCACCTTGAGAGTGGGCGGTATACAAGGTGATGCAGAAGTCTGTGCGCATATTTTTGGTTTATTGAGCACAATCTGAGTGCAACTTTGAGTAGAAAGTTCCGTTCTCAATAAACCTCTGCTCCACTCTGTAGGTATAAAGGTCAAATAATTTCTAAAATTCGAATAAAAAATTATCGGATCAATCGACTTTAATGGGTCTTTTCGACTATTGTGAATTTTGCATGTTAATTAGGTTAGGATGGGTTTATTTAGATATTCAACCATAGCCATATGGTCTAAAATTATTATCATGTAATTCTACCATTAATTTTTCTCGTCCGACTAAAAAAAGACCCCTTACACCGATTAGCGAGGTAGAAAGAAGAGTTTAAAAATAGGGGATTTAATGTCTTAAAATCAATGGTGCTTTTCTTCCTAAATGTGCTCTTGACAATGCCCCAAAGTTTATTAAATTTAAGACCTGCAGTACACAACCTTATGCATCTACAGAAATAACTTTACATATAAACATGCGCACACATTTTAGAATATGTTAATAAATCTTAATATTTATCTCAGGTAGGAATTCGCAGGGCCTGGCTTTCCAAGCCATCGGCTGCATCCGGGCTCAACCGCCTTTTAAGACCCGCGCCAGAAGATGTGTGGGGCTTCTCAAGCCCAACACGGATTGCTCTGTACTTAAAATGGAATCTTGATGACCGGAAATCACACGTTGGAGGGTAATTCTTACAGTTGAAGGTGAAGGTTATCCGGTATCCCTAGAGACATAATGAACGTGGCTTTGAAGTTTTAGCGCTTCCACTTTTGGGGCTTCATCTTACCATGGTGTGGCCATAGGGCACAAGTGGCGATGAAAAAAGGCTGATCAGTGTCTCGTGCTCTCTGTTCAAATATAAGACGATGTCGATACTCTGCTCTGCATCTATAGTACCTTAGACCACCTAGCACCTAGAGTGGTCCAATTATGGTTACCCGGACTAATTACCTTCCATACTTCTTTCTTTATGGACCGCTTTCTCAAAACTCTGGTGGAAAATGCACCTTTGCCACGGCCTATTTAAATAATCAATAAAATCAATACATTTGTTAAAGCTTTTATCGTCTCTGAAAAGGAGAATATTTACTTACAGCTAAGATTCAAATCGAATGAGGCAAAGAGAAATTGAAAACATCACTTTTTTATGGGCTCACTCAACTTCTTCCCCCATTAAGGCGTTCAACGGGCAGAGTACCCGTCTTTATTCATGGCGTGCCTCAAGAGACCCTTCTGGGAGCCACCCCAGGGCTCAAAGCTGATGTAAATTTGCCTCGGACGATAAAGATGGCAATTGCACTCACAGATGGTGTTCTTTTATTTACTGTCATCAACTACCGACAATTGCTGCAAATATATCCTGAAAATTTGGTTTCCACCTGAGTTTAGGTTACCCTTGGTGGACAATTCTGCACTGGATATTTGCTTTGAACAAAGACTTTGAAGGACTTATCTAAACAAGGTCTGCTGACCAAAAGTCGCCTGCTCTCACCTATTCTGATTTATGACTTCACGGACTTCAAAACTTTCATTAATTCCAGGACTAACCCTGGGAGGATCTTGACAATTATATCATTCAAAATAGAATGTAAAACAACATAAGGGTTTCAAACTTCGTTAGAATCGGCTGGATAGTTATGAAGGTATTGCCAAATAATTCTACGGCTAACCTTGGGAGGACTTTGGCAATTATATCATTCGAAGGAAAATATAGAACAACATAAGGGTCTCAAATCTCGTTATAATCGCCTGAATAGTTACAATGCTATTACCAAAACAACAAAAAAAGCAAAATGGGGACCGATTGACCGACATAGTGAGATGAAGAGTCGTCCACGACTAAAGATGAGGTTCCTCACTTGTTCTACATATAAGGCACAAGAGCGTCTCTTATAAGATTAAAGATCCAATAAGGAACGACCCTCAACTACAGTTTGAAGCACTTCACAAATTAGTCACATTTTAAACTGTTTCCAAGTATAAGGTGTTTTCTTTTATGAAAGATCAATACTCTTATGACCATATCAAGCATGGGAATCAGATTAAGATAATCCTTCCCTTTTCTGTTGGGAGGGATCATCTTTACTTGGTAAAGTTTACGGCGTCATAAGTTAAAATTGTATCGGTAAAATGCCTGGATCAGAGGTTGTGACACTATTAAACCATTCAAAAGTGACCATGATGGACATGTTTAGCTTTTTCGTGGAATTTGTACAACCCATTTTAACGAGAATCCCATAAATCTTGGCGGAGCGCATGTAAAATTGGGTTGATTTAGCCAGGAGCTAAAGGATCACCGTAGACATACCACTTCTATTCATCATCTACGTCAACGACATGGACGGTGACATGGTTGCGAAGATTTCTAAATTTTTCGACGATACCAAGCTTGGTATGAACGTTGCAAAGGATGGAAATACTGCCCGCCTGCAGGAAGATCTTGGGAAGATTGGGGAGTGGTCGGAAACGTGGCAAATGCCTTTTAACGTGGGGAAATGCAAAGTAATGCATATCGGCCACAGAAACCCCCAATCTCAGTATATCCTTAAGGGCACTGCTCTTGAATCGAGTGACACTGAGAAGGACTTGGGTGTAACTATTACTAGCGAACTCAAGTTCTTGAAACTGCATCGAGGCAGAGAAGAAAGCCCAAAGGATGTTAGGCTACATAAAGCGCCAGTTTGGATACCATAACAAGGAGATAGTACTTTCTCTGTACAACTCTCTCGTTCGGCCGCACCTGAAGTATGCCGTACAATTTTGGAGTCCTTCGTTTCGAAAGGACATCGCAAGGTTGGAACGCGTACAAGCTAGGGAAACCAAACTGATTTCCTTTATCCGACATAAAAGTTATGAAGATAGACTAAGGGAATTAAATCTGTTCTCGCTGGAAACCCGTAGACTGCGTGGTCAGCTCATCGAAGTTTTCAAAAAAATTCGAGGGTTCGACAATGTTGACTACCGGGATATTTTTTGACACTCAGTGAGAACAGAACGCACAATCAAGGCTTCAAACTTGAACTGAAGCGTTACAACCGCAAAGTCTTGAAAAGTGGCCGTTTAGGGACGCAAAACAATTGAGCAACCATGTGCCCGCTCGATTGCTAGTCCAAAAGTACCCTCTTTAAATGGACCGTAAGGTCTCCTACTGTACTCTCTTTCCTTGTAACTCCTTGTAACTCCAGCCAGAAACCAGTTTGCCAACCACGCGAGGTCTTAATAGCGGCCGAATTATATCATAGCCCGCCTCCGTTTACCTTGCCTCGTTTGTTGCTCATCGGAATCGGGATCCGGATGGTATAAAGTGGTGAATAGGTAAAAGTATAAGACAGAATCGGTAGAAATTATAGTGTAGAAAAGGAAAATGGATGATGTTAATAATATGGATGAAAAGAGGAGCTGAAGATGAACAATGTTATGGATGAGGGTGATGGTAATATGTACCAGGCTGCCTGGCAATCGCTATATTTTGGTCTATTTTATTTTACTTATTTTGTTTTTTGGTTTGTTTCATTTGAGCATGAGAGCCTTTGTTTTCATATATTTTTACTTGGTTGATTATATTGCAGTTTCTTCCTTTGCGTGAAAGCTTTAAAGCCTTTGTTTTCTGGAATTTATTCCTTAAAATATTTTCCTTTTTTATTGAAGATTTTGATTATTTTACGGTGGTTGCACTCTCTTGCTTTTTTTCCTTGATCTTTAGCATATATATGTTTTTTACTTAATCTACTTTTCTTTTAATTTTTTTTTATTTATTTATTTTATTAAATTTTTTTTAATTTTTTTTTACTCTTTAATCTATTCATCGATTATTTAAAATAATTACTGAATTCTATAATTATTTTCTTAATTCTAATCTTTTTGGTATTCATTTATTCCTTAACTGTATATCGGTACTATTTCCTCTTGTATTATTTTTCTACTACTTTTGAACTTCTGTTTGAATTGAAATCGGCTTCTTTCAAGTTCGGTTAGTCTAATTTTGTTAAATATGTCGTCCAGAAGTTTCTCTTCTAATTTTTGCCATATATTTCTTGTGCGTTCATGTAGGTACGTATTGGTTGACTGGTTTTAGTTTGGTTGTTTGGTGTAGTTCTATTGACGGGGTCCTTTCTATTCTGGAAGTGTTGGTTATGAATCGGGTCGCTTTGTTTTGGACCCTTTGGATCTGTAACATTTTCGTTTTAGGGAGAGTGTGGGTCGGGATAATCGGGTGTGTAAGAATAGGACGTACAAAGGACACACAGTTTCCTCTTATTGTTTTCGGAGAGGTTCCTGAATCTGTGAAGGAAGGAGAGGGTGATCTTAGGTCGGCAATTTTTTTCATTAACGTGTGTACTATACCCATTACTTGTGATTTCAGGCTGAGGACCTTGCTTCCATTGTTATATGGGTAATTGATATTATTAGCAGTAATACGATGTGTTTTCCTTCTGTTCATGGGGATGTTTTGGAACTTATTAGTTTTTATTTTGTATGTTCTTTCGAAATCGTTGATATTAGTGATTTCTCTGGAAGTACATTGTGCGATATGTCTCGGATTTTTTTCGTTCATTAGCGATGATTTGTGAGACATCGTCTGCTAGTTGGATATACAATACACTTTGTTCTAAGGGTTGGGGAGGTCTCTGGTATATACGTTGAAAAGTGTAGGGCTGAGACATCCCCCTTGCGGGCCTCCTGAATTAAAGGCGAAAGCTTCGCCAGTGAAGTTATTTATTGATAATTGTGCCTTCCTTCCTCCGAGATAACAACTACAAAGGGTTCGCGTCAGGCTCGGTTCGAGACCAACCTGATCTATTTTTACTTTTAGGCCTGGTACCCATACATTATCAAAGGCTTTGGCAACATCGCAGAGTGTTAGGTCCACTCTGTTGCCTCTTGCAAGGTCGACTGCAATCTTTTCGGTAATGAGTGGCAGTGCTGTCTCTGTGCCTAACTGTCTCCTGAATCTGTGTTGCTGGTGGTTTTACATCCCGTTGTAGCGGGCCGAAGGCAACATTAACCCCGCGTTCCAACCTTATACTAGAATTTATGAACCTTGAGAACCCCGAGGAAGAATTGATACGATTTGATATACAGTCCTTTACTTTACAAGGAAATTACAAATATAATTACAATTTAAATTTACAAGAAAAATAAACACAGGTGCACACCCAAAATAAATAACCTATACTAAATTACAATTCTCTCAACCGAAAACAAAAAAAAACTGACGGGCGCAGAGAACAAATCTGTACAAAACCACCAATCGGTACTTGACCAAACAATGTCCACGCAACAAAATGACAAAAAAAAACCCCGAATGAAAAAGGAGTACGGGATTATCCCTTGTGCGCTGTGGGGGATGGTAGTAGGCCAACAAAAGGGGGGTATGCTCGTCAGCCAATGCAGGTGGCAAACGAGGTAAGAAAAGCCCCCCGTTTCAGGGCTGGGCTGGGCGGAGCACTCGCCTCGAGAACTCCTCTTGCAGTCTGTAAAGCTTCACTCTTAGAAGACACAGGATGTAATACTGGAAAGAGCCAGATACATTTTGGTATAGCGTTTCCAAAGAAAAATCTGGTTATGAACTAACTTTGATATCCCTCGTTGTTAAAATTATTAGCATTACCTCATTCTTTGGTCTGTTTGTTAAAATAATTTTAGCAAAGAACCAATCTTACCTAAGTGTAATATCCAAATGCGCTGGCCAAATTATAGGAAACTCCTAACTTTTACAAAATTCTATAAATATTTATATTTATTTACTGAAAATGGAAAACAATCGGTTAACATTATTTGTATTAACAATATGAAAAATCAGAAGGCAAATAACAAAATTGTCTACCCACACACTCACACAGGGGTAGGGAAAGATATATGAAAAGGGGAGTGGGAGAATTGCCCTACAGACACACACACACACACCGCTTCCCCCCACCGTTTTCCTCAAGGTATTTTTGGAGCCTTTCGTTAAGCAGCTTTTCCATTAATTTACCAATGAATTCAGTTAATTTTTGTCTACGCTTTTATTTCGCCGATTTAAACATTGTTAATCCTTTTTGGGTTTTTCAAATTTGATTGGTCAAAACAAATATTCTTAAGTCAGGATCAAATAATTTTTCTTTTTTGATCTAAACATTATTCTAGCTTCATAATTTTTGTTACTGACTGATCCTCAAACATATTCTTATGTTAAGATAATAATGCATATATAAAAGCCATTTTTGAAAACTTTTCATGAGTAGTTTGAGTGAGGAATGAATCATCCTGAGCCAGTCAGTTCGGTAGGATCGTCGGCCTCATCAAGAGAAAACTTGTCGGAAGAATCGAACCCGAGTTCACATAACCCACAATACACAAGCGTATTTTGGGGGTCCGGGGCACCTACGCATGGGCCCTACCCCCACACCATTAAGGGAATAATTTGACCAACAGAGAGTAGCCGATTAAAGCAGTCTGCGAGCTCCTCCCAAACGCTCTGGGGAACCACTAGTGACACACCTCAGGTGCCACCCAACAAGCCCCAACCGCCTCCGCCCCCAACAAGGACTGAATTCACCATCATACCTACGAAAGCAAGAAAAAAATGAAGTATTCAAATCCCCCTCGACAACGGATTCCTCAAGTTGCTGAAGGAGACTGGGAGGGCCCTGGTGCTGCATCCTCCCACACCCTCTGTTACGTAGCGGTGGACTGATGGGAGATACCTCTTTTTTCTGTCGCTCGCTCGCAGCAGAGGCGCCAACAAGCAGAGGCATATTGATAGGAGATTTCTCCTGTTTCTGCCTGGCTCTGGGTGGGGGCAGGAACCGTAGCATCGGGGGCTCAGTCAGCTCTAACGCACGGGACCTGCTCAAAAGGTCGTTGGACTGATTGGTGATTCCTCCTGTTTCTGACGACCCTTCACAGGGACTAAACAGGCTGAGATAGACTAGTTGGAGATTCCTCCTGTTTCTATCGCACCTGTGGAGAAGGAAAGAGCTTCCTAGCGGAATCAGAGTGGGGCCACCCCCCATCCTTGAGGAAAGGGCGTCGCCGCAATGAACGAAGCGGAGGAGTCCCTGGACTTTCGGGTCCCAATGAGGCTCATCGAGAATGAGAAACCCCCCAAATTGAAGGCATTTGTGTCGATCTACGTGAAACTGGAGATTGGACTCAAAAGACTAATCGAAGTCGTCAGAGGTTATACCGCGATCTGACACACACATTCGGATTTGGTTAAACTGAACTCAGAAGAAGGCATAAGAGAACTAGGCGCCATCGGTCTAGATCCCAAACCTTTACCAGACCTAGCGGCAAGGAGGGCTATTGGGTGCAGGCGAGTCGACTCGTGGGTAGGCGAATGGTCGGCAGATTTTTTTATTTTTGTCTTGTTACCACAAGACAAAAATTGGGCATAAGTCACCGTACACAAATAAGAAAACACAAATAACATCTAAATAACAAATAACAACGATTTAGAAAGGACAAAGGATGAAAAAACAACAACAACAAATGGAAGAAGCGAAAGGCAAGAAGGAAGCGTGCTCGGGCGTCGGTAGAAGGCCCACCTCCCCCCGGCGCAGGAACATGGGATCTACAAAAAGAAACAAAAAAAAGGTCAAATAAAGTAGAGGAGGCCAGCCTCTTCCCAAAAGTCGTAAAATTCGCAAGTCGGTGTGCACGAACCCGTCTCGGGTACAAGGGACAAGCGGAAGCGACCCCGCTCGTTCCAGGACGAAACAGGCAATATTTGCGGAGATCACCCAGACTGGGATATTCAAAAAGAATGTGCCGAACAATCTGGGGGACAACGCAGTCTTCACAGTATGGCGCAAGCGAACGCTCCATCAAATGACGGTGCATATGTACAGCTAGTGTGTCCAATTCGGAGAAGACAGAAAGCAGCCTGAAGCCGTCGTGGCATTGGAGGGGTAGATCTATGGGAACAGTCGCGGTGTAATAGCACGCAACTTTAAGTTTCCCTCGACCGTCTCCCATCTTCCTTGCCAAGCAGCACGGAGAGCTCCCTGTATTCCTGCCATGTGATCGGTGTGAGGAAGATCGAAACGCTGGTCTGGTCGCCCGTTTCTCGCGGACTCTTTGGCGCTCTCATCGCAGAGCTCATTCCCTGAAATTCCTACATGTCCAAGACCCAGCAGACGTAATCTAGACATCCGCCCGGCTGGCCAAAATCGTGGCGTCAGGGATATCGTGAACCAGGGGATGCGGATATTCCAATGCTCCAAGAGCACGTCGCGTTATTGCCCGTACTGAGAGGTGTGTTGCAACCAGCTCGGTCGTGAAGACAGATGCAGCAACTGGGAGAGCCCCGCTGGCTTCAATTAAAAAGGATACGGCGTGGAAACAGACCCCCTCTTGGGACTTGGAGCCATCCATATACACTTGCACGGTTCCAGTGTGATGCAAAGTGTGCTCTAAAAAGGCTGAACGCTATACTTACGCGTACAGATGAATAATACACCGTACATGGAGCAGAGCGAGTGACATCTCCCCGGCATCGAGAAGTAGGCTCTCAATAGGGGATATGCGGAAGGCACCAGACGCCAGGTGAAGGCCAGTGTGGTGGATTGAGTCTACTTTCTGTAATGAACGCTCCGCTGCGGATGCATAAAATGCGCATCCATATTTGTGCTTCGAACGAATAAAAGATCGATCAAAAAGTAAGGTAGTACCCCTATCAGCGCCCCAGGCACTGAACGTGAGGAACCAAAAATATCCATGGCACGGGTACAAGAGACCCTATGGCTATGAATATAAGCCTCTCAGATGAGGCGCCGGTCAAATACAAAACCAAGAAAACGGTGCCAGTGCACCATTTCAATGACGACCGTATTAAGAAACAAGTCTGCTTCAGTGTGGAGCCGTGAATGGCGGCAGAATTGCACCACCTTAGTCTTGGTCAAGGAAAACCGAAGCCTGTGCGCTTCAGCATAGCAAGAGACGCGATTCAATGCCTGTTGGAGTCGACGATCCTGAGTTGGCATCAGGTCTGCCTCGAAAGAGATTAAAATTTAGTCCACGCAGAGCGTAGTGAGAATATCTTCTGACAGCACCGAGGTGAAGCCGTTGATGCTCAGGGCAAAGAGTGTGACACTGAGGACACTTCCCTGCGGGACACCTTCTTCCTGCCTTATTAAGCCGGAGAGTGCTCCCCCATCGTACACCGAATCGACGATTTCGCATAAATTCAGATACAAAGATTGGGAGGCATCCCCTCGCCCCCCATTGTATGGAAATCTCCATGATACTGTATCGGCATGTGGTATCATAGGCCTTCTCCAGATCGAAAAACACCGTGGCATAGTGCTATATACGAAGGAAGGCTTCGCAGACGGCATTTTCCAGTCGGAGCAGAGCATGCGACGTGGAGTGGAACTTGCGGAAGCTGTGCTGTGTGGAAGAAATGGCCTACGCATTCCATAAAAAAGCTAATCTAACATTTACTAATTTCTCCATCAACTTACACACGCAAGAGGTTAGAGAGATTGGGCGGAAACCTGCCTGATTAGACTGATCTCTCCGTGGTTTGCGAAAAGCGAGCACAGTAGCGATTCACCAGGAATCTAGGAGAATACGCTCTACCGAGATCCTGTTGAACAAATCTAACAGAAAGGCCATACCTCGCTCAACCAGGTGCGAAGTGTGGCGTACGAGACATTGTCTGGACCAGGTCCAGTGTCCGCGCACGAAGCGAGAGCGAAACGCAACTCACTCAAATAAACCTGTCTTTGAAGAGTTCTCCGCCTCTGGATATAAAGTCCAGTCGGTGCCTTTCCGCAACAGCACGACTCGCATTGAATGCTGGCGAAGTATCATCCAGGTTAGAGAATGAGGAGAAAGCTTGTCGCAAGGGATTCCGCCATGGACGCGGGGTCCGAGATTGCGGTCCCATTCTCCTGGAGAACGGGACGGGGGCATGCAAAAAATTGCCCCGAATCCTTTTAATTCGCTTCCACACCTTTGTAAGAGTGGTCTTGCTCTTAAGTGAAGACACTTATAACCGCCAAGAAGAGCAGCGGGCGTGTTTACTAATGTACTAGAACCTAGCCCGACGAAATTCACCAAGAGTGAAGTCGTTTGGGTGACACTTATAGCGCATATAGGCATAATGCTTCTGTTTAAGGGCCATCTCCCACTCAGCTGACCACCACAGAGGTGGTCGGCGTGCAAATCGGCCAGACATTCTAGGAATTGTAGTTAGGCCAGTGGCAATGAGGTTGCCGGAGAAGAACTCAACGGCCTCATCTACCGACCTAAACTCCTCGACTGCGATAGAGAAATCAGTCAGTTCCTGAAATGCGGCTAACCCCGCCTGTGCCTAGCACAACCGGGGCAGACATTCGGGCATCAGAACCCTAGAAAATCATATTTAAATACGAAAGTGATCACTACCATGCAGGTCATCGACCATCCCTCACCCAAATCAGGTTATGCATACGGAGAGCACAAACATAGATCGAGGCTGGAAAAAGAAGCGGTTTTCAGGCAATGATGCGTAAACTCATCCAAATTTAAGACCCCTATCTCCAACTTGTCGATCAAGTCGGCAAGGACTTGACCCATGGGATTGATAGTCTCCCCAGAGGGAGTCTCTACCATTCAGATCTCCGAACAAGAGAAAGGCCTTCGGCAACCATGCACGACGCGGCGGAAGTCCCCAGAGTCGAAGTCGGCTAAAGGTGGAATGTACGCGGAAATAACAGTATACCTCCTACCCAGGTTTAGCTGCACAGAGTATTTTCCGAAGTGGTGATAGTAATAACGCATCCAGGGCAGTGGTACGAATATCTTCACGCAGTAGCGGTACCAACCAGCACACACTGACTCAAAGAGCTTGTCACAGTCGAACGTGACGAAGAATGTAGAGGTGGGGTTCGATGCCCATCCCTGTTTTCTCATCATACGTTCGAACTTGACCACGACATGATCGGTCAGCTCTGAGGTGACGTCATCTATGGAGTAGTCCATAAGTCTCCTCGCATAAACTACTCCTTTCACGAAGTTCATGGTAGAGTGCGGCGTCACACTCACAGGCGTGTCATCAAGTGTCCGAAGGGCACTAATCATGGCCGCCTTGGAGTTATTCGACGCATTTGTGAGAAGGAAGATTATCCTCGAGTCTTTTTAGTCATTTTCTATTGTTTTTTTTTCTTATGAGAGGAGTGGGGATGATCCCACTTCTCTCCTCCGCCGGTGGGAGCTCTTAGGCCAGATAGGCTAGCTTCGGCAAGATCCTTCTCCGAAAATGGAAAAGGCCCTGCTTGTCACAGGAGCACCAGCCGGGGTAGGAGATCTATCCTCTCCTTGTGAGCTTCGGGTACCCGAACCGTCTGAGGACGAGGCTGCGTAGGGCCGGACATGGGTTATGTGCTTGGCAGTTAGTTCAGGTTTCTACTGTCTGGGGCTGGGTCACCTTAGGTCCCATGTCTCTTTCAGGGGAAGGGCCTCCATATGGCCTCCCCCCCATGAGATCACAGGTCACATTCGAGGTACCTTTGGTCATCGAGTCTTTGGCTAGCGATTCGGCATCCTTTGGCGAAGAGAAAGGGGCACACACGGTGACACCATTGCCCTACGCGCCCGCAGATCTTTGGAGGGCATGAGCCAACGGGCCCTGTCTTCCCTCGCACTCTTAAGGGGGTTGGCCTTATCGTGCTGCTCCCACCGAGATTGATAAATTATGGGCCGCCTGCCTCCTTTCTTGGCAGTGACTTGGAAAGCAAAGGGAGATTGGCACTGTAAAGAGGGAGTCACCCATAGGTGACTCCAGACAACGGAGTGAGGAGGAGTCCAGTGCACCCGTAGGCATAGGAGAGGAGTAAGCACAGAGGGTGGTGACCTCCATTTTATCGGTGGAGCTACCTGAGAGCGGCTCTGACGATGTTACAGGGAAATGTAGAGGGAGAGTAGTTGTATTTTTATCCTCATTGGGCATGGTGACTCTATTTGTGCCACCGGATGCATAAGCTAATCACCCCACGCAGTAGCTGTGGCTGAACGCATCAACATACAACTAAGAAGAAAGAGAAGAATAGCAAAATTATATGAACCAGTTAATTAAAAAAGAACGAATTAGCTCAAAAAGATCCCGTGGACACACTAGAAAGATAAATAATAAAAAATAAAATAAAAGATCCCGTGGAGGAAAAGCATAAATTAAAACAACCAAATAAAAAGATTCCGTAGAGGAAAAGCATAAATTAAAACAACCCAAAAAAAGATCCCAGAGTGAGACACCTAAATAGACGAAAAAAGGAACTAAAAATAATGGAGATTGCACCTTCCCCGGGCACCTACGTATCTGACTACCACCTCGTTCCTTTTCTCACTATTACCTTCTACCTTCTCTTCCAAACTCCTCCCCTCTTATTCTACCTTTCTCGCAACAAAACAACTTTGTCATTGTTTGGCCAGAAGATGACCTTTGAAAAGGTTGAAAGACGTCTTGGCTAATAATGATATGCCACTTGACGACATTTTTTCCCACCTTTCGTTTCCCAAATAATTTATCAACGTAACGATTTTAATAAAAGAAGAATTAGCGAATCTATATTAATCAAAGAAATGCCAAACTTTAATCTGTCAGGTCAACACAAATGTAGCCGCTATGTATCACACCTCATGTTAAAAAAAAGATGTTAATCACCTAAGACTAACGCCTCCTGATTAATGACAGTTGCCAGTTTCTGTATTTATGTTTTCTTTGTCAATTTCTCTGAGTTAACCGCTGATGATGGTATGGAAAACTTCATACCGAAACTAGTTCCGGTTCAATAAACTTTGTGCTTAAAAAGTGATTTACTCGCTATTGGGATAAACTGTTCATATATATATATATATATATATATATATATATATATATATATATATATATATATATATATATATACATATATATATACATATATATATATATATATATATATATATATATATATATATATATATATACACATATATATATATATATATATATATATATATATATATATATATATATATATATATATATATATATATATATATATATATATATCTATATATCTATATATATCTATATATATATACATATATATATACATATATATATATATATATATATATATATATATATATATATATATATATATATATATATATATATATATATATATATAAAACGGTTACCTGCATCAAAACCCTGACTAGGGGGTACAAATTCTTTAACCCCTTAATTTGGAATTTAATATAATTAGATATAGGATCTAGGCTAAACAATCTCGGCTAAGGGAAAACGGCAGTTCATTGGTATAAATGACGTAGAGACTGGGGAGAGGCAGATTCCCTGTGCAAGCCCCTCCTTTCTATTAAAGGCGGGGCCTTTATAGCATCCGAACACCATATAAGCCCTTCTGTCACTAATGAAGCTGCATAAGAGCCTGGTCATTTTCTCTCCAAGTTCCGTCTTTACCAGTTTGAATTTGAGACCATCACTCCAACTTGTCAAACGCCTGCTGCACATTGCGTGTCACTAGATCAACCATATTACCCTCACTCATAGCTTTGCCAGTTTCTTTGTAATCAGCGCTAGAGCCATCTCTGTAACTTTCTTACTTCCGAATCCGTACTGCTAGGGGTTGTATTTACGGTTGGTATCTAGGTGATTAGTTAATCTGCTGCACACAATTTTTTTTCAATACCTTGTCTGTAAAAGTGAAGAGTGAGATTGGTCTGTATCTGTTGTCGACTTGCCCAGTTTTGGCACAAAAACCATTTTGTACACTTTTAGTCTGTACGGGAAGTAACCGATATTCCAGAATGCATTGAAGATTGCCAACATCCACTCCAGTATTTCTCCAGGAAGCTGACTTATACTCGCTTTCGTCAGCCCCGGTGGCCCTGATGCTTTTTGTTTGAAGGCCTAGACTACGACCTTAATTCCTCCATCTTTATCTTACCATCGTCTTCGATGTTAACCTACCCCCCATTATTATGAGGAATCCTGATGAGTGGATATGTCTTGCCCATATGGATGTTTAGTTCTTCCATAATCCTTGTTTCATGATCTGCGTCAACATTTTTATTATTTTCACCCGTGATGTTGAATACCTCACTCCAGTGGCCCCTGAACAGCTCCTCTATTTCTTCTACTTTCGTTATATATCCATTGCCTCTCTTAATCCTTAGCTTTCTGGCTGGTGGGGTACCCTGCAATCTTTCGTTCATTATCTAGTCTATCAATCAAGCTCTCCCATACCCTTTCTTTCTATATTCTCATTAGATTGCTTAATTTTCTTTGGAGTTTACGTCTCCTCCTGTATATTTCAATGGTTGATCCGATGCCTCTCGTCAGTTGGTTGATTGCTTCTAGTTCATGCATCTTTGCTCTTATTTCAGGTGTTCACCTTGGAGCCGGGAGAGTTTTCATTGCCACCTTTGGTATGCTAACATCTTCTGCTGACTTTATTTTAGATTCTCACTTTTCGATTTCCAGGTCAATATCCTCCACACCTTTATCTTCAATCACTGGCGGCAGGTAGTCTTCCAGGACCTCCCTGAATTTGTCCCAATCCGCCTTAGTATATTGTTTCCTGACAGGAAATGGCACTAGAATTGGACTAAGTGCCATCAATACTATGATTGAGGTATATCCTAAGTGCCTGGAGCAAGCATTCAGGTCGCCAAGGAAAATCACCTGAGTGTTTTTCCCGAATACTCCAAGTAAGTAATATAGGGGCGAATAGTTTCTTCTTGGGGGTTGATACCCCCATTATAGCCACTGGTACTGTCTGGGTGTCCATTTCAATTGCCAAATAGCTTTCGTCTAACTCTTCCAATCCCCGATGTTCTATACCTTTCTTAACAGCAACTATTATACCATCGAATCTTTCATTCGAGTGATTTTTCGTGTAGATATAATAATTCTGCAGCTTCACTTCATACCTCTCTATTCTCAACCCGTGCTTACAAATCACTACTACATCAGGATCTTCTTTAGCCATCACATTTCAGAATTGGTTTTTCTTATCCTTTAATCCATTGATGTTCACTTCGACTATTTTCAGTTTGTTAACTCTCTTATCCATAATTATTTACTCGATCACCCTCTAAACTTCTTCCTTTGACCGTTCCTTAATTTCCTGAAATTATGTGTCCTTAGACTACATCAGACGGATAGCCTGATTGGTGAGTCCATTTAAATTTACCATCTACTATCCCGTCGATGATATGTACCATGTTCAGATCTTTGGGAAATTTGTTACCCATAGTGGTGTAAATGTGAATTTCTGCCTCTCCGCACGATGGTAGTTCAATGTTCGCTCTCTCTCTCTCTCTCTCTCGGGTTTCAGTTTCTTTGCTACTGTTCCCTTATTAGAATTTTGAGTCCTCTTTCTTATTATTCTTTACCTCACTTGCCCCTACTTACTCTATCCAGTCTTCGCTTTTGACTCTGAAGTGGAAGTTACTGTGTTTGAGTGCTTCCTCTTTTCCTGTTTTTTCTTATTCTTTTTCATGTTCTGTTTCTTATTCACCTCGACCGATATACTTTCCTCTTTGTTCTCAGGCTTCTCTTCGGCTTCTTCCTTCTCGACTATTTTTATTTTGAGTATGTCCCTTGATGGGGGGGAAGGGTTCTCCGGAAACCACAGCTTCCTCTTCATACCATTCTTTTCTAGTAGGGCGTTGAGTTCCCTCAAGAAACACCCCAGCTTCGAAATATTAGCCATGTGTGCATACATTATCATGGCTATAATCTCCATAGATTGGTTCTCAATCATGAGGTAAGATAAATGACTCACTGTCGATGCTGCGGCTACCTGTGGACCTGGGATTACCTGTGGTCCATCTTTAGTTGCTCCTGCACATGAAAAATTCTCCCTCCTTTTATTATCTGTCCTTACCATCTCTTTCTTCTCTAAAATAATTTGTCTTTTTGGCGGGCAGCTCATGTTCATTGCTTCGTGAGGACCCTGGCAATTTGGGCATTTCTTTATCTCGCTCCTACATTCTTTAAGCCCGTGACCCACTTGATTGCATTCAGAGCATTTCTTTTTGGACTTATAATCCTTTGTTTCATGATCCTCGATTGCCAGGGAGTTAGAACATATCATAACCTGTACAGAATCCTCTGTATCTATCTGCGAGGGAGTGATCCGCAGATTGAATGCTAGTAAGTCTTGTTGTCTTGCCTTTCTAGCAGTTTTTACATCCTCGAACGTTATTTTTAATAGATTGTTAAATCACTCTAACTTTACCACTTCTGATACCTTAGCCCACGATTGTTTATCCTCCACTTCGCGTTTGATCTCCTCCGCTGTATTTTCCCCTATTTGTTGGTCAATCTGTCTGCAGATGACTGCTATTTGAACTATGATCTCAGCTCAGGTCACTGGCTCAAGGTCAATCTTTCCCAGCACCTTCCCCTCGTCTTGGTAGCACATTGCCACGTACACGGAGTACGAGTCTATAAATCTTATCAGGGCAACATTTAATTTACCATTTATTATCTCAGTCACTCTCTCTCTCTCTCTTGGGGGCTTAGTCCCACCCATTACAACCCGTAAGAGCAGCCTTTTCCACCTTTCCCTATCCATCCTGGGTCTCAATTAAACATGTTAAAATGTTGGGTGAAGTAGATAAGGGGGAAACTAAAAGTTAGAACCTTTACACTACCTTAATTGTGTCCTTCCTTTTAATCTTGCTGGTCATTGGCACTTCACTGTATATACTTAAGGCACTGGTATTCTTCACTTCGATAATTTCTCAAACAAACTCTTCTCTATTACACCTTAGGAATACACTGAATTTTGCCTCGAAAATTTCCACGTTTGGTAATGTAATTTACACTTGGCCTTGCCGCCTTTATCAAGCACTGATTTCTCGAAGCCGGTAAACAACGAATAAATGTCCTAGCATATGAAATTCACTGGTAGTAACACGAAAGGGGAGGCGTTTTCTCACTTGCCGTTAACTTTGCGTGCCTTAAATGCCCCTTTACTTTTCCGCCTTTATCGAAAACCGTATACGAGAGATATACAAATATGACTAGTGATAAGGATTCACTGCCATGAATGATGGTGTATACTTAATTTTAGAAGATGGTGGAATAGTGGTAGATAAAAATGGGTGAAAGTTGAAGCGGCCGGGGGTAAACCACTTTATGTTTTTCTTTAGATTTTCCTTTTTGTCTTATTTTTAGTAAGTCGTGTTTTTCTGTTTGTTTGTTTGTGTTGTTAGCGTGTTCTTCTTATTGTTAGTGTTTCAATTTTTGTGTACTTATTTTTGGGTTAATTTCTTTGAGCATTGAAGCCTTTAATAACTTTTAGCTCAGCAATTTACCTCGTGTTGTTTTAGTGTATTGTTATTTATTCTCTTTGTTTTTGTTTCGGTTGTACTGAGTTAGTTTCTAGTGTTCCTGCTATGTGTATAGTGATATAATGTTTTTCCGAGAGCAAATCTTAGTACTTGGAAACTAGCTACAACGGGAGAATTTCTCCCGTAGTCGTGCAGGTATATTAAGTCTGCCACCAGTTCCGTGTAGTTCCGGAATGACAACATTCGTAAGGGTTGACCAGACCTTTCTTCCCAATATTTGGGTGAAGATCTTGATAAAGTCCAGTCTTTTCCTCCTATGAAGATCCCTTTGGCGATGTTGGTCATGCCTTCTGGCTTTGTCAATTTGATGATGTTGTTCAAAGTTTTTAGAAATAGATAGATAGTGGGAGAGTTCGTTTGGTGAAAATACACCGTTGATATTTTGCCCTAGTGATTGGGGCATCTCTTGCATTTTTTCTTTTGCTTTGTTATTCTCACTCTTTTGTATCTTTATGTTTTAACAATTCTTGCTTTTTGATAAACTTTTTAATATATATTCGATTGTTTATTTATATTATTTTTTTTAATTATTTTATTTTATTTATTACTATTATTATTTTTTTCTTAAGCATATATATTTATTCAAACTTTTCTACTAGCATATATATATATATATATATATATATATATATATATATATATATATATATATATATATATATATATATATTGTGCGTGTATACTGATATACATCAAATATATACTTTCATACAAATTCACACATACACAATCTGTTTACTTTTAATTCCATATATAGGTACATTTAAACTTACATTTACATATACGTTTTATTTAGATTATATAAACATATTTTATGTAATTATACATTTTTAAGGCGTTCAAGCCTTTATATTATAGTTCTAGCTGAATTAATTACATTCTCAAGTACTTCTTAAAAAATTGGCAACATAAGTAATATAAGTAATTTAAGACAGATTAACATCCCTATTTTAGCTCTATATATATCTTAAGGATTTAAGTCATAAGTTGTTATTTTTAAGTGTTTTTGTCGGTGCGTTTGTCATAATTAAGATGTTTCTATTTGTAATTAGGGTTAAACAATACAAAAAAAGATGGTCGTTTAAATCGCTCTGTTAATTCCTCAGCAGCAGTTTCCCTGCCGCTTGGGAAGTTAGTCCGTCCTGAGATTGTCCGTTTTAGTCTTGTCATGTCAATGTCTAAGTCCAGGTCCAGACTCGGCAGTATTTCAGTTTCTACTTTGTCCCATGTCTTTTTCGTCGGCGATTGTAATAAAATGTTGATTGGTTCTAGTCTAGCTCTGTGGTATGCGTTACCGTCTTCTCTTGTGGTTAGTAATCAAGGAGGCTTTATTTTGTATCCTCTGCATTGATCTCAGTATCTTGACCCCTAAGGTTTGGGTGACTATCACTGGGTATATAAGCTTGGGTCTAACATAGCAAAGGTAGAGTTTTCTTAAGGTACTCCTGCTTAGTTTGTGAAAGCGGAACAGTTTCACCAATTCTACTTTCGCTAAGTTGATCCGGTTTTCATGATGCTTATACCCCCGGACGCTAAGTTAAGCCCGAGCACTGTGCCCTCAAGAGAATAGTGGTTTCGTCGTGTATTGTGCGGTTCATGGGGATAATGACGTACTTTTGCACTTTCTTCTTTATCTTCCATTTGCGCTCGTACGAGTCTATGTTTTCGATCTCCGCCGCCGTCTCTGTAGCTTGCACTAGGTCATTGTTGCAAGTGATCGGTACAATCTGTGTGATGTCATCTGCGTATTGCAGATAATCGCGTCACCCTTGATTGGTGATGGAAGATCTATCGTGGAGATGCTATACAGTAGAGGGTTGAGGCAGCTACCTTGTGGCACACCAGCCTCGAGGCTAAATTTTAGTCCCTTGTGGCCCTCGATCTGTATCTGTGCTCTTCTTTCCATCACATAATCGCAGAGGATCTTTTCAATGACTGGGTTTAGCCGAAAGCTTACGATCTTGAATTGCATTCCATTCAGCCAAACCTTGCCAAGGGCCTTCTATACGTCTCTGAGGACTACGTCGACGTACTTTTCCTCCGCCTTGGAGTTGGCTAGCTTTTCTGAGAGGAGTGCGTTTGCGGTGTCGGTTCCTCTTCATCTACGGAATCCGTGCTGCTGGTGGTCAAGCGCTTAAATCTCAGCTAGCTGGCTCTGTAGCCTGTTGGCAACGATCTTTTTGAAGATCTTGCCTGCGAATTCCAGGAGGGAGATTGACCTGTAGTTTAGGAGCTGGTCGGGAGATCTGTTTTCCCTTCGGGATGAATATAACCTTTGCAAGTTTAAACGCATCGGGGAAGCAGCCGGTGTTCACGGCTGCGTTCATTACGTTCAACATTCCTGATGCTGGTTTTGTCAATTATTCTGTAGCGCCTCTGATTTAAACGTTAGTTTGTCCTTAAAATTTTCCTAAACTGTGATTGGTCAATTTTATATCCCTTATGTTTAAGTAGAAAAATATACTAGCATTACTATACAAGTTAGTTAACCTAGCATTTTGATAGCAAACGTTGGTAAATTTCCTTACGAAGATTTTCGGACAACGATTCAAGCCTCACAACTGATTGAAGCTCAGTGCATCGTTTCCTTCTGGAAAAGAAGATTTTGAGACTGATTGACAAGACTTCAATCTACTAAGACTTGACCAACGACATATTCTCTCGCTTCTCTATCCCACCTCTCCTTAGGGCGTGTCGGTTAGGGAAGCTAAGTTTCCATAGATACTCTTAAGGACAGGAGCCATATCTGAACCGGGCGGCTTACTCGGCGCAGGTCGAAGCTTAGCACGGGACGGGTTAGTACCCGTGTGAGCGGCAGATCCTTTTAAGGGGACAAAAATTGTTAGGGCTAAGCATTAGGCAGGTTGGTAGGGCTCACTAACACGCTAGCGGAATAAGCCAGACTAATAACTGGATTTCAGCCGCACCTTCGATCTTTGTTTTCTCACCTTTTCCTTGTTTTTTTCACCTTAGAACGCTAAATGAAGAAAAGAAAGAAACTCAATTAGAAGAATGGAAGGAACGAAAAGGGTCTCTTTGCGGACCATAAAATGAGCACAAAAACCGGAACACACTCTTTTATTCAACGTGATATATGGGGAACTAGGAATAGTACTCATCCGACTCCTAGACTACTCAACCAACTGTGTGGCCATTTGTCAATCGGAAATTGATATAGATAACTTACTCAGTGAAAAAGCCACATCAAACTTCCAGAAAATCGGACTAGAAGCTAAAGTTCCTCCACCCAAAAAGCCATATACTGCCGACAGATAAATCCATAGATAGGGGAGCATACTGCAACGGAAATAAAAGAAGAGATCGAAAAAAGACAAGAATGGGCTAAAGTCAAGGAAGTTGTGAAATTTAGGAACAAAACTAACAATAAAAAATACACCTATGATTTTAAAGTTTTGTTCAGAGAAACAGGCATGGCGGGTAAGGTGAGGAAGAACGGCCTGTTCGCATTTAACCTAAAGATAACCCAGGACCAAATCGAAAGCGATGAGTTCATAAATATTCTCACTTGTTTCCGCTGCTTAGCTTCAGATCAAATACGTCTAGGGACTCCCCCCCCCCCCCCAAGAAGAAAAAAAATGCTCAGAATGCAGCTCAACTTTACACATATGGAAAGATTGTAAAAGCCAAGAAAAGAAGTGCGTGAATTGTGGTGGGAACCATCACACGATGGCGATGGCTTGTCCCATTAAGAGAGAGATTATCAAGAAAAAGAGGAGAGAGAAGTTAAGGCTTGAGGAAGAGAAGAAAAACCAAACCTATGCCAAAGTAGCAAAGGCAACAGCGGAACAAATAGTACCGAGAAAAATACAATAGAGCTCAAACAGGTAGAAATCTTTAAACATACTGGCGTGCATACTACATGCTCACGTAATGAATGTTGTGAACCCTGGAACCTATTCCAAGGAAATTAGTAAAATGCTAAGTAATAACGGGTTGGAACCTATGTGGTTCCCGGAGAACCCACCGTCAGCGGACGTATTAAACATCAAATACACCACGCCGACACCGGAAACCCAAACACCAGCAGGTGAAAATGAGCCCTCCATACAATTGACTAGTATCAACCTAGGGTTACAAAGAGATCCTAGACTTAGGAATAAGCAAGCACAATAAGAGGAAGAGGGAATGGAAGTGGAATTACCTGTAGCCAATGTAGACTGCTCCGAATCTCAACAGGAAAGAAAAGCAATAGAAGAAGCAGGAAATAAGGTATCCCATCACCAAACCCAGAAAGAATATAAGAAAAAAAAACCCATTAATCTGAGGAAACAATAAGGAAATCATCATAGGAATTAAAAAGGGCATTTTAAGTACGAATTCGAAGGCCCGTATTCAGATAACGAAGTCCACAAATGTCTAATGAGTGGAAAAATAATAATCCTGAAAGAGATATGCTTTAATATAAAGAAAAAAGAATCTAAAAAGAAAAGAAGCGGTCGAACAAAGTCCCCCTACGAAAGAGGGCTAAAGAAAGCTGAGAGAAGATCTTCACTGGAACAATGAGATACAAAATGGCGAAGAAAAGAAAGCTTAAAATAGTAAGTAACAATGTGTCAGGTTGGGATGCCAAAAGGCACCTGCATTGTAACTCATACTTCAAACTTGACCCTGAGATCATCCTACTAAATGAAAGTAACTTCAATCCGGAAATGAACCCCATTAAAATATTTAATTAATCAACGATCTCCAAGACAACAGAAGATATAATCTACGACGGAGTAGAGATAGCCGTCCGAAATGACACAAAATTTACGAGATTGCAAGAATTAGATGAGGCCTACTTAGCTACCAAAGTAAAGACTGGAACAGGAGATATAATAATTATGGCAGGGTACCAACCCTCAAAGAGGGGGTATGTGCTTATACATAACTTCATGGAGATATTTGGACAAAATGAACAAGTATTATTCTTAGGAGACCTGAACGCCTGAACAAGTGCCTCAGGGTATACAGCCAATTTCAACAACAGCGGAAGAAATGTAGATCTGCTAATAGCAAGAGGTATAGTTGAGAGGCTCGGACCGGAATTCCCTACATACATCGGCTTAAAAAGAGCAACTAAACCAGATATCGTGCTAGCTTCCCATAAATTCCACTATAACTATTTGATAGAAAGAGGCCCACCCACCATCAGCGAACACGAAATGGTGGTAGTAACATTGTCCGCAGACCCTATACAAATAAAATGCCCAGTCAGAAAAAGTTTTAAAAAGGCTAACTGGCACGGATAGAAGAGATAAATGAGGCACTAAATAACATGATGAAAAAGTTGATAGACACAGACAAAAATCATATACCCAGAACAACGTTTAGAACATTGCCACATCATCGGTATACACGGCAATTAGCAGATTTGGAAAATAGTTATTTAAACATACGAGAAAAGATAGAGCGAATTGGTCCAGAAAGAGGTGATAGAGAACGCACGCAAA
The DNA here is from genome assembly GCA_963969495.1 of Ceratothoa steindachneri. Taxonomy (NCBI): domain Eukaryota; kingdom Metazoa; phylum Arthropoda; class Malacostraca; order Isopoda; family Cymothoidae; genus Ceratothoa; species Ceratothoa steindachneri. The sequence goes on from OZ018326.1 coordinate 110,119,518, forward strand.
TACAAATTTTCTAACTTTATTACGCTAGCTATAACTACCTATAATACTAGCCAACATGTTTTAACTTTGTCTCTGCTACTTGAGTAAATGTTGTTGTAACTAGCTAACTTTGGTGCCCTGATTCCAAATCTGTGCTCAGATTTGTCCTAGCACGTAAGGTTCCTGAGTTATATAACTAGGCTATATGGCTCACTTTGTCACCTTGTATCAATTAATGATATAATTATTACGAGTTTAAGAAGAATGAGACGTTTCTGGGCAAAGGGTTAGAATCGTGACACCCTATTTGGCATTATGTACGTCCTTTTGCAGACCCAGACAAGATACGTATTGCATATAAAAGAGGTAGTACTCACCTAACTATAAATTTCTTCAAAAATGTTTGAGACTCTTGCTCTTGCGCTTGTACGTGAATATAGGATCCTCCCGTTGTAGGAACCAGCAGTAGTCACCCATCATGTTTTCGTTGAAGCGGGCTTAATACCTGCTTTCCTTCATTGCGATATCTCAGTGGAACCTTTCCCCATGTTCGTCACTAATATCACCCATATTAGATGGAAAGAAATCGAGATGCTAATGCAAGAAATTCATCTTAAGATACATCCGACACCCCATTCGTTAATAGGCCTTAGCATGTTGTCCACTAGTTCTTCATGACATGGAGAAATGAATTCCATGCTGCCAACTCGAGTGGAGTTAGTTTATTTCCAAACTCCCTGTCATGTATCAACTCTCTGATCTCCGGCCCTACAAAAATGCCAGCTTTATGTTTAGCATAGGTTTTCTTGCACCAAATTTCTCTTTGAGATACTGGAATCCATTAGGATCATGGGCCATTGCTTTAACAAAATTCGTGATAAGGCCAAGTTTGATATGAAGTGGTGGAGGGTAGATCTTCTCTGGATGGATCAAAGGCATGTGCTTTACATTGTATCGGCCAACTATCTGTTCTTCTTTTTTGGGCCACATTTTGACAATATAATGATTCCTGTTGTCATCTTCTTTAAATTCACTAGCTGATGGAGGAACAGGGATTGGCATCTCCATATTATGGGGGACTGGTTTTATAACTGATTTACAATCTGGATATACAATTTTTGACTTTTTCTTATTTGAGAATACCGCAATATTTGTCATACAAAAGTAGCGATTAAAAACATGATTTGTAGGCTCACGCTACACCATTGATACAGCAAAAGGTATACCCTTTTGTTTGCTATTTAACCACTGTGTGAGATTCGTATAACACACAGTACAATATTTGTGAGGTGCCCAGGGCTTGTCTTGGTCACCAACTTTCCATCAAAGTAATAATTGTATGCAGTTTTCAGTCTTTTAGCTAAATTTTTCCGCTGGTTACTTGGAGTATATCTTCCACAGATATAACAAAAATCGTATGGGCTATTTATACATCTTCGCCGATTCGTGTTTTCAACTTAGTTTGTATATATCCTGTTATATACTTTTGTACAATCTTGTTTCATTTACAAATTAATTGAAGGATAAATCTGAAATAAAAAGTGTAATTAATTACTGTATTTAAATACCATTTCAACACCACTACTATAATGGCTAAATTTGACAACGTAATAAAACAGAAGTGTAACGCAGGAACCAAACACACACACAACACATCACCTTACTACGGTAGCCGAAGCAACACTGCCCATATGGATAACTAAAGAGTATGTGTGTAACTCAGGAACCTTATGTGATAGAACAGTTCTGATTACACATTAGGAATCAGCATACTCGATTTAGTATAAATTACAAGCTAATACCCAAGTAGCAAAATCATTGTTAACTAGTGATAATGGACAGACATAAGCTTGACCTCTAGGCAACTAGCATCTCTTTGCAAACCTCTTACTTTCTTCAGCCTTCAAAATCTATTCTTTTTACTATCACATTCGCACACGGGACTCACAGTAGATACGTGGGACAGGGGTCACAATAAACTTCAAAGCTATAGTTAGAGACAAGCGACACATCGTGGTTCGGATTCCACGTTAAGGTGTAGGTCCCATAGCTAACTAAGTCCACTTTTGTCTCCTACTATTTTCTTCGTTGTCCTATCCTAAAACTTTCTTCTTCTTCTCCCTCTCACTCCTATCCACCACACTCACAGTGCTTGGAGCCTACTTTGGCTCTAGACAGTGTGACTATGGGGGTCTACAAAGGAATACTGGGCCTTTCCCCCTCGCTCCTTGGCCGCTCCATGAGGGCCAAAGGGGGCGGGGGCAGGGTCGAAAGAGCTGTTCTTTGGCTCCCACTTCTCTTTTCATTTCATTCCATTGACTTACTTAGTCTGTACGCTTGCTCTCTCGCTGCGAACTGGTAAAAGCTATCTCAGGTAAAGGAGGAAAAGTTTTAGGTAGGACATAAAACATATTTCTCCTGAAAACTTCTAAGACCAACTATATGCGCTCCTGGGGCTGATTAGAGATTTCTTCTCATCCTCTTGAGCGAAGTTCCCCCCCCCCCCCCTCCCAAGGAGTTGCTCTTCCTTATTCTAAATTCTTGGCTTTTTATTCATACTTTTTACCTCAAACTTACTTCTCACTAGTACTACATAACTTGGTCACCGGCAGGGTCTAAGTTGTAGTTGGTAGTAAGGTATAGTGAACCCCTGCAGGAAACGCCCTTAGGGGGCCATAAAAGGAGGGTCGATTCTCGGTCACGAGCCAGAACAAAACTGTGGACCGCTGTTATGGCTAGGCCCAGATAGGTCGGGTTGACCAAGGAGAGTGCGAAAGTTGGAAGGTAGGCGAGATAGAACTAGGACAGATAGAGGGGCTCCTTCCACTAGTGGAGACTGGATAATGTCTCCACAGCTGAAGATCGACAGAAGAGCCCCTCTCTTCGGAGAGAGGACGACTCCTAGGGAAGATGGACCCACCGGACTTCAAAAGCTTCCCTTTAAACTCATACCGAACGGAAGGAAAATATCACCACAAGAAGTAGTGCAATGCATATTTACTGATCTGGAAATACCACTAATCAAATGTATTGAAACACTATCTGGATTCACAGTTATTTGCCCAGAAAATAAAGACGTATAGCAGCTCATATCATCTGCTGGGAGGATTACGCTAAGGAAGTTGGATTTGGAAGAAAGAGTACCCCACAAATCACGGATAACAGAAGTGTCATCTGCCAAAAAATCGAGTCCTGGGTAGGAGAGCACTCATGTCAAGAAATAAGAGAAGAACTTCAGGAGAGACAGAAATGGCTCAAAATAGCAGAGGTGGTCAAATTTAAAAATCACACTCACGTTTTCAAGGTCATTTGTGAATCTCCCGAAATGGCTTCAAGGATCATCGAACAGGGACTTCTGGCTTTCAACATGAGAATCTCATCCGCCCACATACAAAGAGACGTCTTCACAAGCATACATATATGCTTCAGATGTTATGCGTTGGAGGAACATTCGATTCAAAATTGGCCCCCAAACAACCTAATCACCTGTTCTGAATGTGGAACTGAAAGCCTTTTTTGGGGATTACTGCAACAACACAGATAAAAGCTGCATTAACTGCCAAGGGGGACACAGAACTATGGCCATAATCTGTCCCAGAAGAAGAGAAATTATAAAGAGAAATGAAACAGAGTCAAACAGAAATAACACTAACGTAAATAGAAACTCATACGCATCATGGGCAAAGAGTGACCAACATGGACCGACAACACAGATAAATTTGGATGGTACTCTCAACGTGAAAATACTTACTTGTATATTACATGCCCACGTGATGAACATAGCTAAGCTGGTAGTTACGCAACAATAGTCAACATCAAGTTACAGGAAAACGGACTCGAACCGATGAAATTTCCCAAAGAAGTCGACTCATCGGTCATTTTCAAAATCAAAGTCACAGAAAAGACAAAACATGAGTTAATCGAAGAGGCGAAAGGAAACCAACAGGCAGCAGAAAAAGAAGAGGACACAAAATATATCTGATGTATGACCTGGCTAGGCTCATCTAACCCGCAGTGGTAACTCAAGCGGCCAGCAAATCCTCAATGAGAAGACTTCAACTTGTCCAGAACACTGCATCTCTACTCATTAATAAAGACAGAAGGCGTGATCACCTTCGGCAAAGAGATATACATACACAGGAGCAGCAAACGATTGGAACCCTTCAATGTCGCCACCCAGAAACTGGTAAGAAAGGTTTGCTCCACCCTATCGAATGGTGTCCTTCTGGAGTTACAGGGGACAGGCGGCAGGTTTAACATACCTGCAAGACTACGGGCAAAAGTCTCACGCCGACGTCAGTTCTCGAGACCAAACTATGCTCACAAGAAGACATTTCACCAATATATACATAGATGAAACACAGTAATTAAATACAACATAGAAGAATCAAATGAGTACAAACAACATTGCACTAATCTATAAACACAAGGTAAATTGTTGGACAAAATAGCTGCTAATAAAGGCTTGAATGCTCAAAATCTATACCAAAAATAAGTACACCAAATCATTAACACAAACAAAAAGAAGAACGCTAAAGCACATGGAGCACAAAAACATAGGAAAAAAACATTTAATCAAAGAATAAAACCAAAAGCAAACGTAAAAATAAATAAAGAAAAGCGATGCCCTCCCAACTAATGCAAAATATCCCTACCTCTCTTAAATTTTCCCCCCTCTTTCATCTACCACTATCCAAACCTTCTTTGATATTGAGTAAATCATCATCCTTCCATTTCTGTTCATTCCCTGAAGGTGGCCGAGCACGGTCGAAAGACGTCTCGGAATAAAATGTCTTTTGTGAATGTTTTTTCTTGCCCCAGAAAAGACCCAGACGAAAAACTTGTTAGAAAAATAAAGAGAATACAAGTTAAAATCAATAACGCTGCCACTGCTGTGAACTTCAACAGTGAATGTATACAACATGGCCTCTTACTTACTTAAATATATATATATATATAGTATATATATATATATATATATATATATATATATATATATATATATATATATATATATAGGTTGGTGAAGTTGGCACCAGAATGTGAATAGATGTACTACACAACACATGTGATAAGGAAATCCAGACATTCATGCACATGAATACCAAGCCAGATTTTCCAGACCTGCTGTCTCATTCTCAGTGTTGAAAAGAGTCTAAAATTAGTGATAGAAGTTTCCCATAGAGTGTACGTGGGTTACATCTGTCACACATCTATTATTACGTAAGTACTAATCAGGAAGATGCGTCCTGCGTTTATGGCAAAGGAACATCACTCCTATGATGGTTTATATCTATAGTTTTTTGGGTGTGGGATTAAATATATTCCATTCTTTTTCGATGTATAGGCTTTTGAAAGTATAAAGTTGTGTAGTTAAAATATCTAAAAATATCTAAATTTTACACAATAATGATTTTATTATTTTACACATAAAACACTACATTAGCACGCTTTATTATTTTGAGTAGATACATGTATAACTATTTTAGATGCTTAATACGTCTACAGAAATTAATTTTACCAACACCACATCAGGAAAATTGCATAAAATGGTAATAACGTTGAATGGGAAATAAGCAACTCCCATTCCAAATATCTTAATTTTTTATTTTATACTTCTTAACTAAATCTAACCACTGGGTATTTTCTCACATTGCGATTTTCATAAATTGAAAAATAACCTCCCCTAATATATGTATATATATATATATATATATATATATATATATATATATATATATATATATATATATATATATATATATATATATATATATATATGTAGTTTGGTAAGGAAAATTGTAATAATTCTTCAATTCGCTAGAAAAGTCTCCTGGAGTTCCTCAACCCTCTTCAGGAGCGCCCCTCATACGGCTGGGCAACAATCATTACTTTAAAAGGAGAAACTTCCAGAAGTCTTTTATACGGGTTAGCCTTTGAAACTTTAACAGAAAACGAGAAATTATTGACTATTCTTGAGGCTCTTTGCCTATCTGCACAAGGCTTCTTGAAATTTATCTTTTTAAGGAAATGGATGGTTGCCCAGTCGTATGTGTGGCATTCCTTTAGAGGTTTAAAGAAATCCAGGGGACTTTTCTAGCGGATCATGGAATTCTTACTAATTACCTTTACCTAACCGCAATGACATGGACGTTATAGCTCATTATCATATATATCTATATATATATATATATACAAGAATGCTACATTCTTGTGTTTAAATTGCAGAGTGAGAGAGGAAAGAAAAAAGATATAATCCATGAAAATGAAAATATAATGATATACATATGTGAAATACCAACATAGTTATAGAAAAGATTAAAAAAATAATAAATAGGAAATTATGACTTGCAATGAAGAATAATTTCTTTTAGAATACGTATTTTGTTAACAGGATCAATTTTAAAATGTCAGGAGAGACAGATAGATTATTACCTTTCAGCAGATTTCAACAAACAAATATAATGTAAAACGAAGAGAATACAATAGTGTTTTCTTCCATTTTTTTCAGAAAGGTCCCACTCAATCCCTCTGCATTCGGCTAAATTTATTAAATATTCAAATGACGTTTTTAAAAGAAATGTTGAGCTTTCTTTCAGCGACCGCTTTGACAATTTGAATATTTCGCATGATTTATAAAATTGGAAAAAAATAATCGAAACATCTGTGGTTTTATGGGGGGGGGCCCTCTTCATTATAACTTTATTTATTTATCCATATTATCCTTGCCTTTCTCTTTATCGTATCTATTTAACTTCTTCTGGACTGAAATTCCTTTTCTTTAAGTTGCCCCTTCAAACATTTGTCTTCCATTTATCTTGTTGGCTGGGTTGGTTCTTAATCTTCGTTTTTCTTTCTTGATGCTTTTCATATTTCTTCCATTTATCTTGAGTTGATGATTTCTTGATCCTTCTTGATTCTTGATGAGTTATTCCTCCCGTTTTCTTCTTGGGTCTTCTTCCTAAAAGTTTTTGGTGGACTGAGTTTCGAACGCGGTCCCGTTGGATTTAAACGCAAACACTCCAGCCTTCACGCCAAGGCTTAGTCCGTTTTGAGTTGGTAATTTAATCGGCTATTTATATTATCGAGTTGGAAGGAATTTTTCTCTGATACATTTTCGCACCCCTACAGTTTCACCTGGTTTTTCCGAACGATATTAATATTAAATAAAATTCAGAAGGAGTTAAAAACCTTTTTGAATGTATTACAGATTATTACATATATTATTTTATATGATATGCCTAATGGTGTTGTCTTTAAAGAATTTAACGATACATTGTAATAATGAGAAAGACATTTCACACTTTCAAAGAGGGAAGATTGTGAGGCCATCGGTAGCCTAAACCGCTCCAATCTTTAATTCTTCGAGAGGAAATGTTTTTAAAATCATGACTGCTTATGGGAATCAGGGAAATAAAGCTCTCACCAAACTAATAGCGGACGAAACAAAAAGCTTAACCCTTGAAGCTGTATAATTCTAAAGCTCATTTTGTAGAAGAAACATATGACCACAGCTTTAAAAGGTGATTATACGGCTTAATTAGCCGCTAATATGTCATGTTTAACCATAGTGTTCTTCGAGTTTCACGAAACCGGCTATTAAGGAAGGGTCTCAACCATCAAACCTTGGATTGAAAAATCAACAGTGAAAGTCTAAAGAGTTGGTGTATATACTACTAGAATTAGATAATGACCAATAGAAGAATGCGTTATATTTGGACGAATCATCCTTTATATTATTTCCATGTTGTGGACGAGTTTTCGTCTGGGGGACGGCTAAAGAAGCTTACGTCCCTGACTGCCTAATTCTGATATTTAAGCAAGAAGTTGGATTAGTAATGATTTGGGATGCAATATAATCGAACTCCAATGGCCCAGGAGCACTCCATGCAGGGGGAAACCCCAACACTGTTAATTTTGGCTGACCGAGTTCATCTTATGATGTAAAAGCTCTTTCTCACTGGAAGTGCCATATTTCAACACAATATATGTACTACACTAGATACTGCTCGAAAGCTGTATGAATTAATTACTCGGCCTATTGATGTTATTGATGCTAAATGAATGTCAACTTCATATTAAAATAATTAGTAGTTAAAAAATTGTCTCCACGATTTTTTCCAACTCATATTGACCTAATCGAGTGAAAACAGAAAAGACCATTCTCCGAATTAATGGGATGAAGGCTGACGCATACCATTTTTCTTTAATTGAAATGCGTTCAAAGGATTTTTTTTTCTTTTTATCACCTTGGTATTATCTTTAAATTTAGTGCTGCAATATTTCTTTTTTCGCGTTTATCGCAAAAGACCTTTCAAATCTTGAAACACTTTTTAATTTGAGGCTTGTTTATGCCGCCCTATAAAACTTCAATTCAACCTTTTCTACCTTAAGGCTTGCACTAAATGGTCCTTAAATAAATGAACGAGAGCCTCTAACTTATGTAAATATTTCTTCATGTGTTCCATATATAGATATCCCAGGCATTACGCATAGACGAGAACGTTATAAGTCATTTCTTCTGGCAAAAAAGATGGAATAAATTAATAAACGAGACTGAATTTTATGATTCGAGATTATCTAAAAATTCAAAGCCGACAGTAAAGTTTCCGGATACTTTTAATTCTTGCGGTGAAAATAACCTGCATATTTTTTATGATTGAGATATATAAATTCAGTTTCTCAAATAGTTTTCAAAGATATCTGCAAATCCATCTGTTTTTCCCTCGGCGTAAAACCAGGATGATCTGTAATAAAATAGTTCCCTTCCAAAACTTCGATCAATAAGGGAACGACAGTTGCTGCAATTGGGAAAATTTATCGCAGAAAAACGTTTCGAGAAGATACGATCTGTCTTCGAAAATAGTATTCTCCATTAAATTTATCCAATTACGGTGGCTGTTATCTTAACCAGGCTGGTAATTTTAAAGGCCCGATTAAAGGTCGCATAAATAAGGATGGCTTTCTATTAGCACTTTATATTTCAATAAGATCGGACAGTGATTTTCTCTCGATGAATTTTGGGGATTTAAAGTTCTGCATTGGAAACAAATACCTCCTGTAATGAATTTTATAGCCTTACTAGAGATATTAGACTGGCTAGTTTGCTAACTTTATAACTAGCCTACAAATTAGTTAACTTACGACTGGTGATGAAAAATTGTGTAACTAAAATATTCAATCCTTTCCCCCAAAAGATAATTGGGTATTGCTAATTTCAGGAATAAAATTGACAGTGTGTATTTTAAATTTGGTCCTCCTTGTTGTGTCTTGTTATTTTCGATTTCTTGAGAGCCTTGTCAAGGATTTCGAGTTGTTCTTTGGAGACTACCAGGTTGGTATAACAACTTTTAAGCGGGTGTGGTGACCCTGCGTCCAGAAACGCCTGGTTACTCTCTTCAAAATCATCTTCACTTTCACTTTCATCGAAGATATCATTGCCATCGCTTCTAGTGACGTCTGGTTCATTAATGGTTTTTATTTCTTCAGGTTCTTTGGGATGATTAAATTCGTTATTAATATTTTCTCGGCTGTTTCTAGAGCCATCCATTTGAGGATCTTCAATGGGATTAGACGTTTGGGGTTGGGTTACAGGCGGAAAGGAATCTCCAACGAGATCATTTGTGAGTAATTGTGAGTACTTTGAGAACTTGATTTCATTCCCACTCACAATCTCAATTTGTGGTTCTTCACTCTGGACTGGGCGTTCTTCCAGCATCAAAATCTCTGGTATGGACTGGTGTTGCGTCCAAATTTGGGGATTCTGTCTGGTATCTTCGCCTCCTCGTGGAAGTAAGGGGTCATGGTTTTCCTCCTCACTGAGTTTGCCTATTTCCTTCACTGTTGTCAGTTGTTTGTCCTTATCAACGAACAAGCTCTGTCCCTTCTTCAGTGATGGCCTAGAAAGACAAAACATACAATTATAAATAAATCATTGACCAACCTACCACTACATGCACATTTTACGGAAAATACTGCACCCTTAGACTTCAACACTAATCGACTTGCAACAAAGTGGGGTCAACACTTATAAACCTTACTTAAATTACTTTACCTACTCCTTAATGGACCATTAAGCCAAAGCCACTAATATAAGCTTAATTTGTCTTTCATAGAAAAACAGATAACTATAAATTAATCTTCTAATGTATATACAATTCAATCGAAAATACTGAGAATTTAAAAGAACGTCTTAATAGCGAAGATGACGATCTATGAAGAATTTCATGCGTGGTAAGTGCGAAGTGGCAGGCGTATGGGCGCAGATTTCTAAGCCACCAGATGGCCGAGTGGCCAGACCCTCGTTATTTATATCTCAGAGTAACGTGGAATCATTTGGTTCTCATATTACCACTGCTTACTACCACCTATATTTTCCACACAGCCCTTTTCCTTCCTGAACTTTTCCGATCTAAATGTTTTAATATCGATCTCAAGAAGGAGGATTCGAAGCCAATTTTCAATGTTTTCATTTTTCATTGCATCCACTGAAATGAAGCAGATGCACACAACGTATTTCACTCGTATTAGATTAAAAATGGTTGTAGTTATGGATGGAATAATTTATCATGAACGATGGATAAACTCTTTAAATCAAAGAATTACAAAATTATGGACCAGCTAAGACACTAAGATACCCTCGAGGTGACCCTTTGCAGAAACCACCTCGCTACGGTAGTTTTAGATTTCGAGGTGCCTCATTATGCTACATGACAATACGGTACTGAATTGACGATCTCGTGCGGGAGCGAAAGGATGCCACTGAAATTTTCAGTTTAATTCTTAAGAGATCGTGGATTCAGCTTACAGTCCGAGGAACTTCCTCAGGCTCAGTAGAACAAAAGGATGGTGTGCCGGAGAAAAGTGTCTTTGGTATTATTATCTATGCCATCAGCATCAACGGTATCACTTATGTGCTACCGGAAAATGCTCTCACCAATCCCTACAGTCTACGTAGACGACATTTCGATCTCTTTTGGTGCAGTGCAGTGACTTATTCAAGAGCTCCGACTCAAACAGACTATGATCCACGCCTCTTTATGTCTAAACCCCCCAGTTTAGATTATCTCTGGTCAAGGAAAAGATATGTAGGTCCTCCGTCTCCGTCGGCATCACTCCAACTAGGAGCTATTCCAACGTGGGGGTCGCCGTGGGCTCTTATAGACGTGATGGACTCTTTCTGATGCTTTAGTCATGAATTCGAACTCGACCTCACCTGGAAGATGCATTTTCACAGCTTTATTGTCTCTTGTACTTACTATATGGAAATTATACTCTATGTCAGTCAACACATGTGGTGTTATTAGGTAGGGCTGACATATTTTATCCCGTTCCTGTGTTCGCTCAAATATTGTCTACAGTTGTTAGATTTGCTCATCTGTACCCGAAATGATAGCAGAAGGTGGATTCAATTTACCACTTTGTTGTCCTGTTGGTCAATGGTGGCTTCCCCACGTAAATTAAGATTTTTTTTTCGACTGAGGGCAAAGGCCACTTTATCTCGTGCACTTTATGGTGCACTTTTATGTACAGGGTTAGTGTCTTCCGGACTCTCCAACGGCTCTCAATTTGTCCATGGCAAGCAATGAGGGGTCCTTGTAGACTGTTACATCTGGTGATTTAATGAGCGGTACGCCCTCCTAACTATAGTTCCCAGATAGTTTCAAACTAATTTTGGAGAACCTCGGCTTTACTCTCTCGAGACCTCTCCATTTGGGCCTTTTATTTACCACTCTCCTTTCAAACACCTTTCCGCCTTTTTTATCTCCAGTGTGAGGCTCAACTGGGTCAATGTGCTGTGGGTATTGTTTGGAGGTTTTAATGCTCTCTCTACTCAAACAAAAGAAGGAAGCTCATACAGTAGTGATACATATGCCACTAAAGCCATTGCAAGGACAACTGGTGCCCTCGCTCGGTCCCTAATTTGCACCCCTCTTAACTTTCTGATGATAATTTCCTACTGTCTGAATTTTCTTCTATTTAGTTTTAGGAACCTGAAAAACTAACTACTTCATGCCGTATCAGAAGAGAGGATGTGGAACCTATTTAAATGGCCCTTAATACCCGCATGTTGAAAGTAACCAGGTTGGGGTTCAATTAATAGAATGCGCAGTTTACACGAAAATACGCATTTCTGCGTTTATTGGACATGCCACCCTTATGCGAAAACTGCCTGGTACATAAAGCTAGTTTCTCTCTGGCGGACAAGCTTTACTTCTTTGTCGGCTGCCAGGCCAACTAAAAATAAGGATTAATCACAAATAACAGATCTTCAGATCCTGGTCGCCTTGTCGACAACTAGTAAGATATATTAAGGGGTTCATCTTCGATCTATTCTGTCTTTCGTTGCTCAGCTGGGAGCTATGACATTTGAAAAATAGTTCAGAGATCGTCTCTAAGGATGAGTGTCCGATGGAAAACGGAGACTAGCCCACAAAACTGAGCCTCATGTCTAGAAGGCATCTGTTTGCCATAAAGATACAGATCGGGGTCGGGATGTATGCCCCGGATCCTGCAGAAATGTACTGGGATGTTCTTTTTCTGCGAGAAGCGGCATAGCGAGAAACGTGGTTCAATGCCTGTTGGAGTCGACGCTCTGTAGTTGGCATCTTGCCCGGAACAGAAGAGATCGAAAAGTCGGCCACGTACAGCTAGCGAGAACATCTTCTAGCAGCACCGAGGTGGTGCTGTTGATACTCGGCAAAGAGTATGACACTAAAGATACTTCCCTGCGGGACACCCTCTTCCTGCTCCATTGAAGGGTTCTCTAACTTTTGAGGAAAAGTCCAGTCGGCGGCCTTCCGCGACATCACGACATGCATTGAATGCTGGTGGAGCAGCATTATGGCTAGAGAATGCGGAGAAAGCAGTCGCAAGGGATTCCACCACGGACGCGGGGTCCAAGAATTTCGGTCCCATTCTCCTGAAGAACGGGAGGGGGGTCCTGCGAGAATTTGCCCCGAATTCTTTTGAGTCCCTTCTACACCTCTGCTAGAGGGGTCTTTCTGTTAAGTGAAGACACGTATATCTGCCAAGAAGAGCGGCGGGCGTGCTTCGAAATATACCGGACCTAGCCTTAGCACGACGAAATTCAGCGACAGTGAAATCGTTCAGGCGGCGCTTATAGCGCATGTAGGCATAACGCTTCTGTTTGAGAGCCGTCTCACACTCAGCCGACTACCACGGGAGTGGTCGGCGTGCAAAACGGCCAGGCGTTCTGGGAATAGTAGTCAGGCCCGCGGCGATGAGGTTACCAGAGAAGAACTAAACGGCCTCATCTACCGACCTAAACTCATCGACTGAGATAGAGAATTCAGTCATTTCCTGAAATGAAGGCCACCGCGCCAAGCACCACCGAGGTGGGCTCTCAAGCGGCAGTTGCCCTGAAAATAACATTTGAATGGGAAAGTGATCACTACCATGGAGGTCATTGACCACCCCCCAATCAAAATCAGTCTGGGCTTCCGAAGAGCACAAAGATAGATCAAGGCAAGAAAATGAAGCCGTTCTCGGGCAGTGATGCTTAAACTTATCCACATTTAGGATACCTATCTCAAGCTCTTCGATCAGGTCAGGAAGGACTTGTCCCCTGGGAAATTGTATGGAAAGTGAGGAAATAAGGTAGGAAGCCAGGTTGTCAGATAGAAAGAGAAGAGCCTAAGCTGGGGTCAGATCAGACGGGGAGCAAGCAAGAATTAAGATGAAGAAAAACTAAGCATGCTCCCCCTACCCTTGAATAAGCCGGGAAACTTTAGGTTTTGAAACGTCTCTTATTAAGTTTCGATATTTGAATTATTTTAAATTGCATTATATAACTAGAATTATAAAACCATATAAATTTATAAATTTTATGTTGAGGCCGGCACTTTTCCATTTCATCACCACCGCCTTCAGGTTTGTCTACGGTATATTTTTCGTATCCAACAGTTCGCTTGCCCAGTCTTACAAGAGTCTTTTCTCCAGGATCTGTCGCCACCTATGGCAGATCTCCATCCATGGACGAGCCTTTGTGACCGTCTAGCTGGACACGTTTCCCGTTTAGGACCACGCAACTCAGTTTTGCCCTTCTCACCCCCACCCCCATCCCCACCCCGTGGACATTTCCTTTGATATGCAGAAGTTTCTGGTTGACCGGCGTGTGGCACGTGATATGTTCATTGAACATTCGGCATCTCACACTTAATCATGTCATCTCTTCCCAGACGGGTCTAAAATAAATGATGGTGTCGGGGATGTGTGGGTTGCGGTGGTCTCATTGGGGTATATAGTCTCCAAGTCGTTACCGCGGGCAGCTTTCATTTTTACCGTCGAACTTTATGTAGTTTTATAAGCCTTACGCCTTATATCTACTTCGCATATTACTGCCTTTACGGTTTTTTATTGATTCAATAAGCGTATTATACGATCTTCGTTCTTTAACTTCTGACTGTCCCCTTGTCTCCAAAATTCATTCTTGGTTGGTCAAGAACGAGTCGGTGTGCGGCCACCCGCACACCGACTCAATGCAGTTTACCTTATCGTGAATTTATCCTCTTATTAGAGACTACATTCGGTCAATCTGGCAGTTAGAATGGGATAGTTGCATCGGTAACAAATTACATTCCATTTAGCTCTTGGCTTTACTGGGGGCTAGCTGTTATCGACCCCGTCGGAGCTCTGAGGTGGTCCTTTGTCACCCTCAAATCGGCCACACACGCCCCACAAATAGGCATTTAATGAGTAGCGATAGGTCCCACATCGCCCCTTCCCCATGCACCCACTGTTCGTTTTCCATGTCAGTACGCCATCTTTTGGACGACTCCCAGCCCCTGTCTGTCTCACGTATGGAATGCTTTCCATCTATTTTGCGTCTCCCATACAACGATAGACTGCGCTCCCTCTTAACTGAGGGCCCCGCTAATGGCACCAATTCCCTTTTCCGTGGATTTTGGGGCTGCATGCGAAATATATAGCCTTTAGGTCTACTTAGCCTCTGCACCCCAATTGTTGGCGCATTCCCTGCTCGTGGTGCCCCTGCTTATACAGAAATTGTGTCCAACGACCGAGTGCCAGGCGGTATAGCCTGGCTGGGCAGGTGGAGCTCATAGTCTTGGTTGACATTCCACCTAGGTGAGGGACAACTCTGACTTCAAACCCGGGCAGATGCCGCTCGTTAGCCATGGTAGGCAATTCATCTAGGTCCCAGCCAATAACTGAAAACCACGGCACTGAACATTCCTACGGCCCGACGTTAGGCGTGGTGACCCTAATCGCTCAGAAGCCTGTCACCAAGCTTGATCCGATACTCTGATCAACCTACCATGCTATGTGTGGGTTTGGTCCGGGGTTCACAAGGGGTAGCGGTGAAGGCGTATAGCGCCCCGCCTAGTGGTACCGGCCGGGGCCATGTAAAAGGCGCCCAATAGTGCCGGTCCCTTGTTGAGGTCAGTGGGGGCCGCCACGGGCAGGGGTGTTGAATTTTACTAATTGGCCATGGATAATATTCTTAAATCACCAACTCTACAAAATGAATAAAAAAATACCCAACAAAAAAACAACAGCAAAAAGCAAAAAAATAAAGGACCTCAGAATAATATTCGGACCGGCTTGCTGGTCCAGAGATATAACGCTAAAAACCACAAGAAATGAACCATTCTGTGCACTCGAACTACGAGAACAATTAAAAGTCGTTACAGAACAGTCAAAACCAGAATTCTCAATCGATTCTGACCGAACAGAGGCTACAGTTAAAGCTAATTCCGAAAAAATATAAAAAAAACTACTGGCCCTCACCGCCTTAGATGATAATGAAATAAAACCAACCGACAAAAATAATCACAACCTGAGAGTAGCCACGGTTCTACTCAACAGATTTATTCCTGGGCCCAGAAGTACGGAGGCCTTCATATGCCAAGGGATACAAAGGCTGTTTGAAGATGACGGCCATCAAATAGACTCTGTGTCCATCTTCGAGAGAAAATCACCCACACTTTCAACTTCGCTCTAAATCGCTAAAATAACATTCAAACAGCAAACCATCCCAGAAACAATTAGATTCGCAGGAACGACAATCCGAATACAGGAAGAACTGCCGACTCCAATTTAATGTCAATCGTGCCTGATGTTTGGTCACCCGGCCAAATATTGTAAAACTGATCCTCCACAATTATGCTTCAAATGCAGCGAGAAAGAACACAACAGCGAACAATGCAAAACAAAAGAAAAATGCATTAACTGTGGATATAACCACCACGTATTCAAACTAACATGTCCACACTTCAACTACCATCAGGAGGTACAGATTAGAACTGTCCGTTTTGGCATCCGAAGACACCAAACCTAAAATGCATGGCCGAGGAAGAAAGAACTTTGAGTACTCCAAGTTATGCTACCGTTGCTTACACCACTAAGGCTCCAACCACCCAATTAACTTCCAAACCAACATTGAGCATAACAGCCCTCAACAAAACCGCAATATCCAAGGAAAAAAGCAAAGGACCACTAGAAAGCCCAAAGTTAAAACCCCACCACATACTAACTGAACCACCAACCACTAAGCACCCCGAAACAGACCTACCTAAAGCGCAATCACAAAAAAGAAGCCACCAAGAATCGCCTAAATCTGCCTCCTCCTCCTCCTCACCAACTGAAAGCCCAGAAATTAAATCAACCCGTATAAACAGTTCATCGAGTATAGAAACTATATGCTACGATAGCGAGCTACCATCACCCCTCCACAACCAACTCATAAACCTACAACCCTTGACACCAGACTCCCACTGCCCGGCATCTCAAGCCGAGAAAACAGTACCACCTTGCTCAAGCACACCAACACAAAATAGAAGTACAAAGCTTCCAAAAGACGCTCTCCTTTCCCAAATATCACCACATTGATTACCAACCTCTCCACCAAGGTCCACCTATTCAACTCCCAAAGAATTGGCTATAAACAAGGAACTCGATACCAATAAAAATACCTCCAGACATACAGCCCCACTATCAATACAGTATTCACAAAGAACACTCTCGCCCTCTAGCCAGAAAGAAATGCCTCTATTAAGCACCCCCTTAACACAAAACCAAAGCTTTAGCGCCCTCAGGTAAAATATAAGGAAGCTCTCAATAAGAAAACTAACAATGCGGACAAAAACATACAGAACCCGATAACACCAGGAACGCCGAAACAAACCTCACACAAACTCTATATAAAGTCCGGTAGCTCCACCCTATACGGAGCCTCCAAGCCTCATAAATAGATCTACAGAGCAAAGAATATGAAAAACAAACTCAAATCCTGCAATGGAATATTCGTGGCCTCCGGGCCAACTTCGAATCTTTACAAAAAATAATCACAGAAAAAGACCCAGTGTGCATTTGTCTTAACGAGACTATGCACTCAAACCCAAAGAAGCAGCTGAGTAACAAATATGATTGTCATTTCTTTACAACTGACTCGACCAAAGGCAACGCCATCTACAAGCGACGAAATATTCCACACATGCAATACCAGTTAAACACGCCCCTAAATGCCATAGCTGTTCGGCTACATTGTCTAGAGCTCATCACAGTATGTTCTATATATTTGTCCGCTAACCTGCCCCTAAACTTTCAGGACCTCGAAGCCCTCTTCAACCAACTTCCAGAACCATTTCTCATCCTTGGCGACTTCAACGCAAGAAGCCACTACTGGAACGACACGAAAACAAATACTCGAGGACGCATCATAACAGACCTAATACATTAACATCCTAAATACAATACATCAACATCCTAAATACAAATACCGCAACACATTATCACCAACAAACTTACATACTGTCTAACATAGACTTAAGCCTACTTTCCCTTAATTTCCCCACAGAAACTCATTGGAGCGCGTACTCAGACCTATGTGGTGGCGATCACTACCCAATACTTATTAAGCTTCTTGCTCAAAGAGTCCCACTTTCCAGGAAACGATGTAATTATTATAAAGCAAATTAGACTGCCTTCGCATTGACGACAGCCAAACTCCAACCCAATCCAGAGGGTAATATGTGCTACTTCACGGCAAAACTACAGAAAGCAGCTCGGGAACACATCCCAACGCCTAACTACAACACCAGCAAGCGCACTACTACATGGTGGAACCAACAGTTCCAAGACGATAAAAGAAAACGTGATAAAACGCACAGAATTTTCATAAGAACTAAGACGTTACAGAATTACATCGCCCGAAGAACCTTCAAAGAAGCTAAACGAGCTTCCTGGAAATAATATGTATCTATAATAAAAAAGATGTCAGGACAGCGCAGCCTTATTCATCTTCCTATCCTTTGTATTTACGGAAATACCATCGGCAATCAAACCCAAGGCGCTAACATAATAGGTAATACCCTCAGTACCATATACAAACGATCTCGAAACAAGACTTTTTTTAACGCTGAAAATTCTAACAGAATCAACAAATTTAGACTTCTCAACCATTAGAATCTTTCCGTACATCAATCCTTTCTCTATGAACGAATTACTAGCATCCCTAGAAGAAAGCCCTAATACAGCCCCTGGAGATGATGAAATCCACTCAAAGGCCTTAGAGCTACTGTTGGACATTTAAAAACCGCATCTAGACTAATGGCTTCTTCCCGGATAGATGGCGTCAAGCGCTAGTCCTCCTCTTTTTAAAACCTGAAAAGGATCCATCAAACCAAACGAATTATAGACCGATTTCCTTGACACCATGCCTATGCAAAATATTATAAAGAATGGTCAATGCTAGATTGAAATGGTATCTAGAAACAAACAACATTCTGTCCTAAAACCAATATGGTTATAGAAAATACTGCTCAACACTAGATCCTCTAACCCTCTTTGACCACGATGTCGGCCGAGCATTCAGCGAAGGGAAATTGTCACATCGGTCTTTTTTGACATTGCCAAGGCGTATGGTACGGTTTGGTGACGTCATATACTCAATAACATACACAAGCTAGGAATCAGAGGACTACTCGCACTCTTCATCAAAAACTTCCTTAACAATAGAAAATTCAAAATAGATCTACATGGAGCCCAGTCTATACAATTCAGCCAACACGAAGGAGTACCACAAGGAAGTGTGCTTAGCACAACCCTCTTCATAATAGCAATCAACAATTTGACTCTCCAAGTACCACCTACCATCAAATGCTCATTATATGTGGACTACTTGGCAATTTGGCTCACAGGTACCAGCGCAACAGAAGTATCAAATCGCCTACAGGATGCAATAGACAAAATAGAGAAGTACTCAGTACAACACGGCTTCACAATTTAAAGTGAAAAAACAACTGCCATAACCTTTACAAGAAAAAAACATATTCCAGTGCTACATGAACGACACCCAATCACATTTCAAAATAACATAAAATTTCTAGGTCTCACATTAGATCAGAGGCTTACATGGAAACCCCACATCCTAAACCTTAAAAGACGGTGCTACAAAGCCTCAAACATTCTGAAAAAACTGTCGTATCATCACTAGGGGGTAGACAGAAGCACCCTCCTGTACCTTTACGAGACTCTCATCTTGTCCAAAATAAACTACGGATGTCATCTGTACGGAGCAGCATCAAAATCTGTAATCCAGGAATTAGATCCTGTACAAAACCAAACCCTCCGTCTAGCCACCGGTGCCTTCAAATCAACCTCAACATCCTCACTTTGCGTCACCAAAGGCAAGTTGCAGAACTAAAATACATTGCACGTGTTTACAGACATTACAACAAACTAAAATGAATACTAACAAATACGCTACCAGCAGACAACCTAAGGACCCGCAGCTACCTCACCTACATGGTAAGGGTTAAAAACCTCTTACAAAGTTTAAACTTGCCAGAGCCAAACATACTCATTGACAACTACTATACTATTCCCCCTTAGACTTTTCAACCTTCAGTAATATGGCAAATTACTCTCTCATCTTTGAAATCAACAATGATGCCCGTAGTGCTATCCAACAATTTTCAGGACCACCAAAGGTCCCATCAACCATGTCAGTCCATTTTCACAGATGGATCGAAGTCGGTAGATGGCGTGGGATGTGCAGCAATTCTCCCACACCACATACAAGCAACCCGACTTCCGGATTGCGCTTCCGTCCCCTCGGCAAAACTCACTGCCATCTACATAGATCTCAAGTCAGTCAAAACAGGTACCAATAAAACTACAATATTTTCAACTACAATATTTTCAGACTCAAACAGTGCGCTGACAATGGTAAAATCACGACACCAAACCCATCCCCTAGCCATTGAAATTGGAAGAAAGATAACGTCACTTTCAGGTAACGTAACCTTATGCTGGTGTCCCTCCCATGTAGGGATAAAAGGCAATGAAGACGCTGATAGAGCTGCAAAATCAGCAGTCGCAGATAACTCACTACCCACTGAACCAACATACGTATCACAAAGATTATTACAACCTCTTTGTCGAGGCAGTTAAAAACCAGTGGAAGTCTGAATGGTATGTACACGGCTGTCACCATCTACGACAAATAAAAGATGACGTCAACAAATGGAAGAGTTCTCCCAGAAATTGTCGAAGAGATGAAGTCGTCTTAGGACGCTTACGCCTAGAATACGCCAAGCTTACCCACAGCTATCGCTTCGCAAATTCTCCCCCACCACAATGCACTACCTGCAACGCCCAGCTATCTTTCCCGCATATACTACTAACCTGCGCTAGATTCCACAGACACCGAAAAAAATACGGCACTGATTGCATACTTAAAAGAAAGTAAATTATAGACTAAAATCTAAAAAAAGAAAAGAAGCAAAACCCGATAAATTATGAAAAATTCGTTTCTTGAATTTTAAAAACCTTTTAATTCATCTACAATTTAATTATCACCAGTCATTCATTTCAATTCACTTCATCCATCAGATCACCATTCACAACTCCCGACTATTATTCACGCTTTTAGACCCATACATGGGTGAAAGAGGGCATAAAACGCTTAATACTAAAAAAAAAATTCCTTCTTCCGATTTTTTAATATATGTTTTTTCTCTCTTTTATAGCTCGTAAATATACGTTTTAATTGACTAGAAATGTAAATATTAGTAAACGAGCGTCGTTTGTTTATTACCCGGGTGCCCCCTTTTTTATTGTTTTCATCCTTTTATTGTTTTTGTTTTAACCTTACCACTTTTTCTACTTTAGGACCTTGTACACTTTTATGTCCTGCCGCTCCATAATGTTTTTAGATTTTAGTGGCGCACAACCTGCTCCCCAAAATAGGTCGAAATACCATTTTATATCATTATCGAAGTGAGTGGAGACATTTATCAGAACATTTGGAACGCTTCGAGTACGTGCGTTTCCCCCACACTCTGGTCGATTATCATTGTTATTCAGGGTCAAAAGACATCTAATAAGAAAGGAGATAAATGAGATCATTGGAAGTGACTGACCTTGTTGTGGTGACGTGAGTACAAGCTGTATCTTGGAACCCCACCAAGGGAACCTTTTGAATTGTCAGTCCCCCTTGGTGGGGGTGAAGAGGAGGGCGTACGATACGGCTGATGTCACACACTGTGGTCTGCGTCTGAATGGAACCCCTGTGGAGAGGGGTGACATGAGTGTGGTGTGGAGTCGTGGTGTTGTTTGAAGAATGCGTCGGTTTAATGCGCATGTCCAAAGAGCGGGGTTGCATCAGAGTCGACCTGCAATGCACAAGGTACGGAAATAACCGATTTTTTATTTTTTTCGCACACAGGCATATACGGACACATGTACACACGGTCAGATATGACTGCCTTATAGTTATTTATTTTAGTGTCTATCTGGCGACTTGCCTATAGTTAAAAAGCCATTCTCAATTTAAAAATAAATGGTGCAAATTAGTCCGGAATGATCTATTGATAGATGTGCAATGTATGACCTACCTCTATGGATTTTTAAAAATTATTTTCAGTTTTTTTTATTATTATTTATATTTTAGTAGCACATCTGGCGACTGCCTACTTGGGCATAAGTCGCCGTAGTTGACCTAACATATTACTAAGCTATATTATAAAACAAATAACAATATGAGAATTACAAATAACAATGATAAAAAATTACAGAGGGTAAAAAAAAACAAAAAAAAACCCACCATGCAAATAGGCAAGAACGAAGTGCACTCCGGCGACGGAAGCAGGCCCGCCTCTCCCCCAAGCGCAGGAACATGCGCCCACAACAAATCGTCAAATAAAGTGGAGGAGGCGAACAGTGTGTACGATCCGTCCCGAGTACAAGGGAAAAACGGTAGCGACCCCGGTCGTCCCAGTACTGGGACAGCTAACGTACGCAAACACCACCCAGACTGGAACATTCAACGAGAATGTGCCGAACAGTCCGGGGGACAACGCTGTCATCATAATAAGGCCCAGACAAGGGCTACATCTAATGGCGGTGCTTCCCGCGAGTGTGTACAATTCGGAGACGACAGAAAGCAGCCTGAAGCCGTCGCGGCATTGGGGGGTAAGTACATGGGAAAAATCGCGGCGCAGTGGCAGGTAAACTTAAGTTCTTCTCAACCGTCTTCCATCTTCTTTGAAAAGCAGCCAGGAGAGCTGCCCGTATTCCTGCCATTTAAAATGTGTAAGAAAGACCAAAACGCTAGTATAGTCGCCCATTCCTCGCTGATTCTTTGTCGACCCCATCGGCACGCACATTCGCCGCAAATCTTGCATGTCCAGGAACCCAGCAGAAGATAATCTCAACATCCACCCGGCTCGCCAAAATCGTGGCGTTAGGGATATCGCGAACGAGTGGATGCAGAGATTTTAATTCCCAGAGAGCACTCAAGGCGCTTTATGAGTCGCTATAAACCAATATCCGGTTTCCGAACCGGGTACGTCGCGTTATCTCCCGCATCCGTAGTCGAGCTTCGAATGAACAAAGGATCGATAGAAAAGTAAGGCAGTACCCCGATCAGCGCCCCGGGCACTGAACATCACGGAACGAAGATTATCCATGGCACGGGTACAAGAAACCCTAAGGCTGGGAATATGAGCCTCCCAGGTCAGGCGTCGGTCAAATACAAGTCCACCACTTCCAGGCGCACCCCATTAAGAAAGAAGTCTGGGTCATAGTAGAACCGTGGATGGCGGCAGAAGTGCGCCACCTTAGTTTTGGCTAAGGAAAAACGAAACCTGAGACTTTCGGCATAGCGAGAGACATGGTTCAATGACTGTTTGAGTCTACGCTCGAGACTTGCCGTCTGGGCCGCGCCAAAAGAGATCAAAGGTCGTCCACTTAGAGCCTAGCAAGAACATCTTCCGGCAGCACCGAGGTGATGCCGTTGATGCTCAGGGCAAAGAGTGTGATACTGAGGACACTTTCCTGTTGGGCACCCTCTTTCTGCTCTATTGTGCCAGAGAGGGCTTCCCCCATCCGTTACGCGGAATCGCCGATCTCACAAAAATTCAGATATAAAGATTGGGAGGCGTCCCCCTCACCCCCATCGTGTCGAGAGTCGTCTCCATGATACCGTATCGCCATGCGGTATCATAGGCCTTCTATAGATCGAAAAACACCGTGACGTAGTGCTGTCTACGAAGGGAGGCCTCGCAGACGGCATTTTCCAGTCGGAGCAGAGCATCCGACGTGGAGTGGAACTTGCGGAAGCCACACTATGCAGAAAACAGATGGCCTCCACTGTCCAGAAAAAAGGCTAATCTAACATTTACCAATTTTTCCATCAACTTGCACATGCAAGAGGTTAAAGATATTGGGCGGAAACTGGCCAGAGTAGAGTGATCTCTCCCCGGTTTGCGAAAGGCGAGCACAGTAGCGATTCGCCATAAATCTGGGAGGAGACCCTCCACCCAGATCTTGTTAAACAAATCTAACAGAAAGGCCATGCCTCGCTTACCCAGGTCTCCAAGCATGGCGTACAGGACATTGTCCGGACCATGAGCGGTGTCCGTGCACGAAGCAAAAGCGGAGCGCAACTCGCTCAAATTAAACCTGTCTTTAAAGGGTTCTCCGCGTCTAGAGGTAAAGTCCAGCCGGCAGCCTTCCGCGACATGACGACGTGCATTGAATGCTGGCGGAGCAGCATCCCGGCTAGAGAATACGAAGAAAGCGGTCGCTAAGGATTCCGCCACGGACGCGGGGTCCGAGATTGCGGTCCCATTCTCCTGGAGAACGGGAGGGGTGTCCTGTGAGAACTTGCCCCTAATCCTTTTGACTTGCCTCCATACCTCTGTCCAGGGGTCTCTCGTTATGTAAAGACACGTATGTCCGCCAAGAAGAGCGGCGGGCGTGCTTCGAAATATACCGGAACCTAGCCCGACGAAATTCAGCGACAGTGAAATCGTTCGGGTGGCGCTTATAGCACATGTACGCATAACGCTTCTGTTTGAGGGCCGTCTCTCACTCGGTCGACCACCATGACAGTGGTCGGCGTGCAAAACGGCCAGACGTTCTAGGAATAGTAGTCATGCCCGAGGCGAAGAAGAACTTAACGGCCTCATCTACTGAACTAAACTCCTCGACTGAGATAGAGAATTCAGTCATTTCCTGAAATGCAGGCCACCGCGCCCGCGCCAAGCACCACCGACGTGGTCTCTTAGGCGGCAGTTGCCCTGAAAATGATATTTGAATGGGAAAGTGATCACTACCATGGAGGTCATTGACCACCCCCCACTCAAAATCAGTCTGGGCTTCCAAAAAGCACAAAGATAGATCAAGGCAAGAAAATGGAGCCGTTCTCGGGCTGTGTTGCGTAAACTCATCCACATTTAGGACATCTATCTCACGCTCTTTGATCAGATCGGCAAGGACTTGTCCCCTGGGATTTATTAAGTAATCTCCCCAGAGAGGAAGCCTGCCGTTCAGATCTCCAATCAAAAGAAAGGGCCTCGGAAACCGTGCTACGACGCGGCAGAAGTCCCCCGCGTCGAAGTTAGCTGACGGTGGAATGTACGCAGAAATGATAGTATACCTCCTATCCAAGTGAAGCTGGACAGCCACTGCCTGAAAGAAGGTATCTAAAGTTGAAAGAAGAACGGAGACATCATGCCGGGTGTAAACCGCGCATCCCCCAGCCCGGCTATCTCGTGGTCGTGGGGTCGCAAGACCCTTATACCCCGGGAGGGCGGGCAGGGGGCACGCGCCTAGCATGGTCTCCTGCAGAAAAATAGCTAACGAGCACGGGACGAGACGAGCTTCCGCAGCTCCTCCGAGATGGCCCGGAGTCCAAGGCAATTCCATTGAAGGAATATGCTTTCCAGGCCTAGCCCGGTGGAGACGCGGGGTCCCTCTTCGAACAGAAGTCCCTCACGGGAATGGCCGTCCGCTTCTCGGAGGCAGAACCCCGTGCGCTATTGGCCGGACAAAGCGCTGAAGGCGCTTACGCCTTCGAGGACTATTTGGGGGAGGTTGGGCTTGCCATGCGAGTCTTTTCTCCCCTCCGCCTCGAAACCTTAGGCGGGCGTTGCGGCTTCGGAGGCAGGGGGCCATCTTTTCGAAAAGCCACCGTCTCCGAGCCACTCAGCCCACCACTAGGCGTGGGCAAAGGCGCCGAAGCTCCTTTGTTGCTGTCCTCCTTTTGGAAAGACAGCTTTAGGAACCCCGGAAGATGGCCTGGCGACTAATTCAGGGATGTTGCCTCCTCTGAGTCTAACAACTCGGTGGAGGCGAGTGGCCATTTCGCCTTACGGGAAACGGTCACGCTGGGGAAAGAGGGGGAAGCCCTGGTTTTAGCCGGGGCTGGGTGTGAACCCTTTTTGTCGCCAGCTTTACCAGGGGAACGCCCGTGTTAAGTAGAACCCGCAGAAGGGCTCCGAATTGACTCGGAAACAACCTTGCTCGTTGGCCTGGATGGGCCAGAAGCAGAGGGTGCCTTTCTAACTATTGAGGAATGAGACTTCCCAGGCAGAGCCGGGAACGCCAGGACCAAGTCCTTAGCCTCGCGGAATGAGAGTCGATCCTGGGCCTGAACGGCCAGGATTTCTTTTTCAAGGAGATATGCACCACATTGCTTCGAACAAGCGAGGTGCGGCTTTCCGCAATTGACACACTTGGCCACACACGATTTAGACTTATCGTGTGCGGCCTTGGAGCAACTTAATCAGACTTCGGGTGACCCCGACTTTGCACGTCTACAAGAACGATTTGTATGGCCGAAGCGGTGACAGTAATAGCACCACCGCGGCAGTGGCACGAATGCCTTCACGCGGTAGCGGTACCAACCGACACGCACCGACTCAGGGAGCTTGTCACAGTCGAACGTGACGAAGATTGTAGAGGTGAGTCTCGAGGCGCCTCCCTGTTTTCTCATCACACGTTCGACCTTGACAGCCCCATGTTCAGCCAGCTCTAAGGGGATGTTCTCGATGGAGTGGTCAACGAGTTCCCTCGCATAAACTACTCCTTTCACAAAGTTCATGGCAGAATGCGGCGTCACACTCACCGGGGTGCCGTGAAGTGTCCAAAGAGCACTTATCTTGGCCGCCTCGGCAGGATTCGCCGCATTCGCCAGAAGGCTCCCTTGCGAGAAACGGGTCACCTTCGGCTCTCTACCAATTACACTAGCTAATGCTCTCATCTGATGGATCATGTTGCCGTTGGCCAACATTCTGCCATCAGTGGAGAGAATAACTAGGATGCGTTTGAAGCCAGCGGGCTCAAAAATGCCAGGTAGCCTCTGAATTAGGAGCTCCAATGTTATCGAGGCTCCGCCCTTCGCTCTTTTCGTCTTAGTCATAGTCAGTGGCTCCAAACCACGGGGG
The DNA here is from genome assembly GCA_963969495.1 of Ceratothoa steindachneri. NCBI lineage: Eukaryota > Metazoa > Arthropoda > Malacostraca > Isopoda > Cymothoidae > Ceratothoa > Ceratothoa steindachneri. The sequence goes on from OZ018326.1 coordinate 110,146,214, forward strand.
GGGGGAGGGGCAGAGGGACCGGATGTGCCGATCTTGGCTTGGTCGCTTACCAAAGTGGCAGCAGACCGTCCGTCCCCCACCCTCATCGGATGGAGAGGAGCCCCGAGTCTTTTTCGTCTTTTACTTATTTTTTTCTTTTTCGGAGAAGAGAGCGAGGAATGAACCCGCTTCTCTCCTCCGCCGGCAGAAGCCCCTAGGCCAGATGGAACGGCCTCAGCCAGCTCCTTCTCCGAGATGAAGAAGGTCCTGGTGGTCGCAGGGGCACCGGTTTAAGGAGATCCCTCTCCTCCTTGTACTGCCTCAGAAACCCTTGCCGTTTGAGGAGGACCTTGCATAGGGGCAGATTTGGGTTCGGTGCTTGGCGCCGAGCCCGGATTCCCCGATATGAAAGGCCCTACCATCTGAGACTGGGTTGCCTCAAGGACCATGTCTATCTCAAGAGGGGCCTCTAGTTGGCTATCCCCTCCCAGGACATCGCAGGTCCCGTTGGTAGCGTCACCAGTTATATGTGCGAAGGCACAGTCCTTGACCACGGCAAGGATCAATAATCTGGCCAACAGGTCTTTTGAGGGAAGCGACCGAAGGGGCCTGGCTTCCCTCTCCCCCCTAAAGGGGTTTGCCCTACCGAGATGCTTCAATGGGGATCGGTCGGCTATGAGCTGCTTGCTGGCTTTCTTGGCAGTCTTCTTGGAAAGAAAAGGGGGGACTGCCGCTGGAAAAGGGAGGTGCTCGAAAGCACCTCCAGAGAAAGGGGTGAGGGGGAGTCCCCTATACCCGTAGGCGAAGGAGAGGAGTAAGCCTCCTCTCCGGTTAGAGAAATATAGAGGGGCCCCTGCGCAAGCACAGGGGGTGGGATCTCTATTTTTTCTGTGGAGCTGCCCGAGGGCGGCTCCGTCGATGACACAGGGGGAATTAAGGGGAGATTTTTAGTTTTCTCATCATTGGGCATGGTGACCCTATTTGTTCCACGGGGTTTAATAGCTCATCACCCCTCGCAGTAGCCCGCCCTGAAAGGGGTCCGTACAGGTCTGGCAGAGCTAGGTACCGCCATTCAGGACCACTCCTCCTGTCTGGTGACCTGGCAGCCTTTCAGCATGGCGGCTCCACCTTGGGCACGGCGTAAAATCGATAGTGTGTCATTAGAAAAAGAAAAGGGATGTGAGGAAGGTCTGGGTGGGGATGAAGCAGGTTGTTAAAAACCAACCACCCCAGACCGGAGTTCAGCGGTTATGGAACATTGTCCCCTCCCCCCCTCAGCCCCAATCCGGGACTGTTGGCTGAGAAGAAGGTCAGCATCTACCCTGTTAAATTAGAGACTGACCAGAGAAAGCTGTGGGAGAGGTTGTATGAAAAGCGACGAAGTAGGGGAGAAATACAAGCTGTCCGAAAGAAGGAGAAGAGGCTAAGCTGGGGTCGGACGGGGTGCTGAATCCCCTCAGCACGGCGGCCAGGATGGCAAATCGACGCGCACCTTACGGGGCGCTTCGACACCATTGAAGTTCCACCCTCTGACGCTGGGTCACCTCCAAGACCATGTCAATCTCACTGGCGTTTTTATGTGGCCCCCTCAATACATCACAGATCTCATTCGTGGTACCTTTTGTCTTGTTCTCTCTTGTCGGCGAAATGGCATCCGTCGGGGAAGAGATGGGGGTCGGTACGCTGACCCCGTCTAAGCTGGAGTTGCATGACTGTAGGACGTTTTTTCATTACTGATGGGCTCTTTTTGACAGTTTTAATCAATTTTAGCCGTGTGAATCGGCTCATTATCGTACTGGAATCTATAGCCCCACCAGTGGAATACATTGTTTGTAACATTGGGTGAATTTGTTAATTACAATTTACAAATACTCATTAGGAGTCGGAAGAACCCGAAATGGTAGCCATAACAGAATCGTGGATAAAAACCTCAAACCGAGAGTTTGAAGGCGAATTCACGGTTCCTGGCTACCAACTCTTCCACAGAGATAGGCCAGAAAGAGAGGGTGGCGGTGTAATGTTGTATGTCAAGGATACAATCAAATCTACGAACTCAAACGTTATATCCGACCACGAGCTCCTAGGCGTTGACCTAGAGATCGGTCCTGTCAGATACAGGACCTTGCTGCTTTACAGACCCCCTTCCCAACCCGTTGAGAAGGACAGGGAACTGTACCAGCTGCTGGGTGAGCTGGTTCAAGGCAGAGTGTGCATCGTTATGGGCGATTTCAACAGCCAAGTTGACTGGGAAACCAGAGCAGCCTGTGGCGAGAGCGCGCTACTCCTGGAGTTCGCCAACAACGAGCTCCTCACTCAATGGGTCAGAGAACCGACGAGAGGAGACAATATCCTCGACTTGGTCTTCACCTCTGAGGATGATATCGTTGAGGATGTTTCTGTAGGCGAAGAGCTCGGTGGCAGTGATCACCAGCTAGTTAGAATTACCGTCAAAATCCCGAAGGTAAGGTCTATTGCCAGTCAATCAAGGAAACTTGACTTGAGTAGAGCAGACTTTGCAAGCCTTCGTGCTGGACTGACTGACGTGAGGCTAGAAGTGTGCGATGCTGTTAAAGAGTCGTGGAATAGTTTTAAAACCACATTCATTAGTCTTCAATCGCGTTTCATCCCTCTGAAATGCCCCCGTCGGTCTTCTGTTCAACCAAAGTGGTTTAATCGAGAAATCGGCCAACTGATTAGGGAGAAGATAACTGTGTACCGGCAATCGAAGATCTCGAGTGACTTTGACGAATACCGGAGGCTAGCCAGGGGAGTGAAGTCCAGCATAAGGGCGGCTAAGTGGTCTGAGAAACTGCGAGTGGCGAGACTCTGTAAAGAGAATCCCAAAGAGTTCTTTGGATATGTCAACAGCCGTAAACCAATTCGTCGAACGATTGGCCCTTTTAGGAATGAGGAGGGGGCATTAAAGAATTCAAATGCAGAAAATGCTAACCTCCTCAACGACTACTTCTCCTCAGTGTTTACTGAAGAGTGTGGTCCCATGCCCCAGCCGACGGAATCCTAGTCAGGGGAAAAGCTGGAGGATATGGACTTCACCGAAGGAGAAATCAAAAAGAAGATCACTGATCTAAGGACAAATAAGTCACCTGGCCTGGATAGGTTTCTACCTAAAGTGTTGAAAGAAGTGCGCGATCAAGTGTCACGACACCTGAGCGCAATCTCAACATGTCAACCTGGACCAAATGCGTTCCTAGAGACTGGTGTGAGGCGGAGGTGACTCCTATCTTCAAGAAAGGAGACCGTAACCAAACGTCAAACTACCGACCTATCAGTCTGACTTCGATAGTCGGTAAACTAATGGAAAGCATCATGGTGGACAAAGTAACGTCGTATTTAGAGTCAAACCTGCTACTGAGGAGTTCCCAGCACGGCTTCCGAAGGCAACGGTCATGCCTGACGAACCTTGTGGAATTCTTCCACTTCGTTTTCAGTGTGCACGATCGGGACAAGGCGGTGGATGTGGTCTACCTAGACTTTCAGAAAGCCTTTGATAAGGTACCACACCGCCGCCTTCTCCGGAAAGTGCAAGCGCTGGGCATAGACGGAAAGGTAGCCGGCTGGATCAAGAACTGGCTAAGTGGCAGACGGCGACGGCTGGTGGTGAATGGACAGTCTTCTGAGTGGGTGCCCGTTACTAGCGGGATGCCTCAAGGTTCTGTCCTGGGACCACTACTATTCATCATCTACGTCAACGACATGGACGGTGGCATGGTTGCCAAGATTTCAGAATTTGCCGACGATACCAAGCTTGTTATGAACGTTGCAAAGGATGGAAATACTGACCACCTGCAGGAAGATGTTGGGAAGATTGGGGAGTGGTCGGACACGTGCCAAATGCCCTTTAACGTGAACAAATGCAAAGTGATGCATTTCGGTTACATAAACTGCCAATCTCAGTATATCCTAAAGGGCACTGTTATTAAATCCACCAACACTGAGGACTTGGGTGTAACAATCACTAGTGACCTCAAGTTCTCGAAACAGTGCATTGAGGCGGAGAAAAAGGCCCAAAGGATGCTAGGCTATATTAAGCGCCAGTTTGGTTATCGGAACCAGGAGATTGTACTCTGCCCGTACAACTCACTTGTCTGACCGCACCTGGAGTATGCCGCACAATTTTTGAGTCTTTCATTACGAAAGGAGATCGCGAGATTGGAACGCGTACAAGCCAGGGCAACCAAGCTGATTCCCTCTATCCGACATAAAAGTTATGAGGATAGACTAAGGAAATTAGATCTGTTCTCGCTGGAAACCCGTAGACTGCGTGGTCAGTTCATCGAAGTTTTCAAAATACTTCGAGGGTTCGACAATGTTGACTACCGGGATATTTTCACACTGAGTGAGAACAGAACGCGCAATCACGGCTTCAAACTTGAATTAAAGCGTTACAACCGCAATCTGTGTGGAAATTTTCTCACCTACAGTATCTGCGGTAAGCGGAACGCACTTCCAGTGGAAGTTGTCAACAGTGAATCTGTTGACCAGTTCAAGTCAAGACTAGACAAAGTCTTGAAAAGTGGCCGTTTCGGGACGCATAACAATTGAGCAGTAATGTGCCCGCTCGATTGCTAGTTGAAAGGTACCCTCTTTGAATAGACCGTAAGGTCTCCTAGGGTACTTTCTTTCCTTGTAACTCCTTGTAAGGAGTCCCCCTTTTATTCAGTATTATCATGGAACCAAGAGAATTCCACGATATGGCCGCCCAAACCATCACAGAACCGCTTCCATGCGTCACCGTTGGGGTCAGGTAATAGAGATCAAAGGTTACTTTGGGTGAGCTCCATATGTGTATTCGTCCTTAAAAATAAAAAATGCGAGAAGGATAATTGGTCAGAGAAGATACAATACTTCGACCGGCTTATTATCCATTTATTGTATATTTTGTATCATTTTAGTTCTTTTTAACATTGATTAGGCAAAGAACACGTTTCGCAATGACCGCCCTTCCATGGTTTCCAGCTATATTTATCTTTCGACGAATTATTTTGGTTGATTCTGGTTTAGCTCTTCAGTTACTTTAGTAGCTGTGCCTTCCGTGTCGGGTTTTGCTTTCCAGAGCTAGTTTGTTCTTGATTTTTGGTAGTTTTCGGGAGTTTTCGTTACCGAGGCCCCTGTCATTCGAGTGCCAACAATTCACTTTCTTTGGAAGTCAGGTCACACATTTGACACACCTATACTGATACAAAGATCGATAAAAAAATAAACATCTTGGTCATTATATAATTTACAGAATAAACATAAGTTTGATGAACTATTTGAATTCTTATTTATGGATGAACGTTGGCGGAAATATACGGCTCGAAATATCATCCGTTTCCATTAAGTTTGCCCACCCCTCCTATAGGTCTCCTTTTTTTTCACAGAAACTCCCACCCCTCTTTTTCGGTGATAATGATTGGGATTGAATTATTGGCCCATATTTAATTAAACTTCCCTATCATTTCTTTCTACCTCATTTTTTTAATTGATATAGATTTCGAAACGTAATATTTTATTTTTCTAAAAGCTCAATTGATCTTCCCCTCATTAAGGGGCACAGCGGTGCGTTTACCTGGCCGCTGTGCTGACGAGACTCAGTGCCCTTTCTTGGCCCCAGATTAGCCCCATCTCCGTCTTTCGTCAACACTTTTTTCTCTTTCTGTAACACCTTTCTTCTTTCCTTTGCCTCAAATCATTTGTTCAGACTAGATTTAGGCTTGCTAACCTTTGTTAGTTCACCGCCCAAGTTTTTTGCCCACCTCTAGTTGAAAATTGTAAATCTCTTACTTCTAATGTGATCTTTGAGATTGATGCTGGTAAACTAAAGCGTTGAGGTTAGGTTAATTTTTTGCAAGAAACAAACGGAGGTTTCCTCTTTCTACAATTTTTGGTAATACTTCAGATTAGGGGCGCACGGTAGGTGGGGCTGTTAGTAGGGTGCAATTTTGGGCTACAATATATGTCTTATGACGTCAGACGGTAGCTTCAGATGTGACCAATCACGGCGTTATATTTCTTTATTTGGGGGGTTTGTAACCTTTATTCTGTATTATTTACTAAATATCATCGCCTCTTCTCGTTTATATTTTTTTCTAAGTTAGGTAAGGTTTCTTGATGTCTTTTATTGTTTTTTCCTATTTTATTTTTTTTTTCGTATTTTTTATTTCACTGCCAACGATAACAGCTTTTTACTGGCAACGTCGTAGCTATAAATAGGCAAAATACTCGAACACACGATCAACTGCCACCTACGTAAATACCTGGAAGAGAGGGACTGGTTCTCCCACCATCAATACGGGTTCAGGATGGGCCGGTTCACTCAGGCGGCCGTGACCATCGTTCATGACAGAATACAAAAATAAAACGCCAGATACATCAAAAGACACTCTCCATCAGCAAGGACGTGGAAAAGGCCTTTGATAAAGTGTGGCACGAGGGACTCCGTTGAAAACTCACCAACAATATGGAGTTACTTCTCTGCACCAGAAGGCTTTTCTCGCACTACCTCACTAAACGGAGATGCCACATAAAATATAACATCCTCTCACAACCCTTCACATCACGCTCAGGCGTTCCCCAAGGCTCGGAGCATACTGGCACCCACACTATACATCATGTACACAAACGACACCCCACGCCCACTCGAAAACTGTTGTCACACATATACAGTGTCCTATGCCGATTACGAGACCATTCTCGTCAGTGGCCGTAGTCCAAAAGAAATCGCGCTCCACACACAAAGAATACTAGACGCGAAGACAAATTACGAGGATAAATGGCTTATTGCCACGAACCCTCAGAAGACACATATGACACTCTACGTCACAAGAGACCACTTCATGCACAACCTACAAATCTTCTCACACACACCAGACAGAAACCCTCTAAACCAAACAAGGCTCGAATATACACAACATTCAAAAATCCTCGGGGTATCTTTTGACAAGACCTTCAGGTTTAATATACATCAGAACATAACACTAGCAAGAGCCTCACGTATAAATACATCGCTACGCAGGGAAAAAAACTACAGTTACACATATATAAAACACTCGTGCGACCTATTCTCACGTACGCCCCACTGTGACTCGTCGCCGCGAGTGTCACGTGGCAGCAGAAGGCTCAGCGCATTCAGAACTCCGCTCTGAAGCGCGCTTGCCGCTCTCTCCTGTACACGAGAATGGCCACACTACACGATAACAACAAATCAGCACCCCTCAATACATACGCCCACACCAGACTCACAAAACAACTCGGGAAACTCGAAAGGGACCCATTATACACCACACTACATGTACGAAGGTATGCGATGGCACCGCGATACCCCGCGGCCCATGATGACCACGCGCAACCCATACCGTCCTTCGCATAAACTAAAGGCATCATGAATAACGCGTTTCCAGAGGATCTGACAGGCCCTCCTTCCTGACCAGCCTCCAACCGTCGTCCAGTCACGATCACACTGAGTCCAACCTAACTATACCACGCATCGGTGTCTAGCCACCGACCTAAGTTATTTCCACAACCTTTCCTCTTCGACTGCCTGTCCGCCTGTTTTACACAGTGATCCCTCTCTATCCCTTCTATACACAAAATGAAAAAAAATGAAATGTTTCTCTTTCGTCATCGCTTTTTCGTGTTGTAGTTATGCTTCTTCGTTATTCAAATTCGGGTTTATTTTGCTTGACCGCAAAATAAACCGACAAAATAATTTATTTTGAAATATAAAGTGATATTACCGCAATACGTCAAAAATTCCCATGTTCCCACTGAGTCTGTTTTGGAAGCCATTAAGCCTAAACTCAACTGAGTGATTAGAAGTGCAGCGCTGCCACATCCATCTTGTTTAACTAATCTCTTCACTCTTTGAATTAATAAATTAAAAAAAAATCACTCAATCAAAACCTAACAACCTTCAAAGTAATAATTTTAACAATTAAACATTACTGTTCCTCCCAGAAATTAAACAAATTCCCATAGTACATAAGCAGTGTTGTGACATTTCTCCATTCATAACATAACTTAGCATAATTTCACGGATGACAAAAGCCACAAGGGCCTATCAAAGGTCATCCGCATCCGTCAAAACTCACCCAGAAAAAGCACCATCACCTGGAGAAGACAAAATCAAAGTCCCCCACAATATAATATAACGGATGACAAAAGCCACAAGGGCCCATCATAGGTCATCCGAGTCAAATGGCCTCTTTTTTAAGGCAACCAAACTCCCAAGAAAACTTCATCCAGAGGATTGCGTCAAGAAACAAGGGTATCATCAATCAAGGCTTGTCAAGAACTAAATCATGCAGCTATAGATATATACAAACAATATTAATATATACAAAACTTAGGAACCATCACAACCTTCCCTCCCCATAAACTCATCCAACCTACTCTTAAATACATTTAAATTTGGACTGCCTACTACCCTCCATGGCAATTTGTTCTAGAAGTCTACCATTCTATTGGTAAAAAAATATTTCCTTAAATCCAACCTACACCCTTGCTTTTTAATTTTCAAGTGATGACCTCTAGTCCGATTTCCATCACCTAACTCAAAAAACTTGCTAACATCCAATTTATCTATCCCATAAAAATTTTTAAACAGCTCAATCATATCCCCTCTCACACACCTCCTTTCGAACGAGAACATATTTAATACCCTCAGTCTATTTATATATTCAAGGTGCCTCAGGGAAGGAATAATCTTTGTTACCCTCCGTTGCACTGACTCGAGAAGGTTAATATCATGTCTAAAATGTGGGGACCATGCCTGTATACAGTACTCTAGATGTGGCCTAACATAAGAGTTATAGAGTTTAAGAATAACCTCCTTACTTTTGTAACTGACATTTCTCTTAATGAAACCCAGCACTCTATTTGCCTTATTTCTTGCTTCAATACACTGCTTAGAAAACCTTAATGACTTATCTATTACTACTCCTAGATCTTTCTCATGTTAATAACTGTTCACTTATCAAGGTTGAAAGTCATTTGCCACTTATGTGCCCAGGATAACAATTTATTTAAATCCCCCTGCACTTTAAAATTATCATCAATACTTTAACTACAGCTGCTAATTGGGTATCATCTGCAAAAATTGACACTTTATTATTAACTGCCTCCCCAAGATCGTTTATATAGATGACAAATAATAATGGACCGAGAACTAATCCCTGAGGAACCCCACTGATAACATCCCTCCACTCTGACTTTACACGATTTAGCACTACACTTTGCTTCCTGTCTTACAGCCACTCAGCTATCCAATTTGAAATACGCCTACATATCCCAATCATTTTTAATTTATGAACAAGTCTCCAATGTGGTACCTTATCAAATGCTTTACTAAAATCTAAGTAAATTACATCTACATTCTCTCCCTTATCTACTTGATTTGTTACGAACTCCAGAAAGTCTAGTAAATTAGTCAAACATGATCTACCTGATCTAAACCCATGCTGAGCATCGCTGATTAACCCCTCCCTCTCTAGATGTTGGCAAATCCCTTTTTTAACTATTTTATCAAGAATTTTACAGACTAAAGGAGTTAGGCTATCCGGTCTAAAGTTATTTGGATCCTTTTTACTACCCTTCTTGAAAATGGGGACTACATTCGCTCTCTTCCAATCATCGGGTATTTCTCCATATTCCAGTGACCTAGTATACAACTTCTCCAGAGCTATTGAGAATGGCTCCTCCTACTCTCAGAAAGGCAGGCAAAGAAAAAAATACTCCAATTACAAGAGGAAAAACCGAATTAAACGAACCAGTTAATTTTAATGAACTGCAGACCCATATTTCCTAATCTACGCTATCAGGTGATGCCAAAGACATCATGAACGTTCTTTTTAAGTTTTTCGAATCATCTTTTGCCAAACAAGAACAAAAAATCATCTCTCTCGAAAAATCTAAAGAAGAAATGAGATAAAAAGTCTAAAATTGGAAGAAAAGGTTGATTCTTCCGACGCCTATGAAAGACGAAAGACGATTATATTCTCCAGCAATATACCTGAAGCCACTAATAATGAAAACTGCAGCAATATCATCCGCAAACTTATTAAAGATAACTGTCACATCCAAATGCAAGAATCCGACATCTATGTTGCTCATCGTATAGGTCCCAAGCCTAAAGTACAAGGTCCCGACAAAAGAAACATAATTGTGGAGTTGCGCAGAAGTGATCTGAAGCGTGACATCTTCTCAGCATGCAAAGAATTCAAACCTTCATTCTAAGTAAACGAACAACTGGCTCCAAATCGCAACAAAATCTATTTTGTACTCCGCCAAGCTAAAAAGAAATTATCCACAAAGATCTCCGGCTGCACTACCAGAGATGGCTCCCTCAACATTTTCCTGCCATCACCCTCCGGTCGCCGTGACCTACGTATAGTCATCAATACCCGAGCTGCCCTCCAAAAGTTTCTGTCGGAACACCTCAATTCGACGCTTGCAGACTTTAATGGTGAGAATCTAGGAACGATCAGTAATAATACCTTCGGCGATTACTGCTTTATATGAGACAAACAAAAAACAAACAAACCATGTTTTGACCTAGCATTCACTTACTTTTATTCAATTGTATTACATACTTTATTCCTTTTTCTCTTATTAAAGTTATCATAAAAATTGAATTTTAACTGTTTACAGATATATTTATACGTAATTGCAATTTGTAACCTTTAATTTTTAAATTCCAATTGAACTGCCTTTATGTTTGAACAACTTGATCACTTCAATAATATCGATCCAGACATAAACTATTTTGATGAATTCTATCCAAATTGAAAAGAAAATTACGTAAGCAACCAATACTATGATTGTGATAAATTTAACACTACATTTTCATTTGAAAAAAACAGACCTGTCCATTTTAAATCTTAATATTCGATCATTGCACGCAAACATTGATGAATTTTCAGTATTTTTGTCAACACTCAATTATAAATTTTCTGTTTTGACATTCACCGAGAGCTGGCTAACAAATAATAATAAGCACCTTATCAGTTTCCCAAACTATAACTCTTTTCATTCACTACGCGATGTAAACAAGATAGGGGCAGGTATAAACGTGTATATATCTGACAGACTCAATACTAAAAAGGTGGACGAAATTAGTATTTCCTAAAACTATATTGAAACTTTATTTATCGAAGTAAAATCAAATGGTAAAACAATAATCATTGGAACCGTATATAGACCTCCTTCTGGTGACCCTGAGATGTTTATAGATAAGATTGCTGAATTAATCAATTACTTCAATGTTACAAGCTATAACGACATAATAATTACAGGATATTTTAATTTCGACCTATTAAACTTTGAAAACCACGCATCAACTCAATCCTTCCTCAATACTTTTTATTATCATTCCTTACTTCCAATTATAATAAAACCGACAAGAATAACCCAAATCTCAGCAACACTAATTGACAATATTTACAGAGTTCACCCCAAAATTACTCTTCCGGTATTCTCCTTTGTGACATATGGGACCATCTTCCTATATTCATGATCCAAAAGTCCTTTTTCAACCTAGCGAATAATTAACGAAAATACCTTAACAAACCTCTATAACTATGTTCTAAATCAGAATCTATTTCCTATATAAATGACATCGATTCTGCTACCGAAGAGTTAATTTCACGGCTAGACGATGCTTTTAAACTTGATTGTCCTCTAAAATCTAAAACCATATCATATAAACACAAAACAAAACCTTGGATAACAAACGCAATTATAAATAACATCAAAAAACGTCAAAAATACTTTTCTCTTTATAAGCTTAGTCAAAATCCAGAACACACCTAAAAATTTTCGGAATCAAGTTACTAACCGAATTAAAATAGCCAAGAAAAATGATCACCATGAACGATTTAATCAAACGAAAAACAATATAAAACAAACTTGGAAATTAATCAATTCTGTGATAAAACGTGAAAATACTAAAGGAACAAACCAAATTAAACAAATTATCATTGACGGCAAACCCGTTGATGACAATAAGGAAAAAGCAAATAAATTCAATAAATTTTTCAGACAATTTCATGTTTCGTTGCGATAAAATATATGTAAACGAAAACAGTAAGCGACAGCGGTGCCGTTTCAAACAATCAACGCGTAGGGATACATTTTTCGCGGGTTCCCATTTAAGTTTAAAAGACATTGTTCAAATTTCATATTTTTTTTTTAATTAATCGTTTTACGTAAGTATTGTTTGTCATTAGGTTACCAGGTTTTTTTTTTCCGCCAGTAAAAAGCTGTTGTCGTTCCCAGCGATACAAAAAATACGAAAAATAAAATAGGAAAAAAACCAGTAAATTCAAGGTGACTGCTCGTGGGGAAGATATTACTGTTGGGGAACCACCCTACGATGATCCTGAGTTTCAATCAATTGGGGGGTCTGAGGGGCACAGCCCCCAAGTATATACTCACATATATATATATATATATATATATATATATATATATATATATATATATATATATATATATATATATATATATATATTATTCTGATTACCTTTTTTTTGTTGTAATTAAATAATTTATTTTTTGGTAGTCTCTTTAAATAACCTTGAATGAATTCTGGCATTTTACGAACCCTTTAAAGCCAACCTCACGCACTCGCTTACGCCTAGTTTTGTTTGAGCCTCCCATTGAACTGGAGCGAGGCCTACCTCACACTCTTCATTCACGCGCGGCCTCTCAGCTTTCGGCCGCCTATTTATGCATATACAGACCCACAGACTAAGTTGCACACCATAATTCCTCGACACACATATATGATTACCTGGCCACTTGGGAGGGTTGTTGCATTGGATGACGAAAGTGCGTACCACCCACCCAATTTTATATAAATCGCATACATGTGGGTGCTACCACCCAGGTTAGTAAGCCCCTTACTAGATAGAGCTTTCCCTTCTGCGTTTGGACCCGGGCTCGTAACTAGTCAGGGAGAGGCCCGATTCTATGGGACTGACCCTGGTTTGCCCCTCCGGTAATCACAGCGAAATATTGGCAATTACCAACCTATCTCTTCTCGTCCCGAACCCTTCAATGCAGGTCGTGGTGGCCTTGGGGGCCCGCCGACTGGACTTTACCTACAAATGCGGAAAACCTTTAAACAACAGGTTTAGGTTGAGTGAGTTGCGTTCCTCTCTTGCTTCATGTAGGGATTCCGCCCATAGTCCGGAGGATGTCCCGTATGCCATGCTTCGACTCCTAGGAACTCGAGCCATGGCATTTCTGTAAGATCTGTTCAATGTGATTTTTTTTAGGAGCTCATCTGGCGACTGCCCACTTGGACATAAATCGCCGTACTCACGATAGCCTAGTACTAGGCTAAATTAAAATAACAATATTCAGGAAAAAAATACAAAAACAAAAGAAAACAAAATTTTAGAAAAAGAAAAAAAGGCAGAAAGCACGCTCACGCGTCAAAGTGAGACCCGGCGCACGGACGTGCGCCCCCCCCCCGCCAACTAAAGATGAAAAAGTTAGATAAGTTAGAGGAGGCCCACCTCCTCTAAAAATTCAAAAAGTTCACAAGAAAGTGTGCACGAACTCGTCAAGAGTACAAGGAAGAAGCGGTAGCGACCCCGTTCACCCCGGTACCGAGACAGGGAACGTGCGCGAAGATCACCCAGACTGGGGCATGACACAAGAATGTGCCGAACAGTCCGGGGGACAATGCAGTTTTCACAATAAGGCACAGGCGAGCGCTCCATCAAATGGCGGTACGTCCCGCAAGTGTGTTCAATTCGGAGATGACAGAAAGCAACTTGAATCCGTCGCTGCATTGTGGGGGTAGGTCCATGGGAACAGTCGCGGCGCAATGGCACGCAACTTTAAGTTTCCCTCGACCGTCTCCCATCTTCTTTGCCAAGCAGCCCGAAGAGCTGCCCGTATTCCTGCCATGTAGTTGGTGTGAGGAAGAGCAAAACGCTGGTTCGGTCGTCCAGTCATCGCAGACTCTTTGGCGCGTGCATTCCCCGCAATTCCTACATGCCCAGGAACCTAGCAGAAGATAACCTCGACATCCACCCGTCTAGCCAAAACCATGGCGTCACGGATATCGCGAACCAGGGGATGCGGAGATTCCATGTTCAATATGATCTGGACCAAGAGTATCCTCATATATTCCTAGCGAATGTCTACTGTGCTCGCTTTTCGCAAACTGGTGAGAGATCATTCTATGTGCTTCAGGTGGTTTCCACTCAATTTCTCTAACCTCTTGTGTGTGCAAGTTGGATAAATTGCTAAATATCAGATTAGACTTTTCCTGTACAGCGGAGGCCGCCTTTCCTCTGTCTGGAAAATAATAGCTGCGAGGCATTCCTTCGTAAACAGCATTGGCCGCGGTATTCTTTGACCTAAATGTAGATACAGTATCTTAGAAACCCTCCACACGATGGGGTCTCTGTGACCCCACTGACTTTTTATCTCTGAATTTCTGCGAGATCATTGATTCCCCGTATGGGTGGAGGTGGGGGAGGCCTTTCTCCTACAACATGGGGGGAAAAGGGCGTCCCGCATGGAATTGCCCTCATTGTCACACTCTTTACCCTGAACATCATTATCAATAGTATCACCTCGGTGCTGCTGGAAGATGTTCTCGCTACAGTCTACGTGGACGACCTTTCGATCTCTTATGGTACCACCCACATGTCAACTCTAGAGCCTCGACTCTAACAGGCATTTAAACGCATGTCTCAGTTGCAAAAGTGCACATGTTTCGGTTTTCTTTAGCCAAGACACACCGTTATTTGATGGAGAATTCCCTCGCACCTTACTTTGACAAGTGCGTTGTACCCAGGACTGTTCGGCACAATCTTGTTTAATCTCTCACTCTGGGGTGATCTCCGCGCACGTTACGTCTCCCGGTACAGGGACGAGCGGGGCTGATACCGTTTGTCTTTTGTACTGGGTTCGTCACACAGACTTGTAGATTATTTAACCTTTTGGAGGAGACTAGGATCCTCCCTTTTTCAATCTCTTTGGCGTTGGTCGCATGAACCTGCGGCGGGGGTTGCGTTCGGTGTGAATTTAACTGAAAGGGACGTCATTCTGGACAAACAGTTGTCATAATAAACACAAAGATGTCTAAACTAATTGAAAGCATTTGAGAGAAATTCGTTTATATTAATTGGAAAGCTCCAGAACTAGTATGAGTGATAAACTATATTGTATATAGCTTGGATATAAATTAATTTTGCGATATTCGCAACATGTATTGTTATGATCTCTTGTACATGTCGTTTTGTGTAAATAAAGTAAGTTATAGTGTGTGTAGCTTTCTTTGTTTCAATACTTCAGAGGTATTCACCCCTCTGGCCCCGTAAGCCCTGTGTGGAGATATTTTCCCTCCACATCTACCACTTCGATGCTTAACATGATTTCCGAGAGGTTCTCACTACCATAGCGGACAAGGTGTTGGATTTCTATCCCTGGGTGTTGGGTTTGATTCTGGGCGAGAGCGGGCACGAAGAAGAGAAATCATTTGTAGGGGTGCAGCCGCCAATAAGACGGTGCGTCGAGTCTGGGTGTACTCCGAGACAGCGCTGGACACGTGTGTCATCCCAACACCAGTCTTTTCCTCCCTCATTTCCGCTCACATAACATATCACTCTTCCGCTCTGGAATCTGTATTTTCATATCCATACCCTCCTTACTCGGGTAGCTACGAAGGGCTCCCTACTATCTGGAGTGTGTGAAAGCACCTTCCTCTCCAATGAACACCGACTCTTTGCCCCCTCGGGATTGCCAGTTATTGTCATCCTGATCTTTATGTGAATTTCTTTATCTGGTTGGAGGAATGGAACGACATAAATGGTAATCACATTATATGGTGACAGTCACTAATTTAAGATGGTGAGTTCCCTCTACTAACCACAGCCGGTGTGGTTTAACTTCGTTCATGGGAGGGGGGAGGGGCGTCATAGCAACAGAACTCCACCTTCAGAAATGAGGTCAGGTCAGCATTACTAAATTCAGCAGCAGGAGTTAAGTTTGAGTACTTGTGATCCTTGTTCAAGCTTGTTACTAGAGCCTTACCATGCCCCTGCAGTCCCAATACAACCTTGTGTTACAGCTTAGCCGTGGATAAACATAGTTTCTGATGAGTGAAGTTAAGGTACATCGGTTATGTTTACTTATAGGATAGAGTCATGATGTATGCCATACTGTGTAGCGACCATTGGATCGAATCCCCAGTAAAACATTAAGTCTCCACGGAGAATGAAAATCCATCGATTCTAGCGGTGATCAGTGCTAAAACCGCTACTAAATTTTAACAGCGGCGAACCAAGCAGGTCTATGGGTCATGCAAATCTCACGTTGTCTTCATCTTCTGTCCGTAACGAGTCGCTGGCTCAATGTAGCCAGCTACAACCAATGCTACCAAAGGTAATTGAGGTCACTGAGTTCAAATATGATATAAGTTGACCACCAGGTCACGCCATCTAGTGGCTAGAGGTGCTAAATCGACCATTTTCGCCGCAGGTCTACTAGATCATGTCCTTCTAGTTTATTTACAACCTCAATAACTACAGTTGAGTTTTCTATGCTTTGTTGTCCTTAATAATTTTTATTATTTCTCTTTAGTCTATTTATCCTTTTTTTTTAGTGAAAATGTCTTTGTTATTGAAACGTTTGATCTTTTCCCTTCCAAAAACACACCATTAGAAGTCGTTTTATTTTTGGTTAACACAAAAAAGACCAAGCAAATGTTAATTTCTAGGATATTATAGCCATTTCGAATGTATTTTCACTATGATATATCGTGAAATGAGAAATAATATCAAAAATATGAGTGTGTATATATATCTCAACTTTTCTTGGATTTCATTAAAGTTTCTTCCTAAATCTTTGGATAATTGCGTAAAAAAATATCAATATCCTCGCGTCAAACTCACTCCAAGCTGTTGCCC
Source organism: Ceratothoa steindachneri (assembly GCA_963969495.1). Lineage (NCBI taxonomy): Eukaryota > Metazoa > Arthropoda > Malacostraca > Isopoda > Cymothoidae > Ceratothoa > Ceratothoa steindachneri. The sequence goes on from OZ018326.1 coordinate 110,163,121, forward strand.
TAATTTGTATATACTAAAATAATAAATCAGCTGGGCTAAAAAAAGTTCACCCTATGTTACGCATTTAAGAAGAAAATCTGAGCTCATATTTTTAAAATGAACCTTCTTTTTGTAGGGGGAGGAGGTAAGAGAAACTACTCAAATTGGTAGATATATGTAAACCTCCAATATAACTCATTCCCATTGTCCCCATAAAGCACTAGTGGTTTCTCTTATCCTTCCGTCTCCTCCTGCTGTTACAAGACGTCACAAATACCTTTCGATGTAACTGAAAAACTCCGAAGCTTGGATAAGGAAATTTTGGAAATCTGGTAATTTTGCGAATTATGCAATGGTATTTAATATAAAATTATAGTATAAACAGTTTACAAGATATTTTCTTACCTTGCAATTCTCTGAGTACAAAGACCGTGTTTTTCGAGGAGTGTAAATAGATCTCTCCGATATTGGCGGGTCAAAATAGCGTAGAGGTAAGGGTTTGCGCAGGAGTTGAGTGGGTAAAAAGTGACCAGAAGAATTTTCGCATTTGAGACGCTAATAAGGGGTGATCCTGCCACGGCTGTCAATCTGAGGCATGAAAAAAACAACTATATTAGGCCATATATAAAAATTTGAAATTTTTGAAACTGAAAAATCCTTTGTATTATAAATTCAATCTAAATTACTTCATAATTTCTATTTCGGTTCATCTGAATGTGACAGGTAGCCTCGTCTATTGTGAATTTTAGGTGTTTGTATTTTATATGTTAGTTAATTGAACTAGATTAATATAGGGGACTATGGCTAAATCAATGCTTAAATAAACTTAGTTAACCTGACAACTAATTAAAATGGAAAGTATACATAAAAACCAACAAATCACTATTGGACACAGGATCAATAAAAATCAACTGATCCTCTATTTCTTCTTGAAAATTGTGACGAAATATTTGTATAATGACTAAAAATCAGCAAACGCTTTTCTTAAGGGGACTGTACATATGTACATGTGGCATGTTTATTTGTAGAACTAAACTCATGGCATAAGTTTTGGCAATGTAAATTTCGTTTAAGAACATCCGTCTAAACAAAGAATGGTACCAAAATGTTCACTAAGGGTAACTCTATAGCGGTTCCGGTTGATGATCCGATTAATTTTGTAGAGAAGCTAAGGCGGCCTTACAGTCGAGTTTGGTCTGACACCAAAGTGTTCTTTCGGGTAATTTGCTTGTAGGCTGGGTTCGAATGGTAACCTGGTTGTGCTTGGCAGAAGGAAGGACTCTGAAGAAAAATGGCGGTCTTTTGGTTTTAATCTTGGCTTAGGGCTACCTCAGTTTGCGGAAGGGCAATTGCTGAGTTTTCCGTGGCTTTTCGTGTGCTCACGACTTTGTTGACTATCAGTGTTAATACTCAGCGTTTCTTGTAAGTCTCCTTCTGCGCCAGGTTATTGGGACTATGCCGGACGGATTGAGACGAGGTACTGACTGGTGATTCTAATAATAATGATAATAATAATGAAAGTGTTGTATGTTTCTGCCCGCATATTTATACTAACCAATTAAGGGGACGTGGATTCGCTTCGCTAATGTGAACGCGGGGCGGAGCCTATCGGATCAAAAGGTATGTGCGTGTGTTCTCTACTAAGAATGCTGGGCGGAGCTTGTTTGGTCAAATGGTGTGTGTGCATCAAGATATTATCTAACTTTGGGAACCTAACCATGCTTTACCAACCAACATTTATAGCAAGATTGATATTGTCTTTCCACGGGTTCATGTAAACTGGCGAGTCAGATCAGGTGCCGTTTTATTTCTATACATCTATTTCCACCGTCTTTGTTATCGATGTTGCTAGACCTTCCACTCGTATCTGTTTCCAAATGTATGGACGTTTGTACATTCACGTGGGAGCACATTTAGAAAAAGAATTTTAGACGCACATCTGGCGACTGCCTACTTGGGCCTAAGGCGCCGTATTCACGACAGACTAGTACTAGGCTACATTAAAATAATATGCAAAACAATAACAATAAAAAAAGCAAAAAGGCAACAAACAGTAAGCACGCATCAACGTTGGGGAAAGGCCTGCCTCCCCCTGGCGCAGAAACGTGCAACGTACAAAAAAACAGTTAAATAATGTGGAGGAGGCCCACCTCCTCCAAAAAGTCAAAGTACATAAGTCAGTGTGCACGAATACGTCCCGAGTACAAGGGAAGAGCGAGAGCAACCCGCTAATCATGGTACCGGGACAGGTAGCGTGCGTGAAGATCACCCAAACTGGGACACTACACTAGAATATGCCAAACAATCTGGGGGACAACACAGTCATCACAATATGGCGCAGGCGAGCGCTCCATTAAATATCGGTGCGTCCCGCGAATGTGTCCAATTCGAAGACGACAGAAAGCAACCTGAAGCCGTAGCGGCATTGGGAAGGGTAGGTCCATGGGAACAGTCACGGCGCAATGGCACGCAACTTTAGGTTCACATTGACCGTCTCCAATATTCCTTGCCAAGCAGCCCGGAGAGCTGCTCGTATTCCTGCCATATAATCGGTGTGAGGAAGAGCGAAATGTTGGTCTGGTTGCCCAATGCTCGCGGACTCTTTGGCGCCCTCATCGGCGCGCTCATTCCCCGCAATTCCTAGATGTTCAGGAATTCGGCAGAAGAAAATCTCAACATCACGGATATCGCGAACCACAGTATGCGGAAATTCCGATGCGCCCGAAAGGTAGCGATAAATCACATTCCGCTTTCCGAACCGGCACGTCGCGTAATCTCCAGTACCGAACGATGTATTAGAACCAGCTTGGTCGTGAAGCCAGACGCAGCGCCTGGCAGAGCCCAGTTGACTTCAAATAGAGGGGATAGGGCTTTGAAACTGATCCCATCTTGGGACTAGGAGCCATCCGTATGCACTGGCACGGTTCCACCGTGACACGAAGTATGCTCCCAAAAGGTCAAATGCAATACTCCTGGCGCTGTTGAAGCTTTGAGAGCAGAGGCGTAGCGAAAAATAGTCAAAGGTGGTATAATCCAGGGTGGCGTCCTGGGCAGAACCAGGGGCAGCATCGGCCCCGAGAGCTATACTTAGCTCACGAAGGAGTTTCTTGGCCCTAAACCAAAAGAACTTAGGGCATGACTCGAGTGTCTCGGCGGCATAGGCACCACCGGGATCATCCGCAAATGCTGTGAGAGCTCTTAGCGACCCAGGTAGGTACCGGGCTCGCGCGTACAGGCGATTGGCATCTTTCCAGTATCGATAAGTAGTCCCTCAATGGGGGAAGTGCGGAAGCCACCGGTCGCCAGGCGAACGCCGGTGGGGTGGATCGAGTCCAACTTCCGCAATACATTCCGGCTGTGGATGCATAAAGCTCTCGTCTGTAGTCGAGCTTCGAACGAAAAAGGATCGATAAAACAGTAAAGCATTAGCCCTATCAGCGTCCCATGCGCGGAACATCATGGAGCGAAGAATATCCATGGCACTGGTACAAGAGACCCTAAGGCTGCGAATATGAGCCTCCAAGGTGAGACGTCTGTCAAATACAAGACCAGGGGAACGGTGCAAGTCCACCAATTCCAGGCGCACCCCATTTAAAAAAAACTTGAGTCTGAGTGGAGCCGTGGATGGCGGCAGAGGTGCAAGGAAGACCAAAGCCTGTGCGCTTCGGCATAGGGAGGGACGCGGTTCAATGCCTTGTGAAGTCGACGCTCCAGAGTTGGCATCTGGGCCGCGCCAAAAGAGATCGAAAGGTCGTTCACGTAGAGAGTAGTGAGAACATCTTCCTGCAGCACCGAGGTGATTATGTTAATGCTCAGGGAAACGAGCGTGCCACTGAGGACAGTTCTTTGTGGGACACACTTATCCGGTTCGATTAGGCCGGAGAGGGCTCCCCCACCCGTATGCGGAATCGACGATCTCACAAATATTCAGTTATAAAGATTGGGAGGTGTCCCCTCGCCCCAATCCTGTGGAGAGTCGCCATGATTCCGTATCGCCATGCGGTATCATAGAACTTCTCCAGATCGAAAAACACCGTGGCATAGTGCTGTTTACGAAGGGAGGTCTCGCAAACGGCATTTTTCAGTCGGAGCAGAGCATCCGAAGTGGAGTGAAACTTGCAGAAGCCGCACTATGCAGAAGACAGATGGCCTCCGCTGTCCAGAAAAACAGGCTACTCTAACATTTACCAATTCCTCCATCAACTTGCACACGCAGCGGGTAAGAGAGATTGGGCGTAAACCGTCCAGGGCAGAGTGATCTCTCCTAGGTTTGCGAAAAATGAACACAGTAGCGATTGGCCAGGAATCTAGGATTATACCCTCTTCCCAGATCCTGTTAAACAATCCTAACAGAAAGGCTATACCTCGCTTATCCAGGTGTCGACTCATAGAGTATGGGTCATCGTACGTCCAGGGGCGGTGTCCTTGCACGTAGCGAGAGCTGAACGCAACTCACACAAAGTAAACCTGTCGTTAAAGGGTTCTCCGCCTCTGTAGGTAAAGTGCAGTTGGCATTCTTCCGTGACATCACGACGCGTATTAATGCTGGCGGAGCACCATCCCGGCTATAGAATGCAGAGAAAGCGGCGTTTATAGCGTTTATAGCGCATGTAGGCATAACGCTTCTGTTTGACGGTAGTCTCACACTCCACAGACCAGCACGAGAGTGGTGGCCTCCAAAACGGCGAGACGTTCTAAGAATAGTAGTTAGGCCTCGGCGATAAGGTTGCCGGAGAAAAACTCAACGGCCTCATCGACCGTCCTAAACTCCTCGACAGAGATAGAGAAATCAGTCATTTCCTGAAATATAGAACACCGCGCCTGCGCAAAGCACCAACTTGGCGGGCTCTCGGGTGGCAGCAAGTTAGAAAATGATATTTGAATGGGAGAGTGATCACTACCTTGAAGGTCATCGAACCCCTCACCTCCCCCCCAAATAAAAATCAGTCTGTTTATCCGGAGAGCACAAAGATAGATGAGACATGGAAATAAACCGTGCAGTAATGAGTAAACTCATCCACATTTAGGCCACCTATCTCCAGCTCGTCGATCAGGTCGGCTAGGACTTGCGCCCTGAGATTAATCCAGTACTCTTCCTGGATGGGGTCTCTAACGTTCAAATCTTCCTAGCAAGAGAAAGTGCCTCGGTACTGACAGTGGAATGTACGCCGAAATATCAGTATACGTCCTATCCAGGTGCAGCTGCATAGCTACTAAAGCCAAGAGAAGAACGAACACATCATGCCTGGTATAAATCGCGCATCCTTCTGCCCGGTCCCCTCCCTTGGTGGTGGGGTCGAAAACCCTTATACTCCGGGAGGTTGGGCAGGATTTCACGCGCCTAGCATTGTCTCCTGCAAAAAGATCGCTAGTGGGGAACGGGACGAGACGAGCCTCCGCAGCTCCTCCCAGCTGGCCCGGAGTCTGGTGGGGGCCTTCTTCGAAGAGAAAACACTCACTGGAATGGTCGTACGCTTCCCGGAGGCAGTACTCCGGGCGCTGTTGGCCGGACATTACGCTTAAGGCGCGGTCGACATCGAGGTCTAATCGGGGGAAGTTGGGCGCGCTATGCCATTCTTTTCCTCCCTCCGCCTAGAAAGCTTAGGTGAGCGGGGCAATTTCAGGGGCAGGGATCCCTCTTTTGGAGGATCCACTGTCTCTGAGCCTCCTCTAAGACCAATGGGTGTAGGCGAAGGAGCAGAATATTCTTTTGTTCTGTCCTCCTTTAGGGGGGCAGCTTTAGGAAACCCCGGAAGATGGCCTCACGACCAACCTCAGGGGTGTTGCCTCGTGTGAGTTTAACGACACGGTGGATGCACGCGGCTGTTTCCCCTTACGGGAAACGGTCACTCTTGGGGAAGATGGGGGAGCCCTGGTGTTAGCTGTGGCTGGGAGTGAACCTTTTATGCAGCCAGCTTTACCAGCGGAGCGCCAGGGGTGGATAAACCTGCAGAAGGGTTTCGACTGGGAGCGGAAACGACCATCCTCGTATGCCTGGAGGATCCAGGATCAAAGGGTGTCTTTCTTAATATTGTGGCATAGGATGTACCAGGTAGCGAAATGAGAGAAGCTCCTGGGCCTGAGCGACCAGGATTTCTTTCTCATGGAGATAGGCACCACATTGCTTCGAAGAAGCAGAGTGTGGCTCTCCGCAATTGACATATTTGGCCACACATGATTTAGACTTATCTTGTGCGGCCTTTGGAGTACCTTACACAGACTTCAGGTAACCCCCACCTAGCAAGTCTACACCAGCGATTAACATGTCCGAAGCAGTGGCAGTAATAGCACCTCCGCTGCAGTGGCACAAATACCTTCACGCGGTAGCAATACCAACCGGCACGCACCGACTCAGGGAGTTTGTCGCAGTCGAACGTGACGAAGAGTGTAGGGGTGGGTCTCGAGGCCCGTCCCTGTTTTCTAATTACACGTTCGATTTTATTCGCCACATGGTCGGCCAGTTCTAAGGTGATTTCATCTATGGAGTAGTCCACTAGTTAACTTGCATAAGCTACTCCTCTCAGGAACTTCATGTTTGAGTGCGGCGTCACACTCACAGCCGTCATATCAAGTGTCCAAAGGGCACTAATCATGGCCACCTCGGAGGGCTTCTACTCAAAAGGCCCCGTTCCGGAACGGGGTACCTTCGGCTCTCTACCACTCCCTCTAGCCAGAGCTCCCCTATGATTTACCATGTTGCCCTTATCCAGCATTCTGTCATTAGTGGAGCGAATAACAAGGAAGCGTTTGAAGCCAGTGAACTCGAAAACGCCAGGTAGCCTCTGAATGAGGCTTCCCAACGTAATCGATGCTCCGCTCTGCGCATTTCTGGTCTTCGTCTTTGACTCCCCACCCGGGGGAGCAAAGGGGCCGAACTTTCCAATATTGGCTTGGTCGCTTACCAAAACATCAGCAGACTCGTCTGTCCCCGCGGCTCCGGCGGAGGAACAGGAGCCCTTATTATTTTTAATCTTATTCTTACTCTTTTTCTGTTTAGGAGAGGAGGTCAGGGAATGAACCCCTATGCCAGATAGGCCGGCCCTGCCAAGATCATTTTCTAAACTGACAGGGTCCTGCCCGTCCCAGGAGCACCACCCAAGGGAGGAGACCACTTCTCCCCTGGAGTTTTCACTGGATCCCAAATTCGCAGTTGTTTCTGATGATTTCTTCCCGTTGTGTCTCAATGAAAAAGAACGTAAAGCATCGACGTCCTTTGTGGAAGTCACTGAAAACTTTCTTCTGGGCAATTTTAAATCTCCAAATTACCGAGAAATAGTAAACAATTGAAAGCTTATGAAAAGATGTGATGTAGAATGTCACTTAAAATGCATTTTCTGCATTTTCATCTCGATATTTTCCTGAAAATTTGATAACGGTTAGTGATGAACATGGTGAACGTTTTGATTAACAACAAATTTTGCTTATGGAGACGAGGTACCAAGGAAAGTTTAATCCAAATATGATAAGGGATTATTGCTGGTCTTTACAAAAACAAACTTTGATGTCTAACAAAAGAAAATCGAGAAGGCTACAGCAAAATTTCTTTAAACTTTAAGTGCATAACAAACTCAATAAATACAATAAAATCTATATAACTTGGGAGGGAGAGGGGGGGGGGGGTAACTTCGCTAGTGATGTACACTGTCTGTCATAAGTCAGAATAAAGAAGGAAGGTCCCCCACTTTTGAAATATTTTTGCTTAAAAATTAAAAAAATACAAAATAAATAGATTTTTTATTTATTAATCAGAACAAATAGCAAAAAGGAGGAGGGGGGGGGCATTACACAAAATATAGACGTGATAGAGAATTTTGCTTTTCAAATTCGGATTCAGCGCCCTCGAACTAACTAGAAACACTTATTCACACGTCTTTAACAAACAAAAAGTTAAAATTTGTTGCCTAGTATTATGCGCGCCCTCAGGTCTTTGATGGGAATGGGCCGATGGGCCCTGCCTTTCCACGCCCTTCTAAGAGCGTTGTCCCTAACGCGCCGGTCCCACCGGGAGCGGTCAATTATGGGCCGCCACATTGCCTTCTTGGCAGTCCCCTTAGAAAGTAAAAGGGGGACTGCTGCTGGAAAAAGGGAGTCGCCCAAGGGCGGCTCCAGAGAAGGGGGTGAAGGGGAGTTCCCTACCACGATAGGCGAAGAAAGGAGTAAGACTCCTCTCCGGTTAAAGAGTTTTGGAGGCTCCCCTACGAAAGCATAGTGGGGGAACTCCATTTTCTCCGTGGAGCTGCATGAGAGTGGCTCTGATGATGGTCGAGGGGAAGGTAAAGAGGAAGTATTATTTTTTTTCACTCATTATTGGGTATGGTGACCCCTTTTATAGCACGGGGGGCAAACGAACATCACCCCGCGCAGTAGCTCGCTTTGCGAGTGGCCATTTAAAGCCACTGCTTCCGCCTAGTGACCTGGCAACCCATCGGAATATCGACTCCACCTTAGGTACGGCGTAAGAAAATGCTAGATAGTGAAAGGAGAGAGAAAGGGTATGTAACGAAGGTGAAGGTAGGGGTGAAGCAGGTTGTTAAAAACCCACCCTTCCAAACTGGAGCTCAGGGGTGAGAGGGCGTTGTTCTCTCCAGCCTCAGATCCGATCCGGGATGGTTGGCTGAGAAAAAGCTGGTCGGTGTCTACCCTGTGAAATCAGATGCCGACAAGAGAAAGTTGTATGGAAGGTGAGGAACCAAGGTAAGAAGACAGGATGTCAGAAAGAAGCAGAAGAGGCTAAGCTGAAGCCGGACGGGGCGCTGATTAACGCCAGCACACCGCCAGGAAGGCAAATCGTCGCACCTCTTACGGCGGGCGTGGGAGCACAACGATTTCACTTGCTTTATTACAAAATATTCTGCTTTGCATTGATACAAAGATTATTAAATTGTAATTTTTACATTATTTACAAGCATTTGATTTGTATTACATTAATTAATTATTACAGGATGGTATATTATTTCAATGTTCGATTTGTGTGGCCAATTTCAAGATTTTATAGTGTCAACGGGGTGCTCATTTGTGAGGTTCCTTGTTGGATCTACTCCACTTTGCAATTGGGTGTTACAACTCCAACGAACGACTTTAAGACCACTTGTGGTGATTGATGCTATTCCCAGCATGATACTGAGTCAAGTCTCATTGGGCACAAGTAACGAGTTGGCTCGGATATCATCACCCTATTTATGAGCCCATAGCTTGGAAACTCCTTAAATCTTAATCGCAAACCTCTGGCCAACACAGAAAAAGAGGATGAGGACCGGAAACCGGCAAATCACGGAAAGTGGAGAGCCGTCGTACAAGATTTTCTGCTCAGGTTGACCTCTAGCTAGAAAGAATCGCTTTAATCATTAACTCTTGGTCTGTAGGGTATGGGGTGATTAATAGAACCTATGAAATTAAATTATTACTTTTATTGTCCTGTGAGATGGCCAATAACATATGAATGGTATAATTAAATGATCTGACTATGGCTTTACTCAACCAGAGCAATAAACATTATAGGAATATTGAATTAATTATAGTTTTTCTATTACTTGGTACGTAACAACTGTAAAAAGTATTGATTATTCGAATTTCATGCACTTAAATCATAACACTGGTCAACAAATCTTTTAACTCTTTTCCCCTGACTTAAGTTTGAGACCTGTTCTTGGGAAATTCGGGGTCACTGAGTTTAAAAATGGCAATATTTTTCTTCTATCTCGTCAAGTTTTCTATTTTATTGACTGGTCCATATTGGTCCCACTCAGGGTAGCAGGCCATCTTAGGTTTGGTATTCTTCTTATTTTATTTTATCTATGTATTTAGACTTCTCTTTATGCACATCTAGATATATAATGCAATTGTGTATGATATAATTTTGTGTTTTTTTTTCAGATTTGCTTTATGAAATAACATTCAATAGTATGGCCTCATTACGAAGGAAATGTTTGAATTCCCCTGACTCGTTTTGCTATATATGTACTTGTTTTACTGCACCAACTCAAAGAATGAACATTAGTATCTTTGTAAAAAGAGCATACTTGGCTTACTTTAAGATTAAATTAGGTGATCAGGATAAACCGTGGGCCCCGCACAATGTTTGTAAGCAATGTGTAAAACATCTACGCCAATGGACAAAGGGCACAAGGAAACAACTAGGATTTGTCATTCCTATTGTGTGATGGGAGTCAATAAACCATGAAAACGATTGCTACTTTTATCTTACAAAGACTTCTAATTATTGCAAGAAAACGTGATATAAAATAAGTTACCCAAATCTTGATTCAGCAATTCGTCCAGTGTTTCATTCAGATGAAATTTCAGTATCTATATTCACTGGACGATGTAAGTGATATACGTGAATCTGATGTAAGCAATGAACTTGACAGTGATTCAGACTTTGTACATAAATCGACCCAAGGACGTGGAAACTTTAGCCAATTAGAACTGAAAGATTTAGTTAGAGACCTAGGCCTGTCAAAAGAGTTATCAGAAGCGTTAGCTTCTAGACTTACAGAGAAAAGTTTGTTGCCGGGAAAAAACAAATTTAACTTTTGATCGGAACAGGGAGAGAGATCTCTTGGCATTCTATAAAACTGAAGAAGATTTTGTTTACTGTTGTGACGTGGCGGGACTGTTAAACGTGATGAATTTTTCAGAGTATGATACAAGTGAATGGAGATTATTATAGATAGTTCAAAGAAGAGTCTAATATGCGTGTTACTCCATAATGAAAACTTGTTCAGTGCGATTCCAATAGATCACTCTATGCTTTTAAAAGAGGAGCATGAACACATAAGATATGTATTAGATTTACTCAAATATGAGGAACACAAATGGCTCATATGTGTGGATCTGAAAATGGTAAATCTTGTACTTGACCAACAAGGAAGCTATACAAAATATCCGTGTTTTCTGTGTTTATGGGACAGCCGAGCCATGGACAAAGATTGAGAACAGAAACTCTGGCTAGTTAGAGAAAGTTTGACTGTTGAGGAGAAGAATATTATATACCAACCACTTGTTGAGTGAGAGCAAATCATCTTCCCACCACTTCACATTAAACTAGGGCTGATGAAACAATTTGTGAAAGCTCTTAATGTAGAGAGTGATTGTTTCAAATTCATATGTACAATATTTCCTGGCTTAAGTTAGGATAAAATAAAGGCTGGAGTTTTTGATGGACCACAAATCCAAAATGAATGAAGATATGTGATGAGAGCAAGGTCATCATAAAAACGATTAACTCGGAGTCCTATAAACAACTAATACTCCTACTCCCAAATCAGGTAAATATACTCCAACAGTATTAGGATGATACATAAGATTGACCAACCTTAATATCACCGCGAACATATAACCCAACACCATGAATCCTCAGGTCAGACAGAGAATCATTCCTGAAAAATTTATAACCCGGAAAACTAACTACAGCATCAGAAATATTTGAATTCAACTATTTCTAACACACACAACATAGCCCAACTTTTGAACTACAAAATCAAGTCAAATAAAAAAACCTTCTTAACCAAACAGTTAAGATTCATCAAGATGAAATTAAGAGAGAAACTTTAAACACAAGAAACCTTTGAATAAGGCGAAACTATTGCTAGTTTTTTTTTCTGATGACCAATCTTAGACCTAACAGCGGGAATATGATTATTATCAGCTGATTGAGAAGCAATGGATGCTGAGGGAGTTTGAGATGTTGGAGTAGAATTATAAGTGGAGAGTTTAGAAACTCGTTTTTTTTCGGAGTTCCTCACGTTGCGAGTATGTCAGATCTCTTGAATTAAATATATTAGAGAATTGACTACTTGACAGCTTGTTACTCCTAGACAACAGGTCCTGTTTTACACCCAGTTTTGAAATTTTAGCTCTCACTAACGAAGGGGAGATAGGCACTATATCCGTTAGGGTTATGAGAACAGTATTAAATATGTTCTCATTTGAAAAATAGGTAAGAGGAGATATGATTGAGCTTTTTAAAATCTGTTCTGAGATGGAAAAGTTGATTTTAGCAAGTTATTTGAGTTGGAAGGTAGTAATAGGACTAGGGGTCACAACTTAAAAATGAAAAAAACAGAGGTGCAGGTTGGATGTTAGAAAATGTTTTTTTGACCAATAGAGTAGTAGATTACTGGAATAGTTTGCCATCTAAGACGGTAGACAGGCCAAACTTGAATGTATTCAAACGCAGATTAGATGATTTTATGGGGATAGAGGGTTAACTTTGGGGGGTATTCTGGACTCATTCCTTTGGATGCAATTTTTTATTATTGCATATTATGATTGATTTGGATTTTGACGATATAGCAATGCCTCTGGGCATTCCTATAATAAAAACCTCCTGGGAAACTTATATATATATATATATATATATATATATATATATATATATATATATATATATATATATCCTCATTTATTCTGTATAAAATTCAATTCTTTTGTCATTTAAATAATTCATTATGCATTACTTTAACTTGTCAATTTAATCATTTAATTATTTTACTTTAACTGTTAATTTAATAATTTTACTTAACTTTGTCTATTTAATCTTCCAAATTAATTTACTTCAACTTTTGTAAATCAAATCATTAATGTTAAACTTAATAATTAATTAATTCATTTATTTTCTTATCAATTCAATTAACGTACACTGTTCCAAACAACGTCTCTTAAATTTCACACAAAAACAAACAAACATACGTTCCCAGCTCGACCAAATAAGCACGCGAACTTTCCCATTTAACTCGCTGCTCTCGTCGTCTAAAGGTCGGTAACCGATTTTCTACAATTATGCATTTACCTCCAAATAAATCATACTGAGTTAATTCCACTCTCACATTCTTTGCTAACGACAATACGAGAGTAAGTCCTAATCATATTTGCTTCTCATTGCAGCCCTCAATTCACAGTCCATTATAGATACTTTAAAATACTCTAAATTACGAGACTATATTACTTACAACTCAATATTATTTACTATATAAAAGATACTCTATATTCACTCTATATTGTTTCAGAATATTATTCACCATATTTACTTAACCTACTTATCTCTGTACATTCGTTGAATTTTATAAATATATTTATATTTGTGTAATTATCTTTCTTAAAGCCCAAGTCATATTCAAAAATTTACCTCGCTGTCGCATTAGGCCAAAAGCTAACGGCAGACATCTTCGACCAAACAAAATTTATGGTTATGGTTTTCGAAACGCTATCTAGGCTGATTTATTAACCGAAGATAAATCACATTGATAACCATACACTATAACGAATCTTGATGATGATGCTTTTTGTTTTTGACACATTCCTGTGGATGGTTCTAATTCTATGTTGTAGATGCATGATCTGACATAATCCTATGGATGTATTTTGTGGGTGGCGTTTGATAGATGCGGATGACCTTTGATAGGCCCTTGTGGCTTTTGTCATCCGTGAAATTGTTATGTTATGGTAAAGTTAATGGAAAAACAAAACTTCTCGAGTTCGATGACTGACATAGAAAAGGGAGCATGGGATTCATTTGTGGCAGTTGTGAAAGGATTTCTTAGAAAAAAAAGGCTGTTAACTACCAGCATTTGGTAGAGACATTACTTTATAGCCTTCATCGTTTAGGCTACAACATGAGCATAAAGGTTTATTTCCTCAAGAGCTATCTTGATGAATTTCCTGCTAATCTTGGCAACGTGAGTGATGAACACAGAAAGCGTTTTAATAAAGATATCAAGATTATGGAGGAGAGAGATCAAGGCCGATGGAACACAAACATGATGGAAGATTACTGTTTGAGTATTTAATGAGACTGTGTAGACATCAAACACTCCAGACACTCTCGTAAGTGAAAGAAAATATCTTCCATGAATGTAAAGGTATGTGCACGATTGCTTGTGTTTTCTCCATTATATTAGAAAAATAACTTGTATGTATTTAGTAATGGGTAATGTTATCTTACAATGCATTTATCCTTTTAAATTCTGTTGACATTTTAAGTTATGGTTTGAAGCTATAACACTTAGTAAGCTATCCTTACCGAGTAAATACATGCAATACGTCGTAAAATAGGAATATGTTGTAGAATCAAAACCTGATGTGTTACAAATAGATGGATGCCATATTTGAAATCACACGTCAAAATTAGTTAAAAACAACAACAAATCATAAGTTAGCAAAAAGTGTGTTGACCAGTGAATCTTACGATACTGGATTCTTTCTTCTTCCGACTAAATCGTATCTTCCCAATCCTGTCTGATATCTATCGGAAGTACAGGATGAGGCTTTTAATTCGGACGTTTTTAATAGCGTGATATTTTTTTTTTTTAAATAATGCTTCAGTTTCATATTCACTAAGAAGTTTATCAGTAGAAGTCCAGATAACATGGTTTGTGAGCCCTCCTTTACGTGACAACGTTTCGAGCCTCATTTGCTCATCTTCAGGTCCTAAAATTTCGAATAATCAAGAAATGCCTCCTGTACAAAGGAAATATAACTATATATATAAAGTAATAGGGTGTTCGGAAAGTTCCCTCGCTATATCACCCCTATGGAAAATGAGCCACGTCACAACTAATGTCGAATGGTAGGAAATTGGCTAGAAATAGTTTAAGATCAATTCTGTCTTGGATTGTGTCGTTTATAATCATTTCGATGTTTAACTACATGGAGGATAAAGTGTTAACGAAGCAACATATTCGTTATTGCTTAGTGCATGGGTTAAGAAAGAAAAGTACAGCTACAGAGGCAATGAGGAGAAACAAGTACAGAGGGCCACCATTGTGGACGTCATCTCATCCAATGACAAGGATTTGCTAACCAGGACATGCAACGAGTTCTAGTCTCGTTTGGAGAAGGCTGTCAAGGAAGATGGTGACCATTTTGAATAATTTCGCAACTATATACCTACAGTGTATCTTTCTATTTGATTGTATATTCTATATTCTCATGAATATATTACTTCGTTTGGTTCACAATTTGTTTTATTTTCACGTGTACAATTTGTAACGATTTACCTGAAACCGCCTTTATATATATATATATATATATATATATATATATATATATATATATAATAATTTATTTTGTCATATAAAGTGTATAGTTCATTAAAGTATTATAAGTTATTTCCACCATTTTCAATCATAAGATAACTAGTGCTAGCTTACATAGAGGCTTAGGCTTAACATAACGCAACACCACAAAGAACAACCCATACACAACCTAAACACAACGCACACACGCATTATAAACTATAGACTACACTAAATTACACACAAAACATAACGCAACATAACATAATTCAAAGAATGGTAAAGGCCACAAGGGCCTATCAAAGGTCATCCAAGTCAACTCTCCTCCCCCCTCATAAACTGCATCCACAAGATTGCTTCCAAACGGCTTAAAAATGCATCACCATAATGACTTGTCAAAAACTAAATCATGCAGCTACAGTACACATACATAATACCATGACCTTTCCTCCCCTTATACTTATCTAATTTACGCTTGGAAACATTTAAATTTGGAATATTTATACCTGCCGTAGACAAAGGAGAAAAAGGCGATTCGAGTCCTTAACACTAGGAAGGATGTAATAACTTTTGCTTATTTTATTCAAACTTTCTTCATAAAATATTTGCTTTTGTATCGGTCTGTAGCCACTACAAATATGTGGATCTGCATTGCCAGACCACGAGGGGGAGGATTTCCAGAGACTAAAGATTCGGAAGGTAGCGGAAACCTCATTAAACCTATTTAAACAAACTCTGATGGACAAATCAGAGTCACTCCATCGCTCAGATAACTACTTCGCTTTTGGTAAATACTCCGGTGTGATAGTAAGGATGCGATCCAGAATAAAGACACGACTCCAAAGCCCTTCGGGCACGTTTGAAATGGAAAATTCAATAGACTAGACGTCATGCTACCCGAAGCAACCATTCTCTCAGTGGGCAAAAGAAACAATTTTCGAATTGAGCAGTCACTTCAACAACACGCAAACTCTCTCGCACTTCAACGCTTGCATTTGCTTCGCTACACTCGCATTCGCTTCATTATGCTCGCATTCGCTCCACTACGCTCGCCTTCGTCAAACTTCTATTACTCGATATTCGGAAGCCATCAGGCAAGCTTCGCCGAACGTTTCGTGCCCTCTCAGATTTCCCCACGATGGTTCGTCTGGCAGCAAGATTAACCCACCTGCAACAATCATCTTTTCCAATCGGTCGAAGCTTCTTCTTTCCTTTATTTTTAAATTCTACATATAAATAAAAGCAATTTAACAGAAATAAGCTTGATTTATATTCCTTAGTTATTTAAATTTTATTTGATTTCCTTAAAAAATCAAGAAAATAGTTAAGTCTATTAAAACCGCCACAGTTAAAAGGCCCTTCCAGTATTTCGTGAAAGCTTTAACAATATTCACTACTCGAGGCAAATTTCTGCAGGAAATATTTTCTTCTGTTTCTTTGTTCCAAAAAGAATTAAAATGGTCATCTATTACCGGAATTGAATAAGCTAATTTGAAAGCACCGAAGAGGTTAAAGCTTTATAAACAGTGGTAATCCTAAGTAGGCCTAGTTCTAACTAAGGCTAGTCCGAATTTTTCGCTCATTAGGGAGATGGGCATCATAAGCTCAAAACCTATTTCAAAGATTTTTTTTCCAAATAATTTTGTTTCCTTTTGTTTTCCAAACGATTAAATGAGAAAAGGCTGAACAAAATTGATTAAATTTACTTAAATATTTTTCTCCAATTATTTCCGAAATGGCACGACCATTCCGGATGATCTAATAGAACCAAAAAATAAAATATCAATGGGGAAATGACTAAGTACCCATAAACTACAAAAGTTGAGAACGAAGAAAAAATAGAGGAAAGGAAATTGATGAATCAGGTGGGGTATATGCATCCTGTGTTGGCAGGCGTTTTTCCCCATACTGAAAGGATGGAATCAGAATCGATCTGTAGTCAACAACCTTAATGGAATTGAAGCAACAAAGGCTTAGTTTTTGCACATGTGCACCACCTCAGAGTGGTAAGATGGCTGTGCTGAGAGGATAGTAATCTAGTTCAGCTCTAAAGTATTTTGTCTTTAAGGGACTATAAATACATGTATAGACTAAGATTTGCTTTCTCAATAATATGTGTTGAGGAAAGCAGAAAATTCTTAAACTCCCTCCGTATTTAGGAAGCAAATGAAACAATAAGAAAAAAACGCAATAAAATTTAAAAGAGGGGAACTCGTTCCAAAAACTCAATAGGGGCTACTCCTTCCAGAAACTAAATAGAGGAGTTCCATTCCTTCCAGAAACTAAATAGAGGAGTTCTATTCCTTCCAGAAACTAAATAGAGGAGTTCTACTCCTTCCAGAAACTCAATAAAAGAGGGATAATACTTCTAGAAACTAAATAGAAGAGGGCTAATACTTCTAGAAACTCAGTTTTTGCCTACTTGGGCATATATCGCCGTAATCAGGACAGCCTACTACGAGACTATATTAAAAAAAGGGTAACAATATTTAAATAACATAACTTAAAAAAGTCAACGGCTAAAAAAAGAAAAGCTAAAGGAAATAAAAAGAAAGAGGGCTCCGGCTGCGAGGGTAGGCCAGCCTCTCCCTGCCGCAGGAACATGCGACCCACAAAAGAAAGAGTCAACTAAAGTTAAGGAGGCCAACCTCCTCCAAAAGGTCTTATAGTCCGCAATTTTGTGTGCACGAACCATTCCCGAGAAGGGAAAAGCAGGAGAGATCCCATTCGTCCCGGTGCTCAGACAGGTAATGTGCGTAAAGATCACCCAGAGTGGAATTTGAAAAAAAAAATGTGCCGAACAGTCTGGGGGACGACGCAGTCGTCACAATAGGGCGCAGGCGAGCGCTCCATCAAATAGCGATGCGTCACACGAGTGTGTCCGATTCGGAGACGACAGAAAGCAACCTGAAGCCGTCGCGGCATTGGGGGATAGGTCCATGGGAACAGTCGCGGCGCAATGGCACGAGACTTTAAGTTCCCTTCGACCGTCTCCCATCTTCTTTGCAAAGCAGTCCGAAGAGCTGCCCATATTCCTGCCATGTTATCGGTTTGAGGAAGAACGAAACGCTGGTCCGGTTGCAGAGTCCTCGCGGAGTCTTTGGCGCCTTCATCGGCGGGCTCATTCCCCGCAATTCCTACATGTACAGGAACCCAGCAGATCATAATCTCGACATCTGCCCGGCTCGCCATAACCGTGGCGTCACGGATATCGCGAACCATGGGATGCAGAGAATCCAATGCACCCGATAGCACTTAGGGCGCTTTGTGAGTCGCTATAGATCACAATCCGTTTTCCAAACCGGGCACGTCGCTAATCTCCCGTACCAAGTGGTGTATTGCCATCAGCCCGGCCGTGAAAACACGCAGTGCCTGGCAGAGCCCCCCTGACTTCAAACAGAGGGGATACGGCGTGGAAGCCGTTCCCCTCTTCGGACTTGGAGCCATCCGTATACACTGGCACGGTTCACGCGTGACACGAAGTGTGCTCAAAAAAGGCCGAAAGCAATACTCCCGGCGCTGTACAAGCTCTGGGAGCAGAGTTAGTGGCGACAAAAGGCCAAATGTGGTACCCTCCAGGGTGGCGTCCTGGGCAGAACCAGCGGCGCCATCGGCCCTAGAGCTATACCTAGCTCTCGAAGGCGTTTCCTGGCCCTAAACCCAAAGGGCTTAGGGTATAACTGGCGTCTCTTGGCGGCATAGGCACCGCCCAAAATCAGCTGCGGATGCAGTGAGAGCTGTTGAAGACTGAGGGAGGCACCAGGCTCGCGCGCACAGGCCAGTGATGCACTGTACGGGGCGTAGAAAGAGTGGAATCTCCCCAGCATCGATAAGTAGGCTTTCAATAGGGGGAGTGCGGAAGGCAGCGGTCGCAAGGGCAAGGCCGGTGTGGTGGATCGAGTCCACCTTCCGCAATAAATGCTCGGCTGCATATGCATAAAATTCGCATCCATAGTCGAGCTGCGAAGGAACAAAGAATCAATAAAAAAGTAAGGCAATAGCGATATCAGCGCACTAAGCGCTAAACGTCACGGAGCGGAGAATATCAATAGCACGGGTACAAGAGACCCTAAGGCTGCGAATATGAGCCTCCCAGGTGAGGCGTCGGTAAAATACAAGACCAAGGAAACGGTGCGATTCCACTACTTCCAGGCGCACCCCATTAACAAACAAATCTGGGTCGGCGTGGTGCCGTGGATGGCAGCAGAATTGCACCACCTTAGTCTTGGCCAAGGTAAACCAAAACCTGTGCCTTTCGGCATAGCGAGAGAGGCGGTTCAATACCTGTTGGAGTCAACGCTCGAGAATTGGCATTTGGGCCACGCCAAAAGAGATGGAAAGGTCGTCCACATAGAGCATAGCGAGAACATCTTCCGGCAGCACTGAGGTGATTCCGTTGATGCTCAGGGCAAAGAGTGTGACACTGAGGACACTTCCCTACGGACACCCTCTTTCTGCTCCTTTGGGCCGGAGAGGGCTCCCCCACCCGTACGCGGAATTAACTATCTCGCAAAAATCAGGTATAAACATTGGGGGGCGTCCCCTCGCCCCCATCGTGTGGAGAGTCTACATGATGCCGTATCGCCATACGGTATCATAGGCCTTCTCCAGATCGAAAAACACCGTGGCGTAGTGGTGTCTACAAGGGAAGGCCACGCAGACGGCATTGTCCAGTCGCAGCAAAGCATCTGGCGTGGAGTGAAACTTGCGAAAGCCTCACTGTGCAGAAGAGAGATGGCCTCCGCAGTCGATGAAAAAGGCTAATCTAACATTTACCAATTTATCCAACTTGCACACGCAAGAGGTTATAGAGATTAGGTGGAAACCGGCCGGAGTAGAGTGATCTCTCCACAGTTTGCGAAAGGCGAGCACAGTAGCGATTCGCCAGGAATCTGGGAGGAGACCCTCCACCCAGATCCTGTTGAACAAATCTAACGGAAAGGCCATGCCTCGCTCACTCAGGTGTCGAATAATGGCATACGGGACATCGTCCGGACAATGGGAGGTGTCCGCGCACGAAGCAAGAGCGGAACGAAACTTGCTCACAGTAAACCTGTCGTTGAAGGGTTCTCAGCCTCTGGAGGCAAATTCCAGCTGGCGGCCTTCTGCGACATCACGACGTGCATTGAATACTGGTGGAGCAGCGTCCCGGCAAGAGAATGCGGAGAAAGCGGTCGCGAATGATTCCGTCACGGACGCGGGGTCCGAGATTGCGGGCATATTCTCCTGGAGAACGGAAGGGGTGTCCTGCGAGAACTTGCCCTGCATCCTTTTGACTCGCTTCCACACTTCTTCCAGAGGAGTTCTTTCCCGTTAAGTGAAGACACGTATGCCCGCCAAGAAGAGCGGCGGGCGTGCTTCGAAATATACCGGAACCTAGCCCTAACCCGACGAAATTCATCTACAGTCTAATCGTTCGGGCGGCGCTTATAGCGCATAGTGGTGGGGTGGTAAGACTCTTATACCCCGGGAGTGCGAGCAGGGGGCACGCGCCTAGCATGGTCTCCTGCAGAAAAATAGCTAACGGGGAACGGGACGAGACGAGCCCCCGCAGTTCCTCTGAGTTGGCAAGGAGTCCACGGCAATTGCATTGAAGGAATATGCCCTCCAGGCCTAGCTCGGAAGAGACGCGGGGGCCCTTTTCGAACAAAAAACACTGAGGGGAATGACTGTACGCTTTACGGAGGCAGAATCGCTGTTTGGCAGACAAAGCGCTGAAAGTACTGTCGCCTTCGAGGACTTATTGGGGGAGGTTGGCCTCACCATGCGAGTCCTTTCCTCCGTCCGCCTCGAAACCGTAGGCGTACGTTACGGCTTCGGGGGTGGGAGGTGGGGGCATCTTTTCGAGAAACCACCGTATTCGAGCCACTCAGACCACCACTAGGCTTGGGCGAAGGAGCCGAAGCTCCTTTCTTGCTGTCCTCCTTTCGGGGGACAGCTTTGGGAACCCCAAAAGATCGCCTGGCGACCAACTTCATGGGTGTTGCCTCCTGTGAGTCTAACAACTCGGTGGAGGCGCGTGGTCCTTTCGCCTTATGAGAAACGTTTACGCTTGGGAAAGGGGGGTAGCCCTGGTTTTAGCTGGGGCTAGGTGTGAACTCTTTGTGCCACCAGCTTTACTAGGGAAGCGCCTGGGTTGAGTAGAACCCGCCGAAGTGCTCCGAATGGGCGCGGAAACAAGCGTGCTCGTTGGCCTTGATGGGCCAGGAGCAGAGAGGTCCTTTCTAACCATTGAGGCATAAGTCGTCCCAGGCAGAGCCGAGCACGCCAGGACCAAGTCCTTGGTCACGCGGAATGAGAGTCGATTCTGGGCCTGAACGGCCAGGATTTCTTTCTCAAGGGGAGATGCACCACATTGCTTCGAAGAAGCGGAGTGCGGCTCTCTGCAATTAACACACTTGGCCACACACGATTTAGACTTATCGTGTGCGGCCTTGGAGCAATTTACACAGACTTCGGGTGACCCCGACTTTGCACGTCTACAAGAACGATTCGTTTTGCCGAAGCGGTGACAGTAATAGCACCTCCGTGGCAGTGGCACAAATGCTTTTACGCGGTTTTGGTACCAGCCGGCGCACACCAACTCAGGGAGCGTGTCACAGTCAAACGTGATGAAGAGTGTAGGGGTGGGTCTCGAGACCCCTCCCTATTTTCTCATCAGACGTTCAACCTTGATCGCCCCATGGTCGGCCAGCTCTAAGGTGATGTCCTCTATGGAGTAGTCAACGAGTTCCATCGCATAAACTACTCCTTTCACAAGGTTCATGATAGAGTGCAGCGTCACACTCACCGGGATGCTATCATGTGTCCGAAGAGCACTTATCTTGGCCGTCTCGGAGGGATCTGCCGCATTCGCAAGAAGTCCCCCGTCCGAGAAATGGGTCATCATCGGCTCTCTACCAATTACACTAGCTAATGCTCTTCTCCGATGGATTATTTTGCCCTTGGCCAACATGCTGCCATCACTAGAGCGAATAACGTGGAAGCGTTTGAAGCCAGCGGGCTCGAAAACGCCAGGCAACCTCTGAATGAAGGCCCCCGATGTTATCGAGGCTCTGCCCTGCGCTCTTTTCCTCTTAGTCATAGTCGGAAGCTCCGCACCCGGGGCCGGATTAGCCGATCTTGGCTTGGTCGACAAAAGTGGCAGCAGACCTATCCTCCCCGCAGCCCCTGCGGATGGAAAGGAGCCCCGAGTCTTCCTATTATTTTTCCTATTTTTTTTCTTTTTAGGAGAGGAAGGCGGGGAATGAACCCGTTTCTCCCCTCCACCGGCAGAAGCTCCTAGGCCAGATGGACCTGCCTCAGCCAGGTCCTTCTTCGAGATGGAGAAGGTCTTGGTAGTCGCAGGGAAGAGGGTTGAAGGAGATTTCTCCCTCCTTGTACTGCCTTGAAAACCCGGGGCGTTTAAGGAGAACCTTACATAGGGGCGGATTCAGGTTCGGTGCCTGGCACCGAGCCCTACCGTCTGAGGCTGGGTTGCCTCAAGGACCATGTCTATCTCAAGAGGGGCCTCCAGTTGGCCATACCCTCCCAGGACATCGCAGGTCCCCTTGGCAGCGTTACTAGTCATGTGTGGGGAGGCACAGGCCTTGACCCCGGCAAGGCTCAATATTCTGGCCAGCAGGTCTTTTGAGGGAAGCGACCGAAGGGGCCTGGCTTCCCTCTGCCCATTAAGGGGGTTTGCCTTACCAAGCCGCTTCACTGGGGAGCGGTCGGCTATGAGCTGCCTGCTGGCTTTTTTGGCAGTCCCCTTGGAAAGAAAAGGGGGGACTACCTCTGGATAAAGGGAGGTGCCCGAAAGCACCTCCAGAGAAGGGGGTGAGGGGGAGTCCTCCCTGGTTAGAGAAAAATGGAGGGTCCCCTGCGCAAGCAGAGGGGTGGGGGGACCTCCATTTTTTTGTGGAGCTGCCCAAGGGTGGCTACGTCGATGGAACAGGGGGAATTAAGGGGAATTAAAGGAATTTTGGGGGGGACTCATCATTGGGCATGGTGACTCTCTTTTAATTACGGGATGCAATAGCTCATCACCCCTTGCAGTAGCCCGCTCTGCAAGGGGTGCGTACAGGACCTGGCAGAGCCAGGTGCCACCATTTATGGCCACATCTCCCGCCTGGTGACCTGGCAGCCCTTCAGCATGGCGTTCCATTTTGGCCACGGCGTAAAATTGTTTGTGTGTGAAGAGAAAAGGAAAAGGGATGTGAGAAAGGTATGGGTGGGGATGAAGCAGGTTATTAAAAAAACACCATCCAGAACCGGAGCTCAGGGGTTTAGGGAACGTTGTCCCCTACCCCCTCAGCCCCGATCTGGGACGGTTGGCTGAAAAGAGAAAGTTGTGGGAGAGGTCGTATGAAAAGCGAGAAAACTGGGGGGAAACACAAGTATTTTGAAGGAAGGACAAGAGGCTTAGCTGAGGAAGGGGGGGGGGAGTGAAACGCTGGTTTAGTGACAATGTCCTCGCGATCTTTTTGGCGCCCTGATCGGCGCTCATTCCATGCAATTTATACATGTTCATTACCTAGCAGAAGATAATTCGTCATACATCCCGCTCACAAAAACCGTGGCGTCACGGATATCGCGAACCAGGGGATGTCGAGATTTCAATGCCCCGAGAGCACTCAGGGCGCTTTGTGAGTCGCTATAAATCACAATCCGGTCTCGAAACGGAGTACGTCGCGCTATCTCCCAAACCGAACGATGTATTACAACCGGCTCGCCTATGGATACAGACGAAGCACCTGGCATTGCCCCGCTAACTTCAAACAGAGGGGATACGGTGTCGAAACCGATCCTTCTTGGGAATTGAAGTTATCCGTATAGAGTAGCCCGGTTAAAGCGTTATACGGAGGGTCCTCCTTACAGGCCGAACGCAATACTCCCCGCGCTGTATAAGCTTTGTGAGCAGAGGCGTTGCTACAAATAGTTAAAGAAGGGACCCTCCAGGGTGGTGTCCTGGGGTAACCAGAGGTTATACCGGCCCGAGAGCTATACCGTGCGCTTGAAGGATTTTCTAGCCATAAACCAAGAGGGCTTAGGGTTTGATTGGCGTTTCTCGGTGGCATAGCCACCGTTGAGATTAGCTGCGGATGCAGTGACAGCTTTTGGCCAATAATGTAGGTGCTGGGCTCATGCGTACACGTGAATAATGCACTGTGAACGATGCAGTGTGAGTAGCACCTCCCCAGCATCGACAGGTAGGTTCTAAATGTGGGACGTGCGAAAGGCAGCGTTTGCCAGGCGAAGGAGGGTGTGGTTGATCGAGTCCACCTTAAGCAATACACGCTCGGCTGCGGATGCTTAAAACTTGGATTCCTAGTAGAGCTTCGAGCAAACAAAGGATTAATAGAAAAAGAAGGCAGTAGCCCTATCAGTACCCCTGGCGCTGAACGTCATGGAACCAAGAATATCCATGGCGCGGGTACAAGAGACCTTAAGACTGCGAATATAAGCCTCGCAGGTGAGGCATCGGTCAAATACAAGACCAAAGAAATGGTGCGAGTCCACCACTTCCAGACAAACCTCTTTAGAAACAAGTCGGTCAGGGGGGAGCCGTGGATGATGGCAGAAGTGCACCACCTTAGTCTTGGCAAAGTAAAACCGAAGCCTGTTTGCTTCGGCATAGAGAGAGACGCGGTTTAATGCCTGTTAGAGTCGATGCTCCAGAAGTGGCATATGTGCCTCGACAAAAGAGATAGAAATGTCATCTAGGTAAACCGTAGCGAGAACATCTTCTAGCATGACCGAGGTGATGCCGTTGATGTTCAAGGCAAAATATGTGACACTGAGGATACCTCCTTGAGTGACACACTCCTCCTGCTCCATTAGGCTTGAGAGTACTCTCCTCTACCCGTATGCGGGATCTACAATCTCGCAAAAATTCAGCTATAAAGATTGGGAAGCGTCCTATGGCGACCATCGTGTCTAGAGTCTCCATGATACCGTATAGCCAAGCAGAATCAAAGGCCTTCTCGGGATCGAAAAACACCGTGTTGGAGCGCTGTCTAGAAGTAAGGCCACGCAGACGGCGTTTTCCAGCTGGAACAGAACAACTAACAAGGAGAGGACCTTGCAGAAGCAGCACTGTGCAGAAGACTGGTGGGTCCGCTGTCCATATAATGGCTAATTTAACATTTACCAATTACTCCATTCACTTGTACACACCTGAGGTTAGATAGATTGGGCGGGAAGCGGCTTGGTAGAGTAATCCCTTCTCGGTTCGCGAAAAGCGACCACAATAGTGGTTCGCCATGAGTTTGGGAAGATACCCTCTACCCAGATGCTGTTGAATAAATCTAACAAAAAGGCCATGCCTCACTCACTTAGGTGTCGAAGCATTCGTACTGGATATTGTTCGGTCCAGGTTCACTGCCCGCGTACAATGCGACTTACTCAGAGTAAACCTGTCGTTGAAGGGTTCTCCGCGTTTGGAGGTAGAGTCCAGTCGGCGGCCTTCCGCGACATCACGACGCGCATTGAATGCCTGTGGAGCAGTATCCCCTCTAGAGAATGCGGAGAAAGTGTTCGGGAAGGATTCCCCCACGGACGCGGGCTGCGAGATTGCGGTACAATTCTTCTGGAAAACGTGAGGGGGGGGGGGGTTGCGAGAGCTTGCCCATAATCCTTTTGACTCGCTTCCACACCTAAGCTAGAAGGGTCTTCCCGTTAAGTGAAGACACGTATGCCCACCAGAAAGAGCGATAGTGAAATCATTTGGGCGACGCTTATATCGCTTGTAGGAATAGCTTCTATTTTAGGGCCCCTAACAATCAGCATACCACCACAGAATCAGGCGGCGTGCAAGGAATTTAGTAAGTCCCACGGCGATGAAGTTGCTGGAAAAGAACACAACGGCCTCATCCACCTACCTAAACTCCTCGACTGAGAGAGAGAATTATTCATTTCCTAAAATTCGGACTACGGTGCCCGCGCCAAGAACTACCATTAACACTACCATGGAGGTTTTTGACTACCCCCACACCAAATTAGGATGTGCATCAGGAGAGCCCAGAGATGGATCGAGACAGGAAAATGAAGTGGTTCTCGGGCAATGATCCTTAAAATCATCCACATTTAAGAGACCTAATTCCAGCTCGTCGATCAGGTCGGCAAGGACGTGAACACTGGGGTTGATCGAGTAGTCTTCCCAGAGGGTTTCTCTCTTGTTCATATCCCTTAGTAAGGGAAACGGCCGCCTCACCAACCATGCCACGATACAGCGAAAGTCCTACGCGTCAAAATCGGCTGACGGTGAAATATACTCAGAAATAATAGTATAACTCCTATCCATGTGCAGCTGCGCATCTACTGTTTGAAATGAGGTATCTAAAGCAAAGAGAAGAACGGAGAAATCATGCCGGGTGTAAATGGGGCATTCTCATGACCGGCCCCTATCCCATGTTAGTATGTCGAAAAAGACTTATTACCGGGAGGATGGGTAGGGGGCACGCGCCCAGCATGGTCTCATATAAAAAGATAGCTAATGGAAAACCGTACGAGACGATCCTCCGCCAATCCTCCAGTTGGTCTTGAGTCTGCAGCAATTCCGTTAAAGAAATATTCTCTCCCGGCCTAGTTTGGAGGACATGCGGGGGCCCTCTTTGAAGAGAAACTACTGGAGCACTTGGCCGGATATTGCGCCGAAGGCGCTGTCACATTCGAGGACTTATCGGAGGAGGTTGGACTCGCCATGCGACTCTTTTCCTCCCTCCAACTCGGAACCATAGGCAGGGGGGTAGGTTCCTTCCTTTAGAGAATCCATTGCCTTCGAGTCACCCAGCCTAGATCAGTGTGGGCGTAGAAGCCGAAACTATTTTACTGTTGTCTTCCGTTCGGAAGGCAGCTTAGGGAACCCCAGAAGATGGCCCTACGTCTAACTTCAGGTCTGTTGCCTCCTGTGAGTCTAACAGCTCGATGAAGGTGCATGGCCATTTCATCTAACGCTGGGGTAAGGGAGGGGAGCCATGGTTTAATGGTTTTAGGCTGGGCTATGTGTGAACCCTTTATACTGTCTGATCTACCTGTGGAGCGCCCGGGGTGGGTATAACTCGCAGAAGGGTTTAGAATCGGTGCGGAATTGACCGTACTCGTAGCCCCGAAGGAGCAAGGGGACTTGCTTTCATGCCCGCAGTACTGAAGGGCCTCAGGGCTCCATCCAGGCCAAGCTTAGCCTCTTCTCCTTCTTTCTGATTCCATGTCTTCTTACCCTGCTTGCTCACTTTCCATACAACTTATCCCACAATTTTCTCTGGTCGGCCACTAATTTCACATAGTAGGCGCCGACCAGCTTCCTCTCAACCAACTATCCCAAGTCGGGCTGAGAGATGAGGGGAAAACGCCTCCTCAACCCTAAGCTCCGGTTTGGGCTGTTTTGTTTTCACAACCTCCTTCATCCCCCCTCCCCCTCACCTTTTTCAAATCCCCTTTCTTTATCCGTTCATTGTATATCAATTCTACGCCGAGCCTAAGGAGGAGCCGCCAGGCCGATTAGCCTCCAGGCCACTAGTAGGGAGGAGGTGCCTCAAATAGAGGCAACTGGTTTTGCCGGGCCCGTGTTCACCCCTCGCTTAGCAGGCTACTGCCAGGGGTGATTAGCGTCGCGTGTCACTAATAGGGTCACCATGCCCTGTGAAGAACATTTATAAAAAACTACAAAAATCTACCCCTTTACTCCCCCTTCACGAGCCACCGAGCCACCTTCGGGCAGGCGGAATCCTTAGCGACCGCCTTTTCCGCATTCTCTATCCGGGAAGCTGCTCCGCCAGCATTAAATGTACGTCGTGATGTCGCGGAAGGCCGCCGGCTGGACTTTACCTCCAGAGGCGAAGAATCCTTCAACGACAAGTTTACTGTGAGTGAGTTGCGTTGCGCTCTTGCTTCGTGCGCGGACACCGCCCATGGTCGGGACGATGTCCCGTACGCCATGCTTCGACACCTGGGTGAGCGAGGCAGGGCCTTTCTGTTAGATTTGTTCAACAGGATCTGGGTGGAAGGTCTTCTCCCAGACTCCTGGTGAATCGTTACTGTGCTCGCCTTTCGCAAACTGTGGAGAGATCACTCTACTCCGACCGGTTTCCTCCCAAACTCTCTAACCTCTTGCGTGTGCAAGTTGATGGAGAAATTGGTAAATGTTAGATTAGCCTATTTCCTGGACAGCGGAGGCCATCTGTCTTCCGCACAGTGCGACTTCCGCAAGTTCCACCACGTCGGATGCTCTGCTCCGACTGGAAAATGCCGTCTGCGAGGCTTTCCTTCGTAGACAGCACTACGCCACGGTGTTTTTTGATCTGGAGAAGGCCTATGATACCGTATGGCGATACGGTATCATGGAGACTCTCAACACGATGGGGGCGAGGGGACGCCTCCCAATGTTTATATCTGAATTTTTGCGAGATCGTCGATTCCGCGTACGGGTGGGGGGAGCCCTCTCCGGCCCATTGGAGCAGGAAGAGGGTGTCCCGCAGGGAAGTATCCTCAGTGTCACACTCTTTGCCCTGAGCATCAACGGCATCACCTCGGTGCTGCAGGAAGATGTTCTCGCTACGATCTACGTGAACGACCTTTCGATCTCTTTTGGCCCGGCCCAGATGCCAACTCTGGAACGTCGACTCCAACAGGCATTGAACCGCGTCTCTAGCTATGCCGAAGCGCACAGGTTTCGGTTTTCTTTGGCCAAGACTAAGGTGGTGCACTTCTGCCGCCATCCACAGCTTCACCCCGACCCAGATTTGTTTCTTAATGGGGTGCGCCTGGATGCCGTTGAGTCGCACCGTTTCCTTGGTCTTGTATTCGACCGACGCCTCACCTGGGAGGCTCATATTCGCAGCCTTAGGGTCTCTTGTACCCGTGCAATAGACATTCTCCGTTCCGTGACGTTTAGCGCTTGGGGCGCTGATAGGGCTACTGCTCTACTTTTTTATCAATCCTTTGTTCGTTCGAAGCTCGACTACGGATGCGAGTTTTATGCACCCGCAGCCGAGCGTTTATTGCGGAAGGTGGATTCGATCCACCCCACCGGCCTTTGCCTTGCGACCGGT
The DNA here is from genome assembly GCA_963969495.1 of Ceratothoa steindachneri. NCBI lineage: Eukaryota > Metazoa > Arthropoda > Malacostraca > Isopoda > Cymothoidae > Ceratothoa > Ceratothoa steindachneri. Next base: position 110,192,144 of record OZ018326.1, read on the forward strand.
GCCTTCCACACTTTCTCCATTGAGAGCCTGTTGGTCGATGCTGGGGAGATGCCACTTGCTCTGCGCCACGTGCAGTGCATCGCTCGCCTGTACACGTGAGCCCGGCGCCTCCCTCAGTCGCCAACAGCTCTTACTGCATCCGCAGCTGTTTTTGGCGGTGCCTATGCCGCCAAGAGACGCCAGTTATACCCTAAGTCCTTTGGGTTTAGAGCCAGGAAACTCCTTCGAGAGGTAGATATATCTCTCGGGCCGGTGGCGCCCCTGGTTCTGCCCAGGACGCCACCCTGGAGGGTACCACATTTGGCAATTTGTCGCCACGCCTCTGCTCCCAAAGCTTGTACTGCGCCGGGAGTATTGTGTTCGACCTTTTTGGAGCACACATCGTGTCATGCTGGAACCGTTCCAGTGTATACGGATGGCTCCAAGTCCCCAAAGGGGGTCGGCTTCCACGCCGTATCCCCTCTGTTTGAAGTCAGTGGGGCTCTACCAGGCGCTGCGTCTGTCTTTACGGCCGAGCTGGTTGCAATACAACACTCGGTACGGGAGATTACGCGACGTGCCCGGTTTGGAAACCGGATTGTGATCTATAGCGACTCATAAAGCGCCGTGAGTGCTCTCGGGGCATTGGAATCTCCGCATCCCCTGGTTCGCGATATCCGTGACGCCACGGTTTTGGCGAGCTGGGTGGATGTCGAGATTATCTTCTGCTGGGTTCCTGGACATGTAGGAATTGCGGGGATTGAACGCGCCGCTGAGGGCGCCAAAGAGTCCGCGAGGACTCTGCGACCGGACCAGCGTTTCGCTCTTTCTCACACCGACTACATGGCAGGAATACGGGCAGCTCTTCGGACTGCTTTGCAAAGAAGATGGGAGACGGTCGAAGGGAACTTAAATTTGCGTGCCACTGCGCCACGACTGTTCCCATGGACCTATCCCCCAATGCCGCGGCGGCTTCAGGTTGCTTTCTGTCGTCTCCGAATCGGACACACTCGTGTGACGCATTGCTATTTGATGGAGCGCTCGCCTGCGCCCTATTGCAACGACTGCGTTGTCCCCCACACTGTTCGGCACATTCTTGTCGAATGTCCCAGATTGGGTGATCTTCGCGCACGATACCTGTCCCGGTACCGGAATGGGCGGGGTCGCTACCGCCTGTCCCTTGTAATCGAGACAGATTCGTGCACATTGACTTGTGGACTTGTTGACTTCTTGGGGGAGGCCGGCCTTCTCCCTATTATTTAAGCAAGGTTTTTTTTTTGTTTTTTTTTCCTTTTGTTTCACGCTCCTGCTCCGGGGGGACATCTCCCTGACGCACCAGCTTGCTTCTTTTCCCCCTTTTTGGGGGTGTTTCTTTTTTCTCTCTAATTTTATTTTGAAGTAGCCTAGAACTAGGCCAGTTTTTATACGGCGACTAATGCCCAAGTAGGCAGTCGCCAGATGAGCTCTTAGAAAAAAAAAAAAACACCTTCGGGCAGCTCCACGGAAAAGGCAGCCTCTCCCCCATGCTATCGCAGGGGACCCGCCAAAACGCTTTGACCAGAGAAGAGGCTGACTCCTCTACTATGCCTATTGGTGCAGGGGACTCCCCCTGACCCCCTTCTCTGGAGTCACCCTTCGACGACTCCTTCTTTACAGCGGCAGTCTCCCCTTTAATTTTCTAAGGGACTGCCAATAGAGCACACCATCGGCCATAATTAACCAGTGCCGGTGAGAGCGGCTCGATAGGGCCAATCCCCTTAGGGGGGTGAGGGATGACAGGGCTCTTTGGCGCGTGCCCTTCAAATTCCTGCTGGCGTGCATATTGAGCTTACAGGGGGCTAATGTACGTGCCCCCCTCTCTTTCCGACGGATGCCGGCTTGCCGGCCCAGAATAGAATAAAAGTTACCTCGAAGAGGTCGAGTGATGTTATTGGGGAAGGAGGGGGAAGGGCACTTGTAGGCCACCCTGAAATCGACATGGTCCTTGAGGTGACCCAGCCTCAGACTGTAAGATCTTTTATGAGGTCGAACACCGGCCCGGTGCAGAGCACAAAATCCGAGTGCCTCTGTATAAGCTTCTCTTCAGAAGGAACGGTCGCCCGAGGCCTTACAAGGAGAGGAGGGATCTCCAACACTGGCTGGTGTCCCTGTGAAAGCCAAGAAATTCTCAATTTCATAGAATGAGGAAGGCCCATCTAAGCTAGGGACTCCTGCCAGTGGAGGGGAGAAGCTGGTTCATCTTCCCCCCTCTCCGCTCCTAAATATGAAAAACACAAAAAATACTCTGGGCTCTTTTCCCTCCGCGGGAGCAATGGGACTGGGCGGGGCCGCTGCCATTTTGGTATGCTACCAAGCCAAGATCGGCTCGTCCGGCTCCTGTGCTCCCTCAGGTTGTGAGTTCTAGACTAAGACAAAAAGTACGCAGAGAGGAGCCTCGATTACGGCAGGGATCCTTATTCAAAGTCTACCTGACTTTTTTGGTCACGCGGCTTCAAACAATTCTTCGTTATTCGCCCTACTAATGGCAGCATGTTAGCCAATGGTAATATGATGTATTAGATCAGAGCTCTAGCTAGCGTGATTGGTAGAGAGCCGAATGTGACCAGTTTATTGGACATGGGCCTTCTGGTGAATGCGTCGAATCTCTCCGAAGTGGCCATGATTAGTGCCCTTCGGATACCTGATGGCATGCCGTTGAGTGTGACGCTACACTCTAACACGGACTACGTGAGAGGAGTGGTTTATGGCGGGACCTCGTGGACTACTCCCAAGCTGATATCACCTTAGAGCTGGCCGACCATGGAGAGATCAAGGTCGAACGTGTGATGAGAAAACAGGGCAGGGCCTCGAGCCCCACCCCTACACTCTTCGTCACGTTCGACTGTAACAAGCTCCCTGCTTCGCTTGGTTGGTATTGCTACCACGTCAGGACATTCGTGCCACTACCGCAGAGGTGCTACTATTGCCATCGCTTCGGCCATACGAATCATTCCTGTAGACTCGCAAAGTCGGGGTTACCTGAAGTCTGTGTAAGTTACTCCAAGGCCGCACACGATAAGTCCAAATCGTGTGTAGCTAAGTGTGTCCTTTCCGGATAGCCGCACCCCGCTTCTTCGAAGCAATGTGGTGCGTATCTCCTTGAGAAGAAAATCCTGGCCCTTCAAGTCCAGGATTGTGTTTTATTTCGCGAGGCAAAGGCCCATCCAGGAATACGAGAACGGTCGTTTCCGCGCCGAGTCGAAACCGTTTTGCGGGTCCTACCCACTCCCGGGCTTCCCTGTTAGAGCTATGGCATCAATGGTTCACAGCTAGCCCCGTCTAAATCAAGGGCTGCCCCTACTTCCCTCAGTCATTAGACTTACAGGAGGCAACATCCCTGAAGTTGGTCGTGAGTCCATCTTCCGTGATTTCTAAAGCTGCCTCCCGAAAGGAGGACAGCACTAAAGGAGTTTCGGCTCCTAAGCCTACACTGAGTGATAGGCTGGGTGACTCGAAGGCAGTGGATCCTCCAAAGGAGAGACCATCTCCTCCAAAACCACCCAGCCTGCCTAAGGTTTCAAGGCAGAGGAAGGAAAAGACTCGCTTGGCGAGTCCAACCTCCCTCGATAATTCATCGAAGGCGAAAGCGATGTCAGCGCATTGTCCGACAAGCAACACCCAGAGTTCTGCCTCCGGGTAGCTTACGGCCATTCCTGTGAAGGTCTTTTCTTTGAAGAGTTCCCTGCATCTCCAACTGCCCTAAAGGGCATATTCCTTCAATGGAATTGCCACAAACTCCAGGCCAACTTCTAGGAGCTGCGGAGGCTTGACTCGTTCTGATTTCCCTAGCTTTCTTTGTCAGGAGACCATGCTGGGCGCGTAGACCCTGCCCACCCTCCCGTGGTATAAGGGTTTTGCGTCCCACCACCACGGGATGGGAGCCAGCAGGAAGATGCCCCATTTCACCCGGAATGATTTCTTCGTTCTTTTTCTCACTTTAAACACCTCCTTTCAGGCAGGTCCTTGCCGACCCGATCAATGAGCTGGAGATAGGTATCCTAAATGTGGCCGAGTTTACTCATCACTGCCTGATAACCGCTTCATTTTCCTGTCTCGATATATCTTTTTGATCTCCGGATGTACAACCTGATTTTGAGCTGTGGTATTCGATGACCTTCATGGTAGTGAGAACTTTTCAATTGGCGCGGGCGGGTACAAAAGACCCTAAGGCTGCGAATATGAGCCTCCCAGGTGAGGCGTCGGTCAAATACAAGACCTAGGAAACGGTGCGAGTACACCACTTCCATGCCCACCCCGTTGAGAAACAAATATTGGTCAGGATGGAGCAGTGGATGGTGGCATAATTGCACCGTCTTAGTCCTAGCCAAGACAACCGAAGCCTGTGCGCTTCGGCATAGCGAGAGACGCAGTTCAATACCCGTTGGAGTCGACACTCCAGGGTAGGCATCTGAACGCACAAAAAGTGATAGAAAAGCGTTGCGAGAACATCTTCCGGCCACACCGCGGTGATGCCATTAATGCTCAGGGCAAACAGTGCGACACTGAGGATACTTCCTGGCTCCATTGGGCCGGAGAGAGATCCCCCCACGTGTACGCGGAACCGACGATCTTGCAAAAATTCAGATATAAAGATTTTGAGGCGCCCCTCTCCCCTCCTCCATCGTGTGGAGATTCTCCATGATATCATATCGTCATGCGGTATCATAGGCCTTCTCCAAATTACAAAACACCGTGGCGTAATGCTGTCTACAAAGGAAGGCCTCGCAGAGGGTCTTTTATCTTGGACCAGACCATCTGACGTGTAGTGGAACTTGAGGAAACTGCACTGCGCAGAGGACCGATGGCCTCCACTCTCCAGAAAGAAGGCTACTCTAAAATTGACCAATTTCTCCATCAACTTGCACACGCAGGAGGTTAGAGAGATTGGGCGGAAAACCCTTGGGGTAGATGGTCTCTCCCTGGTTTGCAAAACGCAAGCACAGTAGCGATTCACCAGAAAACTTAGAAGATAGTCTCTAACAGAAAGGCTATGCCTCGCTCACCTAGGTGTTCCGCTCATGGCATACAGGATGCCGTCTCGACCAAAGGTGAAGCCCACGCACGAAGCGAGAGCTGAAGGCAACTCACTCAGAGTAAACCTATCGTTGAATGGTTCTCTGCCTCTGGAGGTAAAGTCCAGTCGGCGGCCTTCCACGACATAACGACGCGCATTGAATGCTTGCGGAGTAGCATTCCGGCTAGAAAATGCGGAGAAAGTGGTCGCAAATGATTCCGCCACGGATGCGGGGTCCGAAATTGCGGTCACTTTCTCCTGGAGAACGGGAGGGGCGTCCTGCGGGAACTTGACCCGAATCCTCTTGATTCGCTTCTACACCTCTGATAGAGGGGTCTTCCCGTTAAGTGAAAACATGTATGCCCGCAAAAAATACTGGCGGGTGTGCTTCGAAATATACCACGCCTCGCCCTAGCTCGAGGAATTTCACTGAGAGTGAAGTCGTTCGGGCGCCGCCTATAATCAATGTAGGTATACCGCTTCTGTCTCACGTCCATATCACACTCGGCTGACTACCACGGGACCGGTTGGCGCGCAAAACGGCCAGACGTTCTAGGATGAGTTTGCTGGAGAAGAACTCAACGGTCTCATCTACCAACCTAAACTCCTCGACTGATGCAGATAAATCAGTTATTTCCTGAAATGCGGACCACCGCGCCAGGCACCATCGGGGCGGCAGTGGCCCAGAAAATGATATTTGAATGGAAAAGTAATCACTACCATGAAGGTCATCGACCTCTTCCCAACTAAAATCAGGCTGTGCATCCATAGAGCCAAAAGATAGATTAAGGCACGGAAATGAAGCGGTTCTCGGGCAGTGATGAGTAAACTCAGCCACATATAGGATATCCATATCCTGCTGGTTGATTAGGTCAGCAATGACTTGACCACTGGGATTTATCCAGTAGTCTCTCCAGAGGGGGTGTCTACCTTTCATATCTCCGAGCAATAGGAAGGCCCTCGGAAACCGTGCCAGGATGCCCTGATGTCCCCCACGTCGAAGTTGGCTGACGGTGGAATGTATGCGGAAATACCAGTATACCACCTATTCAGGTGAAAATGCCCAGCTACTGCCTGAAATGAGATATTTAGAGCAAAGAAAAGTACGGCGACATCATGCCGGGTATAAATCACGCATCTCCCTGCTCGGTCCCCACCCCGTGGTGGTGGGGTCGCAAACCCCTTATAGCCCAGGAGTATGAGCAAGGTGCGCGTGCCCAGCATATAGTCTCCTGCAAAAAGCTAGCTAACCGTGAACGGAAGGAGACAAGTCTTCGCAGCTCCTCCCAGTCTGCCCGGAGTCTGCGGCAATCGCATTGAATCAATATACCCTCCAGGCTCAGCTCTGAGATGCGGGGACACTCTTCGAAGAGAAGACGCTGACGGCAATGGTTGTACGCTTTCCAAAGGAAGAACTCCGGGCGCTGTTGGCCGGCAATGTGCTGAAGGTGCTGCCACCTTCGATTTATTGAGGGATATTGGGCTCGCCATGCGTCTTTTCCCCACTCCGCCTCGAACCCCTGGGCAGGCGTGGCTGCTTCGGAAGCGGCTCTTCCTCTTTTGGAGGATCCACCGTCTCCGAGCGACCCAGCCTACTAATGGGGATGGAAAAAAGAACCGAAGCTTCTTTACTGTTATCCTGCTTACTGGGGCAGCTTTATGAACCCCAGAAGATGGCCTCACAACCAACTTCAGGGGTGTTTCCTCCTGTGAATCAAACGACACGGTGGAGGTGCGTGACTGTTTTGCCGTACGTAAAACGGTGTGGTGGAATGAGGGGGAACTCTGGTTTGAGCCCTTTATGCCGCCGGCTTTACCAGGGGAGCAACCGGGGTGGGTAGAATCCGCAGAAGGGTTTCAAATGGGCGCAGAAAGACTGCTAGTAGGCCTGGTGTGGCCAGGAGCAGCGGGCGTCTTTATTAACATTGAGGCATAAGAATCTCAGGCAGAGCCGGGAGTTCCAGGCTTAAGTCCTTAGCCTCCCGAAAAAACAGCCAGGATTTCCTTCTCGAGGAGATACGTACCATATTGCTTCGAAGCAGCAGGGTGCGGCTCTCCGCAAAGGACACACTTGGTCACACACCATTTGGACTTAGCGTGTGCGGCCTTGGAACAACTTACACAGACTTTAAGTAAACCCAATTTGAGTGTATACAGGAGCGATTTGTATGGCCAAAGCAGTGACAGTAGTAGCACCTCCCCGGCACTGGCACGAATGCCTTCACATGGTAGCGATACAAACCGGTTAGATAGACCGGCCTCTGTAAGTTCCTTCTCTGAAATGGAGAAGGTCTTGGCTGTCACAGGGACACCAACCGGGAAAGGAGTTATTTCCCCTCTTTGTAATGTCTCGGGCACCCGAGCCTTCTGAGGAGGGCCTTGCACAGGGTCTGACTCGTGATTTCCCCCGAGACATCACAGATCCTATTCAAGGTTCCTCTTTCACCTAATGCCGGCGAACCGTCATCCGTCGAGGAACAGAGGGGGGCACGTACAGTGACCTTCTGTACGTTCTTAGGGCACGAGTGCAAGATGTTAGGGGGCAAGTACCGCCGGAAACCCCCATCCCTTTTCCCACTGAGGTGGTTGGTCCTATCGATGCGCTCCCACCGGGAGCCTCCTCCATGGGAGAAGAAAGTTGGAGGGTCCCTTGAGATAACATAGGCAGGGTACTTCCATTTTATCAGTCTAGCTGCTTGAAGGCGGCTCTGGTTATGGTAAAGGGAGAGAATTTTGGCTCGATAACTCATCATTGGATATGGTGACCCAATTTATATCACGGGATGCATAAGCTAATCACCCAACGCAGTAGCCCGCTCTGCGATACGTGAATATAGGCTTACAGAACAAGCTGCCGCCATTTGAGGCCACTGTTCCCACCTAGTGATTTGGCAGTCCATCAGCATAGGGGCTTCACCTTGGGTGCAGCGTCAAATTGATAGACATAGAAAGGATGAAGAAATGGTATGTAAGGAAGGTGTGGGTGGAGATGAAGCAAGTTGTTAAAACCCACCACCACAGCTTCAGCTCATGGGTGAGGGAACGTTGTCCCCTCCCTCTTCAGCCCCAATTCGGGATAGTTGGGTGAGAGGAAGCTGGTCTGCGCCTACTATGTGAAATTAGAGGCTGACCAGAGAAAGTTGTGGTAGAGGTTGTAGGGAAAGTGAGGAAGTAGGGTAAGAATGTCTGGGGTCGAATAGGGCGTTTAGTCACGCTAGCACGGCGGCCAAGAAAGCAAATCACCTTACACCTTCCTCGGCTAAATAATAATAAATAATACTACTAAATAATAATAAGAATGATAGCAATAATTATTCTAATAATAAATAATAATAGAAAGGTAAAATCGTGCTGAAGGGGGTGAGAGGAAAGCGCACCAAAACTTTGCTAATGCCCATCAGATAGTTCAAATCAACCCAGTGACAGATCCAAGGAAAACCGCTTGACGAAGTCAAAGAAGCTCCTGACACGGCGAATCACCCTCTGTTGAGCCGCTGACGATCTGATTCTTCTCGGATGAAAAGAGCTTCTGGCAGGACCAGTTCGTCGTGTCATGAAGACCAAGTTTTCACAAACTGAATATACAATATTCAGAGGTTGATGAATTGAGATTCTAGAAACAAGCTATAATTACCTGTTGCCGACCAGATTTGGTCCACATATTTATCAGGCTGCGATGATATTATACAATAAAAAAGCTTGCAGGATTTTTTAAATTAACAAAGCTAGAGGGCCATTACGTGGAAAAACTAGCAGAAAAATATTTTGTTGCTGTTCAGAACTTTTCCCAGATTAAATGCAGGTTTAGATAAACAGTATTCAATCCAAATTTGAGAAAAGGTTTATTACATTATTTACATATTTCTTTTCGAAGGAGTTTCTTTAAAAAATAATGATATTTAGTATGGATATATAAAATATAAATACATATAGAAAGATTCATTATATATATATATATATATATATATATATATATATATATATATATATATATATATATATATATATATATATATATGTATCTGAAAGAACTCAATAACGAGTTAAAGTATATAATAGTGGTTTCACAATCATATATATATATATATATATATATATATATATATATATATATATATATATATATATATATATATATATTTATATATATTTGTTGTAGAATAGGCTCCCGACGATATATTATATATCTATTCTTTGTGGGGATTATTCTATATTCGAGTGCGGGTTGATCAGATAGCCGAGAATGACTCTACGTAAATAAATAGGCCTGGAGATGGCTTATTGATCTTCAATATACTTAAGAAGTAGAACGGAGCCCAAGGATAAATAATATTGCAAACATTAATAAAATAGAATTTTATTAATTAATCTAACTAACGACACATGGAAAATATTTACATTACCGGGGAATAAAATGGGAGATACACAAGAAACGAAAAAGGTCATGGGAATATTTGACTAAGCGGAGGATTAAGATTTGGAGGGATTTAAAATGACAAAACAAACACGAAGGGAAAGTGTTGGTTAATTCCGTTAAAAACACAGAGTTACGCTGGCACAAAGTTAAATAGTTAATTGGAATGCGCAGCTTACGTATTTATAAGTTCGTCGTGCAGAGGAAGGCGATTTGAAGGAATCTTCGGTCCAACTGGCGATTTCTTTTCCAGGAGAAGGGTTTTTTTTGGGGGGGGGGTTGTCCTTAACGAAAGGGAAAGGACTGACTTCGAGGAGTGAGAGAGAAGTGGGGCTCGGAAGTACGAGCGATCCTTGAGACAGGATATCGGAGATGTTCTAGATGAACAATTGAGGTTATTGGTGTAACCAAGCGTTCTATTGAAGAACGTTAAAAGGGGGGAATAAAATTATCACTGACGTGATATCAGCGGAACGAGAACCGATTCTTGTCAAACGGGCTCGAAGAACAATGACGGTTCTAAAGTTGTTCTCTTTTGAACAATTGTAAATTATCACTGACGTGATATCAGGGGAGCGAGAACCGTTTCTTGTCGACCGGGCTCGAAGAACAATGACTTCTAAAGTTGTTCTCTTTCTGAACAACAAGGGGGGCGAGAACCGTTTCTTGTCGAACTGGCTCGAAGAACAATGACTGTTCTAAAGTTGTTCTCTTTCTGAACAACAGGGGAGCCCTGTTAACTTGGCGTATCGAGGGGCACGAACCTTGGCACTCAAGGATATTGTCCTCTTCTGGACAATAAGGGGTTCTCGGGGTAGAGTTCCTAGGTGCATAAGGGAGACCGGATCGACGTATTCCTCGCGAAGATAATCGCGATCTGCTTCAAACGCAAAATTCTATCGCATAAATAGCCGGAGCCAGCTCCTCGGCGTAGGAGACGATGGGGGGGGGGGGGGGGGTTCTTCGATGGAATGTCCCGGTAGCGCTTGGAAAAATCTTATCTTCCCATAAGCCTAATTCAATCTGGTCAGATCGACGCCTGGAGGCAAACGGAGGATTGAACCTCCTTGGTTAAACTTGGGAATAGTGGGCGATAAGAACGCCGTTCTACGCTCTCTCGCAGGATGCACGTGGGAAGCATGAGTTTCGATATGTGATAGAAGCGAGGCGTGGCAGCCTCAGGCCATTCTGTCACAATATTCATAATCCCATAGTACAGGGCACTCAATACCATTAAATATATTTACTATTTTCTCTTTGTGTTCTATGCTTAATCTTAAAAAAAATAGAATCATTTTACCTAAAATAACTAAACCATCACTAATGAAATCGACTCCCCTGGCCCTCCAAATTGTATAACAAAATAATCAATTAAACTCAATTTCAACTTCTATTTCCGCCGCAATCTAATTTACATTGATCTTCCATTTATATCGGTTCTACTTTGTACTTTGACCCAATAACCTTGTCGTGGAATGGTCCTACTCTCTCTCTCTCTCTCTCTCTCTCTCTCTCTCTCTCTATATATATATATATATATATATATATATATATATATATATATATATATATATATATGAGAGAGAGAGGAAGAGATGAAGCAGGTTGTTATGGCTTCAGTAGAAATATTTTTTTTTCAAATTTGCGGTATACTTTTAAAACAGGTTGGCCAATGATTGACAGGTAGCTTGTACACGTTAGGGTTGAAAAAGAAAGACTGAAAAAAATATATCTTTACTAGCAACAAAAATAATATTTAAATATACACAGATATTAGCTTTAAATGGAATGGTCGCACATACGATGTTAGATGTCTATGAATGACACAGCCGGGTTAATTAGGGGATTAAAGTGGTCGGGTTCAGGTCAGTGATTAAAAGAGGATTTTAAACCAGGCACGCACACAAAAAATGGATCGATTGGGTAAGCCAGATTCTAGATCAATCTGCAAGCTGCAACGGTTATAATTTCTTACGTGCTCGTTGCAAGGATGGGCCAGTCGGGATACGATGACTGTGATGGGAGAAGTCGGGTTACCTCACGCTTCAGATGAGGTAGCACACGTAGTTGGCCTTCAGAGATAAGAATCCTCGTCGGATACTCTCCGATTGACTATGGCACAGATACGGATGTCGATTTAGCCTTCGTCCTCGAATCGAAATCGTCGTTGTCTCCGAACGTGGGGTGCCGGTGTGAGCGTCCTTCAGCTCGTTCGCGCTGGTAGGTGGGAAGTCTATTAGGGTTTCTTAATAAACCGAGTCGAAGAATTATATAGACGCTCAGCGAGGTGGCTTTAGATGGCCTGGTTTCCCCTCCACACACACGTGCGACTTTGGGGAAAAGTCGGTGACTCCTTCGGGTGGAATTGAGATAACGTTGCTGTATAATGTTCGACGAACTTCGATCTATGACGGAAGGCAGGAATACTCTCTGAAAGGCGGCCGTGGGAGACGATGAAATATATCCTTAAGAAAATGGGCTGCGGCGTGATAAACGTCGTGAGCTGCACCCTTGCCATGGTTCAGTCGTGCTTTCAAAACTCCATGCAGTGATCTCGGAACCATATGGGTAGAGAAGGGCACGTGGTCGCCTTTAAACCTTATTCTTCTACAAACACTTTTAATCATTTCACCTCTTTGCATTTGATGCATTTTAATTGTCATTAATTTAAACACTGCTTAATTTAATCAGCGTGATTGCGTTTTAATTTCTTTGTAATTTACTAATTTTAAATATTTATCTCATTATTGATACTTTACTATCGATATGCTAAATTTTAATACGTTTCCGTATCCTCTATACAGAATCATGTGTAAATGTTTTAATCTATGCAACGAAACGTCGTTGTTGAATAAATGTTAGTCGCTGTGTGCTTATGTGTCTCCATTTTCCATATATATATATATATATATATATATATATATATATATATATATATATATATATATATATATCAGTTAAACAACTCAATAAAGAGTTACAGTATATGATAGTGAAACCACTGTATAGGAGCATATTTAAGAGACTAATTTCGGCATAAAGTTTACTATACCCTCTTCAGTCGTATACTGAGAATGGAATGAGCACACAAGGCCCTAAGCAGCCTCAAAATCGCGAAAAAAGAAGAAAAAACATTAATAAGGGGGTGTGGTTCTAAAATCATTAACTGAACTGTTTATGGTCAGGTTCCGGGAATAGGAGCTACATTTAAATTGAGCTTCCAAAAGATTCTGAATTGAGAATTTCTTCTATTAGTATCGATTCCATCTTTTATTTTACGGAAATTTTTACAATTGAATATTATTTTAGCCTTTGTATAATCTATTGGATGGTTGTAATTGCGAATGTGGTTAAAAATACTGGATGTAGGACTGCCTCGCCTGACATCACCTTTATGTTTGTTTTTTTTTTAATGTTCTCCCAGTTTCTCCTATGCAGAATGACGGTCAGTTAGTGGATTCACACGAGATTACATATACACTTGCCTAATTTGGCTCATTCATGGGCTTAGTTGAAGGGAAAGTTTGGAGGCCGGAATAAGGGTATTTAAACGAGGCTCGATATGGAGAAATACTCTGTTTACTCCTTTGAGGAAGAGAGATAATGGAAGTGATAGACAATTCATGTTGCTCACTTTGTTTTCATCCTTGGTGCGGTAGTATGTAGATTAAGCTTTAGGCAAGCTCTCATTTTGAGGTGTAAGGGATAATTTAATTCAATGAATGTGCAGGTTGTATATGTAATCTCGTCTTCTAAAAAACAAGTATCACAGATTCTAAGTGCTCTCAAAAACATACCTGTTGCAACGTCTTTTTTAAAAGATGTAAAAAGAAATGGATGTAAGAGTTAGAATGGGTCGATTTACGATACACAGTAAAGCTAATTTGGTCAATGACTTACATTTTGACATCGTGAAAGGCAAAACAACGAACGCAAAAAAAATAATAATCAGACGAAATGTCTCAAGAGATGTTAAAATCGAGACTATATGGAAGCTGGCTAAAGGTTCCTAGAATAAATAGTATCAAAGCGGAGGTTAAAAAAATCCCAATGAAAGACAACTTCAGTTACCGAGGTCCATCACTAAAGAGAAAGAGCACAGGGAAGAAGTTAACAAAAATAGGTTTGAGTGAGGGTTAGTTATAGAATTTGAAGAGGAACTGAGGCGGAGTCGTCGTTAAGAGTGGACATTTAATTTCCATGTGGATTAATTACAAGATTTGATGAACGTTTTTTTTTGTTGGATTGCGGGGAATGAGCGCGCCTATGAAGGCATCAAAGAGTCCGCGAGGACTTGGCCACCACACCAGCGTTTCTTTTTCTTCACAACAATTACATGGCAGAAATCAGGGTAGCCCTCCTGGATGCTTAGCAAAGAAGGTGGGGGACTGCCTAGGGGAACTTAAAGTTGCGTGTCATTGCGCCGTGATTGTTCCCATGGACCTACACCCCAATGCCGAGACGTCTTCAGGTTGCTTTCAGTCGTCTCCGAATTGAAAACACTCACGGGACGCATCGCCATTTGATGGAGCGCTCGCCCGCGCATTATTGCCACGACTGCGTTGTCCCCCAGACTGTTCGGCATATTCTTATAGAATGTCTCATCTGGGTGATCTTCGCGCACGTTACCTGTCCTGGAACTGGGACGAGCGGCGTTGCTACCACTTGTCTCTCTCTCTCTCTTTGTTCATAACGAAAATAGAGGGAGAGGTGACGCCCCCTTGTCGCGGGAAGAGAGCTTGTGTGGACCTTGGAATTTTCGAGCTATGTCGGCGGCGGTACATCTTCTGGGTACCCCTGGCAGGGCTGCCTTGTCGATTTGGTCGGAAACGAGGTTCCAGACTAAGTGCGTCATTCCTTCCTTTTTCTACTCTATCCCTCTCCTTTTTTACTTCTATCCTATCTCCCACTCATACAAAAAGAAAAAAACAACAAGAAAAGCCTACTCCTATCGTGTTACTCTTTCCCTTTCTCCCTCTATCTACTTATAAGGACCTGGCAGCTACCTCATGCGTCAGAAGAGAGTCTTTGGAACCTCTATAAACAACGCCAATCGACACTCACTGGTTGCGAGAGACTAGGACTAGAGGTGTCCTAAGCGTTGGGGCACGATGAATGGGATGAGGGTAGTGCCCCGTTAACCCCTTCCCTGGTGCGTAATTATTGACCGTTCCCAGTGCCCGTTGACGGGTGCTTATGGTAGCATTGGCCTGAGGTGACGGCCCTTTGTTCTCATGTTGGTTTCCAGGCCAATAAAAATCCTTGGGGCGAATTCCTTGGTGTGGCGGGATATCCATTGAACGCTACTCCGAGATCCTGGCTGTTGTGAAGGGAACTAGTAGGAGTTTAGTAAGGGGCGTGCTTCGTTGTTGTTCGCCTGGTGACAAATCGATGGCCCCTTCGGGGACCGTCAGTGCTGCTTGGTTGGGAGCCACGGCACGCCGAGGTTTGACGACTCGGTCGGACGAACAGCAGCACATGGAGCGTGACTTGTGAAAGATCCGAAACCTCTCCGATCGATAGGCGGGAGCGACTCACGCGGGGAAAACTCACCCCCCCCCTTTTTATCATTGATTAGTCATGAGTTTTTAGAGAGAGATAAAGCGCTCAAAATGACAGGTAAAAAAGGACCCGTTCGTCTCAAACACAACTGTGCAATATGCCAGTTAGAAAAGTGGTGCGTTGACTTTCCGGAGGGCTGCTACTCAAAATGCAGCCCTGAAAGTATCTGGACTACTTGCATATTGACGCGAGAGGTAGAGAAATTAAAAGACCTCTATAGAGCCTCAGAGGAGAAAGCTAAAATCCTTGAAAGAAAGTTGGAGAAACTCGTAGCCCTTAACGCAGCTCAGGTTCGATGCCTAGAAGAGGCGCCGCCCACTGACGTGTCGGAATCCCCTGGTAACCAAGCGGACATTCCGGCATCATCTGAGGCTAAGCTAGCTGAGGCGAGAAAAAAAGAGAAAAAGAAGAAAGGAGAAACGAATTAAAAAAAGAAAAAGAATAAAGTTGAAACGAAAGTAGAACCAAAAATAGAAGAAAAACAGATAAAGAAGAAGAAAAAGAAAGATAGGAATGCGGAGAGTAAAGAGGAAAAGGAGAGACGTCTTCCACAAAGGAAGACCCCGTCTTCAGAGACTAAGTGTCCGAAGGTCACCCTCATTGGTGACTCGCAAACACTGGATCTGCAGCCGCTGCTAGCGGCCCGCCTTCGCACTAGCGTCAAGGTAAGCTGCCTGTCAGGACGGGGTAACCACAACATCAGAGTAGAGGCAAAGAAAGCTCAGATTTCTGAGAATTCAGTTGTTGCTCTGATCGTGAGCGGCAACGACCTCTACCTCAGAGAGGGTAAGGTTGGCCTCAGTGGTAAGACCATCCAAACGGTGATGGGAGCCGTGGATGACATAGGGCTTAAAACCCGCAAACGTGTGGTGGTTGGGATGCTTCCGAGAAGAGGTCCATCCCTAACCGCTCACGAAAGAAACGTCGCAGTGAACAGAAGGTTGGCAGATCTCTGCACGGCAGAAGGAGTCTTCTTCGTGGACCCCTATCGTACCTTTATCGGTAGAGACGACCTCTACCAAAGGGACGTGGTACATCTCTCCTTTAAAGGGAAGGCCTTTCTCGCCAACCTAATTAAAGATGTCGTGGAACGCACCCACAGGAGCGTTCGAAACAGAGCGAAAGCGGACGTGCGCCAGCATGCCCGTGTCACTTCTGGAACGACCTTCTCGGAGGACGTCAAAAAGGGTGTGACCACGAAAACAGAGAAGCCGGGAAACGGAAGAACGTAGGGAGTCCTACACTAGGGGACTCCCTCAAAGTTCTTCTGTTCAATGCGAGGTCAATCAGGAATAGGTTTCTTGAGCTCCGTGGCCTCGTAGTAACAGAGGAACCTGAGATTGTGGCCATAACGGAGTCATGGATAAAAACCTCAAGCCGAGATTTTGAAGGTGAATTCACGATTCCCGGTTACCAGCTCTTCCTGAAAGATAGGCCAGACAGAGAGGGTGGCGGTGTGATGTCGTATGTCAAGGATACTCTCAACTCGACCATGAACTACTAGGTGTTGACCTAGAGATAGGTCCTGCCAAATACAGGACCGTGGTGCTTTATAGACCTCCTGCCCAACTCGTTGAAAAGGACAGAGATCTGTACTAGCTACTAGGAGAACTTGTCGAAGACAGTGTGTATCGTCATGGGTGATTTCAACACACAAGTTGACTAGGAAACCAGAGAACCCTGTGTCGAGAACGCACTACTCCTGGAGTTCGCGAACAACGAGTTCCTGACTCAATGGGTGAGAGAGCCAACGAGAGGAAACAATATCCTCAACTTGGTTTTCCCCTTTAAGGATGACATCGTTGAGGACCTCTCTGTTGGCGAAGAGCTAGGTGGCAGTGACCACCGACTAATTAGATTTGTAGTCAAAGTCCCGAAGGCAGGGCCTGCAACTAGTAAATTGAGGAAACTCGATTTGAAATGAGCAGACTTTGCAGGTCTTCGTGCTGGACTGACTGACGCGAGGCTAGAAGTGTGCGATGTTGTTGAAGACTCGTGGAACAGTTTCAAAACCACATTCATGAGTCTCTAATCGCGTTTCATCCCTCTGAAATGTCATCGTCGGTCTTCTGTTCAACCAAATTGGTTTAATCGAGAAATCGGCCAACTGCTTAGGAAGAAGAGAACTGTGTACCAGCAATCGAAGATCTCGGGTGACTTTGAGGCACTCCGAGTGGCGAGACTCTGTAAAGAGAATCCCAAGGAGTTTTTTGGATATGTAAACAGCCGTAGACCAATCCGTCGAACGATTGGCCCTTTGAGGAATGAGTAGGGGACATTAAAGCATTCAGATGCAGAAAATGCTAACCTCCTCAACGACTACTTCTCTTCAGTGTTTACTGAAGAGTGTGGTCCATCCCCCAGCCAATGGATTCCTACTCGGGGGAAAAGCTAGAGGATTTGGACTTCACCAAAGGAAGAAATAAAAAAGAAGATCAGTGACCTAATGAGGATAAGTCACCTGGCCTGGATGGGTTTCTACCTAAAGTGTTGAAAGAAGTGCGCGATCAAGTGTCACGACACCTGAGCGCAATCTTCAACATGTCAATCCGGACCGAATGCGTTCCTAGAGATTGGCGTGAAGCGGAGGTGACTCCTATCTTCAAGAAAGGAGACCGAAGCCAACCGTCAAACTACCGACCTATCAGTCAGACTTCGATAGTCGGTAAACTCACGGAAAGCATGATGGTGGAAAAAATGACGTCGTATTTAGAATCAAACCTGCTACTGAGGAGTTCCCAGCACGGCTTCCGAAGGCAACGGTCATGCCTGACGAACCTTGTGGAATTCTTCAACTTCGTTTTCAGTGAACACGATCGGGACAAGGCGGTGGATGTGGTGTACTTAGACTTTCAGAAAGCCTTTGATAAGGTACCACCCTGCCGCCTTCTCCGGAAAGTGCGAGCGCTGAGTATAGGCGGAAAAGTGCCGGCTGGATCGAGAACTAGCTAAGTGGCAGACGGCAACGGGTGGTGGTGAATGACAGGCTTCTAAGTGGGTGCCCGTTACTAGCGGAGTGCCTCAAGGTTCTGTCATAAGACCACTACTATTTATCATCTACGTCAACGACATGGACGGTGACATGGTTGCCAAGATTTCTAAATTTGCCGACGATACCAAGCTTGGCATGAACGTTGCAAAGGATGGAAATACTGCCCGCCTGCAGGAAGATCTTGGGAAGATTGGGGAGTGGTCGGACACGTGGCAAATGCCTTTTAACGTAAACAAATGCAAAGTAATTGATATCGGCCACAGAAACCCCCAATCTCAGTATATCCTTAAGGGCACTGCTCTTGAATCGAGTGACACTGAGAAGGACTTGGGTGTAACTATTACTAGCGACCTCAAGTTCTCAAAACAGTGCATCAATGCAGAAAAGAAAGCCCAAAGGATGTTAGGCTACATAAAGCGCCAATTTGGATACCGTAACAAGGAGATAGTACTTTGTCTGTATAACTCCCTCGTTCGGCCGCGCCTGGAGTATGCCGTACAATTTTGGAGTCCTTCGTTTCGAAAAGATATCGAAAGGTTGGAACGCGTACAAGCCAGGGCAACCAAGCTGGTTATGAGGATAGACTAAGGGAATTAGATCTGTTCTCGCTGGAAACCCGTAGACTGCGTGGTCAGCTCATCGAATTTTTCAAAATACTTCGAGGGTTCGACAATGTTGACTACCGGGATGTTTTCACACTGAGTGAGAACAGAACGCGCAATCACGGCTTCAAACTTGAACTGAAGCGTTACAACTGCAATCTGTGTGGAAATTATTTCACTTACATTATCTGCGGTAAGTGGAACGCACTTCCAGTGGAAGTTGTCAACAGTGAATCTGTTGACCAGTTTAGGTCAAGACTAGACAAAGTCTTGAAAAGTGGCCGTTTAGGGGTGCAAAACAATTGAGCAGCCATGTGCCTGCTCGATTGCTAGTCCAAAGGTACCCTCTTTGAATGGACCGTAAGGTCTCCTAGGGTACTTACTTTCCTTGTTACTCCTTGTTACTCGGGAGGGATTCGTGCACACAGACGTGTGGACTATCTGATTTTTTGGAGGAGGCTACTCTTATCTATTTGAGGGGTATTTGAATTTCTTCTGTGATGGTCGCCTGCTCCTGCCGGATTTTAAACATACTCTCCAGCAGATCCACATAGCCGTCTGAAATGTGCCTAAATCCTGCTCAGAGATGTGGAGCAGCATGTCGTCACCCTGATATGAGAACACCCAAAGACCCTCATAGTTGGGAGGAACTTGGACTTCACGAGACATCAACGTCGCATCGATTGTAGGTAACCCACCTGTTGTTCTGGGTGTTATGCAACTGGTTCTGGCAGTAGGCTTCGGCTTGTTCAGGAGCTACTTTGACTTCATCAAGCGGGTCTTCTTGCCCTTTCCTGGCGGACTCTTTGACGCTCTTATTCCCCGCAATTCCTACATTTCCAATAACCCAGCGAAGATAATCTCGACATCCACCCCTCTCGCCCAAACCGTAGCGTCATGGATATCGCGAACCAAGGGATTATTATTATCATTATTATTATCTGACGGACTACAACCATTGCTGGTAGAGCAGAATGCTATAAACCCTAAGGCACCAGCTTAGAGGAAAAGAAAAGGCGACAGGAGAAAGACAAATACTACTTAACGCCTCAGCAGGAAGGAATGAGCACAAGTTTTAAACTTTTGATTTTCCTGAGATTCAATGACAGGACTAGTGATCTCATCCATAACCTGGTAGTTGCTGAAATGGAGCATCTAGAGTTTTGATATGTGTTACATCTCTCAACCGTAAAAGCTTGGCTATTTGCATTAGTGGCATTCCTAGTTAACCGAGCTGTACGAAAAGGATCAGAAAGTTCACTGCACAAAGGATGTTTAGGATTATGCTGTATCTCATACAACATACACAGCGAACTCACACAGCGGCGGTGCCACAAGTCAACATCAAGATCAGGAATTAAAAATTTGCATGCTCTCAGATTCCTGTCCAGTAGCTTAAGATGAGATGCTGCAGCAGAGGACCAGACAGGAGAACAATACTCCAGACAAAAGAGTATAAAGAGTATGAAGTAGTTGAAACACTTCCTCATAACAAGAATGTCTTCAAAAACTCTATAAGATTCCCTAAGTAAACCAATATTTTGGGCAACAGAAGAAAAAAAAGAGCGCACATGTTGTTCAAAGGTAAACTTGCTGTCAAACAGAACCCCTCAAATTTCAAAAGATAGACAAGTGTTCAATACAACATTTTTTATGATAAGATCAGGATTATTGGGATACAGACTTCTAAAGCTACTAACAATCATACTTTGGGTTTTATTTGCATTCAACTTTATACCCCATAAATTGCACCAATCATTTATCTTTGTTAGATCTCTATTTAGTGAGTTAGAGATCAAATGCCTTTGAACAGGAGAAGGTATGACTGCTATCATAGAAGCATCATCAACATAAGCAACTAGTTAGTTTTCCAGTCCAACCAACATATCATGTGTATATAGATTGAATAACAGTGGGCCCAGAATACTACCTTGGGTAACACCAGCAATTAGCCTTCTCCGCCAACCAAGCTGCCCATCCACAAACACACGTTGTCTACGGTAAGTCAAAAACTCAGTTAGTATATTGAAGGGCTACCAATACCCAGCTTTCTTAGTTTGTTAATCATTATTTGTGATTAACACAATCAAAGGTTGCATTAAAATCAAGTCGAACCATACGAGCTTTAAAACCAGGATCTAAAGCCTTTTGAACATCGACTAAAAGGGTTAGCACAGCATCACAAGAACCAAAACCCTTACGAAAGCTAAAATACTTACTTGGAAAAAGATTGTTTCTATCAGAAAATGCATTTAAATGTTTAGCCAATACACGATCAAAAAGCTTTGAGAGAATATGAGTTATGGGAATTAAACAGTAGTCTGAGGGACAGGAGCTAGCAGAGACAGATTTAGAAGTAGGAGTAACATTAGCAGTCCTCCAACACAAGCTGAACTTTCCTTCCCTAGATAACTTGCGAAAGAAAAAAACAATCTTGGTGGCTACAAAATGAAAAGTCTCAATAAAGGAAATATAGAATCCGGACCAGAACCACCATAAGGATCTAGGTTTGGTGTCAGCTGCTTAATTTCACATGATCTAAAAGCTATTTTTGTCAACTTAGCTTCGGGGTGACATGACTGGGGGAGATTTAAGCCTACACCACTTTGCCTTTCTTCAAAGATATTAGCAAATAGTGTTGCCTTATCTTTTGGGCAATGAGTAAGAGATCCATCAGATTTAAAAGGAGGTGGGATGCCATCATTACTACCAAAAGAGCAGACTTCAGAGTAGACCACCACTTATGAGACTAAGTAGCATCAAAGGGCGTTTCTTTAATACCACTCCTATATTCTTTCTCAGCTAGAGCATAAACTTCTTGCGCCACAGATCTGAGCCTGACATAGTTATTCCAAGTTATATCGGATCTATTCCTTTCCCAGAAATTGTAAGCTTCTTGTTTATCCAGATATGCACGCTTACAGTCATAAATTGAACCATGCTTTTTCCTTATTGCGGAAAGTCACAACCATAAATGGAGTACGCCTCTCAATTATACCAGCAAGAACATTACTAAGAGATTCAACAGGATCATCTTTGCGGTAGAAATGGGGCCAATTGAGAAGAGAGAGATCCCTTAAGACCCCATTCCAGTCACCTTGTGACTTTAAGTAAATATTAAGAGATAATATTAAGGGACAGGTTGCTGAGTTCTTATATGAGCAGAGATATAAGTGTGGTCAGATGTTCCAATAGGACTCCCAACATTGGTATTAACAACACCAGGAACATCTATAAGTATTAAATCTAGAATATTACCATATCTGTGTGTTGGCCTTTGAATTAATTGAACACAACCAGGTTCAGTAGAGAAGTCAATTGCGCTCAAACCATGACGATCATTAGGTGAGACAGAGTTCAACAACTCTCTATGATGAACATTAAATAACTCACAAACAAGCAAGCAGCTTTCCTATCATTTTATTGTATAGATGCATTGCTAAACAGTAAACAGTCAAATATGTTAGCATTAGCATCAGGATTTCGATAGATTAAAAATAACTATGCCTGCGACATACTTTTACAACTAAAATCTCATGACAATTACATTCATAATTGGGCTTCCGAGAGGCAGGAAATCCATCTCTAATGTAAACTGCCATTGCCCGACCTCTCTCACGATCATCACACTTGAATAGATAAGTCTGTTTAAAACCTGGTATTAAGAGCTCTTTAGAGGATCTAAAGTTTGATACCAAAGTCTCAGAACAAAATGACATGTAAAATTGTCTGGAAGTTACAATCAAACCATTTAAATTTGCATGAAGCCCACGAAGATAGCGCAGTACCTTGATGCAGTACTAATGCTATTAAGGAAAAAGTCCCTGCAGGGTCAGAAAATAACTGAAGTATGACGGCATGACCGAAGTGATACCGTTGATGATCAGGGCAAAGAGTGCGACACTGAGGCCACTTCCCTGCTGGACACTCTCTTCCTGCTCCATTGGGCAGGAGAGGGCTACCAACACCCGTAGGCCGAATCGACGATCTCAGAAAAATTCAGATATAAATATTGGAAGGCTCCAGTCCAAGAAACCGGTCATCTTAGGCTCTACCAATCACACTTGCTAGAGCTTTCCTCTTATAGATTATGTTACCCTTAGCCAACATGCTGCCATCGGTGGAGTGAATAACAAGGAAGCGTTTGAATCCAGTGGGCTCGAAAATGTCATGTAGCCTCTGAATGAGGGGCTCTGATGTAATCGCGGCTCTGTTCTTCGCAATTCTGGTCTTAGTCTGGTACTCCCCTCCCCGCGGGAGCACGGTGCCGGACGTGTGGATGTTGGCTTGGTCACTTACCGTAACAACAGCGGCTCTGTCCGTCCCGCGTCCCCCGCGGAAGGAGAGGGGCTCCAACTCTTATTTGTCTTTTTATGTTTTTTTTCTCTTTTCAGGAGATGAAGGCGGGAAATGAACCTGCTCCCCACACCCACCCTCCGGTATGACCCCTTAGGCCAGATAGGCCGGTCTCAGCAAGATTCTTTTCCGAAATAGAGAAGGTCCTCGCTGTCACAGGGGCACCAGCCTGGGGAGGAGATCCCTCTTCTTCTTGTGGATCCCCGGATCCAGAGCCCACTGAGGAGAAACTTGCACAGGGGTGGACTCGGATTGTGTACTTAGCATCGAGCCAGTGTTCGACCTCATGCAAGATCTTACCATCTAGGGCTAAGTCACCTCAGGGACCATGTCTATCTCAGAGGGGCGGGGCCTCCATGTGACCATAGCCCCCAAAAGACATTACAGGTCTCATTCGAGGTACCTTTGGTCATTTCGTCTTTGGCCGGTGAACAGGCATCCGGCGGAGAAGAGAAGGGGGCAGATATACTGCCTCCCTGCAAGCTGGTCGCACAACTACGCAGGAATTATAGGGCGCATCGGCCAACTGGCCATTCCCTCCCTTAAGAGGTTTGGACCTATTGAGCCGCTTCCACCGGGAGTGGTCAATTATGGGCTGCCTGCCTTTCTTGGCAGTTCCCTTAGAAAGTAAATGGGGGACTGCCGTTGGAGAAAGGGAGTCACCCTAGGGTGGCCTCAGAAAAGGGGGTGAGGGAGAGTTCCTTACACCCGTAGTGCAAGGAGAGGAGTACACAGTGAGGGAACTCCATTTTTCGGTGGAGCTGCCCAAAGGCTACTCCATCGACGGTACAGGGGAAGGTAAAGGGATAGTATTTTTTTGAGAAGTTTCATATATGGGCATGGGGACCCTGTTATTAAAAGGGGCAGCAAACGCTCATCACCCCACGCAGTAGCCCGCTCTGCGAGGGGCGAACACGGGCCCGGCATAACAAACTGCCCCCCATTTGAGGCCGCTCCTCCAACCTAGTGACCCGACAGCCCATCAGCATGGCGGTTCCACCTTGGGCACGGCGTATAAAAGAAAGAAAGAAAGAAAGAGGATGTGAGGAAAGGTGGGGATGAAGCAGGTTGTATAAAGATACTACCCCAGCCCGGAGCTCAGGAGTGAGGGGACGTTGTCCCCTCCCCCCTCAACCCCGATCCGGGATAGTTGGGTGAAAGGAACCTGGTCGGCGTCTACCCTGTAAAATTAGAAGCCGACCAGAGAAAGCTGTGGGAGAGGTTGTAGGGAAAATGAGGGACTAGGATGAAAAACACAGGCTTTCAGCTGGGTTGCCAGGAAGGCCAATCGCCGTGCCCCTTACGGGGGATAAATATAAACAAGGTGGAACCCTCCAGGGTGGCATCCTGGGCAGAACCAAAGGCACTACCGGCTCGATTGCTACACCGAGCTCTCGAAGGAGTTTCCTAGACCTAAACCCACAAAGAGTGTAGCGGTGGGTATCGAGGCCCCCACCAGCGGAGGTTTAGCAATTGTCGAGGAATAGGCCGAGGGGGTGATTGGAGTTTTCCCCGACTCTTATATATATATATATATATATATATATATATATATATATATATATATATATATCCTATTATCCCGAATGCGGAGTCGTCGTTGTACTACTCCTTATACTTCGTTCGGCCCGTGCCCTGAATGGGTTTATCGACTCAGAGTGCTTAGAGGGTTGGCTACGGAGGGATTGGAATGAACTTTGCCAGCAAGCGACCCAAAGGAAGTTAGATACACAACAATATGAAAATAAAGTTTTAATGAACACTAAACAAGAATATATATATATATATATATATATATATATATATACAAATAAGGTGTTTGAGAGATAAATTGATAAGTGAATCTCGGATATCTCACTTGGTTTGTAAATAACTATTCACTAGGTAAATCCCTATACACTTGTAATGTTGGTAAGCTTTGCGGTGAAGTTGGGGAATGCGAAAGGACAGGGTTACCTCGGAACCTGATGTTCGGGCGTCGCTGGTGAGTGAAGGTGTGGAGACGATGAAGTAGGTTTTCTAGGGACCGACCTGATCCCACAATTCCGTCACGATTCTGCTGGAAGAAGGCGGTTACAGGAGCTTCTTGTTAAAGAGGGCCCCACGCTCGTGAACTCCGAGAAATCTTAAGAGCCTCAGTGAGGGAGGGGGTGGGCCAAGTGACCTATTGACGCGTAGGGTCACGGAGAAAAGCTGGGATGTAGTTTTCTCGCTTAGGGAACCAGAGTGAGGCTGTTTGTAGCTTCGGCTCTGACACATGAGTACGAGCTTCGTTCCGCGTTGACTTGCAGACCAACGGGATAAGGAGCCTGCCTAACTGAGACCGATCTCCTCTCTGAAGCCTTGGTGCTTCGATGAATTACCACTACACCGATAGATGGCAATTCCTGCCCCACCAGACGCTGTGCAACTCTACTACTGAGGGTTAAAAGAATTCATCCTTTATACTCGAACCTTGGTAGAAGTTCTCATGGCAGCGGAAGTAGATTAGATATCAAGTTACTCCATTTCGTCCTTTATAACTTCCGGCAACTATCGGAAGCGAAGATGGGCTCCCATCTATCGATAACCAGTCGAGGAAGGGACTCGGTGGTTAGCTGAAATGACCTGCGGTATTTTCCGGCGGGAGACCATCAGATATTGGGCCGGAAGGGGAAGGGTTGATAACCCGGCCCGCCAGGAAGGGAGGTGGAAAAAACTTGGGAGCATTATGCTATTCTCCTACAGCAATCCATAATCCTCTTATATTTTTTATCAGAGGAGGGTGAGGGAATGAACCCGCTTCAATCCGCCCCAGGGAGGAGTTCTTAGGCCAGAAGGATCTGCTTCAGCTCGATCCTTTTTCGAACTAGAAGTTCATAGCTTTCAAAGGGAAACCAAGGGTGGTAAGAGGTCCCTCGTCTCCTTGTGTTTCCTCGTGGGCCAGAGCAACGTGAAGAGAAACTTACACAGCGGCGGAATCAGGTTCAGTGTTTGGTACCCAACCCAGGTTCGCGCCTATGGAAGATACTGCCATATGTGGGCTTGATCACCCATGGGATAATAGCCGGTCAGTCAGGTCTGGTAGTGGTTTATCTTGGCGGCGTGCTGACCTCCATCGGGAATAAGAAGGGGGCATGCACGTTAACACCTTGCAACTGGAATTGTACGACTACAGAACCGTAGCAGGCACGGGCCAAACAGCCCTGCTATCCTTTGGCTCACTATGGAACTTGGCCGTATTGAGCCGCTTCCACCGTAAACGGTCTATTTTGGGCCGTCTGCTTGCTCTCTCGGCAGTCTCCTTGTGAGAGGAAAGGGAGGACTACCGCTGATGAAGAGATGAGTCTTCCTTGGGCGGCTCCAAAGAAAAGGGTGAGGAGGGAGCCACCACACCCGTTGAATTAGAAGAGAAGTAAACCTCCTCTCCTTTGGAAGAGGGTTGGAGGAAACCTTGAGAAAGCACATGGGTGGCCACTTCCTTTTTAGAGGTGGATCTGACTGAAAAAGCACAGGGGGTGGCACCTCCTTTTCAGCGGTGGAGCTTCCTCAAGGCGGCTCCAAAGATGCCAAAGTGGAAGCCCCTTTTCCGCATGGAGATGGTGAAAGGGAGGCCCCTCTACCGGTCGAAGGTGTGTCTTGTTTTATCTCTTCCTCCCCGACAACTAAAGAGGACGAGGCCGCGCTTGGTGGCGGATTTCCATGTGCCTTCGGTCGACCGCTTTTCTCTTCACTTGTGGCCAAGTTTAGAAGAAAAAGGAGAAAAATCTCATAAAACGTAGATACTAATACCTCGCAATGCCCAGGGCGATTAAGAGAAAAATCTCGATTAGATCAGAAATTGCCCCAATGTGATCATTTACACATACTTGACCCAAGGGTAAAACTAAGATTTACTTTGACAACCCGGTCCGCCATTCAGGCGAAATTATCCTCGAGGTTTAACCATCAAGGATAGTACCATCGTAGCCAGCTTATATGTGTACTGGAGAAAGGTGAGCAGAGTCGGCGGCCCAACACACACCTTACCTAATACTTGCCCTAGCCAGCGGGCTCTCGGCCCTCACAGCAAGTAGGGACCTCACGGTATACACTACAACTCGATTAAGTACCCATAATAGAACGAAAGTGCGCCGGGGAGTCAGAACCTCTGCTGATAGTAGAGAAAGTATGTAAGGGGGTAGGCGGGTATGTAATAAAGAGAAGTAGAGATAGTTGGGTCCAATAACGAGTAGGGTGGGTAACCACCTATTATTATCATACCTTGGTGCTAGATGATCCCAGGATGGCATGTAGTCCAACAAGGGCACCATGGCTACCGACCGGAACTCTGTCTAGTTGAAACCAGTCCTCCTGATACAGAGTGCGGGTAGACATACTTTTGAGGGGATAGCCGTATTATTAATTGATAATAATGATTAATAACAATTAGTAATACTAATTATAAATTAGCATTGTTTATAATAAATCAAGATAAAGTCGGGCTGAAAGGGAGCGAGGGCAAGCACACCAACAACTTTTCCCGACCCCCACAGAGATTTCAGTGGCAGGGCTCCCCTAATTTGCCCTCAAGCCGGTTGGATGTTCTATTCTGTGAGAATAGATGGGTCTTCACGGCACCCTCAAAGCCGCCAAAAGGCTGAAGAAGCGTAGCAGAGACGGCAGAGTATTCCACATTCTAAGAGCAAATATCGTAAATGCACAAACATATTCACCGTAGATATTATTCTTAAATTTATCGGTCTATTTTGGATGCTTTTTACGAGAGCACAACTACCAAAAGTGCAAAAAAGAAAGACTATATTCAGGATATTTTAATAGATAATAAACAATAAAAAAAAATCAAAGATCAAAAGAACAAGCAAAAAGTAGGCTCAAGTGCCTGGGGTAGGCCAGCCTAACAATTATATTAATAATAAGAGCAAAAACAACAATAAAAATAATAGCAATAATAATACCAATAATAACTAATAATACCAATAACAATAATAGCTGGTTTTATGTAATCTTTCATAAATCCACGAAACGATGCGTTGGTTGCGAAACTGGGGTTGGTTAGGAGGATTGCTCGCTTTCCTGGTCTTTATCGCTCTAGGGTATGGACTCAAGAGATGTAACGTCTAAATATCTGCACTTACCCTAACTTAATCACTACCCGCATCTTCTCAAAGACCTTCGGGTGAAGATGCCCTCGTTAATTTTCACAATTTTTAAGTCCAACAGAAGAAAACAAATGAAATCAAAGGGACACCAAAAGAGCGAGGGACTTGAAATGTAGCTATATCTATTATTTCGTGAAAGGATTAAGTATAATCCTAAGTGAAAAATCGATAATCCTAAATCGATTATGAATAATTATAATTTGCGACAATGTTAAAGAGTAATTGTCCCCTGGATACGAAAATTACGAAATTCAGTAATATATAATCGCCTGAAAAGTATCTTCAATTTTGGATGCATATTAGATATTGATCAAAAGACGTGCCGTGCCGTTTGCTTAATCCAACTGATCATAAGAACAACGCTCATTTTCCATTTATAGACGGTTACCATAGCAATGGCTATGCACCCTCATCCAGGGAGAGGGTCATCATCTCCGCGCAGCAAGGGACTCTGACAGCAGTTTATTAGATAGTCAAATACTTAGCGGAGATGAAACGCTTAGCCAAGGATGTGTCACAGTGACTAATCATTGCTAAGCTGGGATGAGAAACTTCCCCAATGTCGTGTTAAGGTGGCTAATCAGTGATTAGATGGAATGAGAAGCGTACCCAAGAATGCGTCAGGGTAGATAATCATTGAAAGTGAGAATGAGAAGTATGACAACAGACGTTTAAAGGTGGCTAATCATTGCTTTGAGGCAATGAGAAGCTTGACCAAAGAAAAAACAAGCAAAACAAAAACAAAAACAGAAGGAAGGACGCTCCGGCCGCGAGGGGAGGCCCACCTCCCGCCGATTGGGAGGGGGACATCGCCCCCATCGTGTGGATAGTCTCCATGATACCGTATCTCCAGGCTGTATCATAGGCCTTTTCAGATTCAAAAACACCGCGGTCTAGTGTTGTCTATGAAGGAAGCCTCGCAGACGGCATTTTCCAGTTTGAGTAGAGCATACAACGTGAAGTTCAACTTGTAGAAGCAGCAATATGCGGAAGACATGCGTCCCGCTGTCCAGAAAAAAGGCTAGTCTAACATTTGTCAATTTCTCCATCAATTTGCTCACGCAGGAGGTTAGATAGATTTGGTGGGAACTGGCCGGGGTAGACTGATCTCTTCCCCGTTTTTCAAAAAGCTAGTACAGTAGCCATTCTCCAGGAATAGTAGAAGATAACCTCTGTCCAGATTCTGTTAAACTAAATAACAGAAAGGGCATGCCTCGCTCACTTAGTTGTCAAAACATGGCATACAGGACATTGTCTGGACTAGGGACGATGTCCACGTCCGAAGCGAGAGCGGAACGCAAACTAATCAATGTAGTTTGTCGTTATAGGGTTCTCCAGTGACGGCCTTTAGCAACATTACTACATCCATTGGATGCTGGCGGAGCAGCCTCCGGCTAGAGAATGCGGAGAAAGCAGTAGAGAAGGACTCCTCACGGATGCGGGTCAGAGATAGCGGTACAATTCTACTGGAAAAAGGGAGGGAACATAGTTGTAGCTCATTGAAAGTCACCGACAGGGAAATCGTTCGGACGGCGCTTATAATGCATGTAGGCATAACGCTTCAGTTTAAGTGCTATCTCACACTCTATTAACCACGACAGAAGCAGTTGGCGTCAAAAGGGCCAGACTCTCTAGGAATTATAGCTAGGCACACGGCGATGGGTTTACATGATAACTCAACTGGCTCATCCACTGACATAAACTCGAATGGGACAGTGAAAACAGCCATTTCCTGAAATGCGAACCATAGCATCCACGCGAAGCACCATCGTGTGTGTGGGGGGTGTGGGGGGGTTCTCTCAGGCGGCAGCGGTCCAAAAAGTAACATTTTAATGGGAAAGTGATCAATACCAAGCCCGTCTTTGAATACCTCCGAACCCAAATCAGGCAGTGCATCCGAAGAGCACAGGGATAGAGAAAGAAAGGTAAATATAGCGGTTCTCGGTCAGTGATGCGTAAACTCATCCACATTTAAGAAGCCTATCTCCAGATTTTCGATCAAGTCAGCAATTGCCTGACGTGTGGGATTGATCGAGTATACTCGCCAGAGAGAAAAGGCCTCGGCAACCGTGCCACGACTCAGCGGAAGTCCCACGCGTCGAAGTCGGCTGAAGGTAGAATGTACGCCGAAATAACATTATAGCTCCTATCCAGGTGCAGCTACACTGCTACTTCCTAAAAGAAGGTATTTAAAGCAAAGAGAAAAACTGAGACATTATGTCGAGTGTAAATGGTGCACCCTCCTACACTGCCAAGATCTCGTGTTAGACGGGTCGCGAAACCCTTATACCCTGCGAGAGTGGGCAGGGGACAAGCGTCCAGCATGGTCTCCTGTAAAAAGATTGATATTGTGGAAGGAACCAAGACGAGCTTCCGTAACTCCTCACAGTTGCCCTGGAGTAAGCATCAATTCCATTAAGGAATTGACCCTACAGGCCTAGCTCAGAGGAGATAGGGGAGGGGGCCCTCTTCAAAGAGAAGACTCATCCCGGAGGAAGAATTCCGGGAGCTGTTGGCCGATCAAGGCGTTGAAGGCGCTGTCGCCTTCGAGGCCTTATCATGGGAAGT
The DNA here is from genome assembly GCA_963969495.1 of Ceratothoa steindachneri. Classification (NCBI taxonomy): domain Eukaryota; kingdom Metazoa; phylum Arthropoda; class Malacostraca; order Isopoda; family Cymothoidae; genus Ceratothoa; species Ceratothoa steindachneri. The sequence continues at coordinate 110,222,811 of OZ018326.1, forward strand.
TTGGCTCGCCATAAGAGCGTTTTTCTCCCGCCACCTTTAAACTTTAGGCTGGCGGGGCAGCTTCGGAGGGGGTAGTTCATCCTTTGGAGTACTCGCTGTCTCCGACCAACCCAATCCACCCCTGGTTGTGGGCATAGGAGCCGAGGCTCCTTTGGTGCTGTCCTTCTTTCGGGGGAAATCTTTAGGAACCCCGGAAGATGGCCTCACGGCCACTTTCAGGATGTTGCCGCCTGTGAATCTAACGACTCAGTGGAGGTGCGCAGCCGTTTGGTCTTACAGGAAAGGTTAAGGCTGGTGGACCGTGAGAGCTTTGATATTACTGGAGGTTTAGTGCGCACCATGCGTATGGCCGATGTGAGTAGGACACGCAGAAGTGTTCCGCATGTGCGTGGAAACGACTGTGTTTGAAGGCCTGGAGGGGCTAGAAGCAGAGGGTTCCTTTTTAAAAACTGAGACACAAGGCGTCCCAGGCAGCGCCGGACGAGCCAAGACCAAATTATAACTCTTGCAAAATATTTAGCGATCCTTAGCCTGAACTGCCGGGAGCTCATTCTCCGCAGATGACACATTTGGTCACGCACGACATGGTCTTATTCTGTACTGTTTTGGAGTAACACACAAACTTCGGGTAAACTCGACTTTGCACGTCTACAGGAGTGATTCGTATGGCCGTACCGGTGGCAGTAGTAGCACCTGCGTGGCAGTGGCACGAATGACCTTACGCGTTAGCGATGCCAACCGGCACGCGCCGACTCAGGAAACCATCCCTGTTGAACCTGACGAGGAATATAGGGTTGGGTCTCGAGGCCCCTCCCTGTTTACTCATCACCCGTTTGACCTTGACCACTCCATGGTCGGCCAGCTCTAAGGTAATGTCATCTATGGAGTAGTCCACGAGTTCTCTCGTTTGCATGGTAGACTGCGGTGTTACACTCACCGGAGTGCCATTAAGCGTCCGAAGAGCACTAGAGAACTAGAAATAGGCGGATCCACTAACGAGTAAGGTGGGTCATCACCTATCATTACCATACCCTGTTGTTAGGTGATCCCAGGATGGCATGCAGTCCACCAAGGCACCATGGCTACTGGACCGAACTCTGTATAGGCGGAAACGCTCCTCCTGGTGCAAAGTTCGGGGAGAAAACGTTGAGTGCGGAGCGGAATAATACTTATAATAAATACTATTAATAAAATACTATTACAAATTAATACTAATCAGTAAATAATTCTAATTCTTAATAACAATAAATAATGACAAATAATAATGGTATATCATAATAAAAATCACTAAATAATGATAAAATTAATTGTACTAAATATTAATAATAATAATGATAATAACATACTGATAATAATTAATACTAATCATACTAAATAATTAAAATTCATAATATATATTAATAAATAGTAATAAAATACTAAATAATAATACTAAATAATAAGGAATGATAATAATTTTTCATAATAATATCTAATAATTGTCTATTAATGATAAAGAGGTAAAGCAGCGCTGAGAGGGAGCGAGGGGAAAGCGCACCAACAACTTTGACAAGTCCCTTCAGAGTGTTCAAGTCCACCCAGTGAGAGGGGTTCCCTAATTTGCACTCAGGCTGGGAGTATGTGCGGCTCCTCCATGTACCAAGTATAACAGGCTGCACAAAGTATCCCCCTACGGGGCGAAGAGAGGAAAAAGAAGGTGGATGGTCAATATGGACAAAAGCAAAAATAAATATAAATTGACTCATTTATTCTCACTATTATTTTTTAAGAGTAAGTTTAGAAATAATATTTATTACTTCATTTCTTAATCGCTTTAGCCTGGCGGCTTCCAAAGACTTTCGAGTGTAAATCATTCCATACGCGAGTAATTTTTTAAGAGAAGAATTTCTGCGTTCAATCTTTTGTTATGATGCGAGGAAGCCCTTATTTCAAGTGTTTAGTCGGTTGTCTAAGGGACCCCAAATGGGGGCCAGTGAGAAGCTGAACGTGGACATAGGGTAGAGAATTGGTGGGTCAATTATTTAGACTTTCCATTAACGATCTCCAAAAGCTCAGCAAACTTCTGACAGAATGGCTCCGGGAATCAAAACAAGAGGCTTGATTTTACAGCTGCAGATTTCGTGAGAAAGCCTAGGATAAAATGATATGTGGAATAAATTCCGGAAGAGGAAGAAAAAAGAGAACAAATAATAAACGAACTAACGGGTGTAGGTATTTCGGAAGTACGAAGAACAAGTAGGCAGAGGCTGGTGTGGGTTTTGAATTTTGAGAGGTTGGGAGACAAATTGGGTATATTTTTAGGAAAAATGACTAGAAGGAAAGAAATAATTGTGTATTAATGAAAAGGAGGCAAGAATCGGCCACCAGCAAGGGCACCGACGCCGAAATTCGGCACTAATAAAAGAAAAGATCCCCCCCTCCCAAACAACACTATTTGTTTAATTTAAGGGGATCTCACTTGGCGACTACGATGATGGGAATATGTCGCTGAAGTTAATCTTAGCCTACCGATAGACAAAGCTAAAACCAATAACAGCAACACAAACAAAAACTGGTAAAGAAAAATACAACAAAATCTCAAACACAAAATCACTAAAGAAAAAAAAACATGCTTCGGTGTTGGAGGAAGACCCACATCTCTCAGGCACCCGAGAATGGTATATTTCATCTAAATATTTATCTATATACATAGGTAGATTAGGGGAGGCTGAGCGACCTTTGTTTCCCTACCTAGAACCCTAGAGGAGGCTGAGCGACCTTCGTTTCCCTACCTAGAACCCTAGAGGAGGCTGAGCGACCTTCGCTACCCTATGTAGTATAATAAGGTCAAATGGCGGCCATGTGTCCTTCTGTACCCAAGTGGATCCTGAGACCACCGCATGAAGATGAAAAGCATGGCTGAACCTTGGGCAAGGAGGCTGCTGACGCCGTTATCCCACGCCCCAGCTATATTTGCCTAGGGACCGATGTCATCGTCCTCCACGGTCACCTCTCCGCTAGCCTTCTGGCTTTCCGCTCGAAGATTTCAACGAACCTTATCACGATTCCCCCTTCCCTCGAAGGAGTCACCGACTTTTTCCCAAATTCACGCGCACGTCTGGAGCCACCTCACCAGGCGCCTATATAACGCTTCGACTGAGTTTAGAGAGCAGCACTGTTAGACTTCCACCTACTCCGATAAACGAGCTAAAGGACGCCTCCCCCACCCCCCCCAAGCAGCGATTTCGATTCAGTCGAAGGCAAAATCGATCCGGGAACTCTGCCATCGCCAATTGGCAAGGATTCCCAACTCCGAAGGCGACAAGTACTCCCTCGTCTGAAGCAAAAGGTAAACCGACATGTCCCATCGTATTCATCGTACTCCAACTGGCCCCTTTTCGACAACGAGCCCTTAAGGTAATCGTAACCGTTGCCACCTGAAGATTGATCTTGGGTAACAATTGCTCCATTATTTGTGTGAATGCCCCAGCTTAAAATCCCCCTTTAAATCACCGAACTAAATCTGACCCTATTAATCACTTAATTAACCTACCTGATCGCGTGTGGACCTTTAACCCCGCCTGGGCGAGCCTTCCCTTTAAACCCAATTTCTATGTAAATATAAATATCATTTTGTTGTTAGTAAAGTTATATTTTCGTCATTGTCTTTCTTTTGCAACCCCAACGCGTACCAGCTACCTGTTAATCTTTGGCCAACTTGCACTCTGAAATATTTGTTTAAAAGGACCCCGCAAAGTTTAATAATAAACCATCCCCACTGGACTCGGAACCATTTCCCCTTTTTCTTCTGGTTTTCAACCAACTACGTATATATAGATATAGAGTCTGGCCCTTCCACGACATATACTTTACTCTATTATAAAATCTGGTGATCACCTGTGTCAGGGTCTTTCAAAGCTCTTTGGAGAGATTTTTTAAAGACATTTCTTTAACTTAATTTATTTTTCAAAGCTGAGTAGCGTTTGAGTTGCAAAGACAAGACGAAACCGGAAACAATCCTGCCATATTTATTTATCACTTAATGTTTGTATGTGTGTTTTGACCGACAACCTTTAATAGGAAAATTTTGTTAGGCGACAGAATTTCTCCCACGGTCACTTAAAACCCATACGGATTCGTAGAGCCTGAGCCATACTCATCTCACGAAGACCCCATTATTTTATTTTTTTTTATTTGTTTAATCGTATATTATATTAGTGTTAGTATTTAGATAGCAAAGCATATTCCTTCGTGTGTTAGTAATTTGTGAGTAAAGTCTCATCCATCCCGTGCTGAGGGCCCACTAAAACCCTTTCTTTCAAACAACGTACTCCCCGTGTTACGAACAAAATGTCGTCGTTTGAGAGATTTAAACTCCAAAGAGAATCCCTCAGTTTAAGTGCCAAAGACCTTGTCACTTATGTACAAGAAGAAGAGAGAAAAGAGAGAGCTGAACAAAAAGAGATTAGAGAATTAGCTGAACAAAAAGAGATTAGAGAATTAGCTGTACAAAAAGAAATTAGAGAGAGCGAAGAACGTGAGAGAATTCGCCAATATGAACTGGAATCGAATCGTGATCGGCTCGAAACCCTTTCAGTAAATTCCCGTGTGGGAACCCCTCAATCCACCTCCGTTAAACTCTCTACGTTCAAAGAAGGAGACGACTTCGGATCTTTTTCACTCCGAGAAAATTTTTGAAGTTAATCATTGGGACATAGAGACGGACGCTGTCGCTAAGCTTCTTCCTCTACTAAGCTCACCGCTCCGAGACCTATTCGTATCGCTCCCCTCTGAAGTTACGGTGGAAAACTCCACCCTCAAATCCAAACTTCTCGCGGTGTACAACATGACGCCTGACTTCTACCGCACCAAATTTCACCACGCCCGCATCCAACCAAATATGACCTTCCGTCATTTTGGATATACTCTTTACCGTACTTTTAAATTTTGGTTAGACGTATCGAAAGTCCCCCACGATTATGAGTCCCTGGTAGATTTTGTTCTACGGCATCAGTTGCTGGCATCGCTAACACCATAGATCCGCTCCTTTGTGAAGGATCGTCGGTGAAACTCCTTCAAAGAGTACAGAGAAGAAGCAGAGATCTATGCGGCGAGTCACAACTTATACCCGAAGGAAAATCAAAAGCCTCGACCTTCATCCCCCAAGAATAAATTTACTAACTCGTGGTTCCTTCCAAAGAACTCTCCAGAATTCAACAAGGTTACGGGCCCCTTTAAGCCCAGAAGTTTTCCTCCATCGGAACCCCGTGGCATCAAGCCCCTCATAACTAATCTCCCGGCATCAACTTGTCCCCGTAGGCCAATCATATGTTTTGCGTGTGGTGTCGAAGGCCACACGCGCCCAAATTGCCCCCCAAATTCCCAACTCCGTGGTAATCCCATTCACCAAGTCCACCAGGTGAATGCTGCTCCCGCTTTCCCTCTATCGCGACCAGAATCCCCAGATCCAATCTCATCTTCCAGTGCCCCTGAGCACCATGTAAATTTCCCCTTCCACAAGAATTCTCCAGGAGGTCTTAGATTTGAAAACGGAAGCGTTAATGGGTGCCGAGTCTCCACCCTCGTCCGCGATACCGGGTGCACGTGTATCATGGTATAGAATGAGCTTCTTCCCTCGGTGGCTCCCGACCACAAAAGGTTTGCTGTAGTCCGTGACTACTTGGGACGCGCAAACCACTTTCCCTTTGTAAACTTTTACCTGGAGTGTCAGTACTTTTTCGGATGGGCTGAAGTCGTGTCAGCCCCTATCCAGTTCTGTTCCGTTTTGGTAGAACAGTGCCCCTAAGTCTCGTCGAACCTTGTGGCTCAGCCCATTCTCGCGAGAGCCCAGGTAAAGAAGGAATTCCAGACGCCCGCTGCTCTTGAAACTCCCTTAGGTTCGGATATCAGCGGCGTTATGAGCGAAGAATTCGCTCAAAGACAGAAGGAGTGCCCAAATCTCCTTCCCTTGTGGGAAAAATCTCGGGGCCTCGAGCAGGATTCGGTCCGCGGTAAGAAGACAGCCTCTTATATCGTGAAAGAAGGCTTGTTGTATCGCGCTTGCTCGGATGGCGCCAATCCCGAGACTCACGCCCTCTGTGTTCCCCGTTAGCATGTACCCCTGGTCCTAAAAATGGCCCACGATAGCGTGTTTTCTGGCCACTTCAACCAAGATAAATTTAGTCAAAGGATTTTTCAGGTATTTCTACTGGTCTGGTGCTGCAGTTGTCATTTCGTAATACTGCCAATCCTGTGACATCAGCCAAAAAACCAAGGTGAAATGGCGTGTTAAACCGGCCCCCTTTAGAAGGGCCCTAATCATTTATAGATCCGTTTGTTCAAGATTTTACCCCCTTCCAATTCATCTAAGAAAGGCCTTTAACGCTGAGGATAACAATCCGCTCAACCCCCATATCCTTGAACCCTCTACGTCAAATTATTGTTCCCCAATAATTCTGGCACGGAAACCAAATAACTCTTACCGCATGAATGTAGATTTTCGCAAGTTAAATTCCTTAGCCGTTTTCGATGCTGAACTGATTCATTTAATGGACAAAAACCTTTGCTTGTTCGAAAAAGCAAAATTTATTAGCGAGCTCTACACCAGCTAAATTTTAATTGTAATTGCTCCAAATCGATTTATACACCTTGTAATTATTATAACCGCCAGCTAAAGGTTAGCTTATATTCAATTATTTCTGTTATGTCCTTATTTTTCTTGATGTATATATCTATGAGGCATACCGCCCTTGTATATATGAAACTAGTATTTAGAAACCTGGTCCGGCACCAAAAGATGTGTATATTTACCACCATAATCCTTCTGTCATTTATGTAAAATGTATCTTTGAATATCCATTTTCATTCTTTTTCTGTTATTTTTTTTTTGCTTTGTATAGCTTAGTTTATAAATATTATTATTTTTTTTAATTATGTCGTCTTTATTGTTCTTATGGTTAGCAATAATTAATTTCCTTTTCCGTTCATATGTACACGCAGTCGGGTAAAATTAGCTTATACACCTGCTCGACGTCAGGTCAGGAATTCCGTTTTTTTTCCTTTTCCGCTTACCCCGTGACCACTAATTCGTCTAAGGGGATGTCACATCTTTCACCCAACTCCGAAAGTGCCATCTTTTTGGATGGGAGGGATGTAGCAGAATGAGGTCAAATGGCGGCCACCTGCCCTTCTGTACCCACATGGATCTTGCGATCCCCGCATGGAACTGAAAAGCATGGCTGAACCTGGGCAAGGAGGCGGCCGATGCCGTTATCACACGCGACAGATGTATTTGCTTAGGGACCAATGTCATCGTCCTCCACGGTCACCTCTCCGCTAGCCTTCTGGCTTTCCGCTCGAAGATTGAAATCTGTTGGACATTTCAACGAACGTTAGCACGATTTCCCCTTCCCCCGAAGGAGTCGCTGACTTTTCGCCAAATTCGCGCGCGTGTCCGGAGCCACCTCACCAAGCGCCTATATAACGCTTCGACTGAGTTTAGAGAGCAGCACTGTTAGGCTTCCACCTACTCCGAAGAACGAGCTAAAGGACGCTCTCCACCCTCCCCCCAGCGGCGATTTCGATTTAAGTTGAAGGCTAAATCAATCCATGAACTCTGCCTTAGCCAATCGGCAAGCTTCGACATCAGTGAACTCTGCCATAGCCAATTGGCAAGGACTGACAAGGATTCACAACTTTGGAGGCGACAAGTTCTCCCTCGTCTGAAGCAAGAGATAAACCGACATGTCCCATCGTATTCATCGTACTCCAACTGGCCCCATTTCGACAACGAGCTCGTAAGGTAATCGTAACCGTTGCCACCTGCAGATTGATCTCGAATCTCGCTTACCCAATTGCTCCATTATTTGTGTGAACGCCCCAGCTTAAAATCCCCCTTTAAATCACCAAACTGAATCCGACCTCTTTAATCCCTTAACTAACCTACCTGATTGCGTGCGTACCTTTAACACCGTCTGGGTGAGCATTCCCTTTAAACCCAATTTCTATGTAAATATATATATCCTTTTCTGTTAGTAAAGTTATATTTTCGTCATTGTCTTTCTTTTGAAACCCCAGCGCGTACCAGCTACCTGTTAATCTTTGGCCAACTTGCACTCTGAAATATTTGTTTAAAAGGACTCCGCAAAGTTAATAATAAACCATTCCCAATGGACTCATAACTATTTCCGATTTTTCTAACGGTCTACAACCAACTTTGGCCTGAAGCCCCAAAGTACCTACGTATATATAAATATAGAGTCTGGCCATTCCACGACACCCTACCTAGAACACTAGAGGAGGCTTGATGTTATGGAACCTGTCTCCTTTGGACAACATTTTCCTACGAATGGATTTAATAACGAAGAAGTGATTGAAGCCAGCGGGGTCGAATACGCCGGGTAGCCTTTTGGGGCCGACCTCCCCAACCCGAGGGTGTCCTGGGACATGACGTGAATCTTTGGCTTGGTCATCTTCCGAGTCGGCAAGGGATTCGTCCATCTCTATATTCCTCTTGGGATTATGCAATCCATAGTGTTTTTAGAATTTATTCTTGTTGCTTTTATTTTTAGGAGAGGATGGCGAAGAATGCACAATCTTCCCCCCCCCCCCTTAAAGAGGGCCCCCTGGTTCCGGATGGGTTAGCCTCAGCCAGATTTCTGAAATAGGGCTGTAAGAGGATCCCAGTCAGAGAAAAGAGGGGGTCTCCTCTCCTTTTGATTCTTCGGCGGCCCGCGGCTCTTTTGGAAGGTCTTGCGCGGAAGTGGACTCTAGCTTTGGAGTTGGTTCCCAGGAGTCAGCGTTCTCTCATTGTAAATACCATGCCATCTAGAACAAGGCAACTCCAGGTCTATCCTCGTCTCTCGATGGCTTCCTTTTGGTCATAGCTCCTCCGCAGTGTCAGGTATCATGAAGGGGGAAGAAACAGAATTGTGGCCCCTCAGAGAAAGATGCGCCTTGGGAACCGGCAAGCCCACCTCAATCGGAAAAACAGGAGTGGGTGAATACCGGCCTCTCAGAACGCTCCCATATGATGATGAAAAGTGGCAGGGGGCGTGGTTCATTTAGCTTGGCGCGCTAAATTTTTGTTTGCCTGTTGCGCGCTTTCTTGGCTGGCACCTATGAAAGAGAATGGGGGGGAGCACCTGTCCAATTAGGGGGTCGCCATGGGGCAAATATAGAATTTGGGGTAATGAGGAATTCTTTAACCCGTAGACATACAAGAAGGGGAAGCTCCCCTTCGCTAGGAGAAAATTAGAAAGGCCTCCGAGAGAGCACTGAACTAGGGGGGAGGGGTGCCTGCTTTAAAAAAAGGTGGAGCTGCGTGAAGGCGCTCCCCCATCCAATAAAGGGGAAGCTTCTTTACAGGTGATGTCAGAGATGATCCTCTTCACAAATTGGAGATGTTTCGTTGAATTCATCGCCACTCCACCACCAAGGTTGAAAAGGTGACACCAAAAGAGATATATAAAAGGTGCCACCTGAAGAGATATCTGAAAAGGTGCCACCACAAGTGATATCTGAAAAGGTGGCACCACAAGAAATATCTGAAAAGGTGCCACCTAAAGATATATTTGAAAAGGTGCCTCCCACAGCAATAGATAAAAGATGCCACAGCAAGAGATATCTGAAAACGGTCCCACCGCGAGATATCTGTAAAGGTACCACCACGAGAGATAGCTTAAAAGGTGCCAACGCAAGAGATATATTGAAAAGGTGCCACCGCAAGATATATCTGAAAAGGTGCCACCATAAGAGATATCTGAAAAGGTGCCACCTAAATAGATATCTGAAAAGGTTACCACAAGTGATATCTCTTAAAAGGTGCCACCGCAAGAGATACCTGAAAGGTGCCACCGCAAGAGATACCTGAAAGGTGCCAACGCAAGAGATATCTGTCAAAGGTGCCACCGCAAGAGATATCTGAAAATGTGCCATCATACGAGATATCTGAAAAGGTGCCACCACAAGAGATATCTGAAAGGGTGCCACCTAAAGAGATATCTAAAAAGGTGCCACCGCAAGTCAATCTGAAAAGGTGCCACCTAAAGAGATATTTGAAAAGGTGCTTGCCGCCGCAATAGATAAAAGGTGCCACCGCAAGAGATATCTGAAAAGGTGCCATCGCAAGAAATATCTGAAAAGGTGCCACCATACGGGATATCTGAAAAAGTGCTATCTTAATAAAGAAGAAAAGCATTAGTTGGTGAGTTATATGCCAGGTCTAGTATCTCTCGCATATCCTGTCTCTGGTTTTCGGACTTTTCAAGGCTCCAAATCATGGCGGGTTAATGTGGGGTCTCATGTAACAAACCCAGAGATGGGACCCGAGACTTTTAGTTGGCTGTGCAGCTACCAAGGCAGTAAAAACCTCTTCCCCCCACAAGCAATACAGCCTTATAGAGCCGTGAACGGATGCAGGAGGTTGGTCACTCCTTAGCCGCAGGGAAGGGTTTGTTAGGGCAAACCCGATATTACCATTATTCACGCTATAATGCCTACTACCCTCCACTTCTTGGTTTCTTGCAACCTGTGGGCGTTAAAGGGCGTTGTTTATAGAGGTGCCAAAGCCTTTCTTCTCTTACCGCATAATGTACCTCGAAGGTCTTTAAACCAAAATAGACGAAATAAGTCGGGGGGGGGGGAGGGGTACTCAAAGAAAAGTGTGTGCGTAGTGGGAAAGCATCAGCTTCCCCTGCCCTGTCAATGGGATCAAGATAACCCATTGAGCCAGGCCCTCCCTCTTGGCATTCGGGCCGGGAGGACATGCCGTTCCTTCAGAAACCAGGTGTAACAGTCTGCTCAAGAAGGACGCCCATGTGGGGAAAAACCAACACCTCATAAAACAGAACCGGAAAAGCATACACAGGTGTCAGATAGAGACCCGCCCCCTCTGGAGCCTGGACATGAAGCCAGAACCCAAACTATTAAATACTATGGAAGAGGCATTTCGTCGCACGAAACTCCAAAATGCCATTGTCAAGTGTACTCGAAGTTGTAACGAGTACAAGGGACAAGCTCTAGCGATCCCGCTCGTCTCTGGGACGAGCGGGATTAAATTATCTTCCCAACGGTGTAAAAAATATCTCGAGGACGCGAAAAAAGGATAAGAAATCCTACTCATCGATTCCATTACTTGAAATCTCACTTAATATATAGTTTAAGAGAAAAATCATAGTGATGAATTGAAATTGAATCGAATAATTACATAATACACCTAATCAGGGCTCCCACTGCTGGGTTTTTCCACCCAGATCTGGGTTTTTTAGGTCCTTGGTTTCTAGGTTTAATTTTGAAAAATCTCGTAAAACCTGGGTTTTTTTCCGGAAAATATACGACAATTTATTAATAATTACAATAAATTATATCCTATTAATATAAATTTATACTATTACACTGCACATAAATGCGCATATCAGATGAAACAGAACGTGTTCAATTGGTGTCAGCCGTATCAAACAAGTATTGAACAGGTATATACAGTCGGTGTCGTTGCACAAATGCCGCACTCCCATTTGAGTGAGTTACGAACATGTTCATTACTTGTACGCTGCTCCAACGCTGCGCTGACTAGTGACGGGCTGACGGGGCTCTGTCGTTACAGTCTTTCTAGCTAGTAGCTACAGCCTGGGTGACAAACAGTGTTTCAGACTTTCAGTACCGGCGTAAATAGTGCAGTATGAAGTTTTAGTCACAAATTTGTTCGCTGAAGTAAATTATCATTTGTAAAGAAATATTGTGTGTTTCTTCATATGTGTGAAAATAGCGTCAAGATAAGTATCAGAAACTCGTGTTTCAGACTGTAATATACTTAATATTCTTAGTCATTATTATAATGAACCTAGCGTGGGTGTGTCCGTCTGCATTTTTTAAAAAATGAATTTTTTTTGCACATCAATTTTGAATGTGTTGGGAAATAAGAAACTTTTTCATTTGGCACACACTTAATGTTGTGAGCAAAGCTAACTAACAATGCAGGCCTAGCAAAAAATTCCCGTAAATTTGCGTGCCTTAATTAGTGAAAGTGGGGTCATTTTCAAGGAGAGCAAAAGTACTTCTTTAGTCATAGGGTTGTTGAGTTTTGGAATTCATTGCCAGGCGATTTAGTTATTAGTATAAAGGTAAAGTGGTTATTCTTAAACTCTACAACTCGTATGTCAAGCCACATTTAAAGTACCTTATACAAGAATGGGCATCACATTTTAGACATGATATTAACCTGCTGGAGTCAGTACAAAAGAGGGCAACAAAATTAATACCTTTCCTGAAGCACCTTGAATATGAAGATAGACTGAGGGTACTAAATATGTTCTCATTTGAGAGAAGATGTGTGAGGGAAGATATGATTGAGCTTTTTAAAATCTATTCTGGGGTGGATAAGTTGGATTTTAGCAAGTTATTTGAGTTGGACGTTAGTAATAGGACTAGGGGTCACCACTTGAAAATGAAATAAACGCAGGAGTAGGTTAGATGTTAGAAATTATTTTTTTACCAATATTTTTTCAAGAACAGATTGGATGATTATATAGGGAGGGAGGGTTAACTTTGCGGGGGGGGGATATTCTGGACCCGGTAATTGTTAAGATTAGTGGTGCACGATTTTTTAGAGATTTTTGTTAGCTACCTTTCTAGCTACTTTCCCTCCATTCCCTCAAGTTTTTGCAGGCTTGCCCATAACGACGTCTGGCAATCGCCTTTGAATTCCAATCTAACGCTAGTCTTTTGCATTGGGAATATTACTAGATTATTAAAAAAAGCGGGGAGTGGGAGTGCAACCCTCACAATTAAAGGGTTCGCACCACATTTCCCAATTCCCTTCAAAATCTATAATACAATATGATGGGTTTCCAATAAATCCCCCCCAAAACAAAACCCAAAGCACTTTTTTGTAATTTGCCTAAGAAAAAACACTAAATTAAAAACAAATAAAGTTGTTTTAAATCACAAATATATATGGACCCACTCTCAGCTCAATGTTGACAGTGACAGTGCCGTGATGCGTTTCTTTTTGGTAAAGTTGTAGTTGTCATTTATGTAATATATATATAATTTTTCTTCATATTTTAGAAATACTGATAACAAAATGGCAAGCCATCCTAAAAAGGTGTCTAAAAAGTGGTATAAACAATCTTTCAAAGAAGAATGGTTAAAAGATGAAAATCTGAAAGAGTGGCTAAAATAAAATCCGACTGAAAAGGGATGTAGTTACTGCATGGTATGTAATACAAAAATAAGGAATGCTAATAAATCGATGTTATTATCGCACAGTAAAACGGCTACACATGATAACAACATGAAAACTGCGAAGTCAGCAACAAAGTTAGATATATTTGTTAAAAAACAGAAACCTACAGAAACCGAAGAGGCAGCGAAGGCAGAACTAATGATATCCGCTTTGATTGCCTAACATCATATGCCATTTGCTCAATCAGATCATCTCATAGAAGTGTGCAAGAAAGCCTTTCACGACAGCAATACTGCAAAAGCAGTAACTATACGAGCAACCAAAGCTTCTTATCTTATCAAAGAAGGAATTGCTTATCATGAAAAAGATGGAAATTGCTGATATATGTAAAAAAAGTAAATTTCTCATTAATCCTCGATGAGCGAGAGAGTACTGACATATCAGTGTCTCCGGTATTAGCTATCGTTATTAGATATTTTGACGTTCAAAGGGGTGGGTGGTGTAATTGATATTTTACTTGACACAATTTCTGTTGAAGATGGAACGACTAATGGATTATACGAGAATCAAAAAAACTCTTAATGAGAATGGAATCGCCATGTGCAATGTTATAGGTTTAGGTATTTTTCAACCACTTATAGGAAATAAGAGCGGATTTCAAGCATTATTAAAAAAAAGATTCCATCACTTTTATAATGGGTGGTTGTGTATGTCATTCTTTCGCATTGTGTGCTAGTCATGCAGTTAAGGTGTTACGTCCTATCTTGAAACTTTCATAAAAGATATTTCTTCTTATTTCTCACGTAGCAGCAAGCGAATTGCAGATTTTACTCTTATGTAAGATGTTACAAAGACAAAATCACAAAATCACAAAATACCTAAGCTAGCTCAGACTCGTTGGTTATCTCGCGGAAATGTAATAAAACTTGTGCTTGAGCAATGGGATGCATTACTGCTTTATTTTCTTTCTGAATAAAGAATAGGGGAACAAAGCACTTACTTCTCTTTTTAAATTATATATTAGAAAAAGTTAACTCCTTGAATATTGAATTTCAATCTGAACAGTTCAGACTCCATGTGTTGCATCCAATGGTGTATTCTGAATAGAAAAACATTCTAAGTTTTTTCATTAAGGAAGAAGTCATTAATTCCGCAAGAATATCTGAAATTGACCCAAGTGACAAACAGTTACATAAACAATTGAACGATTTATATTTGGGTGGACGTTGCACGAGGCCAAGTGGAGAAATTGGTGAAACAAGGTTTAGGACTGATTGTTTAAATTTCTTGGTTACCCTATCCATTCAAATTAAAAAAGGAATTGTTGCCAGTTTAGGAGTTTTAGATCCCGCTGCAACAAAAGATATGACAAAATCTCCAAGTTCAATAATGAACGTAGCAGTGCATTTTCCCCACCTTGTTACTGAAGATCAACTAGATAGTTTGGATGATGAATGGAGGCTATTTCGACAACAGTTCAAAGATGTGTCACTGTTCTATAAATCTATTCCTGATATCTGGCATTTTCTGCCTAACATCAACGACGCCTTAAACAATTCAAAGTTCGGAATTCTTTCTGATTTCATGACCCACCTTACTGTTTTACCACATTCTTCAGCATGTGTCGAAAGAACATTCTCACTTGTTAATCATGTCAAGACAAAACAAACAAACTCGCTAAAAAAGGACACTGTTAAGGAAAGGCAACAGGCAAAACAAGTATAGTCGAGGAGTCAGCAAAACTGTTACACGCGCACACCTAAACCAGAATTGGTGAGAGATGTAGTGGAAGGCGCTTGTCACCAGCGTTATGAAAAACGTCTCGAACATCAGAAAAATCTTCTTGAAGTAAATGTTTGCTCTACAGAAGTAAATTCAAAGAGGAAATGTAATAAAGCCTATATTTTTATCTTTATTACAACTCGTGTAAGTATATTTATATTATTTTATGTAAAATAAAAGTTCTAGTTTTTTTTGTAGGAATATGTTTTTTTTCATGTGCTGCCTTGATTTATTTAAAAACATCAAGTGGGAGCCCTGCACCTAATCATACACCATACTTCACGTCATTTAAAATGCTTATCAAATTCCTGGTGTGTGCACAAAATCTGAAAGGACTGATTTTAAAATAGAGCCTTTTATCATTTAAAGGGCTTTTGCAGGAATATCTTCAGACCTCTTATAATGATTAAATTAGCAATGCTGTTTGATGAGATAAAAGCACATTCATCTTAGCCTAATCCTTTTGCCCTCTTCCAAGAGGCAGTGATGGAAAGACTTTGTTTTTGTTGTGACAAATATATCATTATTCGATAAGTGTTTGAAGTATATTTAGTTGATAAATATGCTATATAAGGCATTTAACAATAGAATAACTGAAATTTAATGTATTTTTTTTACGTTATTGCGGTGTTTCATGCATTAATATCAAAACATTTTTAAATTGTTTTAGAACGGTTCCAAATTTCTCTAAATTATTCCTTTTCCCAGCTTCATTAACTTTATATATTTATTTAATTTTTATTCAGACCCAAAATGTTCGCATTATCATTTAGTTATTTTATATCCCTATAATTTATTTTTCGAACCTCGTTATAAAAAAATATATTACCTGGCAATCCTGCACAGCAAAGCCTAGCGACATCATCCAGAAGTATTCGAGTATTTATAGAACATATAAATAATTACGAGTACATCATAGCTAAATTACTTTGGTCCGAATCATATTGAAAAATGTGACGACTAATTTTGGCAACTGTACATACATTGCTAGAGACTTCAGTGCTTGTTTAAGCTCTTGAAATGTAAAAGACATGCCAAGAATTTTACAGAAAGATTTGATGAAACGCACAGGAGAATAGTCAGGTGGAGACGGAGGGGTTATGGGGGCGAAGGAGGGGGAAGAGAGTGGGAGGAAAATTGCATTTCTTATGAACTTTGGGGTGAGTTATATCCCCATTTGAGGTCTTGCAGCTTAATCTCTCGACAAAGAATTGCCTCTTTTTCTTTTTTTTAACTAGCCTATCTGGCGACTGCCTTCAAGGGCATAAGTCACCGTAATTAAAATTCTAGCCTAGTATTAGGATAATCTAAAATTCTCAAAACAAAAAGAAAAGAGAACAAAGAACAAAATAAAACAAACAAACAAAATAAGAAAAAGGCACGTTCCGGCCTCGAGAAGAAGACCTCCTCCCCTCGGTGCAGGAGAATGCGACCTACCACAAAGAAAGTAAAATAAAATGGAGGAGGCCACTCTCGTCCAAAAAGTCATATTGTCTACAAGTCTGTGAGCACGAATCCGTCCCAGGTAAAAGGGACAAGCCGTAGCGGACCCATTTGTCCCAGTACAGGAACAGGTAACGTGCACGAAGATCACCCCAAACTTTGCACATTCAAGAATGTGCCGAACAGTCTGGGGGACAACGCAGTCGTCGCAATAAAGTACCGGCGAGCTTTCAATTAAATGGCGGTGCGTCCCGCGAGTGTTGAGCCCAATTCGAAGACGACGTAGAGCGACCTGAAGCCGTCGCGGTATTGAGGGATAGGTCCATGGGAATAGTCGCGGCCCAATGGAATGCAACTTTACGTTCCCCTCGGCCGTCTCCCATCTTCTTTGCTAAGTACCATGGAGGGCTGCCTGATTAGTGCCATGTAGTCGGTGCGAGGAAGAGCCAAACGCTGGTCTGGTCCTTTAATCCTAAGGCAATCTTTGCCCCCCTCGTCGGCGTGCTCACTCCCCGCAATTCACCCATGCCCAAGAAGTCAGCAGAAGATAATTTCGACATCTACCGTCTCGCGTCAACCGTGGCGTCACGGATCCCGTGAACCAGGGAATCTGAAGATTCTAATGCCTCCATTGCCCTCAGGGCACTTTTTGAGTCGTTAAAAATTACAATCCGGTCTGTGAACTTGGTACGACTCGTTATCTCTCGTCTGAGCGATGTATTGCAACCAGCTCGGACATGAAGACAGACATAGCGGCTGGTAGAGCCCCGCTTACTCTAAACAGAGGGGATACGGCTTGGAAATCGACACCCTCCTGGAACTTAGAGCCATCCGTATACACTGGCACGGATACATTCATGGCTGAGCCGTGAATAGCAGCAAAGAGGAAAATCGAAACCAGTACGATTCAGCAAAGGGAGAGATGATGTTCAATGCATGTTGGAGTCGACGCTCCAGAGTTACCGCGTGGGCCGTACCAAAAGAGATCTGAAGGTCGTCTAGGTAGAGCGTAGCAAGTTGATACTATTGATGCAGCAGCAAAGAGTGTGGCAAAAAGGACACTTCCCTGCTGGCCGCCTTCTTCCTGCCCCATTAAGCTAGAGTAGGCTCCACCTTTACCCGTACACACAATAAATGATCTTGTAGGAATTGCGATATGAATATTGGGGGGCGTCACTCACCTCCATCATGTGGATGGTCTACATAATACCATATCATCACTATGAGGTATCGAAAAACTGTTCAGAAGATAGGTGGCCTCCGATGTCTCGGAAAAAAGGCTAGTCTAACATTTTCTCAATCAAATTGCACACGCAGTAGATTAGAGATATCAGAAAGAAACCGGACTGGTGGAGAGATCTCTATCCTCTTTGCGAAAAATGATCATAGTAGCCATTCGCCTAGAGTCTAGGAGGATACCCCATACCCAGATTATATTGATCAAGTCTAACAGAAATGATCATATCTCACCTAGATATCGAAGCTTAGCAATACGGGACATCGTCTGGACCTGGGATGGTGTCCGCGCATGAAGTGAGAGGGAAAAACAACTCACTCAAATTAAACCTTTCGCCGAATGGTTCTCCGCCTCTGGAGGTAAAGTTCAGTCGGTTGCTTTGTCTGGAAGGGGGATGTATTTCTTGCGAAAACTTGTCTCAAATCCTTTTATTCTCTTCCACACCTCTACAAAAGAAGTCTTCTCGTTAACTGAAGACACGTTTACCCAACATGAAGAGCTTTGAGCGTGTATCGAAACATAACATAACTCATCCCTAAGTAGACAAAATTCACCGCGGGTGAGCTTGTGCAGGTATCGTTTAGATCGCATATATGTTTATGGCTTCTCTCGGAAGGCTGTCTTATACTCATCCGCCACCAAGGAATTGGCCTACGTGGAAATGGCAGACATTCTAGGAATAGTGGTTACGCTGATCGTGATGAGGTTGCCAGAGAAGAACAACGGCCACATCAACCTGCCTAAACTTGTCGAGTGGAAAGAGAAATCAATCATTTCCTGAAATGTAGACCACTGTCCCTACCTCACGCACCACTGATGTGGTTTCGCAGGTGGCAGCGTTTAGAAAATTCTATTTGCATGGAAAAGTGTTCACCTTCATGATCATCGACCATCCCCGCCCAAAGTTAGGCTGTGCACTGAGGGAAAACTTGTACAGATTTAGACATGAAAATGATACGTTTCTTGTGCAGTGATGGGTAAACTCATCCACATTCAGGACTCCTATCTCCAACTCTTCGATCATGTCGGCAAGCACCAGACTTTGTGGATTGATCGTGTAGGCCCTCCGAGGAGGTGCCTATCGTTCAAATCCTCGTGGAAGAGAAAAAGCCTCGGAATTCTCCCGCATCAAAGTCGGCTGACGGTGGAATTTGTGTATAATTGAACGTATATATCCCATTCAGGTGTAGCTGCACTGCCGCTGCATGAACGGAACTATTCAATGTTAGTAGATGAATGGAGACGCTATGCCCGTGAAAATCGCGCATCCGCCTGTCCGACCCGTATCCCGTTGTGATGTCGCCAAACTTTATACCATGGGCAGGTAGGTGGGCAGGGCCACGTGCCCAATAGTGTGAGTACTGCGACCTTTGCCATAGTAGGCAGTCGCCAGATTTGCTCTAAAAAACTCGTGCCCACCGTGGTGTCCTGTAGAAATATAGCTATCGGGGAACGGGTTAAGACGAATATCCGTAGCTTTCCTTAGCTGACCATAGTCCGTGGCAATTTCATAGGAGGAATATGCACTCCAGGCCTAGCTTGGAGCTGATGCAGGGCACTCTTCGAGGTGAAAATGATCACCAGAATAGCCATAAAATTCCTGGAGGCAGAACTCTGAGAGCTGCTGGCTGCTGAAGGCGCTGTCACCTCCAAGGACTCACTGAGTGAGGTTGAGCTCGCCTGGCGATTCTTTGCCTCATGCGTCGGAAACTTTGGTGGGTAAGGCGGCATCGGAGGTGGGGCATATTTAGATGTGGGGCTCCCTCTTTTGATGCTCCCATTCGTTTAGCTTTGGGCGCGAAGCATACTTAGAAATCCCAGAAGACGGTCTTACGCCCGCTTCCTAGGTGATAACCTACTGTGAGTCTAAAAAAAAATGGAATCCCTCTCCGGCCCATTGTATCTTGTATTGGCTTCCATGCCTTTACACTCTTAAAATTGCTAACCATGATGCTGTTGGATTAACTCATTCATCAGGTTTCATTGAAAAATTCAGAAAAATTGACATTAAACATCGCTGCTTAGTTATCTGATTTGGATAGCGTTTACACCAATATGCCTGTTAGTAAAGCCTTTAAGGTATTATAGACTATTTAAAAATCCTATATTACACCTCTAATTATCTCAAACAAAAAATTGTTAATCTTGTTAAACTTTGTGTTACCGAAAATGTTTTCAATAGTAACTACGGCTTCTGTCAAAAACTTGGTCTCAGTATTGCAAGCCTTTATCACCTATTCTTTGCAATCTGTTCATGGAACAATTTTTAAGGGTTTTTACTCTCCCCTTTTATCCCATCCACAAATTTTTTATGCTACATGAATGTTGATGACGTCATATAGATTTGGCCATTAAACCAACAACATGTTTGATAATTTCTTAAACAATCTTAATAACCTGCATCCCACCATGAATTTCAAGTTTGAATGGCAAAATAATTATTGTTTACCTTTCCTTGATGTTGAAATTCTAAGAGTTAATGATCAAACTCCTTTTACTGTCTACTGTAAAACTACCAATTCCAATTCCTACATTCATTTTAATTCGTCATGATGTTAAAATAAAAAAAAGACATTACAATGTTTATGTTTTTAAGAGCTTTTGAGAATTTGCGATCCATGTTTTTTTGTCCGATGAAATAACATTCACGACCAGTATCTTTATAGAATTGGAATACCTACTCCATATCATCAGCGAAAGCTTATCCGAAACCAGATCAAACTTATATTGTTTCTAAAAAAGAAATCCTGACCCCATCCGCCTCTCAGTTATGAAGCTGGATTAATCTAAAAAGAGAAACCAAGGATATCTAATAAAGGGCTACTTACGGATTAAGGAGATAAAAACACATACGAATTCACCTTCCAAACATTTTATCTTGTTTAAAGCTTTTACCTGTCCTTGCCCCTTAAGACTTGAAATATTATATACACAGAACCATTTAAACTATTTATTCTATTTTTATCTCGATTTCAAAAAGGTTTGGACACCGTTCCATATAGATGACTTAATAGAGACTAGGGGTAAAACTGGAGGCAGTTTTTGTGATTGGAAATAGTTCAGAATGGCCAAAATACACTAGTAGCTTTCCTCAGGAATCTGTTCTCATTCCTTGTTTTTTTAAATATATTAACGATCTTAACATCACCTTAAAGTTTCAAAATGTGCCGCTGACACGCAACTTGGCCCTAGGGAAAAATATCGTAATTTCTTGGTATTTTGATCATTGAGAACAAGGGCGGCACACTGAAGGCATTCTATATTGAGCAGATAGAAATAACGCCATGGGAAAAAGGAAATTACCATGGCCGGGAATCGTACTGGTCAGATACTCTACCACTAAGCTATCTGGCATAACAATTCCAACCCATTCAGTATCTCCGCAGGCTACCGTTTCCTCGTCATCTTTCGCTCTCCTTGATATTTGTCTCCTCCAATGTTCCTTTGTCTTGCTCCGTTTATCTTTCCGTAGGGCATCAGCCCCACTACGGATGGCTAAATGTGTCTTTGTGTCTGAAGGAGTTGGTGTCGCCTTATATCTAGGAGCTGGAAAGCCATGCCTGTGGCAGCAGGACTCTATAACATACCACACAAGAAGTAAGACTCATTCGTGACTGCGCTGTCTGGAAGACTTAGGTCGCACTCTCAAAAGCATAGTCCTACTTTTTCCATCTCCGAATTTCTCCAACAGGATTAGTAGGTGAAGAAGACTTACATAGTTCGAAGAGCACCGCTTTCAGATCTGGCAATCTCGCTTAGTCATTCACGCGACCACTCGCGGCCCTGTGCATTTGCCTGCTTTCCACTAGAGCAGCACATCTCTGGTTCTAATAACCTTTCTGCCACTTAAGGTCTCTAGAAGCCGCCCTCTCTGACGTGTACGAACTCCAGAAGGAAGCCTCGCAGGGGGCGCAAAGAAGGGGGCCCCGCTCTGGGACGGAGTGGTCAGGGCAGGTTTGCAGGACCCACTGTAGACTTTCTCTTTAGGTAAGGCAGAAATGGTGAACCAGAGTACATTTAAGTACACGCTTCGCGATAAGGGCCTGTTAGATCAGAAAAGATTTCACCCATTGGGACCGTCATGGACGACCCCAATGGCGAGAAACGTGTCCCACCCTGGGTCATGCAGTATTCCTCGAAACCTCGTGAGAAAGTGTTCGAGATAATTTTTTCAAAAATGGGAGTCGCCCAATGCAGGCTCAAAGATCAAGCTTACGCTTTTATG
Organism: Ceratothoa steindachneri; assembly: GCA_963969495.1. NCBI lineage: Eukaryota > Metazoa > Arthropoda > Malacostraca > Isopoda > Cymothoidae > Ceratothoa > Ceratothoa steindachneri. The sequence goes on from OZ018326.1 coordinate 110,244,660, forward strand.
GCCTTTTATGACTCTAACAAAGACCTAGATAACTTGCTCAGTGAAAAATAGCGAGGAATACTTGATGATATCGGCCTAATACCAAGAGTCCCTCCGCATGTCACAGAAAAAAGGTCGATACTATGTCGACGTATTGACCCATACGTTGGCTTTCACTCTGCCGAAGAAATAAAAAATGAAGTTGAGAACAAACAAACCTGGGCTAAGATTGTTGAAGCAATCATGTTTAAAAACAGAGACGGAGAAGAGAACACACATGTTTAAAGTGACGTTTGAAACAACCGAGATGGCCGCAAAGGCTGCCGAGCGAGGGTTGGTATTGTTCAACTGTAAAATCTTCACCACCTGTATTGAACGAGAAGTGTTTGTTCCTCTACAAATTTGCTTCTCATGCTATGCCATGGAAAAACATGCCACCAGTGACTGCCAACTTGAAGGGAAGGTCTGTTCCGAATACGCTCAGTCCGGCCACACTTGGAAGGAATGCACAAATCCGAACAAAAAGTGCCTAAATTGCGGCAACTCCCACCGCACCCTGTCAATGGCTTGCCCAATAAAAAAAAAGCCTTGATTACGGATAAGAAGAAAGCTATGATTGAGGAAAGAAACAAAAGGGCCACCACTACTTACGCCCAGCCGACTAAGAAATTCGATCAGGACAGGACCATGCTTCAAATTGACCAAAGTATGAGGCCCGATCTTGTAATGTGAATATTGCATGCGCACTTTACAAATATAACAAAACAAGGAAACTATGCAAAAGAGCTCAACAAGATGATGGAACACAATGGTCTCAAACCGATGTGGTTTCCTGACAACCCACCGTTAGGGGATCTTCTCTATGCCCAAATAAAAAGCACAGCAGACGGAGCCAAGGTATCGCTCGGCTTCTCGCGATCATCGACTAGGGAAACAGGAACCAATCGTAACTGAGGAAACACAGATGGAAATTAGTAACCTGCTAGGTGAAACGACTGTGCCCTAGAACTCTGCATGAAGATTTAGGGTTCCCCATCCGCACCAATACCACGAATGTCCAAAGTTGCCGACCTAATTGAAGGAGTCATTAAGGGCAATAATTATAAGTGTGAATTCGACGCCAACATCGCAGAAGAGGAGTTATTACAAGCCTCCAGATGAGGCCTGATCACCATCTGTCCCGAATCCTGCTTCAATTTGAATCAGGACCAATTTAGAAAAAGAGGTCGTGAAGCGTAACATCGCCAGTTAGGGAAAAGAGAACTAAGGTCAAACAGCGTAATAACAATTAACCATGGCTACTCGCGTTAGATACATCAGGAATCTAAAAATCTTCTCCCTAAACGTAAACGGTTGGAAGTCCAAAACTAGAGCTGATAACGAAATCATAAGATCCGTTGATCCAGACATCGTTCTCATTTCTGAGCACGGCTTGAATGATAAAAAACCTGAATTCATAAAGATATTTAACTACGAAGTGCTGATGGCAAGCTACTCGAGAGAGAGAGAGAGGTTCGATGGAGTAGCCATTGCCACCAAGAAGGGGATTAAGTTCAAAGAGATATAGGGTTTAGAAGAATCTTAGCTGGCAATCAAGATTCCCATGACGTTCGATGACCTGGCATTCGCAGTCGGATATCATCTTCCCAGGCGCCCATACCTTCCGATCCCCAATTTCCTAGGACTGTTTAGGAGGGAATCCTCGGCAATTCTGATCGGTGATTTAAATGCTCGATATAGGGAAGCCGGCTATACAACAGCTTTCAACGCAGCCGGTAACTCACTAAGCCTTCTAATTGAGAGAGGCATAGTGCAGAGATAAGGACTCAACTTCGCCACCTTGCATACAGAGAGATTGGCGACCACCCCGGATATTGTGCTGGCGAACCGAAACTTCTCTCGAAATAAGGTGACTCCCCCTGGCTTTTTTTTGCACAGTCAGATCATGTTAGTATGATAACCCACAACTCCACCTCGCCGATCCAGGTAAAAATCCCAAAACGCAGATGCCTGTCAAGAACAAACTGGGAAGCATACCGTAAGCATCTACAGCACGTGGATGTGGAATAATTGGATGGTGCCTCGCTAGAAGAAATTGATGCCAAAGATCTTAGACTGTCCCATGGAAGGAACACAAAATACTGCCCGCTCCTAGATGGGACCACAACATTCAGGAGAATATGGATCAATTAGAGGCAGCCATCTATTTCGTAAACTTATTTGGGATCACGGTGCATCGACAACAAAAAATAGGAGATTTAAGGAACGAGATCAAAAATCTCATAATGGAAAAGTCAAGAGAGCAGTGGGATGAATTAATCTCTAACATTGACGCTGAAGGTGACCCTAAAAAATTCTGGAGCCAACTGAATAGAATGCGAGGCTCTGCACCCAAGAATCGTATAAAAATCCAAGCGAATGGCGTGGAATATACGGAAGACCAGGACATCGAATGCGAATTTATAAATTGTTGGCAAAACCGTTTTCGCATTAGTGAAGGAAACGAATTCTTCGATGAACGGCATGAGGAGCATGTTCTCTCAACTCTTCGAGAATTGGGGGCTGACTTTACACTGCATCATTTCGTTTACAGAACACTACTCGCAAAGGGAGAAGGTAAGCCCTTCTCAAACGTAGAATATGAAATACCCCTGAAGAGTTTTAAACAAAAAGAGCCAGGGATAACTGGCACCACCAAAATGCACTTACTTACCCCCCCCCCCCAATAACTTCAATCAGGGACTTCTCGAGGTAGATAATGCCTGCCTCAACGTTAGCTACTCTCCGGACCACTTAAAAAACACCCGGATGATATTCATATTAATGCCTAGCAAGCCGAAGAAAGAGATCAGCTAGAATTCATGGGCAAACTTCTAGGAGAGCTTCTGAACAACAGAATTAGGACTTCTGGAACTCAACAACCTTTATAATACTCAACAACGCAGCTTCCGGAGGAAACTTGGCACAGGATCGGCTCTGGCTCTGATCACCAAAAAGATAGCTATCGGAAAGACCAGAAATAGCAACGTCGACGTGGTACTTCGAGACGTGGCTTTAGCCTTCGACAAAGTGTGGCTACCGGGACGAAAAAGAAAATAAGCGAACTGGGTATAGAACAAAACCTAACGAAGATACTCTGTGACTACATGGAAGATCGGGAGGCAGTCCTGAGAGTTAATGACATCCGAGGGGAGCCTTTTAACCTGGAGGCAGGGGTGCCACAAGGGGGTTACCTCAGCCCTACTATATACGCGGTATATACTGGAGACCTGCCTTACCCTGACCAATACCTTACTCAATATGTCCAGCTGGCGGATGACATGACACAGGTCATTACCAGCTTGAACAAAAACCCTGCGACATTGCAAATAAGACAAGCTGGGAGATCGGAATAATCAACAATTTCTAACAATTGAACAAGATTAAAACTAATGTTTAGAAATTTAAGATAATTTCTATGGACCGTCGGAAAACAGCGGACGTGTCAATGCAGGACGAGCCTTACGATTATTCGAGAACTTGGCTTGAAATTGACCTCAAATGGTTGCAACGCCCATTAAAAAGATAAGGTTGCTGAGACCACAAGAAAATTACGGGCCCTCTATCGCTTCAAACGACTCTCAATAAAGAACAAGAAGAAACTGTACATGTTGTTAATAAGACCAACCTCCTGAATCCAGCCATCCTCCTCTATACTCTGAGTAATTCCGTCATCAGCAAAGCACATGTGGTACAGAATAAGGCAATTCGCTTTATAACAAATGTAACCCAGTGGGACCACATCTCTTCAGAAGTGCTGCACGAAATGGTGGATATAGAACCCATCAACGTCACCCTAAACAGACTTGCAAGAAACCTATGGCAGAAGATCTATCAAGTAACTTTGCTGAAGTACTAAACCCTATCAAAATACCTAATCAAGAACTACCTAACTTTACCTTTAAACGATCCTTCAAATGTAGTCAACTGCTGGCATTGCAGGAGACTGACCCGCTTTATAGATAAACCTAACAGATTAAACAATATATAATAAACAAAACTAAAAGACAAGCTCAAACAAAAGATCCGAAGTGGACACAATCTACAGAAAAAATAACTTAAAAGTCTAAAAATATCTGAAGTGGAGAACTTTAGTAAAATAAAATAAACTCTATTAACTAAAAGATCCGAAGTGGACAAAAAAAAGACCTGAAGTGAAAAAACTTATATTAAAAATAAACAATAAGAGTAAAGATAAACAAGTAATAAATTCTTGTAAATATAAAAATGACAACCGATCTAAATGAAGAAAGAAGACTGCAAAACAGCAAAAACGGAAGTGTAACAAGTCTAAGACCTATTACGAGAGATCATAAACCTTATGACAGAGGCTCAATGCTGAATAACCAAAAGACAGCAAAATGTATTACAACAAATGAACATTTACTGAGGTACCCGGACAACCTGGCACATATACCCAACTACTAAAAAAACACCTTTTCTATCTATTTCCTACGTTCTATCCACACACCTTCTATCTTTTACAATCGTTGATCGTTGAGACTCATTCTTGGTTGTCAGACGCTGTCTCTGATCCCATCTCTCCCAACTTCTGGCCTCCCAAATCGCCAGACTGCAACTCCCTGATTAGTATTGAACGTAGTTGGATCAGTGCACACAGACGCACACAGCCATGTACACATTCAAACACGTACATGACCTTGCACTTCGAGTCTCCCCCCCACCCCCTTTACTGGTTGTTCACTAAGATGCTCCCCCACTCCACCCACCTAACCTCTAGGTCAGTAAAAGTGTGTGTTTGTGTGTGTGCAGGCTCAGATTCCTTCGAAAAAAGGTCACTTTGGAGCAAATCGGGCATGGTTTGAATTTTTATGAATTTTCCTGTATCCTCATGGCAGTGGAGTTGCCACTTAACTTTTATACAATCTTTAATTGGTCTGATTAGTTGACATCGTTTAAATCATTTGTCGCTAAACTTCTTTGTGTGTCACACGTTCTAAGATGATCCTCTATCCACGGTGTATCACACCCAGACTTAGTAAATAATTTGCAACCGAAGATGTGTGTGGATCGGATTATAAATTTAGCCCAGACTATTCATCTACGGTTGATTTCTTCAATCTTCTTCATCGACTTATTCATGAATACCCAATTGATCGGATTGAATTTCTCTTTAGTGGGTCAGTCCAAGATTTAATCGTCGGTGAAAAATAAAAATCGAGCTTACGGATCAGTTTCCTTTGTAGGAAGTCTATCCGTTTGTCATAGTACATGGATGGATAAGTTTTTTGCATATTACATTCTAACGTGGTGATTGATGGTGAGAAAGTAGTGAACATTGCTATATTCGACACAAAACCCCTGTTATTTCGCTTTCTCTCATGGTATTATCATCAGCTCCCTGATATGATGAAAACCAAGATTGAAGAGGCAAGTATTAAAGAATTTTCCTTCTCACAAGATCAAGAAAATGTCATGAGTTATTTTGTAGACAAATTAAAACAGTGGTAGTTAAGCGCGTTTTTTATTCATCTTTTATTTTATTCATATTAATCAGAGAATATTATTAATGATTAAAAAATATATATACATAACTTTTTTGACAGGGATTGAAAATATAAGAATTTTTAAATGTCATGTAAAATCTCTTTGAAACCGAAAGGTATGGTTCGATAACTACCTGGTCTTTCTCAAAACCTTTTCACCTCTCACCTCTTTCACTCCACCGTGTTCCTCGGCAATGAAACCCATAAATGGTACAGGGATATGACTATCAGCATTCTCTCTATCGTCATCGGCTCTAACTAGGCGATTCATAGTATCGTAGGTTATTATATCCTTCGTCTGAGTGTTAATGGTTAATCCCTTAGCACGAAGTATATACTTCACCCCACTCGTCGTTTGGATACGTACCGAATAGGATTTGGGACCCGTAGAGCAGAAAGAATCTCCATTCGCATCGGCACCGTACACATCTTTGATCTCATTGGTGAGATCACCTAGTAATTCTCCAAGTCAAGGTTGTAGGTCAACTTTCCTAGGAATGAAGATGACACTGTCTGTGTCACAGTACAACAACCGTTCACCCAACGACACTAAGAGGCCATAGAGCTTGATTCAGGCATAGCCGGTTGTTAATGATGCAATTAGAAGATTCGTTACGGGGGAGTCAACTTGTACATGTTCAGCATTCCCCACTTTCGCGATGTATGCATTGCCAACTACATCCAATAAGTTCACAATGTAATCGTCGCTTTTGATCAGGTCGATTACATCATGGTGCGAACTACAGATGACCGTTTTCATACCGCGAATCCTCTGAGCAAACTTTCCCCAGAGACTATAAGGAAGAAAATATGATCAGTGTTAATGGGCTCTTTTTTTGTATTATTATTATTATTATAGTAGTAATATCGCCTTCAAGTTTTAGAAATTATTGACTTCACATTCGTTGTACAATGTGTTAATATTTATAAAAAAATACATTTTGAACGTAATATAGCAATGCAGAAAAAAATTAATCGCAGGAAGAAATCCTTATTTGTTTAGACAGCTTCGTTCTAAAACACTTTCCAGGATTCATTTCGATGTTTATTTGGATGTTTATCCCCTCAGCCTGATTTACCTTCTTAACATATTCCATTTTCTTCTTCTCTCCAACCTCTCCTCGTGGGAATCCAAAAGCTTCTATTTTTTCTTTTAGAAAAGTTTTTATACATATATTCTTGTTTTAACCTGTATAGACTCGAACTGAGACCTTTAATTACTACCTTCAATTCTACTAGTTAATATTGAAGGTCTCAGTTCGAGTCTATACACACAAACAGACACAAATGAGCACATTCTTAGTAGTTTTGAAGATCTCAGTTCGAGTCTACAGAGGTTAAAACAGGAAAATTCGTGTATATAGACTCGAACTTAGACCTTCAATACTACTTCCCTGGACTATTTTGTCTGGAGCGTGGTTGAGAGAGAAACCAAAAATACCCCGTGCACAACCTGGGTGGAGCTTAGATCAACACACTTTTCACCCAATTAAAGAGGGGAACCGTCAAGAAGACTTACAGTTGGTTCGGATGCCGCCTGGAAGCCGTGATTGAGGCTGACCGCGATATCATTGAATAAAATGATAAAATGAATAGGACAGCAATCCGTCATGTAATTTTGCTAAATATATTTATAAAAATGAACTCTGTTATTTTATTTTATGTGGAAGTTAAGCAAAAATTATCCAACCCACCCTGTATATATGCTAATTGACATACAGGTAACGTCCAAAAAGATCAGAATGCCTGGCTTTCTATCACATCTTTCATAACTTTTGCCAGACGAAATCCAAGGTTTCCAAAAGGGTTGTATAATAACCTACACTTTAAAATGATGTATTTGTAAAGATTATGCAAATTTGGATAAAAAAAAATCCCTGGAAGATATCAGCAAATGAAATATTTACTAGAAAGAATTAACTGGCCCAATGATCCGAACGTTTTGGTTTCTTGTAGAGAGAACCCGCATTATTTGCATAACAACTAACTTTAGTTCATTCTCATGTACGCTAAGTCACATTTTGGCAGCTATTGTCCACGTAACATGGCTAAGAAATCTGTCACGCATGTTTCTGTCTGGGAACTGATCCAAAAGCTGCGTCACCAATGGGGAAGGTTGTTCACTTGGACCCATTACAGAGTCTACCAAACGCTCCAAAAGTGTCAACCTATGACAAAACAGGTTTATTTTAATGGTGGTAAATTAACTGCTATGCTAAAAAAATACTTCAAATAGGAATCCGAGCCATTTCCCAATTGTGAAGGAGGACCTTTTTAAGACGGCTGTAGCAGTTTCTCGAGAGGTTAGTAAGATTTTGGCCATCGATGTCTTCAGAGGGACTGTGTCACGTCGACTGGAGGAAGAGAATATTCATGCTCACACACCCAGGGTCAAACTATTGATCAGTCCAAAGGAGTAGCAGGATCATCTCGCATTCACCACTGAGCTCGTTAGATGGACAAATGACCGATGAAGCCCAGTATACTTCATTGACGAATTTAAGTTCAGTTACCTCGCATCCGATGGTACGACATTCGTTATTTTCAGTTAAGGCGAGAAATCGTCTGTCAATTGCACAAAAAAGCGTGAGGTTTGGCCAAGGCTATGTCATGGTTTGGGGCGTTATTTCGGTATAATGACTGTGCTACTTATTCGCTTAAGGGACGCAGTGAATGCTCAAGTGTATAAAATATTGCTCCGACAACACGCATTGCCTCATTTGCCACCTTCCGAAGCCCAACCTGCATTTCTTTTGTAGTATAATGCCCCCTGCCACACGGCCAAGTCGGTGAAGACCTTGCTGAACGAAGAGCAAATCACTCTTATGAACTATCCTGTACAGTCTTGACCTGAATCCCATTGGAAATGTTTGGAAGAGGCTCGAAGAGAGATAAAGTGAGAAACCCGAAAAAAGTTCAAGAACTGTGGGAAATCCTTCAAGATAAATTGGTTAAAGAGTGTCAACATTTGGTTCGTTTGTGGAAAATGTCGAAGCATCATCGAGAATAAAGGACTCCATACTAAACAATAAATAATTATAACTTGTACTCATGTTTTCAAATGATAATTTAATCATTATACTCCCAATAGAAATTTGTTTCCACTCTCGTTCGGATCATTTTTGACACTTCAAATTTTCTATTAAATTGCTTATCTGCTGATATTTTTCGTTTAATTTATCCAAATTTGCATAAACTTTACCTATAAAAAATTTATACCTATTTTATACCCGTAGGTTATCGCACACCAATTTTAGGAACCTTGTATTTCCTGAGGCAAAATTTATAAAAGATTTGTCATATAAATACAGATGTTCTGATCTTTATGGACGGTATTTTACCTAGAGTTCGAATACAAAGGCTAAATCGTTGTTTATTTTCCTCCGGTGTTGCAATTTGAGCCGGTCGTTGACATAGGTATGTGCAAAAGACTCGTTTATAGAACCAATAAAGTCATTTGATACAAAATTTTTAAACGTTCTTGGATTAATTTAAGAAACCCTCATCTCCTCTGCTCTCAGGCCTTTTGCATAGAATTTTCGCTCACACTCGTGCTTTAATCCATTAAGGTTTTTTTAATGAGAGGTTACGAGACGAAGGATGGGAAAGAGAGCAATTAATCGAAAGTAAAGAGAGCAGAGTTGCAGACACGACCACTACGTTGAAAATTAAGCGACCGAAGATGCGACAACGCGAGCAGTCTTTTGCATTAATAGCTAAGTCACAAACTTCAACTATTGGTCTTAAATTGAATGCAAAACTAGCCTTAATGTAGTCTCTATCGAAGACTTATCTTTGTTTCGCCGGTTGGATATAAGTATGTAGCAAATTTTGTTCCGCCTCGACTATAAACGGCGTCATTGACTCACTTTTCCCCGCCAAGTTATATCCTAATAAAATTCGTGTTGTCGTCAATTACTTTATATTTTTACGCAGTTTTTTTACTTGTTTTACTTTTCTCTTTACTAGAAGAGCATTGGAAAATGGCATAGACTCCATTAACATTTATATTTTTTCCATTTGGGATTCAAATTTCCATAGCCATTGTGGCATTTTTTGCTCATTCTCTCCATTGTTGAACTGTGATCCATTGCGATTTATTCAATTTATTTATTCTTTCCTGGCAAATGGTTCATTTTTCATACGTATTTTCTTCAATCTTAAACTTTCAGCTCTGCTCAAATTGCTCATTCAGTAATACCTTACATGAGTTCATATAATGAGAGCAAATCAACTTTCCTCGCTATTCTCCTTCCTCCAGCTGTATTTTGGCCAAAATATCCGCATAGCAAAATTATCACTAATATTTTAAAGAATTTCTTTTTTAGTATAAATTGAAGAATAACTTAAGCAATGAAAGATAGATGTTAGGGATAACTCCCACTGACAATAAAATAAATAGGTCGATAAGAACACAAATCCCTAAAAAAAGGTCCAGAAGGGCAAGCAACTGAGGAAATTAGGGCTGGGAGACACCAATCCTTCAGATGTCATCTGCAACATGGCTACCCATCTAACACCTGACAACCCAATATGCAGTGGAAGATGAACGAAACGAATCATAAAGTGGGCATTAATATATTCGAAAATACCCAGAAGGCCGCGGTAGGAAAAAACTCTCCGATGATAGGAGTAACATAGCAAACTCGAGAGATGGGACATTATTAATGCAAACACTTTGAAGAGGACTTCGGCCAGCACTAGAAGGAGAGGGCCTGATGAGGGTAAGAATCGCTAAATACACCCTGAAATCTCGGAATCATGCCTCTTAGAAGGCAGCTTTTCCTAATCTTTCGAATGAGATGATAGCACGGGTAATGATAAAATGCCTCAAGGTATAGCTGTTCGGTTCCCTTTCCTACATAAAAGATATATCTCTTATAGACCAGTGATTTGCAGCATTTTACTATGTCATATACCATATTTCCATGATGGTTTTATTAAAAATGTGCGTCGCAAGTAATATTGAGATAAGTATTAAGTGGAAATATTTGCCGGATAAATGTCAATTATTATTTTTAATTTAATCTGAAATGTTTAATTAAGCGCGATTTCCGGTAAATTATTTACAATTTAAAATTTCAGTTCGCAGAGGGGTGCATTTTCCCTTTTGAAACCCTAAAATCTCAGTACGTAATGGGGGTGGGGATTCTCCCAAATTCGTGAATCAAAGCTTTAGAGCGAGGTTTAAGTTAGAATTAAAAGTCCGTAAATCAAATGTTGCCTATAATATTATGGACTTATTCGTTTTATGTATATGCTTAACAATAACTAGCAATTTACTGGCAATATACTAGCAATAGCTAGTAACTTACTAGAAATTTCCGTCAGTATTTTTATCTTCTTTGCAAAATCGACTAAGGTGACATGGGAATATCATTTGAAGGTGAGTTATTAACTTTCAATTCATCTACGCTTTAATTAGCAAGAGCAACTCAATCTAATAACAAAATTAATATCAGCTTTAATTTTGTTTTTTAATTGAAATTCTATTTTTCGAAAGGTTTTTATTATGTTGATGTTTAGTTTTTTGTCAAGTATTATTTTGGAGAGAAATAAATAGAAGGTCAAGAGTTTGTATTCCAATTTGCATTCTAAGCCTGTGGTCCACAAACTTTAGTTTGGAAGGGGGATTTATAAAGCGAAATTAAATGATTGATATTAACATAATAATTATACTCCTTTAGTACTATAATATTCAATAGTTATACTGATACTCGTAAGATAGAGCAATTAAATTGTTTAATTTTTTGTTTAGATGAAATAAAAATCAAATTATTTCCTATAATATATGTGTTCACGTGAGGCCCGCATTCATATAACCAGAAGGGAAGGCAACAAATTGGAGACTGTTTTCTAATCTCGTGGGTACAAATATGTGGTCGAAAATGGGAGAGCAATGGGGGTATAATAGAGGATTTATTTTAATGCCCTTCTGGCGACTGTTTTCAAGGGCATAATCCGCTGTAATTAGAATTTCAGCATAGTGTTTGGCTACTCTAAGAAACCCTAAACCAAATCAAAAAAATATAAAACAAAAACAAGCAAAAAACTAGACAAAAATAAAAGCAAGAAGAAGGAAGCACACTCTGTCGTCGGGGTGAAGCCCATCTACCCCCGGCGCAGGAACATCTCACCTACAACAAAGAGAGTGAAATAAAATGAAGGAGGTAAACCTCCTCTAAAAGTTAAATAGTTCACAAGTCTGTGTATACGAACACGTCCCGAGTACAAGGGACAAGCGGTAGCAACCCCGTTCGTCCCGGTATTTGGACAGGTAATGTGCGCTAAGATCACCCAAACTGTTATATTCAACAAGAATGTGCCGAACAGTCTGGGCGGAAAGGCAGATGTCACAGTGAAATGCAGGGGAGCTCTCCACCAAATTGTTGTGCGTCCCGCTAGTGTGCAGAAATCGAAGACAAACAAAGCGACCTGAAACCTTCGTGGCATTGAGAGGGTAAGTACATGGGAACAGTCACGGCGCAATGAAAGGCAACTTTCAGTTTCTTTCGGCCCTCTCCCATCCTCCTTGTCAACCATTCGAAGGGTTGCCCTGACTTATGCCACGCAATTGGTGTGAGGAAGAGCGAAATGTTGGTCTGGTCGCCCAGTTCTCGCAGACTCTTTAGGGCACTCATCGGCCCCGTCAGTCCCCGCGATTCGTATATGTTCAAGAACCCAACAGAAGATAATCTCGGCATACACCCGGCTCGTGACAACTATGGCGTCACGGACACCGTGAACCATGGATGTTGGATATTCCAATGCCCAGAGAGAATTCATGATGCTTTGTGAGTCGCTAAAGATCGCAATCTGGTTTCCGTTTAAAAAGGTAACCTCGGCTCCTAGCACCTCCAGGTATAGGAGCACGGTGGTTTCCTAACACCTTCTGAACCCTTCTGCGGCTTCTTTCCCCTCACCGGAGGGTGCTCCCATTTTAGAGCTGGCGGCACCAAGGGTTCACACGTAGCCTGGGTTAAACTAGTGACTTAGTCGATGCCCACTCAGCGCACTTGCGACTTTGGCCTTTGTCAAAAACTCCACGCCCAATGGCGACTCTGGGCCGGACGTGACGATCTCGGGCTGGTCATTTGCCGAAACCGCTGTTGAGCCGTTCTTCCCCGGAACCCCGACGAAGGAAAAAGAACCCTTGGTCATCTTTGACTTTTTCCTGTTCTTTTTCTTTTTAGGAGAGGAGGGCGATGCGCGAATTCGATTCTCTCCACCCAAGGAAGACGCCCTTAGGCCAAATGGACTACCCTCAACAAGATCCTTCTCCCAGTTTGAGAAGGGCTTGGTTGTCAACGGAGCACCAATCGGGGGATGAAGCCCCTCATCTCCTTGTGAGGCCTCGTAGGCCCTAGCTACTTGAAGAGAAGCTGGAACAGAGGCGGGTTCAGGTTCGGTGTTTGGCAACAAGCCCAGGTTTGCTTCCATGGAGGATTTTGCCATCGGTCAGTGGGTCATCTTCCGGATGATGTCTAGATCAGGGTGGGGGGGCTTCATGTGGCCATCCCCTCCAATCATCACGGATCACATTTGAAATATCTTTTGTAGTGTCGTTTCTGGCCGGCGAACCGACTTCCATCAGGTAAGAGAGGAGGGTAGGCACGCCTTCCTCCTGCGATGTGTTCAATCATACATGAAGGAACATAAGGGGCATGGGCTGAGGGGTCCTGTTATACCTTGTCCCCTGAAGGGTGTTAGCCCTATTGAGGTAATTTTAAGCCACCTGCTTGCTATATTAGCAATCTCCTGAGATAGAAAAGGGGAGATTGAACTTTGCCGAAAGATATAGTCGCCCTTGTGCACCTCCAAAAAAGGAGGTGAAAGGGAAACCACTGCAATTGTAGATTTGGGGGAGGAGTAAGCCTCGTCTCCAGTGAAAGATGGTTGGAGAGGCCCCTGAAAAAACACAGAGGAGGCACCTCTTTTTCAGGAATGGACTGTACGAGAACGGCTCCAGAGATGGCATAGGGAAAGAAAGCCCTTTGCCGCTTAGCGATGGTGAGAAGGGAGTCCCTCCAACGGTCGAAATGGTGTCTCGTGTTACCTCGTCATTCCCCTCCACCCAGTGATGGCAAGGCTGCGCTTGGAGGAGGCTCTCCATTTATAACCGGTAGCCCACTATTTCTTTCAGTTGCAGCCAGTGTCACAGTATAAAAGATATAAAATTCATTGACCTCCCAATGCATAGGGAAGTTAAGATAAAACTCTCCATAGGATCAGAAAATGTCAAAATGTGATGATTTACACATACTGGGTCAATGGGACCTACATTGATGGACTTTGCCATCCCGGACCGCCATTCAAGCAAAATTGTCATCGAGCTTTAACTATAAAGGATAGTACCATCGTAGCCACTTTATATGTGCACTGTAGGAAGGTGAGGAAATTCAACAGTCCAACACACCCCGTACCTAATACTTCCTTAGCCAGCGGGCTCGCAGCAGATAGGGACCTCACGGTATACACTGCTACATGACTAATGCTCACAAGAGGACGAAAGTGGGCAGAGCCTAACGAACAGTGAATTTCATGAAAACATTCGATCCCTTTTAAATATTTGCCCGATTTAATTACTAAATTTAAATCTAGCAATGCCTCTCTTCCATATATGTACGGTTTGGTAAAAACTTATAAACCCAATAATCCTATACGCCCCATTATAAGTTCGTTAGACTCTGCTTCATATTCCTTATCAAATGGCTTGTGAATCACTTATCCCCGCTTGTGGGGTCCATCTCCCAATCTCATATTAAAAATAGTTGTGAAATTATAGAGAAGCTTAATATAATTCCTTACTCAAATAAGTTCATTCTTTTCAGTTTCGATCTCTGTTCATCGTTTACTATAGTTCCTTTAGACGATCTTCTTCCTCTCCTTTGTGATAAATTATATAATTTAGATCTTCCTGTACCGGTCAATACTTTCCTAAGGCTTATTTCTCTTTGTGCCCAAAATTGTAAATTTGCATTCAATGATAAATTTTACCTTCAAATATTCGGTCTTCCGATGGGTGGTTGTTTACCTCCCACCCTCTCTAATTTATATATGGAATTCTTTGAGACGTTATTCTTGCCCCAAATCTTCGATTTTCCTATTGTATGGTACCGTTACATTAATGATATTATATGTCTTTGGCCTTTCTCAAAAGATATTCACAATTTACTACGTAATCTTAATTCTCTAGTCCCTTCTATTAAATTTACACTTGCAATTGAGGAAAATAGGACTCTTCCTTTTCTTAACCTTTTAATACATAAGGCGCCGTCAGGTTTTAAATTCTCTGTTTTATCTCAAACCGTCCAACTCCAGTTCATATATTCACTTTTATTCTTACGACAGTGTTAAAATTAAAAGATCTGTATTCACTTCTATGTTTCTGCGTGCATTACGCCTTTTTAGTCCGGAATTTTGGATAAGGAATTGTCCAATATCTTTGAAATAGGTAAAAAACTTTGTTACCCTCGTCAATTTTTGCATACTTCATTAAACTTTGCTAAAAGAACTTTTTATAGAACTGATAACCCACCGGTTTTCAATTACACAAATTGTCTTATCTTGCTATACTTTGAGCCATTCTTTTGTCTTACCCGTATTTTTAAGCAATTTAAAATCTCTGTAAATTTTAGATGTGAATCCACTTTATATAAAATGTTAGTCCACAATAATACAAGGAAAAAAGGTCGAGTATATCTATAGAATGTTGTTGTCGTAGAATAGACTCTCGACGATATACCATATATAACTATTCGTTGAGGGAATTATCCTAATATTTCGAGTGCGTGGTAATCTGATTGACCGAGGTTATTTATCTTCAATATGCTTAAGAAGTGGAACTGAGCTCAAAGATAATAATATGGCTATCATTAATAAAATAGAGTTTTATTAATTAAACTATCAACAACACACAAAAAGAAAATGTTTACATAAACGGAGAATGGAAAGGGTCGTGGGAATATCTGACTAATCCGAGGATTAAGATTTGGAGAGATTTTAAAAGGTAAAAAAATAAAAATTAAAGGGGGGGGAATGGTTCGCTAAACCATTTAAAGTACAGGGCAGGGTTGACAAAAGGTTAGATAATTAAAGGTAATGCTCAGCTTACGTAATTACAAAGTTGTTATGCAGACGAAGACGAGGCGTAGGAATCTTCGGTCCACTGGCGAGTTCTAGCAGAAGGGTTCTTTGGGGGTTGTCCTTAGTGAAGGGGAAGGACTGTCTTCGAAGAGTGAGAGTGAAGTGGGACTCGGAGAAACGAGCGATCTTTGTGACAGCAAATCGGGGATGTTCTAGATGAACAATGGAGGTTATCGTTGAAACCAATCGTTCTCTTGAAGAACGTTAAAAAGGGGGAATCAAATTATCCTGACGTGATGTCTTGGGAATGAGAACCGTTTCTTGACGAACGGGCTTGAAGAACAATGGCTGTTCTAACGTTGTTCTCTTCTGAACAATAGAGGGGGTGAGAACCCTCTCTTGTCAACGGGCTCAAAGAACAATGGCTGTTCTAACGTTGTTCTCTTTCTGAACAACAGGGGGGGAGGGTGAGAACCGTTTCTTGTCAACAGGCTCAAAGAACAATGGCTTTTCTAACGTTGTTCTCTTTCTGAACAACAGGGGGGGCCTTATTGACTTGGCGTCTCGAAGGCACGAACCTTGGCACTCAAGGGATATTGTCCTCCTTCTGGACAATAAGGTGGTTCTCGAGGTAGAGCTCCCTGGTGCACAAGGTGCGACCGGATCGGCGTGATGTCTTGCGAAGATAATTTGGATCTGATCTGATCTTATTGGGAAATGCCATTGTATAAGTACCCGGAGCCGTCTCCTTGCATAGGGGACAATTGAGAGGTGGGGCTCGGGGGAATTCCCCGGTCACGCCTGGGAAAATACCTTATCTGCCCGTAAGCCTAACTCAATCTGGCGAGATCGACGAATGGAGGCGAAACGGGGGGAGGGGGGGAATAACCTCCTTGGTTAAATATTGACTCAGGTGGCGATTATGCGCCCTGCTTGCTCTCGCAGATGCACGTGGTTAGCAATGTTCCTAACCATGTGAAAGCGGCTGAATTTAAGGGGCCTCAGACCGTTCTATCACACCCCTCCATTCCAAGGGAAGTTGTCACTTCGAAAAAAAGAGGGAAGGGACAACCATAGAGCTCCGTTGTGAAGAACTCGCTTTCTTGCACTGACCGTACCTTCATGCACTTAGCTAGTATTACCTCAATACATATGATTATGTTGATCTTTTGATTATAGGGGAAACTAACCTTTAATACAAACTTAACCATAAAAGAGACATGGAACAATGAAATAAATAAAATTAGTACATATGGGACAAAATACTTTATACGTAATTTAATGGATACAAATATATACACATACGAGAAAAAAATTAGCTATGGGCCACAAAATTCAAACATATATATATTAACTAATTATATTACAAGAGAATCTAATTTAAGTCGTACAAGACGGTATATACATACATGGAGATCTTAATCCTACGAATTTCAAATTAATCTACACTATTTGGTAACGCATTCCTACTGAGTGCGTCAGCGACCTGATTATCGGAACCTTTTATATAATTTATCTTAAATTGGTACTCTTGCAAGAGTAGACTCCAGCGCATAATTTGGCCGTTGGAGTGTCGTACATTCCGAATATAGGCCAACGGGCGGTGGTCAGTTCCTATCTGAAATTCTTTTCCTATCAAGTACATTTTAAACTTGTCAATAACCCATATAATTGCTAGAGCTTCCTTCTCTATAGTGGCATATCTCTTTTCACGTGGTAATAATTGGTGACTAGCATATGCAACTGGATGACTTGTTCCGTCATCCTCATATTAAAGAAGTACACCTACAATGCCCTCGTTGCTCGCGTCGGTCTCAATCCCAAAGGATTGTTCAGGGTTGGGCAGCTTCAAAATGGGGGCAGAAATGAGCTTACTCTTGAGCTGATTAAAACGGGAAACAGCGACATCATTCCAACGTAGTCGATCGGGGGAATTCTTTTTTAAAAGGGTGCTGAGGGGTGCCGAGATTGCAGCTAAATGCGGGTCAAATCGCCGATAGTAAGAAACTGATCCTAGGAATGATCTTAATTGCTTCTTAGTATTCGGGAGGGGCATGTCAGCGATTGCCTTAATCTTGTCCTGTGGACCTAACTGGCTTTGTCTTATTTTAAAACCCAAGTATTTTATAGTTTCATGGGCAAAATGGCATTTGCTGGGGCCAATGGTGAGGACATTTTCGCGTAGTCGCTCAAAGTGAGCCAATAGGATGGTTAAATGATGACTCCATTCAAGAGTAGCGACGTAGACGTTATCGAAGTAAAAGGAGACATTCGGAAGTCCATCTAACAACCTTCTCATGAGACGGTTATAGTTACTACAAGCGGTCACGAGGCCAAAAGGAAGGCACTTAAATTGCATTAAGCCTTTCTCAGTTGCAAAGGCGGTATATGCTTTCACATCAGGCCGGAGGGGAATTTGGTAATATGTCTTGCACAAATCAAGTTCTGAGATGAACTTGGCGTTTTCAAAAAGGTGGAGGTTTTGGTCTACCAACGGGATGGGCTCGGCGTCGAACACAGTTACCGAATTTAACTTCCGGAAGTCGATGCACATCCGATAAGAGTAATCAGGTTTCTTGACCATGACGATTGGGGAACAATAACTAGAGGTGGAAGGTTCTATTATGTCTAAACTAATCAAATTATCCACTTCGGCGTTAAAAGCTTTGCGTAAATGAATCGGCATGGGATAGGGTTTTGAACGGACGGGTTCTAAGGTCGTTAATTTAATATAATTTTCGAAACTAGTAGCGCATCCAGGCTTCTCGGAAATAACGTCGTCGAACTGACATAATAGTTCTTGTAGCTGACTCTTTTGATGTGGTGTCAGCTGCGCGTCAATATCCAGGTCAGAGGGTTCAAAAGACTCGCCTGGCAGAGAAGGAAGAGGGTAATCGGCATCAGATTGTATGCACACTGTCTGTATGACATTAAGGGACTCCGCGGGGTAATCCTCTTCAAGCGCCGATGTTTCGTCTAGTGCTACGAACGTATCTACATGTGCGCGTTGGTGGTACTTTTTTTCTTTGGGTCCACGGACAGTCTCCGTGTCCTTGTTTTGGGCCTTATCCCATACGGGTGTTAGTACTTCACACTCCTTTTGTGCCGACCTAAGGTCCTGGTTAAGGATCTCCGAGGAATTCGGACGGTATCGGGGTTCTGAGGGGGACGGGCTCCTGGGCTTCTTTCTTAGCTCGGCCTCGAGGAAGGTCGGCCTGGGACACAGGGTCGGAACTTACTTGAGGGCTCTGTCCTATAAGTACGGAACAGAATTGTATGGGTGCTGAAATGACTTCAGCCCAGCCATCATAATACTGACACTGCAGGTAACATCTAACAACGAGGAATCGGTTCGCCCGCCTAAGGTAGTCATGTACCACTGCAAACTTTTCGTGGTTAGCGTCCACTGGGGGGAGGAGCTCGTTGGACACGATGAAACACGTGCACCCTGTGTCCCTGACGAGAGTCGATACACGACAGCCGTTCACACTGCCCTCCTCAAATTTCAAAGTTCCCGGTGAACTTTTATCAAAAATAAAATTAACTGGTGGCCTGACGGAGGGGGAGAAGTTGCTGTTTGGGTCTGAACCACCGGGGAAGCCGGGATGGCATTAATCTGGTGAACTTGGTGGGCTGGTCCACTTTTAAACCTAGAATTTTGGGGGCAATTCCAGCACATGTGGTTTTCTACACCGCAGGTGAAGCATATGACTGGTCGCTTTGGGAAGAGTGATGGAGGAAAAATCTTAACGGGAGGTTTGGTGTCTTGTTGTTGGTTTGGACGTTTTATTGGGCCCGGAAACTTCGTCGGCTTTCCTGGGATGGGGCGCGAATCCTTCCTTCTTTCCTGGTTGGGGGATTGGTGAGAAGTTCGATTCTCCTTTGGGTATAAATTATGGCTTGCGGCATAGACATCCGCTTCTTTGGTACACTCTTTAAAGGTCTGGCACCGACGATCCTTGACGAAGGCGCGGATCTCCTTCGGGAGAGACGCAAAAAATTGATCCCGCAACACGAAGTCTGTTAAGGACTCGTAGTTAGGATCAACCTTTGAGGATTCTAACCAAAATTTAAAATTCCTCTGAAGAATGTATCCGAATTGACGGAACGTCTGTCCGGGTTTAATACGACCTCCTCGAAATTCTTGTCGGTAGAAATCGGGAGTCATATTATGAGCGGCCAATAACTCAGCTTTTAAGGTGCTGTAGTTAAATGTACATTCAGATGGTAAAGATACGAAAATGTCGCGCAATTTACAATTTAACAGTGGAAGTAATCTTACTACACCTTCAGCCTCCAGATCCAGGTTATTGATCTCGAGGATCTTTTTGAAGTGGGCTAAAAATGCTCCGAAATCCTCTCCATCCCTGAAATTGGGGAGCTTAAGTGGGAGATTGGGTGGGGCTTCTGAACGTGAACTGACTGATTGTATTTCGACCTGTACTTTAGCCATTTCAAGCTTATGGTGAAGCTCAGCTTGTCTTTTCCGTCCCTCTCTTTCTTCTCGTTGGATTTCTCTTTCTCTTTCTTCTCGTTGGATTTCTCTTTCTCTTTCTTCTCGTTCAACTTCACTTTGCCGTTCTTCTCTTAACTTTTCTCTTTCCGTTTGTTGCTCCTCTTGAACGTACTCAATCAATTCTCTTCCTATAAGTCCCAAGGATTCTCCTTGCGCTTTGAAGATTTCGAACTGAGTCATATTTGCACTTGGGGCGCAATAGTCAACCAATTAAATTCCTTGCAAAAAGAATTATGACTTCTAGAGAATTAGCCTACCTAAATATGGGCACTGACCTATTCATAATTGGTTTCTCGACCTAGATAGCCAATGACTAAAATAACACAAAAAAACAGCAACAAATTGTTATAACAGTTCCTTGAGCTACTCCAGCTTCTTAAGTTTCCAAAAAAAGGGGATAGCAATCATTAAAACAAAAGGGAACTACTATACTCTATTCTTATAACGAATAACACTATGCTTCACTCGACTGAGACCAGTGTTTGCAAAGATATAGCGTTAAACTTTACACACTTAATACCAAATTTAAATAGTATATATATGGGTCGTAGAATAGACTCTCGAAGATATACCATATATAACTATTCGTTGAGGGAATTATCCTAATATTTCGAGTGCGTGGTAATCTGATTGATCGAGGTTATTTATCTTCAATATGCTTAAGAAGTGGAACTGAGCTCAAGGATAATAATATGGCTATCATTAATAAAATAGAGTTTTATTAATTAAACTATCAACAACACACAAAAAGAAAATGTTTACATAAACGGAGAATGGAAAGGGTCGTGGGAATATCTGACTAATCCAAGGATTAAGATTTGGAGAGATTTTAAAAGGTAAAAAAATAAAAATTAAAGGGGGGGAATGGTTCGCTAAACCATTTAAAGCACAGGGCAGGGTTGACAAAAGGTTAGATAATTAAAGGTAATGCTCAGCTTACGTAATTACACAGTTGTTGTGCAGAGGAAGACGAGGCGTAGGAATCTTCGGTCCACTGGCGAGTTCCAGCAGAAGGGTTCTTCGGGGGTTGTCCTTAGCGAAGGGCAAGGACTGTCTTCGAAGAGTGAGAGCGAAGTGGGACTCGGAGAAACGAGCGATCTTTGTGACAGCAAATCGGGGATGTTCTAGATGAACAATGGAGGTTATCGTTGAAACCAATCGTTCTCTTGAAGAACGTCAAAAAGGGGGGAATCAAATTATCCTGACGTGATGTCTTGGGAATGAGAACCGTTTCTTGACGAACGGGCTTGAAGAACAATGGCTGTTCTAACGTTGTTCTCTTCTGAACAACAGAGGGGGTGAGAACCCTCTCTTGTCAACGGGCTCAAAGAATAATGGCTGTTCTAACGTTGTTCTCTTTCTGAACAACAGGGGGGGTGAGAGTGAGAACCGTTTCTTGTCAACGGCCTCAAAGAACAATGGCTGTTTTAACGTTGTTCTCTTTCTGAACAACAGGGGAGGCCTTATTGACTTGGCGTCTCGAAGGCACGAACCTTGGCACTCAAGGGATATTGTCCTCCTTCTGGACAATAAGGTGGTTCTTGAGGTAGAGCTCCCTGGTGCACAAGGTGAGACCGGATCGGCGTGATTATTTCGCGAAGATAATCTTGATCTGATCTGATTCTATTGGGAAATGCCATTGTATAAGTACCCGGAGCCGTCTCCTTGGCGTAGGGGACAATTGAGTGGGAGGCTCGGGGGAATGCCCCGGTCGCGCCTGGGAAAATACCTTATCTGCCCGTAAGCCTAACTCAATCTGGCGAGATCGACGAATGTGGGCGAAACAGGGGGGGGGGGGGGAATGACCTCCTTGGTTAAATATTGACTCAGATGGCGATAACGTGCCCTGCTTGCTCTCGCAGATGCACGTGGGTAGCAATGTTTCTAACCATGTGATAGCGGCTGAATTTAAGCGGCCTCAGACCTTTCTATCACAGTTTTATTTGCAATTTACCTTACTTCGGGCAAACTGGTAAATCTTTATCTACTAGAATTTACTGACATAAGTATGATATTAGAAGAGGTGAACTAAACAGCGCTTTATTTTTACATTTAGCTGAAAATAACTACCTCATTGACTGGAATTCTGCAAAATTCCTTTATCATTCCGCTGATTTCACAAAAAGAAATATTGTCGAGTGTTCCTTAATTAGCATTTTACCCAATATAAACATTTCTCCTGGCTTATTTAAACTCTACCTTCTTCAAAAAAAAACTTGTACCAAATAAAATAACTTTATAATGCAGCTTGTTGTCACTCTTTATTAGTGTAATATCATCCGCATTGCCTCCCCCACCACGTGTCTCTGTTGTGACTGCGGATTAACTCTTAGCCCTAAATGTTTTCGCTCTAAGGATAATCTTTTAAAATGTTTTTTTTTCACCCACCATATTCCATTCATATACAGGTCGTTGTTGTGTGTATATCGTTTTAGGGATGCATATGTCTGATATTAGTTGCCTATTGTTCTTTTTCCGGGTATTTTTCTCTCCTGTTTTTGTGTTTTTTCCATTGGTTTGTACTATGTGATGGGCGTTTCCTTCGTATCTTTGTACCCTATATAAGGTTGTCTTCTCCATTTTCATGCTATTCCTTGAAAATGAACTTGTAAATATAGTTCGAAAGTGCTTGGATTCATCTTTTCATTTTCCTGTGGGTTATTTTTCATATTATTGCTTTCCTTACGAGCTACTTTGTGAGTTTTTTCATATTATATATTCCTCATTATTAACATTATATATTAACTTGGTGTCAGGTGTGGGCTTAATATTGGTTAATTTATCGGTTCATCTTGGTTAATCTTGGTTCTGGTTATTAGAAACTGTGAAGGAATAAATAATCTTTGCATAGGCTACTTGCAAAACAAATTTGTATTTATCCGTTCCCATTTTTGTTGTGAACTTATTTTTGTGATTTTTTTGGTGCCTGTGCATCATCAGTATTCCCCGCGGAATTTCTGTCCTTTCAGGGCTCATACTGTCTGCCATAATTGAAAGATACAGTAAGAATTTTATTGTTTATTTGTATGTTCTTTGTGTTATTTGACGTGCTCAAGGGGTAGACGCCACAGTGAGGGATTTCGTTAAAATCTCGACTCCCCCAAATTTATTCCGAGTGATCGTACGGGATAAAATTCGCACCCTGCGAAATAATTGCGTCTGCTTTTACGAGTTTTTTTGTGTTGACGATTTCATTTTTTGGTCAAGCAAAACTCAATGGCATTTCCGTTCGTCCATATAAGGAATGCAAGCGTTTAACGAGTAATTCAGATTCGACAAATCCCGCTACACTTGGGTTGTGCTTTAATTTTTTTCCTTCGCGTCAAGTTGGTGAACTAGACAGCATTTCTTCCTTCGAGATCTTTAAAGCCTAAGGTGAATCTCTTGGACTCAACGGAAAAGACAATGGCTTATATTCAGGAAGAAAAGCGAATAGAAAGAGCAGAAAGAAGAGAAAGAGCAGAAAGAAGAAAAAGAACGAGAAGAAAGAGAGAATTCGTTTCCACGAATTGTAAATGCGTCGGGTAAGGAGCAAAACGCTTTCCATTAATTCAAAAACAGACGTACAGCAGACAGCGTCTATAAAATTGCTCGTGTTTAAGGAAGATGAAGATTGAGGGTCGTATCTCATTCACTTTGAGAAGATCTTTGAGGTGTATCCCTTGGATATTCAGGCGGACGGCGTAGCCAAGTTATTGCCTTTGTTGAATACCCAGCTATTTAACATTAAAAGCCGAGTTATTGCCGCCTACAATATGACCCCAGACTTTTACCGTGCGAAGTTTCTGCACTGTCGCATCCAGCCGAAGGAAACATTCTGTTACTTTGGCTACAACTTGCATCCTCATTTTAACTTCTGGCTTGACGCATCCAAAATTTCCCAAGATTACGATGCTTTGGTCGACTTCGTCCTGAAAGATCAACTTCTGGTGTCGCTCCCTTCAGAGATTAGATCCTTTGTCAAGGACCGGAGGTGCTTCACCTTCAATGATTGAATCGAGGAAGCCAATGTTTACGCGGCTAGCCACAACTGTTATCCGAAAGAAGGTAAGAAGACGGAACCACCATCTCTCAAGTTAAAAGCTGGTAAAAGTAAATTAATTCCCCACAACAGAAATAAGTTCGTTAAGGTGAATTGTCCTTCCAAACCGAAAGCTTTCTTCTCACCCGATAACCGCGAGGTCAAACCTTTCGCTTCTAATCGCCTTGCTTCATCATTTCCCAGGACGACTATCGTCTGCTACTCCTGTGGAGTAGCAATTTAGAAATAACTCTCTTCATCAGGTGACCGAATAAGTGCCATGTCTGCGCTCCCACCGTTGCAAACAGAAGCTCCTCTCCCTTCAAGCTCGCCGAGTCCCGCAGGCCACTAAGTGAACTTTTTGTTCGATAAGAGCACCCCTGGGGGTCTCCAATTCGAAACTGGAGCGGTGAACGGTTGTCGTGTCTCCACCCTCGTACGCGATACAGGGTGCACATGTATCGTGGTTTCGGACAAGCTTCTTCCACCTGTAGCCCCGGATCTCCACAAGTTTGCCATAGTACACGACTACTTGAGGCGCGTAAAGAGATTCCCCGTTGTCAAGGGTTACAAGTGTGCTTATTTCACTGGCTGGGCTGAGGTCGTCGCAGCAACCATCAAAGTTGTGCTGTCCTAATTGGCCACTGCCCCCGACCCCCGTCTCACCCGTGGCTCAAACCAGTTACCACCCATTCCCAAGCAAAAGAAGGAATTAGAACCACCCGCACCTTTTGAACTCTCATCCCCTCCCGACTTCCCGATTGTGATGAACAAAGACTTTACTAAAGGTCAGAAGGAATGCGTCTCTCCACCCCCTTTGGACAAAGGCACAGAATAAGACGCGTGAAGCCATTATAGGTAATAAGATAATCTCTTTCCTTATTAAGGATGATCTCGTTAATCGCGCATGCTCTGAGGGAAATAACACTGAGTCCCGAGCATTATGTGTCCCCCTCTCCCATGTTCAACTCATCCTGCAAACCGCCGACTTTAGTCTCTTTTTGGGCCGTTCTAGTCATACTAATATTGCTCAAAAGATCTTTAAGTATTTTTATTGGCCACATGCAACGGACGAAATTCTGCGCCACTGTCGTTCATGCGACATTGCCAGAAGACGGCGATTAAAGGGAAAGTTAAGCTTGCACCTTTACAGAAGGTCCCCCTAATCTCCGAACCCTTATCCGAATTGCAATTGATTTAATCGGACCGATACCCCCCCCCTTCCCCAGTCAAGCGAAGGTCATAGCTACGTACTAATTTTGGTCCATTTTGCCACCGGATTCCCCGAGGCGGTTCCTCTCAAAGAGATTGATAGCATCTCCTATATAAAAACTCTCATTACAATTTTCTCCCGTGTTGGCCTACCAAAGGAAATATCGTCAGATCGTGGACATCAATTTACGTCCGAGTTAATGGAGTATGAAGGAGAGTTGCTAATGGTAAATCCTTTGTTTACCACTCTGATCACTCAGCTAGAAATGGAATGTGCGAAAGATTAAACGGTAGTCTCAAGGCCATTTTGAAGAAATTATGTGCTGAACAAGCCAAAGAATGGCAATGCTATCTTTCAGTGTCTCTCTTCGCGTGCTGAGAAATCCCGCAACGCATATTAAGATTTGTTCCGTTCGAATTGTTGTACGGTCTAAAGGAGCTATTCACCAACCAGAAATTAGATCAGGAAATCCAGTCTTCCTGCACCTATCTGCTTGATTTAAGACAAATGTTGTAAAAAAGCGCTGAAATAACTTACAAAAATGCCGATATTAACTTGAATAAGTATAAGATCTATTTCGAATGCAAATTCAAGGAGAGGAAATTTAATCCCGGTGAAGAAGTTTTATTGTTACTACGGATGGACAACAATAAATTGTTGACTCAATGGAATGGCCACTATCAAGTGGTCGGAAAACGCGGCTCCGTCGACTACGTGATTGAAACTCCATCAGGAAAGAAGCTTTTCCACATAAATATGCTAAAGCATTACCACCGTTGCGCGAGCGCTCACCAGAATCGCCCATGTAGTCTACTAATCCCTTGGACCCCTTTAGTGTAGTACAAGTTGCCTGCAAAGAATAAGACAAAGAATATCCTTTACATGTCTTGCCAGACGCAAATAATTCCTCGTTGGCAGAATTAAAAATAAACGACCAGCCGCGCATCCCCTTCAGAAGGACCAATTGCATACGCCCTTGAAATAACTTGGTGACGTCATAACCGAGATTCCGAGTTGCGCTGCCCACTTCGAGCACAAAAACAGCTGACCACCCAGGAACCCATCCGCTCCAAGCCGTATCTATTGCCCATACACCTGAGAGAGGCGTTTAATAACTAGTTCGACAAATTATTAAATTTAAAAATCATAGATCCCTCAGAATAAAATTATTGTTCCCCGGTCGTTATGGTCAAGAAGCCAGATGAATCATACCGTATGTGCATCGACAAGGTGCAAGCTACAAGGCAATTTTCTAAACTAGCAGATCGACTATCAAATATAAAACAACTTTTAGACAAAACAGTATACCTACCTCAAATAACGTATTTAACATTGCTGAATATTCGTTAATCAGAACATTCAATCAAATGATCCACCATTTTGTGAGAAGTAGCTCTCGTAACAACATCTTCCCTGATATTTATTACTCCTGAATATTTATAAATAGGGTTAAGACCTAAGTCGCGTGCTCTCAATTATTCTCACTTATGACCTTATGACCATAAGACCTTACACGACCTCTAAAACTCTCAATAATTTCCGGACTAACCTTGTGAGAACCTTGGTAATTATATCATTCGAGAGAAAATGTAAAACAACATAATGGTTTCAAAGCTAGTTAGAATCGGCCGAATAGTTAGGATGTTATTACGAAAAAACTCATTGAAAAGTAAAACTGTGACCATCCGACCGGTCAACCTACGAACCAACAAAGTAACTGGAAGATTCGAGTACATGCGACTAAAAATAGATGTATAAATGAATACATTTGGTATTTAAGATGTAGCTTTACTTGGATTTTATACATGACAATCTAACAATTTAATTCATACGATCTAAACTCTGGCAGAGTTGTCAAGTTAAACATGAATTTGTTGCATAACTCTACGGAGTTCCTTTTGAGGCAACCACATAACTTTGATTCAGTATTCATCGTGTCTACTTATTCAAACGTGGCTCATTTATAATTTTAACGAATAAATTTGGTGAACTCTTATGATTTTTTAATTAAATAGAGTTGATTACTCCTTTAATCTTCTCGCACTCAAAAATAGATGTGGAAAAAAGAAAAACAACATTGACATACAGGAGAATTGCAAACAGACTATAATAATACTCTTGCTATTCAGGGCTATAAGAAAGAGGTTGCTTGATCTAATTAAGTAATTTCCTAGAAGCAAAGGACCTTAGATCCCCTCGAAGCCAGTCCGCGAGAGAAAAGGGAAGGGAGAAAGGAAGACGAGAAAGGACGGAAAGGTAAAGAAAAATTGGGATATATCCAAATATCAGTTTTATGCACGCCATCGATTTTAATACTGTTTAATCACGCCACTAATCTAGTTTCATTCGTATAGGAAGTCATCCGACCAAATAATGAAATTAATATAAAGGTCATAATGACACTCTCTACCAAACACAAGGATACTAAGGGGCAGTCATTTTCCGTGTTAAGGGAATGTAGATATGGAAACCGCTTCCGAAGGTTCCGAAGTGGAGGAGTGGTGTGTTATGTGTGCGAAAATTGATGGAGTAGCGGACGGCGGTGTTTTGCTTTGCTGCCTAGTACCTAGGCGTGGAATTTCAATGCCTTCTCTCAAGTGCAAGTGCAATAAGAGCTTCAATTCAGTTACATACTGAGTTCATAAGTTATATTTGGCAATTCTTAGCTATGGATTTAGGTATTTTCATTGACTTATTAGGGGAAAATATATCGGGGAAAATTAATAGGAAAAATTGTGACTCGTAGTATTTTTTTGTTACTTGAAGCCATTATTTACGGTGAACACGATGTGTTCAAAATCTCTCTCTTTATTTCTTTCTTCTCTTTCTCTCTTTCTTTCTTTTTCTCTCTTGCACTAGGATATTACGAGGTTCTACAACACTAAGGGTCTACTTCTCGCCTTTGTCTGGGTTACGGTATAAAGGTATACTGTATAATGGTATAAGATTTTTTCGAAGTTAAGCCACATCGGGTGTGGTTAGTCGCGAGGTGGAGTCTCGATTCGTATCTGCTTCACGGTGACTGCCATAACCTGTAGATACAGCCATGGTTCGGATCTCACGTAAAGCGTCTCTCCAATGAGAGCTAAAAGAACTCTAGATGAGTCCCGATCGGTGATAAGACTGTTCATGCCTGTTCCTTTACTTATGAGGCCCACGGCGAAGAGGTTACCGGGGAAGAATTCAACGGCCTCATCAACCAACCTAAACTCCTCGACTGGAACAAAGATATCGGTAATTTCCTGAGATTTGGGCCACCGCGCCAGATGCCACACGGCGGGTTTTAAGGCGGCAAGGGCCAAGGCAGTATGTATCAGATAATTATCACTATCATGGTTCTCGATCGCTTTCCCCTCAAAATCAGACAGCGTCCGGAGAGCACAACAATAAATCTAGACAAGAAAATGAAGCGGTTTTCGGGCACTGATGTGTAAACATTCTCATTTAGGACGCCTCTCTCCAGCTGGGATTAATCGAGTAGTCTCCACTGAGGGGGTGTCTACCGATTCCATGTTCTTCGATCACGTACGACTTGAATTAGCCCCTGGGATTGACTGTGTATTCTCCCAGTGGGGGTGCGTAGCGTTTAGTTTCCGAGTAGGAGAATGGTTTTTAACAATCGTATCATATGCGGAAAGAGATGAGTCTCCGTAGCTATTCTGTTAGCCCGGAATCCACTGCAATTCCATTTAGGCAAAATGTCTTCCTTGCTCAAATGAGATACACGTGGCTTCCTCTATGTGAAGATCCTCTCAATAATA
Source organism: Ceratothoa steindachneri (assembly GCA_963969495.1). NCBI lineage: Eukaryota > Metazoa > Arthropoda > Malacostraca > Isopoda > Cymothoidae > Ceratothoa > Ceratothoa steindachneri. The sequence continues at coordinate 110,273,782 of OZ018326.1, forward strand.
GCCGTCAACTTCCTGAAGATAGAACTCTGAGGCCTGTTGGTCGTAGAAAGCGCAGAAGGCGCTTAATGCCAGGGTTTTTATTTTTTTTTAAAGAGCTCATCTGGCGACTGCCTACTTGGGCATTAGTTGCCGTATTCAACATTGCCTAAATTAGGCATATTTAAAAGAGGAAGCTAATAAAAATGTACAAAACATCAATAAAAATAAAACAAAGAAAAAAGGTAATAGGCAGAAAGCAAGCTCCGGCATCGGTGGGAGATACGCCTCCCCCTGGCGCAGGAACATGGGACCTACTAAAATAAGCAAAAAACACCTTAACTATTTAAATAAAGGGGAGAAGGCCGGACTCTTCCAAAAAAGACTAAAAGTCCAATGGTCGGTGTGCACGAGCCCATACCGAGTACAAGGGACAGGTAGTAGTTACCCCGCCCATGCCGGTACCGGGACAGGTAACGTGCGCAGAGATCGCCCAGACTCGGACATTTAACAAGAATGTGCGAAACAGTCTGGGGGACAACGCAGTCTTCACAGTAGGGCGCAGGCGAGCGCTCCATCAATTGGCGGTGCGTCCCTGGAGTTTGTCCAATTCGGAGACGACAGAAAGCGACCTGAAATCTTCGCGGTATTGGGGGGTAGGTCCATGTGAACAGTCGCGGCGCAGTGGCACGCAACTTTACGTTCCCTTCGACCGTCTCCCATCTTTTTTGCCAAGCAGCCCGAAAAGCTGCCCGTTTTCCTGCCATGTAGTCAGTGTGAGGAAGAGCGAAATGTTAGTCCGGTCGCAGAGTCCTAGCGGACTCTTTCGCTCCCTCATCGGCGCGCTCATTGCCCGCAATTCCTACATATCCAGGAGCCCAGCAGAAGATAATCTCAACATCCACCTGGCTTGCCAAAACCGTGGCGTCATGGATATCGCAAACCAGGCGATGCGGTGATTCCCATGCCCCGAGAGCACTCAGGGAATTTTGTGAGTCGCTATAGATAATAATCCGGTCTCTGAACCGGGCACGTCGCGTAATCTCCCGTACTGAGTGGTGTATTGCCACCAGCTCGGCCGTGATGATAGACGCAGCGCCTGGCAGAGCCCCGCTGACTTCAAACAGAGGGGATACGGCGTGGAAGCAGACCCCCTCTTGGGACTTGAAGCCATCCGTATACATAGGCACGGTTCCAGCGTGACACGAGGTGTGCTCCAAAAAGGCCAAAAGTAATATTCCGAGCGCCATACAAGCTTTGGGAACAGAGGCGTGGCGACAAATAGCCAAATGTAGTACCTTACAGGGTGGCGTCCTGGGCAGAACCAGGGGCGCTACCGGCCCGAGAGTTATCCCTTTCTCGCGAAGGAGTTTCCTGGCCCTAAACCCAAAGGGCTTAGGGTATGACTGGCTTCTCTCGGCGGCATAGGCATCCTCGAGATGAGCTGCGGATGCAGTGAGAGCTGTTGGCGACTGAGGGAGGCGCCGGGCTCGCGCGTACAGGCGAGTGATGCACTGCACGTGGCGCAGAGCGAGTGGCATCTCCCCAGCATCGACCAACAGGCTCTAAATGGGGAAAGTGCGGAAGGCACCGATCGCAAGGCGAAGGCCGGTGTAGTGGATCGAGTCCACCTTGCCCAATAAACGCTCGGCTGCGGATGCATAAAACTCGCATCCGTAGTCGACTTTCGAACGAACAAAGGATCGATAAAAAAGTAGGGCAGTAGCCCTATCAGCCCTCAAGCGCTGAACGTCACGGAACGGAGAATGTCCATGGTGCGGGTACAAAAGACCCTAAGGCTGCGAATATGAGCCTCCCAGGTGAGGCGTCGGTCGATTACAAGACCAAGGAAACGGTGCGACTCAATCACATCCAGGCGCACCCGATAAAGAAACAAATCTGGGTCGGGGTGTAGCCGTGGAGGGCGGCAGAAGTACACCACCTTAGTCTTGGCCAAAGAAAACCGAAACCTGTGCGTTTCGACATAGCGAGAGACGCGGTTCAATGCCTGTTGGAGTCGACGCTCCAGAGTTGGCGTCTCTGGGCCGCGCCAAAAGAGATCGAAAGGTCGTCCACGTAGAGCGTAGCGAGAACATCTTCCGGAAGTACCGAGGTGATGCCGTTGATGCTCATGGCAAAAAGTGTGATACTGAGGACACTTCCCTGCGGGACACCCTCTTCCTGCTCCTTTGGGTCAGGAAGGGATCCCCCTACCCGTACGCGGAATCGACGATTTATCAAAAATTCAGATATAAACATTGGGAGGCGTCCCCTCGCCCGTCATCGTGTGGAGAGTCTCCATGATACTGTATCGCCATGCGGTATCATAGGCCTTCTCCAGATCGATAAACACCGTGGAGTAGTGCTGTGTACGAGGGAAAGCCTTGCAGACAGCATTTTCCAGTCGGAGCAGACCATCCGTCGTGGAGTGAAACTTGCGGAAGCCACATGGTGCAGAAGACAGGTGGCCTCCGCTCTCCAGAAAAAAAGGCTAATCTAACATTTACCAATTTCTCCATCAACTTGCACACGCAAGAGGTTAGAGAGATTGGGCGGAACTTGGTCCGAATAGAGTGATCTCTCCCCGATTTGCAAAAGGCGAGCACAGTAACGATTCGCCAGGAATCTGGGAGGAGACCCTACACTCAGATCCTGTTGAACAAATATAACAGAAAGGCCATGCCTCGCTTACTCAGGTGTCGAAGCATAAGGCGTACGGGACATCGTCCGGACTATGGGCGGTGTTCGCGCACAAAACAAGAGCGGAACGCAACTCACTTAGAGTAAACCTGTCGTTAAAAGGTACTCCGCCTCTGTAGGTAAAGGCCAGCCGGCGGCCTCCCGCGACATCAAGAAACGCATTGAATGTTGGCGGAGCAGCATCCCGGCTAGAGAATACGAAGATATCGGTCGGGAAGGATTCCGTCACGGACGCGGGGTCCGAGATTGATGTCCCATTCTCCTGGAGAATGGGAGGGGGGTCCCGCGAGAACTTGCACCGAATCCTGTTTACTCGCTTCCACACCTCTGCTAGAGTGGTCTTCCCGTTAGGTGAAGACCCGTATACACCGGAACCTAGCCCTAGCCCGGCGCAATTCACCGACAGTGAAATTGTTCGGGTGGCGCTTATAGCGCATGTAGGCATAACGCTTCTGTTTGAGGGCCGTCTCACATGCAGCTGGCCACCAGGTGAGTGATCGGCGTGCAAAATGGCCAGACGTTTTGGGAATAGTATACAAGGCCCGCGGCGATGAGATTACGGAGAAGAACTCAACGGCTTCATCTACCGACCTAAACTCCTCGACTGAGATCAAGAATTCAATCATTTCCTGAAATGCAGGCCACCGCGCCCGCACCAAGTACCACCGAGGTGGGATCTAAGGCACCCATAAAATCATATTTGAATGGTAAAGTGATCACTACCATGAAGGTCATCGACCACCCCCCAATCAAAATCAGGCTGTGCATCCGGAAAGCACAGAGATAGCTCAAGGCAAGAAAATGAAGTGGTTCTCGGGCAGGGATGTTTGCTATTTAGATCTCCAAGCAAGAGAAAGGTTCTCGGAAACCGTGCCACGACGCGGCGGAAGTCCACGCGTCGAAGTCAGCTGACGGTGGAATGTACGCATAAATAACACTATACCTCCTATCCAGGTGAAGCTGCACAGCCACTGCCTGAAAAGAGATATCTAAAGTGAAAAGAAGAACGTAGACATCATGCCGGAGGTAAACCGCGCATCCCCCAACCCGGCTTTCTTCTCGTGGTGGTAGGCTCGCAAAAACCCATTATAGCCCAGGACGGTGGGCATGGGATACGCGTCTAGCATGGTGTCCTGCCGAAAATTAGCCTCCGGGGAACGGGACGAGACAAGCTTCCGCAGCTCCTCCCAGTTGGCCCGAAGTCCGCGGTAATTCTATTGAAGGAACATGCCCTCCAGGCCTAGGTTGGAGGAGATGCGGGGGGCCTCTTCGAAGAGAAGGCCCTCACGGGAATGGCCCTACGCTTCTCGGAGGCAGAACACCGGGTACTGTTGGCCGGTAAATGGGCTGAAGGCGCTTTCGCCTTCGAGTTTTTATTGGGGAAGGTTAGACTCGCCATGCGAGTCTTTTTCTCCCTCCGCATCGAAACCTTAGGCGGGCGTTGCGGCTTCGGAGGCGGGGAGGCCATCTTTTCGAGGATCCACCCAGCCCACCACTAGGTGTTGACGAAGTGGCCTAAGCTCCTTTGTTGCTGTTCTTCTTTCGTGGGCAGCTTTAGGAACCCCGGAAGATGGCCTGGCCACCAACTTCAGGGGTGTTTAAAATGTGAGTCTAACGACTCAGCGGTGGCGCGTGGCCGTTTGGCCTTACGGGAAACGGTCACGCTGGGAAAAGGGAAAGGAGCCCTGGTCTTAGCTGGTGCTGGGTGTGAACACATTTGTACCGGCAGCTTTACTAGGGAAGTGCCGAGGTTGAGTAAAACCCGCAGAAGGGCTCCGAATGGGCGCGGAAACAACCGTGCTTGTTGGCATGGATGGGTCAGGAGCACAGGGAGTCTTTCTTAGCATTGAGGTCTGAGACTTCGCACGCATAGCCGGGCGCCCCAGGACCAAGTCCTTAGCCTCCCGAAATGAGAGACGATCCTGGGCCTGAACGGCCAGGAATTCTTTCTCAAGGAAATATGCACCAAATTGCTTCGAAGAAGCGGTGTGCGACTCTCCGCAATTGACACACTTAATTCAATCACAGAAACTGCATGATAAGTGCGGTGAACTTTTAGGGCATCATGCAGTTTCTGTGGTTGAATTAAGTGTTCAGAATAAAATCCTTCATCATAGCAATTATTGGAAGTGGAAACTTGAACGAATTTTTATGAACAGTCTTTGGATTAAAGGTTCAAACCCCATTCAAAATATTCTGAATTTATCATCCCATGTACTGAATGATGATGAAAAATTTGCGTTAGGATACGGTTTAAGCTTTTCAATTAAGTCATGCGACGAGTTCTCACTAGACCATTTAGTATCCATAGCCAAATCCTCACATGAGCAAATAAGTGGTGAATTTCTTAGTGGCTGTATGCTTAGTGCTCTAAATTCTGAAAAATCTGACCAAATTGGTTTTCCCAAAAGATTTCAGATTGCGTTAAATAAACTTAAATTTAATAACAACATTTTTATAACCAAATCTGATAAAACGAATCAGTTAGTCATTTTGGACAAACATAGTTATAATGATAAGCTAAATGAACTTCTTAATGATGTGAACACATATGAAAAGCTATAAAGTGATCCGCTCAATAACAAAACAAGCAATTTCAACAACAAATTGAAGAGAATATTGAAAAGCGCAGATTTAATTAAATAATTCAGGAGTACGAACACTTCACTTTCCTATATGTATGGGCTCCCAAAGGCCCACAAAGAGGGATGTCCCTTACGCCCAATCATTTCCAATATTAATTCTCCCACTTATAAGCTCTCCAAATGGCTCGCCAAGCATTTATCTCCAGCAGTAGGAAGAATCTCATCTGCACACATTATGAACACTCAAGATTTCGTTGACCGCCTCAACCACTCGCAATTACCGGACGGAAAACTTGTGAGCTTTGATGTAAACTCTTTGTTTACCAAAGTTCCGGTTGACCAAACCATGGGCCTTCTGCGGGAAATCATGCCTAGACTTAATTTGGATCTTCCCATTTCTACGAGTAAATTTATCGATTTAGTTGAATTATGTCTCTCTGACAATGTGTTTCGAGTAAATAATGAGTTTTATAGACAAATATTTGGCCTTAGCATGGGAAATAGTTTATCTCCGATATTGGCATGTCTCTTCATGGTATATTTTGAGACTGAACTCCATCCCACAATTTCTCCCCCTAACTTTATATGGTTAAGGTACATTGACGATGTATTTTCTGTATGGCCTAATGGCCATGATTTTGATACCTCTTTTAATAATTTGAATAATTTGCATGTCTCCATCAAATTTAAATATGAATGGGAATATGATAATAGATTACCCTTTTTAGATGTCCTCATTAATAAAGATCACCATGAATTAAAACTTGACGTGTATAGGAAACCAACCCACTCGAATGCCTATATACATTATTTTTCGTTTCACAATAATACTGTTAAAAAATCGGTAATTTCTAACCTTTTCCTTAGAGCATACAAAATATGTCATCCTTCCTATTTAGATGAAGAAATTGTCATTATCAGGACCATTTTTTCTAATTTGTATTACCCCGATTGGTTCATATCGTCTGCCCATTTTGCAGCTAGGAAAACATTCTATGGTAATAAGCCTTCCCGCACTAACGACTTCAAAAAATGTATAACATTGCCATTTAATAATAAATTAAATAGTTTAAAGGACATATTTGGAAAAGCGGGTATTAATCTAGCCTTTAAATATAATAATTCCTTGAACCAATTGATGATGGCCAGGAAACCCAAAGAACATCATAACATAGGAGTATATGCAGAACCATGCAACGATTGCCATAAAGTTTATATAGGGGGAACGGGAAGAAATCTAGACAAGAGATTGTACGAACACAAAAGAGATATTAGAGTGGGCAGCGAAAGCAGTGGAATATTTTGCCATGTTAGAGACAAGAATCATACGATCGATTTCAATGGAAGTAAAATGGTATTTAAATCGGCTAACTATGTTAAGAGAAGAATCGTAGAATCGAGCTTGATATCGTCAGTTCCTAATTTAAATCTATCTGAGGGTCAATTTTCTTTTAATCCTGTAATAAGAAAGCATATAAACAAAATATTTAAATGTCAGCCCTTCAATATGTTTAGGCCTAACTCCCCTTCCAGATTAGCCACAAGTAGGGGATTGGGGGAAAAAAGAGGGGATCTTGTGTTATGCTTATATGCACTTCTCTTATATTTTCTACGCAGTGTCAGTTGAAAAAGGGTGTGAGATACACCGAAACTTTTCTAAATTAAATTGTCTTCGGAGAATGTGCTTTAATTCCTCATATATATATATATATATATATATATATATATATATATATATATATATATATATAAGAGAAAGAGAAAGAATTGTGCTAATATGATTTAAGTTGCGCATAGAGAGTGAGGTAATAAAAATAGTCGGATTTTTAAGAATTTTCCTAATATTATTTATTATTTTTAATTCATCATTGATGAATTCATGGTCACAAACTCGAAAGACACGCGAATACAAATCTGAGAAAACAGGTTTCTCAGTTTTCTGAGGCTGAGTGGAAGAATAGATGTGTGGAAGGGTTCCTGGGAAAGCAAAGGATGGTCCGACTCATTTTTAAAAGTGGAGACGCTGGAGGAGGGCCTCTCAGAGAAGTAAAAGGGAAAAATCCCATGACCAATTGAAGACGCGTGTTTTTTCTGTTTGAAAATGAGAAAGCAATCATCAACCTATCTTTTAAACTAAAGAATTTAAACCGTTAATCTTAAGAGATACACGTTGCTGACTGCTTTCTCATTTTCGAACAGAAAGACGACGCCCGTTTATTTTTAAGTTACTTAAATTACCAAAGCCCTAATATTGAATTTTCAATGGAAACAGAAACAAACAATAAAATATATTTTCTTGACGTCATTCTTATAAAGATTAACTCTAACTAAAACCAGCTACCACCCATTTCTTCAGTTTCACTTCTACACATTTTAATCTTGTCAACATCAAAAGTCATTTCCACAGAACATGCCAACCAGGAAAATCGGTGAGCGTGTTTCGAATCATACCAGAACCGAGCCCAAGCTCGACGAAATTCACCGACAGTGAAGTCATTCGGGCGGCGCTTATAGCGAGCGCATGTAGGCATAACGCTTCTGTTTGATGGTCGTCTCACACTCGGCTGACCACTGCGGGAGCGGTCGGCGTGCAAAACAGCCAGAAGTTATAGGAATAGTAGTTAGGTCCTCGGCGATGAGGTTGCCGGGAAATAACTCTACGGCCTCATTCTTCGACCTAAACTCCTAGAGTGGGAGAGTGAACTCAGTTATTTCTAGAAATGCGGACCACTGCGCCCGCACCAAGCACGCCTGTGGGTGAGGGTGCGGGGGCTCTTTCAGGTGAAGCATTCCAGAAAATCAGCTGTGCATTCAGAGAACACAGGGATATATCAAGTCAGGTAGATGAAGCGTTTCACAGGTAGTGATGCGTAAACGTATCAACATTTAGGATACCTATCACGAGCTCGTAGATCAGGTCGACAAGGATCTGATCCCTGGGATTGATCAAGTAATCTCTCGGTCAAGTACAAGAACAAGGAAACGGGGCTATTCAACCACTTCCATGCGCACCCTATTAAGGAACAAATCTGGGTCGGAGTGGAGTTGTGAATGGCGGCAGAAGTGCACCACCTTAGTCTTGGCCAAACAAACACCGAAACCTGTGCGCTTTGGCATGGCCAGAGACGCGGTTCAATGCCTGTTGAAATCGACGCTCTAGACTTAGCATCTGGGCCGCGCCAAAATAGATCGAAAGGTCGTCCACGTAGAGCGTAGCGAAAACATCTTCGGGAAGCACCGAGTTAATGCCTGCGGGACACTCTCTTCCTGCTCCATTAGATCGGAGAGGGCTCATCCCAACCGTACGCGGAATCGACGATCTCGCAAAAATTCAGATATAGAGACCGGAAGGCGTGCCCTAGCTCTAATCGTGTGGAGGGTCTCCATGATACCGTTTCGCGATGCGGTATCATAAAGCTTCTCTAGATCAAAAAACATCATGGCGAAGTGCTGTGTACGAAGGAAAGCGTCGCAGACAGCATTTTCCAATCGAAGCAGAGCAACCGACGTGGGATGAAACTTGCGGAAGCCGCACTGCGTAGAACACAAATGGCCTCCGCTGTCCAGAAAAAATGCTAATCTAACATTTACCAATTTCTTCATCAACTTAAACACGCAGGAGGTTAGAGAAATTTGGCGGAAACCGGCTGGGATAGAATGATCTCTTACTTGTTTGCAAAAAGCTAGCACCGTAGCGATTCGTCAGGAGTCTGGGAGGTTACCTTCTACCCAGATACTTTTGAACAAATCTAACAGAAAGGCCATGTCTCGCTCATCCAGGTGTCGAAGCATGGCGTACGAGTCATCGTTCGGAACATGGGCGCTGTCTGGACACGAAGCAAGAGCGGAGCGCAACTCACTCACAGTAAATCTGTCGTTGAAGGGTTCTCCGCCTCTGGAGGGAAATTCCAGCTGGCGGTCTTCCGCAACATCACGACGTACATTGGAGCAGCATCCCGGCTAGAGAATGCGGAGAAAGCGGTCGCGAAGGATTCTGCTACGGACACGGGGTCCGAGATTGCGGTCCCATTCTCCTGGATAACGGGAGGGAGGGTCCTGCGAGAACTTGCCCCGAATCCTTTTGACTCGCCTCCACACCTCTGCTAGAGGGGTCTTCCCGTTAAGTGAAGACACGTATGCAGGCCAAGAAGAGCGGCGGGCGTGCTTCGAAGTATACCGGAAACTAGCCCTAGCCCGACGAAATTCACGACAATGAAATCTTTGGGGCAGCGCTTATAGTGCATTAGGCATAACGCTTCTGTTTGAGGGCCGTCTCACACTCGGCCGACTACCACAGAAGTGGTCGGCATGCAAGACGGCCAGACGTCCTGGAAATACTAGTCAGGCCCGCGGAGATGAGATTGCTGGAGAAGAACTCAGGGGCCTCATCTACCGACCTAAAATCCTCAAATGAGATAGAGAATTCCGTCATTTCCTGAAATTCAGGCCACCTCGCCTGCGCCGAGCACCACCGAGCTTGGCTCTGAGGTGGCAGCGGCCCATAAAATGATATTTGACCGGAAAGTGATCACTACCATGGAGGTCATCGACCATCTCTAATCAAGATCAGGCTTTGCATCTGGAGAGCACAGAGATCGATCAAGGCAAGAAAATGAAGCGGTTCTCGGACAGTGATGCGTAAACTCATTCTACGTTTAGGACACCCATCTCAAGCTCTTCGATCAGATCGGCAAGGACTTGTCCCCCGGGATTTATTGAGTCGTCTCCCCAGAAAGGATGTCTGCCATTCAGATCTCCAAGGAAGAAAAAGGGTCTCGGCAACCGTGCCACGACGCGGCGGAAGTCCCCCGCGTCGAAGTTAGCTGACGGTGGAATGTACGCAGAAATAATTGTATACCTCCTATCCAGGTGAAGCTGCACAGCCACTGCCTGAAAGGAGGCATCTAAAGTGAAAAGAAGAACGGAGACATCATGCCGGGTTTAAACCACGCATCCCTCAGTCCGGCCCACATACCGTGGTGATAGGGTCGCGAAACCCTTATACCCTGGCAGGGTGGGCATGGTGCACGTGCCTAGTATGGTGTCCTCCAGAAAAATAGCTAACGGGGAACGGGATGATACCTGCCTCCGCAGCTCCTCCCAGTTGGCCCGGAGTCCGGGGCAATTTCATTGAAGGAACATGCCCTCCAGGACTAGCTTGGGGGAGACGTGGGGGCCCTCTTCGAAGAGAAGACCCTCATGGGAATCGCTGTACGCTTCCTGGATGCAGAAACCCTGGTCCTGTCGCCTTTGAGGACTTATTGGGGGAGTTTTTGCTTGCCATGCTAGTCATTTCCTCCCTCCGCCTAGAAATCTTCGGCGGTCGTTGCGACTTCGGAGGCTAGGCGCCCTCTTTTGGAGGATCCACCGTCTCCGAGCCACCCATTCCACCACTAGGCGTGGGCGAAGGAGTCGAAGCTCTTTTGTTGCCGTCCTCCTTTGGGGTGGCAGCTTTAGGAACCCGAAAAGATGGCCTGGCCACCAACTTCAAGGGTCTTACCTCATGTGAGTTTAACGACTCGGTGGAGGCGCGTGGCCGTTTCTTCGCCTTATGGGAAACGGTCACGCTGGGGGAAGGGAGGGGGAAAGCCCTGGATTTAGCCGGGGCTAGGTGTGAACCCTTTGTACCGCCAGCTTTAACAAGGGAGAGCCTATGGTCAGTAGAACCCGCAGAAGGGTTCCGAATGGGCGCGGAAACAACCATGCTCGTTGACCTGGATGGACCAGGAGCAAATTGTGTCTTTTTTTAGCATTGAGGCCTAAGACGTCCCAGGCAGAGCCGAGCGCGCCAGGACCAAGTCCTTAGAATAGCGGAATGAGAGAAGGTCTTGGGTCTGAACGGCCAGGATCTCTTTCTCAAGGAGATATGCACCACATTGCTTCGAAGAAGCTGGGTGCGGCTCTCCGCAGTTGACACACTTAGCCACACACGATTCGGACATTTTGTGTGCGGATTTGGAGCAATTTACATATACTTCGGGTGACCCTAACTTTGCACGTCTACATGAGCGATTCTTGTGTCCGAATCGGTTAGAGTAATAGCACCTCCGCGACAGTGGCACGCATTGACTAAGGGGGCTTGTCACAGTCGAACGTGACGAAGAGTGGAGGGGTGGGTCTCGAGGCCCCTTCCTGTTTCTTCATCACGTGCTCGACCTTGAATGCCCCGTGGTCGGCCAGCTCTAGAATGGTATTTTCTATGGAATAGTCCACAAGTTCCCTTGCATAAACTACTCCTTTCGCAAAGTTCATGGTAGAGTGCGTGCGGCGTCACACTCTCCGGGGTGGCATCAAGTGTCTAAAGAGCACTTATTTTGGCCGCCTCGGAGGGATCCGCTGCATTCGTCAGACGGACCCCATCCGTGAAACGGGTCACCTTTGGCTCTCTACCAATCTTACTAGCTAAAGCTCTCCTCTGGTGGATCATGTTGCCCTTGGCCAACATGCTGCCATCAGTGGAGCGAATAACTAAGAAGCGCTTGAAGCCAGCGAGCTCGAAAACGCCATGTAATCTCTGAATGAGGGGTGTTGACGTAATCGAGGCTCCGCTCTGCGCACTTTTGGTCTTATATATATATATATATATATATATATATATATATATATATATATATATATATATATATATATATTGTGAGGGAATAGCCACGTGGAAGATCTTTAGCAGAAATGAACTCCCATGTGCAGCAAAAGGCTCGGCTAGGACTAAAGTGGTAAGCCTACCCCTCCCCCCCTTCCACAAGCGGTAGCCTCGAATCGAGTCCCCCACGATTCACCTTTATGTGGGCTAAAATAGCTCTGCCAGAAGATTCGAGGCCCTTCGAGAGTAGAGCTGTTTCCCGCTAACCCCTAACTCCGGGGAGAGCCTCGGATATAAATCACGCTCGACTCCCCGGAAGACACACAGAGTTGAGAAGTCTCGCCAGAACAAAGAAGATTTTCCCATGGTTCCAAGTCAATTGCTAGTAACAAAGCAAAGTGACACCTGAAATATTTTGTGTATTTGGAATTAGCCCCAGCCAGGAGGTACCTCCCTTGAACGATCGCCCCGAGTGATTTTTCCGACCTCTTTCATTTACCCCTGTCGAAGCTCCCCTTATTTCGGGTAGCCGAAATACTTACCCTGGACCGGAAGTTACCCTCCCCCCTTGCTTTTGGAGAACCGTCATCACTCCAACCTCCCGCTCTGAAGTCCGAGCGGTCTCACCTCACGAACAGAAGACATCCGTAAGCCAACCCCCCTCCCCCTTCAGTAACCCAATTGAGTTAATCTCTCCCCCTTCGTTTATTGATGTGATTTTTGCCCGTTTATTCTCTGAGGTAATTTTACCCTTTAAATCTCTTATTAATTTTTTTCTGTAAATAAAATTCTATTTTTGTAGATGTCTCTTTAAATAACCTTGAAATTTGCCTGACCTCGTTGCACTCTCTCGTTACTCAGCCCGTCTGAACACGTGGTTTTCCGTCCCTTTCGTCGGTTCGCTTTCAAGTTATTGGTTCTTTCTCAAAGATATAATATGGTATTGATATAATGTCATGTCATACCATGACATATATATATATATATATATATATATATATATATATATATATATATATATATATATATATATATATATATATATATATCCTGAAGAATGAAATTTTATTACTTAAATAAAATAAAAGCATTCGTTAGATAACTTTTAAAGCTTTATTAAATTATACGTCTTCAAGGTGACTGTTTTAACCTTCCTACATTTCACATAACTCGAAAAGAAGTTCTATATTGCATTTTTCCAAAACTCTTTACCACTGCTTTCTTTAATTCTTCGATAGAGGTTGGCTCTTGCCTGAATACTTCGTCCTTAACAAATCCCCAAAGAAAAAAGTACATGCTTATATTTCGGGAGATTTTGCGGGATATGGAAACTGCGAGCGATGATAAATGAATATTAAAAAAAAATCTTGTTAAACAGTCCAGAATACTTTGTTGGGTATTCTTAGTCTTCCTAAAGCTACTTTTCACTGCGGTTTTATGGTTAAAAAAGTGTTTCGCATTTCTACATATCGTTTGTGAAGTTACTAAAAGGGGTCTCCTTGTGTCGGGGTCCTCAAAAAAATGATCAACATAACCTTGCTGCTATTCAAACCACACCCGCCAACTTTCGGAAAATGCAGAGGTTTCTCTTAAGTGTTATATTTGGCTTCTTTTGTGACCACCCCTGGTAATTAGGTCTAATGATAACCCTATTAAGATGCGGCATTTATAACTGAATATTATGTCACTTTATCTCATCTGGTTTTGTTCAATTATTGTTTCAATGCATTCACAAAAAAATCAAACGACGCTGTTAGTCTTATTCGCTAATGTGTTGCAAACATAATTTTGAATGACTTCATTCTCAAATCCAACGTGATTATTTCTCGAATGCTCTCCCATTTGATTTCCATCAGGGCTGATAGTTGACTAGCAAAATTGTTCGGTTCAAGTTGATTTGGGATTAAATCAAATTTTTCAGTGGTTTGCAAACCTTTGCTGCGCCTAGACCTGTCGTTTATGCTCTTGATTGAGCCGCAAGGTTTCCATTATGCGAAAATCCTGCCAATAGTTTTTCGATCTATGGTCTTTGCCATTTTTTTGCTGTCGGAATGACCATTGGGTGTCAAATACTGAGCCATGTTTGATCATCTCTTCAGCAATTAAAACGCGTTGCATGTCGGATAAATAACCCATGATTGTGGCAAATAAATCTGTCAATTTTTTGTAAGAATAAACTAAATTTAAAGGCAAGAGATTTCTTTTGCAAATATGACATGAATTCTAAGTATGGTCTAAGTTTAAATCTTTTTTATCTAACGAATCCAAATGTATGTCGTATCTAATAAAATTGCTATATAATTTTATTAAATGGTTGCTTGAATCCACTAAAATGTCGTTTATTATATTATAAAAAAACAATCTTTTACTTGCAGGCTTAACTTTCCCTTATAAGAGTAAATTACGTCTATATGTAAGTTCTTGATTTAATTTTATCGTATATTAAATGCTGGATTCGATTCCTTTCCAGTGGACTAAATTATATTGAAATATTGTAGTGTGATTGTAGAGCTTTTCACAGAAAAGGGCTCCCAAGAGAAGATTTCCCTACACGTGTCAAGCGAGCAAAGAAAATTGCTCTGACGACGAATAACCTGTGGGGGGAACCAGAGAATAATAACTTTATATGTATTAAAATTATAAGGGAAAGGGAAGCCAAAAAGACTTGGATCAGGCGACAGACGCTAATCCATCTGGCCGCCGGAAGTGGTCAGTCAGTCGTCTGAGTCTGACAACGAGGAGAAACCATAAAAATGGCCGTCATAAAAATACCCTGGGTTTTCGAATATCGAGAGATTGAGTTGGAGCACCCATCACCTTCGGTTCAGATTGTGTGTCTGTTTCCCCCAAGTCCCTGGTATTCGCGTATATCATCGAGGTTAGATCTCACCAGGCAGATCAATCTCTTTTGTGAAGGCTTACTCTGTTCAGAGCAAGCCTCGAATAGTTTCGTCCCCCTAAGGATTGGCCGGGATTCATTTCGTCTCATCGGACCCCCCTCCTCCCTCAAGGACCTCCAGTTGCCCGTGTGAGATTTCGCGCCGAGCCAAGTCAGAGCAGAGGAGCCATCGTCCGTCTTCATGGAGGATCGTGAACTCGTCTTCTGGTCCCCTTCCCCCTTCATCCTCGTCACCATCAGGATATTCAGCCGAGAATCACGTCCATTTTCTGTCTCCATTTCCGCGCGCCGACTCGCTAAAGGGTTCTCCTTCCTCAAGGTCACCCCATTAAGGTAAAACGAGCCTTGCTTCTATCTCCCGTTAATCGAACCACTTTCTGACATATAAATATTCCCTTTGTATAACTAATTTATAGTATCCCATTTAAAAACTGATTAACGAGTAATTAACGTTACCCAATTGCCAATGAATCTATATCTTGTCAGAATTGTCCTTATTTACATTACCTATATTTCACGTATGTATATATATGTTAACTAGTGACTTATTAAAATTGTATTTTGGGTTTACACTCAATAAATATATCCTTGAGCTGCAACTTGGTAAACTTATTAAACGCTATCGGCCTCTGTAGTAAATCGCACTCTTATACCTCGTAATCAACGGATTACTCTTACGAAGTGAACGTACTTGTACGTAGCGAAAGACGCGCACGTACATTATAGGATATATGTGTGTATATATATATATATATATATATATAACTGTATACATACATATTCTCGTTGCCTTTATCTCTTTCCTTCCAACCAATAGATACATATATGTATATATATAGACGTATTGTCTGGGGAGGTGACCTATTCTTCGACAAAAATATATACCATTACCCACCCCTAATTCCCAAGCATTTAGAAATAATACCCCAAGTGGTCAATGAGTTCTCAGATAAACAATGTTCACACAAATACTGAAATGGCAGTGAATTCCCAGATGAACAATACTTACACAGTGCACTAAATGGGAAATTCATCCATATGTGAACAGTAGTTATAGACCTTTGCACTCAAAGGGCAATGGAGTCCAATAAACTTTACGCAGGCCTTCACAAGTGAGCTAGATAGATGACGCTCAATAGCTAGCAAGGAGAGCAGATTAACCACGGGAAAGCGCATAAAATTCTGAAAATTAATGGTGAAATCTGGAGAGGTTCCGCACAATTTCACCCCTCGACACGTTAAAATTTCAAAATAAAATAGGTTAGCCAACCTTACCGTAAGATGAGAATGTTTAAAATACAAGTATGTAAATAGTTAATAGAAAATATTCACCACTACAAATACAAAACTATGAGAATTATGCCGGAAGGTTTGTTCCCCGACAGTGAATTATATCTTGTTTTATTTATAAGAAACAGTGGTTTTCATCTGCTCCGATAAGAAGTGAAATGGCATGCTGTTTACTTTATGTTCCCCCAAATTCGCTGTCATCAATGTGCTTTCTTACCCATTAAACCATACTACATTCGGTTTTCCTTAATTCATGAAATTATTTTCCCAAATTGAGTATGGAAAATGAATGCATGTACTTAATGGTAAGCAAATAATATGCGAAAGAACATTTGATAAGCTAAAGCGTAAATTAATGAAGCGCACACTTGGTATGCTCTGATGGTTTGATCGAGAAAGTTCATTTTCATAACTTTCATACACCAAAACACATTATTAAGATTAAACTCATGAGTGTCCTTGAAGGGGACTCGGATATATGTATGTTTACATAGGGATTAACTGTGATTTACATAGTTTGAAAGATTGAGACGGGTACGAAGAATAAGCAAACTGGGTTAAATTTACTTCATTACTAAGACCATCTCACATTTTCGCGCTTTCATATCAATAAAATCATATTTTATCAAACTAGAATGGTCCAGTTTCAAGATCAGACTTCAACTTTTCTCAAATCTCCCAAATCCTTAACAGTTAAAGCGCCACGCTAAGAAAATGGAGGGCCCCATCAGCGCCAGAGAAACAATTACTGCTGGAATGCAATAGAATTTTCCAATGGCCTAAAACCATAAGAGGACCAATTGGTCCGAGCAGGTGTTATGCCCTGTGGACCTTTGGGTCCGCGCTGAGCTTTAAGAGTTAAGATTTTCATCTTCGGTGCAAAATTCTCCCTCCGATAACCCTCCCATGAATTAGACCAATCTCTATATTCTTTAAAGGAAAATTTGCATAAGTCTCATAGGTGGTAAAATGCATAGCTCTTCCTTTTCTGTTATTAATGCAATCACTTACCCAAAGAAGGCGATCGGAGCCCAACAAGCGAAGTCAGTGAAAACGAGGAGAGCCATTCGCTTTGCCACCTTCAGGTCGGAATGGGTAGCAACGATGTCATGGGTGCTTATGGAGCAATACATTGAGGCATAGCACGCGCTGATCACCAGGAAGGCGAAGCCGTTCAACACCAGAAGCGTTACTAGATATAAGATCGACAGGATATCTTCCGCTTTCATCGGCAGGCAGATGCTAAAGGAGACAGAAGGGAATAAAAGGTCTTAACAAATTGAACAATATTTAGGCGTTCCTTCTTTGCAAATCCGTTATAATATTTTTGTTACATAAAATAAATATTCTCTCACAAGAGAAGAGTTATGGCCCTCGATTTGTTTGTCTGTTATGAAGAATGTAGTGATGAGCATCGTAAGATCTTCCCCCCTGAATACAGATATGAGCTCGGCCCGTCCACCAATTGGTAGTCCAATCTCTACGTGCGCTAACGTTTGTGTCTGGTCATGCCGGGATCGAACCCGGTACCACGAAGTTAGCGGACCAACGCCGTATCCACTTGGCTACCAAGAACTCTTTATGAAGAATGTATAAAGTACTAATAACCCCCGTTAAATCTGGTAAGGATTCTTAAGTATTATTATAGTAAATAGTTATTCATTAATTTCAGATCATAGTCATTGGTCTGGAGGAAGTGGTCAAATTAAACCGATTTAATATAGGCTTAAATATTCGTTCTTTGCCTAAACATTAAAAAAAAATACCTTAAATATTACTTATGCAAAGCTTTAAAGAAGCTGGATATAGGCCTAATTCACTGAAGCCTATTTAAAGAGAGGTAAAAAGGTAATTTATGTTAATCTCCATTTCTTCACTATTTTTAGTCGCGTGGACGCGACTCTAGAAGTTATTATGTCGGTCTTTCGGATGGTAACCGTTTTACTTTTCAATGAGTTTTATGGCAATAGCATCGTAACTATTCGGCCGATTCTAACGAAATCTGAAACCCCTATGTTCTTATATATCTTCCTTCGAATGATATAATTACCAAGGTCCTCCCAAGGTTAGTCCAAGAATTAGTTAAAGAAAACTAACTATGGGTCGGATTACCCCACTTGTTCAAAGTTTCGAAGGTTGTGGGGTCATATCAGAATAATTGGGAGCACACGACTTTTGTCTGTTGACCTTGTTTTTTGTGCGGTGGAAACTACGGAATGGCTGAGTGGAAATAAGGCTTCCGATTTTAAATAAGTTATGCTACATCGGGTGTGGTTAGTCGTCGGATGGAGCCTCGTTTTTGACACCCTGTGGCAGGCATATGTTGGAGTAGTCAAGGGTTCGGATTCCACGTTAATCAGTAGACCTCTCCAAGAAATTTCCGCTAAGCGCAGTCCCCAGCTCGAGTTTGCCACCTTACTCCAGCTATTTTATGAATGTCATTTTGCTACTTTCAAAATCATCTTCGTTTCTCTATGTACGACAATTAGTGCCAGTTTTAGGATTATTTTCTTTCGTTAACTTGTCGAAATTTTAGCATTTTGCTCTTCTCATTTTCGTTTCAATAATTTTTATTTTATTTCTGTCACCAGAGTTTGTATTCTTATCCAAGCAATTCTTAATTCGTCCCTGCAGGATATTCCTAAAATGCCCTCAGGCCTGGTGAAGTCAGGCTTTCGAAGATGTGCTCTAGTCCTTCGGTAACAGGGCTTGCATATTTTTTTATTATTATTTTATTCAATTGTCTCGAAACAGTGCATTGAGGCAGAGAAAAAGGCCCAAAGGATGCTAGGCTATATTAAGCGCCAGTTTGGTTATCGGAACCAGGAGATTGTACTGTGCCTGTACAACTCACTTGTCCGACCGCACCTGGAGTATGCCGTACAATTTTGGAGTCCTTCATTGCGAAAGGACATCGCGAGATTGGAACGCGTACAAGCCAGGGCAACCAAGCTGATTCCCTCTATCCGACATAAAAGTTATGAGGATAGACTAAGGGAATTAGATCTGTTCTCGCTGGAAACCCGTAGACTGCGTGGTCAGCTCATCAAAGTTTTCAAAATACTTCGAGGGTTCGACAATGTTGACTACCGGGATATTTTCACACTGAGTGAGAACAGAACGCGCAATCACGGCTTCAAACTTGAACTGAAGCGTTACAACCGCAATCTGTGTGGAAATTTTTTCACCTACAGTATCTGCGGTAAGTGGAACGCACTTCCAGTGGAAGTTGTCAACAGTGAATCTGTTGACCAGTTCAAGTCAAGACTAGACAAGCTCTTGAAAAGTGGCCGTTTAGGGACGCAAAACAATTGAGCAGCCTTGTGCCCGCTCGATTGCAAGTCCAATGGTACCCTCTTTGAATGGACCGTAAGGTCTCCTAGGGTACCTTCTTTCCTTGTTGTTACTCCTTGTTGTAGGTATTTATGTTATTTGGGGGTTATTGCTACATATTTATAGTTCTCTAGTTTTGGACGAATCCTTTCTTCTTATTGACTGTTTATGAAATGAGGGGTGGAAACTATCGGGGGAAAAAATGTCAAAGAATACCTGGGGTATTTTCATAGAAATTAAACGAGTATTTTTTAGAAAATGTAGATTTGGGTATTTTTGTTTTCTATCATTGGACGAAAGTGTAGAAGTTAAAAAGGAAGTTTAATCTTGGTAACTCATTTATATTTATTCCTTTGTTAATTGATAAGTATTCGCTGTTTAACAGTTAATTGAATCATAGTGTAGTAAAGCTCGCACATCACTAATAATAATTTCACCTGTAATAAAGGTCACAGGCTAATCTTGCTCTTGACTTGCGCCTGGCCTAGAAAAAAAAGGTTTTCCGTTAATAAAACTTCAGACTTCGAATAATTTTTATTTTATGACTCTAGATTTAAGGACTAATAATTTATGTCATTTGGAATCCAAATGCACTTTTCATTGTTCACCCTGTATAGAGTGTCCAAAAATGTTGGATATATAATAAAGTTTTATTGTATTGTATATTATTTGTGTAATATCTTGTTCAATTATACTACGATCCATCGATGAAATCAAAGTTCTTTTAAAAGGAGAAATCAACATCAAAGTTACCGGTCAATAAACAACCAAAACAAGATGATCGAGGGACACTAATCCTTGAAAATTATCATTACCAAAAATCAAAGATCAGTTTCTTTTGTTTTGGTGCCATAATTATGGAATGGAGCTATTCAAGCTACCGAGCAAATGAGGATAAATCTTGCTTTCATCAGTGCATGTCAGAATGGAAAAATATATGCTACGACTCCCATGCAATGATATAAAAATTATTATTATTTATTTTTAAACAGTGAACACCCATCTGGCGACTGATTCCAAAGACATAAGTTGTCGTAATAATAAAATTCAGCCTACTAGGATAATTTAAAATTCCCCAACCAAAACTAAAAAATGAAAAAACAAAAAAGCAAAGGAAAGAAGTGAAAAAAGAAAACAAAAAAATAAGAAAAGGAACAAAGGAAAATAGGAGAAGGAAGCACGCCCCGGCGTCGGAGGAAGGCTCGCCTCCCGTCGGCAGAGGAACATGTGACCAAACCAAAGAGCGTCAGATAAAATGGACGAGGATAGTTTCCTACAATGAGGGATAAGCGTTAGTAACCCCGGTCAACCAACTACTGGGAAAGGTAACGAGAGCGAAGATCAACCACACTTGGACATTCAACAAGAATGTGCCGAACAGTCTGGAGGACAACGCAGTCGTTGATATTAATGACAGGCGAGCGCTTCCTAAAATGGCATTGCTAATTCAAAGACGACAGAAAGGGACATGAAACCGTCGCGGCAATGGAACATTCGCGACGCAATGGCAGCCATCTTCTTTGCCAAGAAGCTCCAAGGGCTTCCCTGATTCCTATTTTATAATCAGTGTAAATAAGAGCGAAACGACGCTCTGGTCGCCAAGGCCTCGCGGATTCGTCGGTGCACTCGGTCTTCATAATTCACACATGCCTAGAAGCCCGGAAGAAGATAATCTAGACAAAACTACTCGGCTCGCGGCTACCGTGATGTCACGTATACCGCTAACAAGGGTGTGTGGAGACTTCAATGACCCGATAGCACTCAGGGTGGTTTGTGATCGCTAAAGATCACAATCCAGGCTCTGAACCAGGCACGACGTGTTATCCTCCGTATTGAATGGGGTATAGCAACAACTCTGCTGTGAAGATAGAGGCATCGCCTAATATAGCCTTGCTGAGTTCAAACAGAGGGGATACGGTGTGTAAACCGACCACTACTGGGACTTGGAGCCCTCCGTGTATATTGGCACGGATCCACCCTAACACGAATTGTCCTAAAAAAATGTCTGAGTGAAGTACTCCAGGCGCTGTGGAAGTGTGGTAGCAAGGCGTAGTGACAATTAGTTAATGATGCTAACCTCTAGAGTGGCATCCTGATCAGAACTACAGGCGCCACCGGCCTAAAAGCTACACTGAGCTCTAGAAGGAGTTACCTTGCCCTGTATCCAAATGGCTTATGTTATGACTGGCGTCTCTCAGCGGTATGGTTACTATCGAGATCGGCCGCGGATGCAGTGATAGCCGTAGGCGACTGAGAGGGAGGCCGGGCCCACGCATACAATCGTATAATGCACTGTGTACTGCGTAGAGCGAATGTAAAATCCCCAACATCGAAAAATAGGCTACCAATGTAACCAGGAGGAGACTAGTGTGGTAGATCGAGTCCACCTTCCATAATTCACGCTTGACCTCGGATGCGTAAAAGTCACATTTGTAGTCAAACTTTGAACGAACAGAAGATCGGTAGAAAAGTAAGGCATTAGATCTATCACCACCCTAGGTGCTGAACGTCACGGAACGAAGAATGTCCATGGCGTGGGTACACGAGTCTCTAAGATGCGAATATGAACCTTCCAGGTGTGGCGTCGATAAAAACAAGACCAAGGAAAATGTGCGAATCCACCACTTCCAGGCAAAACCCGTTTAGGAACAAGTCCTAGTCGGGATAAAATAATCGATGGTGGCAGAAGTGCCCACCTTAGACTTGACCAAGGAAAAACAAACTAGTGCGTTTAGGAATGGCGAGGGTTAAAATTCAATGCTCTTCTACTCAACTTTACAGAATTGACATCTAGGTCGTATCAAAAGGTCGTCAACGTAGTGCGGCGAAAGGATATTTTCCGAAAGGACATCTTTCGGCAGTACCGAGGTGATACCGTTAACAATCAGGGAAAATAGCGCGACACTGAAGACAATCGACTGCGGGATGCCCTACTGCATCGGGCTGGTCAGTTCTCCCCCATCCGAAAGCGCAATCGAGGATCAGACAGAAACGCAAAAATAAAGATAGGGTGTCCCATCGCTCCCATCGTGTTGAGAAGTTCCATGATACCGTATCGTCCTGCGGTATCATAGGCCTTCTCCAGGTCGAAAAACACCGTGGCGTAGTGCTGTCGACGAAGGAAGCCCTCGCTAACGGCATTTTCCAGTCGGAGCAGAGCATTCGACGTGGAGTGGAACTTGTGGAAGCCACTCAGTGCAGAAGGCAGATAGCCTCCGTTGTGGAAAAAAAGGCTAATATAAAACCAAGTTTTCTATCAATATGCGCACGCAGGAGGTTAGAGAGATTGGCCAGAAATCAGCCGGGATAGAGTGATCTCTACCCGGGGCATTGTTCGCGCATGAAGCGATACCGGAACGTACCTCACCCAATGTAAACCTGTCGTTAAAAGGTTCACCACCTCATGAGGTAAAGTACAGCCTGAAACCTTCAGCGTTCACAGAATGCAGATAAAGCGTTGGTGAAAGACTACGCCACGGTCGAGATTGCTGTTCTATTTTCCTGAAGAATCGGTGGGGATTTCCGCAAGAACTTGTCCCGAATCCTTTTGTTTCACTTCACCCCTCTGCAAGATGGATATCCCCGTTAAGGGAAGATACGTATGCCCACCAGAGAGGTCGGCGGACATGCGTCGAAATATATCTGAACCTATCCCTCGTTCGACGAACTTCAATTTCACCAAGGTCGTTTGAGCAACGCCTATAGAGCATGTAGGCATAACGCTTCTCTTTGAGGGTTGTCTCACATTCGGCTGACCACCAAAGAAGCGATCGGAGTGCAAAGTGGGCAGATGTTCTAGCAATAGTAGATAGAGCTCAGGCGATGATGTTGCCATATAAGAACTCAAAAGCCTCATCCAACGACCTATAATTCTCGACTGGGACAGTGAAATCATCCATTTCTTGAAATTCGGACCACCACCACTCCTGCTCCTAGCACCACAGGGTAATCTTTCAAGCGGAAGCGGGCCATTAAATTATATTTCAATGCGAAAGTGATCACTACCAATGACCTTATTTATTATAAAGGATAAATTGCCTCATCAATCGCCTGACTGTAACCCTGTAGTGCCCACTTACAAGGTGGAATAGAGCCAATAAGGAACCTCACAAATGGAGCACCACGTTGGCCCTATAAAATCTTGAATTGGGCACACAAATCAAACATTTAAATAATATGCTAACTCTTAACAATTAATTAATGCAAATGAAAGCAAACACTTGTAAATACCACTAAGTCGATAGTCAATAATCAATGTATCAATGCAAAGCAAAATATTTGAAAAATAGTGCAAATGAAATCACTGCGCTCCCAGGCTAAACATACAAACTGTCACACATATTAGGAAACAGGTGCAAGCCGACGGTTTGGCTGCAGAGATAAAAATAATTGAAACAACTGTACATAAAAATAATGAATCTGTTATAAAGAGGGAGTCTGACCCATCAGCCATTGACATGGACTCGTGAAAGACGAAATCTTATTTTGCTACGAATATCGGCCCGATAAAGATCGGCCAGATTTCCTAATTCAAACATTTTCTTGCTGTAAACTCGCGTACACCAATACACATACATACCCTCTGATTAAACAAGTTCTGCCCAGCTTTCAATTTATAGAAACTGAGGGATGCCCTGAATTTTAGTTAGAATTAAAGTTCTTGCACAAACATACAAGGGTAGTCTGATAGAGAGAAATACAAGAAACACTGAGTCTATTAACACCGGTAGCCAGTTACAAGAACGTGAGCTCACTACGAACTAGGAACTAAGCAAATTCACTTGCCAGACCTGAGATGGTTATATACCAAAAATAAAAAGAGCTACAAAACCGCCATTTCCTTATGATCCATTACCTCTGCTAAGCAATAAGTTAGTTACCGTTTAGCCAACCTACAAGTGAGTTTCTCTATAACCCAATGGACAATTACATATAGAATTTACTTCAAGAACAAGTTTACAGCAATAGAAAAAATATATTTAGTGAATCAAAACTTAAGCAAAGGGTTCTTGCATGGGATAATATAACGCTTTCTAATATCCAGAGGTGGTGTGATTCGAAAAATTGAATCCCGAATAGTGATTACCGATTCGCCAGCTCGTCAAGTCCGATTCGATTATCCGATTCGGGTGCCAAAAATCTAAGTCCGATTAGCGATTATCCGATTCTATTAATTTTTTTAAATGCGATTCAATATTTTAATAAGCGATTCAATGTTTTTAAAGCGATTTTCAATGTTTCTAAAGGGAATTTAATGCTTTTTTACCCTAAATAAGCCATTTCTAACTAATACAAAGAGAAACTAAGCTTTTAAGATAAAAAATAAACATTTTATTTTAATTAGAATATAATATAACAAAAAATTAAATTATACAGTACATAATTACACAAAGTACACACAATAATACTAATATATTCTCTCAGAAAAAAATATAGGGTCAACTAACAATTTTATTTCATATATACCTCATAATATTTAAAGTTTTCCACTCTACTCTACTCTAAGCCCGCAAGCTTAGTCCTCGTCTTCCTCCTCCACCTCGTGGGCCTTTTTGAGGAGGTGGAGGTTGTCCTTCATGAAGACGAGGGGTTTGAAGTTCGGTGCAGAGAGGGCCGCCCTTTTAGGCCTGAGGATGCGGTTCGTCACTTAACCGATATGAGACGCGTACAAAAAAACAAACCTAAACACGTATTATACCTACTTTATACTTGTAAAATATAACCTTTTTATTATATATGATTTAATAATTAATCATGATATTTTACGCATTATATTATAGAAGAAATGCGAAACTGTGAATAGAATAGAATAAAACGAAAACATATGTACTTGAGAAAAATATAGAAAAATTTATTAAGAAACTGCTACTGCGAAAAAACAAAGACGACGTCGACCTGGATTAATCGCAAATCGCTTTAGATTTCCGGCAGTCCAATTGCGATTATCCGATTCGTTTGGCGGGGGTTAGCCGAATTGATTATCCGATTCAAAAATGCGAGTTCAATTAATCGGATAATCGGACTTCCGAATCGGACCACCCACCTCTGCTAATATCAGACAATATATATTTTTTTTTAAATCCTGATTAAGAAGTGTATGTGACCAAGTATGTGGAAATAATGATCATTTATTTTAATAAAAGTATATTGATTGATTTTTTTATATATTATTCCTTGTCGGGAGCAATGGCTAAGCAAATTTTTGAGTTGATAATTTATTTTCTTAATTTTAGCAATACTATTATAGTTATATTCTTCGAATTTTCAGAGATAATAATGAAAACATATATTATGCTATATGAATTTTCTCTTACATCCAATTGTATTTGAGTGATTTGTTCAAGTTTGATTTTAGTTTAGTGAAGGTTTTGTTTAGCCACTATATATATATATATATATATATATATATATATATATATATATATATATATATATATATATATATATATATATATATGTATATATATATATATATATATATATATATATATATATATATATATATATATATATATATATATATATATATATATATATATATATATATATATATATACATATATACGAGGGTCGGTTAATAAGTTTTGCAATTCGGATATAAGGAAACGAGATATGAGGAAAAGTATTTTATTATTTTTCAATATAACTACCCTCGACTTCAATGCACTTGCGCCACTTGTCCCTGAGGCTTCGAATTCCCGACAACCAGAAATCTCCCGACTGCTGTTCAATCCACTCCTGGACGGCGAGCTGGACATCCTCATCGTCCACAAACCGTGGTCCACGCAATGCAGCCTTGATCTGGACTGTAGGGGATGTGGTCGAGCTCCTTGAATCCGCACTCGCGCAGGGCAGCTTGTGAAACTCTGGCCTCGTTGACTTTGATGACGTTGAAGTCGATCATGTCGTGGATGATGTTGATAACACTTCCATGTGATATTCCAAGTTCTCGCTCAATTTCTTCGACCTTCACCGGTCGATTTTCGAGGATCATCCTCTCCACACGGGTCATATTGTCCTCGTTAATCATGTCTGACGGGCGTCCTGGACAGGGGTCATCTTTAAGGGACTCACGACCATGTCGGAACTCCCTATTCCAGCGAGCACTGGTTGCATAGGAAGGGGCAGTGTCGGTGTACACTGCAACCATGGATCTCTTCTGCATTCTTGGCTTCCTTGGTCAAAAATTTGATCACTGCGTGGTGCTCAACCTTCTCCATTGTTGAAAAATTTGTGACTGACGATCTGCGATCAGCTACTGCTTCTTAAATAGACGAGGCAGGAGCGTGCGGCTGCAGGTCCTGACTTGTCCTAACACCCCCACAAACAGCCATTCCCCTTCCTCTGTTTTTCCCTACCGATTCGCAAAACTTATTGACCACCCTCGTGTATATATATATATATATATATATATATATATATATATATATATATATATATATATATATATATATATACAGCCTTAGCCAAAATCATGGGGCAGGTATGAAAAAGTAAAGAATATGATTGACACATTTATTTCATACTTGACTTGATGCAAATAAGCATTTATGCGTATATTCTATCAATAATTAATATTTGATGCGTCCTCTTTTTGCTTTTACAACCACTTTTATACGTTTTGCATAATTGAGACTAGGTGGCAGGGTTAGTTGGGCTCAATTTTATTCCACTCTTCATGAATTTTGGCTGTTAATTCACCTTGCGAGGAACATTTGTGCCCAAAGGGGAACATAAATGCTCAATGGGGTTGAGGTCTGGAGGATGAGGGGGTCACTCCATCAACGTCACCACTTTCTTTTCAAACCAACCATTTGAGTCTCTAGATGTGTGGCAAAAGCATTGTCTTGTTGGAAGATTTCACCATCTTGTATGTCATCATTGGAAATTTTACCTACGGAAGGTTGATTAACCTGGTCTAACATGCTGGTGTATGTGTTGGAATTCATTCTGCCCTCACAATTGAACAACAATCCTTGACCTGAAGATGACATGCAGCCCCAAGCCTTTACATTTCCAACTTCGAATTTGACTATTGGGACAACACATCTCGGATCATAAGATGCTCCAGGGGCTCCAAATATCTGAGCAGAAATCCAAATTTTACTGATCATTTTTGGTGTTCAATAAAATGTGTAAAAGCATAATAAATTGATAGAAACTAATATGGAGAACCTACTTCAAAGTTGCTTTCATCAGACCAAACGACTTTAGCCCAAACAGCATCAGTCAAATCTTCATGCTCTTTTGCCAAAGACCATCACTTATTTTTGTTCACCTGAGACAGATACAGTTTCTTCCTAGCGTTATATCCTTGGATCCAAGCTTCTAATAATCTTCTTCTCACTGTGCGTCTTGATATCTTTTGGCTTGTTTCTGCCAGAAACTCAGCAGCTACATCAGAACCACATTGGATCACAGAAAATTGATCCAATCAAGATTAATATAAATATTTAATCTAAAATTAAAAGTTTCGACAGTACATTGTGGATATAATTTACCTGATTTAATGATCTTAGTTTGTATTTATCTTCGCTCCTCCTAAGGTTTCCATTTCATATTAATTCATTTTGTTGATTGTTTTTTTGCTTTTTTTGTGGGCGTTCCTTCTCCTTTGTATCATCTTAATAAATATTTCACTTTTCAATACTTCTGTTATTCCTTGATAAACAACTCGAAATAAAGTTCGAAACTACTTGGAATCCTCGTATTAATTTTCCTTGTCGGCTTTGTTGTATTTATTGCTTATGTGATAGAACGGGTTGAGGCCGCGTAATTTCAACCACTATCACATGTAATTTAAAACCACGATGCTACCCACGTGCATCTTCGCTTCGAAGCTGGGTGCCTTATCGCAGCCACCTGAGTCAATGTTTAAACAGGGAGGTTTATCTTCCCCCGTCGCCCCATGCGCCGACCTCGCCAGATTGAGTTAGGCTTATGGGCAGATAAGGCATTGTTCTCAGGTTCGGCTGTGCATTCCCTCGAAGCCCCCACTCCATTGTCCTCCACGCCAAGGGGGTGTCCCGACTATTTATTTGGAAACTTTACCACTAAGATCAGATTGGAGTTCCAGATTTTTGTCGTGAAACATTACTACGATCCACTCTCACCTTGTGCGCCAAGAGACCTCGACCTCGAGATTCACCATCACTTGTCCAGAAGAAGGACAATATCCCTTGAGTGCCAAGGTTCGAGCCTTCGTGACGCCAAGTCCACAAGGCTTCCCCTGTTGTTCAGAAAGAGAACAACGTTAGAACAGCCATTGTTCTTTCGAGCCCGTAGACAAGAAACTGTTCTGACCCCCCCTTGTTGTTCAGAAGAGAACAAAGTAGAACAGCCATTGTTCTTTCGAGCTCGTTTACAAGAAACGGTTCTCATCCCATCCCTGTTGTTCAGAAGAGAACAACGTAGAACAGCCATTGTTCTTCCCGCCGTTCGCCAAGAAACGGTTCTCACCCTTCCCTCTTGTTGTTCAGAAGAGAACAACATTAGAACAGCCATTGTTCTCGAGCCCGTAGACAAGACAAGAGACGGTTCTCACTACCTCCCTGTTGTTCAGAAGAGAACAAGGTAGAACAGCCATTGTTCTTTAAGCCGTTCGTCAAGAAACGGTTCTCATTCCCAAGACGCCACGTCAGGATCATTTAATCCCCCTCCTTCGGCTGGAACTCGCCAGCGGACCGAAAATTCTTTCACGTCGCCTTCCTCTGCACAACAAGTATAATCACGTAAGCCGAACGTTACCTTTGAGTATTTAACCCTTTTGTCAACTCTATCCTGTGCTATAAATGGTTTAGCGAACCATCCCATCCCTTTAATTTTATATTTGTTTTACCTTTTTAAATCTCTTAATCCTCAGATTAGCTAGATTCCCCACAACCCTTTCCATTCTCTGTTTATGTCAATATTTTCCGTTTTGTGTGTTGTTGGTAGTTTTTATTAATAAAACTCTATTTTATTAATGCTAGCAATATTATTATCCTTCAGCTCAGTTCCACTTCTTAAGCATATCGAAGATACATAATATCGGCCAGCCTAGACATCCACGCACTCTAAAGATATTTAAATAAGTTCCCTCAACGAATAGTTATATATGGTATATCGTCGAGAGTCCATTCTATGACAGCTTACTCACGCGATAATTTGTGAGTTTTCCACACACACACACACACACACACACACACATATATATATATATATATATATATATATATATATATATATATATATATATATATATATATATATATATATATATATTTATATGAACCGATGAGGGAGTTGTTCCTTGGGAACAAAATTTGTAGGAGAAATATGAAGACCCATGTGATCACTATATATATATATATATATATTGCCGTTAGCTATACAAATATTCAATTTTATATATATATATATATATATATATATATATAATTGAATATTTGTATGGCTAACGGCAACCCTTTTGACAATATTTTTTAGAATATACGGAAAGGAATGCCCCCAAGTTTACCGATCTATGTCCAAAATTTGGAGAAAACTAGCAAAATACCGACTAGATTCTTCATTTTTCGAATATGCCGCAATGAACCTGAAAATGGGCATTGGCATGAAAGTTATATATATATATATATATATATATATATATATATATATATATATATATATATATATATATATTCTTAATCTCTTATCACATAATCTCACACCCGATCAAGTAACTATTCTTGTTATGGCCTATCATTTCAAATACTGTAATGGCTTTGTTGTGGGAGCCTTATCCTATAGTGTCAACGTAAAATATTTATAAATTCCTAGGCGCCTAAAGGTTGCCTTTAAATTACTTAATTCTAACGTAAATATTGTAATTAAACTAATCAGATAGTTATCCTTGATAAAATTTCATATTCCGAAAAGTTAACTTATTTACTAGTACTTAGTGACTCAAACACGTTAGAAATCAACTTAAAATTGACTAAATGATAAAACGATTTCTTTCAAAACATCTAGAACACAAATTTTAAAACGAACAAATCCTGATCTTCATCTTTTCAAACCTATTAATCCATCCCTTCACGAACCTGACCCCCTCTCCATCCTATTATATCAAACATTGGCTCACCTGCATACAAACTCTCCAAATGGTTAGCGTTTATTCTCTCTGACGCAGTTGGATTAACGTCTTCTTCCCACATACTTCATTTTATCCCTCCGATTTTATTGAGAAATGTAGGAAAATCAATATATAACAAATAGTCGCCTTGTCACTTTCGATGTAGGTAGCTTTTTTACCAATTTCCCTATTGATGAAGCTCTTCAAGTGTTAGTGAACGTATTAGAGGACCCCAAATTAACCTCCCATTACACAAAATAAAAATTGTCAAACGAGATAAACTGTGTGTTACGGATGATGTATTCGACAGCGACATGGGATTTTTCCAACAAAAATATGACAAAAATATGGCAACCCCTTATCGACCCATACTTCGTAACTTGTTCATGGAACATTTCGAAAGTTCCTTACTCACCACTATTAAACCCAACAAAAAAATTGTATGGTATAGGTATGTAGACGATGTGATTTTCACATGGCCATTAAACCAAATAGACTCCTTTGATAATTTTCTGACAAAGCTTAACAACCTCCATCCCACTATAAAATTCAAATTTGAATGGGAAAATGATAATTGCTTACTTTTTCTTGATGTAAAAGTCTTTAAGAATTAAAGATAAAGCATTTTTTACTCTGTAACGTAGGCCTACTAATACTAATATTCACTTTTATATGGCACGATGTTAAATTTTTTTAAAAAAGCAATCGTATTATATATGTATTTAAGAGCCTTCGAATTTTGTGAATCCTGTTTTTTTACAGGATGAAATCACCTTCAGAACTTGCATGTTCCTTGAGTTGAAATATCCACTTTATTCTATATATGAAAGTATATCTAAAGCAAGGGCAATATTCTACGGTCCTGAACAAAAAAAATCGTATATGTAAAAAGAAATGCTTATGTATACCATATTCCCCCTTGTATATAGGACTAAACTCCATTGTATATCCAAACTTGATCACTTTAAAATATCCTTTAACTATCAAAACATCTTTCCCTTCCACTAATCTAAAATCGCAAAATAAAGATGCGGGCATCTATTTAATCCCGTGTAAAGCCCCAAATTGCCCTTCTTTCTATGTAGGATAGACCGAAAGGTCATTAGACGAACGCATATACAAGCATCGTAGAGCAAGCAATGCATCAACTATTTTTAACCATGTAAAAAACGCCAATCATATAATAGATTTCTCTAGTGCCCGAATAATTGATCATTGTAATGATTATAATAAAAGAAAAATGATCGAATCCTCATTGATTAAATAAATTCCAAATTTGACTTTGTGCGAAGGGCAGCATAAATGCAGTCCCTATGTCTCAAACCTCATTTAAAAAGATATTGTTAATCACCTAAAGCTAACGCCTCCAGATTAATATCAATTTGTCTGTTATTATATATTCCTGTATTTCAGTTTCCTGTTTCAATTTATCTTAGTTTACGGCTGAAGACGATAAGGGAAGTTACATATCGAAACTGCGGGTACATATCCTTCTGTCTCTCTTTATATATATATATATATATATATATATATATATATATATATATATATATATATATATATATATATATATATACATACATATATTTTACAAGCTGATGGTGTCGCTATGGGATCACTGATTGGTCCTTTAACGGTAGATATTTACATGACCCATCCGGAATCTAAAGTGTTTCAAGATTCTCGATCTGACTGTCGCCCTCTGTTTCACAGACGTTTATTTGATGAGTCATTTGCAGTATTTCAAAATAAAACTCAAGCTAAAACATTCTTCCAAAACCTAAATATAATTCATCCA
The DNA here is from genome assembly GCA_963969495.1 of Ceratothoa steindachneri. Lineage (NCBI taxonomy): Eukaryota > Metazoa > Arthropoda > Malacostraca > Isopoda > Cymothoidae > Ceratothoa > Ceratothoa steindachneri. Next base: position 110,306,041 of record OZ018326.1, read on the forward strand.
AATATCACATATACAATGGAAACGGAAACAAACTTAGCCTCACCATTTCAGACCCTTATTATTCGTAAGACGCAAGATTCCATTGTCACAACAGTTTTTCGAAAACCTACGTTCACTGGATTAGGAATAAACTTTTTCAGTTCGTGTGATTTTAAATACAAAATTTCAGCTATAAAAACCTTGTTATACCACGGTTACCATCTCTCCTCCACTTAGAACTCTATGCATCATGAATTCCTACAATTAAAAACGTACTTTACTAATAATTGCTATCCGTCGTTATACATTGATAAAATAATTCGAATATTTCTAAACCATATTTATTCACCCAAAATAAATATACCTAGAACTCTTGAGCAGATCCATGATTTTATGTTTGTGCAGACGAAAATTCTCATTACTTGTTGAACAATATTTCTCTCAAATTGAATATAGATTCGTATTTGTAAATGATAAATGAATACAATTTTTTTTCCTGTCAAGGATCGAGTACCCGATTGTTTGCGCAGTAGTGTTGTCTACAAATTAATTTGTCCAGGTTGTTTCTCGGCTTCATATATCGGCAGCTCTGTGCGATCATTGGGGGCTCGTTATTCATCGCATATGGGAATTAGGCATATGACAGGGACTGTCTTTCGAAAGCAAGAAGATCCGCCTATAAGAGACCACATAATAAATTGTAAAACGTCAATAACAATAAATAACTTTAAAATCATATCCAACAATTAATGTCTGACCACACTCAAGATCGCAGAATCAATATATATTAAATCTTTAAAACCAACTATTAATTCAGATAATTCGTCAGCTCCTCTTCATGTTGGGTACAAACCACAACCCCCTAAACCATACTCAATTTTATTGTTCAAATATTCGTTAGTTGAGATATTTCACCGCTTAGTGTTAAAGTGTGTTCCTCCATATAAAGGGTCTTTTAATAAGGTGTCTCTATTTTTAAATGTTAATAAAACGAGTTGTGTGTGATATATGCACTCAATTTATTTTAAATTTGAAAGGAAATTTTATGGCATTAAGTGTGGAATATGACGTCGTTCAAATGTCCGCCGCGTCTTCGCTTGGGGCCTGCAGTCCCTGCTAGCGGCCCGCCTTCACACTAGTGTGAAGGTAAGCTGCCTGCCAGGATGTGGTAACCACCACATCAGAGTAGAGGCTGAGAAATCACAGATTTCTGAGAGCTCAGTCGTTGCTCTGATGGTCAGTGGAAACGACCTCTACCTGAGAGGAGGTAGGGTAGGCCCTACAGATAAAATCCTCCACACGGTCATGGGTGCCGTGGACGACTGTGGGCTGAAAACCCGCAAGCGTGTGGTAGTCGGGATGCTCCCGAGGAGAGGTCCAACACGGACCGCTCACTCGATGAATGTGTCTTTAAACCGGCGCCTGGCAGATTTGTGTACGGCAGAGGGGGTCTTTTTTGTGGACCCGTACCGCACCTTTTATGGTAGAAATGATCTCTACCAAAGGGATGGGGTACATCTTTCCTTTAAAGGAAAGGCCTTTCTGTCGAACATGATCCAGGATGTCGTAGAGAGGACCGAAAGGAGTACTTGGCCCAGAGTGAGGGCGGACGTACGCCAGTACGCCCGTGTCACTCCAGAAACGACCTTCTCAGAGGTCGCAAAAAGGGGTGCTTCGCCAACAAACAAGCCAGGAAACGGAAGAGCGTAGGGAGTCCTACAGTCGGGGACTCCCTGAAAGTTCTTCTGTTTAATGCGAGGTCAATCAGGAACAAGTTTCCTGAGCTCCGTGGCCTCGTAGCGACGGAAGAACCCGAAATGGTAGCCATAACAGAATCGTGGATAAAAACGTCAAACCGAGACTTTGAAGACGAATTCACGGTTCCTGGCTACCAACTCTTCCACAAAGATAGGCCAGACAGAGAGGGTGGCGGTGTAATGTTGTATGTCAAGGATACAATCAAATCTTCGAACTCCAACATTATATCCGATCACGAGCTCCTAGGCGTTGACCTAGAGATAGGTCCTGTCAGATACAGGACCCTGGTGCTTTACAGACCCCCTTCCCAACCCGTTGAGAAGGACAGGGAACTGTACCAGCTGCTGGGTGAGCTTGTTCAAGGCAGAGTGTGCATCGTTATGGGCGACTTCAACAGACAAGTTGACTGGGAAACCAGAGCAGCCTGTGGCGAGAACGCGCTACTCCTGGAGTTCGCCAACAACGAGTTCCTCACTCAATGGGTCAGAGAACCGACGAGAGGAGACAATATCCTCGACTTGGTCTTCACCTCTGAGGATGATATCGTTGAGGATGTCTCTGTAGGCGAAGAGCTCGGTGGCAGTGATCACCAGCTAGTTAGATTTACCGTCAAGATCCCGAAGGTAAGGTCTGTTGCCAGTCAATCAAAGAAACTTGACTTGAGAAGAGCAGACTTTGCAAGCCTTCGAGCTGGGCTGACTGATGTAAGGCTAGCGGTATGCGAAGAGGTTGAGGATTCGTGGAACAATTTAAAAAATAAATTCATGAGTCTTCAATCAAGTTGCATCCCTCTGAAATGCCTCCGTAGGTCTTCTGTTCAACCAAAGTGGTTTAATCGAGAAATCGGCCAACTGCTTAGGGAGAAGAGAAATGCGTACCGGCGATCGAAGATCTCGGGTGCCTTTGACGAGTACCGGAGGCTAGCCAGGAGAGTGAAGTCCAGCATAAGGGCGGCTAAGCGTACTGAGGAACTCCGAGTGGCGAGACTCTGCAAGGAGAATCCCAAGGAGTTCTTCGGCTATGTAAATAGCCGTAAACCAATCCATCGTAGGATTGGGCCCTTAGTGGACGAGGAGGGTGCATTAACTCAGTCAGATGCAGAAAAGGCTAACCTTCTCAATGACTACTTCTCCTCAGTGTTTACTAAAGAGTGTGGTCCCATCCCCCGCCCACGGATTCCTACTTGGGGGAAAAGGGGAAAAGCTGGAGGCAATGGACTTCACCGAAGGAGAAATAAAGAAAAAGATCGCTGACCTAAAGACGAATAAGTCCCCTGGACCGGACGGGTTTCTACCCAAGGTGTTGAAGGAAGTGTGCGATGAAGTATCACGACATCTGTGCGCTATCTTTAACATGTCAATCCGGACCGCATGCGTTCCTAGAGACTGGCGTGAGGCGGAGGTGACTCCGATCTTCAAGAAAGGAGCCCCCAGCCATCCGTCAAACTACCGACCTATCAGTCTGACTTCGATAGTCGGTAAACTCATGGAAAGCATGATGGTGGAAAAAATAACGTCGTATTTAGAGTCAAACCTGCTACTGAGGAGTTCCCAGCACGGCTTCCGAAGGCAATGGTCATGCCTGACGAACCTTGTGGAATTGTTCCACTTTGTGTTCAGTGAGCACGATCGGGACAAGGCGGTGGATGTGGTTTACTTAGACTTTCAGAAAGCCTTTGATAAGGTACCACACCGCCGCCTTCTCCGGAAAGTGCGAGCGCTGGGCATAGACGGAAAAGTAGCCGGCTGGATCGAGAACTGGCTAAGTGGCAGACGGCAACGGGTGGTGGTGAATGGACAGGCTTCTGAGTGGGTGCCCGTTACTAGCGGAGTGCCTCAAGGTTCTGTCCTGGGACCACTACTATTCATCATCTACGTCAACGAAATGGACGGTGGCATGGTTGCGAAGATTTTCAAATTTGCCGACGATACCAAGCTTGGTATGAACGTTGCAAAGGATGGAAATACTGCCCGCCTGCAGGAAGATCTTTGGAAGATTGGGGAGTGGTCGGACACGTGGCAAATGCCTTTCAACGTGAACAAATGCAAAGTAATGCATATCGGCCACAGAAATCCCAAATCTCATTATATCCTTAAGGGCACTGCTCTTGAATCGAGTGACACTGAGAAGGACCTTGGTGTTGCTATCACTAGCGACCTCAAGTTCTCGAAACAATGCATCGAGGCAGAGAAGAAAGCCCAAAGGATGTTAGGCTACATAAAGCGCCAGTTTGGATACCGTAACAGGGAGATAGTACTTTGTCTGTACAACTCCCTGGTTCAGCCGCACCTGGAGTATGCCGTACAATTTTGGAGTCCTTCGTTTCGAAAGGACATCGCAAGGTTGGAACGCGTACAAGCTAGGGAAACCAAACTGATTCCCTCTATCCGACATAAAAGTTATGAGGATAGACTAAGGGAATTAGATCTGTTCTCGTTGGAAACCCGTAGACTGCGTGGTCAGCTCATCGAAGTTTTCATAATACTTCGAGGGTTCGACAATGTTGACTACCGGGATATTTTTACACTGAGTGAGAACAGAACGCGCAATCACGGCTTCAAACTTGAACTGAAGCGTTACAACGGCAATCTGTGTGGAAATTTTTCACTTACAGTATCTGCGGTATGTGGAACGCACTTCCAGTGGAAGTTGTCAACAGTGAATCTGTTGACCAGTTCAAGTCAAGACTAGACAAGCTCTTGAAAAGTGGCCGTTTAGGGACGCAAAACAATTGAGCAGCCATGTGCCCGCTCGATTGCTAGTCCAAAGGTACCCTCTTTGAATGGACCGTAAGGTCTCCTAGGGTACCTTCTTTCCTTGTTGTTACTCCTTGTAACGTATTCGGGAGACCCAATTTTCGATGACTTTGTCGCATAAATCTGGCTGAATTTGCTGGATGGTGTTCGTTATGTTGACTTTGAGGACATCAATTGTTTGCGGATTATTCGCATAGATCTGCGATTTAAGGTAGCCCCAGAGATAGTAGTCTAATAGCGTTAAATCGCATGATCTCGGTGACCAGTTGACATCGTCGCCGCGCGAGATAACCCTGCCCTGAAATCGCTGGTGAAAAATGTCTATCGTGATGTACGCAGTGTGGCATGTAGCGCCCTCCCGTTGGGACCACATGTCGTCAGTATCCATATCAGGCATATAATCCAGTTGAGGCCACAAGAAGTTGCTTATCATCGATCTGTAGGTCTCGCCGTTGACGGTTATGGCAATCCCATCTTCGTTCCTAAAAATTACGGACCGATGATTCCGTTAGACGAAAATCCGCACAAAAATGTGACTTTGTTGGGATGCAATTGATGCTAGTGTATCTCATATGGATTGTGTTCTTCCCAAATCCGACAATTTTGCTTGTTCACAAATCCATTCATCCAAAAAGGGCCTCGTCGCTGAAGATGATTTGGGGGGGAAATTTAGGGCAACTCCCAACTGCTCTAGAGCCCAACCAGCGAACGTACGGCGTTGCCTATGGTCGTTTACCTTAAGTTCCTGGATAAGTTGGATTTTGTACGGGGGCAAACCCAAGTCCCTACGCATAATTCGCCAAACTGAAGTGGTCGAAAGGCCAAGTTCTTGTGAACGACGTGAAATTGACTGCCTCGGATTTTCCCGTACTCTCTCATTTATGGTAGCGATGTTTCCAGCAGACCTTGCGTTTCAGCGACGTACGGGTGTTGGCTGATTGTTGATCGACCCTTTTGCCTCGAATTTGGCCACCAAGTGTCGAACAGTGGACTCGGCAGGATGATTGTGGCTAGGATAGAAATCACGTAATGCGCGGAACGTTTGTCGAACGGAGCACTGATTTTGATAATAACATTTGATGATTTGCACACGCTATTCAACGCTATAACCTTCCATCGTGATTTGCCAATTACTACTGAACAATACACAGTGAGGATGACAGATGTGGCTTTAACAATATAGACACTATCACCTGACAAAGCTCGAGCGGCCTTGTGTAAAGACCCTTTAATTACCAAAACCTTTGTATATCATATAACTTTCTAATATTACTTATTTAAAGTATTCAATTGTTGCATACAGTTGAATTAAGTATTTACCCTAATTTCTATACCTATGACAATCCATTTCATGTAAGTAATCTAAAGCTATATTTCTCATTCTTGTTAAATTTATAATGAATTGTCAGATATTCCTAGGAACCAAAAGGTGAGTGCATAAGTTCGAAACGTTGTTAATTTGAATAAATGGATTTAGAAAAATGATTGGATTATTTTTATCATTGGCTTCATATATATATATATATATATATATATATATATATATATATATATATATATATATATATATGAATTATAGCGTCAATTTTTATTTTAAAGGGAAGTCTAATTTCTTATTGATAACTTTCTTCTAACTTCTCAAAATTTGTCATCTACAATCATGGCCAAAGGGATAATGAATTTTTATTTTTTCATTCCTTTTTAAATTTAGTGTGATAGGAATCATTATTCTAATATTGAAATTATTGCTGGTTTATTTAAAACTTATCATTTCAATAATAATAAAAAAAGTCCATTCATTCGCTGAATCCAAAATCGGGCTTAGGTCCTGTTTCTGTAAGAATTGAGTTTCAGCCCCTGGAACTTTTCTACATGATCAAAACGGTAAAATGATAAGAAATATAGGTTAAATTAATAATGTTATATAATAATAATCTATTTCGTAATAATATTTGAAAAAATAAATGTTTGAATCTTTTTAAATTGCTGAAATAGTTCTTTCAAACGAAAAGCGTGTAACCGTTGTTGCTCTGCACCAAAGTAGCATGGCAAGCAAAACAATAGTTACTAAGGGTATTGCATTTAGGAGCATCATCTTAAGAATCATTTATGACTATATAAAATAATCACATTCCGGTGAATAGTCTTCTGATGCTCAAGAGTTTCAAATGAACACTAAAAATCGCCGCCTGGTAAGGTTCCAGATCGAAGATCGAGTTGCCTTTAGTGCCAAGCTTGCTCACGAATAGAGAGAGGCAGGCGTGAACGTTTCAGCGCGCAAATTTGAGGCAGATACTTTTCGAAAGCAAAGGTCTCAAGTCGAGAAGGGCTCGAAGAACCCTCGTCTCAGCTAAGAGAACCTTACGGATAGGTTTCACTTTTGTAGGAAATATAAAGAATGAACTGTTGAAGACAGGGGCAAAGTGATATTCTCTGATGAAGCTTTTTTCCGTCAGTTTGGAGTTTCTGGACGATTCCTCATTAAGAAGAGAAAAGGGAGAGCGCTTTCATGAACCTGTTTAGTACTCAAGATGAAGCATCAGAACACTCTCTATGTCTGGGGCTGCTTCTCATCTAAGGGAACTGGAATACTAAATACTAATATTCTGTCTAAGAACATTATTATGAACTCAAAATGGGACCAAAGCGTGCTTCATTAGCCCCTTTCTCCAACAGTTTATGACCAATTTGCGGGTGACAACTATATTTGTCAGCATGATGACGTCACCAAAAACCGCAATAACAAAGTGCGAGGTTGAAAATCACATTGCACATATTTTAGAACCTTGGCAGTGGGAAATTGGCTAATTTGGACCCAATAGAGGGTTTATGGACGATAATCAAATTGGCGGTTGATAAACACAAGCCGTCAAGCTGTAAGCAATTACCTGTTCTTATTGAACAAAAGGATATCATCACACATTTGTAATCCAGCATTCTACCATGAATTAAAGCAGTCCTTGAGTAAAAGGACACCATTGTAACTATTGAATGCGAGCACCAATTGATTGTATTTATTAATATGATGAGTTTGGGCTCTAATTTTCCTATATTTCACCTTCAGAGTATATCTATTTTCTCTTTTCCCTCTCATTCATTTTTGTCATTGCTCTCTCCTCCCTTTTCTCTCCTTTTTCATTTCTCTCTCTATCCATTTCTCCCTTTTATTTTCTCTCTTCCTCTCACTCCTTCTCTGTCTGTCTCTCTTTCTCGCTTTTCGTTTATATTCCTTTCTCTCTCTCTATCTATCTATATATATATATATATATATATATATATATATATATATATATATATATATATTAAGTTTCTTAAATGAATAAATAAAGTAGTCTCAAAAGTTTGGGCCATGACTGTCTATCTGAATCTTTTTCCTTTTGTCTATCTGAATCCTTTTCTTTTTGTCTATCTGAATCTTTTTCTTTTTGTCTATCTGAATCTTTTTCTTTCTGTCATCTAAATCTTTTTCTTTCTCTCTATCTGGATATTTTTCCTTCTCTCTATCCGTCTCTCGTTCTTATTCGCTTTATTGCGTTCATTATGTTTCTCTCATTTTTCTCTTTCTATCTTGTTCACTTCCTCTCTTTTACTCACTTTTCTCTGTCTAATTCTCTCTTTTCAATCTCTCTTTACTATCTTCTTCCTTTAGTCTCTATTCCAGTCTCTTTTACTCTCTTTTTCTCCTATTATATTTCTCTCTCTATCCATTTCTCTCTTTTTATTTTCTCTCTTCCTCTCACTTTTTTCTCTCTTTCTCTCGCTTTATCGCTCTTTCGCTCTAAATATATATCTTTCTTTTCTTTTCTCTATCTTTCTGTATATCTTTCTGAAACTATCTCTTTCTCTCCATTTTATCTTCATCTATTTCTTGATTCTATATTTGTCTCTCTTACTATTATTTTCCCTTTTCTTGTCTTTACCATTTATCTTTCTCTCTTGCTCTTTCTTTCTCTCTTGTCTCTCCAGAGGAACCACAAAGAGAGGAGAATCATTCGTTTCTTCTTGTGTCTATCTCCCTTACTCTCTCTCTGTCTCATTTTCATTGTCTATTTTTCTCTCTTCAACTTTCTCTTCTTTATTATCCTTTGCTATCTCACTCTATTTTTCTCCTCTCTCTATCTTTTTATATCTCTGTCTCTCTCTAACTTTCTTTCTTGCTTTCCCTCTCTCTATTATCCCTTTATCTCTCTCTTTGTCTCTTTCCCTCTATCTCCCTCTCTTGGTCTCTCGTTGTATCTCTCTCCCAGTTTCTATGTCTTTCCCTATCTCTCATTCTTTCTTGCATTCTCCCCCCTCTCCTTCATTAGATCTAACTATCTCTGTCTGAAATTCTCTCTCTTAAATGTACAAATAAAACTCCTGTTTGAAAAAAATGGTTTATTAAAACGGGTCTAGTTTCGATATGTAATTTACCATATCATCTTCAACTGTAAACTAAAAGAAATTGACAAAATTGAAATATTGGAATATATAACAACAGACAAATTAGATTAATCCTAGGTCGTTACTTAAGGTGATTCTAAATATATTTTAAGATTTATTTTTAAAAATAGGAATTGTATATTTATTGCCCTTCAGGAAAATTGAAATTCGGAATCTCTTGAATTAATGAGGGTTCGACAATTTTTCTTTTATTATAATCATTACAATGGTAAATTATTAGACAACCAGAGGAATATATTACATAAATAATAGCATTTTTACTTGATGCCTTGCATGCTCTACGAATATCCCTCTTTATGTTCGTATATGTATTTATCTAATAATGATTTTCCGGTCTTTCCTACATAGAAAGAGGAGCAATTTGATGCTTTACACGGGATTAAAAAGATGCCTGCATCTTTATTTTGCGATTTTGGCTTAGGGAAGGTAAAGACTTTCTGATAGTTGAAGGATATTTGAAAGTCGTCCAGTTGGGATACAAAATGAAGTTTATTCCTTTAAGCAAAAGAGGAATATGGGAGAGATAAGCAATTCATTTTTGCATCAAGATTTTTTGTTGAAGTCGGTAAAATTTTCACCTAGCTTTAGATGGGTTTTCATCTATACAATAGAGTAGATAATTTAACTCTATAAACAATTTAACTCTATAGGTAATTTTATTTTGTAAAAAACGGGTCACAGATTCAATAGGCTCTTTAACACATAGATATTGCGATGAACAAATGTGAATATATGAATTAGTATTAGTAGGCTTATGTTACATAGTAAAAGACGCTTTATCACTAATTATTAAGATTTTTAAATGACTAATTAATGATAAAACATCTTTTAATGTCTACTATAAACCTAATTATTCTAGGTTTCTTTTTAGATCTTCTTTCCTAACCTTTTTTCGTGATATGGCCTAGTTGCTCTTACACTTAAACTTTCGAAGAAATCTTCTCTCCTATTCACCGCACTGAAATCAGGAATGAGTAGTTTTACAAACTCATAAAAAGTTATAACTAACACGTTTTTTTCCCATATTCGATGGCATTCATGCTTTATTAGTGATCATTGCTTTCAGCAAACACAACATTCAGGCTTCCGTACACAAATTATAACTCCGTGCGAATAATAACTCGGTCTTCGCTATTGTGACCCTTACCATTAGTGAAGTCCAATTAAAAGTCGGCCATCGTGAAAATGAAACCTGCTCGCAAGTGTCCCTCAAATATTTGAACAACCGTTCAGCGACCTTCAATCAAATATTTGCTAAAATCGACGCGAAGAGTGACATGGATTCATACAACTTCAGAGGAACCACAAAATAGTCGAATCATCCGTTCCTTCTGGTGTCCGTAAGCTCAATAACACTGAGCATGGGACCATCGCTCTTAATTGCTATTAGGACCGGTTCAGATGCATACATTTGCCAAATTGGAGGAGCAAGTTGAATGGGTGTGCGATAGCTAGGTTCGTATCTATTTATACTCGTAAGCCGCCCCAATTTCACCCTTCGCACCTGACCAAATCTACTAGAAACTAAACCCCCGCATTTCATGCCATTCCCATTGGGCCAAATCTGTCGTTATAGTCATAACGAAATAAGAGTCCAAGGGATGAAAAAAATCGCAAGGGTCTATCAGAGGTCACCTGAGTAAACACACACATCATAAAGTGCATCTACAAGCGTGTGTATGAACAGCTCAAAATGGCATCACCATCTTGCCCTGTCAGAAACTAAATCTTGCAGCTATTGCTCAAAAAGGCATCGCCATCTTACCATGTCAGAAACTATATCTTGCAGCTACTATTAAAAAGGCATCTACATTATGTCTTGTCAAAAGACAAAATCATGCAGAACATATATCAATAATTTAATATATGCACAAATTTATACTACAATATGAAATTTTCCCCAATGCAACTTAAAAACCATGATAACATACACTCCCCATGTACTCATCCAACCGGCGATTGAAAACATTTAGGTTTGGACTACTTATTGTCTCGTGTGGTAACACATTTCAGTGATCTTTTACTTTGTTGGGGAAAATTACTTTCTCACATCTAACTTACACTTGTTTTTTGTTTTTTTAAATTTTCAAGAAATGGCTTCTAGGTCTAGTACTACGTTTTAATTCCAAGAACTTACTAAAATCTAACTTATTTACCCCAGAACAAATTTTATAAAGCCCAATCATACCTCCTCTCACACACCTTTCAAATGAGAACATAATTAGCACTCTCAACCTATCTAAATAATTGAGGTGGTTCAAGAAAACTAGCATCTTTGTTGCCCTACTTTGCACGGACTTTAACAGGTTGATATGTCTCACGTGTGGGGACCATGTTTGTATACACTACCTTAAATGTGACCCGACATATGACATATGAGTTATATATTTTAAGGAAAACCTCCTTACTTTTGTAAATAACAATCCTCTTAATGAAACCAACACTCACTTTGCTCTTTTTTCCTCAATACACTGCTTAGAAAACCTCAGTGATCTATCTTCTATTACTCTTAAGTCCTTCCTATCCTCTATGGCATTCAGCCAATGCCCATAATTTGTTTAGTAACATTCTCTATTATCTCTTCCCACGTTAATAACTTTACATTTTAAGGTTACAATACATTTGCCCCTTTTGAGCACAACCTAAAAAATGATTTAAGATACTCTGCACTTTAACATTAGTTTCAATTTCATTTACTACATTTGCTAACTTTGTGTCATAAGAAAAAATAACACTTTGCTATTTACACCCTTCCAAGTTCATTTATAAAAACTAGGAATAATAATGGGGCCAGAACTGATCCCTAGGGTACAACATTGATAACGTCCCTCCACTGTGACCTCACCTCATTCAGTATCACCATCTGTGCCCTGTCTTTCAGCCATTCATCTATCGATTTCAAAACTTTACCACATATCCCATGCATTTTTAATTTGTGAACTAGTCTCCTATGTGAAACCTTATCAAAAGCTTTGCTAAAACCTAAGTAAATTACATTAACATTTTCTCTCTCATCTAATTGTTTAGTTACGTAATTCATAAATTCTGCTAAGTTTGATAAACCAGATCTATCACTTCTAAACCCATGTTGAGCAATTTATTAAACTACATCTATCTACATAGATACTCAGAAATATCATTCTTAAGTACCTTTAAGAATTTTACAAACTATAGATGTTAACCTTACTGGTCTAAATTGGAACTACTTTTGCTATCTTTTCAATCACTAGGCATTTCTCCAAACTCCAGTGATCTAGAGCTACTGCAATACTTTCTACACTTTCTTTAAGTAACTTAGAATTAATTCCATCTGGGCAAGATGCCTTACTAGTATTCGGATAAATATAAGTCCTTTAATGATTTTCAAACTATATTAATGGTATTCAATACCTCATCCCCTGACCTTGAACTTTCACTAATTAAACTGTTCGGATTCTTCTTTGTCGTCAGATTATTAGCCCGTCTTTATACGGGTTCGCTGTTTTAATGAGCTGCTTCCACCTGTTTCTGTCTCCTGCCATATTGGTCTCCAGTCCCGTCTCTCTCATGTCAGCTTGTATGCAGTCTCTCCATCTAATCTTGGGTCTTCCTCTTCTTCTCCTTTCCTGTACTTCCATCTCCAAAGCTCTTCTCTCGTCACTCTCTCCATCCCTCCTCATTATGTGTCCATACCATCTAATTCTTGCTTCCTGTGTCTTCTTCGAAATCACCGCCACCTTTGTTGTTCCTCTGATCCTTGTATTTGTGATTCTGTCCTCTCTCGTCACGCCACACATCTATCACAGCATCGTCGTTTCTGCTACTTCCATCCTCTTCTCATTACTTTTCTTTACAGGTAATGCCTCTGGTCCATACATTATAGTTGGTCTTACAACAGTTTTGTATACTTTTCCCTTTAATCTCGCTGGCATTTTCCTGTCACACATAACCCCTGACACATCCCTCCAACTCTTCCATTCCGCTTGGATCCTTGTGGTTATTTCCTTATCTTCATTTCCATCTGCTGATAAGATAGATCCCAAATACTTGAAGGCATCTACTCTCGTTATTTCCATACCGTCTAACCTAATACTTTCACCTCTGTCCTGCTCTTCTTCTGTACACTTCATATATTCTGTCTTTGTTCTATTTATCTTCATCTCTCTCTTTTCCAGTACTAATCTCCACTGCTCCAGCACTTGCTCTACCTCTTCTTTAGTCTCACTGACTAAGACCACATCATATGCATACATTATGTCCCAGGGTGTCCCCACTGGCACTTTCTCAGTCAACACGCCAAAGACAATGTTAAAGAGGAAGGGGTTTAACGCAGAGCCCTGATGTAGCCCCACTTTTTTTCTGGCCCTTTTCTTTCTCTTAAACATCTCCATAGTTCTTGTCTTGGTATTCTGTCATACGCTTTCTCCAGATCTATGAAAACCATATATAGTTCCTTCTGTTTATCCCTGTACTTTTCCACCATTTGCCTTAATATATACACTGGGATTGTTGTTCCTCTTCCAGGCATGAAGCCAAATTGATTGTTGGACACCTCCACCTCAAGTCATAATCTTTCGTCCAAAATCCTCTCCCAGAGTTTCATTGTGTCAGATAGCAGTTTAATCCCACGATTATTTTCGCACTATTGTACATCCCCCTTACCTTGGAAGATGGGTACCAACAGACTCTCCCTCTATTCGTCGGGAGTCTCCTCCTGCTCCTCTATCATGCACATCAACTTTCACAACAAGTCCACTCCTGCATCCTCCAGGGCCCTCCACGCCTCCACCGGGATCTCATCTGGTCCAGCTGCTTTGTTGTTTTTCATTCTCTTAAGAGCTCTCACGACTTCTTCTCTCTATACCTCTCATCAGTCCGGGATATGGTATTGCCTTATTATGGTAAGCCTGTGGGTTCTCCTCGTTCAGCAGACCATCAAAATATTCCTTCCATCTCTCTTGTATCTTTCATTCTTCCCTTTATATAATACCAGATGTGTCATTTATCTGCTTCACATGGTTTACATCCTGTGTTGCCTTGCTCCTATTCTTGATATCCTGTATATCCTCTTTTCCTCCTCGGTTGTTTCCAGCTCTTTATACAGTTCATGACTAGCTTCTGCCTTCGCTACTGCTACTGATTTACGTGCGATCTCTTTTGCACTTTTGTACTCCATTTTATGCTTCCTAGATCTGCTATTCTCCCACTGCTTTTTTGTTTCCTTTTTCCTTACCAGGGCGGGCACTCCTTGCATCTTCCTTCCCCCACCATTCTTCTCTAGGTATGCTTGGCTTCCCAGATGTTTCTCCTAGCACTTCTCTTGCTACTTCTCTCATCACTTGTGCGTTCTCTTTCCACCAATCTTGTACTCTCACTACTTCAGTGTTCATCTGCTTAAGACCTTGGTCTTGAACTCTTGCTTCTTTGTTTCGGCTTTCAGTACTGTCTATCGTATCTTCTTCTCGTAGCTCCTCCTTCCATTTCTAGGTTTTCTCAACCACACATCTATCATAAGCAGCCGGTGTTGTGGTGCAACATGGTCCCCAGTTGTTGCTTTACAGTCTTTAATCTCTACCAGATTTGACCTTCGATACATGATATAATCTATCTGGGTAGTATGGCCTCCGCTCTTGTATGTTATTCTGTGATCTTTCTTCTTGCGAAAGAAAGTGTTTGCAATGGCCAAGTCGAAGGAGACTGCCACGTCCAGTATCCTCTCTTCATCTGCATTCATGTTTCCCAAGCCATGGACTCCATTCAGGTCTGTCCCAATTACTACTCTCTCTTCTGCAGCTATGCTTCCCATTTCATTTTCTAGCTTCCTCCAGAATTCGTCCTTCTTTTCTTGTGTTGTTCTTGTCTGCAGTGCATATTCACTGACCACACTTAAGATTCCTTCCCCACAATCTAACCTTACCGTTATCAACCGGTCTCCTCCTCTCTTTACTTCAATCACATGTTCCTTCATATCATTCGACACAACCACTCCAACTACTTTCCTTCCCCCTGCTGTTGCAGTGCTGTAGTATAGTTTGTATCCCTCTTCCAACTCCCTGGCCTTGTTGCCTCTCCACCTGGTCTCCTGTACACACAGTATGCTCAATTTCCTCCTCTCCATCAGCTCCAACACTTCTCTTCCCCGACCTGATTATTAGGTATTTCTAGTATTTCCTCATCAGATTCTTTCCCAGCCCCTTTATATTTAATAGGCCCAATTTATGTCTCTGCTAGAATTTTTCGATATTTTATAATAACTAAATAATTTTCTTAAATATTTATTATTATTTTTATTATTAATATTATTTTGAGCTGCCCTTTTGCATTTTTTAATTATTTTCTATAATTTATTCCTAGTGACCCTAAAATGATTAAGATTTTCAGCAGTAGGACTCATTCTATAAAAGAGTTAGGCCTCTGGCATTAAATTGCAGGATTTAATAGGCCTAGCGAAGAACTCCACAAATAGACGTTCGGTGTATTTATCAAATCCTAAAAATTGCTATATGTGTAAATTAAGGAGAAAATATACCAAGTGTAATAAATAAAGAAAATAAGGAAATGAAACTATATATATGTTAAACTGTACAAATAGATCCGAGGCAAGCGGTCGTTAGAATCGCGCGGAAACCCAGGAAAATACAAAGATATCAAAGCGGACCACCTGGACAAACACGAGGATTGCACGCAAACAAATATACGCTTGTTGGGTACATTTATCAGCAGCTTAACAAATATAGGCTCTTACCAGGGAAATTTCACAGAGACCTTCAACAAGTAGTTCAGTATAATAAAGCTAAATCTATGGGGAATATGTAGGCAAAACAGGTACACAGAGCTTTCGGAAACTCCGCCTGAGGGGTGGATATAACGAACAAACTAGATTACTGGCTCCTCCCCACACATACTGATATGAAGCGTTTAAGCTTGGGGGAGATGCGTGCTAGTTTCCTAGTTTGTGCGCCAACCACAGGTGCCGATTGCTTTCGGTCGCTCAAAGGAGGGATGTCGTGCTTTTCCAATATATATATATATATATATATATATATATATATATATATATATATATATATATATATATAGAGAGAGAGAGAGAGAGAGAGAGAGAGAGAGAGAGAGAGCGAGAGAGAGAGAGAGAGCGAGAGAGATAGACTCAGAATTCAGAATCATTATTCTTTATTCATAAACTCAATCCATTGCTTTAGTAGTGTTACGAAATCCCGTTTACTCACCCAAGTCCTGCCGCCTTTAGACTCGATACGTCCCTTAAAGCAGAAAGCCTACACATTGATCGCTAAGAACTCGAGACGTTTCCGCTTGCTCCTTTAGTAGGCCAATTCAAGAAGAGTTATATTTTCTTTGCCGAGTCCTTTCCAAGTCCTTTACTTATCCCTATTACCGAGCCACCTTCGGTAAGCCCAGCCTAATGCATAACCCTCGTGAGAAATTATGAGTCAGATCCAATTAAACAGAGGAGTAAAGTAGGCCCACTGCCTAAAGTCCTCGTCATCCGTCGAGCGCAATAGCAACGAGGACTCTTCAATACACGCTTTTCTAATTACTGACCACGCACCCACAAACCGATAACCTATTGCACCCATAAAGTGGTAACTTCACCAGTTACATTACGCATATATCTACCCTTATATTCTTTGGTATGCTCTTTTCTTCTCAGAAATTTTTCTAGCTATCTCATGATTCAATCATAATGGTTTCCTACATTGCTTCCTAATGACCTTCTTGGGATATACTGCTCTTGTACTATAAGTTCAATATAGTCCTCCACTATTACAGATCTCGTACAGGTTCTTACCACTGAATTATACATTTCATTTAACCAGATTAAGCAAGTTTCTAAGTTTTTCATAAGAACTTATATGAAAATTGTGAGTTTTTGTAATGTTTGTTGATGTTCTACCTTTCCCTATTCCGAAGCTAAAACAGACTATTTGATGATCACTATTTCCCTTTCTTTTCTCACAGTTAATTCCTGAACTAAATTATCATCATTCGAAAGTACTAGATCTAATATATTAGCCACCTTGTTAATATATTCACAAATTGACTCCAAGCCTTCTAGAAAATTACAACTTGCTCTATCCCTTCCTATCATATTTTCCCAATCCACAAAGCTTAAACTAAAGTCACTTAGAAAAACTGTATCTGCTTCACATCCTTTGCTTATTTCCTTTATCGATAGCTCATCTACATCAGCAGTCTGTCCAGGTGGTCTGTAATAGGCTCCCAAGTGTATTATCCTATTTTTACTGACCATAATATCAATTCGCAGTGACAATTTCTTCCTGTTTTGAAATATTTAGATTTGATGAAATGCTATTTCTTATGTAGATAATCATCCACCACCAATCCTACCTCTTCTCCTCTGACTCATGTAGATATCATAACCCTGTAGATCAAATTCATCCATATTGGCTTGAAATCTAATTTCACTAATTCATGATTCTGTTACACATACTTTCTCTATATCTTCATCAATAACATAAATACATAACTCATCCTTCTTATTTCTAACTCAGGCCTCTTATCCTTGAAGTACCTCTTTTAGTCTGAATACCTTGACATCTCGTCTCTTTCCCCGCCCCGCCCTCTCTATCTTAGGTATAATTCTGTCCTGTTATAGTGCCCTGACCAATATAATTACTTAATTTCCCGCCTGTAAATACCCCCAACATCCATTCTCGGACTCACACATGTCACAACACCTTTCATTTGAATTTCACCTTTTCAATCAACCTCTTATACTTCTCATGTACCTTAGATGCATCCATTGTCTAAACATTATTTACTCCAACATGTGTAATCACAACTACTTCACTTGCACAGCAAGACACAAGCCCTTTATACCCGTCTCTCAAATTACTTACTCCAGCACCTGGCAAACAAACCCTCAACCCATTCCATCTACTTACTCTCAACTTCCTATCTAAATATCTAACACGAGAATCACTCATCCCAAGCACATCAGTCAGAATCCTATTTCCAATTTCCCCAGACCTAACTATCCCCCCTCCTAGTTTCATCTACACTAACAGACACTCCACTTCCATTCCCAACCTCACTTCCAATCATCATTGCAGTTGCTTTCTCTCTTAGGGTACTCCATCTATAAGGTAAGCTAAGAGGTTCTGTGTCCCTTTGTCTTACGCACCTAACTTGTCCTGCTCTATCCATATTATCTACATTAACTCTCAATTCACCCCTTATTCGTCTCATTTGCTCCAGAATCTACCCTAGGCCTACCCCTTTTACATAATTTCTACAGACTATTTTCTCTCTTTTCCCTACTTCTAGCTAATACAAGCGGGCTAACCCCCCATGATTTAGAACTATCCTTACCTACATCTAACACATCACCATGGCCTACCCACTATCTACTTGTCTTCAAACATAGGTCTCTCACTAATCTGTCTCCTGAGCTCATATACTAACCCCTAGAGCCTACATATCCTCTATACACCCTGAGATGTCATACTCTCTAAATCAGCAACAAACCCACTAAATCCACATACAACACATCTATTCCCATCTTCTTTCACACCACAAACATTGCAAACACCTACAGGTTCATGTTCAGACAACAGTTTCATCAATTCAAGACATTTTGCACATAAATCAACAGTAAAAAGAAAATCTAATTAAACAATTTAAAAAAAAAATTTAAGAGCTTAACTGGTGACTGCTTGCTTGGGCATTAGTCGCCATATGCAACACTGCCTAGTACTGGGCATCTTTAAAATAGATGCACCCCCCCCGAAAAAAAACAACAATAAAAATAAAAAAAGGAAAAAGGCAATAAGCAGGAAGCAAGCTCCAGTGTCGAGGGGAGATCTGCTTCCCCCCCAGTGCAGGAACGTGCGACCTACTAAAATACCAAAATCAACAAAAAACCCCAACTAGTTAAATAAAAGAGAGAAGGCCGGCCTCCCCCCAAAAGTCTATAAGTCCACCAGTCAATGTGCACAAACTCGTCCCGAGTACAAGGGATAGGCGATAGCGAACCCGCCCATCCCAGTACCGGGAGAGTTAACGTGCGCGGAGATCGCCCAGCCTAGGACATTAAACAAGAATGTGCCGAACAGTCTTGGGGAAAACACAGTCTTCACAGTAGAGCGCAGTCGAGCGCACATTAAATGGCGGTGCGTTCCGCGAGTGTGTCCAATTCGGAGACGACAGAAAGCAAACTGAAGCCTTCGCGGCATTGGAGGGTAGGTCCATGGGAACAGTCGCGGCACAATGGCACGCAACTTTAAGTTCCATTCGACCGTCTCCCACCTTCTTTACCAAGCAGATCGGAGAGCTGCCCGTATTCCTGCCATTTATTCAGTGTGAGGAAGAGGGAAACGCTGGTCTGGTTGCCGAGTCCTCGCGGACTCTTTGGTGCTCTCATCGCAGCGCTCATTGCCCACAATTCCTATATATCCAGGAACCCAGCAGAAGATAATCTCGACACTGGCACGGTTCAAGCGTGACACAAAGTGTGCTCCAAAAAGGCAGAACTTAATACTCCTGTCGCTGCAGAAGCTTTGGGAGCAAAGGTGGTACCTTCCAGGGTGGCGACCTGGGCAAAACCAGGGGCGCCACAGGCCCGAGAGCTATACCTGGCTCTTGAAGGCGTTTTCTAGCCTTAAACCCGAGCGGCTTAGGGTAGTACTGGTACCTCTCGGCGGCATAGGCACCGTCTAATTTAGCTGTTGGCAGCTGAGGGAGGCACCGGGCTCGCGCACAAAGGCAAATAATGTTTTGTGCATGGTGTGGAGCGAGTGGCGCCTCCCCAACATCGGCAAGTAGGCTCTCAATGGGAGAAGTACGGAAGGCACTAGTCGCCAGGCGAAGGCCGGTGTGGTGGAGCGAGTTCACCTTACGCAATACACGCTAAGCTGCGGATGCATAAAACTCGCATCTGTAGTCGAGCTTCGAACGAACCAAGGATCGATAAAAAGTAAGGAAGTAGCCTTATCAGCGTCCTA
This sequence comes from Ceratothoa steindachneri, assembly GCA_963969495.1. Classification (NCBI taxonomy): domain Eukaryota; kingdom Metazoa; phylum Arthropoda; class Malacostraca; order Isopoda; family Cymothoidae; genus Ceratothoa; species Ceratothoa steindachneri. Next base: position 110,325,941 of record OZ018326.1, read on the forward strand.
AGCGCTGAACGTCACGGAACGAAGAATATCCATGGCCCGGGTACAAGAGACTCTAAGGCTGCTAATATGAACCTGCCAGCTGAGGCCTTGGTCAACTACAAGATAAAGGAAACGGTGCGATTCAACCACTTCCGGGCGTACCCCATTGAAAAACAATTCTGGGTCAGGGTGGAGCCGTGGATGGTAGCTGAAGTGCACCACCTTAGTCTTGGCCAAGGAAAATAGAAACCTGTGCGATTCGGCATAGCGAGAGACGCTGTTCAATGCCTGTTGGAGTCATCTGGGCCACGCCAAAAGAGATCGAAAGGTCATCCACGTAGAGCGTAGCGAGAACATCTTCCCTTGATGCTCAAAACAAAGAGTGTGACACTGAAAACACTTCCTTGTGGTACACCCTAATCCTGCTCCATTGGGCCGGAGAGGGCTACCCCAACCCGTACGCGAAATCAACGATCTCGTAAAAATTCAGATATAAAGACTAACAGGCGTCCCATCGCCCCCATCGTGTGTAAAGTCTCCATGATGTCGTATCACCATGCAGTATCATAGGACTTCTCCAGTGGGGAAGCCGCAGTGCTCCGGAGACAGATGGCCTCCGCTGTCCAGAAAAAAAGCTAATCTAACATTTATCAATTTCTCCATTAACTTGCACAGGGATCTGGGAGTAGACCCTATATCAAGATCCCGTTGAACAAATCTAACAGAAAGGCCCTTCCTCGTTCACCCAGTTGCTGAAGCATGGCTTATGGGACATCTTCCAGAACATGGGCGCTGTCCGCGCACGAAGCAATAGCGGAACGCAACTCACTCTGAGTAAACTTGTCGTTGAAGTGTCTCCGCCTCTGGAGGCAAAGTACAGCCGGCGACCTTCCGCGACATCACGACGTGCATTGAATGCTGGCGGAGCAGCCTCCCGGCTAGAGAATGCAGAGGAACCAGTCGCGAAGGATTCCGCCACGGACGCGGGGTACGAGATTGTGGTCCCATTCTCGTGGAGAACGGGAGGGGGGTCCTTTGAGAACTTGCCCCAGATCATTTTTCTGGCATCGTAATGAGCTCCAAGGCCATACAGGATAAGTCCAAAGCGTCTGTGGCCAAGTGTGTCAATTGGGTAAAGACACACCATTTTCCGGCCAAGAGTGCCCGTAGTTCTGCATTAGGGAAGACCACGACAATCCTCTGAGGGTCTTCGATTCGAAGAGGAAGCCCGCATCTCGTTCGAGCTAGGCCTGGAGGGCATATTCTTTCAATGGAATTTTCGCGGACTCCAGGCAAACTGAGAGGAGCTGCGGAGGGTCGTCTCCTTCCGTTTACCGTTAGCTATCTTTTTGCATGAGACCATACTGGGAGTGCGCCCCCTGTTCACCATCCCGGGGTATGGAGGTTTTGCGACCCCACCACCAAGGGGTGGGGGGTTGCACTATTTACGCCCAGCATGATGTCTCCGTTCTTATTTTTCTTTAAATTTCTCCTTTCGGGCAGTATATGTGCAGCTGCACCTGGATAAAAGATATACTGTTATTGCTGCGCTCATTTCACCGTCAGCCGAGTTAGACGCGCGGTCTTCCACTGCGTCAAGGCAAGTTTGCTGAGGCATTTTCTCTTGCTCGGGGATCAGAACAGTAGACACCCCTTCTGGTGAGAATACCTGATCAATCCCAGACGGCAGGTCCTTGCCGACCTGATCGACGAGCTGCAGATAGGTGTCCTAATTATGGATGAGTTTACGCATCGCTGCCCGAGAAAGCTTCATTTGCCTGTCTTTATTTACCTTTCTGCTCTCCGGATGCACAGCCTGATTTTGGGTGGCGGAGGGTCGATGACTTCCATGGTATGATCACTTTCCCTTCCAATTATTATTTTCTCGGCCGCCGCCGTCTGAGAGCTCGCCTCGGTCGTGCTTGGTGTGGGTGCGGTTATCTGCATTTCAAGATGAATAAGACTGATTTCTCTGTCTCAGTCGAGAAGATAATGTCGTTGTATTCTTCGGCAACCTCATCGCAATGGGCCTAACTACAATTCCTAGAACGTCTGAGCGTTTTACATGCCGACCGCTCTGGATGTTGAGCCGATTGTGAGTTACCCCTCAAACAGAAGCGTTATGCCTACCAGCACTATAAGCGCCGCTCGAACGATTTCGCTGTCTTTAAATTTCGTCGAGCTCGTGCTAGGTTCAATTATGTTTCGAAGCACGCATCCCGCTCTTCCAGGTGTGCATGTGTCTTCACTTATCGGGAAGACCCGTCTAACAGAGGTGTTCAAGCGAAGCAAAGCAAATCGCGCCCCCCTTAATGGGGTTAAGGGCGGGGGGAAGAACGTTTGGCAAGACAACCCTTACTAGAACGGGATGTCTTAGGCTTATGGCTAGCCATTGCAAATATAAAGAACTTCATATTCTCCCTTGGAACTCCCCAGCACGGAGGCTTACAAAGGTCCGGCGCTACTTCTACTCTAGATTCGGTTAAGTCCGGTATGCCCTCTTGTAGTATGGATACGAATCCACCACACCATCTTTATAGACCGAAGAGGCTGCCCAAGTTCTCCTATGGGCGGAGAAAAGGGGCTAATGATGGGTTTCTCCTTGGGCATCGACATACGAAGGCGGTGGAGATGCCCAACCTTCTCCGACCTTCATAAAAGAACAATTCAGAATCAGGTCGAAAAAAACAGATATGAGAAAGAAGAGGGGCAAATAATGGGCAGTAAAAGAAAGTACTAGGGGGAGAAGAGGGGTATATTAAAAGTCTGAATCGCAGCACCACGGGATGTCCGAGGGCCCCAGAGCTGACCCCCTTCCCTACGAGAAGGCCAGAACCTCTCTGGGACTGACTCTGGAAGAAAGGAAAGGTCCCAGAGAGGGAGCGGGTTTTCACTACTATAAAATGTGAGTTGATATTCGAGTTAGATAAGCGTCCAGTGGCTTGATATAAGCGTGCGGTCGTTTGATATAAAGATTTTAAGCTTATTAGCAAAATATTAAACTCTAAGATAGCTGAGAACTTTTTCTAGTATAAAATTATTCATCCATGGATTAATTTACCTTAACAAATCGTTGAAAGCAGCTAGGCCAATATGTTTGACAATTTATATCCCCCCATGTTTCATTTCCTACTTGACTAGGTTCGAGTGGATCTTTAGACGCTTTGCCTGCAGTAATACTGTTATGTAGTCGGATTAAGAGCTTACTTCATCACTTCCAACCACACTAACTTTTATCTCTCTAACAGCTCTTATCCCTCTTCTTCCTCAAAATGGACTCGCTTTAGTTCCAATGATGGGAAGGGTAAAAAAGTATGCTAAATCGGGAATATATAGGAACGCTAAAAATGTGTTTTAATACATTTTCGCAAATGAATTTAAAAAATGTGTCTTTCTTATGCAGTTTTGTATGTACTTTTCAGATACAACACTTTTTTCTCGAAAATGCATACTTTGCACATAATCGACCGAAGGTCCATAATAGGAAAACTATGTATTTCCAGCGAAAACGAGTTTCAGATCTGAAAACTACCCATACAACTGCATAAGAAAAAATATAAAAATTATTTAAAAGACCAAGAACCAGACTAGACCCAACCTGGTAATTTAAGACTAGGGTAGCGCCGCCTATTTTAGACTATGTCCGTTAAAAAATAATAAATTTCACTTTCGAAATGGGGGCTTCGTCCCCATGTCTTTTTTAAAAAAAAAAATTGTAATATTCCTAATTCGAAAGTCTACCTTCAGATTTGAATGCAAAAGTCGAATGCTAAATGTCGTTAGGCCTTTAGTTTGAATTAAAGCTTTGCGAAGTTTATAAATAAAAGGCTAGCACTTGTTCAAATGTAGGCATTAAAAGCCACGTTCCCTTAAACTCACTAACAGAAAATTTGCACTGGGTTTTTCGCCCTTTCGAATCCTTTAATCTCAACATACCACAGCAGTTGCACGCCATTATACCATATATAATAAGAAAAAATACAGCCATAAATCGTTCGAAATACACGAGAATGATGTAAGATGAAATGCTCTTGGTTCATTGGCAAAGGACGCATGCGCAAAGCGCCTGCAGATCTAAAAAACATTGTATTGGTTGAATATCGTCAAAAGACGCATGCGCAAATTGCCCCTAGATCTCAAAAGCCTATGTCTATGCAAAGTATAAAATCGTAAATGTGTCAAAACCAATCTTTACCTTTCCTTAAAATCGGTGGCTGTGTATTCCATATTTACCTTTCTGGTCTTTAGGTCAGTAAAGACCAGGCTCGATCGCTTTTCCGTCTTTCTCGTCTTGAATACAAACATTTCGTTCAGAGCGCAAAGATATTTTGTTATTGTTTTTTACGCTTAATTTAAATTCGTAAGGCGCCATATTTTTTCCCGTTTACACCGTAAAAAATAGTTAAACTTTACTTACATTATTCAGGGCGATATAAATCTACTAGAGCGAGTAGGAAAGCAATAGGAAAAAAACAAAGAATTAACAAAGAATTATTGAAAAACAATTATTTTAACTAATTCCAGTCGGGCGAATTTACAGCTTCCCCTCCCCCACCCAAAGTTCTAATTTAGTGTATGTATTTAATTCTAATTAACTCAAATATTAAAAAGGCACAAATACAAAAATCAAACCTAAGTGTAGTGAAATATAAATAAGAATAAAAAAAAGAATAATTAAAAAAGGGGGAGTGACACGTAAAAAACCTCTTGCAAAGGGTTTTGGGGGGCGTACCCAACCCCTCAAAGTATTGTTTTAGTACTTTTAGTGGGAGTCTTCGCCCCCACCCCCAACCTGATCAGTTAAAATGAAAGAGGACGAAGCAATATTGGACAAACGGTCAAAAGCGAACCGAGCGCGCTTTCTGGAGGTCCTTTCGATTCTCCAAGTACTCTCCTCTTTTCTCTCATCCACCTATTTACCTTTCATACATTTTCACTTGACCAAACTTCAGCTTTAAGAACCCCTTTTAAAAATTTGACTGATACTATCGTGGGTTTTCACAAGATTTTTCTATATAGAAAAAAATGAGCATCGTTTCTTACTTGGCACCTTTGATTTTAAGAATAGAGTCAAACAATCGAGCTTTTTTACCTTTTTCGCATCACCTCTATCAATAGTATATTCCTTTCCTGGCCTACAGCTTGTTCTTTTCTACTTGTAAACTCGTACCCTTGCGAGATTCCTTACGAAAACTTGATCCTTTTTTGCTCTTTCTCACTTTCTTTCTAAACTTTCATTATTGATTTAAGGAAGTGCAATTTGCACTTAAGGGTTGAATAGATAAAAAAACACTTGGAAACATTTTCATTCGTACGCAACTGTTTTAGAGGTATGGGCCCTCCTATTTCAGGTCTGAACTACAATAACGAACTAGGTGAAAGTCAATTGATAAACAATTACAAACTAGGTGAAAGTCAATTGAAAAACAATTGCAAACTAGGTGAAAGTCAATTGATAAACAATTACAAACTAGGTCAAAGTCAATTGATACACAATTAAAATCTAGGTTAAAGTCAATTGATAAACAATTAAAAACTAGGTGAAAGTCAATTGATAAGATGTCTGCGGTGCAGTAGGAAATATCAGATGACAAGAAAATCTGAGACGACTTTTTTGGGTGTCTTTGCTTTTGCTTTTCATAACCCGATTTTGCTATATTGATTGACGAAATATTCTTTATTTTTGTTATATTAATAGTTCATTATTTATTTTCACTTTGTCTTATACTCCTTATTTTGTTAATTTCAGGGTACTTAATCTTCTTTTTACCCTTTTCACAATTATCATCACGTTTAAATTCAGGTTTTGTTTAGAATTGCTTAGCTTTAGTCAATATTTTATTATAGTACGAACAGACTTCGCTGCCTTTTGCCAGAATTCTTTGAAACTGCAATTCTTAGTACATAATCATTTCATATGGTTTTGTAGCGAATTCCCAGGATAATGTGGAGGCGAGAACCATTAGATTCCTAGGAGCTACAGTACATTTTAGCTATCTCTTGGAGTCATCTTACGCCCGCCACCGAAGGCAGCCGCTTCTTAACTACTGGCAGCACCATTTTGATAAGTTATGAAGGGTAGCAATTAATGATGATTCATAAAATAAATCATTTGAATGAGTATTTCATTTTTTATTTCTGAACAAAATCCTTCCCTTTCATTTGTTTCCCGTCCTACGACCATCTCTTGCACCAACAGTGGATCAAGGGAGAGTCACGAGCTCACCAGCAGGAGAATGTCAACTGTAGACCACTCTGACGGATTACGAGATTAGTATTCTTCAAAACCTACCAATTTATGGGACAATTTGGTGAATTTCTGATCAGAGGATCTTTTAATTATGAACTCTAGTTTTGAAGAGTTATCCTGTTACAGGGCTTAAAGATACTCATAAAATATTAAAATGGCATTCTATCGGGGACAGAATGTCCTTCAGGTTGCTTATATACCTTATCAAAGTTTTGACAAGTGATGTATACATGCCAAACATTCACATGTATGTCTAAAATAAATACTCTACAATTTATTTACACATTTTTGCCATCAATGGTCTAGAATAATCGGCTTCAGAAAGAAATTTCTCGCCACAGCGATTTTACCGAGCTTATTTTCCCATAAAAGGCAGTAATGGGCTTAGCTGTGTAATCTCGATCTTCCTTACCTGGTTTTGCTGTATCCGGAGACGCCCATTAGAGGCAGGGTGGCCATAAACAAAGAATAGATCCACCCTAAACACATAACCTTTATAGCGACTGACAACTTGAGACGTTTATTAAGGTTTATGGCGTATTTGATGGCGTACCATCGCTCAGTAGTGATCAGGGTGAGTGTAAATATTGACAGTTCTGAGGAGAAGACTGTCAAGAATCCTGCGATTTTGCAACCGATCCCTGTAAGATAAAAGGTTACATAAAACTTTGGGTTGAACTTTCAATGAATAAGAAAACAAGCATCGTATCAACAGAGGGTTTTTTTGCCATACTAAATAAAATTACGTAAAATTATGCAGTAAATAGTTAAAAATGTGACAATATTTAATTAGACACACTTCATAAAGATTTTTTTAGATCTTTGCCACCTTTATCTGGCTTTTCATCTGTTCATTTTTCACTAGTTTATTTATTTATGTAAAAAGATCGTGAAGAGTGAGGGATGCCTACTTGTTTCCGCAGAGAGAAGGCAGGGGAAAAAAGTATAAAATGAAACTTAAATATGTACAAGAAGAGATAGAAATTGTGCCAGAGGATCGGGCCATATCAGAATGTACATTAGTTGGAAATATATACATTTGAATTTAAAAGTAAGAAATTTGTTGCTAAAATAGACAAATAATAATAATAATAATTAATGCCTATATAAGGTACATGAGTAAATAATAAAATATAAGAAATCCATCGGTTTAAGAAATATATAGAGCGAATAATTTGGTTAAACTCTATATTTCAATTTCGATCATTTTTATTCCTGTTTCTTGGCTCCATGAATGAATTAGTATTAGGGCTACTTGTAAATGGTCATTGTGGGCACAGACCTTGCTGAGGCATATATGACTTATATATTTCTTGGTCCCATAGCTTGAATAAGTCATTACAGTACTTGGTGGGAGAGTTGCCTCCAGGCTGTCGCAAATAGCTGTACTCTACGAAGGCAAGAAGGTATTAACTGTCTTGATTCCGATTCTTATGTAGAGTTCTCTTGATATGATGAATTCGCCCTATTTTATATAGTGTATGGAGTGTAGGGCTTTATTTTGTATCCTTTACATTTTGACCATTTTACTCCTTGAAGACGTGTTAAGTGGAACTGCTGACTACAGCAGTTTCGTTCTTACTAGGAAAGTGTAAAGCCTTTTTAATGACTTATGATTAGGTTAAAAAATCGGTGGAGTTGTGCCGGTTCCAGTTTCGCAACATGAAACCTAGAGTGAATGTGGCTTCTTGTGCCTCGTTTGGAGATCCTGAATCCTACGATACTCGTGCTTGTGGAATAGTTCACAATCCTGTCGTATAGGCTCAGTTTACGTATATCTTAGGCAACTGAGGTAAATTTGGTCCGGTTTGTTTGGTTCTTCCACTTTTCAACGAAGAGGCTTTGTGGGCCTCAGCTGCAGTCTCCCTCGACATCACTCTTCCAGATCTGGTCTGTCGAGTCACAATTGGGAGGATGTCGTCCGCGTACTGTACTTTGAGGGTTCGGGGCAAAAACGGTTTGGGAATGTTTGGGAATGTCTTGCTTGGATAACCCCGAACGTCGAACGGGGTCCCGACGTGATTCCATAATGCTATTACCGCTCTCCTGCTGGTGAGATAGTTGTGGAGTATTTTCCAGAAAAGGGATGTAAACACATCGATACATACCTTGTGGAAGACTTTCCTCACGTACCGGCAGACCACATACACCAGGCAGCCAGAGGCTAACCCTTTAGCGACATGTTGGTATGTTAAAGAGAATGCAGTATCCGTGCTACTTTTCGTGCAGAAGCCATGTTTTTCGGCGTTCTGCAGAGAATGAGTTGTCAGATAGGAAATCAGCTTGTTATTGAGGATATTTTCGAATACCTTCCAAATTGCCTCGATGAGCGAGATTGGCATGAAGTTCATCACTTGATCTTTAGTCTTCCCATGTTTGGGAATAGAAATAATTTTGGGTGTCTTCAGGCCGTCTGGGAAGTAACTTGCTGCTAATGCCGTATTGAAAAGATTCAACAGTATGGTCTTTGTCCTCACTGGAGCCTGTTTTAAGTGCCTTTTTGTTATTTTTCCCAGCCCAGGAGCTTTCTGGTTAAATCACGAGATTACAGTGTCTAGTCTTCCTTGGGTGATCACCATGCCTTCCGGAGCGCAATCCCTCAGCCTGTTGAGGTTTGCGTTTTTGTGCGGAGTGGATCTTTAGTAGTTGATTCTCCATATGTGCTGCAAAAGTCTGTCTTTGAAGCCCAGATCGAAGTTTTTCTCCTCTTCTTCTGAGGTATGAAAAACAGCGCTCCGGCTTCTCTAAAAATCTCGCATTTTCTTGTGGAGTTCTAGCGCACATGTTAAGGTTAACTATGGGAGAGTTCTCCTTGGCTGTTCTCTGTCCTCTCACCTTTCTGATGACGTTCCGGATGATTCTAGGGTCGTCCTCAATATCCAGGTTATGGATCGTACCATCGCACTTTTCTCTAATTTCCTGCAGAGGGCAGCATTTATCTGTTGTATGAGCTGCTTGATGAGTAAAAATTCTATTGAGGTGGCCTATCCAGCGGCACGGACGCCGTTGTGGATCTGCTGGAATCGTACCTGCATGATGATTTTCTCTTGACTTGAGGGCTTCCGGATCAGGACTTTGTGCAGTGTGATCGGGATTATGTTGTCCTCAGTAGAAATACTGTCAACGATGATGGATAGCTCGTGGTTGAATACCTCTTGTGGGACCTCATCTATCTCAGGTATTTCCGCTGGGAGTAACCTTTTGTAGGCCTTCCAGTCTGCACCCGCAAAGTTCTTCCTTGATGTCGACAGTATAGATATGGGAGTGATAGCTACCGTGATACCCATAGGGCATGAGGGGGCCAGGCTGTGCAAAGGGGTGGAAGGGAAGTTGGAATCCGTAAGCACTATGTCAGGCTTACTTTTCTATCATCTATACATATTTAATAATTAGACAGCGTGATATTTCTCACCCAAATATAAACATTTTTAAGTATGGAAATTTGAATATTTTAATCGCTTCTTTTTCTCATTCGTATCATTAAGAGTTGAAAGTGAGAACGGCTGTTCAAACTTTTATCCTTTTATAGTGACTGTGAATGATTTCTTACTCGTTGCATTAAACGAATTTGTTAGCCTGAGATAAAGTATTTATAATGGAATAATTTCCTGACTTAGTAATCACGGTAATAAAAAACTGTCATCAATTTTTTTTCCTTTTATTGGGATTGTTTTACCCACCATTCTCGTATTATTATACAGGGTGAGTCAGTATTTTGAAGATATCAATTGGAATAGCTATAACTTCTTATAACTCTTTTAAAAAAATCTTTTTCAGAATAATAATGAATGAAAAAACCCGAAGCGAATGAAAAGGCCCGCTGTAATCGTTGCTTTAAAGGCTTAACATAATGATACGGAGATCGCTTGATTCCTGAAAGTTGCTCGATCTTTCGTTGCAAAAGTTAGAAAAACCCTGGAAGCTGATGATGAGGATCTAACGTTAGAATAAAAACGCAAAACACATGCAAAGGTTTCTAATAGCATCCCAAGAATTTGTGCAGAGAGTTCAGAAAAATATTCAAGAAAAGACAATCAGATCCCTTGCAAAGGTCTTGAAAGTTTAAAATCCACCATCAGAAGAATTGTGCATGAAGCTATTTGTTATAAGTCATGTGTGATGCGGAGGTAATGAGAAAAAGAATTGTTAAACCTAAACTAAAGGAATGATAGATGGTTTTGCGGAGTGCCAAGCGAGGTTACAACTATAATGTATACCAAGTTTCCAGCAACTTCGAAGGTTCTGCGAGACGTTAGCAGTCAGGAAGAAATCATGCCCCCTTATTTTTTTCACAGGGCTTAAGAGTCCAAGCTGTTGCCTACAAAAAGGTTTTTTAGAAGGTTGTGAGGTCCTGGATAGGCAGAGTACGCAATGGTAGACCTTCCATCTTCCAACAAGACTGCACTATCCCATAAGGCTAGAAAAACCCAAGCTTAGATGCATGCCAATTTCCACGATTATGTTCTCCCAGACATATGGTCTCATAGCTAACCCGAGCTCAGTCCAGTGGAATATTAATTATGGGGTTTTCTCGAAACAGAGGTTAATTATAAACTCCAAAAACTATTCAATCTCTAAAGTCCACTATAACAAAAAAAAAGACCGAAATTGGTACATTTCATCTGATTCGGGTATGTCAACGCTTCAGATCCCGAATTGAAGCAGGTCATTGAGGCTAATGGTGGATTCATTGAATAGGCGTGTTATAAGGATTCTCAAAATTATTTGTGCCGCTTTTCATTTAAATACACGTTTGTCTTATGTACTAATCGTCTTTTCCTACATTCCTACAAATGACTGAAATACTGACGTACATTGTAGTAAAATTGAGTTGGTCAATAGAGAAAAAATAACTTTAGTTATCACGCGATTAAGTTTTATGGGGTGGAGGTATAAGCACATTCTCTTTAATAATTGATAGAAAATGAATATTAATAATATATAAGTAAAAATAATATCAAAAAGAACAAAGGAAATAACATCCCAAGTTAGGCCCGATTATTGAATTAGTTGCCCCCAAATATAACCATCAATTTCTTGGTGCTCTAATATTACGTTTTGATCTACAAAACAAGAGACATTTCTTTAATCACGAGGCTTAATTTATGCGAATTTTTAATTTAAAAAACTACAAGTATCAATAATATTTTATTTTTAACTTATTGTAGGAAATTTTACAAACCCCATACAGAAAAATAGTTACAAGGAGAGAACGAAGCCGACTACTGAAGAACTAAATAATTTTAAAATGTGCAAATGAAAGAACAAATCAATAAATATACAATGAATAGAGAATAAAAGATAAAATAAATAAAGAATGATTATATGTGACATTTACAAAAGGAATTTTTTTAAACTACCAAATTCCAATATTATAAGATTGAGTGTGGAATGCGGCAGAAATTTTCATGTATAATGGTATCAGTGTTTATTATGGGAGAGAGAGTATAGTATGGAAAGAGAATGGAAGTTTGAGAGTCAGAAAATTGCCAATAGACATATTAGGAAGGAAGTTATGGGAAGAGTCAATAGAGAAAGTAATGAATCGCGGAGACAACCGCCGTTGGAATTACAGAGTCCTATCTTTAAGCAGGCTAAACAAAATCTAAATTAAAAAAACAAAAACAAAACAAGAATAAAATACAATGGAAACAACAACAAATAATATCAACAAGGCATGCTCTGATACTAGAGGGAGGCCCACCTCTCTCTGTCTCTGGAAGAAAGTAGAGGGAGAGGTCACGTCACCTTGTCGCGGGAAGAGAGCTTGTGTGCACCTTTGACTTTCCGAGCTATGTTGGCGAAGGTACCTCTATTCTGGGTACCTCTGGTAGGGCTTCCCTTGTCGATTTAGTCGGAAACGAGGTTCTAGACTAAGTGCTTCCTTCTTTTTTATACTCTATCCTTCTCCCTTTTCACTTCTATCCTATCTTTTCCACTTATTATACAAAAAGAAACACCCCCCAAAACCCTACCACTACTATCATATCACTCTTACCCTTTTTTTCTATCTTTCTACATATAAGGACCTGGCAGCTACCTCATGCGCCAGAAGAGAGGCTTTGGAACCTGTATAAACAACACCAATCGACGCTCACTGGTTGCGAGAGACTAGGACTAGAGTTTTCCTAGGCGTTGGGGCACGATGAATGGGGTGAGGGTAGTGAGTGCCCCGTTAACCCCTTCCCTGGCGGGTAATTATTGACCATTCCCAGTGACCGTTGACGGGTGCCTCTGGTAGCTTCGGTCTGAGGTGACTTCCCTTTGTTCCCAGGTTAGTTGCCAGGCCAATAAAAAGCCTTGGTTCGAGTCTCTTGGTGTGGCAGGATATCAATCGATGGCCCCTTCGTGGACCGTCAGTGCTGCTTGGTTGGGAGCAACGGCACGCCGAGGTTTGACGACTCGGTCAGACGAACAGCAGCACATGGAGCGTGCCTTCTGAAAGATCCGAAACGTCTCCGATGGATAGGCGAGAGCGACTCACGCGGAGCGAACTTACCAACCCCCTTTTTTTCTTAGTGATTGGTCGTAAAGTGATTAAGTATAAAGCTTTCAGAATGTCAGGAAAGAGAGGACCAGGTGCTCTAAAATATACATGCGCGACGTGCCAAAAGGATAAGTGGTGTGTGGATTTCATGGAAGGGTGTTTTTTGAAATGCCACCCGGGCAGTGTCTGCACCGCTTGCATCCTGAAGGGTGAGGTCCAAGAAGCAGTGGCCTCTTGTAGGGAGATACAAGATCTCTACAGGGCTTCGGAGGAGAAAGCTCGAGAACTCGAGATGAAAATAGAGGTCATAGAATCAGAGCACGCGCGCAAGCTTAGCCGTCTCGAGGATAAGGTCGCAGAATTGGCCGCAAGATTAGCGGCCTATTCAACTCCAACTGACGGTGCTTCTGCCGCCGAGACTCTCAGTCAATATGACAACACTGCATCGGCAGTGCCCGGAGAGACAAGTGGCCAAGTGAAGAAGAAAAAGAAAATGAAATGTAATCGTTCACTTCCCCCGAATAATGATGGTTTCGGTACTGCCGTTGCCGAAGGAGTAAGTCATGATGGCTTCACTCCTGTCAGAAGGGAAGCCCATAGACGGAGAGAGGTTTTGATACCGACGCTAGTCTCAACATCTAATAAATTTGCTCCCCTGGATTCGGGCCGGGAGTCTCCAATCTTCTTTGGAGACTCTCAAGTGAGGGGTCTGACGAATCGGCCAAACGGGGTGAGCAAGGAAATGTGGCCACTACGTAACCTACCAGGTAAGAAGACGCGATAAATCCTGAAAGAAGTTAAAAAGATAAGACTAGGACATCAAAATACGCCGGTAGTGGCCCAAGCCAGTGGAAACGATCTGTTCCTAAGGGGAGGCTCTACAGGCTTTACTGAGCGCATCATCGAAGATTTCTGAAGTTTAGCAGCCTCGTTGAAAGAAAAAACATCGAAACCAATCGTCATTGGGATTATACCGAGACGCTCCGGGGGTGCCTTGGCCAACCAAAAGGCTCTGGGCATAAATTGGAGGCTAGGTAAAATCCTATCAGGAATGGGCGTATGTTTCGTCAACCCTTTTAAGGAATTCTACTGTCGATCAGGGTTGTTAAGTGAGGATGGCACTCACTTGTCTGTCCGTGGAAGAGGTGTGCTGCGTGAGCTAATCCGCCCCGGTTTATATTGGGTAAAGAAGTCCGATGTAAGGGGAAGGATGACTGAGACCTGAGTGGGGAGATCCCGCGAAGTAGCGCCCTCAGCAGCCGAGGTCGAGCACCTAGCACCCAATCCTTCCGTCCGTACAGAGGAAAGGGCGGAAGTGGGTGATGGTCAGCCTCCGAATCCAGCTTCGGAGGGGAGGACGCACGAGGAAACGGAGAAGTGGAGGGGCAAGTAGGGCTAGCGGACGCCTCCTAAGAGTTCTTCTATTAAATGCTCGCTCAATAAGGAACAAGTTCTGCGAGCTTAGAGCACGGATGTCATCAGAGAAGCTTGACATAGTGGCCGTCACAGAGTCGTGGATTCGTACAGACACCAGGGACTGCATAAGTGAGTTTGGAGTACCCGGTTACGCGACCTTCCCTAAGGATCGCGCTGACCAGAAAGGTGGTGGAGTTCTGGTGTATTTACGGGTCCATCTATCTCCCATCGAATGCAGAACTGTCCCAGAGCATGAGGTGCTAGGAGTCAACATCAAGGTCGACAATACAATGTACAGGTTTATAGTGGCCTATTGACCTCCTCATCGGACAGTAGAGGTTGATATAGACCTGTACCAAAAACTGTACAGTCTCTTAGACGGCCCTCCCTCGCTGCTAGGAGGGGAATTCAATTGCCGAGTCGACTGAATTGATCGAACGGGCGACGGAAAGGCATCTCGGCTTGTAGACTTTGCTGACAGCAACTTTCTGACTCAGTGGGTCGGCGAGCCTACCCGAGGGGGCAACGTTCTAGATCTAGTATTTACCACTGAAGATGACCTCGTCTCTGACCTGTCAGTGGATGAATGCTAGGTGGTATTGACCATAACATGGTAAGGTTTTGAGTACGTGCTGAATATACGCAAGGTAGTAATAAACGAGCACGTAAATTGGAACTCAGACGTGCAGATTTCAATGGGCTCCGGGGGACACTTGGCTAGATACAACCAACTAACGAAGGCGGGACGAATTCGAAATGGAAAAACTTCAAGAATCGTTTTATGGAGCGTCAGGCCGAGTTCGTTCCCATGAAGGCTGTCAGACTAGCGAGCGTTGAGCCTAAGTGGATTTCTCAAGAAATCGATAGTGCTATTAAAGTTAGAAAGACAGCGCATGGGAAAGGAATAGTAGTGCCTTGCACCATAAGGCCTATGCGACCTATAGTAGAACAGTTAAGGCACTATTGCGCACGGCTAAGCGTAACGAAAAAATTGGTGTAGCTTCTCCCTTTAAAGAGAGCCCCAAGGAGTTCTTCGCGTACGTGAACAGCCAAAAACCAGTACGCCAATGCATCGGACCTCTGAGGGACGCGGACGGCGTTCTCTAGGATTCAGATGAGTAAATAGCTGGCATATTCAACGACTACTTCTCCTCGGTTTTTATGAGGGAAAGGGACGAAGAGATACCCAGACCGCCGATAGTGATAGATCGTGAGTTTTAATCACTAGAAGCAATAAGTAGAACTTCCGAAGAGGTTACTGGGAGGCTAGGTGAGTTAAATGCGTATAAATCCCTAGGTCCTAATGGCTTCTTGCCAAGAGTGCTGCGTGAGGTGAAAGATCAGGTAAGCACGCACTTCATTCGTGGGCAAAGTACTAGAGGGCATCATAGAGGATAGAATAATGAATCATTTAGAGTCTCACGATCTGTTGAGAGACACCCAGCATGGGTTCCGATGAAAGCGCTCGTGCCTCACAGACTTGCTTGAATTCTTCCACGGGATAATAAGTGAGTTTGACAGAAGTCGAGCGGTAGACATACTTTATTTGGATTTCCAAAAGGCTTCCGATAAAGTCTCCCACCGCCGACTAATGGCGAAAGTACGTGCCCTAGGAATAAGAGGAAATGTCGCAAAATGGTTAGAAAGTTGGTTATCGGACAGGCGACAGAGGGTTACCATTGGAGGCCACACCTCTCGGTGGTCGTCAGTAACGAGCGGAGTCCCTTAAGGTTCCGTGCTAGGCCCTTTGGTATTCATCATCTACATCAACGATATAGATAAAGGACTGGCGAGTCGTTTAGCAAAATTTGCCGACGACACAAAACTAAGAGCTAACGTAGCGAATCCCGAAAACATTTAGATGTTAAGGGGTGACCTACGCATGATCGGCGAGTGGGCTGACAAGTGGCAGATGCCTTTCAACTTAGACAAGTGTAAGGTGATGCACATCAGGTATGCGAACTCCCGGTCAGACTACGAGCTACAAGGCATGTGTCTTGAGTCTACTGATGTCGAGAAGGACTTAGGTGTGCTGATTAGCAGCGATCTTAAATTCTCGAAGCAGTGCTTACAGGTAGAGAAAAAGGCTCATGGCCTGTTAGGTTACATTAAGAGGCAATTCAGCTTTCGAACAAAAGAGGTTGTTTTGCCTTTGTACAACTCGCTGGTGAGGCCTCACCTAGAGTACGCTGTTCAGTTCCGGTCTCCTCATTATCGAAAATACATCGATCGTCTGGAAAAGGTGCAAGCCAGGGCCACGAAACTGATCGCATTGCTGAGGAACAAGACCTTCCAACAAAGACTGCAAGAGCTCGATCTATATTCGTTAGAGACTCAAAGACTGCGCGGTCGTCTAATAGAGACTTTTAATGTCTTGAAAGGATTTGAAAATGTCGATTCCACCAAGTTCTTTACCATCAACCTGAATACGATTCGAAATCACGGATGGAAGGTGGAGCTACCGAGATTCAATACCATTCCGGTGGGTAAGTCATTCACATATGACATTTGCGACACAAGGAATAAATTACCAGCGGGAGTTGTTGAGAGGAGCAGTGTCGAACAGTTCAAGAGTAGACTTGACAAATTGTATTTGAAAACTTGATGATCTCATAGTAAGTAATTAGTACATGCTAAGAATCGAAACCGCAAAAGTTCCTCCTCGACATGTTCGCAAGGCCTTTGAGGTACTTCTTTTCCTTGTAACTCCTTGCAACTCCCTCAGGAGCAGACATCAATTTAAATAATTAAATAATATGGGAAGTCCGCCTTTCTCCCAACTAAGTAATTCCATATTCTGGTGAGCAGAAGTTCCCAAGGACTCTGGACAGGCATTACCGACCTTGCCTGTTAAGGTACTGGGAGAGGTACCGCTCAAAAATCTCTACCGGGCTAGAATATCAAACCAAAACAACTTAACAAAGATGTTCAGGAAAGTGTTGCCTCCGTTGGCACTGCGCTCCGAAAAAAATATCTAATTCATTGACGGAAAAAATGAACTCATACCATTTAGTATTGAGGGGTAGGCCCAGTGGAAAAATATCGGGGCCCAATGGCACGAAAGGTAAATTCCTGTGCACCGTCTCCCATCCTTTAGGTCAGGTACCGGAAAGGTTGCCTCGATTCCCTCATGGTATTCATATGCCAGGCTGATGGCTCTTTCTATGCAGATGTCCTAGCATCCTCGTCGACGTCATCATTTTCCGAAATCTTCACATGTCCATGAACCAGGTAGAATACAATTTTGACATCCTTCCCAGACGGAGCAGAAATTGAGCCAGGGAAATTGAGAACTTGGGGAAGTAGAGTTTCTTGTCCTTCTCGGGCACTAACCGCGCTCTGAGTCGCAATTAATTACAAATCGGTCTCTGAAATGTGCACAATTGGTAATTTGGTGGATTGAGCCAAAAGGCTTGAATAAGGTTGAGATTGCATTGAAACCAACTCCTCCTCCAGTGTGCAAGATATGTGTGTTAAGAAATACGAAAGTTATGTCCCGGGTGCTGAAAAGGCTTTGTGAGTAGAGGAGTTGAGAAAAAAACGATCAGACATAGTATCTTCCAGGGTTTTATCTTGAGCACAACCAAAGTGTGCCATCAACCAGACAGTTACCTGAAAATTTGAAGGAGTTTGCTAGGCCTTAGATTGAATTCCTCAGGGCATAATTGTCTTCCCTCATCGGCATATGCAACGTCAAGTCAGTAGCGGAAGAAATGAAAGAACGCGGCAACTGAAGGAGAAACTTAACCGGCGCTTAAAAGTGCATAGTGTAGAGTGCACGACGTCTAACGAGTGACACATCTACTGCATCGACAAGTATACTTTCTACAAGGGACGTGCATTAGACACTAGTCGCTATGCAGAGATCGAGTGGTGAATCGAAACCACCTTCTGCCATAGACTCGGATGCGAAGGGGCAAGAAAGAAGATTATATGCGGCTCTCAGGTAGTGCAAACTCTATACACGATAGGTTCTTTCATTAAATAGAAAAATGTAAGCCCTCCATGAAAAGTGGCGATAATGTTTCGAAACTAAACGGAATATGGCCTTCTCTCTTTGAATTTAAAAGGATTAAATAGTTTGTATGGCGACTGTAGCACTTATAGGCATATCCGTTCTCTCTGTGGTTTGTCTTAAATCTGGCTGACCACCAGAGAAGTGGACGGCGTGTAAAACGGCAGACATCCTAAAAATATAATTCAGGGTTGCCACGATAAGGGTGCCAGAGCAGAACTCATTAGTCTCCTCAACAGACATATACTCCACTAATGAGATATAGAAGGCAGTCATTTCCTCGAATGTGGCCGCTCCAATCACCACCCAGCAGCCTTAGGTTATTAAATTGGGAAAGTGATCTGGACCATGAAGGTAGTCGACTACCCACCTCCCCTTTAAAATCAAGTAGACCTACATACAAGCTGGGGCAGATCAAGACAGGGAAACGAAGTGGTTATAAGACAGTAATATGAAAATTTTTCGACATTAACAAATCCTATCTTCAATTCTTCGACTAGTTCGGCAAGGCTCCGGCCACTGGGATTGATCGTGTATTCCCCCTCTAGGTAACATCTATCTTTAGGTCCACCGAGATGGAGAAAGGTCCTCGACATACTAGTTATGATACGGAGGAACTTCACCTTGTTGAAGCTGGCTGGTGGTGGAATGTATAGAAAAACAAAAAAATACTGCCTATCTAGGTGGAGCTGGATTCCTAGCACTAGAAGAAGGCAAGGAGATAAAATATCAAATTTCGCATATCACCTCGGGTATTAATTGCCACCACCTGCTAAGCCCCTGTCCCGTAGTTGTGGAGTCAGGAAAGCCTTATACCACAAGAGTTTGGGCAGTTGGGACGCACCCATGATAGTTTCCTTGAGAAATCCTGCTAAATATGAACAGTAAACAAGCCTCATCAACTCCTTCCAATTATTTCGGAATCCAGGTCAATTCCATTACAAGAAAATGCTCTCTGCAAATTAATTACAAATTAATTGCCGAACTGAGCACGGTGCATAATCATCCAAGCTTGGCTTTAAAGATAGAAGAACCGCTAAGAAAAGCTTTGCCCGCATCAACTATAGAGGGGGAGGGGGCAGCATTGAAGCTAAGCCTATCCTTAAAGTTTGAGACTTCTGTGACCACCGGCACGGCTCCAGCATAGCACGATATTTGCTGGAAGAAATAGAAATTTTTTTTTCCTGTCCTGAAGAAGGTTTGAGAGTAAACGCGTGGCAAAAAAATGTTCATACTTAGTTTCAATCAGTTTGGTTTCTTGGGGAGAGACATCGGTGCCACCATTAAGAGAGAGTTATATGAAATAACACAGTTTCCTAACACTAAACCCGAAAAGTTTAGTTCATACTTGGCTTCTCACATTGACACAACCATTATTTACAGCATAGACAAGAAAGGCCACTATAAAGGGGCATTCATAAAGCACATGTAATCAAGCAAAGACCGGTGTGATGGATCGAATCTTTCTTCCGCAATAAATGCTCGGCTGCGGATAACTAAAACTTAAATCCGCATTCTAGGTTAGGCCGTTAAAACATGCTAAAACAAAAGCAAAGACAGAATGAGAATCTACCACGTTAGCCCAGCTCCATTTAGGCATATGTGTGGTGATTTTGGTTGGAGCCCTGTTTGCTTTGACATAACGAAAAATGCGGTTCAGAGCATGTTGAATTCTACTGGGCCGGACCGAATGAGATTGAGAGGCCACCTATTTAGTGTGTGTATGGAGGGGGTAGGGGGAGGCATCTTCTGGAAGCATCGATGTGATGCACTTGATGTCATCGGCAAAGATAATGAATGACCCTCGAGACTCATCCCTGCGTGAGACCCCCTTTCAAACCTATTGGACCGTGGAGAGCTCTCAACACACTCACGTGGCACCGCCGTTCTTGTAGAACTGACAAAAATATATTAAGAGGCATCCCATTGGCCCCATAATATAGAATCTACATGATACTATAAAGGAATGCGTGATTTTAGTCCTCCAAATAAAAAAAACATATCGTTTGTGAAGTGCTTTCCTCGAAGGAAATCCTCGCAGATAGCACTCTCCGGCCAGAGCAAAGGAGCCGAGTAGAATGGAACTTGCGAAAAATCCCTTTAGCATGAGACGGGTGACTTGGACTTTCCAGAAAATAAGCTTACTTAACAGTAACCAATTCTTCCATAACTTGTGCAATAAGAAAAGTAAAGAAATTCGGCGAAAACCACCGAGGGTAGAGTGCTCAGTCCCCAGTTTGCGAAAAGCAAGCATGGTTTAGATCGTGCCGAACAAAACCAACAAAAATATCAAATTTTGCTTACTGAGTTAGAGAAAGATGTACTATGGGATATTAACTGGACCAAAGACTTTACCCGAGCACGTAGCGATCGAGGAACGCAGCATGATTAACTAAAAAGGTTCGTTAAAGTGTTGTCCGCCTCTGAAGGTGAGGCCAATTCGATGGCCCTGAGTGAACGTGGGATGTGCTTTAAATGCTAGTGCAGCACCATCTCGGTAGGAGAATGGTAAGACAGTGTATGCAAAAGACCGCCACGGGCGCGTGGTGCGAAATTATAACCCCCTCATTCATGTATGCCTGGCACTCACTCATCGAAATTCATACAGTCAAATTCCCTGGGCGGCGCCTCTAGCACATATAGACATATCACTTTTCTCTTACTGGCCGTCTCTTACACTATTAACTAGATGATAGCGTGGAAATCTCCTAGGTTTTCGATGAATAGAAATCAAGCTCGTTTTGATGAGGGTGCCGTAAAAGAAATAAATGGCTTTATGAATTGCCCTAAACTCTGCAACTGACATAGGAAAGTAGGTCATTTTCTCGAATACGGGCCATCCTGTCCGATCCAAGAATCTCTGAGATAGATTCTCTAGGGATAGTAACCTAGCAAATATATTTGAACTGGAAAGTGGTTGCTCCGATGGAGGTTGCGATCACTTCCCTCCGAGTGTACATCTGGAGAGCAGAATGATAGGTCATACAAGAATAAGAAGTGGTTTTAGGATATCGATGTGTGAATTCAACCTCATATAGGACATCTATCTCCAATTCTTCGACTAGTTACGGACAGGCTAACCCTAGGATTAATTATGGGCTATATATCTTTCGGGTCCCCAAAAGAGAGGCAGAACCTCGGCAATCTTGTTACGATTAGGCGGATCTCCGTGCTATTGGAGTCAACTGAGAATAGAACATAGATATAAAGAACATAATACTGCCTATCAAAGTGGAGCTAGATTTCTATCGCCTAAAGGAGGGGAGTATAGAAAATCAGAGAAATAAAGAGACATCAGGTAAAAATTACGCATCCACCTGCTACCTCACAGCGATATCCCGTTCGGGTCTAAAATTCTTTATATTCAGGGAGGGTATGAGGTAGGGCACACACCATGGTTTCTTAGCGGTACGCTTAAAATGGGAAACGGAAGGAGATAAACTTTCCTAGATCTTCAAATTTTCCCGGATTCTACGTGAAGTCCTTTGCAGGAAATACTCTCAAGATCCTTTTAGAATGAAGTAAGGAGGCATTCTTCACAGACAAACCCATTAGGGGAATGGCTGTAAGCTGGTTCTTGACTTGCGAGTACCATCACTTTTTATTATTATTTTTTTACCGCGCCGATCTGGTGACCGCCTCCAAGGGCCTAAGTTATCGTAATTGGAGTTTCAGCCTATAACTAGGCTATTATAAAATTCCCTAAACCAAACTAAACAAAGAAAATAATTAAAGAAACAAAAACAAACAAAATTAAGAAACAGAACAAAGGCAAGAGGAAGGAGGAAGCGAGCTTCGGCGTCGGGGAAAGGAGCATCTCTCCCCGGCGGGCGAACTAGTCCTAAGCACTAGGGACAAGCGGTAGCTACCCAGCCCATCCTAGTACCGTGAAAGGTAACGTGCGCAAAGATCACCCAGACTGGCACATTCAACAAGAATGTGCCAAACAGTCTGGATGACAACGCAGCCGTCGCAGTAAGGCACAGGCGAACGCTGCATCAAATGGCGGTGCGTCTCACGGGTGCGCCCAATTCCAAGACGACAGGAAACGATTTAATACCATCGCGGCATTAGGGGATACTTCCATCAGGCGCATTGACACGCAATATAGGTTCCCCTCGGCCGTGTACAATTATAATGGCCTGCATAGGTTTGTTAAAATGTTTAATATTAGAATTGACAAATAATACATTAAAATATTATGACCTTAGAGAAATGAGTAATTAAACTCATTCTTTAACCTTAATCTTCTCCCTTTTACCTGTCCTTCACCTTTGACCTCTATCTACCCTTTCTTATCCATTTAGAATTAGTCTCGAGTAAATTGTAGGGTCTTTGGTGTTTTGCTTTTTAATTCAAGGCCGCTGGACACAACACTGAATCAACTCTGCGAAATGTAAATGACTAGCTTCATCGTCGATTGAAACAGGCCTGTGTTTCATTGTAGTAATTCTCAATCCATCGATAGACTTCGATCTTGTCTATCGTACTGTTCTTCTTCACCGACTATGAATTCTGAGTGTATCTAGAGCTGCCCTTGATTGGTTCCGTTCGTATCTATCATCTCGGACTGTTCTTACTCCATTGTCGTGGAATGGCCAGACTCTATATTTATATATACGTAGGTACTTTGGGGCTTGGGCCCAAAATTGGTTGAAGACCGTTAGCGAAAGGGAAAATGGTTTATTATTAACCTTGCGGGGTCTTTTTAAACAAATATTTGAGAGTGCAAGTTGGCCAAAGATTAACAGGTAGCTGGTTCCCGCTAGGGTTGCAAAAGAAAGACAATGACAAAAATATAACTTTACTAACAACAAAAGGATATATACGAGGGGCGGTCAATAAGTTTTGCGAATGGGTAGGGCGAAACAGAGGAAGGGGGATGGCTGTTTGTGAGAGTGTTAGGACAAGTTATGACAAGTCAGGACCTGCAGCCACACACTCCTGCCTCATCTATTTAAGAAGCAGTAGCTGATCGCAGATCGTCAGTCACAAATTTTTCAACAATGGAGAAGGTTGAGCACCGCGCAGTGATCAAATTTTTGACCAAGGAAAGCAAGAATGAAAAAGCGATCCATGAACGCATGGTTGCAGTGTAAACCGACACCGCCCCTTCCTTGCAGCCATTGCTCGCTGGAATAGAGTGTTTCGCCATGGTCGTGAGTTCCTTGAAGATGACCCCCGTCCAGGACGCCCGTCAGACGTCACCAACGAGGACAATGTGGCCCGTGTGGAGAGGATGACCATCAAAAATCGACGGGTGAAGGTCAAAGAAATCGAGCGAGAACTTGGAATATCACATAGAAGTGTTATCAACATCATCCACGTCTCTGCCCGTTGGGTCCCTAGAAACCTCACGCCCCATGATCAACTTCAACGTCGTCAAAGTCCACAAGGCCAGAGTTGCACAAGCTGCCCTGCGCGAGTGCCGATTCGAGGACCTCAACCATCCCCCTTACAGTTTAGATCTGGCCCCTAGCGACCTCTTTTTAGTCCGCTAGCTCAAGGCTGCACTGCGCGGATGCCGGCTTGGGGACGATGAAGATGTCCAGCTCGCCGTCCAGGAGTGGATTGAACAGCAGTCGGGAGATTTCTGGTTGTCGGGAATTTGAAGCCTCAGGGATAAGTGGCGCAAGTGCATTGAGGTCGAGGGTAGTTATATTTAAAAATAATAAAACACTTTTCCTCATATCTCGTTTCCTTATATCCTAATTGCAAAACTTATTTGACCGCCCCTCGTATATTTACATAGAAATTGGGTTTAAATGGAATGGTCACCCAGACGAGGTTAAAGATCCACACGCGATCAGGTAGGTTAATTAAGGGATTAAAGAGGCCAGATTCAGTTGGTGATTTAAAGGGGATTTTAAACTGGGGTGTTCACGCAAATAATGGAGCAATTGGATAAGCCAGATTTAAGATCGATCTGCAGGTGGCAACGGTTGCGATTACCTTATGTGCTCGTTGCCAAATTAGGACCAGTCGGGGTACGGTGAATGCAATGGAAGAAGTCTGTTTACCTCTGGCTTCATACGATGGAGCACTTGTCGCTTTCGGAGTTGGGATTCTTTGTCGGTCCTTGCCGATTGACTAGGGCAGACTTAACTGATGTCGAAGCTTGGCAATTAACTAAGGCAGAGTTTACGGATCGATTTAGCCTTCACTTGAATCGAAATCGCCGCTGGGTGGGGGAGGGAGAGAGTGTCCTTTAGCTCGTTCGTCGGAGTAGGTGGAAGTCTAACAGTTTTCCTCTCTAAACTCAGTCGAATCGTTATATAGGCGCGTAGTGAGGGGGTTTCAGACGCGCGTGCGATCTTGGGGAGAATTCGGCGATTCCTTCGGGGGAAGAGGGAATCTTGATAATGCTCCTTGTAATGTCCAACGGATTCTAATCTTTGAGCGGAAAGCCCGAATGATCGCGGAGAGGTGGCCGTGAGAGGTGGGGGGAGGGGGGTGGAGATAACATCGGTCCCTAGGCAAATATAGCTGGGTCGAGTGATAACAGCGTCGGTCGCCTCCTTGCCTAGGTTCAGCCATGCTTTCACCAGCTCCATGCGGTGATCTCCGGATCCACGTAGGTACAGAAGGGCACGTGGCCGCCATTTCACTTCATTCTGCTACACGCATGAAAGGATTCGGAATGCCTCTCGGCCAACTTTCTGTCTCCCTATATTAACTTTGTAGTTTGGCTTTGCTCTTTTTCGACAGTGATAAAATTATGGACAGCCCCTTTTTTTTAAAGCTCTCTCTGCTAATGCCTGAAAGTAATACCTCTGTTTTCTCTACAATCTTAGCCGAATTCGACCAACTTTTGATTACAATATTTTCGAAATTGCCAATAACGATTTCGTTCCCTCCCAGGAGGGTTAATCTCACTTATCACTAAATGCCACGCTTCATATGTTTGCAATATATTTTCTTACGTTTCGTTCCTCGTATTCGTCATTGATGAATATGCGATCATGCTGCTTTCTCGATCTTTGCTGCTTGGTTGCAAAATAATCTTTCTCCAGACCTACCCTCCTCCCCGGTGCCTTTGAACGTTCCTTGAATACTGAAGTCCTACCTCTTTTTTCACCTGTTTCATTAGTTGAAGTGGTCAGTAAAGGACTTTGGGCTTGAAGATCGCCATACAAAACTGAAGGTTTAATTGTATGGTATAGATTCAAACAATGAAAACATCCGATTAGGAAATTTAACTGAAAGAAATTCAATCTTTCTCTATGAATTCGCATTCAACTTAATGGTTGTTTGTGTGATATCATTTCCAAGCTCTACCATTCAATATCGTGGTACCAATGGGTTTTCTGAAACAGGTTAAGGTAAGCACAACCAGAAGAAGAAGAAGTTGTCTTTACATGGTCAAATTTTAAAGTGTGAATCATTACTTGCCCTCACTAGGAGCGTTTATCTTTGCTGGGGAAATACGAGTATATGGAGTGCTCATCTTTACTAGTAGTTTTGGGAAGTATTTATCCTTCACCTGATGAGTTTTAGGGTTCTTTTTTACTAGAGGTCGTAATGAGTGCTAGTCTTTACTGGGTTAATTTTGTGAGCCACATGTTTAGTAATGGTTGCAAAGAGTACTTCTATTTACTTAATGTTTTTTAAGGGTTTGTATCCGAGTTTCGCTGAAAACTTGATAAGGAAATGTATTCTATTCTATACTTTCTTTGAAAATGCTCTCAAACCCCACTTTTCCGCCCTCCAAGATGATTGTAGTGGGACTAGAGTAATGGTAGTCTCTGTACACACACCTAGTAGAGGCTTTAGACTCTAATGAGCCTGACTATACCCGTTCAGGTCTATCAAACTATATATAGTAATTATTGTCACCCTGTTTCGGTACTAGTACTTGTATTGACCCGCTTATATATTCCGCTTATTTTCCTTTCCTTTGCATTGAATAGTGATCAATAATTTCATTTTCTTCCTCATTCGAATAAATCCTGGTTATCGAAATGACTCCGAAAAGTACTAAAGAGATGCTTACCGTTCTGCCAGTCGATGGCAAAATTAAAGTAAACTCCCATCGTGTGGAGATCCATTACGCCAATGAGAAGCAAATATATTCCCATACACAAATCCGCTGTAGCTAAGTTCACCATAAGGAATTTGCTCACTGTCATCCTGAAACAGAGAATTAAATTGTCTTTAAAACGGTGTTTACCAAAAATACAAGAGCATCAAAAGAGCTTAAAACTCATCATCATGTTGTTGTTGCATTGTTTCAAGAAGCAGCTGACCTCTTGCTCCCTCAGACCGTTTTGGAGATTAAGTTCGAAAGCTGTAAGACCACTCCTGTTACCACAATTAAGTAGGGCCGCGACTTATTCGAGTCTGACCTTAGGGACCAGTTTAAAGTGGAATTAGTTTTACATTAACTCCAAATCAACAATCAAATATGTGAAAAGTCAGGTTTTGGAGTGAGTGGTTTCCTTAATCACTCCAAGAATAATAACAAAAAAGGTTAATGGGTTTCACCTTGTATACCCAGCCATTAGCTTTCATCTTTTAATTGAGAGAGAAAATTTCGAAGCAGAGTGGTTATTTTGGTAAGAAAAAGTAAAAATAAATATAAAAAATAAAATTATTAGGATAATCAGCAATTAATGGATATGGACAATACTAATCAGGTGGTCTGCAGAATTTTAATTTGGGATTTATTTGTTAAACAAACAAGTTTTGAAAGAAATGACTACGGCAGAAATTTCCTTTGGAATGGTTAAAATTAGGGATTTCCCGGATGACGATTACTTTATCTCTTTTCCTTTGGATTGTTTGATCTCATCTGAATTTAAGTATTGATTTACCAAAATTAATAGGGTTTTTTAAGAAATTATAGTGATGTACGAGGCTCGATAGTCATTTTCCAGGCGAATGAAATCACGGTGTTCAGATAGTGATCAAGCTCTTTTCGCCGTACAGATCATGCAGCCACTAAATGCCATATGTAGCAATGAGTCGGATAGTCAGGGAGGGTGAGGCTTATGGGGGAGAAATCCTTCAAGACTAAAGGCCTCCTCACTAAATACTAATAACTTATAACTTGTACCAATCTTTTTCACTGATAATTATAATTTAATCGTTATTTTTGAATGGGAAGTTGTTTCCTTTGGCCTTCTGATAATTGTGGATACCTAAATTTTTCCACTAAATTGCCTATCTATTTATTTAGTTAAGAAGCTTACCGCGCTCTTTCCCTATCTGTTGGGTCTATCCAGGCGTGGAAAAGGGCATAATCAGGAGCAAATCATGTCCTCTGGACGCTCTACCATTAAGCTACCAGGCACAGTGTCTGAAACCCACCCAAGGTGTCACCCTATAAAACCCAGCATCTTTCCAAGCTAGGAACTTCCAAGGTATTTTCATACTATATATATCTTCATACCGGCTCGTATTTTAAAGTCTCATTATTCATGTCACATACAAAGAAAGAGCAAATACAAGAGCATCTGACCGGCAATCAGCAAACCCGTGTTCGAGTCCAGGCCAGGAAAATTCAAACTTCTCCCCCCTGGCCTTATTTCTGCCTTCTCAGTATGGATTGCCTCCATTGTGCCATCCGTTGCTCTCTTTGATCCTTGTGTTCTTCCATTGTCCTTTCTCTTGGTTTAAAAAAAATTGTACTTTTTGTCTCATTGCTCATTTACGTTAAATTTCTATTTTATTTTACTTTTACTATATTGTTATGTAATGTATTCGAAATGTTTTTGAAAAGCAAAAAGTAAAAATGAAACGTGGTAAAAGCCCTGTGGTAGTTGATAGCACCCAACGAATTTGTATTTTCTCTTTATATATATATATATATATATATATATATATATATATATATATATATATATATATATAAGGGGGAAAATCAAACACGCTATTGATAAAAACATCTTTATTTATCTGGGTTTGAACGTTTCGAAGCAATAAAAAACTAAGATAGTAAAGGGTACAATCAATAGGCAGAATATTGGGTCATATTTCAGCTATAAGGACCGAATTCCATCCCCATGCTGGTCTTCTGTAATTTATAAATATAGTTGTGAATCTTGCGATTAATCTTATATCGGTTTAGAGATTAGGTCAATCCAGTGTCACGTGGGGCATCTTCGGGAAAGGTCGACCCGCAAGGGGTTGGATCTAAACAAACCAGGTCCCTCGCCCATACGAGATCAGATCAAAGTGAGCAAGTCTGGAAATTAGTCTAGATAATTTTAAAATACATACTCATAGCCCCCATTTCAACGAACTACGAATATTAGAATCACTTTACTTCCTAAAACTTAAACCTAATTTAAATTTATCAAACTGCTTCTAATCTTTATATTGTATCATGAATGATTGAAGTTTTATTCTTGCATTGTGCAGCTTATCCTAAATTGAACTATTCAATATTAGTATTTTATGAAAACTAGAAATATTAACCCTTTCCTATCTTAATTTTTCAGTGCCGATGATGAGGCTCAGTCCTCGAAATGTTCAAACCCATACAAATAAAGATGCTTTTATCAATAGCGATCTTGGTTTTTACCTTCATATTGGAAGAAGCTCAACAGTTCATGATATATATATATATATATATATATATATATATATATATATATATATATATATATATATATATATATACGAGGGGCGGTCAATAAGTTTGCAATTCGGATATCAGGAAATGAGATATGAGGAAAAGTGGCTTATTATTTTTCAATATAACTCCCCTCGACTTCAATGCACTTGCGCCACTTGTCCCTGAGGCTTCGAATTCCCGACAACCAGAAATCTCCCGACTGCTGTTCAATCCACTCCTGAACGGCGAGCTGGACGTCTTCATCTTCCGCAAACCGGCATCCTCGCAGTGCAGCCTTGAGCTGGCGGAATAAAAAGTAGTCGCTAGGGGCCAGCTCAAGACTGTAGGGGGGATGGTTGAGCTCCTCGAATCCGCACTCGCGCAGCGCAGCTTGTGCAACGCTGGATTTGTGGACAGGGGCATTGGCGTAATATTGGCCTGTGATGGTCCTTCCACGAGGCGCATAGTCCACCATCAACACTCCCTCAGAATCCTAGAAACTGGTGGCCATGATCTTCCCGGCTGAGGGTTGGGTCCGGAACTTGGTCTCGGGATCCCAGTGATAGACCCACGTTTCATTACCTGTTACTATGCGTGACTCGAATCCCACCGGGTCTTGGTTGTACAGGAGCAGCAGCTGCTCCAAACTTTGACGAGGTTTAAGTCGATCATGGGGCGTGAGGTTTCGTGAGGTTTCTAGGGACCCAACGGGCAGAGACCTTAGTCATGGCCAAATTGTCGTGGATGATGTTGATAACACTTCCATGTGATATTCCAAGTTCTCGTTCGATTTGTTCGACCTTTACCCATCGATTTTCGAGGATCATCCTCTCCACACGGGCCACATTGTCCTCGTTGGTCACATCTGACGGACTTCGTGGACGGGCTCATCTTCAAGGGACTCACGACCATGTCAGAACTCCCTATTCCAGCGAGCAATTGTTGCATAGGAAGGGGAGGTGTCGGTGTACACTGCAACCATGCGTTCATGGATCTCTCTTGCATTCTTGCTTTCCTTGGTCAAAAATTTGATCACTGCGTGGTGCTCAACCTTCTTCATTGTTGAAAAATTTGCGACTGACGATCTGCGATCAGCTACTGCTTCTTAAATAGACGAGGCAGGAGTGTGTGGCTGCAGGTCCTGACTTTTCATAACTTGTCATAACACCTCCACAAACAGCCATCTTCCTTCCTCTGTTTTGCCCTACCGATTCGCAAAACCTATTGACCGCCCCTCATATATATATATATATATATATATATATATATATATATATATATATATATATATATATATATATATATATATATATATATATATATATATATAACAAATATATACCTAGGAAAAAACTCATTCTTAAAGAAATTAGCTTTGATTTATATTCCTTTTTTTGCAATTTTCATTTTTATGGGAACCCAATGTGTTAATTTAATTATTGCGTTGATTTTGTATTAACATTATTTTATTTCTCTTCCTGTCTCCTTATCCCTCTCCTCTTCGTTTCAATTTACTTCTCATGTCTCTCCTAATCTCTCTCTTTAGACTATCGCTTTATCCCTTAATCGTTTTAACACTTTTGGCTTTTTTCATGACTCTTTCTTGCCTCTCGGTTTGACCTCGCTACTTGTCCTTGAGAATGAACTGAATAAAGTTCGAAAGTACTTGGAAGCACTTTTCATTTTTCCCGCGGGACATTGCATTCATTGCGAACCTCACGTTCTACTTTGTGAGTTATTCATTTCATATATATATATATATATATATATATATATATATATATATATATATATATATATATATATATATATATATATATATATATATATATATATATATAAATTGTGAGGTGACACAAATAACACTGGTCTGCGCTGTGTTCAAGTTCTAACGCATAATACCTGATTTTAGGCCACTTTTTCGCCCTGAATCCGAAAATCATGCTCATTTTATCTAATCAGATCAGTTTTTTGATATTTAAGCACATACCAGAAATTCCTATATTCTGATCTATTGGTAGGCGAATGTACACACAATAGTAAGTTTTGAACTGATTTATACACTGAAGATTTACAGAATGTTCTAATTGATACCAAAATGAATATAACATACAAAAGAGTTAATCATGGATAAATTTTCTCTTCAGGGACTTCTGATTGTGCCTAGCAGACACCAAATTCCCTTTCAGGCAACAGCGGTAGTCAGGCAAAAAATGACATCCCAACGCCCTTGGTAGCATTCCTCCATTACATGGATATCTTGGTGAAAGCGCTCACCCTGTTCTTTACTGAAGTCTCCATAATTCTCGGGAAAATATTCCAGGTGGGACCAAAGGAAGTGCATTTAAACTGACATGCCTCCCCCAAGTTTGCGGAAATTCTCCAATAACTTATCAACTGGCTTCTCATATTGAGGACATATGTGGTTGCCAAAGAACTTTGCAATGACTGACTTAAATGAAAAGCAGGTAGAGAGTTTGGCAGGATTTAGTGCTTCATCAAAACTGGTGTCCTTGAAATGCTCTCTTATTTAAGGAACATCAAATACACCTGACTTCAGTATTTCTATGCTGACTCGTGGAAACTTCTAACAGAGGTAAGCGGATCCTCTACTTTCCCTGTACATTGCCTTGGCAAAGTTATTCAGCAGGGGTAGAAGCAATATCTCGCTTGGTTTAACCAGAGGGTAAGAGAGAATATTATATGAACCGGGTTCCAATCATAGTCTTGATGGCCAGTCTAGTCGGCATAATGCTGGTGGTCGTCAGCCTGACTATCCCACAAGCACATAAAGCATAGATACTTTGTGTATTCACAGTGAAGGCCTATGATGCGTCCACCAGCTTTAAGATATCGACAGATCAGCCATTTGTTTTGAGAGCAGACAACATACGGTCCATGCTGTTACAGGTTTCTTTCATTGCAGCTTAGTGTCCAACAGGGATCGATAACAAACGCATTGCCGTTATTAAGAAGAACTGCCTTGAGACTTGTGTTAGGTGAGTCAATGAAAAGTCTCCATTCCATAGCATCATACTTCAGGCTCATTAAGTTGAGTAAGTCAGCAATGTTGTTACAGTAGATCAGTAAAGAGGCTTCATCAAACGTGAAAAATTTCCTAAATTCTTTCTTACGGTCCCGATAGCAGTAGAACGTTGTCCCTGGGGTCAGCATACATTTCTCTCGAAGACGTAAACCCAATAGCTGAGCAGATTATTTGGAAAGGTTCAGCTCTCGAGTCAGGTCGCTGAGTTCGGCTTGCATAAATGGCACCAGTTGGTCGCCCTTCTCTGGCTTGTAAGCATCAAATTCAGCTGTATCGGTTGTGACACTAGCTCAAAATTAGAGCGAGAACTCATGGCAAAATCAGGATCAGGAGCAGGAAGATCGGGGCCATGGGGGACTAGTTTTATAGTAGAATGAACATTGGGTATCGAACATGGTGCTTCTTCTTGCGATTGATGCCTTTCAAATTTGTCATGCAGAAGTAGCAGTCGGTGACGTGATCTTTGCCTTCCCTCCACATCATTGGAACACCATATGGCATACTATTTATTTTCTTATTTCTCCAGTCTAGTAAAACTTCAACACATGTTTTACAACAAAAAATGGTGAGCACGTGGCTTATCTTGGTCGCCTAGTTTCACTCCAAAGTAAGCATGATATGTATTTTTCACAAAAATATCAGTGATTTTTGCTTGACGGTCTGGAAGAGCGACATATCCGCAGATGTAACAAAACCTATTCGGCTGATTCTTACACGTAGGGTCCATTGTTATTCAAATCAAGATCTGAAAAGATGAATAAAATCGATGAATAAGATGTGACAAAACCAAAGTAATAAGCGATTGGATGATAGAGCTATTTTGGAATATACCTTTTAATATAATGGGTTGAGGAATAAGTTCTTGCGTTTTTATCAAATTTATTCATTACCATTAACAATTTTAGAAAAACTTCATTTTTAATTGATAACAATATGCAATTTAATCAATAATGCATTCTCCCTTGTTATTTACGACTTCTTCTCAACGTTCAACTAGTTTTTCGATGCCTCTGCAATAAAAATCTCTGGATTTTGACTCGAAGAATTCGTCTAACCAGGTTATTAATTCCACATCAGTGTTGAACAAAACGCTGCGCAAATTGTTAGAGAGCGATTCGAACAGATGGAAATCCGATGGAGCTAAGTCTGGTGAATATGGACGATGCAGCAGGATTTTTCAATTAAGAGTTTGGATGGCATCTTTTGCCATATTGGCAATGTGAGGATGAGCATTGTCGTGTTGCAGGATGACTCCATAACGTCGATGAGGTCGCTTTTCACGAATAGCTTCGGCGAGTCGATACATTTGTTGAACGTAGAGTTCTGCATTGACAATCTCATTGTTCGCAAGGAGCTCATAAAGAATAATGCCTTCACAATCCCACCACACACACAGCATCGTCTCTCATGGATGAGGTCCTTGCTTTAATGGCGGAAGTAGTTTTTCATTGGGGCTAAGCCATTGCTTTCGATGGTTCATGCTGACATAAACACACCACTTTTCGTCGCCAGTGATGATGCGGTGAAGAAATCTGTCCTTATACCCACAAGTAGCCTTGTGACGAGCAAACAAACCTGCGGCAATCGCGGAGCGTTCAAGTTTGTTGCTTTCTCTCAAAGCGTGCGGAACCCATGCACCGAGTTTTGAACTTTCCCCATTGAATGAAAGTGATTCACTACAGTTTTCTGATCACACGCCAATTTTACAGCCAATTCTCTAGTCGATTGACGAGGATTTTCATGAAGAAAGTCGTTCAATTGATCTTTATCCAACTTAATGGGGCGACCAGAACGTTCTTCGTCATTAAGATTGAAATGACTGTTTTTGAAACGTGAACACCACCATTGAGCTGTCCTTTCTGATAAAGCATTTTCTCCGTACACAGCACAAATATTGCGACGAGCTTTGGCTGCGTTGGCATTGTTCCCGTCTCGATTGAAAATGAATAACAAGTGTCGAAAGTGTGCCTTTCTTTCAACTTGACATTCCATTTTGAGGGTACAGAACAAAAATTAAATTAACACAACTTTTAAATAAACCGCAATGACTTATTACTCGCTTCAAGACGTAGCCTAAGACAGAGCCTAATAGTCTACGCTGTTAAGAGACGTAGCCTAACCTTAATTATTGTTTCTTAATATGTGCACAAATCACGTCAACAAAACTTAAATCAACACAACATTAAAAAAACCGCAAGAACTTATTCCTCAACCTAATAGATTGAGAATATCTTTAAAACCAAACCTAACCAAAGTAAACTAATTATATTCTTAAATTGAGTATCATAAAATAATTTTGAATAAATCAATTAAGAAACTATGACCTTTGAAAACAAAGTATTGAAACGCAAGCCAGTGAAATTGATCCCTTAAATTTTCAATATTTATGAAAACGATTTTTGTTCAAAGCTAGTATATTGGGGAAGGAGTAAAAGCTTAAATCATTAAACCAAGAATATATAAAGATATACAATACAAGCAAACTTCATTTATGCTTGGGTCTTTGTGATATTGATTGCTTTATGATTGTCTATGCACTCTTCGGCGATTTTGCTTATTTTACATCTCATTATCTAAAAAAAACTTAAATGTTAGCTAAAAAGTTTTGTCAAGAGTTCGCCAATGAGCAAAATGCAATTGCATTTTTACAAAGAAATAGCCTTTTAGATGAAGAAAATCAAGCTGCAGATTGTAATCGTTGCGGCGGGGAAATGGAGGAAATTCGAAGAAACCAGAGAAATGGTGAAATTCAGCCTACCCTACGCTGCAAGGCTCGCGGATGCCAAACTTTTCGTTCGATCCGCACTGGAAACGTTTTCTTCCATTATACTGATTTGAATAACAGAGTAAACTGCAATCTTTCTCTATGCAAAAGTTTAGAACTCATTTATTATTTTATTCAAGATCTCTCCTGTGATACTGTTCATCACTTGGCAGGTAGAGGTAAGGAAGCAATCATTGGTTGGTTCGATATGTGCCATGAAATTTGCTCAAATATTGTTTCCGTTAACAATCGTGGGGAAATGGTAGGCAATAAAGAAGAGCAAGTGAAAATTGATGAAGCGCGGTTTGCAGACGCCGTAAATACAAGTGAGGAAGATTACTGCAAGGAGAACATTTTCCAGAGTCAACTGATAGTGAAGCTGACGTATAAAAGATCCGTATCATGAAAAAAGAATTGATGGTCCATGGGTCTTGGGCTTGAAACAAGGTAACGATTGTCGCTAATTCTATGTATAATAAAGAAATCGGGAGACACTTGAACCCATTATTCTAAGGGAGGTTTCAGAAAATTCGGTTATTCATTCTGACGAATAACTCGCGTATTGTAACTTAAATCGTTTTAATAACCATCATTTAACTGTGAACAATTAACAGCATTACTTTGATCCAAATACTGGAGCAAACACTCAGTCAATTGAAAGAATCTGGCTGGATGCAAAGATTCTGATTTTAAAAAAAATAAAAGGAATCAGCAAAAACACATTTCAATCTCACCTTGATTATATTTGCTGGTGAATGATGAGAAAAAACAGCCAATATCTCTTTCTTGCTTTTATTGATGATGTAAGATCTATTCACCGATAAAATATGTAAAATAAATATGTAAAATAAATAAAAAGATATGTATTATTTATCCTATAATAAGCATAAATCGCATACCAAAATCCAGAATATGACTCTTGTAGATAACAGAGCTACGAAGATCGCATACCGACAGTTACCATTATTTTAGTCATTTCGTATTTAATGGCATAACCTTTGTTTGCAATAACATCACCAAGACGATTCTTATATGTAGATCTTAGCTTTTCGTAATCATTTCTTAAATTTATTCAGTATTTTACTACAAATGATGAATGGAGTTTGGTGATTGATTTGGCCATGAAAGGTAGTTTATTTTTCTCTACTTAAATTAATATTGAGCCAATTTGTCCGTGTGCTTAGGATCTTTGTTCTACTGAATTTATCCATAGATGTCGCCTGTTGAATGTTTTTGACCTTGGGACTAGCTTTTACCCCCCAGTACCTTTTGATACATGGCACCGTTCATTTTACTATCAAAGATATGGAATATTCCTGCGCCACGTGCAGTAAAGCCACCTTAAACCATGAAACTACATTTTCAGTGTTTCACTGTTGGGACGAAGGGCAGAGGGTCAAATGCAGTTCTTTCTGCCCTCCAAGCGTGACGAGTATTATTTTGTCCAAAAGTTATATTTTATTCTCATCTGACCATATAACATTGTTTAAAATTTCACTTTCCTTTTCAAGATGCTCTCTCACAAATTTTAAATGGTTCGTTACATGATTTTAATTAAGTGGAGTCATGCTGGGAGCGAAGATGCTCTCTCACAAATTTTAAATGGTTCGTTAAATGATTTTAATTAAGTGGAGTCATGCTGGGAGCGAAGGAATGGAGATTATTAAAATGGAGTTCTTTACTAATGGTTCTTTTACTCAATTTAATCCCTGACAACTCCGGATCGATATGTATATATTTTATAATAATCATTGGATTATTTTTTATCTTTTTAAGCATGTAACGTCGAGATCGATCGCTAATCTTGCGAGGTGCACTTGCTCTTATCAAGTGGGAAGTAATCCCATACTCGCGTTGCTTTCCAATTATATAACATACACTTCCAAAAGCCACTTCAACTCGCTCAGAAATCGTTCTATAGGATAATCCATCTGAATGAAGTTTAATTATTTTCTGTAAATAGCTTGAGGAACTTCAGTGACCTTCGGCATTGCTCAAAGAAAACGTCCTTCTTCTAAGAATTCTTATTATTTATTTAAATCTCTTTTATAGATGCATCAACCACATATGGATATGGATTCTTATCAATAAATGTTAATAATCTGCAGTTTACATCAGTTTCGTTTCTAGAAATTCCTCGAATCTTCAATCTTATCTTTTTTTTATTAATTAATATTTCTTTGTTAGAGTGATTAAATAATTTTGTCACCTGCTGAGATTTTTTATTAGCCATTAATGTTATTTGCAAAGAAAATCTGTCTTATGTGTATTAGTTCTGTTAAATATATGTTTACTGAATTTCATTTAGATTTATAACTACACCAAATCACGAAATATTGAAAATTTAACTGTGTAAATAGTGGTCACTTCATAAATATATATATATATATATATATATATATATATATATATATATATATATATATATATATATATATATATATATATATATATATATATTGAGGATAAATCCCAGAGCCACGAGAAACGGATGTAGCATCTTTTAATTTTTCACTACGTTTCGAAAACTACAAGTTTTCATCTTCAGGCTAGAATAAGTTTACAAAGTTAATATGCATAAAGAAAACTTGAAAAGGCCAACAAGACATTATTTTACAGGTGACCAATTACAGAATATCAGTAGAAAGTACTACAAGTTAAATTAAATATGACTTGGCAACAGTTAAATTTACTTTAAGACCGACTCAAAAATTAGTTCATAAATTTAAAGATTATTGCAGAAATTAATTACAAACTAAGAGAAATTGACTTGGCATTATTTAAAGATGATAAATTTAAACTTTTTTTTTTTTATTATTATTAAATTTTGTAAAGACTAACAGTTAAAAACATTTAATATAAAAACGGAAAATTTGGGTACTTACTAAAGCGGATCCATCCTAGAGAGTGAATGGTAGGTTTAACAAAGGGGCTAGTATATATATAGGTTACATTGACGGTTGGTTTATTAAAAGGCAAACCAACTAACAAACTGTAGTTAAAATTAGTTAATTAATAATGATATTGCACTTAAATCTTCATTGAGTGTAGGTTTGTAGTGTTTTATATATAGAGATTCGAGGGTTCTTAGGCAATGTTTGTTGTTGTTAAAGGCTAATACTTTAAAATTCTCAATAGAAATGTTAGTTTTACAGCTTATGGTGTGTTCCCTAATAGATGACTTTTCCTTTCTATTTAATATTTTGCTTGTACGCCAACTAATCCCCATATGAGCAGAGAACCTAGCTCCAAGAGACCTAACAGTGCTACCAATGTAAGAGGCTCCAGTACAACTGGGACATTTAAATAAATAGACATTATCACTGCGGAACTCCAAAGAGATAGGATCTTTACTGTTAAAGAAACTTCCTATCGATAGTTTGTTTATAAAAACTATTTTGGGGTTGATTTGGGGAAAATATCTTTTAAAAATAAATAGGAGTTTTCTTTTAAAAGTATCGTTTAAAAAACCCATCTTTGAAATTAGTAAATATATGGGCATTTTAGGAACTTCTATGCTAGGTTGAAGGGGGTCAATGAGATTATCAAATAGCTTTTTTAAAACTCTATCATATAGGTCAGAAGGAAATAAATTATTATTATAATACTTCCTAAGAAAAATAAATTCATTATGGATTGATTGGTAAGTGGATGATAGCGAGAAACTTCTATGTATTAAAGTTTTTACTGTGGATATTTTATAACTGAAATCACAAAAACTAAAGTAGTTCAAACCTAGTCCTGTGAATGTTTTTTTTCTGTAAATGGTTGTTTGAATCTTTCGTTGGTCATTATCTCGGTTGATTAAAAGGTCAAGAAAGGGCATCTTATCATTTGACTCGACTTCCATGGTGAATTTGATGTTAGGGTTTAAAGTGTTCAAAAAATTAAAGAAAAGTTGGCTATGTGCAGGATTATTAAAAACTGCCAAGGAATCATCAACAAAACGGCGGTAGAAGGAGGGTTTGTAATCTAAATTAGTGGAGAACATTTGATCTTCGAGATGTGTCATAAAAAAGTCAGCTGCAAGTGGTCCCATTGGAGAACCCATTGCAACACCATCGATCTGGCAGTAAACTTTATTATTAAACGTGAACCAAGATTCAGAAAGACTTAATTCCAGCGCTTTTTTTAATTGGCTTCGTGAAAATCCATGAAAAGTATTTTGGGAATGGAATACCTTATTTAATATTAAACTGATTGTATAGTTTAGGGGAATGTTAGTAAATAAAGATTCAACATCATAACTCACAATATATCCATCGTTAACTTTGCTGAGTAATTCCTCTTTAAACTTATAGGAGTTTTGTATGGAGAACTGATTTTTAGATAAAGGTGAAAGTATTTTAACAAGATATTTGGCCAGTTTGTATGATGGTAAAGAATAAGAGGCAAGTATGGGTCTCAAAGGGACTCCTTCTTTGTGAATTTTTAAAAGATATTTTCCCCAAATCAACCCCAAAATAGTTTTTATAAACAAACTATCGATAGGAAGTTTCTTTAACAGTAAAGATCCTATCTCTTTGGAGTTCCGCAGTGATAATGTCTATTTATTTAAATGTCCCAGTTGTACTGGAGCCTCTTACATTGGTAGCACTGTTAGGTCTCTTGGAGCTAGGTTCTCTGCTCATATGGGGATTAGTTGGCGTACAAGCAAAATATTAAATAGAAAGGAAAAGTCATCTATTAGGGAACACACCATAAGCTGTAAAACTAACATTTCTATTGAGAATTTTAAAGTATTAGCCTTTAACAACAACAAACATTGCCTAAGAACCCTCGAATCTCTATATATAAAACACTACAAACCTACACTCAATGAAGATTTAAGTGCAATATCATTATTAATTAACTAATTTTAACTACAGTTTGTTAGTTGGTTTGCCTTTTAATAAACCAACCGTCAATGTAACCTATATATATACTAGCCCCTTTGTTAAACCTACCATTCACTCTCTAGGATGGATCCGCTTTAGTAAGTACCCAAATTTTCCGTTTTTATATTAAATGTTTTTAACTGTTAGTCTTTACAAAATTTAATAATAATAAAAAAAAAAAAGTTTAAATTTATCATCTTTAAATAATGCCAAGTCAATTTCTCTTAGTTTGTAATTAATTTCTGCAATAATCTTTAAATTTATGAACTAATTTTTGAGTCGGTCTTAAAGTAAATTTAACTGTTGCCAAGTCATATTTAATTTAACTTGTAGTACTTTCTACTGATATTCTGTAATTGGTCACCTGTAAAATAATGTCTTGTTGGCCTTTTCAAGTTTTCTTTATGCATATTAACTTTGTAAACTTATTCTAGCCTGAAGATGAAAACTTGTAGTTTTCGAAACGTAGTGAAAAATTAAAAGATGCTACATCCGTTTCTCGTGGCTCTGGGATTTATCCTCAATATTAAATGCAGGCTTCACGGCCGAGCTTCATATGGATATATATATATATATATATATATATATATATATATATATATATATATATATATATGTATTTAAAGGCCCAAGAAAATAAAAATTGATAACACAACCCGGAAAAACAAAGGAGAATATCACGTGAACCAATAAAAGGTTAAGAAGGAAAATGGGAGATATAGAGTACGGGGAAATAGGATAAACTATTTTAACCGTTATATGAAAATAAATAAAGAAGTTTGATTTGAACCTATGTCATTAAGCGCTCATCGCTTATATGACCAAGACGCTGATCGCCAGGATGGTAGCTCAAATCCAACTTCTTTATTTATTTTCATATAACGGTTAAAATAGTTTGTCCTATTTTTCCGTTCTCTACATCTCCCATTTTCCTTCTTAAGCTTTTATTGGTTCATGTGATATTATTTTGTGTTTTTCCAGGTTGTGTTAGCCACTTTCATTTCCTTGGGCCTTTAAATACATCTAAAAATCACCGATGATGTGATTTTCAATTTATATATATATATATATATATATATATATATATATATATATATATATATATATATCTTAGCAAAAAGGTTGGGTTAGAAGCCCTGTAATGTATGAGAATGAATAATATTTTCAATATTATAGACATAATGTTTGTAATGCCCTATTTAGGTTAGGCAATTTTGGAGAAGGAGGATCGCAACCTGACATAGGATGAAAAGGGAGAATAGAGCAAAGAAAGGTGAAAATCAATGTGTGGAAGATATGGAGCGGTTAGTTATACAAACATTCTCACAATTTATATTATTAACAAGCTCAGGCTGGAATTCTTCGTGGTTGCCTCAAGTCAGGTTCCCTAAGCTCGTGTGGATGGAAGGCTTCTTGTAAGTTGAGTGCAGGCTGGCACTTGGCGTGGAGTAGAAAGAGTTGTGTGAATATCAATTGATGCGACTCTTCCGTGTGTCCGGATTAAGTAGGCCTAGAACGACGTAAGGAGGCCAGATTGCTAGAGGTCACTGGCTGCACCGGGACACTAAGCCATGATTAAAGTTAGATTTCAATCTATAAAGAATGTTTGAATACGATCCTCTTCACATATATATATATATATATATATATATATATATATATATATATATATATATATATATATATATATATATATATAGAAGCAGGAAAAGAAGAGGAAGTACTGAATATAACAAATATTGCCAACGTTTCGGGCTCTGAACCCATCTTCTAGCCTAGAATATTAAAGATCTATATAAGAACAATTGCTTAACAATTATTAGAACAATGATAATTAACGGCTTTAGGCTAAAAATGTACTAGGATGTAAAAGCAAAAAAAAGATCAAAATGCAATATATTAAGTTAAAAAATAAATAAATTCAAACGAAATTAATAAGGGTACAATTGGAAGAAAAGGAAAACCTCAATAAATACATTAAAATTTGTTATCTGATTCGGAGAAAGCTGTGAACTAAATGAATGAATGAAATATTAAAAGTATACTACCAGGAAATATATTATTAGTATTAGTTGGTTCTATGACCTATGCAGTTGGTTGGTCGAAAAAAACAACAAAAAATGTTAGCTAGTTGGTTGTTTAAGTGGTAATTAATTAATGGTAACTAGTACAAAAAAAATCAAACGAAATTAATCAGGCGATATATAACGGTGTGGAAGTAGAGTCCTTATTTAATTGAAGCTGATTGTATTTAATTAAAAGGGACTCAATTATGAGAAGGTCTGATATAGATTTTGATGCGGATAATATTTTAAATTGATTATAATCTATAGGTATTTTACATGAACAGGAATGAGATCGGACAACAGAGTTTTCTTTTACGGAGAGATCCATTCCTGTTCTGTAACTGATCCCACGGTGAGCATCAATGCGAACCTTTAGAAGACGTTCCGTACATCCAATGTACGTTCCCAAAGAACATTTAGGACAAGTATATTTATATATGTACTATTCCGGAGTGCAAAATGCTAGGGATGTGGTCCTTTACAGTGAACAAAGAACTAATTTTTAAGTGGTTTACAAAAATTGGCGTGAAATTAATCTCTACTTAATCTCTACTTCTCGTTCTCTCCCTCTAACTCTACTTCTCTCTCTGTCCACCACTCTCTCATACCCTACCTTTCTCTCCTTCTCTCTTTACTTCGCTCTCTAATTCTAGCTCTCTTTATCTCTCTCTTTCCTCTACATCTCTCTTCCTTTAACTCTATTATCTCTCGCTGTTTCGCTGCAAATATTTCTCTCCATCTACCTCTTTACCTATCTTTACATAACCACTACCTCACCATCTCTACTACTCTCATTCTTCCTCTCTGTCTCTCTTCAACTCTCCAACTACCTATATCTCGAATTTTAATAATTTATCTCTCCCTTTATTTCACTCTCGAACTTTATACCTCTTATTCCACTTCTCTCCAGGTCTTCGTGCTGGACTGACTGACGCGAGGCTAGAAGTGTGCGAGGCTGTTGAAGACTCGTGGAACAGTTTCAAAACCACATTCATGAGTCTTCAATCACGTTTCATCTCTCAGAAATGCCTCCATCGGTCTTCTGTTCAACCAAAGTGGTTTAATTGAGAAATCGGCCAACTGCTTTGGGAGAAGAGAAATGTGTACCGGCAATCGAAGATCTCGGGTGACTTTGACGAGTACCGGAGGCTAGCCAGGAGAGTGAAGTCATGCATAAGGGCGGCTAAGTGGTCTGAGGAACTCCGAGTGGCGAGGCTTTATAAAGAGAATCCCAAGGAGTTTTTTGGATATGTAAGCAACCGTAAACCAATCCGTCGAACGATTGGCCCTTTGAGAAATGAGGAGGGGGCATTAAAGCACTTAGATGCAGAAAATGCTATCTTTTCAATGACTACTTCTCTTCAGTGTTTACTGAAAAGTGTGGTCCCATCAGCCAGCCAACGGATTCCTACTCGGTGGAAAAGCTGGAGAATA
Source organism: Ceratothoa steindachneri (assembly GCA_963969495.1). Lineage (NCBI taxonomy): Eukaryota > Metazoa > Arthropoda > Malacostraca > Isopoda > Cymothoidae > Ceratothoa > Ceratothoa steindachneri. The sequence goes on from OZ018326.1 coordinate 110,368,833, forward strand.
TGGACTTCACCTAAGGAGAAATATAAAGGAAGATCACTGACCTAATGACGAATAAGTCACCTGGCCCGGATGGGTTTCTACCTTAAGTGTTGAAAGAAGTGCACGATCAAGTGTCACGACACCTAAGCGCAATCTTCAACATATCAATCCAGACCAAATGCGTTCCTAGAGACTGGCGTGAAGCGGAGGTGACTTCTATATTCAAGAAAGGAGACCGTAGCCAACCGTCGAACTACCGACCCATCAGTCTGACTTCGATAGTCGGTAAACTCATGGAAAGCATTATGGTCAACGAAATGACGTAGCATTTAGTCAAAGCTGCTACTGAGGAGTTCCCAGTACGGCTTCTGAAGGCAACGGTCATGCCTGACGAATCTTGTGGAATTCTTCCTCTTCGTCATCAGTGAGCACGATCGGGACAAGGCGGTGGATGTGGTCTACTTAGATTTTCAGAAAGCCTTTGATAAGGTACCACATCACCGCCTTCTCCAGAAAGTGCGAGCGCTGGGCATAGACGGAGAAGTAGCCGGCTGGATAGATAGATGGCTAAGTGACACATGGCAACGAGTAGTGGTGAATGGACAGGCCTCTGATTGGGCACCAGTATCTAGAGGTGTCCCTTAAGGTTCCTTCCTGGGACCACTACTGTTTATTATCTATGTCAACGACATGGACGGTGACAAGGTTGCCAAGATTCCTAAATTTAACGACGATCCTAAGCTTGGTATGAACGTTGCAAAGGATGGAAATACTGCCCGCCTACAAGATGATCTTGGAAAGATTGGGGAGTAGTCTGATACGTGGCAAATGCCTTTCAACGTAAACAAATGCAAAGTGATGCATATCGGCCACCGAAATCCCCAATCACCCTATATCCTTAAGGGCACTGCTCTTGAATCCACCGACACTGAGAAGGACTTGGGTGTAAATCTCACTAGTGACCTCAAGTTTTCGAAACAGTGTATTGAGGTGGAGAAGAAAGCCCAAAGGATGATAGGGTATATAAATCGCCAGTTTGGATATCGGAACCAGGAGATTGTACTGTGTCTGTACAACTCCTTCGTCCGACCGCACCTGGAGTATGCCGTACAATTTTGGAGTCCTTCATTTCGAAAGTACATCGCGAGATTGGAACTCGTACAAGCCAGGGCAACGAAACTGATTCCCTCTATCAGACATAAAAGTTATGAAGATAGATTAAGAGATTTAGATATGTTCTCGCTGAAGACACGGAGACTACGTGGTCAGCTTATCGAAGTGTTTAAAATACTTCGAGGCTTCGACAGACTGGACTGCGGGGATATTTTCTAGCTCAGTGAGGGGTATACAAGGAATCACGGCTACAAACTTGAACTGAAGTGATACGACCGTGATCTGTGTGGCAAATTCTTCCCATACAGTATCTGGGCTAGTTAGAACGCACTTCCAACGGAAGTTGTGAACAATGAATCTGTAGACCAATTCAAGTCAAGACTAAATAAAGTCTTGCGAAATCACCGTTAAGATCCTCGCGAATGATCTTCGAGGTTGCCAACGGACACCTTCGAAGATTGCGCCAAAAGTACCCTCCTTGTATGAACTGTAAGGCCTTCTACGGTAATTACTTTCTTTGTAGCTTTCCTTGTAGCTCTCTCTCTCTCTCTCTCTCTCTCTCTCTCTCTCTCTCTCTCTCTCTATATATATATATATATATATATATATATATATATATATATATACTGTATATTCATCTCTACCACTCTCTCTTTCTCTCACTAGCTCTCAACCTCTACAAATCTTGCTCTACCTCTACCTCTCCTCACTTTTCTTCTCTCCTTCTATATTTACACCATTTCTTTACTCTTTTAAACCTTTATCTATATTTAGCAAAATATTTCTCTCTCTCTCTCTCTCCCTAACTTTATCTTTTCTTCTCTCTCTCCCTATATCTCCTTTACTATCTGTCACTTTCTCTCTCTAGCTCTGTTTTCATAACTAGCTTTCTCTACAGATTTTTAATTCATTTTCTCTCTAACACTCTCTCATTCTCTTTTCATTTAGCTCTTTCTCTCCCTCTAACTCTTTTTATCTCTCTCTACCTCGCACTTTTCCAGAATATATCTTTTCTTCTTCTACTGCGCTCCTACTTCATTCTCGCATTCTATCTCTCTAGATACCTATACCTCTCTCTCTCCTCTAATTTTCTCTACCTATAGTTGTCTCTACTTCTGCCTATTTATTACACCCTACCTTTATTTTCATTTAGCTCTTTCTCATTTCCTTTCCTGTAATCTCACTTTTCACAGTCTACTTCTCTCTCTTTGTCTACCTTTCTCTACTTCCCTCCCTAGATCTCTCCCTTATAGCTCTTTATCCCTGCCTCTTCTGTTCAACCAAAGTGGTTTAATCGAGAAATCGGAAAACTGCTTAGAGACAAGAGAAATTCGTACCGGCGATCGAAGATCTCGGGTGCCTTTGACGAGTACCGGAGGCTAGCCAGAAGAGTGAAGTCCAGCATAAGGGCGGCTAAGCGGTCTGAGGAACTCTGAGTGGCGAGACTCTGTAAGGAGAATCCCAAAGAGTTCTTCTGCTATGTAAATAGCCGTAAACCAATCCATCGTAGGATTGGGCCCTTAGTGGACGAGGAGGGTGCATTAACTCACTTAGATGTAGAAAATGCTAACCTGCTCAATGACTACTCCTCAGTGTTTACTGAAGAGTGTGGTCCCATCTCCCAGCCAAGGAATTCCTACTCTGGGGAATAGCTATCCGAAGGAGAAATAAAGAAAAAGATCACTGACCTAAAGACGAATAATTCCCCTGGACCGGACGGGTTTCTATCCAAGGTGTTGAAGGAAATGTGCAATGAAGTATCACGACATCTGTGCGCTATCTTTAACATGTCAATCCGTAGCGAATGCGTTCTTAGAGACTGGCGTGAGGCAGAGGTGACTCGATCTTCAAGAAAGGAGACCCCAGCCATCAGTCAAACCACCGATCCATCAGTTTGACTTCGATAGTTGGTAAACTCATGGAAAGGATGATAGTGGACAAGATAACGTCTTATTTAGAGTTAAACCTGCGACTGAAGAGTTCCCAGCACGGCTTCCGAAAGCAATGGTCATGCATGACGAACCTTGTGGAATTCTTCCACTTCGTGTTCACTGAGCATGATCGGGATAAAGCGATGGATGTTGTGTACCTGGAGTTTCAAAAGGCCTTTGCCAAGGTACCACACCGCCGCCTTCTCCGGAAAGTGCGTGCGCACGGCATAGACGGCAAGGTAGCAGGTTGGATAGATAGCTGGCTAAGTGACAGACGGCAACGAGTAGTGGTGAATGGACAGGCTTCTGAATGGGCACCCGTATCTAGCGGTGTCCCTCAAGGTTCCTTCCTGGGACCACTACTGTTTATTATCTATGTCAACGACATGGACGGTGACATGGTTGCCAAAATCTCTAAATTTTCCGACAAAACCAAGCTTGGTATCAATGTGGAAAAGGAGGGGAACACTGCCCGCCTCCAAGAGGAGCTTCAAAGGATTGCGGAGTGGTCAGATACGTGGCAAATGCCTTTTAACGTAAACAAATGCAAAGTGATGCATATCGGACACCGAAATCCCCAATCTCCCTATATCTTTAAGGGCACTGCTCTTGAATCCACTGACACTGAGAAGGACTTGGGTGTAACTATCACTAGCGACCTCAAGTTCTAGAAACAGTGCATTGAGGTGGAAAAAGGCCCAAAGGATGCTAGGCTATATTAAGCGCCAGGAGGGTTATCGGAACCAGGAGATTGTACTGTGCCTGTACAACTCACTTGTCCAACCGCACCTGGAGTATGCCGTACAATTTTGGAGTCCTTCATTGCGAAAGGACATCGCGAGATTGGAACGAGTACAAGCCAGGGCAACCAAGCTGATTCATTCTATTCGACATAAAAGTTATGAGGATAGACTAAGGGAATTAGATCTGTTCTCGCTGGAAACCCGTAGACTGCGTGGTCAGCTTATCGAAGTCTTCAAAATACTTCGAGGGTTCGACAATGTTGACTACCGGGATATTTTCACACTGAGTGAGAACAGAACGCGCAATCACGGCTTCAAACTTAAACTGAAGCGTTACAACCGCAATCTGTGGGGAAATTTTTTCACTTACAGTATCTGCGGTATGTGAAACGCACTTCCAGTGGAAGTTTTCAACAGTGAATCTGTTGACCAGTTCAAGTCAAGACTAGACAAGGTCTTGAAAAGTGGCCGTTTAGGGACGCGAAACAATTGAGCAGCCATGTGCCCGCTTGATTGCTAGTCCAAAGGTACCCTTCTTGAATGGACCGTAAGGTCTCTTAGGGTACCTTCTTTCCTTGTTGTTACTACTTGTTGTTCTTTATCTAATTTCACTCCCTTTCTCCCTCTATCTATCATCTCCCTCTTTTCTCTTTCCTTCCACTCTCTCCTCTTTATCCCTCTATCTGTTTCTCTTGTTCTCTCTTTTCGTTCCATAACTCTCTTCCTTCAACCCCTCTTTCATTTTTTTCTTTAGTGCTCCGTTTTTTCCTCTATCTGACATCTCTCTTTTTTCTCTTTCTCCTACATTTCCTCCTCCTAACCTTTCTTGTTACCCCCCTTCTTTTTCTCTTTATATATAAAAGCTCCATTTCTCCAACTATCCATTATCTCTGTTTCTCATTCTCCCTGGCCCGGATGAGTTTCTACCTGAGGTGTTGAAAGAAGTACGCGATCAAGTGTCACGACACCTGAGCGCAATCTTCAACATGTCAATCCAGACCCAATGCGTTCCTAGAGACTGGCGTAAAGCGGAGGTGACTCCTATATTCAAGAAAGGAGACCGTAACCAACCGTCAAACTACCGACCTATCAGTCTGACTTCGATAGTCGGTTAACTCTCGCAAACTCTACCTCTCTCTTTTATGTATCACTATTTACTCTCCCGCTCCCTTTTTACTCTACCCCCTTTTTTTCTCTCGTTCTCTCTCTTTTTTCCTCTCTGTTTCTCCCTCTATGCGTGTGTATATCTGTGTAGATTGGTAGTGTAACTGTAACTATGTTTATGTGTATATGGATTAAAGATGTACACCTACATATATCCCTCAATTTATCCATTTCTCTCTCTCTCAGCTCTCGAAATCGACTCACGGGATAATGAGTGAGTTTGACAGAAGTCGAGCGTTGGACATACTTTATTCCAATTTCCAAAAGGATTTCGATAAAAGCCCCCACCGCCGACTAATGGCGAAAGTACGTGCCCTGGGAATAAGAGGAAAAGTCGAAAAATGGTTAGAAAGTTGGTTGTCGGACAGGCGACAGAGGGCTACCATCGCAGGCCACACCTCTCGGTGGTCGTCAGTAACGAGCGGAGTCCCTCAGGGTTCCGTGCTAGGCCCTTTGGTATTCATCATCTACATCAACGATATAGATAAAGGACTGGCGAGTCGTTTAGCAAAATTTGCCGACAACACAAAACTAGGAGCTAACGTAGCGAGTCCCGAAAACATTGAGATGTTAAGGGGTGACCTACGCATGATCGGCGAGAACTCTATTTCTCTCTTTTCTCTCTCCTTCTCTCTGATCTAAATTTTTCTCTGGTTTCTTTTTCTATATCTTTGGTTTCTCCTTTACTCTCTCCTTTGTCCTCTCTGGTTCTTTCTCCTCTAACTTCCCATTTACTCAACTCATCTCAATATCTAACAAAAAGTAGAGCTATCATATCTCTCTGTATAAATGTATGCTTCGGTATATCTGTGTATCACCCCTACTAACAACCCTCATCTATCCTTATCTAGCATCTCTTTGCTAGTAACAAGTAAGGACGTGGCGGCTAAATCATGCACCAGAAGAGAGGCTTTGGAACCTCTATAAATAACACCATTTGACGCTCACATGTTGAGAGAGACTGAGACGGAGGAGTCTCAGGGCGACAGGGGACGGAATAATGTGGTGAGGCTAGTATGCTCTAAAAAGCCCACCACTAATGCATAATACCTGACGAGCCCCTGTGTCCGTCCTTTGACGATTTAGGCTGGGCTGTTACTGGTCACAACTTTGCCAGCAAGTTGGCTGCCAGGCTAACTGAAAGGTTTCCAGCTAGGCCACTAGTCATGGCAAGATATCCATTAAATGCCTGGCCGCTCGGTCGGGCCTAGTACAGCCACGACCTTGGCTTTCCTCCTCCTATCACTTCTGGCGAGAAGCCAGTGAGAAATCACTTGTGGCTGCGGCCCGTAAGCTGGGCCACTTTTAGGACCGTCTAGCCTATGGGGAAACTATTTCTGCTGGGGCGGCAGGCGAATGGGGAGGTATGCTAGGGATAGGCTGAAGAGACCCGCGGGGTAGGCTCATGCGGCCAGTGCGAGACCCAGCAGTGGTCAGCATTAAACTTTTCCCTCTCATTTTAGTGGTCATAAGCATCGAAAATATTAGCGCGCGCCTAGTCAGTTGACAAAAGCAAAAAAGTAAATAGAGAAAAATGCCTGGTGCTTAACAATTAAAAACTGAACATCCTATGTGAGGAGGCATTCGTTGGTTAATAGATTTTAAAGAGGGAAACTTTAAGAACATCACTTGTCAGAGCGTCTGCAAGTTCTGCGACATAGAATTGGTAATGGAGAGGAAGATGAGAGAAGCGGAAGAACGTCACTACCGCGAACTGGCCGTCGTGAGAAATCAACTTGGTCAATTCGAAGAAAACTGCATTGTAGAATTGACTAACCTGAGGCATCAGGTGGGCCAACTTCAAGAGGCAGTTGACGAACTCAGGAGACGTGTCATCTCCAGGTTACCTCCAGGGAATGGGAACGAGACTAGAGGAACTGTTGTAGTGGACAGTATTGCCGCAGACACGATGCAAGAGAGCAGTACCGCCCAATCCGGACAAAGAGCTCGCGGAAAAGACCAGGAAAGGACTAAAAGAAGGGGCCGAAGAACAGAGACAAGTTATTTTGAAGGGGTTATATCCGCGGCAACGCTCGAGACGGCGGGAACTCCTGTGTCGGGCGCAGCTCGAACGAACCCACAGAATATCGCGAACGATAACATTGAAGCTGCAGGTGCTCCCATTTAAGCTGCTGCAGTAAATCTTCAGACAAATTTGAAGAAAAAGAAACGAAAAAGAAAGAAGAAAAGGCAGATAGTAGCTGCGATGAGAACACCAGTGAGCAACAGTGAATCAACGGAGACGAGCACATCGACACCGGCAGTAGAGGGTTGACTGGAGGTTAGGAGTGCGAGCTCAAACGAAAGATAGTTTCAGGGAGTAAGAAGGAAAAAGAAAAGTGTTAAGAAGAAGAAGAAGCAGAGGACGACGTTCCCTGCCGCAAAGGACCCTTTGGGAAGCCTAATTCGCTTTTCCGTCCTGTCGGACGAGGGCGCACAATGCGTAGTGGTAGGAGACATGCAGCTACGAGGCCTAGGGTACCACTTGGGTGGGTGGAAGTGCCGCAGATGAGAAGTACGATGTTTTCCCGGGATGGATAACGAGGTGCTACAAGACGAAGTTAGGAATGTACGGAATTTCTCCGGGAGCTCCGTACTTGCCTCAATGGTCAGTGGAAACGACCTTTTTCTTAGAGGAGGTGAGTTGGGCTAACGGAACATATAGTCCAGAAATCGATGAAGATTGCAGAGGATCTTCTCTCAAAGACGAGCAAGGCCATGCTGGCGGGGATGCTACCCAGGAAGTTTGTTGCAGCGCACGTAAGTAGCAAACATTGACATTAACGAACGTCTAGGTCACCTTTGTGCCTTGACAGGAGTTAAGTTTGTAGACCCGGTCGACTTGTTCTTTGGACAAGACGACCTATCCATGGAGGACGGGGAACACGTAAAAGACCGAGGAAGGAGGTTTCTGGCCTAATTAATTGACAGAAATGCCTTCTGGTTGTTGAAGGATGCGCGGGACGAGCCAAGCGGCAACTCGACGGGTACCACGAGAAAGAGACTCAAGACGAGCCGCAAGAGCAAGTTAATGCGGGACATTCTACTGCAAGAAGCCCTGATGCACCACACCTGAGAGTAATGGAAGCCCTGCCGGTTACGAAGAACCGGTCCCAGGTGGAAAAAATGTAGGCAATTCGGAGGAAGCTCATGGTAATACGTCTCTTTCTGAGAACAACACTCCATCCGAGTGGTCGGGAAAAGCTTTAGCGGAGGGAGCGTGCAGATTAGCCAACGTTCCCTAAAGGTTTTATTTTTTAACGCGAGGTCGATACGGAACAAGTGCGACGAACTTGTGGTTGTATTGGCCTCCGATAACCGAATAGATATCGTCGCGATCGTAGAAATGTGGATCCATACTGACAAGCGAGATTTTGAGGGTGAGTTTGCGATCCCCTGTTATACAATGTTCCTCCGTGACCGACTTTGTCGAAAGGGCGGCGGAGTTATGGTATACACCCGGCACTTTACCCATGCTGTCGAATGCAGTGCGAGATCTGTCCAGAGATTTTAGGGCTAGACAAAGATTGTACCAGCTCCTCCTATCAAATAGTGCTGGTTTACAGGTCGCAAAGAGAGTCAGAAGAGTTAGACTTAAGCTTGTACGCAAAGCTCACCAACCTGATAAATAGTCGCACGAGTTTGGTTATTGGTAACTTCAACTGCCGTGAGACTGACTGGTAGAACTGGACAGGCGATGCGGAAGGGAGAAGATTGGTTAAGTTCGTTCAAGATTACCTCCTGACATAATGGGTAGAGGAGCCAACGAGGGGTAAGAACATATTAGAATTAGTGTTTACCACCGAGGACGACATGGTATCCGGACTCAGCGTGGGAGAGTGTCTGGGTGGGAGCGATCACCGCACAGTCACGTTTTCCGTCCACATTACATGTGAGAGACGCTCTCACGTCTCTATCTTTAAACTCAACTTCCGACGCACGACTTTTGTGAGTTTTCAGGATGCGATAGCTCGGCTTAGGCCCACAACAGGAGAAGGCGCCTTGGACAAATGGTTGGCGTTTAAAGAAAGTTTTATGACCTAACAGTCTGCGTTTGTCCCCAGCAGAAGGAGGAGCAGCAATCCTCTCCAACCGAGATGGCTCAATCGAGGAATCGGGGCAGTGATAAGGAATACGATAACTGCCTACAATAGCTGGAAATCCAACTGTAATGAAGAAAGGCTTCTTCAATACAGGAGAAAGTGTAGGGGAGTTAAAGCACTGGTACGCAGAGCTAAGCACAGCGAGGGAGTTCAGGTTGCCTCCATATGTAAAGAGGCCTCGAAAGAATTCTTCCTACATGCCGATAGCCGCAAGCCGATTCGCCAAAGCATAGGACCACTGATATATGGCAATGGCGTGTTACAGAAGTCAGAACCAAACATCGCCAACGTGTTGAACGGCTACTTTGCCTCCGTATTTACGCGGGAAGTTGACAGTACATCTCCGAAGCCGGGGGTTCATCTCGAAGAGGGTGAAAACCTATGCGAAATAATCTTAGAGAGAAAGGAAGTAGTAGCCAGACTAGGAGACCTTAACCCGTATAAGTCTCCAGGTCCAGATGGCTTTCTTCCTAGAGTCCGCCGAGAAGTTACTTAAGAGGTCGCTCCACACCTCACCACCATTTTCAACAAATCTTTGGAAACTGGAGAGGTGCCGGAAGACTGGAGAATAACAGACGTAACCCCCATCTATAAGAGGGGGGGGGGGCGAATGCCCGGGTAATTACTAACAAACTACTCGAAGGAATAATCGCCCGACGTATATTGCAGCACATAGAGTCGCAGATCCTAATCTTGGTTTTCCAGCACGGATTTCGCAAGAACCGTTCATGTCTTACTAATCTACTGGAATTTTTCCACGGTATTTTGGGTGAGCATGGCCGTAGTCAAGCTGTGGATATCTTATATGCGGGACATTCTACTTTCAAAAGCTTTCAATAAGGTACCACACCGCAGGTTGATAAATAAAGTCTGCGCCATTGGCATTGCCGGAAAGGTAGCCGAATGGATAGAAAACTGGCTCTCGGGACGGAGGCAACGAGTAAAGATCAACGGGATAGCCTCGCAATGGACGCCAGTCAGTAGTGGGGTGCCCCAAGGCTTGGGCCTCTATTGTTCATCGTCTACATCAATGATATAGAGGAAGAACTACTATGCTCGATAGCCAAGTTCGCCGACGATAGCAAGCTAGGAGGTAGTGTGAGCTCGCAAGAAGGGGTAGAACGCCTGCGAAATAGCCTTCTCAGGATAGGCGAGTGGTCAGAGAGGTGGCAGATGCCATTTAACCTTGACAAGTGCAAGCTAATGCACATCGGCCATGCTAACCCTCGGGAAAACTACTCCTTGCTAGGCAAACAACTAGATACCACTCACCTTGAGAAAGGTTTAGGCGTGCTAATCAGCAGTGATCTAATGTTCCCCAGGCAGTGCCTCCATGTGGAAAAGAGGGCCCAGCAAATGTTGTGGTACATAAAGAGGCATTTTCGCTTCCGAAATAAGCAGATTGTTCTCGCCTTGTACAACTCTCTCTAGTCTGCTGACACCTCGAATACGCCGTACAATTCTGGTCCCCAACCTTGAGTAAGGGCATTGAACGGCTGGAAAGGGTATAGGCTAGAGCCCCCAAATTAATCTCCTCCCTTAGACATAAAATTTATCCGCATAGGCTACGAGAACTGGGGATGTTGTCCTTGGAGACGCACCGGTTAAGGGGCCAGCTGATTGAAACTTTTAAGATAACGCGAGGAGTTGAAAACGTAGATCACAGGAGGCTGTTCACGTCGAACGCAAATGCTACACGAAACCACGGTTACAAATTGGAATTACCGCAATTCCATTCTAGCATTTGCGAAAACTTCTTCTCGTACAAAATCTGCGGAACGTGGAACCGTCTACTGCCAGAAGTGGTGAACAGTTCATATCTCGACTTGACAAGATAATCCTCACCCTAACCTAGATGGTACCACCTTAGTATAGATTATAGAGCTGAGTAAAGTAGATAGGTTTCAACTTTTAAAAAAAAATTCCTGTTTGTGTTTTCCTTTTCAGCACATTCAGGTATCGTTTCAGCTTTCTGGCCCGTAATTGCGGGTGGGAGAGGTGGGCGGGGAGAGCCTTCATCTATGCTATACTTTCTCTTATGCTATAGGTTAGGGCTATCCCAAATAGTACCTCCACGGTATGGTGAGCAATGTCCTTCGAGGTACTATTATTCCTTGTGACTCCTTGTTACTCCTTGTGACTCTCCTTCTTTTTCAATTCTCGTCCCATTACAATTCCTTTTATCTTATTTGCCACAATCTTAACCTTTCTGCTTGATTGTCGTGTTAAATAATGTCTACATAATTAAGACATATTTATATTTTGTTTTAAGTATGTCTATCATTAACACCATGTACGGTTTCTATATATTCTCTCTTCGCCATTTAACTGAACAGGCAAAAAGTTAATATTTCTTTGTATCTTTTTTCTGTCCTGGTCAATAACTTGTTTTCATCTCAGCTTTATTGTCTTTATGCCACTCCAACCACATTATGTGAATTATCACTGCTTCCGCAATTAAGATTTAGTCATTTTTATAAATTTACTCTGGATACCATCGTAAATAACATTCAGTACACTATCAGAATCGTATTCATAATAAATCATTCTGTGAAATAATTCAATGATTTATACTTCTGCCATTGATGTTACGAGTAGCTACCAAGAATCAGATTATGGTTATTTAGCTATTCTATCATCTTGTCTTTGATCAATGATTTCAACAGCTTTCTGTTTGGTATATTGATTGTTCATGTAAAAGCCTGTTGAAGATAGACCATCCCTTTTTAATATAGGTTTAATATTCTTAATCTGATTTAATGAGCTTAGTCGTAACTTGTTTAGATGATGCTAACCTTACTTTGTTCTGGAGCAAATATATATTGCTCAAAGACGGTTCTCAATCGAATAATATTGTTCCTATGGATTCTGGAATCTTGTTTATAAAAAAGAAAGAAAAAACAAAGAAAATGATTATTCAGGTCTTAATCAATTACTTTATATATAGAAATTCGAGTTCCAGTTTCCTTTTTAAATGATCATTTTGTGTTTCGTGCCAATTTTTAGTATTTGGTAAGTGACAGAGAATTTTAGTGTTTTTGTTGTTGTTGATCGCGAAGATGATTTCGTAATCGATCTAGGCCGTTCCTCTAGTTTTTTTTACATAAGCCTTAAGTAATTATATACTTTGCTAGTGCAAGATCAATTTTGTATTTTAGTGGCTTTAATTGAAAAATACCCTTGTCAAATATAATATTTAAATTTCTAACATTCAGATCTTCGCTGGAATTTGGATTTCCGCTTCTCTCTTTGAAGGCCTTTGTTGTAAGTTTGCCTAAGCTTTACTTGAAACTGTTTTAAAGTTAGACACGAAATAATTCATCGCCATTTCGATTTACTGGGTTTGGTTTGTCTGATATGAAATTCTAAATTTTTTGAGAGTATTTCTTTCAAAGGACGAGAAAAATGATGCAGTTGGAATTGGACTCGTTTTTGAAGCGATTCGGAAAACAAGAGAAGAACAATTAATCTCTAAGTGTCATCAGACCTTTGTATTTTTATCAAAGTTGTCAGGTTAAAAACGTCTAAGTATTAGTCCTAAAAGATCTAATAAATACTTTACAAGAAGATCTCCGCCAATAACACTAGTCTGCGTTGTTTTCAAGGTACAACACATAATACCTGATTTTAATCGAATTTTTCGCCTTGAATCCGAAAATCATGCTTATTTTATCTAATCGGATCAAGTTTGTGAGATATAAGCGCATGCCAGAAATTCTTATATTCGGATCTATTTGTAGGCAAATGTAAACACAATAGTAAATTTTTAACTTATTTATACACATAAGTTTTACAGAATGTTCTAATTGATACCAAGAAGAGTAAAACTTACAAAAAAGCTACTTGTGGATGGATGGTCTATTCAGGGACTTCCCATTGTATCTAGCAGACACCAAATCCATTTTCAGGCACCATCAATAGTCAGGCAAAAAATGACATCCCAACGCCCTTGTTAGCTTCCTCCAGAACACGGATATCTTGGTGAAAGCGCTCACCCTGTTCTTCACTGAAGGCCCCACAAGTCCTGGGGAAAAAAGTATACCTATCCTGTCCATTGCCTAACAAAGTTCTTCCTCCAACTGAGTTTAAAGTGCAGGAGTGGAAACAATATCCTTTTCGGTTCAACCAGAGAGTGGAGCAGAACGTTGTGTGAATCGGCTTCTAATCCTTGTCTTGATCGCCAGTCTTGTCTCACATAATGCTGGTCGTCAACTCCACTGTTCCACAGGCATATAAAGCATGGATACTTTGTGTATCCAACTCGAAGGCCTAGGATGAGTACAACAACTTGTAGATCTCCACAGACCAGCCATTTGCGTTCATGGTAGTTGAGAGCACACAAAATACGGTCTATGCTGTTACAGGTTTCTTTCATTGCAGCTGAGTGTCCAACAGGGATCGATAACAAACGCATTGCCGTTATTAAGAAGAACTGCCTTGAGACTTCTGTTAGATGAGTCAATGAGATGTCTCTATTCCAGAGCATCATACTTCATGCTAATTAAGTTGAATAGGTCAGCAATGTTGTTACAGTAAACCAGTAAAGAGGCTTCATCAAACGTGAAAACTTTCCTAAATTCTTTCTTACGGTCCCGATAGCAGTAGAACGTTGTCCCTGGTGTCAGCATACATTTCTCTCTAAGATGTAAACTTAATAACTGGGTCGATTATTTGGAAAGGTTCAGCTCTCGTGTCAGGTCGTTGAGTTCGGCTTGCATAAATGGCACCAGTTGGTCGCCCTTCTCTGGCTTGTAAGCATCAAATTCAGCTGTATCGGTTATGACACTAGCCTCAGAATCAGAGCTAAAACTCATGGTAAAATCAGGCTCAGGAGCAGGAGGGTGAGGGCCATGGGGGACTGGATTTATAGTAAAATGAACATTGTGGTATCGAACATAGTGCTTCTTCTTGCGATTGATGCCTTTCAAATTTGTCATACAGAAGTAGCAGTCGGTGACATGATCTTTGCCTTCCCTCCACACTATTGGAACACCATATGGCATATTATTTATTTTATTATTACTCCAATCTAGTAAAACTTCCACACCTGTTTTACAACAAAAAAATGGTTAGCATGTGGCTTATCCTTGTCGCCTAGTTTCACTCCAAAGCAAGCATGATATGTATTTTTCACAAAAATATCAGTGATTTTTGCTTGACGGTCTGGAAGAGCGACATATCCGCAGATGTAACAAAACCTATTCGGCTGATTCTTACACGTAGGATCCATTGTAATTCAAATCAAGATCTGAAAAGATGAATAAAATAGATTATGTATGGTTACTCATCCCCAGATGTGACAAAACCAAAGTAATAAACGATTGGATGATAGAGCTATTTTGGAATATACCTTCTAATATAATCGAACATATCTTTAAAACCAGACCAGACCAAAGCAAACGAATTATATTCTTAAATTGAGTATCAAAAAAATGATTATACATAAATTAGTTGGAAAACCTTCGAAAAAAAAGGTTTTAAAACGCAGGCCAGTGTACTCTAGGGAGCCACGCGTCTGTAACCAACCTGTATAAAATATAAGTTTAATACCTAACATTTTTCCATTCTGCAAACTCCACTTTACAGCCCAGAATCTGAAATTTACCATTCAGATTATGTTCATAATATTCATACAACTTTAATAAATTCGAAATTTATCCAAAAGTGCAGCTGTACTATGAGTTTAAATCCTTCTGTTTTCTTATTTATGCTTTATACATTTGCAGAATAAATATAATAGTCCCCCAAAACCACAAAATTTTATGGCAGATTACGTAATCCGAAAATTGATGTTCCCTTTCCACACTTCTATCCCCAAAGAAGCTTTCAGAACCGACAGACCTTTGATTCTATCGTGTTCATTCAGATCTGGTATTGAAAAATGGTTCTATACTTAAAAAATCGCAACTCCTACTCCTGAAAAATACTAGTACCTATAGACTAAACATTGTGGGTATTAGTAGCGAGAAATCCTTTGTTTGGAAGGTTTCTCGATTCAATGAAGAATGTTTATTACCTGAATTTGGAGGACAAGAGAACGATCATCACAGCAAGGTTTCCAAAAACAGCCGAGATAATCACGAGCCACACCATGATGCGAAGAGCTAATCTGCCCATGATATCCTCACAGGGGTTAAGGGCGTCTGGTAGCGGGAAACATTTTACGTTTCGGTAGTTTTTGGACAGTTTGCCGCAAAACACGAGCACCGTGTTGTTTCTTACGTCAATCTTTGGGAAATATAAGAAGTGGTCAAAAAGTAAAGTGGGAAAAAATACACTAATAAATCTATAATCCAATAAGTTAATAAAGGCCACAAAAAATCCAAAGGACAATGTTATCGTAACCAGTTTGTTCATTTATTATTTAAGACATTAAATAAGAGGTGGAGCTACCTAATTAAATTTGCCGCCTTAATTCGATATAAAAGAAATTAACAACTAAATTTGCATGTTAAAGACTTGGAAGATTCTACTATTCATTTTATTCAATGAACTTGCCGTTAACCTCAACCACGGCCTCCAGGCGGCGTCGGAACCTCCTGCAGGCTTCTCGATTGTCCTCCAGCTTAACTGGGTAAAATAAATGGTGAATCTGAACCAAAGCTCACCCTTTGTGATGCGCTGGGGCTTCTTGGTCTCTCTCCCAGCCACGCCCCATACATAATAGTCAAAGGGGTTGCAGTCTGGGGAGTTAGTACGCCAGATGTTCGAAGTGATGCGATTAAATAAATTGTCTGACATCCAATACTGGGTCCTCCTAGTTATGTGGCATGGAGTAGAATCCTGCTGCAATAGGTACAGATTTCTTACCGCTACCTCCTTAATCCAGGACAACACTAACTCCTCCGGGAATTTGATGTAACCCTCTGGGAAGATAAAAATGAGCGTAACGTGGCCCTCACTACTGACCACTCCAAAAACCATGAAGTAAACCCGGAACTTGGTACGTATTTCTGGGATATATCAATCCAGCGGTTGTCTTGCGAGTTCACAGCTGGTCGTGGCAGAAAATCTTCTCATCTGAGAAGAACCAAAGCATGCTATGCTTAAGGGTATGCTTCAGTTTGTTCACAAGCTTCACAGTATTTTCCTTTCACTTGGCATTTATCTTCTGCGGCAGAAAACTACCATTTATCATCTAGTAGAAGTAGAAGCGGATGTCTGCATGCACTAGCTGCCAAATGAGATACTCTGACACTCTCTTGTCCCTGGATATAGACCTCATTGATTTGCTAGGATCGTTGTCACTTATGGCTTAGATCTCTGCGACAAATTCGGGGGTTCTTCTCGTATCAGAACGCTTACATGTGAGGTTTACGCACCGCCGTATATATATATATATATATATATATATATATATATATATATATATATATATATATATATATATATATTATAACGGGTGGACCAAAAGTTACTTCACATTTAAAAAAATTAATAACACAAAAACTAATTAAGTTATAAAAGTGTATGATACAGAAAATGAAAGATGAGATCTTGGATTTTTATTATTTAAATATAACATCCTTCAAATCTTCTCCATTATTGTTAAAACAAAGGCAGATTCTTTGCACCATATTTTACATTAGGAGTAATTTTGTCGATTTGTTAGATAATATTTTGTTTCAATTCTTGAAGATTATTAGGTTTATTTATGTATACCTTTTCTTTAAGGTATCCCCAAAGGAAACAATCTGGAGGGGTAAAATCAGGTGATCGTGGTGGCCAAGAAACGTCACCTAAACGTGAAATTAACCGACCAGGGAAGGCTGCTCTTAGTGTTGCCATGGTTTCTCTCGCTGTGTGTGGTGTCGCCCCATCTTGTTTAAACCACATATCGTGCATATCCAAATCTTCCAATTCTGGCAATAAATGATGTTGTATCATTTCTCTGTAAGTGTCCCCTGTTACTGTCACTGTTTTTCCTTTAGCATCCTCGAAGAAGTAGGGACCAATGATTCTCGAACTGCTTATGCCGCACCAGACCGTAACTTTCTGTGCATAAAGAGGCTGCTCATGAATTATCATGGGGTTTTCAGCACACCAGAATCTGAAATTTTGTTTATTAACGTATCCAGTAATGTGAAAATGGGCTTCATCGGACATGATTAGGTGCGAGGTAAAAGTCGGATCATTTATTAGTCCCCAAAATGCGCGTGCAAAGTTTATTCTTTTTTGACGGTCTGCAATATTTAATTTTTGAGTTATTTGAATTTTGTATGGATGAAATTTTAATTCATTTTTTAGGATGCGTTGCAATGATGTTCGATAAATTCCTAGATTTCGATATGCACGATATGTGGTTTTAACAAGATGGGGGGAACACCACAGACAGCGAGAGAAACCATAATAACACTAAGAGCAGCCTTCCCTGGTCGGTTAATTTCACGTTTAGGTGACGTTTCTTGGCCACCACGATCACCTGATTTTACCCCTCCAGATTGTTTCCTTTGGGGATACCTTAAAGAAAAGGTATACATAAATAAACCTAATAATCTTCAAGAATTGAAACAAAATATTATCTAACAAATCGACAAAATTACTCCTAATGGAAAATATGGTGCAAAGAATCTGCCTTTGTTTTAACAATAATGGAGAAGATTTGAAGGATGTTATATTTAAATAATAAAAATCCAAGATCTCCTCTTTCATTTTCTGTATCATACACTTTTATAACTTACCTAGTTTTTGTGTTATTAATTTTTTAAAATGTGAAGTAACTTTTGGGCCACCCGTTATATATATATATAATACTTGTAATTGATTTGTTCCTTGGTAATCTGATATGTAGCAGGAATATGAAGACCCAGGTGTTTACACTGCCGCAGTCGTTATGTGGTCCAAACTGGCTTACAACTCAAATGCAGGATCGCGAAGCCCTTTGGTTTGTCTCATAGGACTCGTGTTCCCATTTCTAAACCTGAAAACTCTTCCATCAGGCAACACTCTGAGTATCACCATCATCCTCTTAATTCTAATTCATTTACTATATTATCTTCAGCCCTAACTTCGCTCGATTTGAAAATCGTAGAGTCACTATATATCAATAAAATAAACCCAAACCTAAATAATTACTCCTCCTCAATTAAACTATTCACAATATAACCAACCAACACTTCAATAGATTAACTAGCCAACCAACCAACCGAACAAATATCGTTAGTAGTTTTATATGTTTAGTTAGTTGATTTCTCAACTCCCACGATAAAGGTTAGTCACTTTGTTCATTCTGATTTGTTTTCGGGTTTTTTGTTTTTTACAATTTAATATAATAGGTTATTTTTTGTTTACTCCAGTAACTTTTAATATGTCATATTCAAGTCTGTCGTAGAATGGACTCTCGACGATATACCATATATAACTATTCGTTGAGGGAACTTCTTTAATTATCTTTAGAGTGCGTTAATGTCTGGCGGGCCGATATTATGTATCTTCGATATGCTTAAGAAGTGGAACTGAGCTCAGGTATAATAATATTGCTATCATTAATAAAATAGAGTTTTATTAATAATAACTATCAACAAACACAAAACGGAAAATATTGACATAAAAAGAGAATGGAAAGGGTCGTGGGGGCTCGGGCTAATCCGAGGATTAAAGGATTTAAAAAGGTGAAACAAATATAGAGTTAAAGAGATGGGATGGTTCGCTAAACCATTTAAAGCACAGGATAGAATTGACAAAAGGGTTCAATACTCAAAGGTGACGTTTGGCTTACGTAACTTTATACTAGTGGTGCAGTGGAAGGCGACGTGAAGAAAATTTCGGTCCGCTGGCGAGTTCCAGCCGAAGGGGGGGGATAAAATGATCCTGACGTGGCGTCTTGGGAATGAGAACCATTTCTCGACGAACGGCTTGAAGAACAATGGCTGTTCTACGTTGTTTTCTTCTGAACAACCGGGGGGGACGGGGGGTGAGAACCGTCTCTTGTCTACGGGCTCAAGAACAATGGCTGTTCTAATGTTGTTCTCCTCTGAACAACAAGGGGGAAGGGTGAGAACCGTTTCTTGGCGAAGGGCTCAAAAGAACAATGGCTGTTCTAATGTTGTTCTCCTCTGAACAACAGGGGGGGGGGGGGTAAGGTGAGAACCGTCTCTTGTCTACGGGCTCAAGAACAATGGCTGTTCTAACGTTGTTCTCTTTCTGAACAACGAGGGGGAAGCCTTGAGGACTTGGCGTCACGAAAGGCTCGAACCTTTGGCACTCAAGGGATATTGTCCTCCTTCTGGACAAGTGATGGTGAATCTCGAGGTCAAGGTCCCTTGGCGCACAAAGGGAGAGAGGGTCGTGGTGATGTTTCGCGACGAAAATCTGGATTTCCAATCTGATCTTAGTGGTAAAGTTTCCATCTAAATAGTCAAGACACTCCCTTGGCGTGGGGGACAATGGATTGGGAACTTCGAGGGAATGCACAGCCGAGGCTTGAAACAATGCCTTATCTGCCCATAAGCCTAACTCAATCTGGCGAGGTCGGCGTATGGGGGCGAACGGGGGGGACGATAACCTCCTTGTTTAAACATTGACATCCGGTGGCTACGATAAGGCGCCAAGCTTCGAAGCGAAGATGCACGTGGGAGCATCGTGGTTTTAAATAATATGGGCTAGGGGTTGAAACTAACGCTGCCTCAACCCGTTCTATCACAAAGTCAGTTTGTTATAATTTCACTTTCTATTATTTTTTTAAAATCACACTGGGTAGTTTTATATAATTCTATATATTGTTATTAGTGCTTTAATTTTAATAATTGTCAATTTTATTATTTTAACTTGCCTTCATCCGCTTGTTTAGCTATTATTTAATGCATTCTTTTAACTGTTATCAATTAATGTTCCTTTCCTTTCTCATTTGTCGACACAGTGGCTGAAGATGGTACTAGTAAAGGTCCGAAGCGTCCAGACAATAAATGATTAGTGTAATCACCTGGGTCTTCATATTCCTGCTACATATCAGATTCCCAAGGAACAAATCAATTACAAGTATTATATATATATATATATATATATATATATATATATATATATATATATATATATATATATATATATATATATATATATATATATATATATATATATATATATATATATATATATATATATATATATATATATATATATATATATATATATATATATATATATATATGTTTAGTTTACAGAGATCCAATTGGTTTTCCTAATCAGGGGGTGTGAATTTAAGTTCACACGAGTAGATTAGTTTGGCCTGTGGGAAGTGTATCGGGTGATTAAAGTTATTGGTGTGTGTGAAAAGACTAGAGGCTGTGTTTCACCGTCTAACGTCTCATCTGTGTTTGTACATTCTCTTATCCAGATTTCTTCATTTTTGGCCTATGTAAAATAAAGGGCAGTTAATTTCTTTACAGGGGATTAAATAGACTCCTGCTTCGTTGGTTCCTTCTATAGCAGGCGTGGGGGTGCCAAACGTGGCACGCAAACGACTTCTACCAGCACGCGAAGCTAAATGCTTAACTTACGAAAACTAAATAAATGTATCTCCAATTTATTTTATATAGCAACCGTATTGTGTACAACCTGTTATAAATTATGTTATCAGTGAGGCAGCAGCAGAACTCTCATTGATGGTAAATAAATGAAAAGGTCCACAATTATTCTTTCTCTAGTTTGGATTTGTTGTTTTCTTCTTGAAGTGATAAAGATTCAATTCTGTTTAATATATTATAATAATATTATATTTTTAGGTAAAATAGCTATCTTTTCCTTGTATTTTTTATGCACCATAAAAGGTTGGTAATGAATAAAAAGAACATCTTTAATTTTATATCCTTTCATGGTGTTTTAGTCAAGTATTGGCACGTGAGAAAATTTTGTAGCAAAGATTTAGCCAATTATGGCACACCCACTTAAAAAGGTTGTCCACCCCTGTTCTATAGATTTGGTGGTAAGGAATGATTTTTTAATGGTCGAAGGGTATTTAAAAGTGGTGCGATTAGTGGAAATGATACTATTTAAACCTTTCAGTAATGTTGAAAATGGAAGGGAGAAGCAGTTTCTTTTAATATCTGGGTTCCTACTTTTAGGGCAATAGAAGTTTGACTTAGCCTTGGATAGGCATTCATTGATGATATGGGGAGGATGTTTTAGTTCTATAAATGTACAGGTGATGAAAGTAATTTCGTCGGACAAGAAACATGGATCACACATTCTAAAGGCTCTCAAAAACATAGACTTTACAATTACTATTTTAACTTTTATATTATGACAAGAGTAAAAATGGATGTAAGAATTGGAATTAGTGGTTTTACGGTATACAGAAAAGGTAGGTCAGTCATTTACTCTTACATTTTTAATCGAAGAAAGGTAAACAATTATTATTTTCCCATTCAAATTTGAATTTTATGGTAGGGTGTAGGTTATTGAGGTTGTTTAAGAAATTGTCAAAGAGCCCAGTTGATTTAAAGGCTACATCGATATAACGTCATCATATCGATTCGAAATGTCCCATAAAAAGATTGCTCAGAATGGGTGACAAAGGATTTTCTATAATCAGCTCATGTTTTTGGCGGAAGAAACCCATATCACTATTAAAAACATTTTCAGTGAGGCAAAGTTTAACTAGCTTAACTATTTTTATTTGGGGTAATGGGAGGTTTAATCTCGGGTTCCTTAATACATTATATAATATTTTGAGGGCTTCATCAACGGGCCATTAGTAAAATGTCTTTCTACATCAAAGCTCACTAAGTGACTGCCTTTGATGCCAATTTTTCTAAATTTCTCGATGAAATCTAATGAGTGAACTATATGTGATGAAGATGTTAATCCAACGGCGTTTGAGAGAATGTTGGCTAGCCACTTAGAGAGGAAATATGCATGGGAGCCAATGCATGATACAATTGGTCGAAAAGGTGTTCTAGACTTGTGGGTTTTCGGCAAACCATACATAAGGGGGAGGGATGGATTAATTGGTTTGGAACGTTGGAGGAGATCGGGATTTGAACGTTTGAGAAGTTTTGTTAATATTTTGTTGAAGGATGCCGTTTTTTACTTAAAGGGTTTGAAGATAGTTTCTCGTAGGTGTTTGAATCATTAAGTAAATCATTTAACTTAGCAGAATAAGAGCATTTATCTAAAATAACGATTTGATTGGCTTTATCGGATTTTGTGATTACAATATTTTTATTCGAATTTAGTGATTTGAGGGCCATCATTGGGCGTCTAGGTATTTCTAAATATTCAACAGAATCATAATTGGACAAAGCACCAGCAACGAAGCCACTTACGAATTCACTATCAGAATGATCACTTTCACAAAATTTATTTATTGATATAAGGTGACTAAAGGAGAATGAATTAATGGTTTTTAATCCAAAGGAGAGGCCATAACCGAGTATGGTATCTTGGTCGGGGAAAAGGTTATAAAATGAAAAGTTGAGTACATTCTTTCTTGGGTTGGAGGACTTCTTCCAGGGGCTATTTTGGAATAACCATTCTAATTTGTTCCGTAAGCGTAGGTAAACTTTTTGTTGGACTCGAGTGAGGATCAAAAGACAATGTCTTAGCATGTTATGTAGCTGAGTGGGGTCTGTTTTTATTTTGAGGTCACGAAGGTATTCACGTTGGGTTCTAAACCGGAGATCATACTCACATTTTGCGATTTAAATGCTATTTAGGATTGACAGTTGATCAATCTTGTTAAAAGGAGTTTCTTGAGTCATATTTTTCGATTTCAAGCGATGAGATTGGGAAACAACCCTTTTGGTTAAGCAAGCCTGTAGGAATTTCACTTTCTATTTCGCATTGTGTGCACTGATTAAACTTCGTATATATTTTCGTAAGGTGGGAGTGTAATGCAGCCCCTACATCAAAGATCTAATCTTAAAAGATATCGTTAATGAACTTAAATTCACACACCTTGATTAGGAACTCCAATTGGATCTCTGTAAACTATATATATATATATATATATATATATATATATATATATATATATATATATATATATATATTGTACGCTTGGTGAGACTGCATGTATTCTTAGTGTTCAACTGAGGATGGCATGACAAACTCCATGCTAAAACTGGTCTCGAGACAATAAATACTACGCTCCTCAACAGTGGTTTTATTAATATATATATATATATATATATATATATATATATATATATATATATATATATATATATATATATATATATATTCATCATCATCTTACTAACTCTATAATATTAGAATGGGATTTTTTTGAGTATTTGAATAATAATTTCATCTTAGATTGGTTATGACTTATGTTTTTTTATCAAAATTATTTCTAATAATTCTTTTGTAATATCAAAAAACAAAATTGTGAAGTTCAGAAATAAATATGGGTATCAAAATTCTGTCATTTTTTTAAAACCTAAAGAACTACATTAGTGAAGTTCAGAAAATTTATAAAAATTTAACCATGGCTGATTTTAATCTTAGTAGCGAAGCTCAAGCTACCCCCATAGCGGGAGTGGCGAAACCATTGCCTGGTATATATATATATATATATATATATATATATATATATATATATATATAAGATTATCATATATGAAGACACTGCTTCCCTAATAGCAAGTATATTAATTTACAATGAAACCACTTTTTTGAGCAATTTGTTTTGCTTAAAAAAGTGGTTTTATTCTATATATATATATATATATATATATATATATATATATATATATATATATATATATATATATAAATATATTTATATACCAGGCAATGGTTTCGCCACTCCACCTATGGGGGTAGCTTGCGCTTCGCTACTAAGATTAAAATCAGCCATGGTTAAATTTTTATAAATTTTCTGAACTTCACTAATGTAGTTCTTTATGTTTTAAAAAAATGACAAAATTTTGATACTTATATTTATTTCTGAACTTCGCCTATGCTTCTGGATTAAATAATTTAGAAATTCAGAAAAGTGATTTTTCTTTAAAAAAGAATCAAATGGGCAACACAATTTAGCACAAGCTTTTATTTAACTAAGGCATTTCAATACAACCTGTAGCATCTTCAGAGAAAGTGAGGATACCGTGGTACCGTATATCCAGATAAGAGGTGTATATATATGTATATATATATTTATATATATATATATATATATATATATATATATATATATATATATATATATATATATATATATATATATATATATATATATATATATATATATATATATATATATATATATATATATATATATATATATATATATATATATATATATATATATATATATATATATATATATATATATATATATATATATATATATATATAGATGTGTGTCTTTTATAATAAATGGAAAGGAATAATAAGAGAAACCAGAAGTGGTACAAGGTTTTTTATTACTGATGTTTCGCTCCTCTGGAACTTCCTCAAGGTAACAAGAAACTAAGACAAGATTTTTTTTTGTTTTAGGAGAGAAAATAGGGCTCGCGGGCCCTCCTCTCTTCTGTTTCACACCCAAGACCGAGAGGGATAAATGAGGAGGAGACATGCGGCTGACTTACTGCTGGAGAAATCTCCTACACTTCTCACCCTCAGTTTAAGTGAACTGATGGAGAAGTGCTTAGTGGGAAGTCTAGAGCAAGCTTTAGAAGAGGGTTTAGAATAGAAGATGGAAATTGAAAATGAAAAGAGATAAATTTAGTGAGGAGGCAGAGTGTGAAACCTCGGTAGTATAAGGTGTAAAGGAATACCCAAGCTCTAGGAGCAAGGGGGACCTACTGATTTATGTGGATTCCGAACCACCATTTTGCATTTTTTCCTTGAACGGGGACCACCGTCAAAAATACCATTTGGACTGAACTTAACTCTCATCATAGTCCGAGCTCGGGGCTGATTCATCGGTTTTCTGTAGAGTCCGGCCCATTTTGGGGCCTTCCATCGGGGCGAAGTTGTTCTTATGCATCTTTTCATGGTAAAGGAGGAAAAGGAAATGGGAAAAACCACTTGCTCGGCCACGTTCCGACTTATGTTGAGGAAGCCGGACTTGGTATTCAATCATTTTGACGTGGCTATGAATGCCGCTTCCAATGCCTTCTTCCTCCTCCTTCTGTTCGATGCATATGCGACTGCTCTTGCCCCCGTCTAGCAAATGCGGTGGTCGACATCTCGTAGGTGTTCGGTGAGAGCGTTGCCGAACCGCCCTGCCGGGATGTTCTGCTTGTGCTCCTTCATTCTGGTGTTCACGCACCTATGTGTCTCACCAAAGTAAGCCTGGGGACAATCTCTGCAGAACACCCTGTATACTACGGAGATCTTATTGATTTCCATCGGTGGTTTGGAGCGGAGCTATCTGCCGCTCCAATGGTGGGATAGGCTGGAGGGCATAGAAGTGATCGCTGTGAGGTAGGTGTAGGGATCAAGTTACGCTGCTTCCCTAGAGTGCGATTGATTTGGAGCCGACTGAAAGCGACATAAAGCTGTTGAAGCATTGGGGGTGTGTGGGAGAGGGGTAGGCCAACAACCATTTTTGCGGCAAGACGACACAGAATATGGAGTTGCCACAAGCTGTCTCTGATCCTTTACTAGCCGACCCGAAGAGCTGACATGGTTCCTGACATGTAGTCAGATTGTATAAGAGGGATACACTGGTTCATTCCGTTGCTCTGACATTACAAAGTGTTTGACGCCCTCACAGTGCGCAAATTTCCAGTAATCATTTCCTTTTCAAGAACGAAGCAGAAGATAATCTCGACATTCATCCGGATCGCGGTAACCGTGGCGTTAAGAATACTGGGAACGAGTAAAAGCGGAGATTCCAAAGACTCAAAAGCACGCAGGGAACTCTTAGTCGCCAAGGATAATAATACGGTCTCCAAACGGGGCACATCATGTAATCTCCCGTAATGAGAACAGTGTTGAAATCAGCTTGGCCGTGAGGACTGATTAGCAACAGGTAGAGCTTACTTCCTCGGATTTGTAGTAGGTCTCTCCGAAGCAGCCATGATTAGCGGGCTTCAGCCAGTTAATGCCTCTCCGGAGAGTACGACGCCACACTCTACCATGAACTTCGTGAAAGTAGTGGTTTATGCGAGAGAAATCGTGGGTTACCTCATATAAGATATCACCTTAGAGCTAGCTAGCGGAACATGGGGCGGTCAATGTCAAACGTGTGAAGAGAAAACAGGGAGGGGTCTCGAGATCTATTCCGACTCTATTCAACACGTTCGACCATGACCCTCTACCTGAGTCGGTTTGTGCCCTCTAGTATCGCTATCACGTAAAGGCATTCGTGCCACTGCCGCGGGTGAGCCAATACTGCCAGCGCTTCGGCCATACGAATCGCTCCTGTAGACGTGGAAAATCGGGTTTACCCGAAGTCTGCGTAAAATGCTCCAAAGCCGTACACAATAAGTCCCTATCGTTTATTGCCAAGTATATCAAGTGCGGACAGCCGCAATCCCCTTCTTCGAAACATTGTGGTGCTTATCTCCTGGAAAATCAAATCGTAGCTCTTCAGGCTAAGGATCGTCTCTCATTTGGCAAGGCTAAGAATTGCCTCTGCCTCAGTTTTTTTAAAAAGGCCTACAAGTTATTTTTTTTGAAGAGGACCCCACATATTTTCCGAGGTAGGGCTGGCAGGCATATCTCTTCATTGGAATTGCCGAGGACTCGGGGCAAACTGGGAGAAGATGCAGAGGCTCGTCTCCTCCCGTTACCTATCCTTTTTCAGGAGACTATGCTGGGTGCAGGCTCTCTGCCCAGCCTCCCCGGCTATAAGGTTTTTACGACCACAGGTTGTGGCCAGACAGGAAGATGTGTTATTTACACCAGGCATGGTGTCTCCGTTCTTCTATTTTATTTCTGATACCTCATTTTCTGGCAGTAGCAGTGCAGCTACAGATCGTTAAGGGTTATATTGTTATTCTGCGCATATTTCCACGTCGGCCGACTTCGACACCATGCACTTCCACCGAATCGTGGGACGGTTGTCGATTCACTTCCTACTGCTGAGGGATTAAAACTCAAACCGCCTCTATTGAGGAGACTAATCGAGCAATCCCGGTGGCCAGATCCTGGCTGACCTGATCAACAGATGGAGATAGATGTCTTAAATATGAATGGGTTTACACATCACTGACCGAGAACTATTTCAAGTTCCTGTCTTGATCTCTCCCTGCGCTCTCTGGCTAAAGAATCCAATTTAAGATGGGACTTGGTCGATGACTTCCTTGGTCGTGATCACTTCACATTCAAATATTTTCTGGGCCGATGTCGCCTGAGAGTCCCCCTCCCCCGAGGTGGTGCATGCTTTGAAATGACTAATTTCTCTGTCCTTGTTCTTGTTTTCGACCGAAACCTCACCCGAGAGGCTCTTATCGAATCCATAGGGTCTCTAGTAGCCTGCCATGGTCATTCTTCGTCTCGGTACTTTCAGCACCTGGGCTGCTTCCTCGCTTTTCTATCGATCCCTTGTTCGTTCAAAAGCTCAACTACTGATGCGAGTGTTGTGCATTTACAGCCCATCGTGTATTGCGGATGGAATTGTGTGGACTTGTTCCAATATACCAGTCTCAACCTGACGACCAGTGCGATCCGCACGTCTCCCATTGTGAGCCAATTTGTTGATACTATGGAGATACCACTCACTTTGCGCCATGCACAGTGCATCACGCGCTTGTACGCGTGAGTTGAGCGTATATCTCAGTCGTCAACTTCTCTTACTGTATTAGCAGCCGATCTTTACGATGCCTATGCTGCTGAGAGACACCAATCATGCCATAAGCCCTTTGAGTTTAGTACTAGGAAACTTCTTGGAGATATCAGTTTAGCTCTCTGGCCGGTGATACATCTGGTCCTGTCAAGGATGCCACTATGGATCGTATCATCTTTGACTATTTGTAGCCATGCTTCTAATCCCAAAGCTTCAAATCGTATAGACTATTGCATTCAGCCTCTTTGGAGCACACTCCGTGTCACACTCTATCTCTTTCACTTTATACTGATAGCTACAAGCCCCTGGATGGGATCGGTTTCACGTCGCCAACCCCTCTGTTTGAAGTTAACGGGTCTTTACCAAGCACTAGGTTTGTATTCAAAGCCAAACAGTCTGCAATATAACGCTCGGTATTGGAGATAACGCGTCATACCACGGTCAGAGAACGGATTTGATCCTTAGCGACTCACAAAGCACCCTGAGTGCTATCAGGGAATTGAAATAAACACAGCCCCTAGTTTACAGTCTCCGTGACGCCACGGTTTTAGTGAGCTGGGTGGAGTTGGAGATTATCCTCTGCTAGTTCTCTGGAATCTTGAAAATTGTGGTAAATTAGCAGGCCAATGAGGGCGCCAAGGAGTCCGCAGGGACAAGCCCACCAGACCCAACGTTTCGTTTTTCCTCACATCGATACATGTCAGGAATCAAGGCAGCATTCTGGTATGTTTGTCAAAGAAGATGAGAGTTGGCAGAGGGGAACTTAAAGCTGCGTGTCATTGCTCCGCGACTGTTCCCATATACCTACCCCCTAATGCCGCGACGCATTCAACTAGCTTTCAGTTCTGTTCAAATTGGTCACACTCGCGGGATGCACCACTATTTGATGGATCGCTCCTCTGCATATTCCTGTGACGACTGCTTTGCCCCCTAGACTGTTTGGCACATTCTTGCGGAATGATTCAGTCTATTTAATCTTCGCGCACGTTACCTAATCCAGTAGCCTGACGAGCGGAGTCGCTACCACTTGTCCTTTGTACTCAGGACGAGTTAATGTACACAGACCTGTTTAATATCCTAATTTTTGAAGATAGCTGTACTACTGCATTTTATTTGACTCACTTTGCTGCTGGTCTCATTTTCCTACGCCAGAATTGGCAGGCTTTCCCTTCGACGTTAGAGCATGCTTACTACTTCTTATTTTTTATTTAGCTTTTGGATTTATTCATTTTAAAGTAGCCTAGCACTAGGCTAAAATTCTAAATTAGGAAGACTTATGTCCTTCCCGTTAAGTGAAGACACTTATGCCT
This sequence comes from Ceratothoa steindachneri, assembly GCA_963969495.1. Taxonomy (NCBI): domain Eukaryota; kingdom Metazoa; phylum Arthropoda; class Malacostraca; order Isopoda; family Cymothoidae; genus Ceratothoa; species Ceratothoa steindachneri. The sequence continues at coordinate 110,397,855 of OZ018326.1, forward strand.
AGCAGGAAGAGCGGCGTAAGTGTTTCGAAACAATAGAGCCTAGCGCAAACTCTATGAATTTCGCTGACAGTAAAATCGTTTGGGCAGCGTATATAGCTTATATATATATATATATATATATATATATATATATATATATATATATATATATATATAGGCATAATATTTTTTATGGGGGCCCTTGCGCCCGGTTAACCATCAAGGAGCAGTCGGCGTGTAAAATGACCAGACGACTAAAAATAGTAGTTAGTTTCACGCCAATAGGGTTGCCGAAGAAGAACTCAATGGTCTCATCCACTGACCTAACTACTTGAATAGAAGAAATCAGTCATTTCCTGAAGTGCACTACCTCACAAGCTCCAACCACTATTGTGGTGGTTTTCAGGGGACAGCGGTCTAGAAAATAATATTTGAGTGTGAAACTGATTACTACCACGGAGGTCATTGACCACCTCCTACCCCAAATAAGACTGCATCCAGACAGTACAGAAAAATAAAGCGGTTCTTGGCAGTCATGCGTAAACTTATACACATTTAGGATACTTATCACCAGCTCGTCAATCAGGTTGGCAAGCTCCTGGGAATAATCGAGTAGTCTCTCCAGAAAGGGTGCTTATCTTTTAAATCCTCGAGCAGTAGAAAGGGCCTCGGCAACCGTGCCATGATTCGGTAGAAGTGTCTGGTGTCGAAGTCGTCTGACGGTGGAATGTAGACAGAAATTTCAGTATACCTCCTATCCAGGTGTAGCTGCGCTGCTAAAGTCTAGCCTTGCTTGGAGGTGTATGATCCGAAGCTCTTTTGGTTGTGTCACCTTTTCTGTGGGAAGCTTCAGAAGCCCTGGAAGGCGGCTTCACAACTACCCTCAAGGCTCTTGACTCTTGTAAGTCTAACGAGTCGGAAAGGCGTGCAGCTGTTTTCTCTTAGAGTCACGCTGGTATCCGAAAAGGATGATCCCATGGTTTTATCCGAAGCTGCGTGTGAACCCTTTGTGCCGCCAGATCTCCTAGGGGAGTGCCTGGGGTTAGTATATTCCGTAGAAGGCGTCCAAATGGGTGCGCAAACTACAGTGCTCGTACGCCTTGAAGAGCGGGGAGCAGAGCGTATTTATTTTTACAAGTGAGTCTTAAGACATCCCAGGCAGCGGCCGGCGCGCAAGGATCAAATCATTAGTCTCGCTAAATAAGAGACGATCCGCACTCTGAACTGCCAGGATTTCTTTCTCCATTAGATACGCGCTACATTGCTTTGAAAAGCGGGATGCGTCTCTTCGCCCGTGGCATACTTGGCCATACACAATAAATACTTCTTGTTTACGGTCTTGCGGGCAACTTATACAGACTTTGGGTAAACCTGACTTTACACGTCTACATGCAATTGCATGATCGAAGAGATACAGTAGTAGGACTTCTGCAGCAGTGGCATGAATGTCTTTACGCGGTAGCAGCGATACAAACCGGCACGCTCCGAATCAGGAAGTCTGTCTCAGTCGAACGTGACGAAGAGTATATGGGTGGGCCTTGAGCCCCCCCACCCCTGTTTAATTAAAACACGTTTGTACCTTACAGCTCAAACGTCGGTAAATTCTATGGAATAGTCTATGAGTTCCCTCGCATTAATTACTCCTTTCATAATGTTTTTAATAGAGTGCGGCGTCACACTCAACGGCGAACCATTTTGTGTCCGAATGATTAATCATGACCGTCTCGGAAGGGTCAAACGCATTCACCAGAAGGCTTCCTTCCGTCTGAGAAACGTCCCCTTTCGTCTCACTAACGATCAAGCTAGCAGATTCTCTCCTCTGATGGATCATGTTGCCCTTGGCCAAAATGCTGCAATCAGTGGCACGAATAACTACATTGTGTTTGAAGCTATCGGGCTCGAGAATGCCAGGTAGTCTCTTAATAACGGGCCCCGACATGATCGAGATTCCGTTCGGCGCATTTGCGACTTTAGTTTGAGGATGGGCTCTCCCTGCCCATTCGAGGCACCTGAAGGTAGATTGCTGATTTTGGTCTGGTGGTTTTTCTAAATTACAGTGGCCTCGTCCTTTCCCTGAGCACCTGCAGGAGGAGAAGAACCTTAATTCATCTTTGTCTTCTTCCTGTTCCTTTTTCTTTTGGGGGGAGGGAGCTGGGGTATTAACCCGCTTCTCTCCACCACAAGAAGGAGCTCCTATGTCGGATGGACCATCCTCAGCAAGGTCCTTCTCCGAGATGGAGAACCTCTTACCTCTTAAAGGGGCATTAGCCGGGGTAGTTGATCCCTCCTCTCATTGGGTGTCCTCAGGGGTCCGAGCCGTCTGAGGAGAAGTTTGCACGACAGCGGAATTAGGTTCGGTGTTTGACACTGTGCCTGAGTTTGTCCCTATACAGGATCCTTCCGTCTGGGGGTGGGTCACCTCCAGGACCATGTCTATGGCATGTGGGGGTGCCTTATGTGGCCATCCCGCTAAGGCATCACGGATCCCAATTAAGGTATCTGTCATTTCAGTGGGCGCCTTCGAGAAAAAGAGGGGGCATGAACATCAGCCCCCCACAAACTAAAATTGCACGACTGTAGGACTCTAGGGGCCACAAGCAGGTGGGTTCTGCTATCTATTGCCCTTCTGATGGGGGTTGGCTCTATCTAGTCGCTCCCACTGGCAGCGGTCTATTTTGGGCCGCCTGCCTCCTTTCTTGGAAGTCCCCTGTGCTACGAAGGAGGGTACTACTGCTGTTGGACAGGATTCGCCCTTGGGCGCCTCAATAGAAGGTGGTGAGGGGGAAGCTGCACCACCCGTATATTTGGAAGAGGAGTAAACCTCCTCTCCGGTGGAAGAGGATTGCTACGACCTATGAGAAAGCATAGGGACCACCTCCTTTTCTGATGTGGAGCTGCCTGTATGTCGCTCTAACATTGCAGAGGGAGAGCATTTGAATATTTTGTACTCGTGCAACTTAATATAATGTTTAAACTAAGTTAAAAAGATTTTTATTATTACAGTTAATGTAGTGAAAGATGATTGTATCAAAAGAAAATAAATTGAATAAAACTTTAACTTAAAATGTTTCGTTCATCAAAATTACTGAAAGATGGTATTGGTTGGGTGTTCTCCCAGTGAATCGGATAGTTATGAGATGAATAAGTGTGGAAACTACTGTGAGTAGTTGTTTATTACTTTTTTATTGTTCAATCCTTCATTAACTTTTCCACTTTGCCATGATTATGAACTCGTATTTAATTTCACTTCCATCTCTTTGTTTCCAACTTTTCATGATTATATTCTTTTATCATTCATTACCTCTGTTTATAAATGAGATTGTACCGACTTTGGTTAGTTAAATTTTAGGTGGCGAAAAATGTTGGCTTTTACTCTTCTACTCCTTTCGTTCAAGACTTGCCTCATTATGATGAAATGTTCCATCCGTATTGCTGGTAAGGAGCGGAGTTTGAAATGGATCAATTCCAGCCCATTCGTTCCCTGATCTATCTTTTGTCTGAAAAGAGAAGGAAGAGTTATCTATCTGTTTAGCCGTTGGGGAAGGAATTGAACCTAAAAGGAATTTAGGACTATTTTAATGATTGAATTTGCTCTAAACTTTAACTCTTGCTTTTTAGTTGTTGCCAAGAAGTAAACATAACGTACATACATGCTACTAGTTGGCAATAATATTGCATTATGAATGGCCTTAACAAGTGAACTTAGAACCTGTGAATTTGGAATTCGCTTAAATTAGTTGGCATTCAGACAAACCTTCAAATTTTTGCGGTTGTTCTATAGTTCTTTCAGTATTGTGAGTTTAGAAGAATGTACTAAAATATGTTTCTTTCTATCAACTTTACTATCACAAAAAAACAGCTGGAGTTAATTCTTACCCTCGTGAAGTGATTAAACTTTAAAATTATTGAGTACTATTACTTAAATCACCTCTGGATATTATTTTTCCTTCTCCATGAACGTGTTTAAAATATACAAATAGTTCTTATTTTGCTTTTCCAGATGCATTTAACATGTATAACTCAATATCAACAAAATGGTCCATTTTAAAATCTTTTACTTTGAAAGATACAAATACATATGTATATATATTTTTCACTTGTTACTTTTTAATTGAAAACAAGGTCTGCTGACCCAAAGTCACGTGCTCTCACTTATTCTTATTTATGACCTTACGACCTTCAAAACATTCAATAATTCCCGGACTAACATTGGGAGGACCTTGACAATTAGATCATTCGAAAGAGAAGGTAAAACAACATAAGGGTTTTAAATTTCGTTGAAATCGGCCGAATAGTTACAATATTATTACCCCCAAAAAAACCCAAACCGGGGACCAACCGATCGACCGACATAGTCCCACGCGACTAAAAATATAAATGTAGAATACCTCGTAGTTTGAAGTTGTGGCATCCTTTTTGTTGGAAAATGAGTGAATAGAGAAAATGTTTCCGTAGCTCTCATTAAAGTCTCCAAAGTGGTCTGAAAACCCCGCCTTCCCGGAGATGTATGGAATTTCTAATAGGGAAGAGCTTGGTATTGAGGTGTCATCGGCCAGTCCATTTGCTTTTCTGTTGCCACCCTGATGCGATCGTGGGCCCATAAAATCAGTGTTCTGTTCACTTGGCAAGAAGATAGATGCATCCGATTCGAGACTAAAATACTGGTGTTTGAGCCAGGGATAAGCTATATCCGTTACAATTGATCTTTTGGCTATTGGAGATGATTTCTGAGTTGAAATTTCATGCTTAGAGGTAGAATCTGTCTTCTTACAGTTTAATTCTTGTTTTTTCTTTAGTATTTCCTGAAGAAAAATGTCAGCAATGAAAAACTATAAAAGAGGAAAAAATTCAGGGTTTGTGAAATAGTAGATGGTCATTCATAGCGACTTAAAAAAATACCGTCATTATATTTGGCATTTCAGACCAAGCGCGGGTCTTAGGTATCCAAATAAAGGACTGTGGGAAGCCTTTGGTATATGGAAATCAGTCTCACGGATTGGGAAAGCGAAAAAAAACAAAGATAGCTACCATATGGTGTCTGTGCTCTTCAGGATTGTGTTCCTGTGGGTAATAAAAAGCGCAGCAATGGTAGGAATACGTCAGGTGAGCACTTTTGAGAGCGTTGAACGTGTACACAGATGGAAACACCTGTCAAAAAACAATAATAACTCAAAATTCAATAGAAATGATGGATTCAACAGCTTAAATAAGCATATGCATGCAAGCCCGACTTTGTTCCAGCAAGAGCCACCACAGAAAGAGGTATAGAATATAATGCATTCATACATAAACGATATTTTAAAAGTCATAAAACACTAAAATATTTAATGGGAATAAGAATATTCCTTCTATCAACTTTGAATGAAGGAGAAATTATGAATTAAAAGAAGATCGCGTGCTGATTTCATTTACATAGATGGAATATTGAAATCAAACTGTTAAACTTTGATCAGTTGCTTAAGAATCCATGGAATACACTCAAGCTAATAAATATTTCTATGTTGCGTGACATTTGAAACTTGTAAAAGAACAGGTCGTTATTTTGTATGTATTTACCCATTAATTGTAAGAGTTCAGACTTTGTTCTTGTTATTCTATCGTGTCTAAGTTGTAACGCTCAAGCCTCTCATGCGAAGGGTCTGTGGATTGATTCTCGGTCGAGGCTGACATTTATATTTAAAAGGGGAATTCTTATGCCTTGACGAACTTCCATGGGCCAATAATTTGCATAGGCGAAATTCAGAAATAAAATATCGCAGGATCTTTGGCTAATCTGATCTTTCAAAACATTGCTTAACGAACGAAATTAGGTACCTTCCTATTCTGGACAGCCATCTTTTAATTTATTTTCTGAATATCGACACAGACAATTTTTTATAATAAATGATTTTAGAGGCAACAAATGCGAGTCACTTCTGGAAACATTGAAAATGTTATCGCCTCCACATTCTCAACTTCAAATAAATTATTTGTGTTTCAAAAATAACATAACTTAATCCTTTAGTAGAAAAATAACCGAACCTAAACTAGATTAATCCTTTAGTAAGAAAAAAAATAGGATTAGGTTAGGTAGTGACGCAGTCAGCGACCACTGGCAACTCCATAAGAGCGTATTTTCACCGCCTCGCCACTCGGTGTCGCCCTCGTTCCACGCCAAGTGCCAACTTTCACACCGTCAACCTCCAAGCTCTCCATTCACACGAGCTTCAGGCACTTGACTAGAGCAATCAATAAAAATTCCTGCGTGATATTGGTAATAATAAATAATATATTGCATAATTGGAGTGTATTTGTATAACTAACGCTCCAATATTTAGGATATTAAAGCAATATTTTCCTATAAAATATTTATTTCGCAAAACACCAATAATTCAATTAAATTTGAGATTCTGGAGGAGAAATCATTTTCAATGTCACTAGAAGTCACACGAATACGTCATCGTCTCCAAAACCATCTATTAATAAAAAATGAGCGTCGAAAATAAGTAAGGGAAAAATGGCTTTCGATAATAGGAAAGTACCAAAGGTTATTTATATAGCAGCTCCATAAAAGAAGACTAGTTCAACTCTCTTGAACCTATCGTACATTATACTTGCAGCCCATTCTATAAATCTTGAATAATTCTATTATTTGATCACCTGCATGAGGTTATGAAAAGTTGAAGTATGGCTGCTTATCGGGGAAATATCCATAACGACAGGGTTCTAGATATTAATAGAGTATGCAAAAATATTTTTTTTATCCTTAATTCTATAATCATATTTAGAATTTTAGATTCACTACAGCTACACTATGATGGTTATAGCGGATCAAAAGCATCTGGCATCTTCAGACAACAATTATTCTAAGAGGTCAGTTAAAGACAATAAGAAATGCCACCACATTAACGATATTGGACAACATGGAGACTTTCCTTACGTTCATAAAACATCAGTGATAATGACACGACTCCTTCAATTTCGTGGGATTGATGAAGCGTAACAGCTTTCGAAGTACGTTAATTATGTAGGTCATATGATAAAAGGACGAAGTGAAAGACGAGTATGAATTAGGAATTATAAGTAAATTTGAATGCTATGCATGGCACTGAAAATACGCCCCAAAACGTAAAAGTGATAGCTATGAAGCCGATAGAATCGGAATCCATCCGGTAATTGACCACACTAGATGTACAGGGTGGTCATAAAAGTAATAGGAACAATGGATGAACAATATAATAACAAAGCCGTTCTGATAATTTGAAATATAAAATTAAAACAATGTTTGAAATAGAAAAATAGAAGCAATATTTACAGGGGGTGACAAGACTTTCGGACCACCGTGTAGATTAAGTTTGCTGTAATCAGAAACTGTTTCTACTCGGGGAGGTCCCCGAGGAGAAATCAAATTCAGGCAGGAATTGGGAGATACAAAAAGGGCGCCGGGAAAATGTAATCTGCTCTTGGCCACGCATCTCATTTCTATTACTCGAGAATACGAGATGAAGGTGAAATCAGAATCTTAGAAAAGTTGCCAATGAAGAAAACCAAGAAAAATTGTAGCTTGTCACTCTCCAACAAAGACTCTCACTCTCACACACTATAAAATACCTAATAGATTTTTAAATATTGCCTCTATTAATAGATCCATAAGAGCACAAGAACAAATAGCTTTATATTAAGATTATTTTTATGTGAACCATTTTGCTTTCCATGGCTTTGTGGCTGCATTTGACGAATCGAATACATTATTTAGATAGGGTGGCGGATCAAGGATAAAAATTTGGAGGGAGCTAACTTGAATTCTTCCCTCTGCAGAGTTTGAGAAAAGGGCATTGATCATTAATAATGGATACCGTTATAAATAACGGTATCTCATAAAGACTGAGCACTAAATCTCTTAGATTAGAATTTTTTTCCACACATCAGAAAATAATGAAGTGTAGTTTTTTTTATGTCAGCTGTGGCATAATACGGAAATTAATCATTATTTTTTAGATTTATCTTTATTGTAGACATGTATCCTATAAGGTACATTCGATCGCAACAGTTTTAAAACAGTTTAATATATATTCTATATTATTATATATATTTTTTTATAAATATCAGAATACAAGTACGACTTGAAGAAATATGAACAGAAAAGGGCCTGATTTTTAAAAAAAAATTATGAGCCCATCTGGCGAGTACCACTAGTAAACGGGTCTGGAATTTTGGTGGGCTTCAGCCCTCTCAGACCCCTTTTCCTGGATCCGAGCGTGTTTAGATGCAATCTTAAATTCACTCATTTATTTCTGAGCGTGTTTGTGTTTTCCTTTATCGTCCATTTCTCTAAAGAAAAGGAAACATGCAGGGAAATTTAGCTCTCACCAATCCATCCAGAATTTAGGTAGAGCTTCTACGGTGTAGTCGAATTTGAAAACTTTCACTCAATTCCAAACTTACCTTGGTCAAATCCTCATCTCTTGCCAAAAGAATTATTGATGGAATGTAGTTGAGTTGAGTAATTGAAGTAAGACGGAATATTCAACACATTTCCGGGAGAAGAGATAAAAAGGAATGAGAGAATTTGTGGTAGATCACGACTTCTCATTAAGGCGAGATGGCACTTTTCAACAAACAGACAGATAAAGAATCTACTTGGCGGTCCGAAAGTGTTGTCACTGTTATCGAAAAGTAATAAAAAAATAGAGGAACAATATAATAATATCAAACACATGTACTGGTTTCAGCATAGATGCCTCTACTTTGCACGTGTGTTCTTTGGTGTTGAAGTTCGTCCTGTCCTCGGTTTGCTCAATATTGATTCTGTCAAAAACCATTTTATGTTCCCAAAGCAGATTATCCTCTTCGAAGGGGCTAGTCTGTAGTGAAGTCATGTCACCCATCCTCCATGATCTTATCAGAATCGCACACGATAATGCGCCCATACACTTGCAATCAACCTCTCTTCCAAACTGAAGGAGCTTGTGGCAATCATCTGAAATAGAAAATGAAAACAATATTTGAAATATAAAAATTAAAAAAATATTTACCTGAGGCTAAAAAACTTTAGAACCACCCTGTATACACTTGAAAAGAAGTCATCTCAATCCTTACGAGCAAATATGCATTTAGTTTCACGCATTACTCTCTTCTTTACCATCCATGAGAACAAACTTTACCGGCCTACATAAAAATAAAAAAAAATTATGGTAAGAATATATTTGTTCTAGAACTTACCAATCACAACTTAGGTTGGTCTGTAATTCTTCACGAGGGCGTAGTTAAAATAAGACTATCGAAAAGAATTAAGTTGTAAATAAACTTTCAGTTTTCATTTAATTTTAACCAAAAGTACGAATATTACTGATTGCTAGATTAACAGAGCGAAGCAGACCTGATTTTTGCCAATTTTATTTATATTTTTATCATAGCGAAAAAAAATATCTCAAAAGGTTCTTCAGCAAATATTCTGTCTCAACGCCTTCGAGGGACGGAGCATCCCTTATAAGATAACTTAATTTGTTGATTATTCGCTTTGTCAAACATTGATCCAAACAGGGAGAGGCTCATTTATAGTTAGAATTTGATATAATATAAAGATTTCTACTTAAAAATGCTCAAATGTTTTGATCTAGTTTTCATTATAAGGTTTTCCATAGTCGATATTAAATTAAAGTTACGATTTTGCGATTGAATAAAAAGATATATTTACTACTGAGCAACCACAGATTGATTCTCGTGATGGCTTTAACAGTCAACAAGAGGTAAAACAAAACAAGCTGGCCATAATGGTTAGATGGCAACCTGAGCTTCTCTTTACGACCTTTTTTCCTTATTAGGAAAATACAGAATTCATTCTCCGCGACTGTTATCACTGGCATGAGTCACCGAAATTACATTAGCTTAATATTTAGTCTATATTGAAACAACATAAAAAGAAACACCTAAAACAAAACAAAAACAAACACGATAAAAAAAAACACAAAAGTTAACAAAAGGATAAAAACATGCTTCGGCGTCAGAGGGATGTCTCACCAGCGAGTAGCTTTAGTCAAACGATTCACCAACAGGTAAAATGAATCGAATGAATCACCAAAAGGTAGATCGAGTCAAATGGCTCACCAATAAGTAGCTAGAGTCAAATGAATCACCAATGATGAGTTTGTGTCAACTTACTCACCAACGAGTAGTTTGAGTTAAATGACTCAATAAAGAGTACCTTGAGTCAAATGCCTCACCAACGATTAGTTTGAGTCAAAAATCACTCATTAACGAGTACCTTGAGTTAGTTGACTCACCAACGAGGTAGCTTTAGTCAAATGACTCACTAAAGACTAACCTAACTCAAATGACTCAGCAGCAAGTTTATTGAGTCAAATGACTCGTCAACGAGTAGTTTGAGTCAAATGACTCACCAACAAGTTAGCTTGAGTCAAATGACTTATGAAATACTAACCTAATTCAAATGACTCAGCAGCCAATTTATTGAGTCAAATGACTCACCAACGAGTAGTTTTAGTCAAATGACTCCCCTCTAAGTTGACAAATGACCGTTCGATTCATCCAATGGTAATTAATTCGGTGCCTAACCATCGCAGTAGCTAGCACCATAATGGCTATAGTCATTATGGTGCGAAATAAAAAAATGCAGCCACACAAAAGAACAAATGAACTCAAATACAATACACGCATATGTAATATGTCTTCCTAAAACAATCCGATAAAGTTGGAAGAAGCGAAATTTGTAAACAACTTTAAATGCAATATCAGAAGCCAAGCTGTAAATCCAACATAAATGACATGTACTCGTATTTCAAACTTCGACGTCTCTGTTGAAAAGAAAGATATTTATTTCCCGAAATGTTGTTACCTAGATGTCATATATATGTACTGTATCCTGCTAACTTACATGTATATCTTTATGTGTCAATAAATTAATGGCATTCTTGTTTATTATTATTTCATTGTACATCTGAATGTTGAAGCGAAAAGGCTCGAAATTGTTCATATACAGGAAATAAAAGTTCACTTCCTACATTGCTTCCCAGCAGTTGCAAATGGTGACTCTTCCATACAATCTGATTAAATGTATGTTCAGCAAAAGCACACGGTATTTTACCATTGAACCATATCTATTTTGGTCCCAGTAATTACAGAAGTCTATGCCTTCAAAGTTTTCGACTTTATCTCATTATATTTCCTCAATTAGTCTTGTTTTGTGTCTTTCTTTGTATTCAAGAGGAACTTTTAATGAGCCTTGTCGTAGAATGACCCTTGGTTTTGATCACTATACTCTTTGACACCCTTTTAGTATCGGTATGCTTTAAGGGGTGTTAGTTACTTCTATGATGAAGTAGGCTTTGTTCTAAGAGTGCTATTCAGTGGTTTTGTTCTTAAGGAAGAGCTATTTTTAAACACATAAGGATAAGAGGAAACACCAGAATCTACCAAAATAAACATGTATTTTAAACGAAACACTTAACAATTACAAATCAACAGTGAACACATTTCTATCTTTGGCATAAAAGATCTTTCAATGACAAAAGGTAAACAAATAGGCTTCCCGTAAACATACCAATTGCCGATTAGTATTTTTTTATCGCGACTCTATTTGATTAGCGTTAAACATTAAATTAACGTACTCTCGTCTACAAACACATATGACCTAGGTTCACGAACAATGGTTTCTACTCTCCTTTAAAACTTGGGATGTACTAAACTTCTACTATCGCAATAGAGATATAAATGTTATTTTTAACTTACAGGTAGGTAATCAGGGATTGCCGGATGTCGCTGGAGGACTTATCTCTCGCTTTGCAGTGTTGTGGCCGCTGGTTGACTTTTAGTGGAGGGATTGCTTGTCGCCTGTGACTGGGGCTGATTCTTCAACGTAATTAAAGAACGGGAGCTCGTTGGGGCTGGGTTCTTCTCCTCTCACTCTTACGGAGCTTGAGATGTGAGAGTCGCTCGAGTGTGAGCGGCTTTGCTTTTCTTCAGTCGGACTTCTTTGCAGACGGAAAAGGCTTCTTCGGTATGGAACCGATATAAAGCTTGACTATTTAGGTTAATACGGCCCTGAAAGGGGGGATCAATTTTCTCAATCTGATCCTCTCGTTTCTCACTGAAATAGTCTTGTATGGCTGAAGGATCGATCTTCACGAACTAACCCTTCTTCTGGCGTATCGACTTCTAATCTTCTTGTCTGGCTGAAAGATCGATCTTCACGAACTAATCTTTCTTCTGGCGAATCGACTACTAATAATCTTCTTGTCTGGCCGATGGATCGATCTTCACGAACTAATCCTCCTCTGGCGTATCGACTTCTGATAATCTCTTTGTCTTTCTTTGCGGGGCTTATTTATAGGCAGATTGCCACCCCATCTAAAGGGGGAAGTGACCAGGCCACAGAGGCAAAGGGGGGGGGGCAAATGGTGAGTTAGCATCTGGGAAGAGCGAGAATTCCTGAGGTGGCACTGGGGTACCCAAGTCAGCTCGTAAATTAGAGGCTCGTAACCGCACCGCTCCTGGCGTGCCTTCTGACTCGCACCGTTTTTTTTTTTCATAACCACGGGTTTATGGGTCTCGTAGGTAATTGGATCGTTAGAGTGTCGTTTAAAGACCTTAGGTGGTCGTCTTAAAACAGATGTTAGCTCCAACTGCTCACAGCGGCGGGGAGATCACACATGGTAAGCAGTTTCGCCGGCTACCTTTCCCACGCTTCTCCTCATGAGGGGGGGGGGGCTTTAATGTACCTATACTCCTCCAGGATGCTTAATGTAGCCATTTCTCCACATTTACCTCCCTCCTTAAGAAAATAACGGGAGGGGGGGGGGGTTTCAATCCCACGCTTACAATAATATACATGGGTAACTTACGGAACATTATATTATACAATAAATTCTAGTTCACTCGGGAATGCCTCGATAACATTTCACCTGACCTTACATTAATTCCTATATTACTGTGCCAACTTAGGATTTTCTTACCTACCACTAGGGGGTTACTCGCCCCTACTTACTTACAATTCTACTGATTTACACTTAACTTTGCTATAATACAATAGTTGGGCTGCTCCTTAATCGTCGACAGGGTTCCGACTTAACGAGTCGGCCATACAATTGTTGGACCCTTTTATATAGTGAATGGAGTACTGGTACACCATCAAGAGTAAACTCCATCTCAGGAGTCTTCCATTCTTACACTTATTTTTACCTAAGTATGACAACGGTTTATGGTCGCATTCAAACTTAAACTCGCGCCCTATTAGATAATATTTGAATTTACCTATGGACCATATTATGGCCAAAGCTTCGATTTCGATAGTAGCGTAGGCTTTTTCTCTACTCAACAGTTTCCTACGGACATAAGCTATGGGATAGGCTGTTTCGTCATCTTCGTATTGAAGCAATACTCCGCCTAACCCGGCCTGACTAGCGTCCGTGCGAAAGCCGAAGATCTTGTTGGGATTTGGTAAGCGAAGAATGGGCGCAGTTACGAGTTTTCCTTTTAGAACCTCCAACTGAGTTATTGCATGGGGGTTCCACGTGACAGGGTCTGACGCTGTCTTTTTTAACAAATCATTCAGTGGGGCCGCAATGGAAGCGAAGTGTGGTACAAAACGCCTATAGAACGAGGCCGCTCCCATAAACGATCGGAGTTGTTTCTTTGTTTTCGGCCGGGGCATCTTGACTATGGCGTCCACTTTTTCTTGCTGGGTAGTCAAGTGTTTTTGTCCTATTTTGAATCCCAGGTAGTCAATGGATTCGTAGGCAAAATAACACTTGGTCGGCCCGGCGGTTAGACCTTGCTCCTTCAATTTCTCCAGCAATGAGCGTAAGGCGTGTAAGTGTGACTCCCATGTACAGGTAGCTACGTACACGTTGTCGAAGTAAATCGACACGTCACTTAGTTCAGCGATAATTCGCCGCATCATCCTATTATAATTGCTACCGGCTGTAAGTAGTCCGAAGGGTAGCCTGGTAAACTGTAACAGACCTCTCTCGGTCGCAAAAGCCGTCAGTTTTTTGGACTTCTTAGCGAGAGGTATTTGATAGTACGCTTTACACAAATCCAATTCGGTGATGAATTTAGCGTCTTCAAAATGGAGATTTTGATCTATTAGTGGGATGGGCTCGGCGTCGAAAACGGTCACTGAATTCAATTTTCGGAAGTCCACGCACATCCGAAATGATTGATCAGGTTTCTTAACCATTACTATGGGGGAGCAATAATCGGACTCCGATGGCTCTAAAATTCCGGACTTCCTTATTGAAGGCTTCTCGTAGGTGGATCGGTAAATGATATGGTTTGCTCCGAACCACTGAATCAGTTTTTAGTTTTATTTCATGGATAAAATCCTTGGCACATCCGGGGTTTTCAGAAATGACTTCTGGGAATTCCATGAGCAAGTTCAACATTTCCGCTTTTTGTTGAATCTCTAAATGGGGATTTATCTTTAAATCCACCCGAGGGTGTTCCGGGGTAGGTGAGAGCGAATGAAGTTCGTATTCATCGTCTTGTTTCACACACACGGTGTGTATGACTTGCAGGGGCGTACCCGGGTAAACGGCATCCATCGGTTCTTCTTCGTCTAGAAGGGTAATATTCTTTATGCACGCGCGGCGGTGATATTTTTTTAGCATGTTTATGTGATAGGTTCTTCGCCCTGTTGGGGTATCTATCAAGTAATCGACTGGACCCCGTGCCTCGATTACTTCAAACGGTCCCTTCCACTGGGCCCATAACTTATTATTTTCGGTCGGGAGTAATAATAAGACTTCATCTCCTGCCTTTAATTTTCGAGCCTTTGCTTTCATATCGAAGTAGTCCCGGTATTTGGCTAAATTTTTCTCGGCGTTCTCTCGAGCTAAGCCAGAGCAGTATTCTAGGCGCTCGCGCATATCCATCACGTAGGCGTAAGACGATTTGATTTCTTGGTCGAGCTTCGCGTTGGAAAATAATTCCTTAAGAATACTCATAGGACCTCGCACATTTCTCCCGTATAATAACTCAAAGGGCGAGAATCCCAACGTCCGATGAGGTATTTCTCGGCAGGTGAAAAGGGCTGTAGGCATGTATCTGTGCCACTGTGTAGGGTTGTTTTGACACAACTTCTTCAATATATTTTTGAGAGTCTAGTTTAATTTCTCGCAGATTCCGTTAGCGGATGGATGAAATGGACTCGTAAAAATTAGCTTGACTAACAGTAGTTTATTAAAATACTCCATCAATTCTGAGGTGAATTGGCGCCCTCTATCCGATAGAATTTCTTTAGGCAGGCCTACTCGTGCAAAAATTGAAATTAATGCTTCCGCGCAGGAAAGAGTGTCAATCTTCCGTAGGGCCACGGCATCTGGGAACCGGGTGGCACAATCCACCAGGGTGAGGATGTAGGAGTGTCCTCCACTTAAAGGGGGGTGAATTGGTCCCACCAAATCAATAGCCACTCGAAAGAATGGTTCGGTTATAACGGGCACCTTTTGTAAGGGAGCGGGAGGTACCCGTCCTCTGGAGGGATCCTTCTGACACACGTCGCATGATCGGCAATAGGCCACAATTTCCCTGGCGGCCTGGGGCCAATAAAAGTGTCGGAATATCTGCTGCGCCGTTTTGTTGTGCCAAAAGTGTCCGGCTAATATTCCATCATGCGCGGTATTCAAAATTCTTGGCGTGTATTCTTGAGGTACACACAGTGCTTTCTTGTTCTCCTTATCCTCCTCGCTGATAGTACGGTAGAGAAGTGAGTCTTCTACGATATACTGGATAGGCTTCTTTCCTTTCACTTGGAGAATTTCACCTTTAATAGCTTTCTCCCATAGAGGTTTAAGAGTGGGGCATTCCTTCTGAGCACTGGCGAAGGAAGTCAATTTGAACCCATTGTCTTTGAGGGTAATCCTCGGGGTCAACTTAGCAGGTTGCTCTTTCCTCTGGGCTTCTTGTGCCCGGGTGACTACTTGTTGGGCCACTTCTTGCTGGGGAATTATGGGGTTTTGTCCGATTAGTACTGCGCAGAAATTAATCGGGGCTACTACCACGTCCGTCCAACCGGTGAAATATCTGCATTGTATATGACATCTCACGACGGGGAATCGATTGTCGGGTCCTAAAAAGTCGTGGACGATTGCGAATTTCTTATGGTTAGGGTTTACTGGGGGCAGCAACTTGTCGGATACCACTATGCACGTACATCCGGTGTCTCTGACTAAAGTGGATACGCGGCACCCATTAACAGTGCCCTCTTCAAATTGTAGGCCGCCTGGCGAACTTTTGTTGAATAGAAAGTTTACCTGTTGCTGGGGCCCTTCGGATGTTGGCGCGGGGACGTAGGATGAATCAGCTTGTCCTGCTGGGATCGCGGCAGTCAGGTTTTGCACCTGTTGTCTCGAGGTCTCCCTCAGTCGGGAGTTCTGTGGGCACTGGAAACTCAGGTGACCTATTATCCCGCAGGTATAACAAGTGACGGGCTTCCTGGGATACGTGCCGGTATTAGGGTATGATCCTTGTGGAATCCTAACTTCTTTTTTATTTTTTTCTTCTCCAAAATTTGGCTTATAAGTTCCTTTTGCTACTGAGAACTTAAAGGGCTTCTTCTGCAAATGCCTGGGTAGAGGCCCATTTTTCTTTGGAGAGGAAGCCTTCTCTTTCTTGTACTCCCTCGGATATAACCGATGATTTACCGCGTGGAGGTCAGCCTCGTCCAGACACTCGTTGAAGGTAGAAGCTTTTCGGTCCTTAACGAATGCACGGATTTCCTGGGGTAGTGTACTTAGTAACTGATCTCTAAGCATGAAGTCTACGACCGCAGCGACTTCGTTCTCTACCCCTTCTGACTCCATCCAAAACTGTATGCTTCGACGAAGCTCAAAGCCAAAATGTTTGTATGTTTGTCCAGGTCTTATACGAGACTGCCTGAACTTCATCCTATATTCTTCCGGGTTAAGGTTTGTTGCTGAGAGAAGTTCGGCTTTGAGAGTGAAATAGTCCACAGTCGCTTCTGAGGGTAAAGATACGAATATCTCTCTCATCTTACGATTGAGTAGCGGTAACAGTCTGGCGACCCCATCTTCTTCTAGGTCCCAATTATTGACTTCAAATATTTTCTCAAAATGGGAGAGATATGAGCATAAATCTACTTCGTCCTTGTACTCCGGGAGTTTCATGCTGGCCGCTGGTGACACTCCTGTTCCGGATGACACTGACTGCACCTCTAACTGGTCTTTACTAAGAGCTCTTTCGTGGGCCTTTATCTTCTCTCTTTCATCAGCTTCCATTTTCGTCTTTTCTCTTCTTTCATCAGCTTCCATTTTCGTCTTTTCTGCTTCCATTTTCATCT
Source organism: Ceratothoa steindachneri (assembly GCA_963969495.1). NCBI lineage: Eukaryota > Metazoa > Arthropoda > Malacostraca > Isopoda > Cymothoidae > Ceratothoa > Ceratothoa steindachneri. Next base: position 110,415,130 of record OZ018326.1, read on the forward strand.
TTTCTCTTCTTTCTTCTCTTTCGTTTCTCTCTTTCTCCTGAATAAACGAACTCAGATCGGTTCCTTCCAGTCCGAGGCTTTGACCTTGCTTCCGATAAAGGTCAAACAATGCCATCGCGCTTATCTCAGTCATCTACCTTGTCTTTAATCAAGCCTGACCTACTCCACCAACGAAACTTACCACTTGGCCTAACAATTACCTTTAGATTGTATCCACCTCTAACTTTACCAATTTTCCACTCGTCAAATATTCTATTATTTTTGGTGTTCCTTTTATGTGTTAGCTCTTCCTTAAATAGACACTGCTGGGTTCTTTCTAATATAAAACCTATAGACCTGACACCACTTTTATAATATGTCGTAGAATGACCCTTGGTTTTGATCACTATACTTTTGACACCCTTTTAGTATCGGTATGCTTTAAGGGGCGTGAGTTACTTCTATGATGAAGTAGGCTTTGTTCTAAGAGTGCTATTCAGTGGTTTTGTTCTTAAGGAAGAGCTATTTTTAAACACATAGGGATAAGAGGAAACACCAGAATCTACCCAAATAAACATGTATATAAACGAAACACTTAACAATTACAAATCAACAGTGAACACATTTCTATCTTTGGCATAAAAGATCTTTCAATGACAAAAGGTAAACAAATAGGCTTCCCGTAAACATACCAATTGCCGATTAGTATTTTTTTATCGCGACTCTATTTGATTAGCGTTTGTAAGGGAATGGTCACTTCCCCCCCCCCCCCCCTCGACCACTCTTGGTGCAGTTCCAAGGCGGTTACCGCAAGGACATCCGCCCCAGGCATCGGCGAGTCGAAAGCGTAACCACAACGTGGTTCAACCCAGTGCCATGAAAGACCCTAAAGGTCAAAAAGGTAAGATCTCCCCCAGGAGAGTGAGATCCAGTTTCACGTCGAACAAGAAATTGGAGACGGGTTTCTCCCAATCTCGATGGCTAACGAGGAGCCGATGTTTGACTTCGTGGGAAAGACCGTTAGGAAAAAGAACTCTCCTGGGGCCGTCCTCAAGCCCCTCTCCCCCTTACCACTCCCCCAGTGGGGGTGCGAGGTATAAATGAGGAACTCTGAGGAAAATCGAGGTAGTATACGTCAGTCTCTAGGTGACGAAGTCCTCGGATCCAAAACCGAGCTACCGAGACTGGAGAGGTAGTTTACTTGTGTCACCAGACCAAGAAGCACCCTGCAAGAGAGGCAGGGCTACCTACCTTAAGGGGCTAAGAAAAAGCTCATCCTTGAGCTAAGTCCCTGGTTATCAAACCAAACAATAAGTGAACTTTGGTAAGTTTGACTTACTCTCGCCAGAGAGATTCCTCATATCCTGGTGCACCTTAAACACCAGGGGTATTCCTCGTCCTTGAGGAATTAAGAAGAAGAAGGAAAAGGCTCCCCCTCGAGCCCGTTATTCGGTGGCCACACCAAACTTTAAGTAACTTATTCTCGCCAGAGAAACCCCCCTCCGTTATCCTCGCCCGTGAAGAAGACCCTCCCCGAGTTCAGTCCTCGTCCATAAGGAAATTAGTAACGAAGGAGAAAAGCTCCTCCTCGAGCTCGTTACTCGGTGATCACACCGCACTCCAAGTTAACTTGAATTAAGAACCAAGTTCGACTCACTCTCGCCAGAGAGACCACGACTGCCTGGGTGTTGCATAAAGCACCGTATTGGTTCTCGTCCTTGAAGAACCCTTCCCCCCCGGAAGAACGTGTGGACCCCCCAGCTGCTACCCTCGCCAAGACGACCGTGGAATTCCGCCCATCTACACGCGTCAAGAGTAAATATTTCTGAGGCCCTTTAAACTCCACGAGTCCGTAAGCCTAATTTTTATATTATTGTTGTGTAGAGAAAACGTGAACTTAATTTTGTGGGTAAACTAATTTAATTAATTCTTGTTTATAATAATATTTAGAGTATTGCTGTAGCTAAAGTATAAAGGTTGTGTATTCAATGGTTAAAGATAAAATATAAGTTTATTTTGTGAATTAGTGGGCGTTTCTTTTATATCCTGACGTGTTTGGTAACGGCTCTATTCTTTAAGATATTCCGATATCAAAGTATATTAGACAGCTCTTAGCACTCTTAGAGATAGAACAAAAAGGAGGAGCATTCTACGACACTAACTAAATAAAAGTGGTGTCAGTTAAGTAGGGTTCTTATCAGAAAGAATTCTACGACATAATTATAGTGGTGTCAGGTGTGGGGTTGTTATTAGAAAGAACCCAGCAGTGTCTAATTAAGAAAGAGCCAACACGTAAAGGAATATCAGGAACAAGAGAATAATTGACGAGAGGAAAATTGGTAGAGTTAGGGGTGGTAACAATATAAAGGTAATTGGTAGGTCAAGTGGTAAATTTGTCGTCGGGAGTGGTATTTCAATCAGCATAGTAGTGGGATTAAGGGTAAGTTATGCTGAGCGCTACCTGGTGAGTGGTGGCATAATTACCTGAGAATACAGAAAGGAAAAATCGACGGACCAACACGAAATGGATCCAGTCACAAGATTTTACCAACAAGCCCAAAGTCTGGGACTTGAAGGCACAGAAATGCATGACTACGTCATGGCAGAATTAAGAATAGATTGTGTAGAAGAAGAAAGAATTTTGGATATAGAAGAAGAACAAGAATTAATAAAGTTTGAGAGAGAAAAAGAGGATATAAAAAGAGAGAATAAAAGAGAACGTGAATTAATGGAAATACGGATGAACCGAAAAAGTGAAGAATCCCGAATACAGCGGAAAATAGAAACAGAGGAAAGAAGAATGCTGAGAGGAGGTAAAACAAGCGAACGAATAATACTGTTGAAAAGAGAAGCACGAGAATTCAGAATAAGGATAGAAATGGAAGATGAAGAAAGAAGACTAAAGATAAAGCTGGAAGATGAAGAAAGAAGAACTCGACGGGAAAACGAAATAGCGAAAGCAGAACAAGAAGCCGAGGAAAGGAAAATGAAGATGGAAAAAGAGTCAAAAGAGAGGAGAATAAAGATTAAAAAAGAAATAGATGAAAGGAGAATGAAGAGGGAAAAAGAACGTGCTCAAGCTGAAAGAGTAGAGAGAGAAGAAAAGGAAAGATTGCTCGCACTCGAAAGAGCACCTATCGAGAATCTCATAGAGGCCGAGGAAGTTGTAGCCCGGCCTGGACCTAAGAAAGGACCATCGAAGGAAACCCAGCCAAATGGGGTAACGATGGAAGAAATAGGAAGTAGGAATGAGGTACCAGCAGGAGTACCTAAGGAAGAACCTATGAGGAGAACCCAGCCAAATGGGGTTATCAGGGAAGAAGAAGAAGGGAGAGTAGAGGTACGAGCATGTGTACCTGAGGAACTACCGGCGAAGAGAATCGAGTCAAATGAGTTGACAAGGAAGGAGGAAAGAGGTGCTATTGCGATACACCTAGGTAAGACTAATCAAAGGGTAGACGCGGATGAGCATCCCCTACCCCTAGTAGTCTCCTCCCCGAACGGAACGTCCACGGAGTTACCGCTAAATCGCCAAGTCGTAGTGAGCGCCAAGCCCATTAACGACCTCGCAGGGAAAAGTTTTCTCGATCCCCAAAGATCGAACCCAGACACGATCTTCCCGTGTACCTGGTTAAAGGAGAGCTATGGGACCTACGCTCCCATCAATTATACCCCGCTACAACAGGCCGCTCTAGCCATAATGTTCAGTTTAAAGGTAGTCAAGTACCATAAGAAGGGTAATTCGAGTAGGTTGAAAACCGCTACCATTTAGTACCATACTTGGGTAGACTCAATAACCAGAACGACCGACTCAGGCGCGGTAGAATAATGGTCACAGAGCACCATTTTAGGATCAGCTACTTCGAAGGAGCCGATAATGTACAGCTGCTCTATAGGTGGAGACGAAAAACCATGGAGGGTTATTTCAGTACCTAATGAGCGTGAAACCATGTTTTCATTTGTTGTCCGTGTTAATATTTATCGGTAGGATTTAAGTTCTCAAAAACTTAAAAATGTAAGGAAGTAGCTTGTTTTGTTTTGTTTTTTTGTGGGTAATCGATGAATTAAGGTTTTTTTAATTTTCTATGTAAAATTGTATTGCGAGTAGGTCTAGCTCGACACATTGCCTGTGTAAACGCGCGCGTGGGCGCTCATGTGTAAGGAAACTTAATGTAAGAGAGGGCTCAAAGAAATACAACTTTGCTAAGCTCGACTAGGTTGAGTAAGTTGTTTTGAGTTCCCGGGGGCATCCCCCTCTCCCCATTAAGTTCTTCGGTGGGAGGTGTGTAAGGGAATGGTCACTTCCCCCCCCCCCCCTCGACCACTCTTGGTGCAGTTCCAAGGCGGTTACCGCAAGGACATCCGCCCCAGGCATCGGCGAGTCGAAAGCGTAACCACAACGTGGTTCAACCCAGTGCCATGAAAGACCCTAAAGGTTAAAAAGGTAAGATCTCCCCCAGGAGAGTGAGATCCAGTTTCACGTCGAACAAGAAATTGGAGACGGGTTTCTCCCAATCTCGATGGCTAACGAGGAGCCGATGTTTGACTTCGTGGGAAAGACCGTTAGGAAAAAGAACTCTCCTGGGGCCGTCCTCAAGCCCCTCTCCCCCTTACCACTCCCCCAGTGGGGGTGCGAGGTATAAATGAGGAACTCTGAGGAAAATCGAGGTAGTATACGTCAGTCTCTAGGTGACGAAGTCCTCGGATCCAAAACCGAGCTACCGAGACTGGAGAGGTAGTTTACTTGTGTCGCCAGACCAAGAAGCACCCTGCAAGAGAGGCAGGGCTACCTACCTTAAGGGGCTAAGAAAAAGCTCATCCTTGAGCTAAGTCCCTGGTTATCAAACCAAACAATAAGTGAACTTTGGTAAGTTTGACTTACTCTCGCCAGAGAGATTCCTCATATCCTGGTGCACCTTAAACACCAGGGGTATTCCTCGTCCTTGAGGAATTAAGAAGAAGAAGGAAAAGGCTCCCCCTCGAGCCCGTTATTCGGTGGCCACACCAAACTTTAAGTAACTTATTCTCGCCAGAGAAACCCCCCTCCGTTATCCTCGCCCGTGAAGAAGACCCTCCCCGAGTTCAGTCCTTGTCCATAAGGAAATTAGTAACGAAGGAGAAAAGCTCCTCCTCGAGCTCGTTACTCGGTGATCACACCACACTCCAAGTTAACTTGAATTAAGAACCAAGTTCGACTCACTCTCGCCAGAGAGACCACGACTGCCTGGGTGTTGCATAAAGCACCGTATTGGTTCTCGTCCTTGAAGAACCCTTCCCCCCCGGAAGAACGTGTGGACCCCCCAGCTGCTACCCTCGCCAAGACGACCGTGGAATTCCGCCCATCTACACGCGTCAAGAGTAAATATTTCTGAGGCCCTTTAAACTCCACGAGTCCGTAAGCCTAATTTTTATATTATTGTTGTGTAGAGAAAACGTGAACTTAATTTTGTGGGTAAACTAATTTAATTAATTCTTGTTTATAATAATATTTAGAGTATTGCTGTAGCTAAAGTATAAAGGTTGTGTATTCAATGGTTAAAGATAAAATATAAGTTTATTTTGTGAATTAGTGGGCGTTTCTTTTATATCCTGACGTGTTTGGTAACGGCTCTATTCTTTAAGATATTCCGATATCAAAGTATATTAGACAGCTCTTAGCACTCTTAGAGATAGAACAAAAAGGAGGAGCATTCTACGACACTAACTAAATAAAAGTGGTGTCAGTTAAGTAGGGTTCTTATCAGAAAGAATTCTACGACATAATTATAGTGGTGTCAGGTGTGGGGTTGTTATTAGAAAGAACCCAGCAGTGTCTAATTAAGAAAGAGCCAACACGTAAAGGAATATCAGGAACAAGAGAATAATTGACGAGAGGAAAATTGGTAGAGTTAGGGGTGGTAACAATATAAAGGTAATTGGTAGGTCAAGTGGTAAATTTGTCGTCGGGAGTGGTATTTCAATCAGCATAGTAGTGGGATTAAGGGTAAGTTATGCTGAGCGCTACCTGGTGAGTGGTGGCATAATTACCTGAGAATACAGAAAGGAAAAATCGACGGACCAACACGAAATGGATCCAGTCACAAGATTTTACCAACAAGCCCAAAGTCTGGGACTTGAAGGCACAGAAATGCATGACTACGTCATGGCAGAATTAAGAATAGATTGTGTAGAAGAAGAAAGAATTTTGGATATAGAAGAAGAACAAGAATTAATAAAGTTTGAGAGAGAAAAAGAGGATATAAAAAGAGAGAATAAAAGAGAACGTGAATTAATGGAAATACGGATGAACCGAAAAAGTGAAGAATCCCGAATACAGCGGAAAATAGAAACAGAGGAAAGAAGAATGCTGAGAGGAGGTAAAACAAGCGAACGAATAATACTGTTAAAAAGAGAAGCACGAGAATTCAGAATAAGGATAGAAATGGAAGATGAAGAAAGAAGACTAAAGATAAAGCTGGAAGATGAAGAAAGAAGAACTCGACGGGAAAACGAAATAGCGAAAGCAGAACAAGAAGCCGAGGAAAGGAAAATGAAGATGGAAAAAGAGTCAAAAGAGAGGAGAATAAAGATTAAAAAAGAAATAGATGAAAGGAGAATGAAGAGGGAAAAAGAACGTGCTCAAGCTGAAAGAGTAGAGAGAGAAGAAAAGGAAAGATTGCTCGCACTCGAAAGAGCACCTATCGAGAATCTCATAGAGGCCGAGGAAGTTGTAGCCCGGCCTGGACCTAAGAAAGGACCATCGAAGGAAACCCAGCCAAATGGGGTAACGATGGAAGAAATAGGAAGTAGGAATGAGGTACCAGCAGGAGTACCTAAGGAAGAACCTATGAGGAGAACCCAGCCAAATGGGGTTATCAGGGAAGAAGAAGAAGGGAGAGTAGAGGTACGAGCATGTGTACCTGAGGAACTACCGGCGAAGAGAATCGAGTCAAATGAGTTGACAAGGAAGGAGGAAAGAGGTGCTATTGCGATACACCTAGGTAAGACTAATCAAAGGGTAGACGCGGATGAGCATCCCCTACCCCTAGTAGTCTCCTCCCCGAACGGAACGTCCACGGAGTTACCGCTAAATCGCCAAGTCGTAGTGAGCGCCAAGCCCATTAACGACCTCGCAGGGAAAAGTTTTCTCGATCCCCAAAGATCGAACCCAGACACGATCTTCCCGTGTACCTGGTTAAAGGAGAGCTATGGGACCTACGCTCCCATCAATTATACCCCGCTACAACAGGCCGCTCTAGCCATAATGTTCAGTTTAAAGGTAGTCAAGTACCATAAGAAGGGTAATTCGAGTAGGTTGAAAACCGCTACCATTTAGTACCATACTTGGGTAGACTCAATAACCAGAACGACCGACTCAGGCGCGGTAGAATAATGGTCACAGAGCACCATTTTAGGATCAGCTACTTCGAAGGAGCCGATAATGTACAGCTGCTCTATAGGTGGAGACGAAAAACCATGGAGGGTTATTTCAGTACCTAATGAGCGTGAAACCATGTTTTCATTTGTTGTCCGTGTTAATATTTATCGGTAGGATTTAAGTTCTCAAAAACTTAAAAATGTAAGGAAGTAGCTTGTTTTGTTTTGTTTTTTTGTGGGTAATCGATGAATTAAGGTTTTTTTAATTTTCTATGTAAAATTGTATTGCGAGTAGGTCTAGCTCGACACATTGCCTGTGTAAACGCGCGCGTGGGCGCTCATGTGTAAGGAAACTTAATGTAAGAGAGGGCTCAAAGAAATACAACTTTGCTAAGCTCGACTAGGTTGAGTAAGTTGTTTTGAGTTCCCGGGGGCATCCCCCTCTCCCCATTAAGTTCTTCGGTGGGAGGTGTGTAAGGGAATGGTCACTTCCCCCCCCCCCCTCGACCACTCTTGGTGCAGTTCCAAGGCGGTTACCGCAAGGACATCCGCCCCAGGCATCGGCGAGTCGAAAGCGTAACCACAACGTGGTTCAACCCAGTGCCATGAAAGACCCTAAAGGTTAAAAAGGTAAGATCTCCCCCAGGAGAGTGAGATCCAGTTTCACGTCGAACAAGAAATTGGAGACGGGTTTCTCCCAATCTCGATGGCTAACGAGGAGCCGATGTTTGACTTCGTGGGAAAGACCGTTAGGAAAAAGAACTCTCCTGGGGCCGTCCTCAAGCCCCTCTCCCCCTTACCACTCCCCCAGTGGGGGTGCGAGGTATAAATGAGGAACTCTGAGGAAAATCGAGGAAGTATACGTCAGTCTCTAGGTGACGAAGTCCTCGGATCCAAAACCGAGCTACCGAGACTGGAGAGGTAGTTTACTTGTGTCGCCAGACCAAGAAGCACCCTGCAAGAGAGGCAGGGCTACCTACCTTAAGGGGCTAAGAAAAAGCTCATCCTTGAGCTAAGTCCCTGGTTATCAAACCAAACAATAAGTGAACTTTGGTAAGTTTGACTTACTCTCGCCAGAGAGATTCCTCATATCCTGGTGCACCTTAAACACCAGGGGTATTCCTCGTCCTTGAGGAATTAAGAAGAAGAAGGAAAAGGCTCCCCTTCGAGCCCGTTATTCGGTGGCCACACCAAACTTTAAGTAACTTATTCTCGCCAGAGAAACCCCCCTCCGTTATCCTCGCCCGTGAAGAAGACCCTCCCCGAGTTCAGTCCTTGTCCATAAGGAAATTAGTAACGAAGGAGAAAAGCTCCTCCTCGAGCTCGTTACTCGGTGATCACACCACACTCCAAGTTAACTTGAATTAAGAACCAAGTTCGACTCACTCTCGCCAGAGAGACCACGACTGCCTGGGTGTTGCATAAAGCACCGTATTGGTTCTCGTCCTTGAAGAACCCTTCCCCCCCGGAAGAACGTGTGGACCCCCCAGCTGCTACCCTCGCCAAGACGACCGTGGAATTCCGCCCATCTACACGCGTCAAGAGTAAATATTTCTGAGGCCCTTTAAACTCCACGAGTCCGTAAGCCTAATTTTTATATTATTGTTGTGTAGAGAAAACGTGAACTTAATTTTGTGGGTAAACTAATTTAATTAATTCTTGTTTATAATAATATTTAGAGTATTGCTGTAGCTAAAGTATAAAGGTTGTGTATTCAATGGTTAAAGATAAAATATAAGTTTATTTTGTAAATTAGTGGGCGTTTCTTTTATATCCTGACGTGTTTGGTAACGGCTCTATTCTTTAAGATATTCCGATATCAAAGTATATTAGACAGCTCTTAGCACTCTTAGAGATAGAACAAAAAGGAGGGGCATTCTACGACACTAACTAAATAAAAGTGGTGTCAGGTAAGTAGGGTTCTTATCAGAAAGAATTCTACGACAGCGTTAAACATTAAATTAACGTACTCTCGTCTACAAACACATATGACCTAGGTTCACGAACAATGGTTTCTACTCTCCTTTAAAACTTGGGATGTACTAAACTTCTACTATCGCAATAGAGATATAAATGCTATTTTTAACTTACAGATAGGTAATCAGGGATTGCCGGATGTCGCTGGAGGACTTATCTCTCGCTTTGCAGTGTTGTGGCCGCTGGTTGACTTTTAGTGGAGGGATTGCTTGTCGCCTGTGACGGGGGCTGATTCTTCAACGTAATTAAAGAACGGGAGCTCGTTTGGGCTGGGTTCTTCTCCTCTCACTCTTACGGAGCTTGAGATGTGAGAGTCGCTCGAGTGTGAGCGGCTTTGCTTTTCTTCAGTCGGACTTCTTTGCAGACGGAAAAGGCTTCTTCGGTATGGAACCGATATAAAGCTTGACTATTTAGGTTAATACGGCCCTGAAAGGGGGGATCAATTTTCTCAATCTGATCCTCTCGTTTCTCACTGAAATAGTCTTGTATGGCTGAAGGATCGATCTTCACTAACTAACCCTTCTTCTGGCGTATCGACTTCTAATCTTCTTGTTTGGCTGAAAGATCGATCTTCACGAACTAATCTTTCTTCTGGCGAATCGACTACTAATAATCTTCTTGTCTGGCCGATGGATCGATCTTCACGAACTAATCCTCCTCTGGCGTATCGACTTCTGATAATCTCTTTGTCTTTCTTTGCGGGGCTTATTTATAGGCGGATTGCCACCCCATCTAAAGGGGGAAGTGACCAGGCCACAGAGGCAAAGGGGGGGTGCCCAAGTCAGTTCGCAAATTAGAGGCTCGTAACCGCACCGCTCCTGGCGTGCCTTCTGACTCGCACCGCTTTTTTTTTCCATAACTACGGGTTTATGGGTCTCGTAGGTAATTGGATCGTTAGAGCGTCGTTTAAGGACCTTAGGTGGTTGCCTTAAAACAGATGTTAGCTCCAACTGCCCACAGCGGCGGGGAGATCACACATGGTAAGCAGTTTCGCCGGCTACCTTTCCCACGCTTCTCCTCATGAGGGGGGGGGGGGCTTTAATGTACCTATACTCCTCCAGGATGCTTAATGTAGCCATTTCTCCACAAGCCTCTATGGCTTCTCTGAATGTTGGTCCAAAGTCACGTTCCAGGATTCATTAGCTTCAGTATGTGATAATTTCTCAGGATTTAAAATGCACTTTCCTCGCTTATGGTAGGCGGGCTTTGAAGTGCCTCTCTTTACTATTTGTAACAGCAGAGGTCATCGGAGAGATTCCTTTTTATTATTCTGCGGAGTAAATCATGTTTTGATTCTTTTAGTCAATTCACTCATGTTTGAATTTCTTTAGCGAATTAAATCCAATTGAGTCTATTTTTTTGTTTTATGAGTGGTTTTTGTGTGATTTGGTATGGAGGACATGTCGATGGTTTCCATGCCAAAACTTCTTAAGGTAAAATACCATTAAGTTCTTTGGCAAGATTTAGAAAAATCAATAGTGCTTCAAAGTATTATGAAGGAGAAAAATGGTTGTTTGTAAATTCAAACTTGGTATGTAGGCTTTCATCTAATCATTTTCCATTTTTCCTAGTACTGAGGTGTCTGAATGTCTTGTCACCTCCTTTTATTATTGTTTCAATTTTCTATTTCAGATGGCTGACACGAGCTCCTACAATTTGGAAGAGAGGATGTTTTCACTATATTGGCACATAATTGCGTGCATTCTAGTAATAGTATGGGTGATGTGCGACATGACATCGCTGCAAGTTTCGGCAGATTAACCCCTCCGAAGAGGATGAAAATGTGCTGGGTGAATAAACAGTTTCTGACAAGATCAATTAAGAACAAACCAAGGACTGGACGAACCTCAACACGAAGTGACACATGTTCAGAGGTGGAGGTGTCTGTGCTGAAGGCAGTACATGTGTTTGATATTATTAATTGTTCATAAATTGTTTTGATTACTTTTCGGTAGAGAGTGACAAGACTTTCGCACCACCGTGTACTATTCTCTCTGTTATTTCTAATTTTCTCCTATATATATTTCTCCGTTCTCGTCCTCTGTCTTTCTCTCCCTCTCTTTAGATTTATATTCCCTTTCTCCTCTATTTGCTTCTGTATATAAATATAAAAATAGTGACCTATATTAGGAAAATCGTTAACTTTTTCTCCGAGGTCAAAGGCAGGTCGGCAAATGGATGAGCTCCGTCCTATCTGATAAAAGGTTATAAGGTCACCGCGCCTTAGTCACAGTTTAAGGTCATGAGAAATTTGAAAGTTCAATTCCAGGGAAGTGATTGCCATTTTTGCCAGGAAAAATTGCGAATACAAATAACGACATAAGTAACTACAAGAAAGAAATGAATTTACAATTGGTAGCATGAAGAAGTTAAAGTTAAAGAGTTTCATATTAAACACCCTTGAAAATTTATGCTAGAATAATGAGCATCTTGGTAATGGTGTAATGGTATTTTATTTAATGTACTAGAACGGACTGTCAAATCACATCACGCATTACGGTTTTAAAATTATTACCCTCTTCCCTCTAAACTCATTACACGCCATGTTGCCTGACTTGTCGTAAAACACGTAAAAGTGAAATATCATTTGCAATATTATTTTGATATACATTTCGTAATTACTTTGCTTACATTTACACGAAATATCTTAAGACTATAATGAAAAGTGTTTCAAAGTATCATACGTTTCTATTTATAAAATTAAAGTCTTCAATTCAGAGAGGTAATTTGTTAACCTTGGGAGACTTTTCTAAAAACTTGCTAACACCTGTGAAAGAAATTACGATTTTCTGCGGACCCTATGACTCAATCTACAATCATTATATATATATATATATATATATATATATATATATATATATATATATATATATATAGGCTTTAATTCCTACTGAACTTGCGAAGGCTGGTTAGAGGCGGATTGTGCCACGGCCAGGATTCTCACTATAAAAGTCCCACTTGTTACTGGGGGGAGGTTTGTGATTGTTAAATTCTAAGAGTGCATAATACAGGTTGAATAAATTAGCCGAAGGGATTCTTAATTAAATTCTTACCAAGGGTATGTCAAAAAGAAGGAGCCACCAAATAAACACACGTACAAAAATAAACTTTACTTTACAACAAAATAATAATTAGTAGCAATAGTTAAACGGGAATTTAGGTAAATAAGGATTAAATATTAAATACGGATTAGTCTGGGTTGAGAGCAATTATAAATAATAATATGAGGGAATGAATCACTTGAATCTCCTTAATAAAGGGAGGATAACAATGAAAGCACCTAGATTTATAATGACTCAATGGGAGTATCAATCACTGTTAATTAAATAGGTAATTAAATAATAGAGGGACACTGGGTTTACAGATTACCATTAATTGTGATGGATTGGAGAGACGACTACTCAGGTCCAGACGGGGTGGTTTGGGTGGCGTTAACACGAGTTCTCGGGGAGAGGGGGGATAAGACGATGGGTTCGGGGCTGCTGACTGCAGTTCCGGTTAGCTCACTCCTAACTGGATGTGACACTAACAAATAGTTACTTCCAGTAACTATTTGGATGTTCCTTTTTCTTTCTCAAGTTACGTTGAGCAACAGAGCGTATTATTCTAGTCACAGCCTCTGCGGGGCGAGATTTGCCTCAGGAACTCTTTGAGATAGCGACCAGGTTGACTCAGCGGGTGCGCGTTGGCAGTCGATACGTTACAGCAACGACACTCGCTCAACGTGAGGATTACGCAAGTAGGTCTGGAACACTTCTGCTGAGGGATGAACGGCGTTGCCATTTATACCGCGGACTGTGTGAAATCGAGAGAGAGATTCCCTATACGACAATTCGCTTATCACGGCGCCTTCTGGACAATCTTCTTGGTATCATAAAGAAGGCAAATAGACGTTAGGCTATTTGCGGTAGAATGTCGGGGGAAGGGGGGGAGGAGACGAAAGTCAACTCAGACGACAAATCTCTTTCGTTCCCACGATCGCCTGGCGGCATGTAAGTGTGTACGTTCCATACCCTCACAATCTCTTTCGGTCTTGTTTGCATTAATTACACTAAATTAACTTAATCCCTTTGCATTTAAAATAAGAAACATCATTTTATAAAGATATTCAGTTCAGCTAATGATGAGTGACGTGGCGATCAAGGACGAAGGAAGAAACGGGTAAAGATAATTAATTTTTAGCCAAACATTCAGGCTAGACCAAATAGGGGAAATTTAATCTAACCCAAACGGAATTGAATTTCGATGGAATATGTCTTTTGCAACCTCTATATGATAGTTTGCCATGAAATATGGTTGTTACTTACTTGTATGTTACACTAGAGTGATTCTTTTTTTAATATCCTTTTCGGGCTAACCCTAGATATTTTTAGCTGTCTTACAAATTAATATATATGTAAAACATTTATGCTCAATTGCTTGATATCATCTGCTACCGCAGTGACCATTAACTCATTAAATTAATTTAAAACAAGGTAGAATTTAAATGATTGAGGCATTTATCTATATTAGGAAGATAACAAAAACATATGTAAGTAAAATAGAGAGAAATAATGAATGAAACTAAAAGTTTGATACCCAAAGTAAATTTAACTTTTAAGAAACACTTCTTTATTGTATTGGGAACCCGTTTTCAGTGATTCTTAACAACCCTAAATAGTAAATTTCGCTGCTCTTCTTCTTTAGTGAGAAAAGTGTTAGTATTAATCAGTTTCACACCTCTCTGCACAATCATTGATGACATTAATAGTACTGATTGACTGAGAAGTAGCTATATAACCAGGTCTGTTTTTCAACTCTATAGGATCTACACAGAGAAATTTGTTTGACAGATTGAATACTTGAAGAAGATAGTGAGATTTGATGTGAGTAACGTTGATATTGTTTTTTTTTCTCAAGCAATTATTTTCAGGGGCATTAATGCGGCCTGGAGGGGTATTCTGAACCTACCGCTTGTCCTGGGTATTCAGGACGGGGTTGTGCACACTGACTTGTGGAATTTATGACTTTTTGGAGGAGGCTGGCCTCTTTTACTTTATTAACTTTTTTGTAGTTTTTGTTGTCGTTTCTTTGTAGATCGCAAGTTCCTGCGCCAGGGTTGAAGCGGGCATCCCCCGACGCCGGAGCGTGCTTCCTGCTTGTTGCCCTTTTCCTTTTTCTTTTTATTTATTGTTATTATTGCTGTTTTTTGTTTTGTTTTGCATATTATTTAAATGCAGCCTAGTACTAGGCTGTCGTAAGGAAGGCGACTTATGCCCAAGTAAGCAGTCCCCAGATGGGCACCTAAAATTTTCAAAAAATCCATCTTTCCGACACCCTTTCCTCTTCACTTCCTCACTTTGCATACAAGCTCTACTTTCTCTATCGGCCTCTAATTTCACAGGGTAGATGCCCGCCAGATTATTTCATCTAACCATTCCAGATAGGGGCTGATGCTGGAGGGGACAAGGTCCCCTCCTCCTGAGCTCTGGTTATGCGAGGTGAGTATTGAAACAACCTGCTCAACCTCACCTCCCCTCACCTTCCTCACATCCCCTTTCTCTCTCATTTTCGCAGTCTATCAACTTTACGACGTACTTAAGGTGGAACCGCCATGCCGATGGGCTGCCAGGTCACTAGGTGGCAGGAGTGGCTTCAAATAGCGGCAGATGGCTTTGCCGGGGCCGTGTTCACCCCTCGCAGAAAGCATTACTGCGCGTCCCGTGCTAAAAAAAGTATCACTAGGACCTTTGATGAAATAGAAAAAATACTCTTTCTTTACCTTTCACTCTGCCATCGTCAGAGTCTCCCTCGGGCAACTCCCCTGAAAAAATGGAGGTCTACCCCCCCTCTGTGCTTTCTCAGGTGACCCTCCAAGTTTCTTCTACCGGAGAGAAGACTTACTCCTCTTCTTTGCCTACGGGTGTAGGGATCTTCCCCTTCACCCCCTTTTCTTGAGGTGCTCTTTGATGCCTCCTCTCCAGCGGCAGTCCCTCCTTTTCTTTTACAAGGGACTGCTAAGAAAGCACGCATGCGTCTAAAAATTGACCGCTCCTCGTTGAAACGCATCGATAGGTCAAACCCCTTCAGGGGTGTAAGAGATGGCAGGCCTGACAAGGCCCGTCGGTCCTTGCCCCCTAACATCCTGCACTCGTCTGCTAAGGGCCTACAGGTGGTCACTGTACGTGCCTCTCTCTCTTCCTCGACGGAAGTTGGTTTGCTGGCATTCGGTAAAAAGGTACATCGAGTTGGACCTATGCTGTCTCGGGGGGGGTGAAGGCACATGAAGGCCTCCCCTGGGATGGACATGGTCCCTGAGGTGACCCCGCCTCAGAAATTAGGATCTTCAATGGGGTAGAACCTGGACTCGGCCCCAAGCACAGAACATGTGTCTGCCCCTATACAAGCTCTTCCCAAGGCGGCTCGGTTGTCCAAGGCCTCACAAGGAGAGGAGGGATCTCCTTCTCCGGATGTTGCTCCTATGATAGGCTAAACCTTTTCTTTTTCAGAGTAGGATCTTGCCGAGGTCGGCACATGTGGCTTGGGGGCTCCTTCCGGCGGAGAAGAGAAGCGGGTTCATTGCCCGCCCTCCTCTCCACAAAAGAAAAAGAACAAGAAAAAGGCGAAAATGACTCGGGGCTTCTATCCCTCCGCGGAACTCACTGCTCCGCCGTGTGGGGGAGACCCAGAGGAAGTCCAAAAATGGGCAAAGCAGAGCCTCGATTACGTCTGGGTCCCTCATTCAGAGGCTACCTGGCGTTTTCGAGCCGCTGGCTTCAATCATTTCCTCGTTATTCGCTTCACTGATGGCCGCATGTTGGCTGAGGTCAACATGATCCATCAGAGGAGAGGCCTAGCTAGTGTGATTAGTAGCGAGCCGAAGATGACCCGTTTCACGGACGGGAGCCTTTTGGCAAATGCGTCGAATCCCTCCGAGGCGGCCAAGATAAGTGCTCTTCGGACACTTAATGGCACCCCAGTGAGTGTGACGCCGCACTCTACCATGAACTTTGTGAAAGGAGTAGTTTTTGCGAGGGAACTCGTTGACTACTCCATAGAAGACATCACCTTAGAGCTGGCCGAACATGGGGCGGTCAAGGTGTGATGAGAAAACAGGGAGGGGCCTTGAGAACTACCCATAAACTGTTCGTCACGTTCGACTGTGACAAGCTCCCTGAGTCGGTGCGTGCCAGTTTGTATCGCTACTGCATGGAGGCATTCGTGCGACTGCCGCAGAAGTGGTACTAGTGTAAACGCTTTGGCCATACTAATCGCTCATGTAGTCGCGCAAAGTCAGCGTTACCCGAAGTCTGTGTAAGTTGCTCCAAGGCCGCATGTTGGGTGCGTGCCCCCTTCCCACCCTCCTGAGGTATAAGCCTTTTGCGACCTTATCCCAGGTATGAGGATGCGTGATTTACACCCGCCATGATGTTTGCGTTCTTCTCTTTGCTTTACATACCTTCTTTCACACAGTAGGTGTGCATCTGCAAATGGATAGCAGGTATAGTTATTCCCGCGTACATTCCCCTGTCAGCCGACTTCGACGATGGGGACTTCCACCTCGTCGTTGCATGGTTGCCGAGGCTCTTTCTCTTGCTCGGAAGTCTGAATGGTAGACACCCCCTCCTGGAATACGACTCGATTAATCCCAGGGGTCAATTTCTT
Source organism: Ceratothoa steindachneri (assembly GCA_963969495.1). Lineage (NCBI taxonomy): Eukaryota > Metazoa > Arthropoda > Malacostraca > Isopoda > Cymothoidae > Ceratothoa > Ceratothoa steindachneri. The sequence continues at coordinate 110,432,086 of OZ018326.1, forward strand.
GCCAACATGATCGACGAGCTTGAGATAGGTGTCCTAGATTTCTATAAGTTTACGGATCACTGCCCGAGAACCGCTTCATTTTCTAGCCTCGCTATATTTTTGTGGTTTCCGGATGCCGACTCTAATTTTGGGTGGGGAGTGGTCGATGACCTCCATAGTAGTGATAACTTTCCCATTCAAATATTATTTTCTGAGCCCCTGCCACCCGAGAAGCCGCCCCCGTGGTGCTTGGTGCGGGCGCAGTGGTCTGCATTTCAGGAAGTGACTGACTTCTGTCTCAGTCGAGAAGTTTAGGTGGGTAGATGAGGCCGTTGAGTTCTTCTCCGGCAACCTCATCGTCGTGAGCCTAACTACTATTCCTGGAACCTCTAGACGTTTTGCACGCCGACTACTCCTGTGGTGGTCAGCCGAATGTGAGGCAGCCCTCAAACAGAAGCGTTCTGCCTAAATGCGCAATAAGCGTCGCCAAAATGATTTTACTTTCGGTGAATTTCGTCAAACTACGGCTAGGTTCTGGTGTGTTTCGAGGCACGCCCGAAGCTCTTCCTTGCGGGCATACGTGTCTTCACTTAACGGATATGACCCCTTTAGCAGATGTGTCGAAGAGAGTCGAAATGATTCCGTACAAGTTCTCCCAGCATCCCCATCCAGTTCTCCAGATGAATGGGACCGCAATCTCAGTCCCCGCGTCCGTGGCGGAATCCTTCGCGACCGCTTTCTCCGCATTCTCTAGCCAGGATAGTGCTCCGCCATTATTCAATGCGCGTCGTGATGTCGCGGAAGGCTGCCGACTGAACTTTACCTCTAGAGGCGGACAACCCTTCAACGTTAGGTTTAATTTGAGTGAGTTTCAATCCGCTCTCTCTTCGTACGCAGACACCGCCCCTGTTCCAGGCGATGTATCGTACGTTATGCTTTAACACTTAGGTGGGCGAGGCATGGCGTTTATGTTAGATTTGTCCAACAGGATCTAGGTAGAGGGTATCCGCATAGACTCCCGGCCAATCGCTTCTGTGCTCGCTTTTCGCAAACCGAGGAGAGATCACTCTACCCCGTCCTGTTTCCAACCAATCTTTCTAAATAATAATAATTAACGGTTTATTCCAGAAGCTGGCAGCCATTTGTCTGAAAATATATATTTAAAGTAACAGAAAACTTATATAGAGCACTAAAACTGAGACACATACATAGTGAAATATGAAAATAGCTGGACATATCAGATGTTAATGATTATTGAAAAGTTTGGTTAGTGTAGGAACTCCACTGTTCTTGTAACGCTATGTGCTGGCTCTGATTGGCAAGGCAGGACGTAGAGCGTCAGGGTTAAGTATGTGGCAATGGTGAGGAGTGTTCAACGGTTTATGGCTAAACTGTCGGAGACTGGGGTGGAGTACTGAGCTGCTAGAGGAGTTGAGCTGCTAGAGGGGTTGAGCTGCTCCATTGAAAGGAGAGGAGCCCCGTGGCTTCTTTGTTTTTTCTCGTTTTATTCATTTACTTTTTAGGAGAGGAGGTTGGGGAATGAACTCGCTTCTCCCCTCCGCCAGAAGTTGCTCTTAGGCCAGATGGACCGGTCTCACACAGATACTCCTCTGAAATGGAGAAAGTCTTGCCTGTTACAGGGGCATCAGCCAGGGAATAAGATCCCTTCTCTCCTTGTGGATCCTCGGAGGCCAAACCCGTCTGAGGACAAGCTTGCTCAGGGGCGGACTCGGGTTCTGTGTTTGGCTCCAAGCCCAGATTTGAATATATGTATGGCAGATTCTACTATCTCGGGCTGGGTCACCAAGAGATGGACAATGTCCATCTCTTGGTGGGCTTTTATGTGTCCATCCCCTCCAAAGAGATCACGTATTCCTTTGGAGGAACCATTAATCTCGTCTTCGGCCGGCGAACCGGCACAAGTCGCAGAGGCGAAAGGGGCACGTGCAGCGACTCCATGTATACTCTGCAGGCACGAGTGCAGGACGTTATGGGAAATTGGCCGACGGGCCCTGCCATCCGTGGGCCCCTTAAGAGGTTTGGCTCTATTAAGGCGCTCCCACTGGGAGCGGAAAATTTTTGGCCGACTGCGTACTTACTTGGCAGTCCCCTTGGAAAGTAAATGGGAGATTGCCGCTAGTAAAAGGGGTGAGGGGTAGTCCCTTGCACCCGTATGTATGGAAGAGTAGTATGCCTCCTCTCCGGTTAAAGAGGTTTAGAGTGTCACTTGAGGAAGTTCAGGGGAGGGGGACCTCCTTTTATTCAGTGGAGCTGCAAGAGGGTGGCTCCAATGGTGGAAGAGGTGAAGATAGAGGGAGAGTACTTTTTAATTTCTCATCATTGGGCATGGTGACCCATTTTGTAGCACGGGACGCATACGCTAATTCCCCCGCGCAGTAGCCATCGCTAAGAAGGGTTTCATGTGGGGCCGGCAAAGCCAGCTGCCATCATTTAAGGCCACTCCTCCCGCCTAGTGACCTGGCAGCCCATCGGCATAGCGGCTCGACATTAGGCACGGCGTAAAAATAGATAGGCAATGAAAGGAGATAGAAATGGTATGTGAAGAAGGTGTGGGTGGCTATAAAGCAGGTTGTTAAAAACCCACCACCCCAAATCCAAGCTTCGGGGTGAATGAGCGTTGTTTCCTCCTCACTCAGCCCCAAACTGGGTTTGTTGGGTAAAAGTAGAGGCCGACCAGAGAAAGTTGTGGGAGAGGTTGTAGGGAAAGTGAAGAGGTAGAATAAAAACACAGGAAGGCAAATCGCAGCGCTCCTTACGGGCAATTAGCTGGTGTATAGTTAGGGAATGAAGCTTTTCTATATATATATATATATATATAAATATATATTAGTTTAGTTGGGTAGCAGTCTTTCTTGAATGCAAATTTTTGTTGAAGACCATTGTGTATTTTGCCTTAATTAATTTCATTCGGCAACTTTCTCTTCTTCTAACTATTTTTTTTATTTCATCTTGTAGATGGTGGATCACTTGTCCAGTATTTATTTCTTTTTTAAATGAATGTGTTTGGTAAAAACCAAACTAAATTGCAAAGCTTATTCGATCATCTTCGGAGCGTTTCGAAATGTTCTTGCCTCCTTTACCGCTGTAATGAGTGGAGTGGTCAAGACTTGGAGGAGACATTGTAGAAAGCCTGTTTACGAACGTGTCTATCGCTCAGACTAGCGAGATAATTATAAAAAAAACGTGTACCACCATCCTACAATGTCTCCTCCAAATTTTGACCAAAACATCTTAAGGAGCATGTTACGTTCATGCACATCAGAGACGCCGTTCAGGACACCGGACGGCAATCTATACACGCGAGTGGATGGAGTGGCTATGCGCTCACCCTTAGGGCCGACCTTCGCCAATTATTACTTGGGTTAACTCGAGGAGAGATTATTGGACATCATGGAAAATAAGCCACACACATATTGGCGATACAAAGATGACATCTACATCAACGTCCAAAACGAAGAACATCTGATAAACATCAATCAGCATTTGGAGGAGAACTCCGTGCTAAAATTCACTTATGAATTGAGCACGGACAATAAATTCCCTTTCTTGGACGTTGAGGTTCAAAACATCAATGGCAGCTACATCAATAAAGTACATAGAAAAAGTGCGGACATGGGAAGATGCCTCAATGCGGAGAGTGAATGCCTAGAAAGGTATAAAATAAGCGTAATCGGCTCATACATCCGCCGAGCTTATAAATGCTGCTCTACGTGGAAACTTTTCCACCACGAGATTGCATGAGTAAAGCAAATACTCGTAAATAATGGTTTCTCAAGCAGCATTACAAACATGCGGATAAAACTGAAAGTAATCAGTGTATTATAGAAACCAAATGTTCACGGCATATAAAATAGATAAAAAAAACATCAAGGAGATTAGTAACCGTAGAATCAAGATTAAAAATCAAACGGATAAAATCCAACTAATCATTTATTTTGAAACAACAAAAGCCAGCAATATTCTGATGATAAACAACACCTGCCTAAACTCCTCGAATCTTAAGTCAACCAACATAGTTGACGAGTTCACCTGGCCAGATAAAGACTAAGCTTTATAATAACTGAAAATATATTGGCATGACAGCCACTACACTTTCGAGACCTTTAACCATGTATCTACAAAGCAAAGGGCCTAAGAATCATATGCAGAGTGCCCATAATACTAACCTAACGAGATATATGCTCGTTGATAACACTATTATTAAAAGAAAAGAGGTCAATAAAGTGAGGCTGAACATCTTGAAAGCCATATTAATAACTGAAGATAAGCCGGCCATCAACAGTCAAGCGACAAGCTGGAATCTGACATTAAAAACATTTTAAAATCCCACTCACAGGAGTGGCTCATTTCCTTTAGCGTTACGTTTAACCAAGGCGAAATAAATACCCGTCTATGCACGCGGAAATAACCATGTTTATAGGCCAGGAACAGAGTGTGTCTTTTAAAACATTGAGGTATAAGACGTCCCAATCAGCGCTGTGCAGGCCAGAATTAAGTCTATAGCCTCGCGAAATGAAAGAAGATCCACAGCCTTAATGGCCAGGATTTCTTTCTCCAAAGAGATGTACATAACATTACTTCGATAAGTAGGGTGAGGCTCTTCTCATTTAACCAGTTGGCACTACATAGTAGGGTATTATCATGTACGGGGCATTGGAGCAACTTACACAAACTTCGGATAAACCCAAATTTCCACGTCTACACGCGCGAATTTTATGGAGAAAGGGACAGAAGTAGTCGCACCTTCTCGCCAATTGCAAGATGCCTTCACCTGGGAGCGATATCAATCGCCACACACACCGATTCAGGGAATCCATCACGGCCGAACGCAATGAGGAGTGTCGGGGTGGGTCTCGATGCCCCTCCCTTTCTTCTCATCACATGTTTGACCTTGACCTCCCGATGGTTGGCTATCTCTAAGGTAATGTCTTTTAATAGTAGTCCACGAGTTCCCTTGCATAATTCAAACCTTTTGCGATGATCCTGGTTGAGTGCGGCGTCACAATGACCGACGAGCCATTAGGTGTACAAAAGAGACCGAATAATGATGGCTGTCCCGATAGGGGCTGACGTATCCGCCAGAAGGCTCCCTTCCGAGAAACGGGTGACCTTCGGTTCTCTACCAACCAAGCTAGCTAATGCTCTTCTTTGATGGATCATGTTGCATTTGGCCAACATGCTGCCATCAGTGGAGCCAATAATCAAAAAGTGTTTGAAGCCAGCGAGCTCAAAAACACAAGGTAATCTCTGAATCAGGGGCCCCGACGTAATCGAAGATCTGCTCAAAAAACCCATTTGAATTTGGTCTTTGTCGGCACCTCCCACCCGAGAGTTCCTCGTGGCAGGATGTGCGGATCGTGGCCTGGTCGCTTTCTTAAGCAAGAACAGACTCGTCCTTCCTCGGAGACCACACACAGGAAGAGGAAAGCCTAGTTCTCTTTATCTTCATGTACCTTATCTTTTGGGGAGAAAAAGGCGGGAAATGAACTCTCTTCTCTCCACTCTAAGATTTGCCCCTAGGCAGGATAACCAGCTTCAGCAAGATCTTTATTCGAAATGGAGCTTTGCTTGGCCGTCAATGGGGCACCAGTCGGGGGATGATGTCCCTCTTCTCCTTGAGATTTGCGGGTCACCTAACCACCTAAGAAAAAGCATGCAAAGGAACGGATTCATGTTCAGTGTTTGGCACCGAACCTGATTTATACCCATGGATGATCCTGCCATCTGTGCTTGGTCACTTCCGCGACTATTCCCAGCTCAAGCGGCCTCCATGTGGCCTTCATCCCAAAGGTATCACGGATCCCTATCGAAGGCTCTCTTTGTCTTGGGGCGGTAACCTGGTCTCCATTGGTAAAGAGAGATGGGCAGGCATTCTGAGACCTCGCAGAATCAGGATACATGACTGCAGGACTGCACGTGAGACGGCCAGACGAGCCCTGCTTTTTCTTAACCACTAAGAGGGTCCGCCTTATCGAGTCGCTACCATCGGAAGCGCTCGATCCTGGACGCTGCCTGCCTCTTTTCTTAGCAGTCTCTTAGGACCGCTCATGGTGCCGAAGTGGAGTCGTCCATGAGCGATACCAAAGAATGGGGTGATGGGGGAAGCACTGCACCCAAAACGTAAGAGTGGAGTAAGCCTCCTCTCCGGTAGAAAAGGGTTAGATTGGTAAAGGGGAGGAGGACACCTCCTTTACTGAGGTAGAGATGGCGATAATAACAATAATGAGATAATAACAATAATAATAATAACGATGATAATGATGATGATGATGATAATAACGATGATAATTATAATAACGATGGTAACGATAATGGAATAATAATTAAAATAATGATGATGATAATTATAAGATTATTATAAGATGTCAGAGCTGGCAAAGACCGTGTGGTCCACTTCTGGGCTAGCTCTCCTTCAAACCACGCCGATGCACTTAAAGTGTGCATCTAAACGGTTCTTAAAGATGTTTATGCTTGCTGATTTAACAACGATCTCCGGCAACTCGTTCCATGAGGAAACGACCTTTTGAGAACAAAACTTTTGCTATATTTGTTTCAAATCTTCGTTTCTTAAGTTTGTATCCATGGTTTCGGGTTCTTGAGGAAGCGTCCAACTCGAAGAGGGTTTCAATTTTTACTTTATAAAAACTGTTTAGGATCTTAAAGACTTGTATGAGTTCTCCTCTTAACCTTCTCGTCTCAAGTGATTGCAGGTTGAGTGCTTTAATTTTGCCTTCGTAGGAATTTTAGAAAATCTAAGTAGATTACGTTTGCTGCTCTATTCATTATGGTTTGAAAAAATTCTAGCAGATTTGTTAAACATGATTTCTTTTCGTAAAACCGTGCTGCGATTCGCGGATGATACCCAATTTGTCTAAATGTTAGACTATTTTCTCTTTTATAATAGATTCGAGCAATTTTCCGATTAGAGATGTCAGGCTTATTGGTCTGTAGTTGCTTGAGCTTTGTCGGTCACCCCTTTTAAAGGTTGGAGTAATGTTTGCACTTTTAAAGTCTTCTGGAACGACACCTTCTTCTAGTGATTTGTTGAATATTCTGGTGAGTAGCTTGGTTATCGTTTCTTTCAACTCTTTTATGTGGCGAGGATGGATCAAATAAAGACCTGGCGATTTGTTAGCTTCAAATTTTCGATATGTTTGATTACGTCTTCTTCTGTTACTTGAATACTAATCATAAATGATTCTTCGTCGATAACTATTCGTGCATCAATGTCTGAAATGGTTCGATGTTTTCCGTTGTAAAAAATGACGCATAAAAATCGTTTAAAATCTCGGCAATTGCACCTGGGTCATATATTTAGTCTCCATTTTGTTTTTTAAGTGGGCCAATTGAATCCTATGCCGTGTTTCTGTTGTTTACATTCTGGGAGAACATCTTTGGATTTTCCAATCCATTTCTATTTAGCTCGTTTTCGTAACTCTTCTTTAAATTTCTAATTAGCTTTTTTTACGCCGCGTCTTAGTTCTATGTATTCGTCTGGACGTCCTCCGCGAGTATCTCTACAACGTTTATATGCCTGATTTCTCCATTTGATTAGATCCTTACTCGTTGGTCTACCACTTTGGTTTTACCGTAGAATTTTGCTTATGATGTCTTGGGACGTATATTTGGTCAGCGTTTATAAATTTTGTTATGAAATCATTACACATTGTAGTAACGGTGTTGTTATTATTAGTCCTAGAACTAAATGCGTTCTTCAACACACACTTAAAGTCTTTAAAATTTGCTTTTTTAAAGTTAAGTACGAACATACTATTTAAGTCTGTGTTTGAACCTGTAGCAATTTAAAATCTGAGAGAACTGTGATCGCTGTCTCCGAGTGGTTCGCCGACTTTAACATTTTTCACAGAGTTTTCGTTTGTCGTTAAAATAATGTCCAGGATATTGTTTCCTCGCGTAGGTTGATCAACACATTGCATAAGAAATTATTAGTAGCATCCGCAAGGTTAACATTTGGAAAGTTAAGGTCACCGATTATTTATTATTGTAGCTATGGATCCAATATGTTCAAGGACCGAGCGAAAGATTAGCTGATCTATCATTTCCGTCTGGGATGGAGCTCTATAGACAACGACAGTGTTGAATACTATGTTTCCAGCTAATGATTTGGTGCATACAATATCCGCCTCACCATGATTATCCACGGTAACCTCGATGGGATTTAAATTTTCTTTGCAGCACAACATCACGCCGCCTCCTCTTCTACCAACCATCTCCTTGGAAAAGAGATTGTAAGCTGAGACTTTAAATTCACCGACAAAGTCTCTATTAAAAATATTCGTCCAACTCTCAGAAATTGCCATTAAATCAAAGTTTTGATTTTCTACAAGAAGCTTAAATTTGTCGATTTTATTTCTAATACTACTTGCGTTGGCATAATAAACGTTTAAGGAGGGTAGGGTTTTATTCGGGCGTTGAACGCTGCATTCCGCTACACCGGCTCCGCGTCCTGAGACTGACCTGCACAAAAAACCTGTACAGCATTATTTAAGACTATGCCAAATCTTATAGCTTCAAGCTGATTCAGATAGAGTCCGTCTTGCTGGAACAAGTCTTCACGCTCGTGATGGTCCTGCGTCTTCCTGCGTACATTTTGTCTTTAAGGTAGCCCCAGAAAAAGAAATCTGGGGTGCTAAGGTCTGGGCTGTGAGGTGCCCACTCAAAATCAGTCTTATCACACGGCCATCAAATTTCTCTTTCAAACAATCTCGGACAGGTTTGAGAACTGGAGCCAGAGCTTCCCCATAAGCGACGGTAACAGGGTCTGCATCTCCCTAGTGAAGGTTTTGAGGACCTCAACATACCGCTCCTTGGTGATTGTCAGTGTCGCGCCAGATTCCTCGAAGGAAAATGGTCGTATAATGCCTCTGGTTGAGATTGCAGTCCATACCGTGCAGTTAGGGAAGTGTAGGGGCTTGGTGGCTACCTCATTTGGTCTGGGGGTGCCCCAGAAGACATTTGTCTTTGAATTTAACTTTCTTTCATGAGACCCAAAGGAGATTAAGGAAAGTTGAAGTCTCCTGAATCTTGCCTGCCATAGCCTTTCTCTGCTCCTCCTCTGTATTATGTATGGGTAGGCCTTTACATCAATTACTAGCACTCTCCTGCAAGTCTCACGGGATATACCGAGGGACTGACTTCGCTTGCACACAAAGCGTTTTGGACTCTGCTGAACTGACTCTCTCACGCTCTCGACTAACTTAGCTGTACGCTTCTTGGGGCGTCCTGAATGGTTTGGACGGTTGTCATGGGCTGCATTGAGGTTTTCCACTGTCGCCTACTTCTCGAACTGGTCCACCCATTCCTGAATTCTGCTCTTGGAGGGGACTTTTTCACATTCGAACTGATGCACGAAAATGTCCGCACTTCCTTAAACGAGCCTGCCTTGTAGTAATGTTTGACGCAGTATATTTTTTGCTCGAGCTCTCATTGAGATCTAGTTGTGTTCACAGGCGTTGCTTCTGTCATGTCCTGCAAAGTAAGGGTGATTAGTCAATGAATGAATGAAGGATATATCACAAAAAGTGTGTTCTGGTCCGTTTTTTAGGGATTACTCTGTAATAATAATGATAATAAATAAATGATAATGATAAAAATAAATGATAATGATAATAATTAAATGATAATGATAACAATTAATTGATAATGATAATAAATAAATGATAATAATAATAAATAAATGATGATGAAAGTAAATAAATAACAATGATAATAAATAAATGAGAATGGTAGTAAATAAATGAAGATGATAATAAATAAATGAAAATGATAATAAATAAATAATGATAATAATAATAAATTATTATAAGAATGCCAAAAAATAAATAAGAATGATAATAGATAAATTATAATAAGAATGATAGTAAATGAATAATAATAAAATTATAATAAATAAATAATAATAAGAATGATAATAAATAAATAATAATAAAATTATAATAAATAAATAATAATAAGAATGATAATAAATAAATAAATAATAAGAATGAAAAAAATAAATAATAAGAATGATAATAAAATAAATAATAAGAATGCTAATAAAGAAACAATAATAATAAGCATGATAATAAAGAAATAATAAGAGGAATGATAACAAATAATAATAATAAATAAATAATAATAATAATTATAATAAAAATGATAATAAATAAATAATAATAAGAATTATAATAAATAAATAATAACAGGAATGATAATAACAATAATAATATCTAATAATAATACTAATAAAAAGGTAAAGTACTGTTGAGTACTTTACCCAACCCCATTCTACCCTACCCAAATCCACTCCAACCCAAATTATGCCACCTTAACCCAAACCCAATTAACCAATGCTTTAAATATAAATAAAATTGATTTTTTTTACACTATTTTACTTCATGAGTAAATAATCATATATTTGAGGCATCACACTAAAGAAAAATATCCTAGCAAAATTTTGTGCATCGAGTAGAGAAAATGGGGAGATAGAAATAAAATATATCGACGCTATCCTTCCCTGCAATCCCCACATGTCCAGAACTCAGCAGAAAATAATCTCGTCGAAATCCTTCCGACTTGAGGCATCCGCGGCGTCACGGGTATCAAAAACTATTGAGTGCCGAGATTCTAGGGCCCCGAAAGCACACAGGGCTCTATGTGAGACGCTAAAGATCCCAATCCTGTATCTGAACCGGATATCGCTCGTACCAAGCGATCTATTTCAACCAGCTAAGCCGTGAAGACAAACGCAACGCCTGGCAAATCTTCGCTGACTTCAAAAAGCGGGGATAAGGCATGAAGGGCGACACCCTCTCAGGACTTAGAGCCATCTGTGTATACTGGCACCTATCCAGCGTGTGAAGAAGTGTGCTCCAAAATGGTTGCAAGCAATACACATGACGATGTAGAAAGTTTGGCAGCAGAGGCGTGGCGACATATAGTCTAGGCCTATACCCTCGAAGGTGGCGTCATGGGCAGAACCAGAGGTGCCAACTGAAAGAAAGATACAGAGAGCTCTCGAAAGAGATTAAAACCAAAAGGTCTTAAGGTATGACTGGCGCTTCTCTGTGGTATACGCACGATGGAGGTCGGCCGCGGATGCAGAAAAGACGTTAGCGACTGAGGAAGACGTCTGACTCGTGGTTACAAGTGCATAATGGACAGTACACGATGCAGAGCGAGTGGTATATCCCTGTCATGGACAGCTAGGCCAATAATGAGGGACGTGCGGAAGACACCAGTACCAAAACGGATTTCGGCGAGGTGGATCGAGTCCACCTTCCGTAATACACGCTCGGCTGCGGAAGCATAAAACTTGGATCCGTAACCAACTTCGAACGAAAAAACAATCGCTAAAAAAGAAAGGCGGTAGCCCTATCAACACCCAACTTTTCTCTGCTTGTTAATGAATGTCAAAGGAAATGAATTGAAAGGACGAAATATATGGAATCTTGATTACATATTCTCCGCCAACGCTAAGTAGATCTTCCTGTCAGCCTCAAGACTGGTTGCACTGCTCTTCTAAATTTAACTGAACGCTATCCTCTGGTAGCTGATCCTCGTCAACCTTTCCAATAATTCTCTATCTTTCTTAAACCAATTCATACTGTCCTTAAAATGTTTTTCTTCCTCTTCTGCATGAATGAATCATCACTGGAAAATTTTGGAACTGCATTTAACTGGCTCCGTTCTTATACATCATACCACAGTGAGTAATTTTTTATAATGATTAATATATTTAAATATGTTGTGTAGGTGCGCTCTGGTGTTCCACAAGGCTCGTTATATGGTTGGCTCATTTTAGTTTATTTCTATCCAATGGCTTTAGGCGCTGGGCTTATTGTTTAATTTCTATGAGGAGAACATGGTAAACAGACTATTAGAGATCTTTTATTTGCACACACCATAATTGAATGACTTTCGAACAATGTCTGAAACTCAATCTTCACAAAACTCAACTGTCATTGGTTATTTTTTCTTTAGTTTAGGGTCGCAATGAAAAAAACGTTCGTTTTCTTTATATGATAGTTCCTTTTTCCGACAACATCTGCAAGTTTCCTTTCCCCTTCCCACGTAATCTTAACAGTACTTCATCCGGCGTTTTTGACCAAATAGTTTAGTGATCGCGATACACGCTTTACCTAGCTTCTTGCTTTAAATACTTGCCCCAACTTTCTTTTCCTTATTTAACCCTCAAGGACATTTCAATTATACCATAGCCGATCATGCTTGGGCTGAAATCTGGTGGATTGTGCCCTCTAACCCCTAATGCCTGTTTATGCCCTCCCGCCTCACTTCTCCACTTTCTGCACAGATATCTACTTACAAATTTCTGAAGGATATGTTCTCAATTGTATTTAGCTCTACATTCTAGAAAAAAATTTCGCCTGATCTCTCTCATTAATAATTCGACTCTACGAACCCTTCAGTTTGCCAAATAATGTAAAATCCGGGACGTTTCTCTTGTGCAACTTTCCCGCTCTGTGGAATTCACTGTTTATGTACCCAATCACGCATTGACTTCAAGGTCCACCTTTTACCTACTAGATGCTACTGGTCAAGGCACCATCTTATCTGTTTTTATCACTGAATCTGTCCTAGATGTTGAAATTGCTACTTTCCGGCTCTGCCTCGCTGTTGTTTGTACCTTGTAGTCATTTGTGCTGCATCAGGGGATTGAACTTTCTAGAATTTCACTCCTAGGATGTTGAATGATCTACCTGACCTTATACTTTCCTCCCTATCTCGTGGTACCTTCAAGTGTCTCTTCAAGACCCACCTATTCCCTCAAACCTTTTCTTAGTTGGTTGATGGGCGTTTTGTAAAAGTTCATGGCCTTGAAGAGCGCTTTAGTATTACACACTCAAGGGAATAAAAATGGCAGAGGGAAATTTTGTGGTTTCTAAGTTTTATCGGTGTAGGTTATTTAATTACACTGTTCACATGTTTTGGGAGCGTCGCACAGAGTAATAAAATGCAAGCTATGTTTTATCGTTGTTATGTTCCCTGGCTGGTATGAACTTCAGGAGCAAATCCTGAGCAACAATCGCTCTTCAACCGTGGTTTAATAATGGTCGTAAGTTGATATAATTTGAGAGTTTCTTCTTCAGAGCCTTTTTTATGAAAGATGCCAACAAGTTCGCGATCAGATTAAAATCCATGAAGGTTCCACGTTATGGACCAAATCATGTGGTTATGCCGAAAGTACCACATCATTTATTTTGGCCAATACCGCATAGCTCGCTACAAAAATGAAAAAGCAATGGAACATCACCAAAGTGCTTATGGATCGTTCATGGAAATTGCTTTTACGAGATAATTTTGGTAGCATGTGTTCTAGGAGGAAATTTTAATCGGTTATTTTGGGGACCATGACGGTCCAGCCCTTAATAAAAGGTAAATGAATCTATTTTCCTACAATAACCTCTCCATCTAAGAAATAACAGCATGGGAAATACTTATATAAAAAGTACTATAATATAAGGTGTTATTTACTTTGAGAGTTGGAACGTCTTGAAGCCATAGTTCTTCAATGTTCTCGAGACCTTCTGTCGGTAGGTAGGTTATGGAAGTTCCTGAGAGGTCACTGAAATAGAGAAAAATAAGAATATAAACGATGTACTTTGCTCTTAGGCAGAAAACTTAAACGCAGCAATCCATCCTCACTGCAGGATATTGAAAAAAAAGTGATTGAAATCAAAAGTAATAGAAAACAGAAGCGATTGAATCGTGTATGTTGACACTATGTAATATATGTCTATATATATATATATATATATATATATATATATATATATATATATATATATATATATATATATATATATATATATATATATATATATATATATATATATATATATATATATATATATATATATATATATATATATATATATATATATATATATATATATATATATATATATATATATATATATATATATATATATATATATATATAAATGTATATTTTACTGTATATCTTCGAATTTGAGAGCATAGCAAAGAAACAAAACGATATATTTCAAATAAAATCTGGGTACCTGAAGAAAAACTTAGATCAGAACCTAAAATTTGTGACAATATATTAAGACAATACGAGTTTTTTAATGAAAATGTACAAAGCAAACAAATTAAAACGATTACTTAACATTATTACTGAATGTACCGTAAAATAAATGATTTATATAAGAAAAACGAGTATCCTTAGCTTATATTTTAACCCTAAATAGTTTAAATAGTAATGAAAAAGTTTGTAACATATACGATAATTATCAATACTTTTAATTTATACCCTAACGATCTATCATTGAATTAATTTTTAATTTTATATTTAGGCAATTATAAAAATGAAAAACTCCATGTTTTTAAATATAATTACTTTTAATCTTTTCTACAGTTATATACTAGCACTTGAAATTAGAATTTTCCGAGCCATCAAGCTTTTATTTGCCGCTGCTATGACGTCATAAGCCTCGGGAAAAAAGTTTCATTGCACTGATTAAGAAATACATATAACCAACAATGAAGCTAATTTAACTGCAATGTAAAAGGTTAGGGGAAGTAGGTTAATTTAACACGTTTATTTTTAACCTATTAAATTGTTTTGTTCCTTTCTGGCGGGGAAAAACATAAAACTTACTAAAAAAATAAATGAACCTCACAAAAATGACCCTAGCCTAAAGACAAACTAAAATTACTAACCTAAGCATAATTTGGGGAAAGGTTAAATCAAGCTGTCAATTTGAAGATGGCTGCAAATCTATTTTGTGTTATAACATCATAATTAGAAATTTCCTCGTCTTAATTAGTGAAAGTGATCTTTGTTATATACTCGATAGCATTTTGAATATTAAAAAAAATAGAAATATTTATACGAAGCACCTCCGATTGCGTTGGAGTTGTTTTTCTGTAGATTTACCGCTATTTTAAATTACGAGATTATTTCATCTCTTCATTTAGAGTCTTTAATGAGTTTTCACAGAGTTCCGAAGGGATCAAATAAGTCGTCAGAATTGAAAGCATGATTTATGAAGCTGTTATTGCCAAGGGCAAAACAATTCTCCCTGTATCGCAATTTTGGCACTTTGCTCGACACTAAAAAACGACGCAGCTAAGAGATAATATGAATTAGGAACTTTTAAGAGATTAAAACGTAATAAAGTTTTTAAATATAAATGAAGACTAAAAATGTGTATGATCTTGTCTCTAGTATGCTTCTTTTGTATCCGGAGTTGCTTGTTTATCCATGTTCTTGTTCGTTATAAGCTGGTGTGTTAATGTAGTGTAGATGGTTTCTGGAAGATGGGGAATTAGAGTTGCTGGAAGGCCTTATGGGCCGGGGCCGCGGTTTGGTGTTGATTTAATGTAATATTTTGTTTCCCTGTCAGTGATATGAGTACTTAGTGTGGTAGTGTTATCGAGCACCTCCATATCTATCAGGGAGGTGGGTAAAATGCCCATCGGCGTGGAGCCGGCACCAATCCTGGACTTCCTGGAAATGCCCTTGTTAGTGTGGTTGGGCGTATTGTGTGTGCACCGTTTCCTAGTGGGACCTAAATACGTCGAGAATGTCTAATGTTAGTCAGTGTTCGCTTGTAAATTTGGAGGGTGGTAGGTTTTGGTGGGTGCGTGCCACTGGCGGTTCCGGTCTAGCTGCACGCATTGTAGGATGCGACCATGTAGGATCGTGATATGTTGTCTTGGATCTCTGATGTACTGGTTATTGTATTGTGTAATGAGTCTTTGTGTGTGTATGGAGAACGTAAAATGTTTAATGTGTGTGTTTTTCGTGGTGTGTGCAGGCTTCGTGTGGCGTTTATGGTTTCCATGTGTGAACACCAGTATTTAGTCATCTCTGTGGCTAGGGTTGGTGTTCTGTAGGTTGAGATAGTTTGGTGTATTTTCAGGTGTGTGTCTTCTGAACTCCTGCCACTTTGTATTGTTGTGGTCGAAGAGGGAGTGTGTGGGTATCAGTAATGGCGATGATGCGATCATCATGCATAAATGAATGTGGTCCGATAGTACATACGTTAGAGTCAGGGGCAATGTGGCTGTGAAAACCTGTAGCATGGTCATTGCGGAAGACTACGTCCGTGGACCTGGTCCTTTTGCGATGTCTGTAAAATGTAGGGAAGGTCGGGCCGATGTGTTTGCAGCGATATCGCTGTAAATCGTCAGCCAGATGCCTTCCCGCATCATTAGTGGTGTGTGGAAGTAGTGTGGGATGGAGAGCGTTCAGGTGACCCGTAAAAAAAGAGAAGGAGGTTGTGGTTCGATAGAGCCTGGTGAGGGACGTCTCTGTTTAGTTGTTGGCGTGGTGATCTGTAGTGAATGGCACTAAGATAGGGCCGGAGCTCGTGTATACTATGCGGGGTAGAAATGAGTCATCTTGTGTTTTTGCGAGGGAGTGGTGTATATACTGCTTAAATAGGATCACTGATCCTAGGTGCAGTGCCTGTAGGGTGGTAACCTGCAAGGCAAAGTCTGTGCTAGGGAGAGTGTAGGCTGGTGGACATCAGTACTATGATATCTAGTCTTTGCGTGTTAAGTAGCAAGTTGGTACGGCGTGGCTAATACTGGATGAAAGGGAAAATAGTAGGGAGGGAGGGTGCAGTGAAGGAGGAGGTCGAGATAGCGGAAGAAAGCATGGGAGCAGAGAGACGTGGCAAGCTTTGGCAAGGGCACGGGACAGGGGGATGCTGGGTGGGTGATGGCGGTGGGTCTGTTTGGATTGACGATACGATGTGTGTATAGAGAGAACATAGAAGGATCACTATGAGAAACAAAGTAAAACTTAAGAGGAGATATGGAGAATTAACAGGTTCAAAGCTATACACCGATATGAGGTGTTTGTTTTGTGTTATTCTTGCGACTGGGAAGGGACGGTAGGAGGACAAGGAAGGGGGCATAAAGGCAATCGTTTCGCGGAGACTTCGTTCGAATTGCTGTTATTTTATGTATGGTGTATGGTTTCAAGTGTACAGAAAACATCGTTATATATCGTGTAGATGTTGTTAGATGTATCCCCGAGTTTTACGTTTAGGTCATGCGTGTTGGGTGATTGGGTCTAACCTGTGTACTAATTGTCTAGTATGGTGCTCTGCGCCGGATTAGGCCGGGAACGGAGTTGACATGCGGT
The DNA here is from genome assembly GCA_963969495.1 of Ceratothoa steindachneri. Classification (NCBI taxonomy): domain Eukaryota; kingdom Metazoa; phylum Arthropoda; class Malacostraca; order Isopoda; family Cymothoidae; genus Ceratothoa; species Ceratothoa steindachneri. The sequence continues at coordinate 110,449,229 of OZ018326.1, forward strand.
AGTTTTGGGCTTCAGAGTCTTACGCTCCCCAAACTCCTGGCAGTGGACCAAGAGACACGGTGACTAAGAGTTTTTATTCACTTGTGTAGGTGGAGGACTCGAGGGTGGTGTGTATATTGGAAGCTTTTTCAGATGTTTGGTTAGTGTAATTGTGTTTTTAGTGTGTTGGGATGGGGAGGCACGGGAGTGACAGATGTGGGGATTAGGAGGAAGGATAGGATATGTGGAAGGAGAGGTGCGAGGAGTGGGTGCAGTGGGAGCAAAGGTGAGGACAGCGGAAGGTAGGTTGGGGCTAGTGGAGGGAAGGGTGAGGGTGGGAGGAAGAGAATGGGTTATTGGTGAAAGGGTAGGCACTAATAAAGGAGGGGTGTGGATTGCGCAAAGAAGGGTAGGGACTGTTGGATTTTGGGTGGGGACGATGGCTATGGGGGTAAGAAGGGGTATTGGGAGGAGGTGTAGGGGTAAAGGATGTAGTGGGGACCGGAACCGAGGTGGTGGGGACAACAGAAGAAACAGTGGTAAGAGGGAAAGGATTAGGAAGGTGTTGCATGTATATTGGTGCAGGGAGGAGCCGTTGTCTCGGGATTCACTCCCAGACATGTCTTTTGCCATCGCGTAGAGCACGAAGGTCAATTGTATCTTGGGGTTGCTGCGAGGTACTTTGTGGTACGTGGGCGTAGGTATCGGTGTGGTGTGTTGGGTGACCCCGGATGCGCGGGCAGCAGTGGCGTATGTGTTTATGAAAGTGGGGATGAATAGTTAGGTGTAGTAAAGGTGTATAAGGGAGTTATGGTGTGGTATATTGTGTCATGGGTAGCTCAGAAAGCGTATTTGTGCGCTTCTTAATGAGGTATGGACATTTCTTGCTATGGGCAACGTGTCTATCATGGCAGTTCACATAGTGCAGGCTAAAATTTGTGCATACCGTGTTTTAGTGGCCTCTTTTCACTGCATTTTGAACAGACAAGCTCGGCTTTACAAGAGTTTGATTGGTGACCAGCCCTGTAAAACTGCAGGCACTGTTATTGGCAGAGATTTTGTGTTTTTTCTATTTGGTATGCTTGTGTGAGGGTACCTATGACCTTAATGCCCTGGTCTAGTAGTGCTTTTGTGTTTGTTTTCGGATAATGTTATAACTGCTCAGGTTTTTGTGTGGATGTAATAGAGGTTTTGGATTGCGTCCTCACCGTATTCATTTTTTTGTTGAGTGAATATCTAATTGGTCCTGAATTCCAGTCAGATAAGACTGGTGTGCATCTTATGCGAATTTGATGTTATTTTGTGACTAAGTCTGGTAGTATGGTGTAGTTTTCTTTGTCTACCAGAGCAGCGTTTGCGTGTTTGTGAGAGGTATGGACATCCCCTTAAGCCCTTAAAATTAGTCTGCCCAGAAAGTGTGTTGATGATATTAGTGTTGGGGTGTGTAGAGTGTGCCCGAGAGTCTTAATGTTTTGACATGTGGTAGAATGCATTTTGTTTCAGTGTTGTGGTCGAGGTGTAGGCTGGTGTCGCCACCCATTAAGTGTAGTTTTTTTCGTGAGTGTGCGGTACAGGAGTGGCTGAACTGGAGAAATCCACCCAGCCCGACACTAAACACGCCCCGCGAACTGAGACTCCCATGAGAGTTGAAAATATGACAATGGTTCTGGATGGAAACTTCAAGAGGGTCTAAAAACATCCGGGGCTTGATAATAGATGACGGCCGAATCAACGACACCCATCCGAGGGTTCCAACCCCTTCAAACGGGTTTGGGTTATTCGGAGTTACTCCCAGTTTCACAGAGACTAGTGTAAAACTCCTATGTGGCCCTGGCCGGACCCACAGGGTAAGGGAAGTACCCCCAGTAAGTTATATCTCTGCCTTAATCCAGAAGGCCTCTTGACTTTGGGTTCCGCAGTGCGCTAGACCGCAAACTTCGTTTTCCTAGAAACCTGCAATTATGTCCTAAAAGAAAGGCATAGTTGCAACGAGGTTATTTGTAGAGTCTTCGTTCATGGGGCGAAAATGACGACGAGGCAAGGAGCGAAGGGGTTTTAGGCCAACATGTTACAGGGTAGCCTAAATAAAGTATTATATCTCTATCTGGGGTGTGGATGGGAACAGTGGCGAATGGTAGTCGGTGGAAGAGCGCGTACTCCTCGGCGTCGTAGGTTGTTCGTGTGGTTTCGTAGGCCAATGAGTTTTTCTCGCAACTGGCGTATTCACTTGCCTGCTGAGTCGGGGGTGAGGAGAAGAGCAAGTAAACATTCTAAGTAACAGTGAATCTCGTCTTTAGGTTGATACGATACGATGTGTCTATAAAAAGTGCAAAGAGGGATTACTGGGATGACCACACAAAGTCCAAGTAGTCATAGATGAGAGGGTACGGAAAAACTTAAGAGGGGATAGAGAGTTAACAGGTCGGTGACTATACCCGGATGAGAGGTTATTGTTTTGTGTTATTAGTTTGAGTAGGACAGCGAGTGGAAAAGGGGGTGGTAGAAAGACTCTCGTTACTTGGAGACGTTTTTCATGTGTGTTATTTTATGTGCGTGAGTACCTACATGGAACGTAGCTGTATATATCGCGTAGGTGTTGTTACTTGTATCTCCGAGTATTACGGTTTCTTAAAAACAGCCTAGAGATTGCTAGTTATCCTTAGTTTTTCAACAAACTTGGAACACTTTAAACAAGCCTAAGAAGACGTTTCGAGTTCTTCTATAGCAAATTAATATTTAGCCAACTTAATAAGAATAGTTTGCAAAAATTCATCTTAAAATTTCTTTTAGGACTGGAAGATGAGCTGGGATAAATCGAAACTTTGCCCAGTAAAGAAACTCTATTATATCATAGACTGTACGCTTCTACTAATTAACTATTTAATATATATATAATATATATATATATATATATATATATATATATATATATATATATATATATATATATATATATATATATATATATATATATATATATATATTAATATATACAGTAGTGTGCAAATTATCGGACAGTACCAAATTTTTGGACTCTTTCATGATCTGTCTTAATTTTGGCAACACTAATGAAGCTTTTTTGTTTCCCGTGCAGAATAGTGTACTGGTAACATCTGGAAACTGTTTTGTTGTGCCCTAGCTACATTAAGCCCGACAGTGCTACACCAGAGCTTGTCGTGGATGATTATTGCTGGGAGCGTGCTCCGTGGTGTCCTTGGTTCTGTCAGAGTATTCATCTTCCAATCATTATTAGGCTATAAATTTATTATTGATATCATACCCAAAAGGCGTGCAAGTATTATAGCTCTTAGAAAACATGCTGCTTTTAGCATCAGACAGATTTCTGAGAAAATAAAGGTAGCAAAGTCAACTGTTGGCGACATTGTGAAAGGAGCTGAAGCCACTGATGAACATTCAACACTGCGACAAGGAAAATATGGAAGAAAACGAAAGACAACATTTCACGATGATAAGGCTCTCATCAGAAATAGTGTGAAGGATCCCAAGAAAATCAGTAAAGACCTCCAGAGAGATTTGTCTTTATCTTGTGTAAATGTTTCTTCTTTAACCGTCCGGTGATGGCACATTGAACTTGGCAGATTTGCTAGAAAACCGGTATGTAAACAGTTATTAACTTCTGCTATGAAGTCAAAACGTCTTAGTTGGGCAGGCAAGTATGCTGGATGGAAGGCAACTGACTGGAGGAAAGTTATGTTTTCAGACGAATCGCATTTTGAAGTACATTGGCATAGGTCAGTGGTAGTAAGACGACTCAAGGATTAATCAATTCAGCCATGACACATTCAACAGGTGCCAAAATACCCACCTAAGAAGATGTTTGGGGGCTGTTTTAGCACTAAAGGCCTAGGGCGGCTTGTTACTATTGAAGGAATGATGAACAGCGTTAAATATAAGGCCATTCTGCAGACTCATTTGCTTCCCGCGATGCAGAAAGACTTTTCTGATAGAGGCGGTATTTTCCAGCGGGATCTGGCTCCGTGCTATACTTCCCAAACAATGCCCACATTCTTCGAAAATAGTGGACTTACCGTTATAGATTGGCTTGGAAATTCCCGTGACCTAAACTCCATCGAGAATCTATGGACTATAATTAAACGTAGAATCGAGAAAACCGACAGTTCGACGATGCACAAAAAATGATTCGTGTTGTTATCAATGCCTGGTATCATAACGAAGAACTAGCAGAAATGTGTTCAAATTCGGTTGAATCTATGCCAGAGCGAGTGAAGCGAATTCTAAAAGCAAAAGGACGGTCATATTTCATATTAAATGTACCATTTATCTAATATTTGGCGTATTCTTTTCAAATATAAACAACAAGGATCAAATAATTGCATTAGGTCACCACTGTCCAAACTAATTTGCACACTACTGTATATATATATATATATATATATATATATATATATATATATATGAAAAGAAACTCACAACTTGCACGTGAGTCAAAATTATGATAAATAACACCCACAAGGAAAATGGAATCGTTTTTCCATTTCCCTTGTGGGTGTTATTTATTATATATATATATATATATATATATATATATATATATATATATATATATATATATATATATATATATATATATATATATATATCGCGCTTGGTTGCTTCTATAGACACAGATCTTCAAGATCAGGATGAAATTTAATACTAGTAAAACAGGATTCATATATTACGACGTTTCGGGCTATACACGCCCATCTTCGGGTACTATAAAATTGTAACCAGGGGATATGAAGTAGAAATGTAAAACTAAAGTTTAGGTTATAAATTAAAACCACCAGAAAACGAAACAAAAATAAAATTATTAAGTGAATGCATTAATTAATTCACATACACAAAAGCTCACCATGCAGAATAAAGAGTCGAAGAAAACTGAAAGAAAGAGAAATAGCAACGAATTGAATTTGTTTACGGTGCGAGGCAAATTATTGTTTAGTTTGAGATTATGTAATTGGCAGTGGTAAGCAAGATACGTCACTAATGAGAGAAGGATTGTATTGTTTGATGTATAGAGATCGTTTTTGGATAGATCTAAGGGCAGCTTCAAGTGTGTTCTCTTGCATAATGGCAATGTTTTCTGTGTATTCATAGTTGGTCACTGCGGATTTGTGAGAAATCCATGACGACATTAATATGGTAATTGACTTCCTTAAATACCATGAACACAACTATATCATTTTTATGGACATGAAAATGGCCAACTTACTCCTTCGCCATCACAATTGTTTCCCTAAATTGCCATGCTATATCTGCATGTATGAGAGTCGAATTCAAGACAAACCAGGAGGTATGGGCACATCCGTGAAACTCTGGAAGAAAGCATGTCAAACATTGCGAATGACCCGATTGTCAGCACATAGCAAATCATTTTACCCCACTCCATCACAAGCTTGGCTCGATAAAGCAGTTTGTGAAGGCATTGATTAATTATTTACTGGGAATGCTTTCAGCTTAATGTTTCTAACTTTCTTATTTTGTCTCTTGAGAAAATCTAAGCAGGCTTGTTTGATGGACCTTAAATTCATGCCTTTATTCATGATACGGAAATTTTCAGAGAGATACATGACAAGGAGAAGATAGCGTGGATGGGATTCATGGCGGTCATAAAAACTTTCTTGGTAACAAGAGGCCGATAACTATGTGGATAAAAGTTGCTAGGTTGTTGTTGGCTTTTCGTGATCTTAGATGAAAAATTAGTGTTAACCTTTATTTCTTGAATAGTTACCAAAAACTATGACGATGGGAGAGAGCTATCAAAGGTAATGGAACAGACATATGATGGCAGACTACTGCTGAAGTATCAAACAAGATTACCCCGAAAAAGTTATCAAACTCAAGAGCAACAAACGCAAATTATTCTCATATTAAGAACAATTCGAGCTTTTTATTTCATCATTCTTTCTGAATCGCATCAGTGCAAACGTATATTATTATTATTACATAGATCATGCAAAGAGCCACACTGAAAATTAAGGAAATTATACCACCAGGAGGTGTCAGTGCAGGTCAAAGCACAGCACGTTTCAGATTTGACTAGTAGTAATTCATCTTTTGTGATGAATATACTCGCCGTTGATTAAAATACAAACTCTTTGCATAACAGGTTGTTTCAAACCTAATTTTAATATAGTATGACAATAAATGGATTAGTCATAACATAATATTTTCTAAAAGGTGTCAAAATTTATCTAAAAAAAGAAGCAAAAAGTCTGTAGCTCATACAGAAACCAGACTTCAGATTTGAATTTTGTACACCCGTATTAAGTAAAATTTATTTATTATTATTTTTTAGCGTCAATATGGCCACTGCCTATTAGGGCATACGAGGCTGTAATCATCCATAGCTTAATGCTAAGCTATATTTAAACAAAAAGCAGCCAAAGTCACCCATAACCAAAACAAATAAAAAACAGATGCAAATAGCAAAACAAGACGGAAAAAGCGAGAAGAATGAAGCACGCTCCCCTGGTGCAGGATTTTGCTACCAACACCAATCGAGTACAATAAAATGGTGGAGACCATTCTCCTCCCCAAAGTCAGATAATCCACAGGTGTGCACAAACTCGCCCCAATTACTAGATACAAGAGGTAGCGACCCCATCGTCCCGGTACCGGGACAGGTAACATGCGCAAAGATCACCTAGACTGGGACAGTAAACAAGAGTGTGCAGAACAGTCTGGGGGACAACGCACTCAGGAGCTTTAGCTGCCTCTCGATCTTCTCTGATCTCTTTGCCAAGCAGCATGGAGTGCTGCCCCGATACCTGCCATCTAGTCGCTGTGAGAAAGAGCAAAGCGCTGGTCTGGTCACTTTCTTCTTTCGAACTCTTGAATACGTATAATGCTTTAATGAGACCCCAACTGGAATAGTGTGCGCAAGTTTGGTCGCCATATTTGAAAAAGACATTAAGAGATTGGAGAGGGTCCAAGCCAGAGCGATAAAATTAATTCCACATTTAAAAAAAATTACAATTTCAAAAAGAGATTGGAAAAGTTAAACCTATTCAGCCTAGAAACCATATGAATTAGAAGTCAATTAATGGAAGTATACAAAATTTTTACAGGAATAGAAAATGTCGACCACACTATCTGATTCGAACTGAATAGAAATTATACTCGTTATAATGGCATGAAGTTTCTTCCCAAACAATTTAGAACAACCCTTTGTGGAAACTTTTTATCACATATAAAATAGTTAAAGTGTGGAATCAGCTGACGGAAGAAGTAGTGTCGGGCAAAACTGTACAAAAGTTTAAAAAAAAATTAGACAAAGTTAGCAGGAACTTAAAGTATTGAAATGCAAGATACAAAATGTTAATTAATGTTATCATCAAAAAGGTAACGTAGACAAGCCGTTGCTCAAAATAGTACCGCCAAGTGAAAAATAAATCCATTAAAATGACTGTGTTCATTTTTTGACAATAGCACAATCAAGTATCTTTTCCATTTTTCTTTGCCCGAAGATTTGGGTGGGGAGAGCCTTGTCCTGTCCTATACTTATCTCAAAGTTGTAGGTTAGGGATTTTCAAAATGAGTACCTCCTTGGTATGGACATAAATATATTTTGCGGTACCCTAACTTCTTGGCACACTCGACAGCGCCCTCAATCCTCGCAATTCCCACATGTCCAGGAACCCAGCATAAGATAATTTCGACATCCACCCGGTTCGCGGCAACCGTGGCCTCACGCATACCGCGAAAAATTGGGTAAGAACAAATCGTAGTATAAATGCCAAAAAAATTGTTTTCCACTAATGGTTCTTTTCCCGAAATAGCTCCTGTTTCATCTGGTACTTTATTGAAATCCCATTTCCAGCAGTCACAATTATTTTTTTAGCAGAACTTCTTACGATATGTTTATCCGCTATTCTTGTATTCAATAGGATGTGAAACGCGCAATTTCGCATCTGTCCACAATTAGATTTATAAACGCTATCACCGTCTTAATACTAAAATTATAAAGCTTTTGTTGAATAAATAGGATATATGTTATTTTTTTTTCAACCATATCCTCAATGGAAGAATCTACTCGTAGCTGAACCTAATTGCTTTATTTGGACTTCTCTTAACTACTATAAAGTTTTCAGCCTATTGTTTTAGAACCAACATACCATGCAGATGCATTGTTATTTCGCGCACTTTCATTGAAATTCTTATCCTTTGTAAAGGCAAATGTAATGAATGCGAATGCACCGTGAGGGACTCAATGACAGACTGTGTGAACAAAATGCAATGTAAGCAAACAACACCTATAAGCTTTGAGTAAGCTAACCATGTTGTTACTGTGTTAGCCACTTCCAGACATCATTTATAAAGTCATACGTCTCATGAAGCTTGAGTGGTTCTGTAAGCAGGTGTTACTTAAAATAATTAGTTATTCTACTTGTCGAATTCATATAAAGTCCAACGTCAAAGGCTGACCAATTTCCTATCCCCAGTCAAATGTATCAGGTCTCAAAATTTAAGCGTTCTGCCTTTTGATGCTACTTTCTCCATAATCTAATTATGTTCCCCAAAATTTCAGATACTTTCTATGTCCATTTGTAAAGGAAAAAAAAATAGTGTATCGAAGAATCATACAAATTTAGCGTAAGTAATCCATCACTAATTAACAGAAATAACAAAATTAAAAGTTACCAAAATTTATATAAAACCGTATTATCACAAACAATTTAAAAATAGTACAATCAAGAGTATATGATAGAATTTTTAGATTTAACCTCAAGTGTAAGCAACGAAAATAAACATCGATTTCTAATTATTCCTTCCTAACGACTCCCCGAACGAATTTTCCAACTTGTGTTTCCATAATTGGGTGGACTATAACAACCTTTCATTGGTGTTGTGCCCATATGCTCTTTCATGCACAACAAAGAGAAGAGAACACCATGAGTTATAGAATTACAATCTAAAATCTCCCAATTCTTCAGTCACATCGTAAAAGCTCGTGAATTACCATGCCTGCCGTTAAATTTAATTGTGTTTATTGTAGAGCTTCCATTAATAAGGAAATGTATGTACCTCTTACCTCTGATAACACTAAAATATAACAGTTGCACCTACTAAACAAGGCCTTCGAAATAAAAGTTCCAGACGCGATAGATGAAATTAAAGCAGAATTACAAAGTGTAGTGAGAGGCTTTAACCCCTCGAAGCGAGGGATTAAAGAGATGGCAAACGGATTTCGGGCAACCATTGATGAAATGCAGGAGAGAGAAAATTGTGCGAAAAGGCGGGAGTCCTGCCGTATAGAAAAGATGCCATCCTAGAGTTAAATAGTGAACAAACGCAAATTCTGGATTTTTTTTTTATTAGAGCCCATATGGCGACTGACTGCTAGGGCAAAATTCATCATGTGCGTGTCCTGAATTCATATGGCCACCCTTAATCGCAATTTAAAACTTTCAGAAACGAGGCTCGACCAACAAGGTATCAGAGCAGTTTGATGTTTCCTTCCCAAAGCCTTTCGCATTGTTAACCCCAATCGAAGAGGGAAAAAAGTATCTTGATTGGCACTCCTAAATAAAAAATCCAGATTCCGAATTTATATCACGTAACTCGAATAAACGTAGGAAAGTCCGTCTTCGCAGCGGTTGTATTAACAACCTAATAGCAGAGATCGACAATTTGCACGGGCTGAAGGAGGACCACACAATCCTTATCATCGTTGGTGCAAACGACATTCACGGGATCTACACAACCTCAAACGAATTTGTACATCGAGCTAGGGATATAATCAGATTGGTTAAAACTAAAGAGAATGAAGTAGTGGTAATTTGGATCATTCCCCGATTAAATGCGACACTGAGAATGCAGGCAAAGTCAATGCCTAAAACGTTTGTGTCATGTAATGTGGATTACATTTTATAACTTCTTGAACGATTTTCTAGATAAACCAACCCTTATTCATTAGGATGCCATTCATTTTAACGAAGTAAGTGACTCTCGATTGGGAAGACTTATTCGATAAAACATTTATCGGAAAACATTTACCCTCGACGCTCAGCGGAACCAATTCTAATAACTCCCACGACCTCCGATGCGCTTGAAAGTGGTAATCAGGGCCTCTGAATATTGATCGCGTCAACTTAAGCGATAACTATAATGGCTTCTACACAAACACCCGAAGCCTAAGAAATAAATTGTCCGAATTTAAAGCATTAGTCAGATCGTAAGACTTTGATATTATTTTAATCACAAAAACCTGGTTTGATACGTCTCACTGATTTTATAGGGGAATTTGACATTGATGATAATTCACTGGTCTGCGTCAAAAATGTTCCTGAGGGTTTCATAGGTGATCCTTAATTAAATTTGTCTCCTGAATCGAGATCAAGCATTCATATTGCTCAATCAGATCTAGTTTTTAAGATACAGACCAAGCTCCCTAGATGGCGTTAGAGAGCTCAGTCTCTAGCTGACCGCGAGCGCGAGTGGTTGTGTGTTGCTTGCTCACTCTCCAACTAAGTGTTGGTTTTTTAATCCATGACTTTTCTCATCTATGAATAGTGTTTAAAGTGTATTTCTAAAAGTGTAAAAACAGTCCTGATAGATTTTGTTTTGTTTGGGGAAAGGTAACTTTTAGTGACCAGCAATGCACTATAACATCGTGGGGAAAGTTCCTTTACAATGCATATTTTGGAATAAAGCTAGGTGATCAAGACAAAAACTTTGCTCCACATATGTGCTGCAAAGCCTGTGTCATAGCCTTAAGACGCTGGAGTGAGGGCAAAACGAACTGTTTGTCATTTAGTGTACCTATGGTGTGGAGAGAAGGCAAGGACCACATTACAGACTGCTATTTTTGCATGACAAATCTTAAAGGTGAGATAATTACTTTAACAATATAGTCCTTGACAAATCTAGAAATGTTTATACAAATCTTTTGGTAGCCTATTAAAATTGTAATTGTGTATAAAAATAGTGTATTATGCTGTTAGAAAAATTGTGGTTAAATTGTATATAAAAATTGATTGTATTTAAAAATTGTAAATTTACCTGGTAGGAAAAATGTGTATAAAAATGTGGAAACGAGGGTCGAGTGAATTAAAAGTATGTAAATTAAGTATGCGAAACTTTTTTTCAGGTGTCAATAAGAAGAACAAACACACTGTAGTCTTTACTGATGTTCCTTCTGCCATTAAACCACAACCACATGGTCCAGGAGTTCTAGTTCCTTCTCCACCTAAAAATACTGAGCTACAAGACAATATAGAAGATATAGAAGTGGATGACACTGACACTTCAGTGAAATATCAGCCTACGTCTACAATGACTTTGCCAAGACCACTCACTCAAGGTCAATTAAATGACTTGACTAGAGATCTTGGTCTTTCTAAAGAGAACGCACAACTTCTTGCATCCCGTCTTAGTGAGAGCAACCTCCTCTCTCAAGAAACTACATACTTTTGGTTCAGAAATAGAGACAAAGAGTTTCGAAAGTTCTTTGCAGTTGATTCTTGCAGATCTTTGGTGTATTGCAATGATGTAAAAGGTTTAATTGAGGCACTTGGCGTTCCTTACCAACCAAGTGAATGGAGGCTCTTTATTGATTCTTCTAGCAGAAGTTTGAAGGCAGTACTCTTAAATATTGGCAATAAAATGGAATCTGTACCTATTGGCCATTTAGTTCAGTTAACAGAAAGCTACGAAAATATGAAAGTATTGATTAATACAATCAAGTACTCTAACCAGAACTGGTTAATATGTGGTGATCTCAAGGTAAGATATATTTTACTTTATTGAACTTGTTAAATATTTGAAGGAATGTTTGTTTCTAAATACCAATGACAGAAGGATATTATACACATATTAGTTTCTCCCTACCCCTAATAAACTTAGTGAAAATTGCCTATGCAAAAAATAGAAGTTCTTAGAAACCATGTACATCAATATGCATCAATATGTTTTCTTTCAGGTTGTGTGCCTTCTTCTTGGGATGCAAGGAGGCTACACAAAATATCCATGCTTCATGTGCTTATGGGATAGCCGGGCGGATAGTCTTCACTATAAGCAAAAAGACTGGCCATCTCGAGAGGCATTCCAAATTGGCTGCAACAATGTGGTAGCTCAACCTCTAGTCCCTCCCCAAAATGTTTTACTGCCTCCTCTTCATATAAAGCTTGGCCTGATGAAGAACTTTGTCAAAACACTGAATAAAGAAGGCCAAGCTTTTAAGTATCTACTGCAAAAATTCCCACAGATCAGTGATGCCAAGCTCCATGCAGGCATATTTGATGGTCCCCAAATTAGAACTCTGTTAAAGGACAAGCATTTTTACACCAATATGGAAGCCAGTGAACAAGAAGCATGGCGAGCATTTAGTAAAGTAATCGACGGTTTTCTGGGAAATAAAAGAAGCTCAGAATATATCTTACATGTAAATGAGCTTATGAAAAGCTTCGAAAAAATGGGAGCTCGCATGTCGATAAAAATGCATTTTATCCAGTCACATCTTGACTATTTTCCTGCAAACTGTGGAGATTATAGCGAGGAACAAAGAGAAAGATTTCACCAAGACATAAAGACGATGGAGACAAGATATCAAGGACGCTGGGACATCAACATGTTAGCTGACTATTGCTGGTGTCTTAAACGCGACGAACCAACATCGCTTCACAAGCGAAAGTCATCAAGGACTTCTTTTCTTGGAAAATAGTTTCTTTGCACTCCTGGGTAAGCTAATAAGTAGTCTGTAAGTTGAAAATTAATTGAAAGAAAGTCGAATTGAGTCGGTATTTTTTTATTACAAGTAATTGTAATTTATTAAATAACTTTTATATAAATAAGGGATTTTTTCAAAAATGGCCCTTTTCTAAAAACAGTAGTGCGCTGTATCTCAAAAACCAGATCTGATTAAGCAAAATGAATGTCATATTTCAATTTGGGAGAACAATTTCGTTAGGAATCACTAAAGAAAACCGTAGGAACAGAAAATTTCTTTTTAAACGCAGGCCTAATTAAAGGCTTCAAAATCTAAATAGGAAGCGATCAAGAGGTCATGTGTGTGTGAGTGTGGGTGGGTAGAGGGTGATCATAAATTATTCGAAAGTAAATATAAATTCAAGTATGGCGCCATAAATAATGCAGTATTGGAAGGAGAAATGTTAGAATTTTAATGAGTGATGGGCACCGCTAGGATTAACATGGTAAACGTTTACCGCCTGCTAGCTCTAATCAAAGGAGAGGATAAGAAGTTGTTTTATTGGCTCTCCTCAACTATTAGAAGAAACACGACAATTATAAGCGGTGGCATAATTTTTCCATACATAAACTATGTACCAAGCGTGTGGGGGAATTCCACGTGAAATTTCTTTTCCAGTACGGAAGTGACGTCCATGCACGAAAGAAAAGTCTAGAATTTAGTTAGGCTTAAAATGGTAAGCCTCTTCCCCCCCTCTACAACAGTAGCCTCGAACCGCGTCCACCTCGGACAAACTTTTCGCCGGTTAGAATCGCCGTGAAGATTCGAGGCCATTCGAGAGTAACGCTGTTTCCCCCACCCCTGCGGGGGAAGCCTCAGATATATAGGGCTCGTCTTCCAGGTGGGAGACAGAGTTGAAGAGTCCCGCCAGGACCAAGAAGCATTCCCCTAGTTCCAAGTCAAGTGCTAACAACCAAATCAAAGTTACGGCTGAACTTTTCGTGTGTTGGAATTAGACCAGCCAGTGAGGTAATTTCATTTGACGATCGCCACTGATCCATTTTTCCGACTCCACTCATCAACTCCTGTCGAAGCCCTCTTCGTTCTCTCCTCGTTTTCAGGGGGCTTAAATACTCCCCCCCCCTGGACCGGACCTTACCGCCACCCCCCATTTTGGAAAACCGTCATCACGTCAACTTCCCACTCAGAAGCTCCGAGCGCCCTCACCCTCACGTTTATTGCCTGCAGAAGGCATCCGTGAAACCTTACCCTGACGTCTCACCCGGAATCCTCCGTAAGCTAACCCCTCTCCCCCTTCAGCAACCCATTTGAGTTAATCCTCCCCATTTAAATAGTCTCCTTCTGTAACCTATTAATTTCTAACTTCTGAGTCTGACGCATAACTCTGCAATTCCCCCTCTCATTTACCAATTTAATTTTGTAAAATTATATATTTGTACATGCCTCTTTAAATAACCTTGAGCTTTGCCATTGCCCAAATTTTACCTTACCTCGTTGCACTCTTTTCTCGCTGCTCTGCGTATCGAAAATCGTAACGCCTTCCCCTCCTGTCGGTTCACCTTTAAGTTATTAGTCCCTTGCCCCATAGATAAAATATGGTATTGATATAATATAATGTCATACCACGACATATATATTTATTAATATACATACTCTATAATTTTGGTCTCAAGTGTGTTTAGGGTTTTTACAAACCCGTGTCATTTTAATTTCGACATTAGAAGTTCCCTCGTTATTCACGTCTATCCCTTATATTTTAATTTTTGTATTACACTGGAAGAAGGCAAGTTAAAGTTATTTGAAGAGCAGTGAAACGTTAATCTATTTAGATTTTGTGTTGTACGCCAGGTAATTATTTTATTTTTGTGTGTTTGAATTTTGGAGACTCTCCTGGTTATTAATCCAAAAGAGTTAAGGTCTTTGGTGTCCTAATTCCGGTAGGACCATTTTAATTTTTTTTTACTCATAATATTTTTTTGTGAACAAGGCCTTCACGAATATTCAAGTATTCGTTTCGCGATGGTAGTGTCCTAGATTGTTCGCGTTTTAGTGTTCCCTCAGTTAACTGCGTAACAATGTCATCTTTCGAAAAATTTAAGAGTCAGGGTGGAATGTTAGGACTTTTGGGCAAAGACCTGCTAAATTACGTACAGGAAGAAGAGAGGAACGAATGGGCAGAGCGAAGGGAGGAGGAACTAACTAAAAAGGAGATGGAGAAGAACAAAATGGAGATGGAAGAACGTGAACAAATTAGGCAGCATGAGCTGGAAATGAGCCGAAATCAAATGGATTCTCAGTCCATCGGCTGAAATTCCCCAAACTCCTTCAGTCCACCTTCCCGCTTTTAATGATGGAGAGGACTTTGGGTCATTTTTGACCCATTTTGAGAGAATCTCTCAGATGAATAGATGGGATCTCGAAAATAATGGCGTCGCTCGCTTACTTCCCCTCCTAAATGCCCAGTTAAGGGATATCTTCGTATCCCTTTCCCCGGAAGCAACTTTGGACTATTCCACGTTAAAGTCCGAATTGTTAGCCGCTGTTCATATGAATTGCGAATTCTACCGCTCCCGATTCCGTCAGGAAAGGATCCGCCCTGGTCAAACATTTTGGCAACACGGGTACATCCTCTAAAGAAACCTTCAGTGTTGGCTGGTTTGTGCAAGATTTCCCAGGTCTACGAGTCCCTTCTGGACTTCTTCTTTAGGGATCAGCTTTTAGCTGCTGTGGCTCCCGAAATTCGCGCCTTCATTAAGGATAAACGTTGGGCCACTTTCAAGGAGTGCTTAGAAGAGGCCGATGTCTACGCGAGTAGTCACTATTTATACTCTAAGGATGTTAAGGAGGCTCCCCAATCGCCCCCCAAAACTAAATTTTATGGTCCTAAAGCCCCTCCTAAATTGGTTCCAAGATTCGCTAAAGTTCCTCGTCCCTCGAAGCCAAGAAACTCCCATCCATCTGAACACAAAGACTTTAGGCCCCTCCTTTCTTCTCCCCCGGTTGTGCCATACCAAAAGAACCCGATCATCTGCTACACCTGCGGAGTTCCTGGCCATTACCACACAAACTGTCCCAAAACTCCCGATTTACAAACTCTCAGTCCCACCAAGTGCACCAAATCTGGGCCGCCCCTGCTCCTCCTCCGTCACCTCAAGAGACCCCCGATCCTTCCTCGCCCGCCAACGATCCGGTCCATCAGGTAAACTTCCTCTTTAATGAGAACAACCCTGGTGGATTAAAATTCGAGAACGGAACTGTGAACGGTCGCCGAGTATCCACCCTCGTTCGTGACACCGGGTGCACCTGCATCATAGTGTCTGAGGACCTACTCCCCCCCTGTTGGCCCCGATCCCAAGAAGTTTGCAGGGGTCCACGACTACCTTGGCCGGTCCAGTCGTTTCCCAGTAACTCGTTGTGACATCAAGTTTGACTATATGTCAGGTTGGGCCGAAGTGGTAGCGGCCCCAATCCAGTTCTGCTCCGTTTTGATCGGTCATAACCCCGTAATCCACGACCATCCCGTGGCCTAGCCCGCGATTACCCGTACACAGACAGCCCTGAAATCGCATGCACCCGTTCCCCTGGAAACATCTACCGACTCGGAGTTCCAAGCCCTCCGGAGCGACAAGTTTCCCTGCGACCAGAAGGAGTGCGAAACTCTTCTCCCCCTTTGAGAGAAAACTAAAACCCTTGGGCGTGAGTCCACCCGAGGCAACAAACGAGTGTCGTATCTCGTAAAGAAGGACTTATTGAGAGATATAAGACCTACTTTGACCTTAAATCACGAGAACAAAATTTCAAGGCTGGCGCGGAGGTGCTGGTACTACTTCCCACGGAAAGCAACAGACTCCTTAGCCAGTGGAAGGGCCCCTACCCCGTCCTCGAGGTTAGAGGAGCCGTGGATTACCTCATCCATACTCCGGCAGGAGCGAAGGTTTTCCACGTGAATTGTATATATTATCTCATTAATGTTCTCAATTATGATTTTTTTTTGGTTCCACTGAAATGTCGCCAATGTTCTCCTGTGATTTTTTTAGTTTAAAATTGTGCTCGCTAAATTGTCTCTAGAATTGACTCAGATTCACATTTTTTTGTGTGTACACCTGTTGTAGCAGGTCAGAATTTCCCTAGACCCTTGATAATTCTAGTTCGACGGGTAAGATGATCCTTTCCTACGCAACTGCTTTGTAAAGCATCATCTTTCGGATGGGAGATGTGTGGGGGAATTCCACGTGGAATTTCTTTTCCAGCACAGAAGTGACGTCCATGTGCTAAAGAAAAGTCTAGAATTTGTTTAGGCTTAAATTGGTAAGCCTTTCCTCCCCATTCACAAGCGGTAGCCTCGAACCGCTTCCACCTTGGACCACCTTTTCGCTGGTTAGAATCGCCTAGCCATGAAGATTCGAGGCCATTCGAGAGTAGCGCTGTTTCCCCCATCCCTGTGGGGGGAGCCTCGGATATATAGGGCTCGTCTTCCAGGTGGGAGACACAGAATTGAGGAGTCCCGCCAGGACCAAGAAGCATTCCCCTAGTTCCGAGTCAGGTGCTCCCACCAAGCAAATTGACGGCTGAACTTTTCGTGTGTTGGAATTAGACCAGCCAGTGAGGTAATTTCATTTGACGATCGCCACCGATCGATTTTTCCCACTTCACTCATCAACTCATGTCGAAGCCCTCTTCGTTCCCTCCTCGTTTTTGATGGCCGAAATACTCCCCCCTGGACCGGACGTTACCGCCCCCCCCTTTTGGAAAACCGTCATCACGTCAACTTCCCGCTCAGTAGATCCGAGCACCCTCGCCCTCACGTTTATTGCCTGCAGAAGGTATCCGTGAAACCTTACCCTGACGTCTCACCCGGAATCCTCCGTAAGCCATCCCCTCTTCTCCTTCAGCAACCCATTTGAGTTAATCCTCCCCATTTGAATAGTCTCCTTCTGTAACCTATTAATTTTTAAATTCAGAGTCTGACACATAACTCTGCAATCCTCCCTCTCATTTACCAATTTAATTTTGCCCATTGATTCTCTTATTTTATGTAAATAAAATTATATTTTTGTACATGACTCTTTAAATAACCTTGAGCTTTGCCATTGCCCAAATTTTACCTGACCTCGTTACACTCTTTTCTCGCTGCTCTGCGTATCGAAACTCGTTTCGGTTCGCCTTTAAGTTATTAGTCGCTTCCCCCATAGATATAATATGGTATTGATATAATATAATGTCATACCACGACAAAGCTGTTCAGACAAGAATAATGGACTTTATTCAGGATACCATTCTATTTCAAGGGGTCGAGGAACCAAAGAAGGGCCGAAAATATTTTCAATTTTCCTCAAATCACCGCTGAAAATTTAGTGCAAAACATTAAGTTGGGGAGCTGGTTAGGAATAGCGACCACAACCCGATTAGATTTGATATAAAGTCAAGCATATACATGAACTTGTTGGGAAAATGTAACTTTGACTTGTTTCGCGATCGTATACTGACCCGCGAATGTGGTCAGCATAGAGACGCACAGGGTATGTATTCAGAATTACAGGGAGTAGAGATAACGGTATCTGAATTAGTTTAACATGTAAGAAAAAATATTTCATTTACGTTGCGGAGTCAAATCGAGCCAGTTAAATTACATATAGAAGACAGGTAAAGAAGAAAGCTATTAGAAAAGCGAAGAAAGGCCATGGCAGATATAGCCAATAATTTCAACACATATGGCGTAGAAGAAACTGTTAAGATACTAAACGATCATTTCTTAAGCATTTTTGCAGTTGATTACATGACGCAGTTAAACACTTTAGGTGTGTAAGCAAATGTAAAATTAATACACATATAAATAAAATCAAACAATCAAAGGCATCCAGGCCTGATGGTGCATACACGACACAGCCTGAGTGAGCAATTAAAAGAAGAACTGCTAAATTCTCTGAGCATCATCTTAAATTATTTTATATGAGACGGGATAGTCCTAGTAGAGTTTAAGAGATCTAACTAATATCACCCCGATCTTTAAAGAGGAAGACAAATCTGATACCCGCAACTTTTGTCCTCTTAGCGCAACGTGGTAATTGGTAAAGTCCCCAGAATCGATAATTAGAGAGGAGGCTAGCTCACCTTGAGGCTAATAACCTAATTAAAAAAAAAATGTATGGTTTTAGAACCTAAAGCTCCCGTATAACAAATCTCTAGGAATTCATTCATCAAATGATTTACATCTGCGACAATAATAGAGCAGTAGGCATAATTTACCTTAAATTTCAGTAAGCTTTGATACAGTATTGCATCAATGCTCTAACTTAAAATAAAAGCCTACGAAATACGAGGGAATATTCTGGCTCGCCGATCGTCGCAGAGAATAATCGTAATTACGATAAAATCGGACTGAGTTCAATAACTAGCGGGGTCCCCATGGGTCAGTTCTTGGTCCTTTATATATATATATATATATATATATATATATATATATATATATATATATATATATATATATATATATATATATATATATATGACATCGATAACGGGTTAATTAGTTAAATTTATAAGTTCACGGACGTCACCAAAATAAGAAATAATACTGCTACTAGATGCGATGTTGTGGGACTACACTGAATCTTAACAAAATTTTCGGCAGATAAATGCCAAATGAAGTCTTACATACCTAAATGCAAAATCATGCACTTAGAATGCAGAAATCTGAAATCGATATTATCATATAATTGGTCAGCTCTTGGAATCCGTAGACATGGTAAATTATTTTGGGATCGTGGTTTCAGCCGAGTTCAAAGTGTCGAAGAAGTGCGTGAAATGCACTTAAAAAGCAAATTGAATGCTAGGATGCATCGCACGGAATTTCTCTTAGGATCTAGAGACATAATTATACTCCTATAGAGATCATTAGTTCAGCCGCATCTACAGTACGCGGTTGAATTTTGGCCTCCAAACCGTATCAAAGATATAGAAATGTTAAAAAGAATGCAGTGCAGGGTGACTAAACTGATACCTAAACTCAGGAACAAACCCTATGAAGAAAAACTTCGCTACCTAAGCCTATTATTCATTTCGAGTAGACGTTTACGCGGGCAGCTGCTAGAGGTTTAGAAAATCTTAAAAGTTCTTCTCCAATATAAATTATTCGCTATTATTTGATATGGATTATAGGGTGATTACTCGTCAAATTGAATATAAATTAGTCAATTTATGATTCACCAGTGGCATAGCACAAAATATTTTACCTATAAAAACACACAAACGTGGACCAGCCTAACGGACCTAATATTGGAAAATAAGTCGGTTAATATATTAAAAACAGACTGCAATAGTATTACTCATAAAATCAGGACTGAGTATATACACATACACCCACCCCTCAATGATGCTGGTACAGTTGTTAGTTGTTGTAGTACATGAGTTCAAATGTGTGTTTTCCATTTGTCCATATTCCCTTTTGTTTTTCCTGTCACTATTATTTTCAACACTAGCAGACGCTGTCTGCGGGAAAGAATAGATCAATCCTAGCAGCTATTTGAGTACGAGAAGGATTAGGCATATTTGTAAATGTATACAAATAGGTAAACTCGCCAGATAAGTGTTTACGTATTTAGAAATTGCATGGTATGAAGGTATACTCATAAGTAAGTGTGTACCTCATCGATATAGAATTATTACGTGCATGGACTGTACTCTCAAGGTTAAGGTAGTATTGACCATATTACCTCTCAGATTGGCCTTGAATAGACCCTAGGGAGTTTGCTTCTCCTAGGTCTGTAGATGTGTCTGTGGCTAGTTAATCGTACTTCATTCCTCAATCGATGGCAGCTTATGTACATATTCTTCGATTTACTTGGTGCTATGAGGTAAAAAATATATTCATTTTACAGTGAGTCAGTGAAATTAAAGGATACTGAAATATGCATGGTATCATAAGAAGTTAAGGGAGTAATTCTGAACGAATAAAGAAAAGTAGTAATGTTTTATCAAACGCATAGATATAACTTTTCTGACTCATGAGGCAGATATATACTTTTCAACAAGTTTACGATATAATTATTTTCTATGAATTATTTACTCAAGTTTCCTAGAGTTTTAAGTGCCGACTTTGCTCCTAAAGGCGGACACCTACGTTTGCGTCTGATTATTGCTTCATTTCAATTAGCTCTAATGCTTGTAAGCATTTTTGTACAAGATTGTTACAATAAATTAAAACTAGTTTTTTTAATGCATAAAAACCTCTGAATTTATCGGAACAAAACAGATTTCTCCCCTTAGACATGTCTCGCTAATATCTGAAACCTACTATGCCTTGAATTTAGTTGGACGTAAAAAGAGTTATTCAATAATAAGCGAATTGTTACTGCAGATCTATGTATTTATTTATATTTTTAAAGGTTTAAATGAATTAATTCAACAAAATCGTTCTATACTGCTCAATCGAAAGAGTCGCCTCCTCTTTCTTACAACGCACCTTCGCACGTATGTGACTTATCTAAGTTTATCACTTCTCTTTCTCTCTTTCGTCCAACGCCTCTGACCTGAATAATTGTAGTAATAATTAATCCGTCTCACCATGTCTTTATTCTTTATTTTTGTCGAGCTGATTTTAGGTCCGTTTTAATCTCTCCACTTGCCTTGGACCTGCTTTATCCCTTTTGGTGTATTTTTGTTAGAAATTTAAAATAATGTCAAATTCAATTTAGGTGTTATCATGTTCATTATTGGTCCTGTCTCTAGATAGACGGAACTTTGATCATTTATATATACCTTCTTTTTGTCATAATGTTTCTTGTCTTCCTTTAGAATGAACTAAAGTTCGAGAGTAATTAGAATCCATTGTGTTTTTTTTTTCTTTTTCTTGGGTGGCAAAACGATTGGGTGACGTTATCCCAAATTCCTCCTTCTTAATATACACAACACAACATCGTAATTTTCGCTTAAATCAGTTATCAATAAAAAAGGAGCGATACAAGGTGTCGTAGAATTCCCCTCCTTTTTGTTATATCTCTAAGAGTGCTAAGAGTGTATAATATATTGATATTATAAGAATATCTTGAAAGAACAGAGCCGTTACGAAACACGTAAGGATATATATAAGAGAAACGAACATTAATCCCACAATATAACTTATATTTTATCTTTAACCATTAAATACATAACATTTATACATTAACTACAGCAATACTCTGAATATTATCCTAAACAAGAATTAATTAAATTAGTTTACCCACAAAAATTGGTTAACGTTTTCTCTACACACAACAATAATATAAGAATTAGGCTTACGGACTCATGTGGAGTTTAAAGGCCTGAGAAATGTTATTGATTCACGACGCGTGCCGTGTGTCCAGATGTAGATGGGCGAAATTCCACGGTCGTTTTGGCGAGGGTAGCAGCTGGGGGGTCCACACGTTCTTCCGGGGGGGGGGGGAATCTTCAAAGACGAGAACCAAAACGGTGCTTTATGCAACACCTAGGCAGTCGTGGTCTCTCTGGCGAGAGTGAGTCGAACTTGGTTCTTAAATCAAGTTAACTTGGAGTGCGGTGGGATCACCGAGTAACGAGCTCGAGGAGGAGCTTTTCTCCTTCGTTACTTATTTCCTTATAGACGAGGACTGACCTCGGGGAGGGTCTTCTTCAAGGGCGAGGATAACGGAGGGGGGTTTCTCTGACGAGAATAAGTTGAACTTGGTTTCTTACCAAGTTAACTTAAGAGTTCGGTGTAGCCACCGAATAACGGGCTCGAGGGGAAGCCTTTTCCTTCTTCTTTTCTTAATTCCTCAAGGACGAGGAATACCCCTGGTGTTTAAGGTGCACCAGGATATGAGGAGTCTCTCTAGCGAGAGTAAGTTGAACTTAACAAAGTTAACTTAACGTTTGGTTTGATAACCAGGGACTTAGCTCGAGGATGAGCTTCTTCTTAGCCCCTTAAGGTAGGTAGCCCTGCCTCTCTTGCAGGGTACTTCTTGGTCTGGCGAGCCAAGTACACTACCTCTCCAGTCTCGGTAGTTCGGTTTGATCCGAAGACTTCGTCACCTAGAGACTGACGTATACTACCTATCCAGTCTAGGTAGCTCAGTTTTGGATCCGAGGACTTGGTCACCTGGCCTGACGTATACTACCTCGATTTTCCTCAGAGTTCCTTATTTATACCTCGTCACCCCACTGGGGGAGTGGTAAGGGAAAGAGGGGCTTGAGGACGGCCCCAGGAGAGTTCTTTTTCCAAATGGTTTTTCACACGAAGTCAAACATCGGCTCCTCATTAGCCTTCAATATTGGGAGAAACACGTCTCCAATTTCTTATTTGACGTGAAACTGGATCTCACTCTCCTGGGGGAGATCTTACATTTTGACCTTTAGGGTCTTTCATGGCACTGAGTTGTGCCACACTGCGGTTAAGCACTGACCCGCCGATGCCTTCGACGGATGTCTTTGCGGTAACCGCCTTGTGACTGCACCAAGAGTGGACGGGGGGGGGGGGGAAGTGACCATTCCCCTACACAAGGATAACATAATTAACCAAAAATGTATTTAGGACAGTGCTAGGAGAGATATTCACATTCTTTGTTGGGAACAAAGAATGGCAACTGCTAGATCTTTAATTTACATTCATTTACTCCTCATATCTTATTATTGTCTTCAAAAAATTAGTGTTTCATCACATGTGTCTCAATTCAGTCTTAACTCGATGATGGCATTAACCACTTATTACTATATATAAATATATAGATTAATTTGAACATCTAATTGCTGGGGATATGTGCATGCAATTACATACTATAGTGCGAGTGGTGTTTCCTATTATGCCACTAAGATCTCGAAACTCCTCAATTTTTCTAAGAGGAGAGAAAAATACGAAACAGGAATTGTCAATATTTAGGGAACATTCGAATCGGAGGAAAAAGAAATCGGAATTCGCAGTCAATGAATTTGGTTCGATTTTTTACTTTTAAAAAGATGAAATGCAAAATAATGTTTTAGAGTATCGATCCTTTTACCAATAAGTTTGGGATTGATTGTAAAGGCGAAAAAGAGTGTGAGTAAAAACAAAAATGGAGAGCTTCTTCAGAAAAAAATTCAATGAACGCCTAGTTCATTATTTAGTTTTGTTTCGTAGTCTCCAAATTTGAAGCGATGCGAAACAGTTTAGAAACTAATCTGTTTATAAGATAACAGAACGTAACATTCATTGACACTATCCAAAGGATAGTGTCAATAATATCGCCTTGAAGTTCTTACCCTTTAGGGTAAGTCAAAAGCCTACCATGCAACTAAAATATACAATAATACAAAAATTAAAATATGTAAAATGTTGACCCTTAAAAGAAACAAAAACACAACCTTTACTCCCTATATACTCGTCCAACCTCCGCTTGAAAACATTTAGATTTCTACTCTCTTTTACCTCTTGAGGTAAATCAGTCAAAAAATTCTACCACAATTAATAAAAAACACCCCCAATTTCTCCATTTCAAGTAGTGTTTCCTAGTAATAGTACTACTCTCCTAATTTGTAGAACTCACCAAAATCCAACTAATTCATCCAATACAAATTTAAAAATACTGAAGCAAACCCTCTCTCACACATCTTTCAAATGAGAACATATATGATAGACTCAGTCTTTTCATATATTCATAGTTCTCATGGAATGTACGACCTTTGTTACCATCATTTGCAATGACTAGCAGATTAATATTATGTCTAAAATTATGCTAGATGTGGACTAGCACGAATAGAAATCAAATTATAACTTCTTTACTTTTGTTACTAGCATTTCTCTTAATGAATCCCATAACTTTTTTAGATTTTATTTTGACTGATACACTGCTTAGCGAACATCACTGGCCTAACTAGGCATAATCTAAAGTCCTTTTTCATCAATTTTATCGCTAAATTCTTTATTATCTCAACCATGTGTTTAACTTGACATTTTTGAAGGTTGAAAGTCTTCTGCCACAAGAAGAAGGAAACGCGTTTCGGCTTCAAGGGGTGAATGGAGGCTACCCCTTAGCCCGGCGCAGGAAAATACGACCAACACCAAAGTGTCAAATGAAATGGAAGAGACCAGCATCTAAAATTTCAGATCGTCCTCAAGTGTGTGTGAACGAACCCGTTCTAAGTAAGAAGGACAAGCGATAGAGACCCAGCTTATTGCAGTACCGGGACAGGTAAACTGCGCGAAGATCACCCAGAATGGGACATTCAACCAAAATCTGCCGAAAAGTCTAGGGGACGACGCATTCGTCCCATGAAAGTGCAGGCAAGCGCTTCATCAGATGTCGGTATGTCTTGCGAGTGTGCCCAATTCGAAGAAGACAGAAAACAATCTGAAGGCGTCGCGGCAGTGGGGGTAGGTCCATAGGAATAGTCGTGGCACAATGGCACATATCTTTAGGGTCTCCTCAGCAGCAGCCAATCTTCTTTCACAAGTACCCTGGAGAGTAGCCATGATTCCTGCAATGTAGGCCAAGTGAGGAAGAAAAGTCGCTGGTATGGTGGCCCAATCCTCGCTGGCTCTTTGGTGCCCTGAACTTGGCTCTCATTACTCGAAATTCCCAAATGTCCATGAACCAGCAGAATGCTACCAACTGTCTCGGGGACAACGTATTCGTTGCAATAAAGTGCGGGACATCGCGCTCAATCAAATGGCACTGCGGACTGAGTGTGTACCCAATTCAAAGACGACAGAAAGCGACCTGAAGCCGTCATGGCATAGAGGGGTAGGTTCATAGGGGATGAGCGAGTGACATCTCTCCAGCATCGACTGGTCGAATCTAAATGGAGGATTTGCAGAAGGTATCGATCAAAAAGCGTAGACATGTGTGTTGGATCGTGTCCAATTTACGCAATACACGTTCATCTGTTTATGCATAAACCTAGGACCTGTAGTCAAGATGTGAACGAACAAAAGATTAGTAGAAATGTAAGGTAGTAGGCCTATAAGCATCCGAATTGCTGAGCGACAAGGGACAAAGAATGTCCATGGCATGGGTACATGACACAATTAACACTGTAAATATGAGCATCCCAGGTGAGGCGTCGCTAGATAACAAGACCAATGAAGCGTTGCAAATCCACCACCTCCAGGCAAACCTTGTTTTCTGAAAATTTCCTGGTCGAGATGGAGTGGTGGATGCCGGTAGAAGTGCACTACCTTAGTCTTGGACAAGGAAACCAAAACCTTTGGGCTTCGGCATATCAAGAGATACCGTTCGATACGTTTTAGCGTCGACGCTCCAGAGTTGTCACCTCGGCCACACCAAATGAAATCGTAATGTCATCCAAGTAGAGAGTAGCGCAAACATCTTTCGGTAGCAACGAGGTGATACCGTTGATTCTCATGGAAAATAGTGCGCCACTACGGAATCGTCCAAAAAAGACTCCCTCTTCCTTTTCCATTTGGCCGGAGATGGCGATCCCCAACCGTACGCAGGATCACAAACTTTCAAAAAGTCACAAATAAAGATTAGGAGTCGCCCTCTCGCCTCCATCATGTGGAGAGTTTTCATGATACCGTATCACCCTACAGTATCATAGTCCTTCTCCAGATTGATAATTAGCATACTGCTGAAACGGAGGAAAGCCTCGCAGACGGCATTCCACCTCTGTAGCAGAGCATCCGACGTTAAGTCCAAATTGCGGAAGTCTCCTTGTGCAGAAGACAGTTGGCCACCGCTGTCCAGGAAAAGGGCAATTCTAACATTTACCAATTTCTCCATCAACTTGCACACGCAAGAGGTTAGAGAGATTGGGCGGAAACCGTCCAGGGTAGAGTTATGTTTCCTCTGTTTTGGTAAACCAAACATAGTCTCTATTCGCCAGGACTCTGGTAGGAGACCCTATGTCCCGTTTCATTTCAATAGGTCTGAGAGAAAGGCCATTCCTTGGTCAGCTGGGTGTCGAAACATGGCATGAGGAATATCATCTGCAAACGGAGGGAGGGAGGAGGGAAGGGGTCCGAGCGCGTACCAAAAAAGGAACGCGTGCATAAGGGCATGCATTAAATGCTGAAGGAGCAGCAGCCTGGCTAGAAAATGTGGAGAAACCCGTCGCGAAGAATGAGTCACAGAAGCGGGGTCCAAGATGGTGGGCCCATTCTAGTGGAGAACGGGAGGATTTCTTGCTTAAAAGTTCTACAGATACTTTTGATTCCTTCCACACCTCTGCTAGAAGAGTCTTCTTCTCATTAAATGAGGACACATATGCCCACCAGAAAGAGGAGCACGCGTGCTTCGAAACATATCGGACCAGCACGGAAGCGGTCGTTCTAGAAATAGTATCTAGGCTCATGGCTATGAGTTTGGCCAAGTAGAAATCTGAGACCCCATCCACCAACCTAAGCCCCTTGACTGGGACAGAAAAATCAGTCAGTTCTTGATATGCGGACCACCTCGCGCGCGCCAAGCACCACTCGGGGCTCTCTCAGGCATCAGCAGTCCAGAAAAGGATATTTGAATGGGAAAGTGATCAGCACCATGAATGTAATGAATCCACTTCCCACCCAAAATCAGGTTGTGCATTCGGAGAGCACAGTGATAGATCAAAGCAGGAATGTAAAGCGGTTTTTGGACAGCGATGCGTAAACTCATCGACACATAAAACACCTATCTCCAGCTCATCGATCAGGTCGGCAAGGAGCTGACCAATATGAATGATTCAGTAGTCTTCCAATAGTTGGTGCCACACATTTAAATTCCCGAACAGTGGGTAGGTTTTAGGTAACAATTCCACGATGCGGTGGAAGTCTACCCCACTAACTTGCTTTACGGTGGAATGCACACAGAAATAACAGTATACATCCTATCCCGGGGCAGCTGACCTGTTCATGCCTGAAAGGAGATATGTAAAGCAAACGTAAGAACGGAGACATCATGCCGGTTGTAAATGGCGCATCTTCTTTCCCGCCTTTATTCCGTGATGGTTGGGTCACAAAACGCTTGTACTCCGGGAGTGGAAATAGTGGCTTGCGTCCAGCATGGTCCCTTGAAAAAAATATTGAACGGGGAACGGAAGAGATGAGCCTCCACATTCCCTCCTATTTGGCAAGGAGTCCGGGGCAATTTCAGTGAAGGAATATGCTTTCTAGGACTCTCTTAAAAGAAAAACGAGGGCCTTCTTCAAAGAAAAAAAATCATCATGGGAATGGCAGAACACTCCTGAAGGCAGAATTCCGGGCGCTATTGGCCGAACAATACGCTGAACGGGATGTCTCCTTCGAGGACTTATCCTGGGAGGTTGTGCTCGCTATGAGAGTCTTTTACTCCTCTCACTTCTACTAGGCGCGTGTCCCTCATTTGGAGGATCTAACTCTAGGAGCCGAAGCTCATTTGCTGCTGTCCTTCTTTCGAGAAGTAGATTAAGGAACCAAGGAAGACGTCCTCGGACGCACTTTCGTGGTGTTGCCTCATATGACTCTAATGATTCGATGAAGGCAAGCAACCATTTCGTATTGCATAAAATGGTTACGCTGGGGATAAATGTGGGTGAGTCATGATTTTAGCTGAGCCTGGGTGTGAACCCTGAGTGACGCAATATCTACACGGGGAACGGCCGGGATGAGTAGAGCCGACAAAAGCGTTCTTAATGGGCGCGAAAACTACCGTGCTTCTAGGCCCGGAGAGGCCTGAAGAGGCCAGAAGCAGAGGATTTCTTCAACAGTCAGATATAACACGTCCCAGGTAACGCAAGGCGCACCGTGATCAACTTCTTAGTCTCACGAAATGAGAGATTATCCATTGCCTGAACGGCCAGGATTTGTTTTCCAAGAAATACCTACCAAAATGCTTTAAAGAATCATGGTTCGGTTCTCCATAATGGCACACTTGGGCATACATGATAACAACACATCGTGTGTGGCCTTAGAAATACCTACAAAACACAAACTTAAGGTAACCGACTTTGCCCGTCTACACGAGCTATTAGTATTGCAGAAGCAGTGGCAGTGGCAGTGGCAGTGGCAGTAGTAGTATCTCCACAGCCGTAACACAAATCCCTTCATGCGGTAGCGATACCAACCGTCACGCACCAAACTAGGGACCTTATCACGGTCCAGATTGATGAAGAGTGTAGGGTTAGGTCTCGAGGCCCCTCTTTGTTTTATCATCACACTTTCGACATTGACCACACCTTGTTTGGCCACTCTACGGTGATGACTTCAATGGAGTAGTCCACGAGTTTCCTCACATAAAACAATTCCGGTCAGGAAGTTCATGTTAGAGTGCGGCGTTGCACTCACCGGTAAACCATTAAGAGTCCGAAGGGCACTAACCTTGGCCGCTTTAGTGGGTTCCAACGATTTCGACAGAAGGCTCCCGTTCTAGAAAGTGTTTACCTTCAGCTCTCTAGCAATTAAGTTATATAATACTCTCCTATGATAGATCATCGATCGAATACACAGGAAGCTTTTGAAGCCTTGCAAGCGTTTGATGGTCATTTGAACTCGCGCCTCGTCGGCTCCTACTGCTTTGTGTCTTCCTTCCTCTGGTTAATTCCAGGCACCCATTAGGGTTGCCCGGGATGAACAGGGCGACGCAATCAAAGGTTGTCCCTCCTTTGGAGCACGTTCAAGATACTCAGGATTCCTCGACTGCACAAGACTCTGCCACGGAGTCTTATACAACACATCGTATACCGACGCTTCTTTTCCCGGATAGGAGTTCCTCGGACGGACTGTCATTGGAGGCAAACGTCAGTAAACCAGGTGAGTACGAACTCGTCGATAAACTGACCAGCCCGCCCATTTCTTATAGACAGCCTCCTCTTTACTTAGGCTACCCAGTAGCAGCACCAGTGGTACCTGAATCCCCTAGATCGGCTCGCCAATCGCCTGAATCGCCACCACTGAGTTTACCCCAGCCACCCCGACGCTCTCGTATCTCTGCACTGGGAACAGGTGTTCGAGAATCTCCGGTCAAACCTCAAACCTTTAAAACGCTGCATCGAGAGGAGATAAGTACATGCATCTCCTTTATTACAACATGTTGCAACACGGCTGTGGCGTGGCCCATCGAAAGTCCAGAGAGCAAGACGTTATTTCGTCTTGCATTACGATTAGCGATAGCGCGCTAAATGGCCCTAGAAGTGGGCCCTTCATTTTACACTTCGTAGTCCTATAGATACCAAAGACCTCATACGGATTTTGGATCTTGGGCGCAATCTTACCAAGTGGGTACGGGAAGCCGAGGCCAATATACGCTCAGGAATTGACCACGCGCTCTGGGCCCTAGAAGAAGTCGCTAGGGACCTTAGCTTGTGCGATAGGATTCGAGTCGACCTGGATCGCCTCCAAATGGGCCTTGATGAAAGGCCTTGATGGCAGGCCTAGATCATCTACTTCAGAGAAATTCGAAAACTTCCCTCTCTTCTCGACTCCGCACTTCTGGAGCACTACACTCACATGGGATTCGGACGAAATCGTCATCTCCTCGTCCTCCTCTAGTAAGTTCTTATGCCTCTTAGGATACGACGCATAATCTTTAAGCTGATCGTCGTTTACTTCAACTCATATCCTGCAATCATGGCTACAACCGGTTATCAGCCAGATCTTCCATGTCAACTTAGAGGACCACGTCACCCTCGAAGTCAACGCTCCGGTACTTCATCCTGAGGATGAATAAGGTCTCTATCCTAAACTTGACGGTCTCCGGAATTTCTTTCAACAGGCCGCTGGCGGCATGGGCGCTCTTCACATATAAGAGCCTCAGCCTTTCGCCTCCATATGTGTCTTCCTTTAGCCGGGCCTCGCCATTCTTGCGGTGGTTAACATCCCACCTCCTTCTTCTCATTTTGTTATAGACTCGGCTTCTATCCACCCTGCAGGACACGGTGGCCTCCTGCGGGTCGTTATGAGTGGCCCTTTGGATATCATGGCTGGACACGACGTCCGGAATGACGGCAACAACGGCAACCGAAACGGAAACGAACAACGAAACAGTGGCGCTAACAACAGAAACGGTGGTCTGCAGAACGATCAAAGGAAAGGCATGGACTTTGTGAGTCCCGGCATGGATTCACTTGAACCCGAGGCTCATCGCGCTGACTACACTGCCTGTATCGACACGGCTGCTCCTGGCCGTGTCGTAAAACGCAGCTACCAACACTGTACCGGATCATACTCCAGGATCTTTCCATCGGTCATACATTTGGTATCCGTCGGCGTTCTGGAGGAGTCTACGGATATCCGTGCTGCCCATCGATTGTTCCCGCTTCCCAAGCTTAACGGGACGGTGCGCATGGTCTACGACACAAGTCCCTTCTCGGATCACTTCAGACCTCCCAGCTTCCAGCTTCCTTCAGTCAATAAGGTCTTCATTATTGCCTCTCTGAACGAGTACGCGGTCAAACTTGACCTCAAGGATGGTTTTTACCATTTCCTTTCTCAATCCAAAGGATCGCTCTATTTTTGTGGTCTCCACTGCCGGCAGAAAGTTCTGGTTTACACGTGTTCTCATGGGCTTTTCGGGAAGCCCCTTCCTCATGCAGCAGAACGTCTCATCTGTCGTCAACTATTGGGCTCGACGCCACAATTGGACCAGTAACGCGCACCTACCTCGATGACATTCTCCTTGTCGGCCGCCCACGCAATCTAGGAAAGTGCCTGGAAGTCATTTGTGACAGTTCATTAAATGTAAATAATGAAAAAGAGTAAGAATTAAACGCATGCGAGGATGTAAGAGAGAAATGCTAAACTCTTATCTCCAGGAATTTATGTGGATTAAAAGACATAAATACCATGTTTTCAATGATTTTTGCGATGCGATTGCCAGCCAACACCGTTTTAATTAAGTTATTAAAATTTAATTTTTAGAGTTCTACAAAGTTTACAATTTTCAATTGTTTTAAAATAAACTTAACAAATATGTTCCTAAATAAATTTTTTAACAGTTATTATTAATAGTGTAACTTTGGGAGGAATGATATTTACTTGATAAAATGGGAGGGACTAGTTTTACATGATCCTTTGATTATAAAATGATAACCAACGTCAGCATCTCAGACGAAAGTTTGTTTTGAAGTGGTTAATTTAGGGAAAATGAAATTTTAGAGTTGTTTAAAGCGAGTTGAATCGAGAATGCACCCGATTGTCCGGAATCAAGGGCCCCGTTTAACAACGAAGCATTTTGTGTGAAGAATCATAGTCAGTGTGTTTAAGGTAAATAGAAAATAAGAAGGCAATTAATTGCCTGTTCCCATTTATAGGTTCATGTTTCAGTTAATTAAGCAGATTGAAAATTCATCTCTCTTTAGGTTCAGTTACGTACTCTTAACCTATTGAGAATTTTAAAGTTGTTTTCCGCTAAATAATACATATGTTTTATATTTTTAGTTTTAACATATTTTTTTGCATATAAAATTACAAATCATTATTAGCAAAATGTAACCCCATTACAATAAAAGTGTAGTTCAAGACAGTTGGTAGATCCAAATAACGTTGGTAGATCACGTATTGGAAGAGCACCAACTAATCTATGCCCATTTCCTTTTTCCTCTGGGTTTCTAGTGTATGCTGTAATATATACCACAGCGACTACTCCAAGAGCACAGTCTATAGCCTAGTATCTCTTACTAGAGGGACTATGTCCACACAATACCACTACTCGCAAACTGAATTAAATCGGAATGCCTGTGGACGACGCTCATATCGAGTTAGAAGGGAACCCTATCTGTAGGTCGAGTCGCCTGTGGGCCTCCTTAGAATTGTCCTAAAATCTCTAAACAAGACAACACATTAAGTAAATTGTTTCATCTTGAGTTCAGTAGTAGTTAGCAAAAACCGAGATTTTAGATATGCTGATGCTAGTTATATATCAAAAAATGCGACAATTATAAGCTATTATATAAATAAAGAATAATTTTTTGTAAGAAAATCCGCCAGAAAACATAATAGATTGAGAATTATAAGCACATGAAAATCTGGTCATTAATCAGACTCTGCTAAGTGTTTCCTAAAAGAAATCGCAAAATTATTAATTTAGACTTGAAAATTAATTAAAAATCGCAAATAAATTGGGTGGATGAACTTCATAAGTGCTAATCTAAATAATTTATAAAAGAAATGAATTCAAAAATATTTATATTTGTGTCCAACATAGAGATATTAATTGTTAGATGGGAAAATTAAAACTAAAAGGTATAGAAAGTAAACATGTCTCTAACAAAGAGAACTGGAAATATAAACAACCCACCTGATTTCTTCTCAGAAGCGAAAAAACTAAACGAGAAACGAATTAGGATTCATTTAAAATACAGTAAATGTAATAGGGATCAGCACATAGATATGCGATATATTTTGAAATACATAATTTGGTTAGCTAAACCGCGACTCAAATCTTAAGAAAAGAAGCTAACAGGAAAATAAAGGCCTTCCAGATTTGGGAGCAAAGCATTTCTAGGCGGATGAACAAATACTCTGCAGATAGAAAGAACATGTCGAAGTATGGCCCAGTGTACGGGAATTACTCGGTGGGCTAAGCAAGGCAAAAAATGTTATTGTTCTAAAAGTGCGATTTGAATAGATAGCTGCAGCTGTGGGGCCAAGTAATACTCCAAACACAACAACAAAGATAAATGTTAATACACATTAAATAAAAGACAAAATAAATATGGCTATATATATGGGTACAGGAATAAGACGGAATTAGGCTCCGAATACTACTTGGATAACCAGGGTTACTAAATGGTTATAATGGGATATTTAGGGTAATGAGCGATTTAGTTCCTTTGAACCTCGAGAGTAAAGCGGGGCGAACTTGGAGAGAGGTTTTGGTGACCTTAATTACTCACGGGTGTAGCTAGGAACCCGCAGAGGGTGGTGCTACTTTCTCCAAACTTGGGTTTTGCGAGATGCAGGTCTTTTGTCCTCAAGAGGTCACCCGACTAACTTCGAAGGGATGAGGCGACTTCTCCAAACTCAGATCGAGCGACCTATAGGGCCTCTTGTTCTCAAGAGGCCACTGGTCGAACTTCGAAAGGGGGTGGGGGTGGGGAGATGACTTCTCCAAACTCGGATTGAGCGAGTTATAGGGCCTCTTGTCCTCAATAGGTCACCCGAAGAATTTCGGAGGACGACTTCTCCAATCCTTGATACGAAGGTGGTTGAGAAAGGCTGACGTTGCCTCAAGAGACTTCTCTCTGACCCGAAGATACGAGTGTGATGTCCAGCTCTTCCGTGGCTTGCGACCGTCACTAAACACCTTTTGGGAAGGGGTCGTCTAACCAAATCTGTCGGTAATCTTTGGGATGATGCATATATACTCGGAGTCCTTCAAAACAGGGAGAGAAAGAGAGAGAGAGAGAGGCCTTCTCGAACCCTCGTTATCGGCCGTGACAACCGAGCGTCTCCTTGTGGGAAAGTGTAAGAGGAAGGGATCAGCGGGTCACACTTTCGACCAGCGGCTTGAGCCATAAAAGTTGTTCGAGGCGAACCTACAAAATAGAGGGGATTGAGCCGAGACGGCGGGGAGGTAGCCTTCAATTTCAGCGTCATGTCTCGGTGTGAATTTCTCACTGATCTGGCGGCAATATCCTAGGAGGTGGGGGAAATACTACCATTTTAGCGGATCCCTCTACAGAACATGACTACTCGTTTCAAAGAGAAGGCTTATAAAGTTTGCATATATGCGAAACAGGAGGAAGAGCTATTTGAAACTAAAATGGTAGTTTCTCTAAATTATAGCTAAAGATTTTTTCCCTCGAAATTTGGGTAACTTAGATTAGGATGTGTTTTAAGGGTAAACTGGATTCTATGGGCCTTCTCAGAGAAATAAAAGATTGTCAGAATATTTTCTTTTAATATATGGTAATAAATTTTAAAGTCTGGTACAGCTTTTTAATTAAGATTATGCAAGTAAATTCAGATGTTCTTTCCAAGTGAATGGGGAAGAGAATTAACGAATGTTACAGGAAACGAGGAATGCGCATATTCAGGACGGAACCATGGATGGAAAGGACCAAAGGAATTTGTCTAAGGAAGGGAATGAACTAGAAGTGGTACTCACATTTTGATAGCATATGTACAAGGAATTGGGATAGGATCATTTGGGAGTAAACGGTGAAATAATTCTATTCAGTTGACCCTGAGTGACTCTTCTCCTTCTCGTTCTCCCTTTACGCTTATTTTAAACTAGTGTAACACCAGGGTACATTCTTCCTGCCATTCTTTTTCATCTTAGTTCAGCTTATTTAAATAACCAGGGTGTTTTGCAAAGCGTTACAACCTCATTTTAATACAAAGAACTATGGTTTAATTTATCAGTTAAAACTTTGATTATTATTACCTAATAATCTTAAGAAAAACCAAAATCATGAAGATGTCTAATTAATCTTTTAATTTGTTAAGGGGTGTTCGATTTGAGCTAGAACGATCTAGTTATTTCCTTGCTCGAGATCGGAGACTTAAGAAATGGACAGTATAAAAAAAATACTTTATTTCTGTAGGAGTGTTAGGGGGAAGGAAAAATAGGTAACCGAAAGATAAGATACGGCAAGTAGGGTGAGGAGGAGGGGGGGGGGGGTAAGAAAAGGGAGAGAGTTGGGTCTTCTGTAGTAGTTGTATTAAGGAGGCTTCTGTAACTTGAAACAATACCCCCACTGTCTGGCTACTTCAGGAAGTCATCGGGTGACTATGTTCTTGTTGTCCAAAGTAGGAATCGTTAACTAATTAGCACTTGATTAGGAAAGCGGTGAATGTATTTGCGTGGTGGGAGAATTCAAGCGCTCTGATTCTAGACTAAAGGATGTGGTGGCCCGGGGGGGGGGGCGACGGGGCAAAGGCAAATTGTTATATATTCGGGCTTCCCAGGGAGAAGGTAAATGGCTCCATGATATTTTAAAAGATATATGAAGTAACAGAGAGAAGAGGGATGAAATATATAGACCTAACAAGAACAAGGCGGCGTTGAAGTGAGACTGATATTCGCTACTCTGTGCAACAGCGATCTCAGCCTCGAGACGAGTCGATGGTTTGACTTTTAGTAACACAAAATAATTTGATTTATTTTATAGTTTATCTTTCACTACTTAAATGTGTGGATGCACTTATTAAATTTTATAACCTAAGGGATTTTCTGTCAACGCTTCTTAGACGCCAGGGCAGTACAAATTACCAAAGTGGCAATAATTATGTCGGGAGGTCCAATTTCTATGTTGGAAAGGGACTGGCCTCTCCTCCAAGGTAGTCGCCGTTTACCATACCTTCCTATAGAGGAAGCCAATATCAAACGACGGTTAAGGGTATATTGGGAACCAAAATACCGTATATATACAACTATAAATATTCATAAGAACGAGAACAAAATAAGAAATATGAACTTCGAGAAATGAATTGGAATTATTTTGAAACAAACGAAATATACACATGCGTATAACTCAACAAAAAGGGTAAAGACGATCCCAAAAGATTATGTAGTTGTGTATTTTGTGAGAAAATGATCGATTTAACAACAATTGGATCGCTCCAGGGCGAAAGTGGAATAAGGCCTCAGATTGTCAGAGTTACGTGGATTCAAAACAGCTTCATTTTTCGTGGCGTGCGACTCTATATCTAACTATTTCGGTCAGTCGGTTGGTTGGTCCCCATTTTGCTTTTTTCTGTTTTCGTAATAACCTTGTAACTATTTGGCCGATTCTAACAAAATTTGAAATTCTTATGTTATTTTGCACTTGCTTTCGAATGCTATAAATAGCAAGGTCCTCTCAAGGTTATTCCAGCAATTATTGACAGTTTTAAAAGTCTTAAGGTCGTAAATGAGAATAATTGAGAGCACACGACTTTGATCAGCTGGTCATTAAAAATCAAAGAAGGCAATACGTTTTTCCTTACCCAATACCACCTTGAGATTGGGAAGAAAACGAAAATTTAAACAAGGACAATATGAACACCAATTTTTACCAAGGAGAGTATTAAAAGTCATAGATATACCACCTAGTGTTATGATTCCAAGAGCGATGCCATCAAGAGTCTCAAATTCCTGGCAGACATGAACAAAGCAGACTTGAACAAAGCAGACTTGGGCCATATAAGATTATTATGTATGGCTTCGGCACACTATGGCAGCACCCAGCGGGCAGGCGCTACAAAGGCGGGCCTTGATAGACCAAGAGCCCGGTATATAGATGCAAATAGCCTAGCGGAAGCCGCATGTCTCAATGTTTTGATCCGCAGTGGAAGCGTTACTGGCCAAGTGCTTGCGCGTGGCCATCGCACAGCCACGATTGCACAAAACAAATTACTCAGCGATTGGATTTCATCTCTGTTTACTTTCCGACCTTCTTTCTTTCCCAACTTGGACCCTATCCTTCCTTAGCAAAGGAGCCTGGATCATGGATGACAGCTGTCTGTGACTGCACTGCAGCATCTGAGGAAAACAGAGGCAGCATGAGGATGAATAACGAAGAAGAAAGGAGCGACTGGAACTTCTACGTCCTCCTCCTGCCCGCTGCTCTTCCACAACAGACAGGGTCTCCCATGTCATATCTGGCCCAAACATCAACCAAGGAGATTGTATAACTGACGAGGAAACTGATGCTCGGACACGAGCTGGAGCCGACCACGATTATTTGACTCAAAATCATTGATACTGATAAAGCCACATTTGAATTCGAAGTAATGAAAGTTACTTTCATTTTTAAGGAAAAGAAAGTCAGGCACCAAATTATACATCTATAAGAGAAGCAGCTTCGTCACTCCTCCTTATAGGAGGAGCCTGCACTTCACACGCAGATCTTCGGTCTGTGGCCTTTGGCTTATCTGGTTCTAGCAACGAGGTTTTGGTCTAACAGCTCCATATTTATTTTCTATCTGGATTTTTTTGATATACGAAAAATAAATCGTCAGAGCTCTTTTACTCCCATCTAAATTTGCTTTTATAAAGGAAAATATACTAAAAAAACAAACAACAGCCATGCCGTAAATTTAAATACATCTTCTGAGCTTCACGATTTGTAATTATCTTAGTTTTTGGCAAATTCAAAAACATTCAATAATCATTTTTTTCTAAATTCTTCGAAAGATCTTTGATAAAAACTTCAAATATACATAAGTGATTCACAATCTAAAATTTAACTGTTATGAAAATTGCATTTCTAAAATATAGCGTTATGGAACCTCGAAAATAAAAAATATTGCTAAATTAAAAGTATTTTTTCTAAGGATTTCTTTAGTTCTATAGTCAAAATATAATTGGATTGCCAGTATCTAATTTAGCTCCTTAATTAATGAAATCACATAGAATAAATGATAAGGTTTCAAAGTTGATGAAATTTGCTTAAGGATCATGGAAAAAATGTTTTTAGGGTTTGAGTGGCTAAGGGATCCTTCGTTTCTATGTGGTTTTGATGGATCCACACAAGGAAACGGCTTTACAAGAATATGTCTTTCAACCAAAATAAAGCTGTGCATTGCTATTTCTGACACCTCCTTCTTCTACATATGGTTGCGAAACCTCAACTCCATGCCTTAAGTATATAAGGCAACTAGTGAAATTTCACACCCCTTCCATGCGATCAATCATGCAAACCAAATGGTAGGACCACATCTTTAATCCGGATGTCAATCACCGTGTCCATTTAAACAGTGGATGCAAAAAAAATCCCCCATACGAAGCTTTGTTTGACTGCCAACGTCATACCCATGGATGAGTCTAGGATAACAAAACAGCTGCTTTATGTAGAAATTGACCTGAACCACCACAACTGGGGACAAGACGACGAAGTGGTACAGTAACAACCTCAAAACAAGTCTTAAGCGAGCGGATCTTCCAAAAGTAGCCCTCTGGAACTCAAGAAGAACCCTGAAAACGTTCCTTTACTGCTAGAGAAGGAAAGCAAAATGCCGTATCTCCATCCACCCTTTTTCATCTCATGAAAACTACTGTTCTATGCTCAATCTTCACTGGTTTGACTTTCAAATCCCAATGCGCGTTCATCTTCATTGATAACATCCCAACATCTTCATCAGCCCCCGATAAACTAACAAGAAATGAGAGTGACAGACATTGAAAAGAAGTGTTGAGCCTACAGAGGGATTTAAGATATAAAGTGATGCAAGATGTGGGGAACAATGAGAGTGTTAATAATTAATTAGCATGAAAAACCCCCCACAAAATCAGACTATCTTTTCGCCACTCTTTACGTCAATAGTGTGACAACAGCAGTTACTGGACTCACTTCTATAGTTCATACATGGTTGGAAATGTAGCAGTGTTAGAGAAGGTGTAGCGCAAAGAAATCATGACTATTGATTACATAGAGCAGCCTAAATAGCTGCAAGTATGAGTCTCATAGTGAAGAAATTGCTTGGTGAACGAGTAAACACTACAAACTTAACTTCGATTCGTTTTTACCTAAGAAAAACGAGGTATAACCATAAACAATCGGTTCAAATTATAAGGAAGCAGATTTCACTTGAACGGCGCAAAGAATTTCTATACAAAGATTAACTCATTCCAAACTGGATAAATACATAGCGCTTTGAACACCGCTATGTCATTAACTCATTAATCTAAAAGAAAAAAAAAGTTATTCGAAAGAGGGAAGTTTAAAGTTTTTCACTCGAGCCTAATGAGGTTTATCTCCGCCAGATGTACTTTAAAAAATTACATTCTCCAAAGATAACAGTTTAAGGCGACATCCCCTGGCGCTTCTGCATCTATGATGTGGTTGAAGGATTGGTTACATATACATTAATATCTCATTAAGCATCGTTTTCCTTGCCAGACAGATCACCAAACTTATAGCCTCTTGACTTCTTTCTCGGTGGCTTTACAAATGGAGACTTCCAAATCTTGGTCTTCATAACAATAATTGTCTAAATCGCAAATGCTATCATTGTGAAAAGCAATTTAGTGAAATATAACTTCAGGATTTCCTATTTCGAACAATTTTATTTCATTATACTAGCTTTAACGACTAATTGTATATGATTGTTCGATACTACACACTTTTGTAGTATCTCGGTGGCTTTACAAATGGAGACTTCCAAATCTTGGTCTTCATAACAATAATTGTCTAAATCGCAAATGCTATCATTGTGAAAAGCAATTTAGTGAAATATAACTTCAGGATTTCCTATTTCGAACAATTTTATTTAATTATACTAGCTTTAACGACTAATTGTATATGATTGTTCGATACTACACACTTTTGTACTGTTAACCTTTTAGATAGCAGGAAGAGCGCCATAGGGCGTAGACAAGTTAGAATCGACCGCCTAGAATGTCTAGTCCACTTTGACTCATAATTCCATTAAAAGGCATATCACTTACATGCGCCTAAGGCTTCGTATGTTGGCGAACGATCTTTGATGCAAATGCATTAGCTGATAATTCCCCTTCAAACTCCTGAAAAGGAAACAAATATAATTAAAATGTGCGAAATAAAATAGATTTATCTTGCATAAGATAAAAGTTATAGTCTCTTTTTTTTTTGTTTTTCAGAAAATGCAGAATCTTCAAAAATTCTAGTTTGACTTAAATACCAAATATTATAATTTATGAGTTGGTATACTTAGAATGACTTCCTGGTGTTCTTAAAAATATCTATCTGGTGTGCTTTAAATGTCTATCTGATGTATTTATAAAAGTCTATCTGATTAAACCCATACTCTTGGGAATGTCTATCTGACGTGCCTATAAATGGAGATCTATATGGTTATAAATGTCAATCTGGTGTACTTATAAAAGTCTACCTGGTGTGCGTATAAATGTCTATCAGGTGTGCGTCTAAATGTCTACCTGGTGTATTTATATATGACTATCTAGTATTCTTATAAATATCTATCTGATGTGCTTATTAATGTCTATCTCTTGTTTTTATTGATGGCTAACTGTTATGATTATAAATTTTTATTCGGTGTGTCTATAAATGTTTCTCTGGCGTACATATAAATGCCTATCTGATTTGTTTATATCGATCTGTTATGCTAAGTGAATATTAATCTTCTCTTTACAAATGCTTATCTGGTCTGCTGATTAATTTCTATCTGACTTATATGTCCATTTGAGTGTTTAAAAATGTGTATCTTGTGTGCTAATAAAAGTCTACATAGTGAGCAAATAATTCGCGATTTGTTGCACTTATATCTGGCTGTTTATGAATGTCTACCTAGTGTTCTTATAAAAGTCTCTCTGGTATGCTAAAAGGAGTCTAATTGATGTGCTTATAATTATTATGTATCTGTTGCACTTATAATTTTCTATTTGGTGTGCCTATAAATATCTATCAGGGGTGCATATGAATTCTATTTAATATGGTTATATATGGCTATTTTGTATGCCTAAAATGCCTCTTGTCTGCTTATATATATATTTATTTATTTTAGAGACATATGGCGACTGCATTCAAGGGCATAAGTAACCGTAATTATACTACAGCCTAACAAAAAGAAAAACATACAAATTCCAAATATCAAAGATACAAACACAACGAAAGCAAGAAACAAGCAAAAAAAATACAAAATAGACAAAAAAAGCAAGAAGAAGAAGGAAGAGGAAGGACGCTCTAGCGTCGGGTGTAAGCCCGCTTCCACCCAGTGCAGGAGAATGCGACCTACAACAAAGAGAGTCAAATAAAATAAAGTAAGCCAACCTTCTAAAAAATTTCTGATTGTCTACAAGTCTGTGTACTCGAACCCTTCTCGAATAAAAGGTACAAACTGTAATGACTCCGATGCTCCGATACTGGGGCAGGTAACGTGCGCGAAGATTACCTAGACTTGGTATGTCATTCGAACAGTAGCAGTGCAATGACACGCAACTTTAAGTTTCCCTTGGCCTTCTCCCATCTTTTTTGCCAAGCAGCTTGAAGTGTTGCCCTGCTTCCTGCCATATAGTCGGTGTGAGGAAGAGACAAACGCTGGTCTGGTCGCCAGGTCCTTTGACGCCATTCGCGGTGCGCTCAATCCACGCAATTCACACATGTCCAGAAAACTAGCAGAAGAAAATCTCGAATTACACCCGACTCAAGGCAATCGTGGCGTTACGGATACCGCGAACCAGTGGATGAGAAGATTGCAATGCCTCGAGAGCCCCCATGCCCTTTGTCAATCGATATAGATCACAATCGGGTCTCCGTACCGCGCAAGACACATTATCTCCCGTACTGAGCGGTGCATTGCAACCAGCTCGGCCGTGAAGACCATCACAGCGCCTGGGAGAGCTCCACTTAATTCAAACAGAAGGGATACGGTGTGGAAACTGACTCCCTCCTGGGACATGGAGCTATCCGTATAAACTGATACGGATCCAGCCCGACACGAAGTGTGCTCCAAAAAGGCCAAACACAATACTCCAGGTGCTGTAGAAGCTTTGGTGGTACCATCCACGATAGCGTCCTGGGCAAAACCAGATGAGCCACCGGCAAGAAAAAGACATCGAACTCTCAAAGGAGTATCCTAGCTCTAAACTCAAAGAGCTAAAGAGCTAGGGTATGACTGGCGTATCTCGGCGTCATAGCCACCGTCGAGATCAGCTGCAGATGCAGTGAGAGCCGTTTGTGCCGGGTTCGCGTGTACAGACGCATAATTCACTGTACACATGGCAGAGAGAGTGGCATTTCTCCAGCATCGACAAGTAGACTCTTAACACTTTGATTGCCAAGCCGATTTAAGGTACTATTTTCACGAGAGCTAATGTTTTATTAATACCTGAAAAGCAGATAATATGAAAATTAAAATTGTATGACAAATTTGGAAAAATTCTAACAATTTTACAAATTATGAATGTTTTAAATTTTACTTGTAGGCCATTTCACACATATATGTGTGACAAAAAATTGTAGATGAAGGTCATGTCACTGTCACACATATATGTGTGACAGCAAATTGTATGTAGTTGAAGGTCATGTCACACATATGTGTGGCAGCAAATTGTAGTTAGGTTATGATACACACTCACTACTTATTATTTTTTTCTCTTTCAGATTTTCGTAAAATAAAGAATAGATAAAACTGCAAATAATAGATAAAGATAAAATTTATAGAAATAAAAAAAATATAAAAAAATGAATTTACAATAAGATATGGTATTCTCGAGAGCACCTAAAAGGGTGTATTCAGATGATGAAAGCATTTAGGATGCCCTTGAAGTCTGACGATTCTGACATTGATCCAGACTATGAGCAAAGTGAACATGATGATAATTCCAGCTCATTTAGTGGATTTGACCGAGAGGATGAGACCCAACATGTCGATATACTGCATCAAGCTCTGGATACCTCATCAACACAAGAAGCAGATGAAGATGATGAAAATGAAAATCTTGAGAAGACCCAACCAGTATGGTCTGCTTTCTCTGAGAGAACGAAAGAATTTCCATTCACTGGGAGAAATGGAATAATCCAAAATTTCGTTAGATCAATTACTCCAATTAAAATATATGAATTTTTGTTTGATGAGGAAATTTGGGATATAGTTGTATTAGAAACGAACCGGTATGCGAATCAAGTTCATGCGGAAAGAACGCGGCAGTCCCCCAGAATAAGACACCATGCATGAACATCAACAAATAGAGATGAAATTTGAAGGTTTTTTGGCCTTATTCTTTGGATGGGCTTTTTTAGAGCCGGATAATTGGATACTACAGGGAAAATTGCATGTTATATAAAAACTGTCGCAGAAAAAAATAGTCGTAACAGATTTCAACTACTCTTTAGCAGCATTCATGTTGCACATAATTTGCAATCTAAGGAAGGAATTCGCTTATTGAAAATCTTATGAAACTAGTAGGTGAGAAGTTTCAGTCATTTGATGCACCAGGAAGCGAGGTTAGTCTTTTGACAATATATACCTAATAAAGCACACAAGTATGACATAAAGTTGTTTAAAGTATGTCCCACCGAAGGATATACATATAAGATATCAGTTTACACTAGACAATCCAGGGATGGGAAAAGACAATTTGGATTAGCAAAGACTGTTTGAACAGATCTCATGTCTTCCCTTCTAAATGTAAAGAAAACCATTTATGTCGACAAATGGTATAAAAGTTATGAGTTAGTAATTTCATTTCTTAATAAAAAGACACATGTTGTCGGCTGCGCGCTAAAAATAAAAACATGCCAAATGAACTAATAAATGCAGTCTTACGAAAGAGAGAGATAATCTCACAAGAAGATCAGAATGGAATAGTAGTCCTACTATCAACAAAACATAAACCTCTACTTGCAAATGTTAGAGATAGAGAAGAAAGCCAATCACAATTAATCCCTTCCCATGAAGATGCTTCTCTTAGAGATAGGGAAGAAAGCCAATTCAGCCAGAACCTATCCGGAGACTGCTTTGAGAAAAGGCATAAAATTACCACTTTGTGCCTTTATACCTTTCGTTTAGAATAGCTGTCGTAAATGCATGGATTGAAACCTGGAAAAAGAATGGAAAAGTGACTGAAAAAAGAATAAAATTGAAAAAATTTAAGGAAAAATCGCGATTTTCCTTTTACAGCTTTA
Organism: Ceratothoa steindachneri; assembly: GCA_963969495.1. Classification (NCBI taxonomy): domain Eukaryota; kingdom Metazoa; phylum Arthropoda; class Malacostraca; order Isopoda; family Cymothoidae; genus Ceratothoa; species Ceratothoa steindachneri. The sequence goes on from OZ018326.1 coordinate 110,493,330, forward strand.
AGTTCCACGAGCCACCTCGTGAGACCTAAGAAGAAGACAAATCACCTGTTGCTTGAAAAAGACAAATGATAGAGGGAAAAAGATCAGAAGGTGCAGGAAATGCTATAAAAAAATGGTTGATGTAAAAATTAGGTGGGAAGCAAGGAAAGAAGTTAAAAAAGGAGAATACATATTGCAGCGCTTGTCCTGGCGAAATTTTCGTTTGCCTCCAATGTTTGAGGAATTTTCATAACTAAAAAAATTTATTATGATAAAACAAAAAATTAAAAAGGTATACAAGTTTTCATATATTTTAGTTTGCATATTTGTTTTGTTTTTGTATTTTTTTACTTTCGTAATCAAATAAAAACTTTCTTGGCCAAAGTTTTGATTATCCTAAGGAGTACGTCTCTTGAAGTCATTTATATAAAATTTAGTGCATAATAATAATACATAAACCAATTAATTATTGTTAAAATAAATATACTATGAAGCATAATACATGAAGTAAAGTACAAAGTTTGATTTAAAAGTTTCCATTCAGGTCGTGTAACTTTCCTCAGAAGCCATAGATCGTATCTTTCACGCATATGTATGTGCCATGACATCCAAGGAAACAGTGTCACACGTGTGTGACGTGGCAGTCAAAGTGTAAATTGGGGACGTGCGGAAGGCAGCTGTCACTAGGCAGAGAATGGTGTGGTTAATTGAGCTCACCTTCCGCAATACACAGTCGGTTGCTGAAGCATAAAACTCGCATCTGTAGTCAAGCTTCGAACGAACAATGGATCGATAGAAATGCGAGGCAGTAACCCTATCCGCACCCGTGGTTACTGAACGTCACGGAACGATGAATTTCCATCGCGCGGGGTACAAATGACTCAATGGCTGCGAATATGAGCATCTCTGTCATGGCGTCGATGGAAAACAAGACCAAAAACACGGTGCGAATCTACATTTCCAGGTGAACAACGTTTCGGAAAAAGTCCGGGTCAGGGTGGAGCCATGGATAGTGGCAGAAATGCACCATCTTAGTCTTTGCGAAAGAAAACCTAAAGTTACGTGCTTTGGCATAGCTGCGATTCAATATCTGTTGGCGTCAACGCTCCAGAGCTGGCATCTGCGCAGCGCAAAAAAGAGATCGAAAGGTCTTCCACGTAGAGCGCAGCGAGAACATGTTCCGGCAAAATCGATGTGATTTCCTTGAAGCTAAGGGCAAAATTGTCACACTGAAGATACTTCCATGCAGGTACAACCTCTTCCTACTCATTTGGGCACGAGAGGACTCGCCCAACTTGTAAGCAGAATCGACTATCTTCGAAAGAGAAAGAGATAAAAATTGGGAGGCTACCCCTCGCCCTATCGTGTAAAGAGTTTCCATGATACCGTATCGCAGGCGGTATCTTAGTCCTTCTCTGATCGAAAAACACCCTGACGTATTGCTATCTAAAATGGGAGGTCTCACAAACGACATTTTTCAGTCGCTGCAGAGCATCCTAAGGGAAGTGGAACTTGAGGAAGACACACTGTGCGGAAGACAGGTGGGCTTTACTGTCCATGAAAATGACTAGTCTAACATTTACTAATTTCTCTATCAATTTGCACACGGAGAAGGGTAGAGAAATTGGGCGAAACCTAATGAAATGAGAAAAGATCCGTATCCCGAACGACCAGGATTTCCTTCTCCAGGAAATACGTACCAAATTGCTCCGAAGAAGCTGGGTGAGGCTATTCGCAATTGACACTATTGGCCGTATACGATATAGACTTATCATGTGCGGACATGAAGCATCTTACACAGAGTTTGGGTAACACCGACTTACACGTCAACAGCAGCGATTCTTTTGTCCGAAGAGGTGGCAGTAGCAGCACCTCCATGGCAGTGGCCCAAATGCATTCACATACCGACTGATGGAGCCTGTCACGGAAGGACCTGGAGAAGGTTGAAAGTTGGGTCTCGAGATACCTCCCTATTTTCTCATCACTCACTCGACTTTGTCCGCTGCTTATTCGGCTAGCTCTAATTTGATGTCATATATGGAGTAATCGACGAGTTCACTCGCGTAGACCACTCCTTTCACGAAGTTCTTGGCAGAGTGCAGTGTCACACTCACTAGCATGCCATTAAGTATCCGAAGGTCACTAATCAAGGCCGCCTTAGAGGGATCTGACGCATTAACCAGAAGGCTCTCGTTCAAGAAAGAGGAGACTCCTATAATGGATCATGTTGCCCTTGACCAACACACTGCCATCAGTTAAGCCCCTCTCTGTGAGGGGCCCCAACGTAGCCGAGGCTACGCTCAGCACAATTGCGACTTTTCTCTTTGTCTGGGACCCCCAACCCTAGGGCGCCTTGAGGCCGGACGGGCCGATCTTGGCCTGGTCGCTTGCCGAAACAGCAGCAGGCTCAGGTTCAATACTTGGCAGTGGACCTGGATTCGGCCTCATGAAAGATCCTGCCTTCTGGGGTGGGTCACCTCCGGGACATTGTGCACCTCATGGGGGGATCATTGTGCCCCCCCTTATACATCACAGATCCCATTCGAGGTATCTTCCGTCAGTAATTAATTCTCTGGCTGACGAGCCAACCTACATACATCGGGGAAGAAAGCTAGGAGGCAGTCGCGCCGATTCCAACTAATATCAAGATGCATAAATGTAGGACTGCAGAAGGCACAGCCCGATACGTCTCGCTTTCCCTTGCCGTGCTAAAGAGGTTGGCCCTATCTAGTTTTCTCACCGGGAGCGGTCAATTTTAGGCCACGTGCCTACTCTCTTGGCAGTCCCCTGTGTTAGAATGGGGAAGGACCATAATTTATCGAACGATGGAGTATTCCATGGGCGACTCCACAGAAGGGGGTGAGGGAAAAACCCCAAACGTAGAGTTAGGAGATGAGTATGCCTCTTTTCCGGTAAAACATGTTTTGGGGGTCCCTTTAGAAAGCACAGAGGGGGGGGGGGGCTACCTACTCTATAGAGCTAGAGCTGCGCGAGAGCGTCTCCAAAACAGCAAAGCGGAAACAGCAAAGCGGTGTCTCGATTTTCCTGATTCTCCCCGACACCAAGCATGGACGAGGCAGATCTTGGAAGCGGATCTTTGTGCGCTTTCCCACTGTTGATTTCAGTTGTCACCATGATTATATTGATAAGAGCAAACGGAGATCCCATGACCTCCCAATGACTTGTGAGTTTACAAGAAAAGTCTCCATAGGATCAGAAATTCCAGAATGTGATCATATACACATAACGTTCACCGGTCCAGCGTTGATAGGCTTTGCAAATCTAGTTCACCATTTAGGCGAAATTATCCTGGAACTCTGACCATGAAGGATAATGTCAGCGTAGCCACTTTATATGTGTACTAGAGGAAGGTGAGCAGAGTCGACGGTCCAGCACACTCCGTTCATAATAACTGCCATAGCCTACAGGCTTTCGGACGTTGCATCAGGTAAGGATCTCCACGAGTAACACTTCCATTCAACTCAGACTCATAAAAGGACGAAAGTGCACCGGGCAACGAGAACCTCTGTGGATAGGAGAGCTTGTGTAGAAATGGGTAGGGCGGTATCTAATAAAGAAAAGTAGAGATAGTCGGGTCCAGTAACGAGTGAGATAATAATGCTTATATATATGGTTAATGTTGGATTTATGCCCACCCTCAAATTTTTGGATAATTAATATATACGTATATGTTCAAAAACAATTGTTTTTTAATGTAGACAATGTTTTCTCTAGGCCAAATTCCCCAAAAGGGCTTTTTCAGGGGTTTTTGTGAGGCTATTTCAATCGCATCGTATTGTATTATATATCATTTTTACGGTAATTTCCACTATTGGTAACATTCCTAATTCGAAAGCCTAACATTAGATTCGAATACAAAAGGCGATTGGTAAATATCGTTGGGCCTCTAGTTTTCCTACCGCGTTCCTTGATTTCAGATATATAAGCTTCACCCCAGAATGCTAATTTAATCAATCATATTTTCTTTAAAATTGATTAATATGAAATTTCCATATATTTTAATTCAGAAAAAAATCACTTCAAAATAATATATATGTATAAAACACTATAATGGGATTTAAAATTCACAATGTGTCTTCCAAGATGGCGGCCAATCTATTTTTCGCCATAACATTATAATTAGAAATTTGCCCACATTAGTAGTGAAGAAGCTATATATATATATGGTATGATATACACTATACAGAATTTGTCTATTTTTTTTTAAAAATAGAGATATTGATAACAAAGAAACCGCAAAGATCCGTAAGCAAAATGTACATTTTCTCCGTTTTCTGCTGAAGTTAAACGTTAGCTTATACAAAAGGCTTCCTAATATTTCTCTTTTTAGAGAAATAGATGGCTGCCTTGGCGTATATGTAACGCTCCTGAAGATTATTCTGAAATCCAGGAGACTTCTCTAGCGGATTAAAGAATTCGGTTAATGTTGGGGTTTTTTCCACCCTCGAATTTTCGGATAATTTATATATATATATATATATATATATATATATATATATATATATATATATATATATATATATATATATATATATATATATGCTGAAATGCATACGAACACTCCCGCTACAAGTACCACCGAAATTGGTTCTCTGGAGCAGATGGACTAAAAATGATATTTGGACAGGAAAATGGTCACTACTTATAAGGGAGGTCATCGATCACCTCCCAACCAAACCAGAAAATGAAGCGTTTTTCGGACAGTGATGCGTAAACTCATCCACATTTAAGAAACCAATCTCAAACTATTCCATAAGGTCTGCAAGGACCTCACACGTCGAATTGATCGTGTAGTCCACCCATATGGCGGCCTACCTTTCAAATCCAAGAAAGAAAATGGCCTTGGCAACGATTCCCGACTCGGAAATAAAATTATATCCCCAATCCAGATGCATATGTACTGCCACTATTGGTAAGGAGGTATTTAATTCAAGAAGAAGAACGGAGAGCATGTCAGGTGTCAATCGCAGATACGCCTGCTCTGCTCCCATCACGGTGTAGTTGTGTTGTGAAACCCTAATAAGTCAGGAGGGTCATTGTGGGTAGAGGGCACGCGCTCAACACGGAATCCTGGCTAAATATAGCCGATGGAAAACATGGGAAAGTCCTCAGAAGCTCATCCCTGTTAGGCCGACGTCCATAGCAATTTCATTCAAGAAAATGGCCTTCCGGCAAAATGGAAAGAGGTGAGGAGCTCTTTTTGAACGTACGACCCTCGTGGGACCTTTTGGCCGACGAGAGCGCCACTACCCTCGAGGGCTTATTGAAGAGAGATTAGGTTCACCTAGTGAGTATTTTATTTCGCCCACCTGGAATCATCTTGTCGGCGTGGCGACCTGTGGGTCTGAAATGCCATGTCTTTTGGAGGGTCTCGAGTCTCTTGAGGCTTTCCGTCCAGCATTGAAGTCGGGTAACGGAGCTTAAAATCCCTTGTTGCTCTCCGGCTGTTGGAGGACAGGCTTAGAATAGCACTTAAACATTCTCACTTCTCACTTCGTCGGTGTTAACTCCTCTTAGTCTGATGACTCACTGGAGGCGCACAACCGCTTCGCCTTACGGGTAGTAGCCACGTCAGTGGGAGCCCAGAATCCCACCAGAAGACTACAACTCACAGAAGGCGTAAGAAGTCCAGGAGTGCCTACAGGATCAATTACTTTATCACGCAAACTAGATTATTTTTGGATCGTAAAGGGTCAAAAACACTTTTTTAAGACATATGTGCTATATTGCTCATAAAAGCAAGCTATGGCTCGCCACAATTCAGATATTTGGGTGTACATGATAGATACTGTTTGCAGATAGCATAGTTTGGGGGGGAACCCGACTTGGCACGCATATAAAATTGATTCGGTCGCAGAGACCTCTTGTTAGTCTCGGTGCCCCCCCCCCTTCCCTGGGCAAAAAGAGGTTCACACGCAGCTGAAGAAAGAAAGTCGTCGAAGCCGCCTACATCAAAGAAGGTGAAGCCGATACCACCTTTCCCCTAAACATAGGAGAGGGGAAAAAGTATTCTCCACTGGGAGTCTTGAAGCAGCCCCTTTACCGCTATTATATGTTTGGAGAGGGAACCCCTCCAGCCGTCGACGAGATGCCTTAAATGGCCTCGTCATCCCAGCATGTAGAGGGACCCACTAAAATAGTAATATTCCCCCCCAACCCTAAGATATTGTTTCGGGAGAGAAAGCGAGCCGTTACTCTCCTCCCCTTCCGACTTCACCCTTTTTTGACTTTTCACCCGGTTACTGAGAAATTCCCGAGTCGGGAGATTATTCGTCTATTTGCAGGTTTGCCTGGAGAAAACTTTTATAGCTCCAGCCGCTGGTTGTTCCTTCAGATCCGCTGATCCCGGCCCCTTACACCTTCCCACAAGGACACGCTCTGTTTCCCTGGCCGATAATGAAGGTTTGAGAAGCTCCTTCTCCATCTCCCTGTTTTGGAGAAATCCGGGTATATTACCCGTAGATTCGGTTAGACGACGCTTCCCCGAACGAGGGTTTGCTTGAACGACGCTCTCGCCCGAGAAGTGTTTAGTGACGGTCACAGGCCACAGAAGAGCTATACATCACACACGTAACTTCGGGTGAGGGAGAAAAGTCGTCTTTTGAGGCAACGTCAGTCTTTCTAAACCGCCTTCGGATCAAGGATTGAAAAAGCCGTCTTCGGAAGTTCTTCTGGTGACCTTTTGAGGACAAGAGGCTCAATAGCTTACTCAATCAGAGTTTGGAGAAGTCACCTCCCTCCCTCCGAGGTTTGTCCGGTGACCTCTTGAGGACAAGAGGCTCGCATCTGACTAACCAGAGTTTGGAGAACGTAGCATTACCCTCTTCGAATTCCCGTCTACACCCGTGAGTAACCAAGGTCACCTAGCCTCTCCCCCTCAAGTTCGCCCCACTTTACTCTCGAGGTTCAAAGGAACTGAATCTCTCAATACCCCAAATCTCCTATTATAATAATTTAATAACTCTTGTTATCCAATCAGTATTCGGAACCTAGTTCCGTCTTATTCGTGTATACATATATATATATATATATATATATATATATATATATATATATATATATGAGGAATTAAACCACATTCTCCGAAGACAATTTAATTCAGAACAGTTTCGGTGTATCTCAAACCCTTTTTCAACTGACACTGGGAAGAAAATTTAAGAGAAATGCATATAAGAATAAAACAAGATCCCCCTCATTTTTCCCCTAATCCCCTACTTGTGGCTAATCTGGGGGGGGTGGGGGTAGGCCTAAACATATTGAAGGGCTGGCATTTTATTATTTTGTTTATTTGCGATCTTATTACAGGATTAAAAGAAAATTGACCCTCAGATAGATTTAAATTAGGAACTGACGATATCAAGCTCGATTTTACGATTCTTCTCTTAACATAGTTGGCCGATTTAAATAACATTTTACTTCCATTGAAATCGATCGTATGATTCTTGTCTCTAACATGGCAAAATATTCCACTGCTTTCGCTGCCCACTCTAATATCTCTTTTGTGTTCGTACAATCTCTTGTCTAGATTTCTTCCCGTTTCCCCTATATAAACTTTATGGCAATCGTTGCATGGTTCTGCATATACTCCTATGTTATGATGTTCTTTAGGTTTCCTGGCCATCATCAATTGGTTTAAGGAATTATTATATTTAAAGGCTAGATTAATACCCGCTTTTACAAATATGCCCTTTAAACTATTTAATTTATTATTAAATGGCAATGTTATACATTTGTTGAAGTCGTTAGTGCGGGAAGGCTTATTACTATAGAATGTTTTCCTAGCTGCAAAATGAGCAGACGATATGAACCAATCGGGGTAATACAAATTAGAAAAAATGGTCCTGATAATGACAATTTCTTCATCTAAATTGGAAGAATGACATATTTTGTATGCTCTAAGAAAAAGGTTAGAAATTACCGATTTTTTAACAGTATTATCGTGAAACGAAAAATAATGTATATAGGCATTCGAGTGGATTGGTTTCCTATACACGTCAAGTATTAATTCATGGTGATCTTTATTAATGAGGACATCTAAAAAGGGTAATCTATTATCATATTCCCATTCATATTTAAATTTGATGGAGACATGCAAATTATTCAAATTATTAAAAAAGGTATCAAAATCATGGCCATTAGGCCATACAGAAAATACATCGTCAATGTACCTTAACCATATAAAGTTAGGGGGAGAAATTGTGGGAAGGATTTCAGTCTCAAAATATTTCATGAAGAGACATGCCAATATCGGCGATAAACTATTTCCCATGCTAAGGCCAAATATTTGTCTATAAAACTCATTATTTACTCGAAACACATTGTCAGAGAGACATAATTCAACTAAATCGATAAATTTACTCGTAGAAATGGAAAGATCCAAATTAAGTCAGGGCATGATTTCCCGCAGAAGGCCCATGGTTTGGTCAACCGGAACTTTGGTAAACAAAGAGTTTACATCAAAGCTCAAAAGTTTTCCATCCGGTAATTGCAAGTGGTTGAGGCGGTCAACGAAATCTTGAGTGTTCATAATGTGTGCAGATGAGATTCTTCCTACTGCTGGAGATAAATGCTTGGCGAGCCATTTGGAGAGCTTATAAGTGGGAGAATTAATATTAGAAATGATTGGGCGTAAGGGACATCCCTCTTTGTGGGTCTTTGGGAGCCCATACATATAGGGAAGTGAAGGGTTAATACTCCTGAATTGATTAATTAAATCTGCGTTTTTCAATATTCTCTTCAATTTGTTCTCACTAGACCATTTAGTATCCATAGCCAAATCCTCACATTAGCAAATAAGTGGTGAATTTCTTAGTGGCTGTATGCTTAGTGCCCTATATTCTGAAAAATCTGACCAAATTAGTTTTCCTAAAAGATTTCAGATTGCGTTAAAAAAACTTAAATTTAATAACAACATTGTTATAACCAAATCCTATAAAACGAATTAGTTAGTCATTTTAGACAAACATAGTTATAATGATAAACTAAATGAACTTCTTAATGATGTGAACACATACGAAAAGCTACAAAGTGATCCGCTCAATAACAAAACAAGCAATTTCAACAACAAAATGAAGAGAACTAAGGGACTTCATACCGGACAGAAGAGCGTCCACTTTCAAGGAGTTTGTGGAAGAAGCCGACCTTCACGCTTCCAGTCATGACCTTGACCCTAAGGAGGTCAAGAAGAACCACCCCCTCTCCTCTAAACACAAGTTTGGGGTTTAACAGAAGCCAACCCAAGGGTAACAACGGCTTCGTAAAAGTACAAGCGCCAGGCAAGTACAGACCTCACCCGCCGCGGAAACAAAAGGAGGCGAAGCCTCCAGTACTCTCCTCCACGCCTCGCAACTACCCCGTAAACCAATTGTATGCTTTACGTGTGGCACCCCTGTGCACTTAAATTACAATTTCCACCCAAATTCTCAACTGAGGACCTCGTCAAGTCAAAAAGTCCACCAAATCTCTGCTGCTCTCTCGCCTAATCCGCCAGTCGCATCACCACCTCCTCTGCTCCCCCTTCCCCGGATCAACAGAGTTCCCTTGGTGGGATCCAGTTTGAAAATGGCGCAGTAAATGGTTGCCAAGTGTGAACCTTGGTTAGAGATACAGGTTGCACCTGTATAGTAGTATCCGATAAACTACTACCCCTCGTAAGCCCCCAGCATAATAGGTTCTCGTTGGTACATTACTATTTAGGTCGTGCCAACAGGTTCACAGTGGTACGGTGCTGTATTCAGTGCCAGTACTTCCCCGGATGGGCCGACGTAGTCGCGGCCCCGATAAAATTCTTCTCCGTCCTTATCGGACAGAGCGCACAGCTCTCTCCAAACCAAATTTCTCAGCCGGTCTTTACCTGGCCTCAGGCCAAGAAAGAAGTATCGCGTCCGGTACCCTTATCGTCCCCAGACGTCGACCTCGCCACAAACGTTCAATTTGCTGAAGCGCAGAAGAATTCCCCCACATTACAACCCCTGTGGGAAAAAGCAAGGGAGAAGGAGACTGAAACCGTGCCAGGCAAACGGAAGGTTGAGTACACCGTCAAGGACGCGTTATTATACCGTTCTTCTGTTGAAACGGAGAGTACCCCGACCAACGCGTTTTTGTGCCGAGAAGGTATATCGAACCCAATCTAAAGATTGCTCACGATGGCTTAATGACGGGACATTTCGGCCATAACAAAACGGCCCAGCTAGTATTCAAATATTTCTTTTGGACAAGCGCGGCTAAAGAAATTATCGACGGAAGAGCTGGACATAACACTCGAAACTTCCGGTCAGGGAGAAAAGTCTCTTGAAGCAACGTCAGCCTTTCTCAACCGTCTTCTGATTAAGGATTGAAGAAGCCCTACTCCGAGGTTCTTCTGGTGACCTCTTGAGGACAAGAGACCCAATAGCTCACTCATTCCGAGCTTGGAGAAGTCACCCCTCCCCTCCGAAGTTCGTCCGGTGACTTCTTGAGGACAAGAGGCCCGCATCTCACTAAATAAGAGTATGGAGAACGTAGCATCACCCTCTTCGGGTTCCCGTATACACGCGTAAGTAATCAAAGTCACCAAGGCTGCCTCTCCCTCAAGTTCGCCCCGCTCTACTCGTGAGGTTCAAAGGAACTGAATCTCTCACCACTCCAAATCTCCCATTATAATCATTTAATTACCCTGTTTATCAAATCAGTATTCGTAACCTAATTCCTTCTTATTCGTGTATATATATTTATATATATATATATATATATATTTATTGTGTACCTTTTATCTAGTGTATATTAAAATCTATTTGGGTCGTTCTGTTTTGAATATTCCTTGGTCACGCAGTTGCAGCTAATTATTCAAATGGCACTCTTAGAACAATAACCTTTGTTGCCTTGCTTTGCCATCCTTAGACCCTGTGTGCGTTATCCCCGTACACTTGGCATACTTCGACATAGCATTTAGGGGGGGCGACGAGGGTGTGCTTTGAGTTAGCTTTCCATTCATCTTCGGTCTAATACTAGTTCTCTCTGTTGAAGCCATAGTCACAGTAAAATAAAAGTGTATGGAGGGTAGATACTATAACTTCAATGCCTTAGAAGGATAAGGAAAAATTCTCATTAGGATCAGAAACTTTCAAAATTTTATCATTCAGATTTACCCAGATTTGAGCTAAGATGGGCCTTGACAACCCAATTCCCTCTAATGGCGAATTTGTCCTTGGTCATTGTACCATAAAAGATGGTGCCAGTGTACCCATCTTATATGTGCACTGGAAGTGGTGAACAGAGTTAACAACCCAGCACAACTCATACCACATACCTCCCCTCTCAGGCGATTTTTTTTATCTTCGTCATAGCTAACATGGGCATAATTCACCGAAAAGGAATCTTAGCCTATTAATTAAGCTATATTAAAATTATATTAAACAAACGAACAATATCAACAAGAAAAGAGACCCAACAAAAATCCACAGAACCAAACCAAAAGACAGTAAATAAAACAAGAAAAATCAAAAAGGTAATGGCATGCTATGGTGTCAAAGGCTCACCTTCTCATCACCTATCATTATTTTACCGCAAAACTTAGTTGTCCTGAGATGACATGCAATCCCTCCAGGTACCATGTGTAACAAACTAGACAAAGCATACCCCTGCGGTGCCTCAATCCTAAGGTGTAAAATAGTGGGTGCCAGAAGGGTAAAGAGAAAGGCATCCGTCTACTAGTTTCCTCATAATTGTTTGAAGAGTTCAATTCAACCCAGTAAGCGTGCCTTCCTTATTTACCCTCCGACAGGGAGGACGTGTGATTCCTACAGGCACTAGGCGTAAAGGGCTACACATGATAAACAGGGGGCCAGTCCCAATGGAGTAGGTCGCTAATAGTTTTTGCAAGGCAATTCACTTTTGGTACTTACTCCAATAGGGAGCGGGGGAATCTTTATCTCACAATTATGCCTCTCTTGTAGCGTCCCTAAGAACTTAAATAGCTTTCCAAAGCCTCCTCACAGAGAAAGTCACCGGAAGGAAGCCCATTGAATGAGGTAAAGTCGAAACCCTTTTACCCATAGATACCCCTTCTCCGCTAGGAAAATTTTAGATATGTCTTTGAGAAAGGATTGGGTGGGAGTCATCTACAGTAAAATGAGAGATCCAAAATGGCGGCTCTTGAGCAAGATGTGTTAAGGAGGATACTCTACAGCCCTTTGTACATGGTGAGCTTTGGGAGCCCCTTTTTGTGGCCACATTAAAGACTACCCTCCCCCCCACACACACAACCCCCCCCCCCGCATTAACGAAGAATAATGTCTGCCCAATACCTTAGGTCGTGTAGAAAAAGACCACGTAGGATCATAAACAACTACATAGAATTAGATAATTTACACATATAGGTCTCTTTTATGAGATAGAACGACCCTTGAAAATCCGAATCGATATAATCGACGCTTTTTCTTTCCGCTTTATCCCATAACCCAGCGATCAAACTCCTGTGCACTGAAAGCCAGGAAGAGAATGAGAACCCTAGTATACTCCATCTCGTGGCGCCGCTAGTAATATGGCTTTCGCCCTCACAATGGGTAGGGAATTCGCAGTAGAAACTGGAGTAGCTTCAAATAGTAGGCCGGATTTGCACCCAGTCAATAGACGTCTCTGAATAGTCAAAAGCAAAGTTGCGAAGTGTTTACTACGGTTATTAATGATGCAGAATAGGGATCGGCAAGTTCACTAGAAGGTAGAGAGGGTGATCATCTACCAATTTATTTGCTTACTCCAGCACTTGGCCCAGGAGGTCGGGTTTGCAAACTAGGTTTAGGTTGTAAACAAGTGTGTTACATCTGCTGCACCTTCCACCTTCGTGTAGAAAGTAGGTTATTAAGTAGAGATAGGTAAATAAAGTAGTGAAGGTTGAAAAAAGTGAAAACAGTGCAAGATATAAAACACAGGTCATCCTAGGGTCAAGAAGATAATTGCGGATACTAGGACTAGGAGGATTTTCGGATTGTGCATCTTTGCTGTGACCCGAGTCAAGAGGAGGTTTTGCCCTTTCTTTTCTCATAAAGGAAAGGACGTCTTAGGTTCTCTTCATAGAAGAAATGACGTCGTAAGCTATCCTCGTAAAGGAATGGACGTCTTAAGTTCTCTTCATAGAAGAAATGACATCGTAAGCTCTCTTCATAAAGGAAAGGACGTCTTAAGTTCTCTTCATATATGAAATAACGTCGTAAGCTCTCCCCATAAAGGAATGGACGTCTCAAGTTCTCTACATAGAAAATTGATAAACAATATTAAAAATCAATTTAATGAGTTGGGCATTAATTTATAAATGATAAAAAATATGAAAATATTACGAAAACATTCAAAGAATGGGATTCATAATGATGTAAAGAGAGATTGAAAATAAAAATACACTGTATATATATAAAAAAACTTTAAGAAATAATTAAAATAGGATTCATTATATCAAAATACACCATATATAAACAAATATAGAGATAAGAAAAATTGCCTACGACGGAATGATGAGAAGAAAGTAAAAAAATAGTTGTTTAAAAACTGTGTGGAAAATTTGAATGAAAAGAATAAAACCTCAGTCGATTCCTCTTAGAATATGTATATTGCTCTCAAAAATGGAAGGTAGTATATGCCTTAAAATACAGGATTCATTTTATTTCAAAAAACAAGAGGAGATTGGCAAAAAATCAAGAATAAAAAGACAGTATATAAAATGTTCAATAATCGACAAAAGCAGATAAAAACAAAAAAATGGTAGTTATTTAACGTTTTAATTACAAATAACGAATCCCATTAAAAGGGATGGAAACTTGCCCGAGGGATTTAAACTTGGAAGCCACAATGACCGGTTGGCGCCTGATAATTTTGAAAGTTTGTTCATAATTAAATAAAGAGTGAGATAAATCTTTAAGAGAAGGAATGAAAAAAATAAAATACTGTAGGAAAAGGAGAAAAGAAGTGAGGATGCAAAGGCAATACTTTGTATATACGGACAAAACTGTTTTAACCACATATTTATTTACTTTAGTTTTTCCTTAATTGAGTAGTGCCTCTTTAATGTTTTATGTGTTTAGACTTTTCGAAGTTTCTGGACCTTATGTGGCCGACGCCTCTTCATATGGCAACACTTCCATCTTAACCTCATTTGAGTCCCTGGCCTCTTTGATGAGTTATATCACGTAACGTGATCTTCAGGTGTGCCTCGCTATTAGCTGATGAACGATATTTTGAGAATTTCGAAAGGCTAAGGGTCTCACTGAGGATGAAAAAACTACGATAGTGAAAGAAATGGCTAAATGAACTCCTCCTAAAGTTATTTCCAACTCCATTGGCCACCATGTTGACTCTCTCGAGCATTTTTTAGCCAATCCATCGTCAAGGGAGAGACGGTCGGACTCTGGCGTCCTGAAGATTATATCTACCCGGAACTTTCGTAATGTTGAGAGGCGGCTGTTGAAGAAGTCAGGACAAACATCGAAAGCAATTTTTGCTGAAGCAAATCTCCCAGAAGTGTCAAAATCAACGAGATGACGGTTGCTGTGAGACATGGGGCAAAGCATTACGCTTGAAAAACGACCTCCTGTGACGCCCAGCCACAAGTAATTGCGGATGGAATGGGCGCAAGAGCACATAAAGACAGACATGAATACGTTAATATTCACTGATAAAAGCAGGATAACTCTGGACGGGGCTGACGGATAGGGAAAATGTTGGGTTGGAAAAGGTCAAGAGCCTTACATCCGTTTTCATCGCCAACAAGGCGGAGAAGGTGTAATGATATGAGCAGGAATAGTTGGGGATGAACTTATTGGTTCTGTTTGTGTGGCTGATTTGTGGAAAGCAATTGAGACATCTGCACGCACAATTCCTCGCTCCGAAATAAAAAAAATGACTGAATCTGTTAACAGGAGAATCGTAGTGTTTTACAGGAGAAAAGTTCTTATGTAAAGTATTAAGTATTAATTTAAGGTGTTGATTTTGTGCTATGACTATTTTTTTGGCTAAATAAACATGCTAGCTAGATTTTGGTCTGTATGTTGTTTTTCTAGAAAAAGGGTTAAAATCTTTAAACATTGTTGAAATAAAACTCATATTACAAAGTGTGCTGAAAATGTAGGACATTTCGCACTCATTAACTTAAATATACCATAGAAGTATAAGCGCAGTTGTATCGATATAATTAATGGTTTATCATTAGCAAAATTATTAGGAAATTATTTACTTGAATAAGAGTAGGAGTGGCACATTCCCTTGTGGTACTCGTGGATATCATATCACCTGAATTGTTACTAGTAATTTTCACCTCTGTGCCAGGAATCAACTTTGCTCTATTATCGAAACATTTCTTGGCGATTTTGCAGTTTATCTGTTTCATCTTTCTTTACACATGGACGAAATGATGCCTTAAGCTCTCTTCATAAAGGAAAGGACGTCTTGAGTTCTCTTCATAGAGGAAATGACATCATAAGCTCTCCTCATAGAGGAAAATACGTCATAAGTTATCTAACTAGACGAAATGACGTGTTAAACTCTCATCATATAGGTGAGTACGTCTTAAATTCTCTTCCTAGATGGAATTACGTCTTAAGCTCTCATCTGAAAGGAAAGGACGTCGTAAGTTTTGTTTATAGAGGAAATGAAGTGTTAAGCTCTCTTCATTAAGGAACGGACGTTTTAAGTACTCTTCATAGCGAAATGATGTCTTAAGCTTTCCTCATAAAGGAAAGGACGTCTTAAGCTTGCCTCATAAAGGATCACAAAGGAAAGAACTTTTAACTTCTCTTCATAGAAGAAATAACGTCTTAAGCTCTTCTATTAGGAAAGGATATCCTAAATTTTTCTTCATATAAGAAATGACTTCTTAAACTCTCATAAAAGGACGTGATAGGTTCTCTTCATAAAGGAAATAACGTGTTAAGCTCCATTCACTAATGAAAGTACGTATTAAGTTCTTTTGATATAAAAAATGACGTATTAGAGTCTTCTCATAAAGGAAAAGACGTCTTAAGTTCTCTTCTTAGGTAAAACGATGGCTTAAGCTCTTCTCATAACTGAACGAACGTCGTCAGTTTGCTTCATAAACGAAATGACGTCTTAAGCTCTCTTTATAAAGAAAAGGACATCTTAAGTTCTCATCATAAAAGAAATGACTTCTTAAGCTCTCATCATAAAGGAAGCAAAGCCTTAAATTTTCTTCATAGAAGAAATGACGGCTTAATATCTGTTCATAAATGATGGGACGTATGAAGTTCTATTCATTGAAAAAATGACGTGTTATATTCTAGTCGTAAAGGAAAGGATATTTTAGTCTTACTTAATAGAGGAAATGACATCGTAAGCTCTGCTCATAAAGGAAAGGACGTCTTAATTTCCTTTGATAGACGAAATGATGTCTTAAGCTCTTCTCATAAAGGAAAGGATGTCTTAATTTCTATTCTTAGAAGAAATGACGGGGTAAGGTCTCTTCATAAAGGAAACGAGGTTGTAAGTTCTCATCATAGAGGAAACGACTTCTTAAGCTCTCTTCATAAGGAAAAGGAAGTTTTTAGTTATCTTCATAGACGAAATTACGTGTTAAGCTCTCCTCATTAAGGAAAGGAATCTTAAGTTCTCTTCATAGAAGAAATGACGTCTTAAGTTCGCCTGATAAAAGAAAGAAAGTCTTAAGAACTCCTTATAGGAGAAATGACGTCTTAAGCTCTTTTCATAATGGAACGGATGTCTTAAGTTCTATTTATAGAGAAAATGATGTCTTAAACTCTCATCATAAGGAAACTGACGTTTTTAGTTCTCTTTTTAGACGTAAACTTAAGCTCTCCACATAAAGAAAAACAGGTCTTATCTTCTCTTTCTTGAGGAAATAACGTGTAAAGCCTACCTTATAATCGTAAGAACCTTATAAGTTCTTTTCATAGATGAAATGTCGTGGCACGGTCTCCTCATAAAAGAATTCACCTCTAAAGCTCTAATCATAGATGAAATGACGCCCTACACTCGCTCCAAAAAGAAAGGACATCTTAAGCCTTCCTCAATAAAGAAATGACTGCTTAAACTCATTATATAAAGTATGTGACAATTTCTCTTGAGAAGAAATGACGTCTTTAGCTCACTTCATATAGGAAAGGAGATCTTAATCTCTCCATATAAAGTAAGAGACGTCTAAAGTTTTCTTCATAGACCAAATAACGTCATAATTTTCTTCATAGACGAAATGACGTCATAAGCTCTTGTCATAAAGGAAAGAACGTCTTATGTTCTTTTCATAGATGAAATGACGTTTAAAGCTCTTCTTATACATTAAAGGACGTGTTAAGTTCTCTTCATAGACGAAAGGACGTCTTAAGCTCTCCCCATGAAGGAAAGGACGTTTTAAATTCTTTTCATATAGGAAATGAGGTCTTAATATCTCCTGATAAATGAAATGACGATTTAAATTCTCTTCATAGAGGAAATGACGTATTAAACTATCTTCATAAAGTAAAGGACGTCTTAAGATCTCTTGATGGTAGAAATGACGGCTTAAGATCTCATCATTAATAAAAGGAAGTCATTGGTTATCTCCATAAACCAATTGACGTGTTAGGCTCTGCTAATAAACTAAAGGACATTTTAACTTCTCTACATAAAGGAAATGACGTCATAGTATCTCATCATAAAGAAAAGGACTTCCTACATTCTTTTTCTAGACAACATGACGTAATACACTATACTCATAAAGGAAACGACGTCTTAAAGTCTCTTTATAGAGGAAATTACGTCGTAAGCTCTCCGCATAAAGGAAACGACCTCGTAAGTTTCCTTCATGGATGAAATGACGTCTTAAGCTTTTCTCATACCGACAAAGACATCTTCAATTCTCTTTATAGAATAAATGACGTTTTAAGCTCTACTCATCAAAGAAAGAACCTCTTCCTTTCTCTTCATAGACGAAATAACGTATTAAGCTCTCCGAAGACGTCCGTCACGTAATACGCTATACTTATAAAGGAAACGACGTCCTAAAGTATCTTTATAAAGAAAATTCCGTCGTAAGCTCTCCGCATAAAGGAACCGACGTCTTAAGTTCTCTCATGGATAAAATGACGTCTTAAGCTTTTCCCATACCGAAAAAGATGTCTTCGGTTCTTTTTATAGAATATATGACGTTTTAAGCTTTTTTCATACAGAAATGACGTCTTAAATTCTTCTCATAAAGGAAAGGACGTCTTAAGTTCTCTTCATTTAGGAAATGATGTCTTAAGCTCATGTGATAAAGGAAGGGACGTTGTAACTTTCCCTTATAGGCGACATGACGTCTAAAGCTCTCCTCGTAAAGGTTTCGATATCTTAAGTTCTCTTCATAGACTCAATGATGTCGTACAGTCACCTCATAAAGGAAAGGACTCTTTACTTCTCTTCATGGACTCAATGACGTCTTAAGTCTTTTTGTAAATGTAAGGACGTCTTAAGTTCTCTTAATAGACGTGTAAAGATTTCTTCATAGAGGAAAGGACGTTTTAAGTTTTCCTCATAAAGGTAAGGACGCCTTAAGTTCTTAAGTTCTCTTCACAGACGTAATGACGTCTTAAGCTCTTTTCTTAAAGGAAAAAGACGCCTCAAATTCTCTTCATAAAAGAAATGACGTCTTAGCTTTCTTTAGAGTCAAACTGACGTCTTAATTTCTCCTCATAGACGAAAGGACGTCTTAAGTTATTCTCACAGACCAAAGGACGTCTTAATTTCTCTTCATAGACGAAATGACGTCTTATGCTCTCCTAATAAAGGAAATGACATCTTAAGTTCTCTTCATAGAAGAAATGACGTATTAAGCTCTCCTCATAAACAAAATGACGTCTTAAGTTCTCCTCTTATACGAAAGGACGTCTTATATTTTGTTCATAGAAGAAATGACGTCTTAAACTTTCCTTATAGACGAAAGGACGTCTTAATTTCTCTTCATAGACGAAATGACATCTTATGCTCTCTTAATACAGCAAATGACGTCTTAAGTTCTCTTCATAGAAGAAATGAAGTGTTCAGCTCTCCTCATAGACGAAAGGGTGTCTTAAGTTCTCCTCATAGACAAATATACGTCTTGACTTTTTATCTTTGAAGAAAAGACGTCCTAAGCTCAGCTTTTACCGATGAAATTTCCTCTATAACTTAAAAATTAATCATATTAAATCAAATTGAAGGAATTTATATAATTGCCCCCAAAATCGTCGGTTGCAAAATCAAGTCATCGAAGACACTAACATAGTAAATTGTTTTTACTAATATAAAGTACAAGTTACTATTTAAGTTAGATATCCGACCGACTACTATTAATAACAGCGCTTCAGTCTATCAACAAAATATTTACCTCTGCGAAATCTCAGAACTTCAAGTATAAAATTACTTATACATGGAATAATTTACCTCAGCCATTTGTCGAAAGAACCTCGGCAAATTGGTTAACAATTTAATTGGTAATATACATATATATTAAAAACCAATATTCAATTAATATTCCCATTTTTCGTCCTGCCTTCATTCCTCTATCCTGAGTTCTCATTAATTCGTACCCCGCCAGAGGATGTCCCGTGCACATAGACTGTTATACCTGGCAACTGGAAGAGAGGCATGCCTTACTGACCCAATCCTTTATTCAATATAGACATTTCCCCAGATCCTTTTTCCCATACTTTCTTTACAAGAAATTCAGCTATTTTTGTTGGTGGGGGTCAAATTTGGCAGTCTAGTCACAGACCAAGCGGTTGTGGGGTGATGACACGCGCGCACGTGTCTCTTTCGAGTGTTGCATCCTCTTATCCTTATCCAACACGCAAGATGATCTTATGTTCAGTATTGGTAAGCAGCCTGTGGCTAACATCTAGAAAAAAGTGTGAGCTCCAGGTCCAAAACCCGTATTGCCGTCCCCGGTTCCAATGCAAACTTTTCCCTTCCTCGAATTTCACCGATTTCTTTACCGATCTCTCCTTTCAAACTTTCTGCGGGAGATTTTTTCGTTGTTATTTCTGATTAAAAACTTTATTCTTTTCCTTTCTGGGACTTGCATACAGTGGATTTAGGGTATTTTTTGTCTAGACTCATGTAATTGTTCATTACACAAACCATTTAAAAGCTGATTCAATCGAATGGCACTTTTGATATACGGTGATTTTTTCCATTAATTTTCGTTTACTTTTTGTTCTTAATTCATAGAATCCATCAATGGGTAGTGTAAAATAAAACGGGAATTTCTACTAAATAGGCCTTCAAAACTACAACTACAAAACAACTACAAATCATCTTGTTATTTTGGGGTCTGACGAAAAGGTAGAATAGCCATTTCGAACGTGTCAATTTGCATCAAACTTTCCAAAGGAGGAATTTATGCAGAGTTATGAAACTATTTAAATAATACACACAACAACGCCATCCAGCTTAACAACCCTTTGAAAAATTAGTATCTATGTGATCAATACCAAACTGCGTAAAGTTAATCCCCTCTTTGAGAAGAATTAAATACAGTTAGTCGAAAGCTAGTATCTGATACGTCTAATCATCATCATCATCACTAACTCTATAATTTAAGAAGGGGATTTTTTTGAGTATTTGAATAATAATTTCATCTTAGTTTGGTTCTGACTTATGTTTTTTATCAAAGTTATTTCTAATAATTCTTTTATAATATTAAAAAACAAAATGGTGAAGTTCAGAAAAAAATATAAGTATCGAATTTTGTGAATTTTTTAAAACCAAAAGAATTACAAATGGTGAAGTTCAGAATTTTTTTTTTTATATATCTTCTTCTATAACTATATTTTAACAATGTGATATTTTGAAAGGGGGGAAATTTAGTTTCGAGTTCCTTTTTAAAATTATTATAATTGGCCAAGTTCAGAAAATTTATACAAATTTAACCATGGCTGCTTTTTTTTAGATTTTCAATTTTAATCTTAGTAGCGAAGCGCAAGCTCCCCGCGTAGGTGCGAGTGGCGAATCCATTGCATAGTTAATCTTAAAAAGAATTTGTGACTCGGAAATATAAATAGTGAATGTTTTCAAATACATCAAAGGAGTTTTTCCACAGCAATGATTTCAAGAATACGGCTAATAATTATCTCAGAGATGGAAACTTTTATTAAATAACGGAACGAAAATTCCAAACAAATAAACAAATTGAATGGTCGCAA
Organism: Ceratothoa steindachneri; assembly: GCA_963969495.1. Lineage (NCBI taxonomy): Eukaryota > Metazoa > Arthropoda > Malacostraca > Isopoda > Cymothoidae > Ceratothoa > Ceratothoa steindachneri. The sequence goes on from OZ018326.1 coordinate 110,514,464, forward strand.
TTTCCCGATAAGCAACTTCGATGGATGGAACTGGGTTTGAAGTTAGATAAGAAATTAAAGGCTCATTTGTGTATAAACAAGGTAGAGAAGTTAGTGGAAAAAATTTATAGTCTAATATAGGTAATCTCTTCACCCATGACTTCTTTCTGCATGGTTATTCAACTTCCAGCAACCAGTTCAGCAGGACACTTGCTGATCACAAAGTAGAATAAATAATAAGCCTAAAATGTACAGTTGCCACTTCCCCATAGGACTTCATTCTCCGTCAAGCATCAGACTCGTCATCATTTCTACCTCATCACGGAACTCAACCTGTCTCTCCTATCTATTCCACATCGAATTGTACGATTTCAGACTGCAAACTTCCTTCAGCAGTTATTGGTAATAAACCATTTTGGTTGAAATTGTCATTATATCCAATATTACCCTTAACCACCTCATACCTAAGCCGAGTATGGTTCAATCGTCACAAAGATAAAAATTATCCCTAATTCTTTTCATTTCAATTAAATAATTAACCAGGAAAACTTTACTTACAATTTTCCAATTTTCGATTCGAAGAAAGCTTCTTCTTCAATTGTTTTGATGACGTTGTAGTTGAGAACTCTGAAGAGAGAGAGAGAGAGAGAGAGAGAGAATTTATAAGAGATAAAACTGACTATACGATTATACAGTTACGCTCGACTTTTCCTATTAAAATATTGTTAAGTTCATTATGTAAGATTAACTAATCTATTTACTACAAACATAAAAGGAAAACTTAAGAAGTATATCTCCTGACGCTAATTTATAAAGAGCTTTTTAAAGTCGTCAAGTTAGAGGGAGAAAAATATGTACATAGATAGAACAGGTTGACCAGGCACAGACCAGGGGGGAAGGGGGGGCTAAAGCCTCCCCAAAATTTCAGACCCGTTCATTTTCTATTTCTTTTTAAAGCTAGACTTGTATTCTGCTATTCAGGAAGAATTATGTAATAATATAGAATATATATAAAAACAGTAATTTAAACCGTTGCAATCGAATGTAACTTATATGATACATGTATAAAATGCAGCTAACTCTAAAAAAAAATTATTATATTCAGTATTATACGTTTGATGACGCCACAAAACTACGATTCATAACTTTGTGATGTGTGAAAAAAATCGGATCTTAGAGCGTTAGGCTCACTTCTCTGTGAGTTACTGTTATTTATTATTAATGTTGCCTCAAATAACTATTATTAATGATCAATGCTCTTTTCTCAGACTACTCAGAGGGAGGAATTCAGGTTAACCCCACTCAAAATTTTGATCCTGGATCCGCCACTGAGGTTGACTAAATTTTGGAAATTAGTTTTGAGAAGCAATACTCAATAATCTCGGCATATAAAATAAAACAAATGAATCCTTTATCTATCAATATATATTACTTGTAAAAATCGTCTTAAAGTCATTTAATGAGTCAATTAGGCTTTAAAATATAATTTTAAAAAAGTTGTTTTTTATTTTCTAAGTTGCAACCTTTAAAAAAAGTGCAAAATTTTAAACTAAATTTAATTTTTATTTAATGGTTCAATATGCGCCCCTCTATGGTCAACCACAGCCTGCAATAATGACTTCCATTTTGAAATTGACTTTCCAATTTTTGCTTACGAAAAATTCTCCCATGCAGCCTGAATTCGTTGACGCAGATGGTCAACATCACGGATTTTCTAACGGTGGTAGACTTTTTTCTCCAATGCAGACCGCGCGAAGTAGTCCATGGGATTTAAATCTAGCATAAATGGGGGCCCCAAAATAATGAAGGAACATAAGACTTTACTGGCCCTTGAACAGGACAATAAAGGCGTAACAGCGCTTTATGTAAGGTTGAGTCTTCGCTCAGAGAAGTTCGAGACCCTCTTCCCTCTATCTAAGCTTGTGAAGGGCCACAATGGGTATGATCATTCGGGCTTGGCACCTTTCACTCATTTTCACTGACGTTAACTTCTACTAAATGGTGGTAATGTCCCGTTGGTTTTATCTTTAAAATAAATGACGTGCTACGGATTAGCCGAATTGAAACACTGCTTACGATTCCTTCGAACCTAAGCCGCATCGGCTTTGGTAAGTCACCGGGGTGATTTCTTGGTGTCTGCCATAACCCATAGATACCCATGTTTAGGATTATACGTTAATCAGTAGGTCACCTAAATAGAAATAAAGGCATCATAATTGAGGGCAGATCCAAGCTAAAACCCCTACCAATTTATTTTTAACACTTGTACTTGAGCGGGGGGAAGGGGGACTTAATATGTTGAAGTGTTTTATTAATGTTTTGTTACCCTTGACTTTTTTCTTTGGGATTTTAAAAATATAAAGTACCTTATATTTTTTCCCATCTGCTATTATTATGTATTTTTAGATAAGTTTCTTGTAGTGAATGGTACCGACCATTTGGTAACCTTAATAAGGGGAAGATTGAGTATAATATTACTTACAATTGATCCACCTTCACTCGAATGCTTCTCGATGGAATGATCTTAATCTTGTTGTTTTCCAAATCTCTGGAAGAGATAAAAATACCTGTAATCGAGTAAGAAGTTGTGGTTCACCAACCTGCCATATCTAAGTAAGCAAAGAGCAATTTCTAGTTGAGACTTGGATGAGGGTTAAATAAAAAAGTAATGAAACACCTATTGTATAAACGCCAATCGGTAGTCTTTGAAGTCTGTTCTCCTCCTAAGAATCTTTGAACCACAAATTTCGGGGTGGCTAATAACTATCGAGACTAAAACTGTGATTCTATTGAAGAAAATACACATTTCAATTATTCTCTCTTTCAGGTTTGTCTGTTATATTTATTTATTATCTTGTCATACCGCAGTTAAAGGTTTATAACCTGTAAAACATTGCAATACATGAATTCAAAGGACCATGAAAAGTTTTGTCTATTAGTAAAATTTCGTTTAATCTACCATCAAGAAAAAGAAGTTCATTCATCAGCTTTAATCTCAATTCGCTGTTCACCAAAGTCTCCACCACTGAAACCATAACAGCAGCAAGAACAGCTATTAATGGAAACACCGATGATCTTCCGTTGCTTGTGGGGAACTTTATTGAGATCATAAAACTGTGCATGGAGTTAAACACCTTGACATTTGAAGGCCAAGAATACCGGTAGCTACATGGCATGGCTATGAGGTAACTCTTATCGGCTTTGTTGGCTTGCCAGTTCATGGAAGCTTTGGAGGCGGGTCTCTTTCGCCAGACCATCACCCAACATGTGACTTGGCTACAATACGTAGATAATATGTTTATCACAGTCTACAGAAGGAAGAAGGTGGAAAATATCATCCGGAAGCTCAACCCCTGAGACCTACAGTAAAGTTTCCCCACGAGTAGGAACTGGACACCTCTATTCCCTTCCTAGATATGATGATCCACCGAGGCGAGGTCACTATAAAGTTCTCTGTCCACAGGAAACCTACCAAAAATGGACAACTTAGTAAATTATTCTCCACCCATGAAACGTGATTTGGTTCTTCCTTCGCGCCTACCGGATAGACAGCGAAGAGTTCGTCCAACAGGAGAAAAAGTACATCTAGAAAGCATTCAAGACACTTCACTACCCAAACACTTTCATCTGGAGAGCTAGGAGGAAAGTCTAAAACATCAGAACACGAGTTCAGGATATGAGAACTTCTTTAAAACGCATGATAGTGGTACCACTAAGCCCTTTGGTAGCAGTAGTTAGAAAAACACTCAAGAATGGTGCAGGTCGCACGAAATAATATTGCAGACCTTGTCCGAACCAAAAGGGACCGAGTAACAATGGAAAAGTCCGTAGTATATGAGATGCTTACATAGTATGTAAAGAAACCTAATACGGCAAAACCAACAGAGGCATGGAGAGCCCAATTAGGAAGCACAAATTCGACATCACGGCGGGGAGATTTTTCAACGCCTTTACATAGCATCTAAGAGATGCATACTGAATTCACCTGCATGCCATAGTGTATGTCAGCTGAGTCAGCCCAGAGAGTATATATAGGACAGCGCTATCCCCAAGAGTACGAGAACATGTAAATCCTAACAACTTATCCTCTGAAGACACAGGTGATACTATGTGGTGCGCAAGACCACTACATGCAGAACATACAAATTTACAACCAAATACCCAACCCACAATACCCAGCCCCTATAAGACTTACATACCAACTCCAAACAAAAACAGTCGGGGCAGCATTTGACAAGTACTTACGCTTGCACGCACAACAAAACAACATACAATGCAAAGCCAAACGTATAAACAAGATACTGAAGAGGTTCTACCCTAGCAGTAAGAAAATGCAATTACACCTTTATAAAACACTCGTAAGACTAATAATCACAGACGCACCAATCAAACTAACGGCCGCATCTCCCACATGACCGAGTAGTACACAGCGGATTCAAAACTTGTATCTGAAGCGCGCCTGTCGCTCTCCCCTGTACACGAGAATGTCGACACTACACGACACAAATAAACGACAACTGGGGAAACTCAAGAGATACCACCAACCACCTAAACAAATATACTCTTAAATAGCAGGATCACGTAACGTTTCCTCGAATCTGAACGGGCACCTCCGCACGAAGCAACAAACCACTAAGCCACCACATTTCAGCGATCTAGTCAAGTCTCATCGAACTGCTAAGGAGTCCACCCTTCCGAGCCAACCCTCCAGTCAAACAACTTAATTTTCGAACTACATTTCAACACATACCTCACACCGGGGTATATCCAACGGCCTATCTTCCTGCTCCTATCCCCTCTTAAGTTATTTCCGAAACATTCCTCCCCGACTGTTATTTTGCTGTAACTTGACTTCAGCAATCACTCTATTTTTCTTTGTAATCTTATATTGTCTTATCTTGCCTATCCTCCCTTATGGGATCGGCCTGGACCACATAGTAACTCTGACATAACTATAAACCCGGTCATAGGGGTGGCAACCTTATGTTGGGATCGTTGACTCGGGTCCACCGATCATTAAGGAGCCCGAACATGTTTACTGCTATTTTTGCATCCTTCACTTGAGTCTCAGTTTGCGGGGCGTGTTCGACAGCTAGAGGGGGGAGGAGTTTCTAGAATTACCAATATACCTCACGCTTTTTAATAACTACACACACCATAGGTGGCGAAGCACCATACACTTACGTCACAAGACAAACACGAAACTCACACTCCAATGCGCCAAAATATTACAAAATTCATCCGCACTAAACACCCTAATTACTAACATCATAGACACACACTGGGCAGACACTGATTTTCAGGTTTACAAATGACGCCTAGGCTTACCACACTCGTGAAATATACTCCGTGACAGAAATAAAGAAAACTACACCTCACTGCCTGAATCTATATCCAATAGACACCCAATACGCATAAGACGCACCAGACTTCTTTGGCTGGAATTCACCACAGACGAGATCCTCACCCAACTCAAAAAGAAGTATGGCGAGGACAGAGTCCAGGATCTATTAACAATGTTAGACGAGAAAAAAAAACAAATAAACTGCAATACCTTGGTATTAAGGTCCTCGGTACACTCACACAACCACACCAAATGTAACAACAACACAACCTCCGCCCACACAATGACCTCTAGTACCTCCAACCCCTCTTACCCGGCCCGACCCTTACTCATAAAAACATACGCCACTGCTCTCCGCGCGTCTGGGGCCACCCGATCTACTACATGAGCCCACCGATACACACACCCACATGCCAGCGGACACCTCACAATAACTCCAAGACACATGCGGCCACCGTGCTTCCCGTAGTGGCAAAATACATATCTCAGGGTGACCCCTGATTAAATGCCAAAACAATGAACCAGCTTTATGCTGCGAACGGCCTAGTGGAGGGGAGGGCAACCTTTTTGAAAGTGCGTGCCAAAATCAGCCAGATTTCAAAAACAAAAGGTTTCCACCTCCCAACTATAGCTTTTTGAAAACATATGTTTTGATATCTCTTAAGCATTTGAAGAACTTTTTTAAATGATGAAAAATCACCCAAGAGCAGTAAAGACACAAGTTCTTTCTGTAGTTATTTTTTTATTAGCCTATATGTATAAATGTAACTGCCATACATATTCACATAATTTAAAGACTATTATTATCATCCACACACAAACAATAACAGTAATTTTTTCGATTAATCATTCATTATTTTTTTCCCAGTTATACATTTGTATGACTAAAACACAGTAAAAGTAAATTACAGACAATATTTTCCCTATTTTAAATCCCTTACTATTGATGTATAAAAACTACATTTAAACAACCATTTTCAAAAGAAAACCTCAGATAAAACTTGAGACAAAAATCTTGTTGACTCTTTTTATACATCAGGGGGATTTTTGCTGCTGCATCACTACTAGTAGACAGCGATTTTATATCGGGTTTATATTTAGTAAACTTGAGAGATATGCATGCACTACTAGTTTCACCCATCAGGTTACTCCTGTCACGAGACTTAACAAAGTTCATCACTGAGAACAAAGATTCACAAGCATATGTAGACGAAAACATGGATAGTAATGCTTTTTCAAGTTTTTTAAACAGACTCAATTTTCTGGAATAGTATTCCAAATCCTTAATACTTTGTTTTCCGCATTATTCTCTGTTACTCCTGTCTCTAATCTCTCCGTTTCAATATTTTCCAAGGCAACTCTAAGGTCAACAAAGTTTGTTTCCAAATTGAGCTACTCTGAAATTTTATCAACTGCATTTCAAAACCATCCATGGCTATTTAATGAAAACATTTGCAAGTTTAGTTCATTCAGTTTGATACTGTCTGGAAACTTAATGAATTTTGCCGTCTCTTCCAGTTCTTTGGAATTAGCAAGTCTTCTTCCCAAGAACTGCCCAATAGTTGCCTCAATAACGTTTACAAACAGCTTTTGATCACATTGAGGATCTTTTCTGTCATTTTTCCGGAGATAATTGGTGTATCTCTTTAGGTTTGGAAAGTATCTAAATCTTTCATTATCTACATCCCTGTTAAAGAATGTATAGTTTCATTTCTAAAGCCTTTATATAAACAAACATATTAAGTATCTAAGCAGAGCTTTGTAACTTAATATTCACTTCATTTAAATGTTCCCCAAAATCTGAAAAGAACAACAGTTTACAAACACACATGATGTCAGACAATTCTTGGTAAGACACTTGTTGGTCATTGAAAAATAACTTTATCCCATCTAAGCATTCAACAAATTGTTTCAGAACCAAACCTTAAATAAGTCAACGAACATTGTTGTACATTTTCAGTCCTATAGACACGTAATCTACCTCATTCAGTAGAATTTGAACTTTTCGTTTATTTAACGGTTTGCATCACTTTCTGAAGTTTCTTTAAGCCAGTCTTTGCACATAAAGCCTCCTCATGTATGATGCAATGAAAACCTACTAGTAGATTACCAACATCTTTTGCAAACAGATTTACCAATCTTGCCTTTTCTGAAAAATTGTTAAAAAACTCGGAGCAACTAAGTTGGAACTGGACCTACGTGAAATAAAGTTCATAAAAGTATCAACCTGTTTTTTTTGTCTTACTCAGTTCCCGAGAAATGAATTCTTTTTGTTCCTCCTCAGTTTTACTGCTTAAAACCTTAGGAACACTTTAAAATGTCTGCTTAGAGAAGTAGTCCTACAAACAATTATTTCGCAACAGAAAATGCATATGCTCTATTTTCTTTCTTAATCATGCCAGTATTCTTTAAATTCTCTAATATGCTCTTCATGTGAATATCATCGTTTCATAGCTGGTGGTTCTGACATTCATTAATGCAAAGTCCCGGATTGGTAGCTTTGACATGTAATTTGATCGTTATTGTTCCATTAATATTGGTAGTGAGGATGTCTAAAAATGGTAATTGGTTGTTTGGGATTTCTTCAATGGTATAGTTGTGGCAGAACATTCTTTAAAGGCTCTTTCCAGGTTGTATATTTCCTCTTCTGTTTGTACATTAATGTAAATGTCATCGATGTACCTGCAGTAGATGTAGTGCATGGGTACTCTTGAGGAAGGCTTTTCTTCAACCGCTCCCATATATAAGTTAGCAAAGAGTACTCCCAAGGGAGAACCCATAGCGACTCTATCAACTTGGCATTAAGTACTTCCATTAGATCCATAGAAAGGAGCTTCTGAACTGCAGATTTGTAGGAGTTTCCTCATGTTTGCCCTTGGTATTCCAACTGGCAGGCGATCATTTTGATCATAGACGTGTTCTAATATTATGTCTATCATTTCGGCGACTGGTACATTCGTGAACAATGATTCTACGCCCATGGAGGAGGCTATTATTTTCTTAGCGGAAGTGGATCGAATGATATCGATAAAACGGCCAAGGATTTGAGGCTGTAAATGTTAGGCACGTATGAAGTTAATATTTTATTTATGAATTTACTCAGCTCAATCGTAGGGGTAGGAATTTGACTAATTATGGACCTGATGTGGTTCCCTGCCCTGTGGTTCTTCACGGTCCCCTAAGCGTATACAGGGCTGAAATCACGAATGATTTTCTTCATTTGTATATTCCTAAGTTGTTTGTTGATCCTTTTTATGATTTGGTTCACCTTCTTCTTCATATATATACAGAGCTGGCAAAATTATTAGAGGCACGAGTAAAAAAATATGAATTTAAAATTTAGTTAGCCATACATGGATTTAATGATAGTTTCACTGATGGTAGTCATCTGGAACGATAAGATATGCACTCCGTTAGTTAGAGGGGGTGCTGTTGGGGTATAATGAGTAGTATTCAAAACGCGGCTGCTCCGCCAATTTCAATGCGCATGTGGCAGTGCGAGTGGAAAGTTGTTTGTGCTGTTATCATCAGTTTTTCCTGAAAGTTGATATTATTGATAGGTTACCTACATATTTATATATGTTTATAGGCGTTTGAAAAGTGATTGTGATATTAGTAATTTGATATTTATTTTTCCTACAAAAATACATTAATAGTCAGTGCTTTCTTATAAAAATGGGTAAAGCTAACTATATATCACCTAAAGCTATGGGCGAAATTCATGCATTACTGAGCGAAACAGATCACTCTCATCTCTCATAGAAGGATAAGTAAAAAGGCGAGTGGCGCGATGTACAGTTGATAGGCAATTTTATTGACGTGTCTCTCTCTCTCTCTCTCTCTCTCTCTCTCTCTCTATATATATATATATATATATATATATATATATATATATATATATATAATATATATATATATATATATAAATATATATATATATATATATATATATATATATATATATATATATATATATATATATATATATATATATATATATATATATATATATGAGGAATTAAACCACATTCTCCGAGGACAATTTAATTCAGAACAGTTTCGGTGTATCTCACACCCTCTTTCAACTGACACTGGGCAGAAACTACATATTTGGAAAAGCGGGTATTAATCTAGCCATGAAATATAATAATTCCTTAAACCAATTGATGATGGCCAGGAAACCCAAAGAACATCATAACATAGGAGTATATGCAGTACCATGCAACGATTGCCATGAAGTTTATATAGGGAAAACGGGGAGAAATCTAGACAAGAGATTGTACGAACACAAAAGAGATATTAGAGGGGGCAGCGAAAGTAGTGGAATATTTTGCCATGTTAGAGACAAGAATCATACGATCGATTTCAATGGAAGTAAAATGTTATTTAAATCGGCTAATTATGTTAAGAGAAGAATCGTAGAATCGAGCTTGATATCGTCAGTTCCTAATTTAAATCTATCTGAGGGACAATTTTCTTTTAATCCTGTAATAAGATCGCAAATAAGCAAAATAGTAGAATGCCAGCCCTTCAATATGTTTAGGCCTACCCCCCCCCTCCAGATTAGCCACAAATAGCGGATTGGGGGGGAAAAAGAAAGGATCTTGTGTTATGCTTATATGCATTTCTCTTATATTTTCTGCCCAGTGTCAGTTGAAAAAGCGTGTGAGATACAACGAAACTGTTCTGAATTAAATTGTCTTCGGAGAATGTGGTTTAATTCCTCATCTTTTCTTGCGATATATATATATATATATATATATATATATATATATATATATATATATATATATATATATATATATATATATATATATATAAGCGTGCTGAGCTTTCGTAGAAATGTGGATAATTGTAGATGTGTAATTGTGTACGTGTCTTAGTACTTAATAGTGTGTTTTATCTTGGTGGGAAGTCTCTCTTACACTATTCAGAGGGATTTAATGTAATGATTTGTGTACGTTCTTTCTTATTTGTTTCAGAAAATTATAAAAGGGAAAATAGCTTTTTGTTTCTTTACTTACATCAGTGTGAAGATGTCTTTGTCATCGTCAGCCTTAAGGTCGGGAAGTTCTTGGAGGCCAGATCTTAAAATCCGTCTGTAAACGAAAGATATTCAGTGTGGGTGAAAATGCAAATTTTATTTTTTCCAAATTCCTCCCCATTGAAAGTTAAACTAAAGTCTCTTAATCATTCTTAACAGAATTTTTGTTATTCATTTTTTTGCTATTTTCAACTTCGTTTAAATGGCTCCATCGTAACATCAGATACACTTTTATTTTTTCAAATCAAAATATTCTTTTCTGAAAATTAATTGCCTCTTTCACTTTAACTGAAATTCCAAACAATTCCGACCATGTTTTTGATATAGAAATCTAATTTAACTTGTAGCACCTTCCTCTAATTTTACGGCTCGTATTTGCATAATTATGGTGCAAAACTTTCGAAAGTTTGTGAAACATTCTTGAATGAAGAGGAATATCATTAGAAAAACGTCATTGCAAACAAATTTTATTTTGATATTTCGAAGTAAAATTTGGAAGATAAAAATACAGAAAGAAATATGCCTAATTTCCAAAGAAATAAATGACAGAGAAGATCGTCCTAACTTGAAGAAGATTAATATTTTCTTTTCTAATTTTTATCCATAACATTAAATTTTAAGAACAGGACTTTTTGGGAGGGGTTGACAATAATAGATTTCTTTTTCTCTTAGTTCGGTTATGATCCTGCTATATTTAAGTTTTTATTTAACCTATTTTAAAGAGTTCCGTTACAGTTTGAAAAAAAAACAAAATGGTAAGGTTTAGAAGAAATATATATGAATATTGAATGTTTTGGTATTTTATTAAAGCAAAAAAAAATACAATTGTTGAAGTTAAAAATATTCTAAAAATTTAACCATGGGTGCTTTTTTAAATTTTATTTTTGGTATATTCAAAAGTTTTATGGAAATAAATTTTAAAATAGATTTTCAATTTTAATCTTTAATAGGAGGAATTAGCTACTGGCACCTAAATAGTAGTAGAGCAAAATGATGAGTGGAGAAGCCTCTCCTTTTGCCTCTAACAATATATTTTAAGAACAGGAATTTTGGGAGGGGTTGAATAATTATAATAATAATAATAATATTTTTCTCTTAGTTTGTATATACAAATTGACCAAGAGCATATGGATAACTTCCTAAAAAATAAATATGATTAACGAATTTTTTGGATTTTTTAAAAAAACAAATGAATTACAAATCGTGAAGTACCAAAATTTTATTAAGATCAAGATATATCCATAACCCTATATTTTAAGAACGAGATTTTTTAAGGTGTTTGAATAAGATTTTTTCTTTTAGTTCGGTTGTCACCTAAGTATATATAATTTTTTTATCAAAGTTATTTCTAATAATTCCTTTATAAGAAGAAGAAGGAGAACTACAGAACTACAGAATCCAGGACCAGCAAAGACCCTAAGGTCCGCTCGAGGCTAGTCCGCTATACTAAATCCATAACTACGATACACAATTATCTACGAGTGTTTCTCTAACATGCTATATCTTTATTTTTTTATTTTATTTTTTTATTTTTATATATAATCTACTGTACACACTTATCTACATGTGTACATTGTCATGCATATTAACTACTTCAACCTAGGGAGGGAGGAGGTGATAGAAAGTTTTTCTTTGCAACTTCCGCAGCTATCGACTGCTAGTGGTGAAAATCTAATTTTAGGATAGTAAGACTATTTATAGGATAGGCGGAAAAGAAAATGGATATCTAAACTACACATGCAAGAGAAATCACTGGCATCATTTTTAGTCATCATTTTTACTCTCGTTGTTCTTCCGCTCCAAATACCTTTTGCAAACACGTTTTTATTTACTGTGCTCAGACTACGTTATATTTATACTATTTAAGTGCGCGTCGAGACGGTTTTTAAACATATTTACCGACCTACTATCTACTACGTGGGTGGGTAGCCTATTCTAAATTTTAATAATTTTAAATGTAAAGTAGTTTTGGGCTATACTAGTGTTAAATCGCTTGTTCACGAATTTTAGTCCGTGTTGCCGAGTGTTTTCCCTATGATCCAATTCGAACAAATTCCTATAATCAACGTTTGAAAATCCTTTCAATATTTTAAATACTTCTATTAGCTGGCCACGTAATCTTCTGCCTTCGAGAGATGGCAAATCTAATGCCCTGAGTCTTTCCTCGTAGGGCCTGTTTCTCAGTTCGGGAATTAATTTTGTAGCCCTACGCTGCACTCTTTCTAATTGCGCGATATCTTTGTTTAAGTATGGAGCCCAAAATTGAACCGCATATTCGAGCAGTGGACGCACAAGTGATTTATATAATGGTAAAATTATATCTTTGGATTTGAACGTGAAATTACGCGCGATATAACCCAGCACACGATTTGCTTTTTTTTACATGCATCCGCGCATTGTTTCGTGACTTTCAAGTCATCCGAGACTAAAACTCCCAGGTCTTTTTCCAATTTAACCACGTCGAGGACCTGGCCTTTCATGGTATACTCTACCCTCAAATTATGGCGACCCAAATGCATCACCTTGCATTTACTTTAATTAAACTGCATTTGCCACTTATCCGCCCATCTGACAATCAAGTTTAGGTCCTTTTGTAATTTTTCTACATCCGATCTTACATAGGCACGGTTGCCCAGCTTCGTGTAGTCAGCATATTTAGAAATCGTACTAAATACGCCATTATCCAAATCGTTTATATATATTATAAACAATAATAGGCCAAGAACGGAGCCTTGTGGCACTCCACTACTCTCGTTGACCCAATCAGAACATTCACCATTTATAACTGCTCGCTGCGAACGATCCTTCAGCCAATTTCTAATCCAATTTAATATCTTACCCTCCACACCGATTGCTTTAACTTTCATTAATAATCTCTCGTGCGGAACGGTGTCAAACGCCTTTTTAAAGTCTAGATAGATTACATCTACAGCTTTGCTTTCGTCGTAAACGCATATCATTTTATGGAAGAATTCGAGCAAATTTGTCAAGCACGATCTCGCCCGCCTAAACCCATGTTGGGAATCTTTAATCAGATTATTTAGCTCGAGGTGGCTCACTATTCTATCTCTAATAACCGATTCTAAAAGCTTTCCAACTACCGAAGTTAGACTAATAGGACGAAAATTCGTTGCTTCGTATCTATTTCCATTCTTAAATATTGGTGTAACGTTTGCACGCTTGAAGTCTAAAGGGACTACGCCAACTTCTAATGCACGATTGAAAATTGAACGCAACGGCTTCGCAAGCTCATTCTTAAATTCCTTTAAATAAGTGGGGTAAACGCGATCGGGCCCGGGTGATTTCGACTTTTTCATCAGGTTAATATATTTAAGAATTTCCTCTTCATTAACTGTTATATCGGATATGCAATTATCACTATTATCTACTTATTCAACTAACGATCCTAATTCGGACGAATCTTCAACAGTAAAGACGCTTGTGAAATGTTCATTTAAAATTTTAGACATTTCCGCCGGAAATTCTGTCAAACGACCATCTTTGTCTTTAATCGGCCCTATTGAACCTTTTAAGGGTTTCCTACTGTTTACATAGCTGTAAAACCGTTTCGGTTCCTTCTTCGAATCCTTCGCGAGGTTTATTTCATATTTCCGCTTCGCATTTCTAACCATCCGTTTAACTTCTCTTCGAGAATCTATGTAATTTTGCCGACTTATAAATGACTCATTGTTCTTATGTATTTGAAATTTTCTATTTCGGTCCTTAATTAAGATTAATATTAGTGGGCTAACCAACGGCGCTCTCATTGACTTCCCGCTCTTACGGCGCACATACTTTACTAAGTCAAAATTTACACTAAGGAGTGTACGCCGAAGCTCAGTGTACATTTCTCCTACTGACCTATTCTCGAAGCGCATTCCCCAGTCTACATCCTTAATCCTTTCGCGAAAAGTATCAAAATTACAGCTACCAAAACGTGGGATGAGCTGAGTACTCGTTTTTACTTCTACACACGTGTTTACTACGAATCTAATTGCATTATGGCCACTCGAGGCTAAATGCTCTCCTACACAAACATTTTCTACCAATGACTCGTCAGTCGCCATGTTTAAATCGAGGATATTATTATCGCGAGTTGGTTCCTCGACTTTTTGAACGAGAAAATTCTTCAGAATAAAGTTTAGTAGTCTCTCCCCAGCTTTATCTGACGTTAGGTTACTATAATTAACGTTTCGATGGTTAAAATCGCCGCAGACTAATGTGGTCCCTTTTCTAACCCAAGATGAAAGCATATCAAAGAGTGCAGCATCTTCTCTTTCTATTTGAGATTGAGGACGATATATGACGGCTAAATTAATTTTATTTTTTGCATTACAACATAATTGGATTAATAAGGCCTCACTTCTCATATCTGCCGTAGACGAGTCGATCGTTTTAGCGTTTAATGAATTTTATAACCTGGTATATCAAATTCGCAAACACTGATCCCCGAATGTGTATCTCTCCAAGTCTCACTTAAGAATACGAGATCGTAGTCTCCCTCTAGAATTACGGCTTTTATTTCGGCAAGTTTATTTTTTAAGCTACGAACATTTGAATATATACATTTCAATTTGCGCTTTAAGTGGACTCCTCTATCACACGCGAATCGGTTCCGTTTCCCTGCTCCCCAATACTCATTGCCCCTTCAAGCAAGGACCAGTCCGGCGCATGGGCATCACGTGGACCCGAAACTCTCCTACTTAACAAGCTACGTACTGACTGGTCTAAAATCCTACCCAGCCGACTGTTCCCCCACATCGCTTAAATGGATTCCGTCCGTTTGATAAAGTGAGGGTTGGTCTTGAAATGTATCCCAAACGTTAAAGAAGCTAACTCCAGTATAGCTCGGGACTGCAGACGCAACGTGGATTTTAATCAGGGTAAAATACCAATTATTCCTACGTTACCCGCTTTAACTTTCGCAGTATGAATCATAGTCTTAGCGCGGTTTACTATTCCCTGTGGGGGGCTGTCGTACCTGTGGACATCATTTCCCCCTACCAGCGTAAGGATCGTACGGCCGCCACCTGTTTGGTCCAATTTTTCAATTTCACTAACTACTTTATCTATGCGGCCACCAGGAAAGCAAAATCGTTTTTGTTTTGACGGGTTACGCGCTGTGAATTCCGGCTCTTGGTTTCTAATTAAAGAATCCCCAATTAGTACAGTTTCTTCTTCCCCTTCGATGGGAGTTAGCAGTGCGAAGGGGTTCGAACATGGTAATGTGAAATGCCTTTCCCTCGATGGTCTAGCCCCATTTCTAACGGTCCTAAATTGCGAATCTTGGGGTCTATATTGTGAATCCTGGGGTCCAAACGAGTTCAAAATCCTTTGTTGCTCGTCAACAATTGCCTGATGATTCATACGAGTAGGCCGGCTTTCGCGATTTCTATTTTCCCTCCCACGCATATCATGAAGGGTAGAATTAAGACTCGAATTTAATTCGTCGACTTTACAGTTGGTCGAGATAACGTCCCTCACGACTGAATTTAGTTCCAATTTAATTTCGCTAATAGCGTTAGCAAACTTACGCTCCAATGCATCGTTTAAAATACAGAAGAAGAAGAAGAAGAACTACAGAACTACAGAATCTAGGACCAGCAAAGACCCTAAGGTCCGCTCGAGGCTAGTCCGCTACACTAAATCAAAAACTACGATACACCCTTATCTACGAGTGTATCTCTAACATGCTATTTTTTTTTATTTTTTTTTTAATACTATCTACTGTACACACTTATCTACATGTGTACATTATCGTGCAATTTTAACTAATCAAACTAGGGGTCGGGGGAGATAGAAAGTTTTTCTTCTCATCTTCCGCAGCCACTCGACTGCTAGTGGTGAAAAGCTAATTTAGGGATAGAGACTACTTATAGGATAGGCGGAAAAGAAATAGGACATCTAAGCTACACATGCAGAGAATCGCCGGCATCATTTTTAGTCATCATAATTTCATATCCTTAAACCTCCGCTCCAAACTCTCTCTCTGCAAGGACGTCCAAATTCACAGTGCTCAACTACGTTATATTTAAACTATTCAAATGCACGTCGAGACGATTTTTGAACATATTAACCGAAGTGCTATCTACTACGTGGGTGGGCAGCCGATTCCAATTTTGAGTAACTTTAAATGTAAAATAGTTTTGGGCTATACTAGTGTTAAAACGCTTGTTCACTAATTTTAACCCGTGCTGACGAGTATTTCCCCTATGATCCAGTTCGAACAGATTGCGAAAGTCCACGTTTGAGAAACCCTTTAGTATTTTAAATACTTCTATTAGCTGGCCACGTAATCTTCTGCTTTCTAGCGATGGCAAATCTAAAGCCCTGAGCCTTTCCTCGTATGATCTATTCCTCAGCTCTGGAATTAATTTCGTAGCCCTACGCTGCACTCTTTCTAATTGCGCAATATCTTTCATTAAATATGGAGCCCAAAATTGAACAGCGTATTCGAGAAGTGGCCGCACAAGGGATTTATATAAAGGTAAAATTACATCCTTAGATTTGAAGATGAAATTGCGCGCGATATAACCCAAAACGCGATTTGCTTTTTTACACGCATCCGCGCATTGCTTCGAGAATTTAAAATCGTCTGAGACTAATACTCCCAAGTCTTTTTCTAATTTAACCGCGTCGAGGACTTGGCCTTTCATGGTATAATCTACTCTTAAATTATGGCAACCCAAGTGCATTACCTTGCATTTGCTTAAATTAAATTCCATTTGCCACTTGTCCGCCCAATTGGCAATCGAGTTTAGGTCCCCCTGCAATTTATCGACATCCGATCTTACATAGGCACGATTACCCAGCTTCGTGTCGTCCGCAAATTTCGAAATCCGACTAAGTATGCCTTTATCTAAATCGTTAATATAAATTAAAAACAATAAAGGGCCTAAAACAGAGCCCTGCGGTACCCCACTACTAACGCTGGCCCAATCTGAACATTCCCCATTTATTACTACCCGCTGCGAGCGATCTTTCAGCCAATTTCTAATCCAGTTTAAAATCTTACCAGTCACCCCAATCGCTTTAACTTTCATTAATAACCTTTGGTGGGGGACGGTGTCGAACGCCTTTTTAAAGTCTAAATATATTACGTCTACAGCTTTGCTTTCATCGTACACGCAAATCATTTTGTGGAAGAATTCGAGCAAGTTAGTCAAGCACGATCTCGCACGCCTAAATCCATGCTGGGTATCGTTAATCAGCTTATTTGCCTCGAGGTGGCTCACTATTCTATCTTTAATTACAGATTCTAAAAGCTTCCCAACTACCGAAGTTAGACTAATAGGCCGAAAATTCGTTGCTTCAAATCTATTCCCCTTCTTAAATATAGGTGTAACGTTTGCTCGCTTGAAATCCAACGGAACTACGCCATCCTCTAATGAGCGATTGAAAATCTCACGCAATGGCTTAACGAGTTCATTTTGAAGCTCCTTTAAATGAATTGGATATACCCCATCGGGGCCCGGAGATTTCGACTTTTTCATTAGCTTAATAAATTTAAGAATTTCCTCGTCCTTTATACTTACATCGGATATGCATTTATCAGCACTACGAATTTCCCCAATTAACGATTCCAATTCGGAAGAATCTTCCACAGTAAACACGCTCGTAAAATGCTCATTTAAAATTTTAGACATTTCTGTCGGAAGTTCAGTCAAACGACCATCCTTATCTTTGATCGGCCCTATCGATCCTTTTACGGGTTTCCTATTATTTACGTACCCATAAAACCGTTTCGGTTCATTCTTTGAATCCTTAGCGAGGTTTATTTCATACTTCCTCTTCGCATCTCTGACCGCACGTTTAACTTCCCTACGAGAATCTATGTAATTTTGCCGACTTATAACTGACCCATTGTTTTTATGAATTTTAAATTTTCTATTTCGGTCCCGGATTAAGCGTAGTATTAACGGACTAAGCCACGGAGCTCTCACCGACTTCCCGCTCTTACGCACATACTTAACCAAATCAGAATTCACACGAAGCAGCGTACATCGAAGTTCTGCGTACATCTCTCCTACCGACCTGTTCTCGAATCGTATTTCCCAGTCTATATCCTTAATCCTTTCGCGAAAAATATCGAAATCACAGCTACCAAAACGAGGGATGAGCTGCGAGCTCATTCTAACTTCTACGCAGGTGTTTAGATCGAATCTAATCGCATTATGGTCGCTGGAAGCTAAATGTTCACCCACAAGTACGTTTTCTAACAATGACTCATCGGTTGCCATGATTAAATCAAGAATATTGCTATCACGAGTAGGCTCTTCCACTTTTTGTACGAGAAAATTCTCCAACATAAAGTTTAATAGCCTCTCACCCGGTTTATCAGAAGTAAGGTTGCTAAAGTTAACATTAGGTAAATTAAAATCGCCGCAGACTAATGTGGTCCCTTTTCTAATCCAAGACGTAAGCGTATCGAAGAGTGCAGCATCTTCTCTTTCCAATTGGCAAGGCGGACGATAAAGCACGACTAAGTTAATTTTATTTATAGCATCTAAACTTAGCTGGACTAATAAAGCATCACTTCGCATATCATCCTTAGACGAGTCCATCGTTATGGCGTTTAGATCCTCTTTTATATACATTAATACGCCCCCTCCTCTACCGGTTTGTCTATTTCTGTAATGAATTTTGTACCCCGCTATATCGAACTCGCAAACACTGATCCCCGTATGAGTGTCTAACCATGTTTCACTTAGGAATACGAGGTCGAAATTACCCTCTAGAATAACGGCTTTTATTTCGGCAATTTTATTTTTTAAGCTACGAACATTCGCATATAAGCATCTCAGTTTGCGCTTTACGTTAACTCTTCTATAACACTCAGATCCGTTCCGTTTCCCTGCACCCCGTCGATAGTGCCCTCTTCACGCGTGGGCCGGCCCGGCGCATCGGCATCACGTGGCCGCGCAACTCTCCTACCTAAAATGCTACGTACGGACTCGTCTAAGAGCCTACCCAGCCGACTATTACCCACATCGCTTAGGTGAATTCCGTCCTTTTGGAAAAGTGACGGATGGTCCTGGAATGAATCCCATAAGTTAAAAAAGCTAACACCAGTTTCTCGACACAACCGCTTAAGACATTCGTTAGTATAGATCGCTCTAGATTGGAGGCGCAACGTGGATTTAAGTCGGGGGAGAACACCAATAATTCCCACGTTGGTTGCTTTGGATTTCGCCGTATCTATCATGGTTCTGGCACGATAAACTATATCTTCCGGGGTGCTGTCATACCTATGGACGTCGTTGCCCCCTACCATCGTGATGATCGTTCGTTCACCACGCGTATCTTCCAATTTCTCGATCTCGGCGGCCACGTTGTTAATGCGGCCACCGGGATAGCAAAAGCGCTTACGCTTAGAAGGGTTACGCGCAGCAAACTCCTGATCCTGCCTTCTAATTAAGGAGTCCCCCATTAAAACGGTTTCCTCTTCCCCCTCGATAGGAGTTAGCAAAGCGAAAGGGTTCGAACAGGGTAAAACGAAGTTCTGGTCCCTCGTTGGTCTAGCCCCATTTCTAACACGTCGAAATTGCGATTCCTGAGAAGAAGAAGAAGAAGAAGAAGAAGAAGAAGAAGAAGAAGAAGAAGAAGAAGAAGAAGAAGAAGAAAAATAAAAAGAATAAGAAGAAAAGGGTGTTCAGGGTGTTAAAATAAAGAGTCTATAAAGGGGATTAAAAAAGGCGGTTAAGATTAGCAAATAAGGCCGTAGGCCACACACCCGCAGGGGTGCCTGTGTAACCAAGCTCTTCCTGTTAAGGAAGAGAACAGTGGCTTGTCTGTTTATATTTTTTTCCTATATTCGAATCTTTTATCGAACTTCTTTCTAAAATAGATGTTTCATTTTAATCTCAATCAAGAGGAACTACCTACCATATAAAAAAAGAAAGCGAAATGAAAATATTAAATAGAAATTTAGATGGAGAAAAAATGAGGTCTAAGGATTCTTTTTACCGGATTTCAAAAGAATTCCGATGGGTTTTTTTAACCTTTAGACCTAGAAAATAAGGA
This sequence comes from Ceratothoa steindachneri, assembly GCA_963969495.1. Taxonomy (NCBI): domain Eukaryota; kingdom Metazoa; phylum Arthropoda; class Malacostraca; order Isopoda; family Cymothoidae; genus Ceratothoa; species Ceratothoa steindachneri. Next base: position 110,534,854 of record OZ018326.1, read on the forward strand.
TGGATCTGAAAAAGAGATAAAAAAGTAAATTATTAAAAGATAGGAGGAGTTGCTTCGCCCCTCCTCCTTACAGGAGAAGTTTGTGCTTCGCAGGCAGACCTTCGGCCAAAAATAAATTTATAGGTTTTCATTTCAGGATCGAATGGAGCAGTTACCTTTTCTATAGTTTTAAGTTCTTCGGAAACCAGGCAATGGCTTCGCCAGCTTCCCCTAAGGTGGGAGCTTGCGCTTCGCTACTAAGATTAAAATTTAAAATCTAAAAAGAAGCAGCCATGGTTAAATTCTTAGAAATTTTCTGAACTTCGCCAATTATAATAATTTTATAAAGAAACTCTAAACTAAATTTCCCCCCTTTCACAATATCACGTTGCTAACATATAGTTATAGAAGAAGATATATAAAAATAAATTTACTGAACTTCACCATTTGCAATTCTTTGGGGTTTAAAAGATTCACAATATTTCGATACTAACGGCCGTATGCTAAGAAAAATGTGAAATGCACTTTTATCAGATTTATTGTATCTTCACAATTATTTATAAATTTATTATATGCAGAGGCTAAAATGTAAAATATAGAGAAAAAAATAGGTTTTTTGCTCAAATGTGCATTTCACATTTGTTTTAGCATACGGTAGTTAATTTATTTCTCAACTTCACCATGCTGTTTTTTGATATTATAAAAGAATTATTAGAAATAACTTTGATGGAAAAACATAAGTCATAACCAAACTAAGATGAAATTATTATTCAAATACTCAAAAAAATCCCCTTCTTAAATTATAGAGTTATTGATATATTTATTACTTCTTGAATTTAGAAGATCTTCTCCCAGTAGAAAACTTTCAATATCTTTTTGAATAACTACTTTTTGATTTTATCTTTTTAATCGTAATTTAAATTTTTTTCTAAGGTTATTTTAATAATCTCGTCTTAAAATACTTCTTCGTATACAATATTTTAGACATTTATTTTATTCAAACCTTTCTCATCTTAATTCTTATATTCAGACATTAAATAGTATAAGGTGAGAAAAAAATGTTTACTCTTAAAAGTTATTTGGATAAAAGCTTCAAATATACCCCCCAAAACATACCTAATGCCTGTTTTGTCAAACTTTAGAGCAGCTCTTAGGAATAACTTTGATAAAAGCTTTGAATATACGAAAACCCAAACTCTAATTTTTCCATCTCTAAATAAACTCTTAGAAAGAATTTTGATAAAACTATTCAATATACGAGTACCAAAACAACCCCTCTCTACGGCCTATTCGACCTTCGCAACACCTTTAGTCTTAAATATTTTCTAAAGTTTTTAGTACACATCTCCTAATATCTACTCTTGGTCTATTTTTATCAAAAGTTTTATACAAGTTATTTCTAAGAGATTATTTATAGATCGATAAATTAGAGAGGATTGTTTTGAAATTCAAAGCTTTTATTAAAAGTTAGCGCTAAAAGCTGATTTAGAGTGGGAAAAAACAGACCTTAGGGCTGGTTTTTCGTATATGTAAAGTATTTATCCAAGTTATTTCTAAGGGCTACCATTTTTCGCAGCTCGTAGCTTTTACTAACTGAATTTAAGAAAAAATAACTCGTGTTCATAGAATTAGTTAAAATTAAGGCATGGCGTTTTTTTTGAGAGTGTATTTTTTAATATATAAAATCAAATTTAGATGAGAAAAGAGAGGAGAGGTTTGTTTTTAAGGTATATGAAAAGAATTCAGGCTCCGAAAATCTTGAATTTATGCCTAAAAAATAAGTATGGATATGAAAAAAATAGATTAAAAAATTATTACGGAATATTTAATGGAAATATTTGAATTATTATTAGAAAAAAAGCCCGTTGCTAGAGCGAGATAGGCCGTAGGACAGAGAACGAAGGCCTGCCTGTGAAGCCACATATCCAATGACGAGAAAGCGAGTGGGTATATTGAAAGACAAAGTTCCTCTCGTCTTATATAATTTATGGCAATGGTTGATACCTGAAGACATGGAAGTGTCTTTTTTTATCCGGCCCTTTGTGTATTTGTAGTTTCAGAATTTGAATTTTACAAAAGATGAAAGAAAAGTAGCGACAGTTTGTAGAAATACACTTTAAAGGGGACTAGTTTCTAGAACACATAACCTGATATTAATTAAGCTCAGTTCTCAATGACACAAATGACCAAAAGTGATGATTTAAGAAAAAACAAGGCCTGCTGACCAAAGTCGTTGTTCTCACTTATTCTGATTTATGACCTTACAAACTTCAAAACTTTCAATAATTCTAGGACTAAACTTGGGAGGACCTTGGCAATTATATTATTCGAAAGAGAATGTAAAACATCATAAGGGTTCAACTTTTGTTAGAACTGGCCAAATAGTTATGATATTATTGCCAAATAATTCCTCGGCTAACCTAGGAAGGTCTTTGGCAATTATATCATTAAAAAGAAAATGTAAAACGACATAAGGGTTTCAAATTTCGTTAGAATCGAGATATTAGTTACAATGTTATTTACAAAACAATAAAGAAAAACTGGGACCGATGGACCGCCGACCGACATGGTGAAATAGAGTCGCACGCGACTAAAAACTAAAGATAAATAATGTTCCACAAGATTGGTTGAGAGAATGTAAAAGGGATGAAAGAGAAAATTCAAAAGGGTAAACACAACAGATGAATTCTAATGTAGAAATATAAATATACCTAAAAAATCTTGTCAAAAGGGGTAAACTATACGAGGAGTCTCCAAAATTACATCCCCAAAATGCGAACTAACAAAAACTCAGCGTCAAATTCTTGTCTTAAAAGAACAATCTATTACGGTCCTGATATGATTTGTATGAGCACAAAGTAATTTGACAGTTAGGAAGGAATTGAAAGCAGTTTAAAAAGAAATCCATTTGAGCAACATGACCTACACATACGGAATTGGACGTGAGGAAAAACATCAAATTTTTACAGTTCTTATGTAAGATGAGTCTACTGGACTTCAACTACACTTCCACCAAGAGTGTTGCCTCTCATTGCCTCCTTTATAATAGTTGTTCTAATGCTCAACTCGACGGCGGGGGGGGGGGGGGGGTCCTTCTTTAATTAAGTATTTTTCCGACCAAACTTTACCTTGACTTTGTCTTTTTTTTTAGAAAAATCTTTTTTACTAACTACAAAATCTGGTTAGGGATGCTCTCGTTTTTTATTGTATTTTAGTAAACCCCTCTCCTTCTTCGGCAGGGATTAAAATTTTGAACTTTGTTATTAATTGTTAATTTTATATATACTTATTCCTTACGAAATATTAGACCCTTGGGTCAAGTAAAGACAAGTGTTCCCAAGAGGATAGGTTAGAAAAAACTTTACTCAAACACCCTATTTAATTTGGTGAAATTTTGTAGTACTTATCTTTACTATTGTTGATCGTCGGCCTACCTCATATTTTCTTGATAGGAAAATTTAAACCCCAAATTTAGGTTAATGCATTTTTCTAGCTCCATTTAATCTTTTCCTTTATCTTTTACTTTTCTTGTTTTATCGCTCATTTTATCTCGGGTTTCTACGTCGCTTTTCTCTCAGTATCAAAATGGCCTCATGGGATTAAAGACATAAGAAATAAAAAGAATAAAAATGCCTCGAGACTCCTCCCAGCTCTGTCCAGTCATGGTCTAATCCCTTATACAAACAGATATAGTTATATTAGTGTCCCACAACGATTACTTAGTCTTTATAGTAACGTATTTTTTATAATTTATTTTTATATTAAATGTCAATAAAATGTATATGTCGTGGTACACCACTCTATACCATACACTACTCCTATATTATTTGGGAGTGACTTAATCACTTACGGGTCAGTGACTTCGAGGAAGATCCTTCTGGAAACGATCCAATGAGGCAAGTGGGACACGATCCGAAGAGGCAATTGAGGCATCGTCCGGATGAGGCAGGTGAGGCACGATCAGAACCAACCTTTCGATTAAGATAGCCAATTTTCAAAGATGACGTTCGACGGAAAATGTGCGATTACTTGTAATTTCACTGGAAGTGGAAACTTCTTTTCCTCAAAGGTAATCGATGGGAATTTTCTTCGTTTCGATTAAACAAAGGGAGACTGTTGCGCAAATTCAAAGTCTTGCCGTTCACAGAAGCTACCAATTGACTGGGGTAGAATCACGAGGGAGAAAGTCTTGCTGTCTGACGAACGCTCACGGGACTTAAACTTAAGACGATGAAGAGGAACTTGAGGTGCGTGCTGGATTCCTCAAACGATCCGATGAGGCAAGTGGGACACGATCCGAAGAGGAAATTGAGGCCCTATCCAATGAGGCAGGTAAGGCACGATCCGAACCAACCTTCCAATTAAAATAGCCGATTTCAAAGATATCGTTTGACGGAAAATGTGGGATTACTCGTAATTCCACTGGAAGTGGAAACTTCTTTTCCTCAAAGGTAATCGATGAGGATTTTCTTCGATTCGATTCAACAAAAGGAAACTGTTGCGCAAATTCAAAGGCCTGCCATTCACAGAAGCTACAAATTGACTGGCTGTCTGACGAACGCTCACGGGAATTAAACTTGAGACGATGAAGAGGAACTTGAGGTGCGTGCAGGACTCCTCGAACTAGAGTCAAAACAGAGTATTTGTATGCCCGATTCTGAAGGGGAAAGGGGAATTTGGAGAAAGGAGTCGCAAGCTCCAGGTATCTTAATCAGGAGACGGAGTTGATTCATCATTTAACAGCAAGGTGTGGAACAAAGCGGCTCTTTCTCGTCTCGTCACCGGGGCGGGGAGGGGGACGGGGGATAGTCTCGTGACGATTCGGCAGGATTGGGGATTATTTCGCCAATGCGCTCAGGAGTCGAAAATTCGCAAATGTTCTCGTACAGGAAGTGACGTTGTCCATGGCAGGATACAATCGCACATGGTCTCCAATAAAGTTGGGGGGTGGGTCAGAGGTTGTTCTTTTACACCCCTCCCTTACATACGATGGAACTTTCTGAAAGAAGGGGAAGAACAAGGGACATTGCAAATTTGGGTAGGAGGAATTATTATTAAGGCCTCAGCCTGATAAAAAAAAACGGGTGACCTGATCTGTACTGTACAGGCTTACAAAAAGGCCCTGATATTGATCTGAGTAAAATAATATATAAATGGGTCGATAAAAAAAGGTTACATTTAAATTAAGGAACAAAATTAGAACTTTGTTTAAAAGGGTAGTGGAACATCAATACACACAAAAAAAACAAACTAAATTAAATAAGTATCTACAGGGACCATAAATATAGGTACAGAATTAAAAAAAGAAAAATATTATATACATGATTAGCTTACGGGTTTACAGGAGACCTATAATTGAATGGATTAGCTAGCATTGTCGGCTAATGGATTCCGGCTAAAATTATCAGCTATACACTTCTCGGTACCACGTATATACTAAATTTAAACTGATATTGTTCGAGTATCAAAAGCCATTGCATTATACATCCGTTCTTGCTCTTAGTATTTCTTAGATATGACAAAGGGCGATGGTCAGTTTCGAGAATAAACTATTTCCCTATTAAATACATGCTAAATTTGATAATACTCCAACCTATAGCTAAAGCTTCCCGTTCTATTACCGAGTAATTACATTCAAGGAAGCAGTAGCTTTCGGCTCGCGTAAGCCACCGGGTGGCTTTCACCTTCGTCGGAATATTGGAGCAGCACGCATCCAATTCCTTCGTCACTCGCATCCGTCCGGATGCCAAAGGGTTTGGAGGGATTAGGGAGCCTCAAAATGGGGGTAGACGCTAGCTTGTCCTTGAAATGCTGAAACCTGGCAGTAATTTCGGGATTCCATGAAAGGAGATCTGGAGATCTCTTCTGAAAGAGGGCACTTAAAGAGGCGGAAATAGGCTCGAAGTTAGGGATTTATCGACGGTAAAAGGAGGCCGATCCCATGAATGGCCTCAGCTGTTTATTCGTGCGGGGAAGGGGCATCTCGACAATGGCTCTGACCTTTTCGTCCTGGGGGCCCATCTGATTTTTCGAGCGAACAGGCTCTTGAGTAGTAGGGAAGATATTATGATCAAATCGATTGGAGCAACCTTGTATCTCGGAGATGACATCTTCAAATCCATTTAGCAATTGCTGCGGGTGACTCTTTTGAAGAGGCGCAGGCCTGGGGAAGACATTTAGCACGGGAGATTATGATTCCCAAGTTACAGGTAAACATGTGATAGGAAAGCAGCATCTTGTCCAATGCATACTACTCGCAGGACATTGGGGGACAGCGGGATACACCGCTTCCAAAGGGCAAAGGGAACTCTTCATGGAGGGTCATAATATTGTTGATACACGCACGGCGGTGATATTTCGTGAACATATTGATGTGGAAAACATTATCTCTTGAGGGGGTTCGCATTAGGTAATCCACTGGTCCTTTTACCTCTTAAAAGGAAAGGGGGCCCTTCCACTGGCTCAGAAGTTTGTTGCTCTCAGTGAGAAGTAGCAACAGCACCTCCCCGCCAGGCTTTAAACTTATTTTTTTTTTTTTCATTGAAATAAGTTCGATTATTCGCCAAATTTACTTCAGAATTTTGGTACGCGATGTTGGTACATATCTCGAGGCGCTTTCGGAGGTCTAGGAGGTACGAATAGGAGGATTGGATTTCGTTATTCAGATGGGGATTGGTGTAAATTTCCGTTAAAATAGCAAGGAGGCCTCGAACATTACGGCCATACAGTCATTCGAAGGGGGCGAATCTTAGGGTCCTCTGGGAAATTTCATGACACGCAAACAGTGTCACAGGTAAATTGAGGTACCATTCTTGGAGCTGATCTATACACAATTTTCTGAGGATTGCTTTCAATATGCCATTTAGCTTTTCGCAAACTCTATTTGCGGCTGGGGGGTATGGGGTGGTAAAAAGAGGTTTTACTATGAGGAGCTTGCCGACATACTCCATAAGCTCGGAGCTAAATTGTCTTCCACGATCCGACAATACCTCTTTTAGAATTCCTACCCGAGTAAGACTAATTCGTAGCTGCAGTGTAAAAATTGAAAGACTATTAATTTGTAAATTAGTACTCCAAGCAATTAAAATAAGGAATCAAACTGTTTTCATATCAAATTAAATTAACTTGTCTGACTGGAGATTAAAAATCAGTGTGAAGATCCATTTTTTTAGAATTTACTACAACCTAATATAGAATTTGGCCCCTAACTTTCGCCTTATTGCATTCATTTTCAGGCGGATGTCTTTATTGTTTTTGAGGCCGTGCTGATGTTCCGTTTTTCATTAAACTTGCCTTTTTCAGGCCCTTTCCGTTCTATCCAGGCTTGGAGAAGCAGAACGAGACAATCCTATGTTGACTTCTCTGCCATTTACTTTTCCTCTGCTCTCTTCGGCTTTATTTTGACCATATACTGCAGGGTACAGGCTGGCAACGGAAGGAGAGTGCAGAGAAGTTAAGAGTGAAATGAGAAAAATGAAAGACGTTGAAGATTCAAATTTTACCTTCGTTAATCTGCGCAGTCCTTTCTATATCTTATTGTTTTTACTGCTGTCTTCTCATTTTTGCTAGTAAAAATATTGCCCTTGCTGTTCTTCGTTTCTTCTGGTCCACTTGGGCAAGGTATCTTTAATTTATTACCATTTCCAGTACACTTCTTCTCTGGCATACATATAATCGTCTTCATCTATTCTTAACTATCCCGTTTACTTTCTCCGTATTGGGATAATTTTAAATTTCTGTATGCTGGTTTTAATTTTGCGTTTCTTTTCGTATTTATAATTTCGTCACCCTTTCTTGTTCTATTGATTTTTGATACGGGGTTGTTTCTTTATGTCTAATGTCGTCTGCGCATTAGATATTTAAGCTCCTCGGTATTATGAGCTTAAGGATACTTGCTACATATATAGATTAAGTAGGGTGTCGGCTCAGACACATCCCTTGTGGCACTCGAACCCTCAGAGGAAATATTGGACTCCTCTGTCCATCTAAATATATGTAGATTGATCTAATCCCCTAATAGTCATACAGTAAGTGGTTTATGCTGTTCATACCAATTCGAAAGTTGAAGCATTGGAAATCTATACATAAACAATTTTAGGCTAATAATTAAGTAAAGTTAACTTACAAGCTTTTATTTTCACATATTAGAATTTTGTCATATTTCCCTTATGTTTGATGATCATCCCAAGTCTCCTGGGCATAGAACTGGCCAGGTTAATGAAGTATCGGCTATCCATACCGACCCACAACTTCCTTAGTGTCCCTTTATTACCTGGATGTTAAACCGACCTTCCTTCGCAATCTTGTTTTTTATGATGTTCCAGGCGTTCGCAATGGGATTCAAATCGGAGGAGTTACCAGCAACGTCTTCCAGGAGTTTCCGCTGCCTTTTCTTGATTTATGGCCACCAGAGCCTGGTTTCCTTGGTGGTACTGTCCCTTGAGATACTGACTCAGTTGCTTTCCCCAGGTTGTAAATAGCCATACTCGTGACCTTAAGGTCTGCGGCCACACGTATCACAGACATACCATTTTATAAGAATGGCAAGGCACGATCTTTTTCTACCAGAAAAGGTTTAGATCTCCCCATTCTGACTTTAAAGAGCGAAGTTATAGGGAGTCAAATTTGTCATAAAGCAAAAAGATGCGCTCCAGAAAATGCGCGAGGACAACCTTTCTAAGTAAACTCCACCCTCTGACGTCATCTTAATATCCTCCCATTCAATTTGTGGCCGGAGCGAATCCGAAGCATATGAACATTTTGTGATGTATAGGTTTTGGATGCGATAAAAAATGTAGAAATTTCTGATGTGCCCACTGTATAAATCAGCTCTTAGGGCCAGATTTTTTCGAATGCTTTTTCTATATCACGCAGGATGTTTTTGACTGTGCATTTCTCAACTAACTTTAGATTTAGCCGTCATTTTTGTTATTATTACCAATTCCATTGTAGTGTTGCGTTTTTTCCTGTAATCCGAATTGATACTTGTTGCATTCTCCATTTTCTACCAGGTGCTCCCCTAGCCTATTTTAAAAATTTTTTGAAGTTAAGTAACACTTTACCCTATTTGATGGTTAAATAGTTTTAAGAAAGTTCTTAGATTTAGGCATACATCAACCAGCTTAGTTATGCCATCTATGTATTATATTTTTTATGCTTTTTATCAGGTGTATCTTTATCAGCCCTAATGCGCCATGGTCTATTCGCTTAAATTAATGCATTGTGCTCTCAACTTCTTCTTTGGATATTATTGCATCAGTTTCCATGTATTCTCTCTCTCTTCTTCTACAATTACCTCAGGTTTATCCTTCCTCTATTGCTTCTGATATGAGTTTTAAGCAGGTCTTTCGAATGCATTTTCGATATAAAGCAGGATGTTTTCACCCGGTGTCAATGTTTCCAATTTATTTTCTTTTTTCATTATCCTCGATGGTTTCTCCATCCTTATCTGCTATCATGATGGTTTCTCGTTTTGGTCTTTTCTTTATTCAGTTGATTTTCTGCCATGCTTTTCTTGGATATTTTTCTTTTCACATTTTCAATTAATTCATCCCATTCTTAGACTTGTTGCTTCTTGCGAAGTAGCTTTAACTTTGCACTCTGTAATTTCCGGTAGACTTCGCATTATGTGCCATGGTGTCTCATTTGTTCGTGTTTCTTTTATATTACTTGCTTTCATTCTCATCTCTCTTGTCTAACTTGTAGGTATTACTGTTTTATATTGTATCCATGAGACGTTTGCCCTGGCCGCTTCTCCTATTTTCAGGTGTATTTTATAGTTTCTTATATATTTCACCTTTATTTCATTTTTCCAGAGTGGCAGGGCTATTTTTCCTAATAATGGGTAGTAATTTTCGTAATTTGTCTTTGCGTAGCTTTTCTTCTGAGATTGTGACCTGTATCAAGGTTGGCTTATTGTCACCATTATTTCAATGTGGCCGCTGCTAGGGGTGCCTATGGGCTTCTGCTGCTGATTGTTTAACATGTCTGAGCTGCTAAATATTATATCTGATGTTGTTGCGTGTCTTCCTGTATTATATGATGGGAATGTTGGTCAGATTAAATTGATTATATTCTGTTATTTCCGAATTTAGTTTTTAGTCAATCTTCTGAAACCTAGCAGCGAGCGTTAAGATGACCAAGAAGGATTGAAGGGGGATTTGTTTTGATCCACATTATTTAGTTTATTGGAAGAGACTGTCTTCGGGGTGGCTGGTACCCTGTTGAAATAGTAAATTTATCGTTCTTTGTTACTATTTACGCGGTTCGCTTTTAGTGGAATTGCTGGACGACTCTCTAGCAAGGTCATTTACACAATAGAAATAACCACCTTCGCGCAATCATCTTCCATGTCACAACTACAAAATACGAAATTTCCAAATGTTTGAACAACATTATTGCGCCATTCATCCCCACAAATTCTCTATTAAGTCAACTAGCGACCTTTTAGTTATCCTTTGAAGCTCTCTGACATATGAAGTAATTGTGAAGGCCAGCTGAGAAAACCACGATTATGGACCACCATGAATAGAACTACGCTTTTTAAAGCAGCTAATAAGAATATGTACAACTGAAGCTTAATTCTGAATAACCAATGGAAAACCTTACTCTCAAATCGAAGAGGCCGCGATGCGGTAACAATTGTGCTCTATATTTGCCAACCTTTACATGGAATACCTTGAAGATATGGTCTTAACAAAGAAGAATAGAGTAAAATAAAGGGATATATTCCACAAAACTATATCGTATATGTATTGATCTTAACCGATGCTTTAATGCTAGAATTGAATGCACCGAGAACTACAAAATATCAATAACACTAGTCAACAATGATTTTGCTACTTCCTTATTAGCTTGTGATTTATACTAAATCGAGTATGCAGATTCCGAATCTGTAATTAGAATTGTTCTAGCACGTGATGTTCCTGAGTCACACACATACTCTTTAGTTACACATATGGGTAGTGTTGCCTCAACTACCGTAGTGAGGGGATGCGCTGTGCGTGTTTGGTTCCTGCGTTACACTCCTGCTATATGACGTTGTCAAATTTAACCATCATCGTAGTAGTGTTAAAACGGTATTTACATACAGTGATTAATTGCATTTTTATTTCAGATTTATTTCTCAATTAATTTGTAAATGTAATAATATTGTACAAAAGTATATAACAGGATATATAAAAACTAAGTTGAAAACATGAATCGGCGAGGATGTATAAATAGCCCAGGCAACTTTTGTTATATCTGTGGAAGGTATACTGCAAGCCCTAGGCACCTAACAAATCTTGTACTGTATGTTATACGGGGCTCACACAGTGGTTAAATGGCAAACGGAAGGGTATGCCTTTTGCTGAACCAATGGTGTGGCGTGAGCCAACAAATCATGTTTGTGATTAATATTGCGGGATTCTTAAATAAGAACAAGTCAAAAGTTTTATATACAGATCGTAAGTCGGTTATAAAACCGGTCCCCCATAATATGGAGATGCCAATCTCAGTTCCTCCATCAGCTAGTGCAGGTAAAGAAGACGATTGATCGCCTGAAGAGGAGGATAACAATAACGATGAAATGTATGAGGAAAAGAAGATCCAGTTGATAAATCAAGAAAGATTGAATGATTTGGTGAGGGATTTGTCATTGTTAAAGGAGAACCGTTGGGCTCCCGACTACAGTAATGGAATGCAAAAATGCAAAAATATCTACTTTCCGTAAAAGCCATGGGGCCTTAACTGCCTTTTATGAAGAAGAAGATAGTGCTTGTTTCTGTTCTGATGTTAATGGCCTCATGAATCATCTCGGGAACGAACATTTACCTGATGAATGGAGACTATTCATCGATGTAAGCATTGCTAGCCTCAAAGCTGTGTTACAACACAATGGTAACAAAAGACCTTCAATTCTTGTCGCACTTATTGTTGGGATGATAGAGACATATGACTTAATAAAATTAATTTTTGAAAGTGTTCATTACTCACATCATAAGTAGAATATCTGTGGTGATCTAAAGGTTATTTATTTCACTTTTTGGACTGCAGCTAGGATATACAAAAAACATGTGGTGTTTCTGCCTATGAAACAGCCGTGACGACAGGAATCATTTTATTGTTAAAAAGTGGCCGGCCCGAAAGAGAGCACATAGTTGGCCGATACAATATGAACACATGCCTTTCGTACATACACAGGAGATCTATGATGGGTAATCGATATCCCACCCTAATAACAGAGACCCTGTTCAGTCACCACAACGTCCTGGCGCTAGGCAGTGTAACCCGATTACTTACCCCCCCCCCTTCTCTCCTCTCAACTCGCGGACCACCAGAAGGCCCCCTCCAACCATGAGAAGTACGAATCATCAGATTTATGGGCCAGCGAGCATAACATTGGTTAAACAGGCACTATTTCCCCTAGGAGTTGAGATCTAATTTTACGTCGTAGACAAAATTAGAGGAGCGGCGACCAAAAGCCAGAAGATGCCTTTAGGGCTAAGTGGAAGATAATCGGAGAAGAGTCGTTAGAGGAGCGACGCTTAATTGCTAATCCCTCACCCCCCTTTCCCTACCCCCAGTAGTTTGGTGAAGTATATAGGCGGATAACTGAAGAAGAACGAGGAAGATCGAGTTAGAGATCACATGACGAAGTCTGGATGTATTGCCTGGTAATCGAAGAAAGAAACGGAGAAGATGCTCACGCTAAGCCAGTTCCTGGTGGTCACACCGAAATTAGATTTTGTATTGAGGATCAAACACAATCATCACTCGTCAGAGAAACCCCTATCGCAGTTTGGTGCAAAAAACAGAAATAGTCCTCGCCATTGAGGAATACCGAAAGTGAACCCCCTCAAACCCTCTTCCTCATTCATCAGAGGATTCACTGTTTGCTCATCGCTCGTCAGTGCGAACCATTCCAAAATTAACCCGAAGATTGGAAAAAGCATACCTTCACGGTACTGTTGGTTAAATTATCTGACTAAGACAACGTGCTTAACGCCATCCGTCGCCCTCACCGAAATCACCTGTTGCATCAAGCCCGTCTCCACGCCAGTCAAACATATGGGTGTCTGCGAACACGCCCACGCGCCTAACCTAAAAAAAATTTTTTTTCGACTACATAAATTCAAGGCCAAGGTCATTCTTTAGCCGGATTCACGTGTTTTTTTTTAAGGTGAATAAATTCAATTATTTTTGAGTGTCAATTAGAGTCCAATATTAAAGTGAGCTTTAGTTCAACCATTACTTTATATTCATTTGGTTTAAATTAGTAATTCTAACCTAAACTCGGTTATTCATAGCTGTATAGTTTTTTTTTTTTAGATTTCACTTTTTTATGTTGTAATTAAAGATATATATTTTTTAGAAGTATTTCTGGTTCTGGTTGTCGGGAATTCGAAGCCTCAAGGACAGGTGGCGCAATTGCATTGAAGTCGAGGGTAGTTATATTGAAAAATAATAAAACAGTTTTCCTCATATCTCGTTTCCTTATATCCGTACGTACACCAACTAGGCCCTTACAATACCACGACAATCTACGTTCCACCACTTCATATCAAACTTGGCCTTATTAGTAATTTTGTTAAAGCAATGGCCCATGATCGTGATGGATTCCAGTATCTCAGAGAAATTTGATGCAAAGAAAACCGATGCTAAACTTAAAGCTGGCATTTTTGTAAGGCCGGAGATCAGAGAGTTGATACGTGACAGGTAGTTCAGAAATAAACTAACTCCACTTGAGTTGGCAGCATAGGATTCATTTCTCCAAGTCATGAAGAACTAGTGGACAGCATGCTAAGGCCTATTAACGAATGGGGTTTCGGATGTCTCTTAAGATGCATTTTTTGCATTCGCATCTAGATTTCTTTCCATCTAATATGGGTGATATCAGTGACGAACATGGGAAAAGGTTCCACTGAGATATCGCAATGAAGGAAAGCAGGTATCAAGGCCGCTTCAATGAAAGCATGATGGGTGACTACTGCTGGTTCCTACAACGGAAGGATCCTATATTCACGTACAAGCGCAAGAGCAAGAGTCTCAAACATTTTTGAAGAAATTTATAGTTAGGTGAGTACTACCTCTTTTATATGGAATACATATCTTTTCTGGATCTGCAAAAGGACGTACATAATGCCAAATAGGGTGCCTCGATTCCAAACCTTTGCCCAGAAACGTCTCATTCTTCTTAAACTCGTAATAATTATATCATTAATTGATCCAAGGTGAAAAAGTGAGCCATAGAGCCTAGTTGCATAACTCAGGAACCTTACGTGCTAGGAAAAATCTGAGAACAATTTGGAATCAGCCTACCAAAATTAGTTAGTTACAACAACATTTCCTCAAGTAGCAGAGACAAAGTTGAAATTTTTTGGCTAGTGTAATGAACTCCCATGTCAGAAGAGGCATCAAAAAATTGTTCAAAGTGTACAACAATAAGAAAGAACATCTAAACAAATACTAATAAACAATGGCCACTCAAACCAAGAGTCAGACAGAATACAGAATAAAATATTTAATTTCCAATTTCAGGGCCTCCTCCACTTTATTTGACTGTTTGTTGTAGGTCACATTGTGTTTCGCCAGGGGAAGGCGAGCCTACTCCTGACGCAGAAACACGCTCCATTGTTGTCTGTTTGCTTTGTTTTCCCTTTTTGTCGTTGATTTTTCAGCCTTTGTTTTTTGCTATTTATTTATATATTGTTATTTATTTTTTAATATAGCCTAGTAGTAGGATATGGTGAGTACGCCAGATTAGCTCCTAAATTAAAATATAAAATCCAATTTCAGGTGATGAAAAAGAAAACTGAAAACTAGTACCACTCTACCAAATAAGGGACCTGTGCAGAACCTAACACCAGATTACCTGTGTTTGTAAGGAAAATACTACTGAAATTATAAACAACCATTCTAATACTGAAATACTCTTAAAATAACTTCTGAAGAGGGGGTACGTGACATCAGCCCCAACCATTATTTTCAAATTGATCCATCCGAACAATAGTAGCTCCTGAGTAATTGGCGACCTTTATTCCTTTAAGTCTCTCAATGTTCTATCTATAAATATCTATCCCCCCCCACTTGGATGGGCGAAATCAATTAAACTATTCTTCTATCACCTCTGTACGACTCTCGTCTACAAACTACTTTCCTTTGCTTTCTCACTCACGGAGAAACTATGGTCTTTTTGTGATACTTTTCTTCTTTTTAGAATTTGATGGAAAGCAATGGCCCTTCCAGGCTAAACATTAGGAGGGGGCGGGGGTGGGGGGTAATCTGAATTCCTCCATCTGCGGAGTCTAAGAGAGGGGCTTTAAACATTAATAGTGGTTATCTTACATAGCATTGATAATAATAAATAACATCGGCTCATAAAGGAGTTAGCACTAACTCACTTAGATCCGATTTTTTCTCCCACATCAGGAAATTATGAAATGTGGTTTATTGTGGTTTATGGACGTCAGCTAAGGAATAATACTGAATATAATAATTATTTTTGGGATTACCTGTATTTTAGATATGTATTATATAAGGTACATTCGAACGCAACGGTTTAAAAACTGTTTTTATATATATTCTTTATTATTATAGAACTCTTTTTGAATAGCAGAATTCAAGTATGGCTTAAAAAAGAAATATAAACAAAAACGGGTGTGAAATTTGGGTTGTTTCAGCCCCCTCAACGCCCTCTTCCCCACGGATCCGCCCATGATGGAAAAATTCGTGTCAAAACCTATAGGGTGGTCTGAAAGTCGTATTACCTCCGGTAAATATTGTTTTAGTCATATATTTCAGATGTCTGAAAATCGGTAGTGGGTGACAAGACTTTCCAAGCACTCTATAGATTCACTTTGCTAGCTAGAATATTCCCTTCCTCGATGTCGACGTAAGGAAGTGAAGGGAATACCACATTTAGCTAGCAGATTTGCCTCTACAATATAATACTTTCTTCTATAACAAGCAATTTCCTAAACAAAAAAAGGTATTATTTTCGAATTCACGTGTGGCGGCATGTTGGTATGAAGGTCAGCTGACACATCCGGAAAATGGGTGGCGCTTTAGAATTTAAAAAAAAATAATAATAAATTATATAGTTATCATTTGGTTTTACAAACTTTGCCTATTTTAATTGTTAAGGTAAACAAATTGAAAACAAATATTTGGAGAAATAAGAATTTTAATGGAAAACATTTAGATAACAACGCAACTTTCCCTAATGAACAACAAATGAAGATTAGACTCTCCTAGTTAGATTATCACACTGTTTAAATTGCTCTAACTTGTTTTTTTTATTGTCGAAGTTTAGTAGGAGAGACAACTCTAGTGGTTTTCAACCTTTTTATGATAGTGGCACCCTTTATTGCTATCCAAAAGCAGACGTGGCACCCTAATTGCTATCTAGAAGCAGCCGCTGCACCCCAATATAATAAAGTTTACGTATACATTCTTAATTACGAGGTAAACACTTGGAAGTAAACAACGATTCACATTTAACCTAATTTAATCGAAATAAATCTTACCTTGAAAAGTTTAATGGGAAATTTGAGATTGATGAGTATCGGATAATTCTTTAATATTAGGAAGTAGAGTTCACAAAGGCGACTCTCATTTCTTCATTCACTCTCTGCAATCTTTCTCTTTTCGTTCTTTCTTTGTTGCACATTGCAGAGAAGCTAGCTCCAAATGCTTTCCATTATTGTTAGATTTTTTTTTTTATAAATGTTTGAAATACCTAATTTGAGGCAATTTAAGTATTTTAAAAATAATTTCTTGGTTGCTCTCGCACACCCTGGTTGAAAACTAGTGTACTACCCCTAGTTAATAGCCTGACTTAATCAGCCCCTATCCCATTGGTTACTTATCAGGGAGAGGTGCGTCGTTAGGTTATAAAATTACATAAAAATTTTTTCCATTTAACTTTTCCATTTTTTTTACAATAAATGTGAACAACAATGTAGAACAAAAAGGCAACTATATATATATATATATATATATATATATATATATATATATAATTAAATTTATTTTTTTTTTTAAAGCGGCACTAAGTTAGAATGAACTAATAATAACAAATGTAAATAAATTCAATGTCGTCGCAATGTCTGTAAACATCTCCATTTTGCCATTGCAAAATCCCACTAGAATTGTTGCTAACTCAGTCCATTTACTTTGCCATCTGCGTAACCGAAGGGAATAGAACGAGAAAGGTTAATGTATCGTTAATCGTTATTAGGGAGCTTTTAAGCAGAAATTCGTGCCTAAAATTAGCTCCGAGTGGGCGGAAAAAAGGGACATCATTTTGTAAGGATTAAGTCATAAAAGGAAGTTGAACTCAGAGATGAATTTACTTTGCTATAGCAAAGGTCAAATTCAAGTTCATTTACAAAAAAATGTAATCATTAATTTAATGAGATATTCATATTTGTCTTGGTAAGTGGAACAAACTTGATATTTTACTGATCACGGTTTCATTTGGGAATTCCCTATCATTTTCATGATAATTAATAAGCGCATTCTCACAAAGTGGGGTGCACTTGGATCAACGCCGCTAAAACTACCCATAACCCACCTCACTAGTTAATGGCCTATCAATCAAAACTCAAATTCATTCTTTCACAGCAAATTGCTCGCTGATTGCGATTTGTTTCTCTGTGCAGTAGCACCACTCTCAGGCAGTAAACTCCAAGCCCACTCCATAACAAGCTCGCACTAGGGCTTTCCCTCCCGAAAATTCTCTTCATTTGTCTAAATCTTTCCTTTCTTCTTACAATCTAGTGCCAACATATCCTTGTTCCTAGCCTTAAAACCTCATATCCCTTTATCTAACCTTTGCCCATCAAGCACCACGAACAAGTTGTCTAATTGCATTGATTCCCATCGAAATATTCTTTTCCTCATCTAACCATCAATTCAATCCCACATACCAATGATTGAACCAACATAATTTCTAGCAACTCACTTATTTAACACTAAAATTTAGTATCCATTAAAACTCTAAACGCCTCCGAAATTATCTTGTCATCTAAAACTGTGGTTATAATCTGCCTCATCTCTATGTACTTGTACATCATATTCTACATATTTAAAACATCACAGTAATTCAAGGAAGTGGCAGTAGTAGGCTTGGTTTGCCAACCTGCCTTTATCCAGGCGGATCCCCATCGGATAATCAAAGAGACATAAAGGTCAGTATGACTATCGTTAGTGAGCCCGAGGGCATCAGTCTTGTTTGGGGGAGAGGTGACAGGAAGTATTATGTTTTAACACCAAATTGCGTTCAGGTGGAACCTTCGTCGCCACGATTCCTTGGAACAGAGAGTATGTGTGGAAGTGGTCATATAGTTTAATATCACACTATAATTCATTTTCACCGACAAACATTAAATACATTATTCTGCACTGTATTCTGAATTTATTTTTTGCACTTAACACACAAATGCTGCCAAACGATTTGCTGAACATCTCTAAATACTTCACTTTCAGCTACGACCACCAGGTAACAACCATATACTATCATATTTATAGGAAAAAAACCGTTATATTTTATTTCCTCAGCAATTTTTCATCCCATTTCCCAATTTCTATTGTTATTTCACTGAGGACTCAAACGAAGATATTAAACAGAAATGAGGACATCAATGATCCTTGCCATACCTCCTTGCATATATCAAATCACTGAACCTGCAATCTTTAATCACACCTAAACGCACTTTTAAATTTCAACATAAATATCTACAAAAATATCTAACAATCATATACTTTCTTCATTTGCAAACTTTTTTAAGCGCCCATAGAGCGACGCTCAACTAGGGCATAAGTCACCATAATCATCTAATAGCCTAATGCTAGGGTATATCAAAATTCTTACGAGCAAAGGACACTCGAATAAACAAATAAAAACAAACAAAGCACAAAGCAGAGAATAAAAGACAAACCATTAAACGAAAAAGGCGAGAAGATGAAGAAACCCGCACAAGCATCAAATGGCGCTGTTTCCGCAAGTGTGCCTAATTTGCAGATGACAAAAAGCGACCCGAAGACGTCGTGGCATTGGAGGGTAGGCCCATGAAAACATTCGCGGTGCAATGGTACGAAACTTTAAGTTTTACTAGGGCGTCTCCCATCTTCTTCGCCAGGCAACCTTCAAGGCTCTTCTGATTCATGAGATGTAGTCTGTGTGAGGAAGAGCAAGACGCTGGTCTGGTCCCTCACTGTTCGGGGACTCTTTGTCAACTTCATTGGTGCGCTTATTCCAGGAACCTATATGCAGATAATCTCGACATTTGCCTAGTTGGCAGCATTCGTGGCGTCTAGTTTCTTGCCAACCAGGACGTATGGATATTTCATTGCCATGAGTGCAATAATGGCGCCTTATGAAACGCAAAAGATCACATTCGGTTGTCCAAACCGAGCATGGTGAGTTATCGCTCGATTGAGCAGATAAGTGCAACCAGCTTAGCCATGAAGACAAAAACATTAAATGGTAGAGTCCCGCTGATTTAAAAGAAAGGAGAAACGGTGTAGAAGCCGAACATATCTTGGAATATGGAAATATCGTATACACTGGCACGGATGCAGCGTGACATGAAGTGTTCTCCATAAAGGCCATACTCAATACTCTCGATGATGTGTATGCTATGGGAGCTTAGGAATGGTGACAAACAGTCAAAAATGGTAACTCCAGGTTGGGCATCCTGGGAAGAACTAGAAGTGCCATCGCCCCAAGAGCTACACCGAGCTCTTGAAAGAGTTTCCTATCCCTAAATACAAAAGACTTATGGTATTACTGGAGTCTCTTTGGTGCATAGGCAGATTCGAGATCACCCGCGGATATAGTGTGAGCTAGTGGCAACTGAAGGATATACAGTGAATTTGTTGATGGTTCAATAAAACTGGATTACGAGTGCCACATTCGGAATATTGAGAGTCGCCAAGCTAGTCAATGAAACGTTCATGGATATCGTAGGTCATGAACGCAGAGATACTTTAATTAGAATCAAAATCATATTACGTAAAGTTATAAAAATTTATCTAAAATATATTAGAAGTCTTAGATTACTATATGTTTGAATTATAAAAGTTAGATTTCAGACAAAACCATCAAAAATGATAAATTTAGTTTAAAATGTTATTTTTTTAAACTTTCAAGTTGCTTACATTAAGTAAGAAGAAGATACGGGTTTGTGTGCATAAATAACATTCTTAATGATTCTGTAAGTCATATAGGGTAACTTGCAGCTTCTTCTCATTCCAACAAAACTTCTTCAGAGTAAGAAGTGATCTTATTTTTCTAACCTAAATAAAACTTACGGATCTTTTAATGATGCTGAAATAATTGTCAGTAAATCCATGAAAAGTGTATTTGGGGCAAAAAATTGGTTTTTCTAAAATAGGTAAAAACTAATGGTTGAAACAAAATATCTCTCGAGGTAATTTGTTTGGATTATATTTTGCCTGTTTGGGTCAATATTTTGTAAACAAGTGTCAGAGGTCAGAGAAAGAGAGAGAGAGAGAGAGAGAGAGAGAGAGAGAGAGAGAGAGAGAGAGAGAGAGAGAGAGAGAGAGAGAGAGAGAGAGAGAGAGAGAGAGAGAGAGAGAGAGAGAGAGAGAGAGAGAGAGAGAGAGAGAGAGAGAGAGAGAGAGAGAGAGAGAGAGAGAAAGATGCGCGCAGTCGCGCCTTCAATGGAGAAAGAGACAACATACACCTGGTCGACCCTTTTTGTCTGCGCTAATGAAAGTGCGAAATCATGAGACGCCGTGGTGGCCTGAAAGCCCGCCATCGCAGAAGGCCGCGACAACTGTGAGAGGCTAATAGGTCCCATCGGGAGTCGGAAAAAGTTTCGCCTCGCCGACTTAGGAACTTTCTCCCGATACTGCTAATAGGGCGATACTACTCTTGTCTGCCGATGCGTCGGGCCATGGAACCCTCCCCTTCGGACGGATGAGGGAAAACCCCATTCAACCCCACTATAAATCTTCCGGCGCCAGGTTGGAAGGCAGTATCCACTGCCCACTCGCCCATCAGTATCATCTACCCGTTCTCCGTCAGTACCCGCTATTCGCGTCCCATTATTATCGCAGAACCCCTCAAGCTACGGGTATTCTGGATTAACTCGCCGAGTCTACCCCGTACTAGTTCTACCCGCTCCATGAACGCAACGCGGCCAGTCTCAATTCGTGTTCTAATTTGAAAGCAAGATCTAAGTCCATCCCGTAATAGTCATTTAGTCATTTCCCAGAGACTATTATTTGAACTTTGCACCAAGGCAAGGAATACTCCCTCGGAGCAAATCTCCGAGGTAACAGCAACGCGCAACTCTCCTGTGCAAGTGCCCTCTCTACCTCCTCCCCCTCCAGTGTAAGGCTCCATCATCGGCTTCGTATACGCTCAAGGTCATTCGAGCGACCCTTAGTCAATATTGTTCGTTTGTTTGTACAGCAACCGTCCCTACTAATTCTCCCCCCCCTTCCTCTTTTAACCGCTGAGACTCGTGTACGTCTAATGTGTATATAGTTTGTTTTAAAACTCCTTTTAACCTTGTAAGCGAATATTAATTTGCATTCAGTTAATTTGCACTCTGCTTGTATTATAAATCTCCGACGCACATAGCCGTCATCGACCTCTGCTGAGAAACGCAGAAAGGGTTAACTTGCCCTTATTCTACGACAACAAGGTATGCTGACCAAAGTCGCGTGGTCTCACGTATTCTAATTTATACCTTACAACCTTCAAAATTTTGAATAGGTCCGGATTAAACTAGGGAGGACTTTGGCAATTATGCCATTTGAAATAGAATGTAAAACAACATGATTATTTTACATTTTGTTAGAATCTGCCGAATAGTTACAATGTTATGACCAAAACAATAAAAAGAAAATCGGGGAGCGACCGATCGACTGAACGACTTAGTGCTCGTATAAGGTCGTACACGACTAAAAATGCGACTGGCTGGAAAAATGTTGGAAATTAAAATTTCCACCCGAAATTTTATTATTTTATCAATAGCCAACTATTAATCATTCTGATGATTACAAAAAATTCAGTTTCCGCTAACCCTGGGCATATCAGCACTCCATGGCTGACCAATAGAAAGCAGAGTCTGCAAGGCTTAGAGGTACAAGAGACAGGGAGGCTGCGAATGTGCTCCTCCAAGCTCCAAGATGTGAGGCCGGTCGAATACAAGACCAAGATATCGATACAATAACATCACATCTAGGCGAGCCCCATTAAGAAATAGGAAAGCCTATCTATGGCCTCAAAGAAGCAAGTCTTCATGATAAACCTAACACCACATGATATACTGTGCATTAGGGTCATGACTTTTTGAATTTTTTTATCAAAAATTATTTCCTGTAGCATGAATGAATGAACTTTTGCCTATTAATGACAAAAATTACTTTTATTTCATTGAAATATTGCAAAAGATCACGCACAAACCACTTTGAAATGTAATATAGGCCATTTTAGAATTTTATATCTGTTAAAAATATTTATATTAAATATATAAGTCATCAAACAGACTTGTGCAATAATTTATATACCATAGAATTGTATAGAATTTTCCAGAAAATCATCATGTCATCGCTGGGCGATTTCTGTAGAGTTCCAGAATTCTCTTCAGCCATTTCGCGTGCGGTATATAAGCGAGATGTTTAAAGCGGGTAGTTACTAGTTCAGTTTTAACGGCGTTGATATTATTATTGCCTTATTATAATTGTTGTGTATTCTCCAGCGTTTATTGTAAAGAGATCCTGGTATTATTTGGTAAGCTAGATTCAACTCTCTCATTAATTATATAATATAATAGCATATAATATTTTAATAGTGTCTGCATTCTCTCTTATTTTTTATAATTGTAATTTGCTTGTTTTTTAAATAAAATATCTAACAGCTCAATAACAGTTTCTTTAATTTGTTACCTATTTAATATTTAGATTCATTTTCTATTTCAGTTGCTGAGTACAAAACATGTCGTTAAAGAAGAGTTTTTTTAACACGGAGAAGAACTAGCAAACCTGGAAAAATAACTTATTCCAGTTTCAAGCACCATTAAGAAGAGGAAACGTGCGAGTTTATGAAGCACCCTTAAGTGAACGGAGTCGCATGCGCCTGAAAATCCACGTCGTTGGAAGCTTCAAATTTCTTGAATCCACCGCCAAAGAACGAAGGATCGGCCTAATTGTTGTGGAACTAAAAGCCCTATGGAGCAAACATTGAACTTCCCGCATGTATCTGATCAAGCCATTTGTGCAAAACTAGAAAACCTTCTTAAAGACTATTATTACTGCAGAAAGAAACAAAACTTTAATTCTTTGAATGAACTATTTGACGTGACCAAGGTGAAAGGCAACTGGTTGTGCAAAGAAGATGAGAACCTCCATAAACAGCAAATTTTGACCAAAGGCCAGGTTAGTTATTCCACTGGTAAACCTGCTAGTTCCAAGACCATCCACCCATCCAAGTGAAATAAGGCAGTGGAAGCCACTATGTCCCCACTTTCCAGCTCAGGACCACTTAATTGTTCCGAAACTAGCACAGACTCATCCAATAACAGCGAAGACAGTTCTTGGGAGGATGACAATGCAGCATCAACGAGGAAAAGGAAGCATAACCCAACAGGCTTAGTAAGACTCATTGCTACAAGCTCAAAGCTGCCATCCCACAGAGCAGCAAAAGTATGTCACCAGCTTTCTGATGGGGCATTGAAATCACAACCCCATGTCAGTCAGCAATCCACAAGGCTATCGACACGAGAGCTGCTCAGGTTAAGAAGCACTTGGTGAGCACGCTTCATATGGAAAAGTGGAGCTTACACTTTGACGGCAAACGCATTAAGGACTTTGAATATCAGGACGTGGTTCTCAAGAATGAAGCGAAAGAAATAAAATTGGCTGCGCTCAAATTGAAGGATGGTAATCTGTAACAATTGCAAAAGGGCTCCAGGGTGTGTTAGAGGAGTTTAACCTGTGGGGATCAATTGTTATGCTTGTCGCCGACACAACACACGTGAATACCGGCTGTCGTGGTAGGACATCACATTATATCAATACCATATTATATCTATGGGAGAGAACCATTAGCTTGAAAGCGAACCGACAAAAGGCACGGAAAACCACGCGTTCAGACGGGCTGAGTAACGAGAGAGTGCAACGAGGTCAGGCAAATTATAGACAATAGCAAAGTTCAAGGTTATTTAAAAAGACTTGTACAAAAATAGAATTGTATTTACACAAAAAATTAATAAGAGAATTGAAGGGTAAAATTCCTTGGGGGAGTTAACGGGCAAAAATCACATTAATAAACGAAGGGGGTAAGGTTGACTCAATTGGGTTACTGAAGGGGGAAGGAGCTTGGCTTACGGATGTCTTCTGCTCTTGAGGTGAGGCCGCTCGAACTTCAAAGCGGGAGGTTGGAGTGATGACAGGTCTCCAAATGCAAGGAAAGGGGGTGTAACTTCCGGTCCAGTGAAGAGTATTTCAGCTACCCGAAATGAGTTAGGCTTCGACAGGAGTTGATGAAAGAAGTCGGGAAAATCACTCGTGGCGATCTTTCAGGGGAATTACCTCCTGGCTAGGGCTAATTCCAAATACACAAAATAGTCCAGCTGTCACTTTGCTTTGTTGCTAGCACTTGACTTGGAACCATGGGGAAATCTTCTTGGTTCTGGCGAGACTTCTCAACTTTGTGTGTCTTCCGGGAAGTCGAGCATAATTTATATCCAAGGCTCTCCCCGGAGTTGGGGCTTAGCGGGAAACACCTCTACTCTCGAAGGGCCTCCAATCTTCTGGCAGAGCTATTTTAGCCCGCATAAAGGTGAATCGTGGGGGACTCGATTCGAGGCTACCGCTTGTGGAAGGGGTGGGGTGGGGGTGGGGGATAGGCTTATCACTTTAGTCTTAGCCGGGCCTTTTGCTGCACATGAAAGTTCCTTTCTTCTATAGATCTTCCACGTGGGGATTTTTTTCCCACCGGCAAAAAGACAGGCGTTGTTGTTCGACTGCAGAAAATGTTCGAAGATAAAGGTCCCCCGAAACCCAAGTTCATCAGTTACCAGCACTATGTCCTGGATCAGATTCTTCGCGTTGTCATGGACGATGAGCTCCATGGGTCGGTTAAATCACCAAACATAGACTACTTCTTTGTGCAAGATTTGATGAGCAATTATGATAAATTGAACGCAGCCTTCAGCAACGGTAAAACTGAGATTAAGGAAACAGGTGGCTGGAGAAACAACATAAAGTTTCTCTATCACCTCACGCGTGTCTTCCGTCACTTTACTCAGATGATTGTGGTAGGTCCCCTTTGTAAAGTTTCAAAATATCACAAACATCAACAATGCACGTTGGAACTCTCGTGCCATTCTAGCTATTCTTGTGTTCATTCTGATGCCTAACACCCGGAGCAGGCTGCGTAAAATTTGTTCATTGATTTCTTCCTCATGGGCTGACCATTGGTTCAGCACCCACTTGTTTCGCGCTCCAGATTTTTATGAACTATCTGCAGCTCTGAATGAATACCCAACAGGTCTCAAATGCTTGAAAACCCACTGGAAAACAGATGAATCTCCAATCAATATTACCTGAAGCAACCAGTGCTGTGAGCGTGTGATCAAAGTTATACAAGACTTGCACGGGTCCTGCCACAACAAGGACAACCTATCACTGAGATTCATCCTGTCCAATGACATTATTGTAACTAATTTACTTCCTTGTGTGTTTGATGACCCTATATAATGTTATATATATATATATATATATGACTCATAAGCTTGTGTTCAATCTTATATATGCTGCCAGTGACTTCAAAAACTGGACAAAAAAGCTGACAAATAAAATTTTTAAAATCATTTTGTGCGTGAGGTTTTTTTTATTAAATCACCTTGGAAGTAAGATTTTATATAATCTTTAATTAAAGTTCATCAAATTATGACACAGGGATATGAGGTTGTAAAAAAGTCATCAACCTACTATGCATTCTTCTAATTAAAAATGTTGTGGTAAAATGGAGGCTGCGATAGAAAGCTTCACACATCGCAGTCTCCAGCCGAAGAAGAACATTCTACGTGAAGCTAACTTAATATAACCAATTTCACGAAGAATTTGGACACGCACGAATTTAGAGAAATTGGACGGATACCAGCCGTAGTGAGTGATCTCCCCCAAATGTGAAAAGCTATACGGTAGCAATTAGCCAGACGTCTAGGGAGATACCCTCTATCCAGATACCTCGCTACCCAGATGTCAAAACATCACATACGGGTTATCTTCTGCAGCATGCCAGTATCCTCTGGCGAAGAGACAGCGGAGCGCAACTTATTTAGCGTAAACATGGCATCAAATGATTACCCGCCTCTCGAGGTGAAGTCCTTTAGCCACATACGTGGGGGCCAATATTGAGGTTCTTCCCTTCTGTAGGACGTTAAGAAGCGCTTGCGAGAACTCTCTCTTAAAGACACGTATGCCTGCTAAGAAGAGCAGCGAATGTGATTTGATACATACCAGAACCTGGCTCTCGTTCGAAGAAATTCACTCGCGGGAGAAGTTTTTCCTGCGGCGCTTAGACCGCATATACGAATATTGCTACTTTCCAAGAGCCATAACATTCGACTGAGGATTAAGGAAGAGGACAACTTGCAACACGTTGAGAATTTATAGGAATAGTATGCAAAACCACGGTGATGAGGGTGCCTGAATAAAAATAACGGCCTCCTCAAATGAGATAGAGAATTTCCTTAAATTCGGTCCACTACGAATGCATTAAAAAAAAGTTGGGGTCATGCCGCAGCGATCCAGCAAAGGATATTTGGATGGGAACGTGAGCACTATCATGAAGATCATCGACCACCTCCCCGAATTTAGACGCTAAAAGCGCTGTTGTCCTCGAAGCCTTACTAAAAGAGGCTTGTCTCCAAGGAAGGGCTTCCCTCTCATCTTGCCTCTAGAACTTTAGCTGGTAGGAAAGGTTTGTTGTTGGGAATCACTCTTGTTTTGCAGTACCCCAACTATCCAAAGTGGCCATGCCAGGAAAATGGTCATGCTGCCCCCTTTTTGTTAGAAAGAATTAGGAGACCAGGGATCGCCTCACTACGATAATCCTGATATTTTTCCCTTTTGAATCTAGTGACTCGGTTGAGGCAAGAGGTGGCTTCAAATTTTGTAAAGGTCTCGTGTCGTGGGTGTTAGTTTTAGCCGGGACCAGAGGGAAACCCGTATTGCCGGAAGCTTTACCAGAGTTACGCTTTTGAGTGATAGAACTCACAAATGGTTCCTAATGGGCGGGCCACCTGCCGTAAATAAGCCAGGAGCAGAGCCTAACATCTTAACCTGAGAGATATCAGAAGTGCCATGCCACGTTGGTTAGGATAAGATTAATTCCTAGGCATCCGAAAACGAGATTGTATACGCAACCTGAGCGGGCATGAACACTTTCTGAAAAAACCTTCACGTGCGGTTTCTTTAAAGGAAGAGATTGCGGCTCGCCGCAATTTATACACTTGACCTGATACAATACATCTTCATCGTTCAAGTCCTTGGAGCATTTTGCACAGATTTCGGGATGACCCAACTTACTGCGTCTGCCACTTCACTTTGTATGAGCGAAGCGGTGGAAATGTTAACAGCAGCAGTGGTAGGATTACCCTCACATCGTAGCGATACCAACCAGCTCGCTACGGCGCAGGGACCGTGTCACTGGCAAACAAGATTAATTCTCGGGGGAGGGGGCGTTCTCGAGGCCTTCCCTGGTTCCTTATCACGCGTTTGACCGTGACCGCTCCATGGTCGGCATGCTCTTGCTTGATATCTTCCACTAAAAAAGTTAGTGAGCATGGTCACCGCATTCAACAGAAAGGTTCCGACCGAGAAACGGCCGTCCGTCTTTTCTATACCGACAACTCTGACTATTGCTTAACGCTAATGTAAATGTTTCCTCTTCATAGCTCAAATCACTTCCTGAACGATAAAAACACCCATCGAAACAAGCAAGTTAGAGGAAGCAGGGCAGTCTTTTGATGGGAGAGTTAGAAGTCTAAAAAACTCTATTTACCATGGCACACCTTTAATTGCGATCACGTGGTCACCTGCTTACTGAATCACATGTGACCTGCCCCCCACTCTTCTGAAGTAGAGAAACCCATAGGCTTCTTACTCTTACTTTTTTATCAGATAAAGGTGGAGGCGTGTTGCCTAAGGAGGGTGGCTTCCCAAAGACCGCAGCTGCCACTAGAACTCACACAGAAGAAGGTGAGCGAGTGGATCCCTTTAGTAAGTCTCATTGATCGTCAAGAAACCAGCAATGATTTGAAAGTCTGTAATATAATAGGCCGGGGGGCGGGACAAGAGACCTGAGACTTTTATTTTCCTTGCAACTGATAGGGCAATAGAGCCGCCCTTGGGGGAAGTAAAGCCTTATGCACTCAAGAACAGCCGCAGGAGGTTTTTTCAGCCCTTTAAGCGCAGAGAAAGGGTTATTGGAGTAAAACTAATCTTCCCATTATTCGCGGATAATCCCCAGAGCCCCTCAAATCTAATCACTAGCAGCCTGCTGTGGTTAAAGGCCGTTGTTTCTAGAGACTACAAAGCCCCCATTTTCACACGATATAAGGTAACCGTCCAATTGCTTAAATCGAGAAAGGAGAAATGAGGACTGGGGTAATCTTAATATTGTTAGTCTACATAGAGTACCCACATACTGGTTAGAATTTAGTCAGGATAGCTCAGAAAGGAAAGGGGTGAATGGAGACATTGAAAATAGTGTAAGTTATAAAGCCGAAAGTCCTGCAAACAGTGGGACGGAGAAGGTGCACGGCTGTGGGACTGTGGCCAGGAGGCCGTGGCAGAGTTTCCCTAACAGTGGGCACTAGGGCCAGGTGGGCGTGTCGCTTCTCCATGTACTCTGCCTAGTGGCCTTGATTGTATAGACAAACTTGCTGGAGCTGATATTTGAATGATTGCTTACCCTCTCTGCTTCTTTCTTCACCACTTTCATTACCCATCTGCCTTTATAAGATTTCTGGTTGATATACCCTACCTGAAACCCCATTGACCCCTTCCCTGAGTAGCTATTTGCTTTTTCCAAAATAATCGGTTAGCCTAACCTGAAGAGCTATTAAGCATTCTTCTAGTACCCATTGAGATCTCCATGTACATTCATTTACCCTTCCTGTAACAATGGTTGAGCCCGTTAGGAACACCCTAATCAACCCTCCCGCAACACCCCTTGAATCCTCTCTCTGTGAGCTAGCAAATATCTGGCATGTTTCAACTAGACTGTAACACCCATTCATTAAACTTTACTCGAACACCCATTGAGCACCTCCAAAACACTCATTTAAAGTTACCTAAACACCCATTGAGTGCTCCCCTAACAACCAATAAACGAACCGGAACACCTATTGAGCGCTTACCCAACAACCATTAAGTTTTCCTTTAACACTCATCAAACGATACTGGAATACCCATTTAACACTCCTGTAACACTCATTACAGGTACTGAAACACGCATTCAGCGCTCCCTTAACATCCAGTGACCGCTCACTTAATTCCCTAATACCCATTAACTTCTCACATAATACTCATTGAACCATCGTCTAGCACTAATTGAACCCTCCCCTAACACCCATTGCGCACTGCTCACCAAATCCCGCTGCATACATTGATTCTTTCAGTACCACCTAATGAGCGCTGTTCTAATTCCTCAGGGCGCATTGAGGCTTCCAATCTTACCAATCAAGCCCTCCAGTAAAACTCACTGGTCCCTTCCCCAGGACCATTGAGCTGTTCCGCAGCACCCATTAAGAATTCCAGTAATACCCAATGAGCCTTCAAGTAATACTAATTCGTCCTTCTCTGACAAACTGCTTATGCTATCCCTGAACACTCATTGAGTCATCGAGATACATTCCCCAGTGTCTCCTGGCCCTCGCTTCAGAAGTCTTCCTTGAGTCCCTTCACTCTAACGGTTCGTGTGAATTTGGATTTTATACACTTAACCAATATTAAGAACAAGAAAAAGAAATGAATTAATTAATGGATTAGTGCTTGTATGTCTCTTATACGCCACAAAATTGAAAAAGAATGTCAAGATATCAACCTCCCATTTCATATAAACATAATAATACAAGGTGCCTATGAAAATTTGTCTCTATTATATCGTACTAAATTTAATTCTTCACATTTCAACATTTAATTCAAGCTTAGGTTTTCTTAAATTTCCAATGAAGTAAGCCCACAATTATTTAGTTGTTTTCAAGTGTGCCACAAGCTCATAAAGTGTGAGAACCAGTTCGACTAATCCATCAGGTTGGGCTATGTGAAACGCACTTACTACAGTCCATCGACATTACTAATCTTTCATTTTCCCTCCACTATCACCACTTACCATACTGCAGTGTTTAAAAAAATAAAAATTAATTTCTCTTAGTACCAAAATACTCGTAAGGTTTCAGAGGTTTGGCATATGTTAACAATATAGTGCTTCACAAAAGTCTGCATAGCATTATTATATATTTTTGGAGAAACAAAGCTAATATATTGATACACTAATTATTAATAAAAGGTAAATTTTTAATTTAATTATTCATAATGTTATACGAAATTGTTTTTACATAAATGTAATAGCACATGTGTTAAAAAGTTTATTCCCTGTCGTTTACGCTCATTTGCACGGGTCGAGTAAGTCGGACCATGTTTTTTTAAAGTCCTTCTATGGTAAATAATTTAATACAACTTTTTGATCCATTCGATTGCGAATTTACTTAGTTCTAATAGTTGTTGTATTAATACCAGGTGACAGCAAAAAATGTCCCCTTTATATAATCTAGAAATTTGGTAGCCATTAAAGCTTGAAGGTAGAAATAAGTATCATTACAAAGAACAATATTTGAAATTTTATTTGCTTGTTTAAAGAGCCTAGGTTTGCTGTGCATAGTCTATTCCAGTCTAGCATAGCCTATCTATGCAGGTCTTAACAAGTTCTGATTTAAGCTCTCAAAAATGGCAAAATTAACTCTGGAAAATCACAGGTTTTTTGGGGAATTAATGATTCGACATGGTTTCATTTTAAAATAAATTCGTCATTTTCGAGCAAGATATGGTACGAAGGACGGTCAATAAGTTTTTCTAATCGGTAGGGAAAAACAGAGGAAGGGGAATGGCTGTTTATGGTGGTGTTAGGACAAGTATTGACAAGTCAGGACCTGCAGCCGCACGCTCCTGCCTCGTCTATTTAAGAAGCAGTAGCTGATCGCAGATCATCATTCACAAATTTTTCAACAATGGAGAAGGTTAAGCACCGCGCAGTGATCAAATTTATGACCAAGGAAGGCAAGAATGCAAAAGAGATCCATGAACGCATGTTTGCAGTATACACCGACACCGCCCCTTCATATACAACCATTGCTCGCTGGAATAGGGAGTTCCACCATGGTAGTGAGGCCCTTGAAGTTGACCCCCGTCCAGGACGCCCGTCAGACGTGACCAACGAGGACAATGTGGCCCGTGTAGAGAGGATGATCCTCGAAAATCGACGCGTGAAGGTCAAAGAAATCAAGCGAGAACTTGCAATATCACATGGAAGTGTTATCAACATCATCCACGACAATTTGGCATGACATAGGTCTGTGCCCGTTGGATCTCTAGAAACCTCACGCCCCATGATCGACTTCAATGTCGTCAAAGTCCACAAGGTCAGAGTTGCACAAGCTACCCTGCGCGAGTGCGGATTGGGGGAGCTCAACCATCCACCCTACAGTCCAGATCTGGCCCCTAGCGACTACTTTTTATTCCGCCACCTCAAGGCTGCACCGCGTGGACGCCGGTTTGGGGACGATGAAGATGTCCAGGGGTGGATTGAACAGCAGTCGGGAGATTTCTGGTTGTCGGGAATTCGAAGCCTCAGGCACAAGTGGCGCAAGTGCATTGAAGTCGAGGGTAGTTATATTGAAAAATAATAAAACACTTTTCCTCATATCTTGTTTCCTTATATCCGAATTGCAAAACTTATTGACCGCCCCTCATCAATAAGATTAGACACAAAAACAATCCAGAGAAATTACGGCAAATTGAATGCATACAAAATATATATATATATATATATATATATATATATATATATATATATATATATATATATATATATATATATATATATATACATATATATATATATATATATATATATATATATATATATATATATATATATATGAGGGGGAACAAATTACTCGATAAAGATAGTTAATTGTGACAATTTATAATATGACAGAGTTAAGCGGGAAGAGCAGAATTAATGTTAACTCGAACAAGAGATTAATTACGATTGACCGTGAAGTCAATTCAAAAGTGGATGCAGGTGCAGACTTCGCGGGGAAACAGACAAAACGGTCTGGGCGGAGGAACTGGTAGACTCTCATTCTCCTCGAGGAATGGCGGACTCAGGGTTACATAGCAAGGTGGCTGATCCGATAGATAGCCCTAGGGCATGGCCGTCCCTAGAGGATTTTCGACGTCAGTCTATGTAAACTTACTTCGAGATAACGAGTAATTTAAATATAGGAAATTCCAGTCGTAAGTAAATTGTGAGGAGGGAAACGAATATTAACAATGTAAGGACTTTAAATGATGCTATTGAAACAATGTCATTGAGATAATTGGCTGCTGAGACACATTTGAATAGAGAAGCTGTGCGAACTATTCTAAAAAAAATATCTTAATTTAAAACCATACAAAAGTCAATGTCATTAAGAAATCTCATTGCAGGATAAGCAACAAAGGTTAGCATTTTGCCTTAAGGTTAAAGAGATGTGCGATGATAAACAATTATTATTGAATAAGATAATTTTCAATGATGAGTATCACGTTTACCTAAAGTTCATGCCAAATAAACAGAATTATCGCAAGTGGTCACTAACTAAGCCAAATTTCAAAAACCTTTGCACTTCCCAAAGATAACAATATGGTGTAGACTAAGTGGAAATAAGATTATCGAGGTATGCCTGCGAAGACTCGCTCGGCCCAAGGGCAGATAGCCGACCCGAGGCCGCCTGCGATATTCTTTGGGGCAATTAAAGAATTGGGGAACCGCCTCCTTGATTTTTATACAAGTGCGATTTACGGTTGACCGAGATTTATCTAATGGCTTGCCAAGTTTCAGTTCAAAGGATATATAAAGAACAAGACCCTAAAATATAATTTTTATATATATAATAAATGGTGCAAAATATATATATATATATATATATATATATATATATATATATATATATATATATATATATATATATATATATATATATATATATATATATATATATATATATATATATATATATATATATATATATATATATATATATATATATATATATATATATAAAAGGTGGAACAAATTACTCGATAAAGATAGTTAACTGTGACAATTTATAATATGACAAAGTTAAGCGGGAAGAGCAGAATTAATGTTAACTCGAACAAGAGATTAATTACGATTGACCGTAATTACGATTGACTGTGAAGTCAATTCAAAAGTGGATGCAGGTGACGATTGACGGGGTGTAATCAGGGGATTACAACACAAGATCGCTTTACCTTCAAGCATGGTGGTGATCTGAGGGGGGGGGGGGAGACTAATGGTACATGTCTTCGAGAAGATACATCGGGGAGTCCTAACGAGGAGGACTCGTCTATATGGGTTTTGAGTACTTCTTGTTGAAGAACCAGATTTTCTCGGCTCCAGAGAGATGGAATCACAAGCACGAAACTGTTCTGCGGTTCAGCAGGGAGTCTCAGACACGAAGGAACGGGAATCTTGAAGGGGGTCCGAGATGAAGGGGCCCGCACAGTGCTCTGGAAGGTAGGTGGCTCGATCGCTTTTCTATGAACAGGAGCCAAAGCTTCACGTAGGGAGATCTGCTGGTGAGATCTTCACGCTGAGGTACGACCAGAAGAGGGGTTGCAGACTTCGCGGGGAAACAGACAAAACGGTCTGGGCGGAGGAACTGGTAGACTCTCATTCTCCTCGAGGAATGGCGGACTCAGGGTTACATAGCCAGGTGGCTGGTCCGATAGATAGCCCTAGGGCATGGTCGTCCCTAGAGGATTTTCGACGTCAGTCTATGTAAACTTACTTCGAGATAACGAGTCGGATCGGACAGCGAAATCTGTCTCATGATATGGGAGTAGGGTTAGTACGACTGTGCTCGTGGCGGAATAGACATATCTGGGAAGCATGGGGCGAGAACTCGGCATTTTCGCGGGGGAGGAGGAAGCGAGGAGCGTCCGAAAGCAAATACAGCTGGGTCGGGTGACTCAGCGCGGGACTAATTAATTCTCGAAGATTCTAAACTTCGCACGCCAAGGACGACATGGTTTAGAGCAAAGGGGCTGAAAGGGGTATTCCGAGGGGGGCTTCCTTTCACGCCGGTCCTTCGGGGGCATCCCCCACAAAGTTTTAAGGGCCTTATTACCCTGCGGACCATGAAACAGGACAAACTCAGTCAATTAACCCTCACAGATATCATTACAGGCTCAAAAGCATTTTTGCCAATAGCCAATATCTTGATAAATGATTTCAGCAAGATAGCGCTACAGCCCATATTGCATGTGCCACCACGACATGGTTTTAGGCTCAATTTCCTCAACAACTAATGTCGCATAGGACAAATTCCCACTGGCCGGCCAGGTCACCTGACCTGTCACCTTTAGACTACTTTCTATGGAATTATGTAAAAGAAAGATTATTTCGAGCTGCTCCATCCAGTATGGCAGAATTGAATACTGACTTTCGAGAAATCATTGCATCCATCATTGTCAATATTTCCTCAATTCCATAAGAAATTTAGCTAATCGTATTGATAAGTGGATAGAGTCCGGTCGTCGTCATTTCGAATGTTAAAAAAGCTAGTTAATAAAATTTCAAATATTGTCCTTTGTAAAGATACTTATTTCTCCTTCCAAGCTTTAATAGCTAACAGATTACAGCATTATAAAAGGGAGACTAGTTGCTAAGTATATAAAATTATGAAAGGATAAAAAGAGTATTTTGCATTTCATGGGAAACTGCCTATTATATGATGATCAGCGTGCTTAGGAAATTTGAAAGATATCAGGTTGTTGTAATGTTTTGTTTGATTTCTAACTTCACGAAAGCAGATACCATATCAAAATAATTGATATGGTATGAATGGCAGCCTAACCAAGACCTGGCTATGATCTTGCTTCCGCACGAAAGCTCAAATCCTTAAACCATCAAATTATATGATCCCCATTTTATAACTATTATTTATTAAACATTAAAGTGGAAGTATGTAGTGATGATATCCTACCAGTGGCACCCTGAAATGACGGAAATGAGCCTGGAATAATTCAGTGAAACTCAAAGCTGATGCAATGTTGGTCGCCATCTTCAATGTTGAAAGCCAAAATAAGACCATATGAACTGCTAATTTTGCTATCAACTAAATTGAATAATTGAACATTTATTAAATGAACGTATATGAATAATTTTGATTGAAGCGTTATCTGATGGTAGCACATTAGAATATGTATGCTGAATTCAGGTTTAGAAAATTTTCGAGCCCCCTTCCCCATCTGTCAATAGTAACATAAGCTTTCTACCCGAATATACTTTCTAACAATTTTCACTCCCCAATCTTTAACACTATACGAACTATAATTCAAAATTATATGCTGATACTCTTGTTAATTTTCCATTTATTTTTAAACAAATATATTGCATAGTTAGAAATAAGAAACAATTTGGACAAGTTATGAAATGATACTTACACACTTTTAAGTTTCGGGAGCCCAAGATTGAATGAAAGATTCGAGATCGATTTCAA
Source organism: Ceratothoa steindachneri (assembly GCA_963969495.1). Lineage (NCBI taxonomy): Eukaryota > Metazoa > Arthropoda > Malacostraca > Isopoda > Cymothoidae > Ceratothoa > Ceratothoa steindachneri. The sequence continues at coordinate 110,570,658 of OZ018326.1, forward strand.
GGCATCAGCATTTGAGATGGAACTGAAATATGAATAAAGTTATTAGATGTGCATTAATCACGATCATATTCTATTCACATATATTCTTTAGTTATATTATATCTTTGTATGTTTACAGCTTTAATTAGGAGGACTGGGAAGAGGAATGGGCATATGGCATCCGCCTGTCCACGGGAAGATTAATATCATCACCTCTGCCCTTCACCTGTTCTTTAGATTCAACCGGACTATCCCTACCTGCCCTAGGAAGATGGAAGTCGTCAATATCGGAAGAATACTCCCAAATTAATGTCCCTAGTGTTACCACAGTGTATGCAAGTGCATCGAGACTGTCTAGTATTGCCTCTGCTGTGCTTTCTGATTTCCCGGGTGTTCCATACCAGTAAAAATATTAACCTTAAGATATAATGCGATGATGTGTTTTTCATACCACGGGAGAAGCACCTTCCGATTTTATGTGCCTAACAAATGAATTCTATAGAGATTACATTAGTTTTAATCCACCACTGCAAAAGTAGACCTTTTCTCGTGTGAAGGTAACGGAAGTAATTGACATCACTAGGAAGATCTTCGAATCATTACAGTCAATCCATTAATTTACCCACCTCGCCATGTCCCTATATACGAGGTCGCTAGATATCCTGACCTCTTGAAGCTACACTTATTCTTTGAAAACATGGTGACCTAAATAGGAGGGTTAAACATCGCGGATGACATCGTCGTTCCGAATCCACCGATAGGACTGGAATTTATTGTGGTCATTCCGCAACTGGGCCTAGCAGTATCTACGGTCTTAGAGGTTAACACCAGTTATTCCTAGAACACACAGTACCTAAAGAGCAATTCAACGGTTCGTAACTTCCTAGCCAAGCTCCCGGACATAGGGGCGAGCAAGAAAAGGCAACGTTAACAATGAGGGGCACAAAGATGCCAAATATGATGGCTATGACAACACAACAACGACCCCAACGATGACGACAACGAAAAGAATGGACAAATTAGCCCAGTAATTGATCCATTGAAACCAAGACTGAAAAAGTGGTTAGGTAAAATGAACATACAGACTTCCTGAGATCTATCTAACACCCCAGTGGCTAAAAGGATCATAAAGCGCCCAAGCAAAAGTATTAAAATTTTCTTACCGCAGATTTTCAAGCAATTCCAGAACAAATTTGAAAGGATGCTGCCCCTCAAGCCTGTCCTCGAGCCTCCCGAGAAGTTGACTCGGGTTCACAGATTGTTTGGGCTTCCCAAGTCAGATGTTTTCATTTTGCTACCTAGGAAATCTCAGCACTCATTCCCTCTTTTAAACCTGCTAGGCTGCTTAACATTGCCAAGAACCTCAGGAACAAAAATCTTGGGGCTAAGGGGTAATTAAGGTGGACCAAATTAACGGTTTATACCATTTGCCTCCGCACTCTACTGCAAGGTACCAGTTCGGTATTAAGATAGGAGATGAGAGTTGGCAGTTCTGTACGCTACCCATGTGATTCTCAGGTGCCCTGTTTCTGATGCAAATATGCCTGGAGAGAATCACTAACACATAGGCTAAACTTCACAGAGTCTAAGCATTTTAGAAGTCCTGGACGAGTTCCGTGAGAGCTCTCACCAGGTCAATATCAAGAACGTCACCTTTATCCCTAACTGTAGATCCGGGTCAAGCTGCTTAAGGACACTAATTGCATAACAAGAACAGTGTGCGAGGAGGTGCACCGTGCATTTGGCCATTGTGAAAGTGAAAATATCCACACGAAATATTGACAAGAATTCGGAAGGAGGGGGGTCTGTTGAACTTGGTCACGTCAGTCCTCAGTCTTTCTTTTCTCTGGAAACAACTCTTCAACCTGCACACGGTGGATTTCATCCAGGACTGGCTTTTTATGACTCTCCGCCCTCTAATTGACACGTAGTTGGTGGTCCTGGTATAGGTGCAGAACTTCCCTGTAGGGCATGGCCGTTACCGCCGCCTTCGCCTCTGTGGCAATTCCAATCTACTTCCTCAAGGTATCAAATTGTCATTCCCTCTAGAGTTTCTTATACTCATCCTTGGTTTAATAAATTTTCAAAATGCAAGGATTCTCTCTGACTGCATCCAAGCGATTAACAACAAGAAAAGAGAGAAGATTCCGTCTGTCATGCTTCCTTATCTTAGAAGTACCACTCTACATAAATTCTCCCGGAAGTTTAGAATTTGTTCTTGAGAACCTGATACGTCCGGAGTCGCTAAAATGCAGCCCATCCCGCTTCCCGAACCTTAACCACGGATCAGGAAGCGTCTTGTCCGTTCCTGTCAGCTATATTATAAGGGTATATAAGAAGGCAGGACCCCGGGAAGCGACATAGGATTGCTTGGAAACCTCGAGTACTCACCTGCTCTACGGAAAAGGAGAAAAAGATTCAGCTATCTTCAGATTTTCTCATTGCGTCTTGCCGTACGCACGGAATTAAGAGAAGAAGGTCACGCGCGCGCAAACCTGGATCTAGCTCTACCCAGTAGCAGCACACTGGGAAGCCTAATAACCTCACTGCTAGTGGAGGCATTTAGATGCCACCAGTGACTGTGCGTGTCCAAACCCCTGAAGGAAGCCCTGCAGAGGGCGCGAAGAGGGGGACCCCATTATCGGGTGGAGTGGTCAGAACTGGTTGGTGGGCCCTGTTAGACAACAGAATAGTTAAAGCAGTCGAGGGTGGACCTGAGATTAACTTTAGGCACACGCCCCCGCGATAAGGGCCTATAGGAGAAACCAAACCAATCTTTGACCTTGGGGTCGTCATGAACGACCCTGGAATAAGTAGACGTGTCCCACTTGTGACCAAAGAGGTACAAAGGAAACCACCAAGAGAAAAAATATTCGAGACAGCCTTCGCCAAACTTGGAATTGCGCTATGCAAAGTGAAGAAACAACCAAACGGATACCTGATCATTTGTGATACAAACAAGGAAGTGGATAACATACTAAGCACAAAAGGATGACAAGAACTTGAGAAAATTGGGCTCATCCCCAAAACATCGCTACAAATAACAGCTCAGAGATCTATCATCTGCTGCCGGATCGACCCCTATGTAGGCTTCCATCCTGCCAATGAACTTAAATAAGAAATTGAAGACATGCAAAGCTGGGCAAAAATATACGAAGTCTACAAACTTAAAAATCGAGAGGGTGAAGAGCACACCCATGTCTTTAAAGTTACATTCCAGACAACGGAAATGGCACATAAAGCAACGCGACAGGGAATCTTACTATTTAAATCAAAAGTCTCGTCATCAAGCATCGAACATGAATCCTTCATACCCGTACAGGTGTGTTTTACCTGCTACGCATTAGAATCGCCCGTAAAAAAAGATTGCACATTCCAAGGCAAGAAATGTCTGAATGCGCTAACGAAGAACACACCTGAAAGAGATGCAGTAGAACCAAAAACAAATGCCTGAACTGCGGTAACCCACATCGTACCCTGTCTATGACCAGCCCGAGGAAAAAGTCCCACATTGCGGAAAAAAGGAGACAATTGATGGAAAAGAAAAACAAAAGAGCCAACACCATTTACGCTCAAGTGACAAAAGCATCGAGCCAAGAGAAGACTTTGCCACAATTAGAACCCGGAATGAGAACGGACCTGATTATGGTCATCCTCCATGCACACTTCGCGAACATGATAAGAGTAGGGACCTATGCAACAGAAGCAAATCTTACGTTAGTGAACAACGCGATGAAGCCAATGTGGTTCATGGATAATCCCCCGTCCGCCGAACTCTTTCAGACACAAATTAAAAGTATGACCACAATGGAGAACAGATCTAGAGCAAGCTCAAGGGATCCAAGGTTGAACAAAAAAGCAGCTGTGGAACCTAATAATAGCTCTTCTGTAGCATCTCCCCCAGTCTCAGATGAATCGATTCAGGCACCTACCAGAATGGACGACAACCACGAACAGGACGAAATGGAATCAGATAAATTAATGCACAGCTCAAGCCAGGTTCTCAACTTAAGACTTTTTGGAACCTCAGCCAACCCACTTCCCAAACCCATTAACTCAGTGGAAATCAATAAAGGAGTAATGAACGGAATGTATAAATGAGACTATGATGCAGATTACACAGAATAAGATGTCTATGAAGCACTAAATACCGGACAAATTGAAATTAGACCAGAATCGTGCATCAAAATCACCCCAGATTCGTACAAAAAAGAGAACCGGCAAAGTGAGATCCCCAGCTCGCGAACAGAAAAGCACCCAGAAACCACCCCGTAAGAAATAGTTCTAATTACTGAACATGGAATTAACCCTAATAATGACCATATTAAGATCTACAATACGAAGTAGTAACGACCAATTACTCAAATGGTAGATATGACGGGGTGGCCTTAGCAATGAAGACAGGAATACCTTTCCAAGAAGTGAACGACCTAGAATTCTTCTCTCGCTGGGAAAATTAAAATAACTTACGATGACCTAATAGTAGCTGTCGGATACCAACCCCCAAGACGCCCATATCTCCCTGTCCCATCATTTCTGCGCCTATTCCGCAGGAATTCATCCGTCATCATGATCGGCAATCTCAATTCAAGATGCAGAGAAACGGGGCACAGCACAGCGTTCAACTGGGCGGGCAGAACGCTAAGTCTACTAATGGATAGAAATATATTGCAAAGATCGGGCTCAGACTTCCCAACATTCTTAACAGAGAGATATGCAACAGCACCCGATATAGTCCTAACAAATCTCACATTCGCCTTAACCACGTCACAATACCGGGACCATACATTCCATCGGATCATCAGAGCATGATCACAACTGTCTCAACTTCTCCAATACAAGTAGAGATCCCTTAACGCAAATGTCTCAGAAAAGCTGACTGATACTAATACAAAAGAACTGGAGGACATACAGTCCTAGACAACTGACGGCTTTACAACCTAGGAGATTGAAGAAAGAGTCAGATATCTTAACGGAGAGGATAATAGAAGCAGATCCCCAAACCACACCGTGGACCCAACACAAAACTCTTCCCGCTCCGAGATGGGGTGCAAATATCCAAGAGGAGGTGACTAACCTAGAAAATCTAATCATGTAGATAAATCAACTTGGGAACTTGTACCATCGTAATATCGAACGGAATAGACTGAGGAACCTCATAAAACAACTAATCACTGAAAAGAACAATGAAACATGTGGAATAATATCATAACCAAGATAGACACTGAGGAAAACTCCAGCAAATTTTGGAGCCAGATAAGGAGGCTTAGAGGAACTCCTCCTAAGGAAAGAATCAAGATAAAAATGGAAGGGAGGGAGATAACAAATACGAAAGAGATAGAAAGGCATTTAGGTCGCACTGGCAGATGAAATTTGACATAGGTCAAGATGAAATTAGAAATTGCGATGCAGAATACAAAGCAGAGGTTGTCGAAACTCTTAGAGGAAAACGAGAAATGATGGTGCCGTACCCTTAGGTTGACGCCTTAAGGCAAAATCTTGCCCAAGGTGCATCGTTCAGTAAAGAGAAATACGAGCAAGCCTTGAAGTCATTTAAACAAAAAACACCAGGCATCTCAGGTATCACGAAAATGCACCTACAAAAGGCTCCACCAAACATCAACAAGGAAATACTTAGTATTTTCAACGCCTGTCTTAATACAGGATATTTCCCAAAAGCATTCAAGACCGCAAATATGATATTTATTCCGAAACCCGGGAAGTCCAAAACAGATCTAAACAGCTATAGACCGATATCCTCGCTCGAATTCATAGGCAAGACTCTCGAAAAACTGTTAAATAACAGATTAAGAAACCATCTCGATACAACCAACTTATATAACATGCAACAGCATGGTTTCCAAAGAAAATTAGGCAGGGAAACCTCCCTGGCTCTTATCACAGAGAGGATTGCTTTTTCTGAAGCAAGAAACCATAGAATCGACGGTGTTCTGAGAGACGTTGCATTTGCTTTCGATAAAGTCTGGATCCTGGGCCTCAAGTCGAAAGTCGCTGGCCTCGGCCTGCAGGAGAATTTTAGCAGAATCATGTATAACTATCTGGCCGAACGGAAAACTAAGATTATTATTAATGGCTATGAAGGGAACTCTTCAGGCTGGGCGCCGGAGTGCCCCAAGGGGGCTGCCTTAGTCCCGCCCTTTACTTCATCTATACGAATGACCTCCCTCATCACGATTATGACTTTGCACAGAATATCCAACTAGCCGATGATATAACACAGATCGTGACAAGCGACTATCCGAACCCAAGGGACGTTGCCAATAGAAGGGGAGCAGAGATAATCACACTTAACAACTACGAGAAAAGAAATAAAATCAGAACCAACGAAGCCAAATTTAAAGTAATTCCGATAGGACGCCGTAAAACATCAAACCCTCGTACAACTGGCAAAAACTACCCCTATACGCATGACAGCAAAGTCCTTGGATTGAATATCACGTCAAATGGATACGTTTCACACTGCAAGGAAAGAGCGGAGGCAGGCCGGAGAGCACTCAGTTCGCCTTATAGGTTCAAACAAATTAACGCAAATTATATACCACACTGGTAAGACCAGTTCTTCTTTACCCGACCATACCACTCCATACCCTCAGTAGATGCACCCTGAAGAAACTTCAGACGATTCACAATAGAGCATTAAGATTTATTGCTGGTGTCACATTGAATGACCGCATATCTACACGCCTACTACATCAAGTTACCGATTTGGACCCCATCAATATAACACTCCATAACTGAGCGAAAAAAAATATGGCAAAGGATTCAAAATAACATGGACCCCGAGATGACAAACCAAATAAGACTACCTGATATTAACCATGAGCTGACCTTCAAATACGCATTTCAAAGCAGCCAGATCCTGGCTCAAGGAGATGCTACAGAAATATACTGACCTTTACCGAAATCAACTCCAAAAGTACATTGAAAATATGTACAAATTATTTTAATTTATTATAAAAAAAAAATCCGTATGGACAAAAATTAAATAAATGAATAAAATAAAAAGATCCGTAGTGGACAAACAAAGGAAAAAGCAGTGAGTCCTCCATCAAAATTGAAACAACCGTAAAATAAAATAAAGGCTTGAAAGATTTTACTACATAAAACAGCCAAGATAACTGTTATTTGACCGAAAGAAAACAGAATTAGCCACTTAACCTGGTACACATTTCTTCTACTTTATACACACCTTCAAACTTTCTTTTCCTAACTATCCATACACATTTCTAACTTACACCATCATTGATTGAAGCAACATATATGTCTGCGTCTTCGGACGTACCACATCTCTAGGCCACGCTCTATTTTTCCTGACCAACTACCCACTAACTTTATATACTTTAACTTTTATGTTTACATAGTTTGTCATTATTCTTAAATTTAGTCTCATCTGTCTTTTTTACATTTATTTATCTTTTGTCCTATGTACTTTATAATAAAGGATCCTAATGATAATATTTACCAAAGGTAAATAAATGTAAAAAAAGAGAGAGGAAGTACTACTTCCACTTTGGATATCGTTAGTACTATTAAAATTCTTAGAATAAAACCAATAAAAAATCAACTAAATTTGAGCTTATACAATGCCAGTGCTCAATAATATTCAATACCATCAAAAGTACTTCTAATTTGTATTGTTTTTGCCTAACGATTTAACATAATCAAACTTTAACAAATCCTGGGGTTATTAAGTCTCTTTCCTAATTGTTTATATCTCGAGTTTGGGAAATTTGGGAAAAAATATATCCATAAAATGGGCGAAAATTTACGTTTAATTCAATTTCCAAATTTGTTCGCATCGTTCATTTTAATTACTCCGATTTCGCATTGAGCTTCTTGCGGCATCAGAGAGGAAATTAGATCAGATCAGTAATGATTTATACTTCCTTTGGCGTTTAATAGTTACAACTTTTTGAAACTTGCTGTTGTTTTCATACTTAGAAACCAAAAGTAATTTATCGAGTTAATAGATCGTGTGATAAGTTTTTTTTTATGAATTGGAAAACAACTTTGGATTCATTTGTTGTTTTTTACCGATTTTATACAAAAAGCGTCACGTCATTCGCCTGTGTTTAATTTAAAACACTGCGAAGAGCTCTCAAGTGTATATAAGGCAACCATCATGCAGTAGAAATCGGAAATTTGCTTGCCCCACAAGCCGCAACACCTACAGGTCGTTCTGTGAATATAAATCATCTACATATTTTCACTTCATCCATCTTTATCATTTTGTTTTCAGCTCTTTTCTTACAAAGTTTCTGGGAGCAATGCTCTCGTTGGTTTTTAATTAGTTTGAATTAACAATAACAAGGTAAATTAAGGAATAACAAGGATACTATTTATTCAAGTAAATAAACCACAATATTTGTCATTGGTGGGAGAAAGGCCATATAGGCTGTGCATTGCCAAGGCAAAGTGTCTATATTTTAAATAAATTAAGGAATTTTTGTAACAAAAAACTTAATTCCAAGAATATCTGCCCTAATCATTTCACCAAGCTTAGTATAATTATAACAATATTTGCATTATTCATCAGACAAATCTTTGTATAATTACAACAATATCTGCACTAATCTTCGGATAAATCTATATATATACATCCCTATTAGAAACTAAAATTTAGTACCTAGGATCCCAAACTGCGTTTCACATTGTTATTTGTATTATCTTCCATTGTGTTCTTCATACCCGATTTGACTGGAGTGGAAAGGACAAGTGTATGATAATGTGCATGGAAGGGTTTTGGGAGATGGGGGGAGGGTCATTCTTCCCGTGCAAGACCTCTAACCAGACAAAGCATTAGAGCAAGCTTGACCAAAATTGGTTAAAGCCCCTCTGGCCGAATTGATAGGTTAGATTATACTCCATATTTTCATATTAACGTTTATTAGTACCAGAAACTCTAAATAAATAACGATTATGTTTCTTAAAATAAATTAAGAACAATTCAACTGACCTGGTAGTTTTATTTTTAATAACAAACCTAAAAAAGACTGTTTGTAAAGGAAATATCAGATATAGTGAAATATTAAGTTTTAGCCGAATAAAACAATTATATTTGTAGCTCTTTGCTTCAAGTTATAAAAATTGGGGATAATTATTTACAGTTGTAAATCACTTTCCAATATCTTAAAATCATTAAATCTATTACAAAATCAATATGTGATTATTCTATTCCGGGTATTTAACTTTCTAGCCTGAGGCCCCTCACGGCCTACGGTTTGCTCAAGCCTGAGTTACGCTATATGTATAATGGCCGATCGCTATCGAGGACCAAAATCTCACAGAAAAAGAAAGGGTTTCGTGTTCTTAATAGCGGGTAATCGGATGGACGATTGTGAAAATAATTCCATTTGAAGCGAAATGTCTTTGACCGTGAATCCCTTTTTTAAGGGTTCCTCCATTGTGTTATGTATGGGGTAGTAAAACAAACATTGAATCGTATTCAAATTCATAAGTGGCAAAATTAATATCAAGAATCAGTGTGCTTTAAGAATATTAGATGAGTAAAGGTGATTAGAATATAAAGACCTAATTTAAAAATTAGATTACAAGCAATGTTGTTAGTAGTAATAAAAATATTAAATATAAATAGAAATATAAAATGTTTATTGAGGGATATTTTTTTTAATTAACCCCGGAATAAGAACTTAAATTGGGCAATGATTTACTTGTTTAGGAGAGTTTTAATTGTTACCCATCTAGCTTCTTTTGTGTGGTTACTCTGGCTAGGCATCTTACACAAATTTTACTTACCCTTAACTGCACTACGTACTTGACAAAAAATTTTTTTTAGATACACCCGTTACTCGTAATTCTCACCAATTAGTTAGGAATTTATAAGAACTAAAAAAGATACCCGGAACTAATTTATGACATAGCCCTAAAAGGTTAATGCAGAGCGCCGGAATACAAATGGGATATTAGAGCAATTTTCGTCAGATAATTACCAATTTTACCTCGCCTTTCATTTGGTGGGACTTTTTTTCACTCATGGCTTATCAAGCTAAGAAGAACATACAAAAATTATACATGTAAATTTCAAGGGAGCAATGCGAAAAAAGAGATGAAATAGGTTTTAAAAGAGAAGAAAGAAACAGAGATATCAAAGAGAGGGGTAATTCAAGTTTTTGTAAAAAAAAAAAACCTATTATCTCTACCTTTATTATCACCAACTTCTTTGCCGGGAGTTTTACAATCAGCGAGCTCAAGAAGTTTGGACCGTTGAAAGCGAACCTTTGATGCAGAAAGGTTCATTTTCTGGCTGTTTGATGGAGATTGAGAGCGATTTGGCTCCTTGGTCGGAATCTATTTAACTTTCGCTATTTTCAAGAATCTTCCCTTCAATGACTCTCAACTTGGTCTTTTTATGCACGGAGTGGGAGCGTAGTCACTTATATTTATCTAAAGAGGAGGTTTGTACATAAGTTCTTGACTCCCAGCCTCTTACATTTCTTCTAATTTATCTTTCGTTAATGTTGGTGGTAAATCTTTGGCAAGAGTAGGTTCGGAAGGAACAAGGTCTGCTGACCCAAAGTCGCGTACTCACACTTATTCTAATGTATAACCTTACGACCTTCAAAAGGTTCAATAATTCCCGGAATAACCTTGGAATGACCTTGGCAATTATATAATTTGAAAAAGAATGTAAAACAACATAATTGTTTTAAATTTTGCTAGAATCGGCGAATAGTTATGATGTTATTGCCCAAACAAAATAATTTCCGGGCTAACCTTAGGAGGACCTTGGCAATTATACCATTGTATAAGAGGGGCGGGACCGTTTTGCTTACTGGGGGAAAGGGGAGAGCCCTGGTTTTAGCTGAGGTTCGTTATGAAACCGTAATGCCACGTATTCTAAACGCGAGTTCCAAACTGCAAAATATTTCCGAATGGACCCGGAAATGACCATGCCATTTGTCCGAGAGGGGCAAGGAGCAGTGTTCTTTTTAAATGGAGGGGCATAAGACATCCCAGGCAGCACTAGGCGCGCCAGGGCCAAGTCATTAAGCTCGCGGAACGAGAGAAGATTCGCAGCCTGAAAGGCAAAAATTTATTTCCCTAGGAGTTACGTATCACATTGGTTGAAAAATTAGGGTGCGGCTCTCCAAAACTAAAACACTAAGCCATAGACGATGGGGACTTATATTGTATGGTCTTGGAGAAGCATGCACATATTTTTGGAAAACCCGAATTTCCCTGTTTACAGGAACTATTCTTATGGTCGAAGTGATCGCTGTAGTAACATCTCCGCTCAAGTGATGCAAATAACTTTATGTGGTGACGATAGTAACTTGCATGCACAGATTCACTGAACATTTGATGGTCAAACGTAACGAATAGTACAACGGTGGGTATCGAACGTTGCAAAGGATAGAAATACTGCCCGCCTGCAGGAAGATTTTGGGAAGATTGGGGAGTAGTCGGTCACGTGGCAAATGCCTTTTAACGTGAACAAATGCAAAGTGATGCATATCGGCCACCGAAACCCCCAATCTCAGTATATCCTTAAGGGCACTGCTATTGAATCCACCGACACTGAGAAGGACTTGGGTGTAACAATCCCTAATGACCTCAAGTTCTCGAAACAGTGCATGGAGGCGGAGAAAAAAGCCCAAAGTATGCTAGGCCTAATAAAGCGCCAGGTGGATATCGGAACAAGGAGATTGTACTATGTTTGTACAACTCACTTGTCCGACCGCACCTGGAGTATGCCGTACAATTTTGGAGTCCTTCATTTCGAAAGGAAATCGTGAGATTAGAATGAGTGCAAGCCAGGGCAACCAAACTGATTTACTCTATCAGACATAAAAGTTATACAGATATATTAAGGGAATTAGATCTGTTCTCGTTGGAAACCCTGAGACTGCGTGGTCAGCTCATCGAAGTTTTCAAAATACTTCGAGGTTTCGACAATGTTGACTACAGGGATATTTTCACACTTCTTGAGAGCAAAACAAGAGCTTACGGCTTTAAACTTGAACTGAAGCGTTACAACCGCGATCTATGTGGAAAATCTTTCACGTACAGTATCTGCGGTAGTTGAAACGCATTTCCAGTGGAAGTTGTCAACAGTGAATCTGTTGAATAGTTCAAGTCAAGACTAGACAGGGTCTTTAAAAGTGGCCGTTTATGGACGTAAATCATTTGAGCAGAGATCTGCCCGCTCGACCGCTATTTCAAAGGTACCCTCTCTGAATGGACCGTAAGGTCTTCTAGGGTACTTTCTTTCCGTGTTACTCCTTGTTACTCCCTGTATTCTCTTCACATGTTTGACCTTAACCACCCAGTCGCAGGTCAACTTTTCGGTGATGTATTAATTTTAAGGAGTATACTACGAGTTCCTTCGCATAATCTCCTGCTTTCACGAAGATCATTGTAGAGGGCGGCATTATACTCACCAGCAAGCCATTGACCGTCCGATGTGCATTTATCATGGCAGCTTCGGAGGGATTCTAGGCATTTCACAAAGGACTCAAGTCCGAGAAACGGGTCACCCTCGGCTTTGTACTAGTCAAATTAGCTAATGCTCTCCATTTATGGATCCTGTTGCTTTGGGGCATCATGCTGCCATCTGTGGAGAGAATAACCAGAGAGATTTGAAGCCAGTGGGCTCAAAAACTTCACGTAGTCTCAGAATTAGGGGTACTGACGTAAAAAAAGCTCAACTTGTAAGGATCTCCCCATCCGCTGGCTCCTTGTGACCAGACGTGCCAATCTTAGACCCTTTCTTTCCAGAAGCATCCGTGGAAAGAGAGTAAGGCCTAGCCACCTTTCACTTCTTTTTGTTATATTTATATTTTTAAGAAGAGAACTGAGATTGAACCTGCTTCTCTCCACGACCGAAAAACTCCGTTAGGATGGACGGACTAGCCTCAGCAAGATCCTTCACTAAAATCAAAACGGTCTTGATTGTAAAAGTGCCATCAGTCGGTAGACGAGTTCCCTCCTCTCCTAGTGAGTCCACGGAGGCTCTAGTCATCTGTGGTAAAACTTGAGCAATGGTAGAAAAAGGTTTGATATTTGGCACCACCTCAAGTTCTCCCGCATGCAAGATGCTGCCATCTACTCAGAGGGAGCCTCAATGCCCTCCGCACAAGCTATCACGGATCCCAAACGAGGACTTTAGTTTGTGGGGATCTCTTTTTTTAACCGGCGAACCAACCTACTGCAGAAAAGAGAGAGGGGAAGGCACGCTTACAATATAGAATATTCGATGTATGCCTGCTGGTCCTCAGTTCCACCGCTGGTGCAGGGATGGAGTCGTTGATAGGCAAATCGAGAGAAGGGGTTGGGTGCAACGCACCTCACCTGTAGGCAGTAGAAGGGAGTTACCCCTTGTCCGCTAGAAGTAGGTTGTAGAGGCCCTGAATGAAGCACAATGAGGCCCACCTACTTTTTTCTAGTGTAGCTGCCCGGGTAGAGGTGGCTATTTCCATTAACTTGTACAAAACCATCCGCCTTTCAGATGGACAGCAGAAACTGTGGTATTGAGTAAAGAGATCAGCCGGACGGCAGAAAGAATAAGAAGATACGGACGAACGAGTGAAACATTCAAGGCGATCAGCAGACATAAAAAAATATATTAAAACTAGTTTGTGAGAAACAAGCAGAGAAATTGGATCAATATATCGAGAAAATAAATGAAGAAACATTCCCAAATGGAATCTGGATACACGTTAACAGATTATAGCCAAAGCCCTGGGGAGGCAGAAATTGAGGCCTTGTTCAAATAGTACTGGAAAATGTGCTTAACATAAACGAAGTGGACGAAAATTATGACATTGAATTCATAAAGTAAAAAATAGAGGAAATAAACGAAAAAATCAGAAAGACATATTCCTTCCATTATGCCAATGAAGAAAGAAACGCCAACAAGGAAATGGATGCCATCATAATAACAACGGAATTAAAAGAAATTACCAAGAACTTCTGACACGAGCGCGTCGTAGACCGGGACTCACAAGAAATTAATATACAATCTTCCAGAACATACTGGGGAATAGGAGGAAGCTTCGCCACTCCTCCTTATAGGAAAACCTTGTGTGCTTCACAGATAAACACTTACTCTCTGTCCTACGGCCTAGCTGGCTCAAGCAACAAAGTTTTGGTTTAAAATATTTACAAGGTTACCAGTACATATGTTCTAATAATTTACTTTTGGCCTAGGGTTTTCAGATCGATGCTTATTTTATAGGCCTAAAGGGAAGAAAAAAACTTTAATTGGAAAACTTTTGATATAAGGAAAAAAAATCCTCAGAGTTAATATTTTCCCATTTAATATATGCCCACCCCCCAAAGAAAATCAGCCATGGTTTCTTTTATGTGGATTTTCTGATCTCTACGATTTGTCTTTATTTCCTTTTTAAATTAAAAAGCATTCGATAATCATATTTATTTTTCCAAACCCTTAGAATGAATATATGGTAAGGTCACCAGTTTATGTAGGTGGAATGAATGGTATGGTTTTTCCTGGGGGCTATTGTCTGCTGTTGGTTCTGCCGTAGAAATTCCATCTGAGTCCAATTCAAAGTCCAGGATGCCCGCTGGTTATCCGTTTGTAGACTGAGTTAACGGTAACCGGCTTATTACTTGGCAGAGGTAGGAAATTAGAAGTAAATGGCGGTTTTGTAGGTTTTAATCCTGGTCTTATAACCACCTCAGTTCTGGCAAGTGAAATCGCTCAGTTCTTGGTTCGTAGTGTGCTCACGTCCTTGTAACTAGCCATCGATGTTAATAGAATCACTGTTTCTGGCATTTTTCTCTCTGTCAGACTGTCATTGTGTATCTTATACAAGGGATTTTATTATAACGGAAGATTAGGGGGCGTGTCTCCATTTCTTTAATCTATGTAAGAACTTGGCGGAGCCAACTTAACTCGAGGGTGTGTGCGTGTATTTAGTGTAGGAAGGTGTGCACTAAGAGCGTGTTCGAATTTGGAAGTCTGACTGACTTTTATCAGGCCGATATCCGTAGCAAAATAAGATTTCGTATTTCACGGGTCCATGTCGAAGCTGGTGGATCCGAGTCCTCTATCTGTCACACTCATTATTTGTGTGCACAGCTGTTTCAATCGTCTTCGTTATCGCCGCGGTTAAAGCCATCAGCTCACACCTGTCTTCTAACGTGTGTGAATTTTTGTGTGTTAGCATGAAAGCACAACGATTACATTGCCTTGCTTTTTTACATTATTTACTAATATACAGTTTGCTTTGCAATGATACATTAATAATTATTGACTGGCGGCGGCTTAGCATTATGTACAAGTAAATAGGTTGCCTTGCATTCACTGAAAATTAAACATAAATGAGAATATCCTTTGCTAGGGGTATTTATTGCGTAAATCACGAATATAACATCTTTCTCTCTCTGCAACCCTCCAGTTTCTCTTAAATTACCTTCTTACTTACGCTAAATGCACTGATGGTTCAATAGGGATTGAGAGCAAACAGGATTGGGCCGAAAGTGACAACTCTAAAAGTTCTAAAAGGATTTTGATATAATTTTAATAGAGTGTTCCTAAGGTAATTGGCAACCTAACCTATGAAATTTCTGAAAATATCCTCAATATTTCTTTAGTCATATGGGTCTAAATTGTAGTAACTCATACGTAACGCTTGATAATTTTGTAACACTCTAAATCCTTCCTGTTTTTCCTTTTATTTAATGTGTTACTGTTACTATTTATATTGTTTTTCTCATACTACAGTGTTTTTTTCTTTACGGGAGACAGCTAAAATGCCTAAAGAATGCAAAGATCCTGAACAGTTTCTGTTATATATGTGGATCAGTTACATTAAGACAATACAAGAGAACTTTGATTAAACGTGAATAAACTTTATGAGCTGTACTTTGGATGTTAAGTGGCTGGCCAGGACGAACGCTGGGCACCTCACATATGTTGTGTCAGGTGTACAATTTTCCTTTCTGCCTTGGTGAAAGGCAAAGGACGGGGCCTCATATTTGTTGTTCCAATGGTCTGGAGGGAGCCAAAAGACCATTCAACGGATTTCTACTTCTGCTTAACAGATATTTAAGGTGGGTATTCAATGTGTTTTCTTTCCTGGTCTTTAATATATTTTCAAGAGATGTATCAATTAAAAAGACATACTATGTTGTAATTCCACTATTTGTGCTAGTGATCACAACAAGTAATATCCATTTTCAGTCTGATTTTATTTTATATAAGTGCAAATCGTAACAGAAAAGGCAGGAAATCTATCATGAATCAAGTTCTTTAGTCTGATATTCGCTCAGTTTCACTTCCAGGTGCTATTCCTGTACCACAGCCGCCTTCTGGACTACCATGCGATGAAACAAGCAACTCAGATGATTGATATTCTCAAGATACACCATATGTTGTTGAGCTTGAATCTGAACAGAAACCACACCTCATCACCTAACCGGAACTCAATGATCTAGTTCGTGATCTAACACTTACTATGAAACACAGTAAACTCCTGACCTCACGCCTACAACAAAGGAACCTGCTGGATGAAAATGCTCAAATTACCATATTTAGGAAGCGTTCTGCAAACCGCCATCACCGCGCCCCTTGCTTCGCCATGGAACTCCTTTGTTCAAGGAGGTCCTTACGTGCCCATGAATGAGCCCTTCATAAAGCACGCTCCCGTGGGTAGGACACGACCTCCCTCTCACTTGCCTATCGCCTTGCTACTTCGACATATTCTTCCAAATTAAAATCAGCGCGCGAGGCTCATTCACGCAAACTTTTGTCTGATAGCAAGAATGACCCTCGGAATATCTTTCCTCTCCTCTCTCGTCTTTCTTCGCCTAGCCCCACTTCCCCCAACTCTTCCCCCATCAATCCCTCTACTCTTTCTAAATTTTACTCTGATAAATTATTAACCTTCGCGCCGCACAATCTCAGTCGTCTTAACAAGCCCATGCTGTTCTCCCTGACCATACCTCATTGCCGCTTAACGTCCTCACTCCTGCATCCTCTGAGAGGTAACTGCCTTGATTCACGCTTTAACAAATCTGGATCCCGTAATGACGTCTTTCCACCCTAACTCCTCCACCAAAATCTCCCTGAGGTCCTTCCACTAATTCTTCATCTCATTAACAATTCACTTGCCACAGAGGCATGTTCCTTCAAACATGCCTCAATTCGTATTATCCTTAAAAAACACACCTTAACCCCTCTGAACCATCTAGCTATCAACTTATCTCACACCTTACATTGCTCTCTAAGGTTTTCGAGAGAGTGATTTTCTCTCGCCTTAATTCCCATATTTCTAACTGCAATATCGATGAAATGTACCAGTCGGGGTTTGAAGCAAAGCACTCTACTAAAACCGCTCTTCTTAATGTTTGAGACGGATTACGTAGAGCAGCCGATAGGGGTTATACGTCCATTCTAGTCCTCCTAGAACTCTCCTCTGCCTTCAAAACCATCGACCACACTGTCCTCCTTGATCGTCTTCACCCTTTCCTTGGTCTCTCCGGCACTTTACTTGATTGGTTCCGCTCATACCTCTCCTCCCGCACTCAGTCAGTCGCACTCCATAACCTCTCCTCCGAGCCCGTGCCCAATCATTTCGGGTGCCTCAGGGTTTAGCATTGGTCCACTCCTCTTTCGCATCTGTTAATTCCTCTTGGTTTCCTTCTAAGCGATTTGGGCCTGTCTTCCACCTCTATGCTATTGACACTCAGACATACCTTTCCTCATCACTGTGTCCTTCTCGCAATCAACTACCAAGCTTCTTTCAGCCTACGCCTCCATAAAAGAATGGCTGTCTGCCAACTTTCTTAAACTTAACCACGATAAAACTGAAGTTCTCCTTGTTGGTACGGCTTCGATGCTGGGAACCAATGTCGCCTTCTCTGATACCGTTAGGAATCTTGGTGTTATTTCGACGAGCAACTCTCTTTCAAACCACATATCTATCGTATCTGTAAGTGTTCCCTTGGGTCCCTCCGCAACTTCGCACGTGACCAATCCCATTTTGAATAACGAAGCTTTGAGACTGCTATGCATGCTTTCCTCACGCTTAGACTACTGCAATTCTTTTCTATTGAATTTTCCTTTTTCACTTCTGCCCCTATAACTAGTTCAAAACTATGCTGCCCGGCTCTTCTTTCGCCGTCCCCGGTTCTCTCCTTCGATGCCTCTGTTACAGAAGCTACACGGGTGACCTATTCGATTCCGTACCCACTATAAAATTCTTCTCATCACCTACAAGGCCCTAAACCTCAAGGCTCGACCATATCTTTCACCTGCCCTCTCACTTTGTCAAACTCCTCGAGCACTCCGGCTTAACCTCGCTCCCCTCATGAACACTCCTCGTTCTGTCCTCTTCTCGATGCATGGCCGTTCCCTCTCAGATTGTGCTCCGAGACTCTGGAATGCTCTTCCTGCTGAAGTCCGATCCCGTCCCTCTCTTGCTACTTTTAAATGTCTCCTGAAGACTCATCTCTTCAGAATTGCCTTATCTCCCCTGTAAACTTTCTCTACACTCGCTACACAACTTGAGCTCTGCGAGGGCTAACAACCCTGAAGGGTGCATTATAAATACCTATATTATTATTATTATTATGCAGATCTATAGGCAGGGTTGAGTAGAATTACTAATTTATTATGGGATTCCTTGGTACCGATTTATAGGAAGATGAATTAAGTATGTGACTCCTCAAATTGATTTCTTCATTGTGTTCTTATTTTGGCTGGGCTTACCAAAGGTTTCAGGATAATCAAAGTAAAGAAGGACGTTGCAAAAATATACTTTATTCTAATATTGGCCTATTAACGGGGCAAACGGTACGTCACAAAGTTACTTTGGAAGCGTTCTTCGATTGAAATTTAGGGAAGTGGCCTTTACTTGGGGGATGCAGGATGACTCTTCTTGAGATCTTTGGGGTAAAGATTATGACTGGCCGCGTGCAAATCCGCTTCTTCGATGCATTCGTTGAAAGAAGCAACTCTTTGGTCCTTCACGAATGCACGGATTTCAGCGGGCAGCGAGGCCATCAATTGATCCCGCAAAATGAATTCAAACAGAGACTCATAGTCGCCGTTAACCTGGGCAGAGTCCAACCAAGACTGCAGACTTCTTCTGAGGGTGAATCCAAACTGGCGGTAAGTCTGGCCAGGTTGCAACCTTGCCTGACGAAACGTTGCCCTGTAGAAGTCCGGATTCATGTTGATCGCAGCCAAGAGTTCAGACTTAAGGGACGAATAGTTGGGAGTAGCCTCGGTGGGCAGCGAAGTGAATATATCCCGCAGCTACGTATTGAGGAATGGTAAGAGTCAGGCAATTCTATCAGTTTGGATATCCCAGGATCTTTAAAGCGGAGATCTGTGAGGCTTCATTCCTGGAACTAACTGAGAGGGTTTCTATTTAACTCCCTTTCATGGTGCCTCACCCTTTCTCTTTCTTCAGCTTCTTTTCTTCTCTCCTCAGCTTCAGCTTCTCTTCTTCTCTCTTCAGTTTCTCTTAGTTCTTTCTTCTCTGCTCTTTCGTTTCTCTCCTTATCCTGAATATAAGCGACTAGCTCTTTACCGGAGAGACCAAGCATCTGACCCTGTTGCCTAAATCTCTCGAAGGAGGTCATCTTGTTTCCATACGTGAGCCTTAGCCACTCGACGTGTTAAAGAATCTTATGGCCAAGAAAATGGGGCCTCTCGCAATAGTTCCCCCAAATTATAAGTAAAATCTTAATTTTTGTGATCACACACACGGGCTAAAGCAATAAATTATGAAAAATATACTAATTCCTGTATGATTACCTGATATAGGACCTTTTAATCCGGCACGGGGATTACAAGGAGGGAAGTTTGAAAGATTTTCTCCCAAAACACACAAAAACAATGACTTGTTACTAAATATGGCCTCATGGGTACCACAAAGGACTGATTACTCAAAATAAAATAAAAACAATTCGAAAAAAATATTTTCCTATCTTTAAATAAACTTGACCCAAATTGGTAAATTTTCTGTTAATTCAATTGAGAAACTTGAAAACCAAAGGGGTCCTAAATTAACCCAATAGACCTGACACCAGAATTTATTATATATATATATATATATATATATATATATATATATATATATATATATATATGTCGAGGAATAGGTCACTCCCACACAATACGTATATAGATACATATATGTATCTATTGGTTGGGAGGAAAGAGATAAAAGCCACGAGAATATGTATATATACAGTTACGAGGGGTGGTCAATAAATTTTACGAATGGGTAGGGCAAAACAGAGGAAGGGGGATGGCTGTTTGTGGGGGTGTTAGGACAAGTTATGACAGGTCAGGACCTGCAGCCGCACGCTCCTGCCTCGTCTATTTAAGAAGCAGTAGCTGATCGCAGATCGTCAGTCACAAATTTTTCAACATTGGAGAAGGTTGAGCACCGCGCAGTGATCAAACTTTTGACCAAGGAAAGCAAGAATGCAAGAGAGATCCCTGAACGCATGGTTGCAGTGTACACCGACACCGCCCCTTCCTATGCAACCATTGCTCGCTGGAATAGGGAGTTTTGCCATGGTCGTGAGTCTCCGACCGTTTATCACCTCGATCCACCCTGCCTATACGTGTATAGCTTCGTTCGTAACTTTGTTAATACATTTTTACACATATATAAAGTGAATACTTTGTAATAATTCCCCATGGTATCTCTGAAAATGATACTCGATGTATCGAAACGCGTCAGTTAAATTAAAGGAAGTACTAAATTACATTAATTTACTTCTACCTTTGGCAAAATAACAAGCATCAGTCCCTAATGAACTTGGGTACGCTTATTGTCGAGGTTTTAGTGATAGGGTAATCCCAGTCCCACTTCCTGGACATATATTTTACATCCGCACCGAGGTGAGGCGGAAGTGAAGCGTATCCAATACATCTACCTTAGCCACTTCCAGTGAATAAGAATAACTCCGGGGCGTATCCTTTTGATCAAAACCAAGATGATGATCCCCTGAGTGTGTTCTCCACTCAGGAAAAGCCAACCATGGATGGGTCGGAGGAATATTGAGATTTAAGTCGAGTGGATTGCTTAATAATTGCCAAAGGGTCGTACAAAATAGTTGAACACATATATATAAAAATAATCTTTAATGTACATGAATTTGAAGTAAGCAACATCGTATATATATATAAATATGATTAATCTTGCACCGAATAAATAAGTCTACAAAATGTCGTGGGGATTACTTGCAGATTACTCACAGGGATGTTTGCGTCTTAATGACACCAGATAGAACGAAGGGAACATTATTATTATTGAGTTAAACACTGAATTAAGTAAGCACTTCTAATATTCGAGGGTATGGGCTTGGGATGATAATTCTAGTTCACAAATAAATTGGCGAAGTTAGGGGAGGGCACAATTCAATTAACGATACCTTTGAGATCGTAAGTATTTTTGAAGGCGGCGGTGAAGATCTTCTTCTGGTGACGATGATCGCACCTAGTTCAGCCGTCCAAGGTAACCGAATGAGAGGATAATTTTAGACCGGTGATACACTGATCCTATGGCGAATCACGAAGGTGAGCCAAACGGTGACTCAATCTGACTTTTTCATCGAAGTACCTATTCGATTATTCGGCTCCTGGAGAGGGTAGCCAAAACCGATTACCTAGCTACGTCTAGGGTAATCCGCAGAACGAGGTCCTGTGTAACCCCAGACTCTGAAGGAAAAGGGATGCTGCGAGAAGTTTGGTACCTACAAGTACCGTGACGGCAACAACCAATTCACCTAGAAGTTCCTTCCTTGCAGCGGGCGAACGGTTTCTTATGTGGATCGAGTTTCACACAAACTCGACGTAGGTTCAAGGGCTTCTGCCTGATTCCAGGGAGAAGTCTTCCTTTTATTTCTCTCACGAGCAGAATCGAGAGAAAGAATCGAATTCTCGTAAAATCCGTATCGTCACGCGAAAGACCTTTTTTCATCTTTGGGCTGACGATATGTCATTCACGGCTTCGAACCATCTCGGATTTTACGGGGTGCGAAAAAGGGCGACGGAGAATTCGAGGCGAGAGGTGCATTTAGGGATACGAGAAGGTGCGCAGCTTTGTATTGGAGTGTTTCTGCGTACACTTATGTACACGGTATTTAGACTTCTACATCCCTACCCGTTTTGGAAGACATTATTCTGACGTGTAATTAGGAATAATGTATACTTTTAACATTGGCTACACGAACAATACAGAAAAAAAACAAATCAAAACGGGAGTTCAATGAATACAGGAACATAAAATAATCATGACGGAAAAAGGAACACACGGGTTTCCGGTCATATACAGGAAACTCCGGAGTAATTAAGAGCTGATACCCAAGTACAAAAGAAATAAATGATTATATTCGATACATTTTCCGGGTAGCATGATATAAGACCCACATGTAAAAAAAAAGAAAAGAAACAATCAAAAATTAACCACGGCAGTTATAGAACGTGTTATATTATCAACTTTACAAATATAAAATATGAATTAATTAGTGACGGATACTAAACCTTTATCCAAAACTTACATAGCTATAATACCGGTTATTTACAAATACTCACTGGATTTGTCTACCGGGTTCCTAGACAAACTATCCGCGAGTACATTAAGAGATCTCTTTAGATATCGGATATACTATTGATACTCGGATAATAACAGGTCCCAACGCAGGAGTCTTCCATTCTGACTCTTGCAACTTTTTAAATAAGCTAGGGGTTTGTGATCCGTTTCTATGGAGAATGGTCTACTTATTAAATATACCTGGAACCTTTTACCCCAAACGCGATAGCTAAGGATTCTAGCTCCACAGTGGTATACTTCTTTTTCCGATCGGAAGGTTTCCGAACGGCAAAAGCCACCGGGAATGGCACTTCTGCCTCGTATCGCAGCAAGGAGCATCCAAGTTCAAGGTGAGGGGTGCCGATCTGAACGCCGATTTTCTCCTCAGGATTAGATAAGGGCAGGATAGGGGCAGTCACTGGTTTTCGTTTGAGTCTGCCGAAGCTGGCAATAGCCCTGGGGTTCCACTTAATAGGGTCTGGAGATTTCTTTTTATGCAGGTCATTTAAGGGGGAGGTAACGGACTCGAAATGGGGGCAATACGGCGGTAGGACGAAGATGCTTCTAAAAGGGGTCGGGGTGGTTTATTCGAGACTAGGGGCGGCCTATCGGTTAGTGGTTTTACCCTATCTTTCTTTGGGGACATGCGGTTCTCGCGAAACTTGAACGCTAACTGGGTAATAGTGCTATAATGAAAATAGCACGGGGGGGGGCATACTTATTAAGCCGTGAGACCTCAGTGGGTCTAAGAGTGGGCGAAGGCTCATGAGAGGTCCCCACTCTGTACGCATGGCTACGTGCACGTTGTTCAAATGGATTGTCACGTTTTCTAGCCCTTCTACATCTTTTCGCATAAGACTGTAGTATTCTCTTAAGAGCGAGACCATTTGGGCGATCTTAACGGGCTCGAGTTTGGGATTCACAACTAACTTGGGGGTGGGTTCTTCCTGGGGACGCGGGGTAGAAGAGAGAGCGGTAAGCTGGGAGTCCCCGTCTATCTGCCTTCTCTTTACCTCTTCTTCTATTTTTATCTTTATTCTTCTTTCTTCTTCTTCTTTTTCTATCTGTCTTCTTTTTCCTCTTCTTCTATTTTTATCTTTCTTCTTCTTTCTTCTTCTTCTTTTTCTATCTTTATTCTTCTTTCTTCTTCTTCTTTTTTTATCTTTATTCTTCTTTCTTTGGCTTCTATTTCCACTTATCTTCCTTCCTCTTCTTCCTTTTTTATCCTTATTCTCCCGTATTAGCCTTTCTTCTTTTTCTCAATCGTCATTCTGTTTTTGTTCTTCTCTCTTTGTTTCTGGTTTTTCCTTTTCTAAATCGTCCTTCCGTTTTTGCTCTTCTCTCTTCGCTTCTAGTTTTTCCTTTTCTAAATCGTCCTTCCGTTTTTGTTCTTCTCTCTCTGCTTCTAAATCGTCCTTCCGTTTTTGCTGTTTTAGTTGTAGTTTTTTCCTTTCTAAATCGTCCTTCTGTTTTTGTTCTTCTCTCTTTGCTTCTAGTTTTTCCCTTTCTAAATCGTCCATCCGTTTTTGTTCATTGTGGACGTACTCTATGAGTTCCTTTCCTTCCAGGCGAATGCTTGCTCTTACTTGAGGAATATTTCGAACGATGTAGACGCCATCTTATCGATCCAAAGATAAGAGTATGCACTGGGAGAAGTTGCCTTTGCGTAACGTGTTTAAGGAAAAAGGGGTTATTATAGTTCCCTAACAAAACATGATAGACAAGAGAAAACAATTAAAAAAACAAAACAAGATTAGACAATCACCCTAACGTAACTAATTTTTGGAGCCCAAAACAAGAATTGCTGTTAATGTTTGATTAAAGTTTGAGATGCTGCTTTTAGTGATAATATCACTTATATAGGTCGAGAGGTTTTATAAAAACCTCACACACCTGATATCACTTATATAGGTCTAGAGGTTCATGATAACCCCACACACCTGACACCACTTATATATGTCGAGGTTTTAGTGATAGGGTAATCCCAGTCCCACTTCCTGGACATATATTTTATTACCGCACCGAGGTGAAGCGGAGGTGAAGCGTATCCAATACATCTACCTTAGCCACTTTCAGTGAATAAAAATAACCCCAGTGCGTACCCTTTTGATCAAAACCAAGATGATAATCCCCTGAGTGTGTTCTCCACTCAGTAAAAGCCAACCATGGATGGGTCGGTGGAATATTGAGATTTAAGTCGAGTGGATTGCTTAATAATTGCCAAAGGATCGTTCAAAATAGTTAAACACACATATACAAAATTAATCTTCAATGTACATGAATTTGAAATAAGCAACATCGTATATAAATATAAAAAGGATTAATCTTGCACCGAATAAATAAGTCTACAAAATGTCGTGGGGATTACTTGCAGATTACTCACTGGGATGCTTTCGTCTTAATGACACCAGACAGAACAAAGGGAATATTATTAGTGAGTTAAACACTGAATTAAGTAAGCACTTTTAATATTCGAGGGTATGGGCTCGGGATGATAATTCTAGTTCACAAATAAACTGGCGAAGTTAGGGTAGGGCACAATTCAATTAACGATACCTTTGAGATCGTAAGTATTTTTGAAGGGGGCGGTGAAGATCTTCTTCTGGTGACGATGATCGCACCTAGTTCAGCCGTCCAAGGTAACCGAATGAGAGGATAATTTTAGACCGGTGATACACTGATCCTATGGCGGATCACGAAGGTGAGCCAAACGGTGACTCAATCTGACTTCTACCGTGAAGTACCTGTCCGATTATTCAGCTCATGGAGTGGGTAGCCAAAACCGATTACCTAGCTACGTCTAGGGTAATCCGCAGAGGGAGTTCCTGTGTAACCTCAGACTCTGAAGGGGAAGGGGGGCTGCGAGAAGTTTGGTACCTACAAGTACCGTGACGGCAACAACCAATTCCCCGAAAAGTTCCTTCCTTGCAGCGGGTGAACGGTTTCTTATGTGGATCAAGTTTCACACAAACTCGACGTAGGTCCAGGGGCTTCTGCCTGATTCCAGGGAGAAGTCTTCCTTTTATTTCTCTTAAGAGCAGAATCGAGATGGAGAATCGAATTCTCGCAAAATCCGTATCGTCGCGCGAAAGACCTTTTTCATCTTTGGGCTGACGATATGTCATTCACGGCTTCGAACCATCTCAGATTTTACGGCGGGGCGAAAAAGGGCGACGGAGAATTCGAGGCGAGAGGTGCATTTAGGAAAACGAGAAGGCACGCAGCTTTGTGTCGGAGTGTTTCTTCGTACACTTATGTACGCGGTATTTCGACTCGACACTTATGAAGAAAAGACGAATATAAGACAAATCGATAAGATTTGTCTTATATATATATATATATATATATATATATACATATATATATATATATATATATATATATATATATATATATATATATATATATATAACTTTTATATTATAAATACTGGTGTAAGGTGTGTGAGGTATATTACATATTAAGTCAGTTATAGTTGATTTATATCCTCTTTGAGCTTTAGTAGTTCCCTCTCCCTATTGAAGTTTCTTTATTTTTCTCCTTTGGAAGAAGTACGTTCAAGTTAGTTTTAGATCAGTGGAACATCACTCTATTTAACTATTTATAAGTTTAGATTATTAGTTGGGACCCGTTGTTTGTGTGTGGGTATTCCATTTACCGGAATCTTTGAGTTAATCCACAACCGGATTAGAGAGATTAACCCGTCCTTATCGTGTAGGACGAATTTTAGTGTTCATTGCACTGGGATATTTTTTGATATTTATTTTTAATATTAATCTCTCTAATCCGGTTGGAGATTAACTCAAAGATTCCGGTAAATGAAATACACACACACAATTAACCGGTCCCAACTAATAATCCCGAGTAATTTCGTTACGTCAATATCCCAGTTCGCGTGTTACATTCCCTCAAGTAAGCCAACAAGTTGTCTCCTTTTTTTGACCTTTTAAAGAGTGAAGGAGAATTGTTGAGCCTTTCCAGGAAGAAGAGAAAAATGAAAGAGAAGAAGGAAGAGCGAAGGAACAAAAACTAAGAGAAGCTGAAGAGAGAAGAGCGATAGAACAAGAACTAATAGAAGCTGAAGAGAGATAAGAACTAAGAGAAGCTGTAGAGAGAAAAGAACAACAAGGGATGGAAAAACGTGAAAGAATAAGGCAGCCTGAACGTGAATTAAGCTGTAATCAATTAGAGTTTGTAGCAGAATAAAGTTGAAGGGCGACTACGTACCCATCTGGTCCTGAGATCTCCGCATGGAGCTTTGAAGCACGGCTGAACCAGGGTGCGGATGCAGCCTACGCCGTTATCACACCCCAGCTGTATTTGCTTAGAGACCGATTTCATCGTCTCTCATGGCCGCCTTTTAGCCAACATTCCTGCCTTCCGTCATAAGATCAAAGTTCCTCGAACACTCTCTCCCCCATCGTCCCGAAGGAGTCACCAACTTTTCGACTTTTCCTCAAAATCGCACGTGTGTGTGGAAGCGGCCGTCAAAGCCACCAAAAGCAACCTCAACAAGCGTCTGTATAATCTTTCGACTCAGATGAGTAAGTAGCAATAATAGCACTTTCCACCTACCACCACGACCGAGTTGAAGGACACTCGCCTCTCCTGGCGATCGGAGACATCAGCGATTTCGATTCAAGAACGAAAGCTAAATCGACATCCGTAAACTCTGCAATAGTCAATCTGCAAATATCTGACGAGAATTCCAATCTCCCAAGGCCATCTACAAGTGCTCCCTCACCTGAAGCGAGAGGTAACCTGAATTCCCCCTTCGCAGTCATCGTATCGTAACTGGCGCTTTCCTGCAACGAGCACGTAAGCAGTTGTAAATGTTGCCGCCTGCAGATTGATCTAGAATTTGGCTTACCCAATCGATCTATTCTTTGTGTGTGCACCCCGGTTTAAAATCCCCCTTTAAATCACCGACCTGAATCCGACCTCCTCAATCCCCTAATTAACCCACCTGTATCCCGCGTAGACATTTAACTCCGTCTGTACAACCATTCCCTTTAAACCTAATATTTGTGTATATTTAAATATTATTTTGTTGCTAGTAAAGATATATTTTCGTAATTGTCTTTCTTTTGCAATCCCAACGCCTACCAGCTACCTGTTAATCTTACCCAACTTGCACTCTGAAATATTTGTTTTAAAAATGAACCACAAAATCAATAATAAACCATCCCCACTGGACTCATAACAATTTCCCCATTCACTAACGGTCTTCAAACTCCCAGACCGAAACTCCACAGTCCAAGTCAGAAAGATTACCCGTTTTTAAAGAAGGAGAAGATTTTGGATCATATCTTATGCATTTCGAGAAGATCTTCGAAATCAACAATTGGGACATCGAGGTAGATGGTGTCGCTAACTTGTTCCACCTACTAAACTCCGTAGTTGAGGGACATATTCATTTCCCTTCCCTCAGAGTCTACTGCGAACTACTCTACCCTCAAGTCAAAACTCTTAACTGCCGTGAATATGACCCCAGACTTATATCGTGCCCGTTTCCGTCACGAAAAGTTTCGCCCCATTCAGACCTTTCGTCATTTCGGTTACAACCTCCAGAAACACCTCTAATTTTGGTTAGATGCGTGTAAAGTCCCCCAGGAGCACGAGTCCCTTCTGGACCTTATCTTAATAGATCAATTTTTAGCTTCTCTGACCCCTAAAATCCGTGACTTTGTTAAGTACAGGCGCTGCTCTAGGTTTAAGGAATGCCTAGAAGAGGCTGATGTTTACGCAATTAGCCATAATTGTACTCCAAGATTAATAAGAAGCCTCCTCCGTCTCCTCCCAAGTTTTAGGTTAGTAACTCCTGGTCCCCTCCAAGAAATACCCCTCAACTTGTGAAAGTTCAAGCTCCCTCGAAACCCTGGAACCTCCCTCCTTCGGATCCAAGAGATATCAAGCCCATAATTACTACTACCCCCACGTCGTTATTCCCCAGAAAGCAGATAATCTGTTTTACGTGCGGAATAGAAGGTCACGTACGCACGAACTGTCCTGTAAATTCCCATTTTAGAAGCCTGACCTCCTAGCATGTGAACCAAGGTAGTGCCACTCCTGCTCCTCCCCTGTCTATCGACGATACTCTTACGTCTCTCTCGTCAAACAACAACTCCAGGCAGCAAGTAAATTTTCTCTTCAATATGAGCTCCCCAGTGTCTAAAATTTGAGAATGGAGCCGTAAATGGATGTCGTGTGTCCACCCTTGTTCGTGACAATGGGTGCACATGCATGGTGGTGTCCGAGGATTTACTTTATCCTGTCGATCCTGACCACCAAAAGTTCGCTGTGGTATATGACTACCTCGGCCGACCGAATCGTTTCCCTATCGCAAAATGCCACACCGAATGTGAGTATTTGAATGGTTGGGTTGAAGTGGTAGCAGCCCTAATTAAGTTTTGCTCTGTACTGATTGTTCAGAGCCTCCAGGTTACAAGTAACCCGGTAGTATAACCCGTAGTAACCCATGCCTACGCCGCCCAGGCTTCCCAGAAACCCTTTCCTTTTGAAACCCCCGTCGATCCGGAAGTGGAGTCCCTCCGGAATGAGGATTTTGCCCTCGCCCAGCAGGGGTGGGCAACTCTCCTCCCCGTTTAGGAGAAAACCAGGACTCGTGAGCAAGAGTCATCCGGTGGTGAAAAAAGCATCTCGTACCTGGTCAAGGATGAGCTTTTATATCGTAAATGTTCCGACGGACCGAACCTGAATCACACTCCTTGTGTGTTCCACGCTCTCGCGTCCATCAAGTCCTCAAGAACTCGCACGTTAGTTTATTCTCCGGTCATTTTAGTCATAATCAAACTGCTCAGAAGGTTTAAAGTATTTTTATTGGCTAGATGCGGCCAAAGAAATTGCAGATTACTGCAAATCATGCGATACCTGCCAAAGGACATTAGCAAGAGGGCGCGTTAAGCCACCTTTTTCTCGTGTGGCCATTAACCTTATTGGCCCTATTCATCCCCCGTATAGTGAAGGGAACAGTTACGTCCTCAATTTGGTAAACTTCACTACCTGTTTCCCTGAGGCAGTTTCCCTTAAGCGCATTGATAGCGTTTCTTTCGCTGAAGCCCTCATTTCCATCTTTTCTCAGTTAGGAATTCCGAAAGAAGTATTGTCAGAAGGAGGAAAACAATTTACCTCCGAGCTTATGGAGTATGTTGGCAAACTGCTCATATTGAAACCCACGTTTAACATGACTTACCACCCAGCCGCAAACTCGGAAAGCTAAATAGTACCTTGGAATCAATCCTTAGAAAACTGTGAATAGTTCAGCTCCTAGGATGGCACCATTATTTTCCCCTAGTACAGTTTTTGTGTCGTTAAATCCCTCATAAGACTCTAGGATTCACCCCCTTCGAATTACTGTATGACCGTAATGTTACAGGCCCCATTACCATTTTAAATGAGATTTTTACCAATCCCTATCTGGATAACGAAATCCAATCCACCTATCTCTACCTCCTAGACCTCCGAAAGCGCCTCGAGATATGTACCGATATTGCGTACCAAAATTCTGAAGTAAATTTGGCGAAGTATCGAACTTATTTCGATTTAAAGGCGAAAGAAATAAGTTTAAAGCCTGGTGGGGAGGTGCTGTTGCTACTTCTCACTGAGAGCAGCAAACTTCTGAGCCAGTGGAAGGGCCCCCTTTCCGTTTAAGAGGTAAAAGGACCAGTGGATTACCTAATGCGAACCCCCTCAAGAGATAATGTTTTCCACATCAATATGTTGACGAAATATCACCGCCGTGCGTGTATCAACAATATTATGGCCCTCCATGAAGAGTTCCCTTTGCCCTTTGGAAGCGGTGTATACCGCTGTCCCCCAATGTCCTGCGAGTAGTATGCATTGGACAAGATGCTGCTTACCCTATCACATGTTTACCTGTAACCTCGGAATCATAATCTCCCGTGCTAAATGTCTCCCCCAGGCCTGCGCCTCTTCAAAAGAGTCACCCGCAGCAATTGCTAAATGGATTTGAAGATATCATCTCTGAGATACCAGGTTGCTCCAATCGATTTGATCATAATATCTTCCCTACTACTCAAGAGCCTGTTCGCTCGAAAAATCAGATGGGCCCCCAGGAAGAAAAAGGTCAGAGCCATTGTCGAGATGCCCCTTCCCCGCACGAATAAACAGCTGAGGCCATTCATGGGATCAGGCTCCTTTTACCGTCGATAAATCCCTAACTTCGAACCTATTTCCGCCTCTTTAAGTGCCCTGTTTCAGAAGAGATCCTCAGATCTCCTTTCATAGAATCCCGAAATTACTGCCAGGTTTCAGCAGTTCAAGGACGAGCTAGCGTCTACCCCCATTTTGAGGCTCTCTAATCCCTCCAAACCCTTTGGCATCCGTTCCGATGCGAGTGACGAAGGAATTGGATGCGTGCTGCTCCGATACTCCGACGAAGGTGAAAGCCACCCGGTGGCTTACGCGAGCCGAAAGCTACTGCCCCGTGAACTTAATTACTCGGTAATAGAACGGGAAGCACTAGCTATAGTATGGAGTATTATCAAATTTATCATACATTTGATAGGAAAATAATTTATTGTCGAAACTGACCATCGCCTTTTGTCGTATCTCCGAATTACTAAGAGCCAGAAGGGACGTATAATGCGATGGCTTTTAATACCCCAACAGTATTAGATTAAATTTCAGTATATACGCGGCACCGAGAAATGTATAGCTAATAATCTTAGCCAGAATCCATTGGCCGACAATGCCGCCTAATCCACTAATTTATAGGTCGATTGTAAACCCGTAAGTTAATTATGTATATATGATTATTTTTCTCTTAATTTTATGCTCTGTGTACATACGAGTATATCTATGGTCTCTGTAGTTACTTATTTAATATAATGTTGTTTTTGTTCCACTGCCATTTGAGATGAAATTCTAATTTGGTTCCCTAATTTGAATGTGATTTTGTTTTTGTCAACCCATTTACCCTAAAAAAGTTTTTTTCAGCACAGATCAATATCTTAGCCTGTTGTAAGCCTGTCAAACAAGGGCCAGGTCACCCGTTTCTTTTTATTAGGCTGACGCCTTAATAATTCCCCCCATCCAAATTTGCGATGTCCCCTTTTCTTCACTCTCTCTCAGAAAAGTTCCATCGTATGGAAGGGAGGACGTTTTCCGCCATGGAAAACGTCACTTCATGTGCGGGAATATTCGAGAAGTTTTGACCCCTGAGCTTATTTGGCAATTATCCCCCAATCCTGTGAATTTGTCAAGATCCCTCTCCTCGGCGACGAGGAGAGAACGAGCCGCTTGTTTTTTGCACGCCTTGCCGGTAGAAACTGAATTTTCATTCACATCACGATTTAATATGTTTGGAGCTTCCTCACCCACTGCTCTGAATCTCCCTTTCCCTATTCCGGATCACTCGCACGAATACCCGGTTCTGCCTTCACTTGAGATCGAGGAGTCCCACACGCACCTCAAAGTATTCCTCATTTTCTCGAGTCGAAGTCACGTGAACGTTCATCAGACAGCAAAACTTTCTCCGCCGTCATTCTACCCCAGTCAATTGGCAGCTTCTGTGAACGACAATCGTTTAAAATTGCGCGACAGTCTCCCTTCGTTTAATCGATCGGAAAAAATCTACAGCGATTAGCTTTGAGAAAAAGAAGTTTCCTCTTTCAGTGGAATTACGAGTAATCCCTCATTTCCCCGTCGAACGTCATCCTTTAAGATATTCCTCGGAAGCTTGGTTCGGAGCGTACCCCACTTGCCTCCTCAGGATCATGCCTCATTTTCCTAATCAGGATCGTGCCCCACTTGCCTCATCACAAGCAGGAGCTTCCTCGAATTTACTGACCCGTAAAATTGAAACCCCCTCAATTATTAGTATTGTCAAGTTCTCCCTTTTGATATGAGCATAGTAACTTTAATTAATTATTTTTATTTGAGAATCCATCTTTATCATATTATCAAGAGACTATTTCATTTTAGATAATTCCCTTTTGTCTATTTTTATTCTTATTTTGATATTTGTAAGTAAAATTATTTTTTTGTTGTTTCATCTTTAACTAACCTTGGACGATACTCTCGGCCTATTTAAGTAAATCTCGCGAACCATTTTTGCACTCTGCATGATTTGTCAAGGATTTGAAACCCAACGCTTCGAGTTTGACCTCCTAGTCGATCGTTAATCCCTGCAAACAGTCCTTAAACGGTTCACGTTGCAATAGGTGATTAGGTCACCCCCCACATAATATAGGAGTAGTGTATGGTAGAGAGTGGTGTACCACGACATCTATTATTTATCAATTCCTTGGTTTCAATATATTCTGTTCTATTCTCATGTTTAATCAATTTTTAATGATCTTTAGGCTGTTATTGCTTAAAAACACAACCGAAGAAACCATTTTATTTAATATTTTTCTGTTGAATTTTTTTTTATCGACATAAGAAAACGTCGCACAATAAACAATTCCATTACATGGTTCAACGATCATGACGCTATTAATTTTTCGAATGCTTCCGAAAACCACAACTTTCGTTCGACTTTAAGAGGATACCACATTCATATTTATAACTTTATACTACGTTAGATTATCCTATATGAAATTAAAGCTTTTTTATTCTTGCCAAAATCATAATAACCTACGGCGCCCCTTTTGAGATACAGGGGGTTCTTTCAGACCCCATCCTTGAAACTGATATTATATAAATGGCTATAGAATTACTAAAAATTAAGCATTCGAACTCAATTCATGAACAAAATATGCAGATATGATTTAGTTATCATTTGAAATTAGGTATATTTATTTCCATTAAAATTTATGTTAATGGTGGACTAAAACATATATTTTCCGGACAAGGTCAACTATAGGCTTTGTATTTGGGGTGTTAGGTGATTAGTTGGGGTGTTCTGAATGCCAGGAATTTAGTTTAATCTATATTAGAATGATGCTAAAAATATAACCAGTTCTTAGGCGCCGTTTCTTTTTTAGCAAATATTTAAAATCCCATGGTATATCATAATTTTAACTCTGTTTTAGTCATGTTGCTAAAACAAAATATATACTATAAAACATCATAAAATTTGCAATAAAATTATATAAAAATCAATGGTGTATTTTTATTTGTTTTTTCAAATATTAATTTTTAATATCTAAGAAAAGTTTTCCACGAATATATACAATTTGTCATTATCTTAATTTTCACTATGTTCTAGCCATGTTGCTAAAGCAATAATTATACCATACAAAGTGCATAAAATTTGCAATAAAATGATATAAAAAACCAAAATATGCAAATTTTGAACGAAAGAATTTGAAAAGTGACTAATGAAAATATGTGGTATTCCCTTAAGCATCATTACATTGGTCGTTGTCTTTTTTCAATACTCATTACAATTATTTCTTGTAGTTGACCTGGTTGTATATATTTTTAAAAGTTATACCATCTTTTGGGAGAGAGGTTATAACAAAGTATCCATATTAGTATTACAAAATGCAAGACAATTAGGGATCAATATCACATTTTAAAATTAGTGGTCTATTGAATCATTTGTGTTTTCTTTCCACTTAAACATTTCTTTCCCTTCCAGCAAAAGTTTGATTTCTGAGCGTTCAGTATCAAAACCCTAGGGACAGGTTTTTCAATAGTTTAAAGTTAATGTGTTGGATGTGTAATTTACTACTTTAGGTACACTAATTAAGCTATACATTCACCCTTTCATTGGTCTTGTGTATATGCAATTCAAACCTTTCTTTCATAACATATTACCAGGTTTTGGAAATTTTCTGTGACAGTCAGTTTTTTTTTATCTTTCGAGGAATTTACGTGTGCCATAAAAGAGTTGAATCAAATAAACTTAAAATTTTATTTTTCAGTGTGTCATTAAACCGTCTTCTCCATTGTGTGTCGAGATGGAACTCAAAAGAATCGAGATCTCTATTCTCCTGTGCGCGGACCACAATAAGTTCGACATCAGCAAGCGGCTCAACCTCAACCGGTGACCATTCAGAGAGTCACGGAGAGGCTCAATAATGAGGAAGACCTCAAAGATCGAATTTGTCTAGGCAGACCTCAAGTTGTCGACCGTTTGACTGTGAGAAAGGCCTTCGAAGAAGAAGACTATCTCGGTGGCCACGTTGTGCAGGGCCGTCAAGGAAGAGGTCGAAAAAAGCTTGATGTACGGGAAAAGGCTTCTGCTCGCGAGAAAGACTTCGAGAGAGCTATCGTCGCCCTTTAACGACTTGAAGAGTCATTAAAATCGAATTCTCATTTTCCTTTGATTAAATGACCCTCACGGTCGATGCGGTCATCAATAAACTGAGCGAACGCGTGGTAAGCTTCAACCAGGACGTCTCCGAGGTATGCTACGTGTCCCCGACCAAGCACTTGGCCTTCGTGATGATGCTTGGCGTCGTGGCTTCGATCTACGACAGGATGTCGCCAATGTGGTTCGCGGTGGTTTATAGGCTCAACGCGGCCTATTGCAGGGACATTTTGGCGAAGTATTTCTTTCAGCTGAACTGTGCCCGGCCCACATGGCAAAGACCGTGCAAACGTGTTTAGGATCGAACATATGCCTCTTGTTGAAGGAATTTTGTCTGCTGCAGGCGCCGGACCTCATCTCCCTTGAAAACAGCGTGTTGGCGGATGTTGAGAGAAAGTCCTTCACGTTCCACCACATTAACGTGAACGAGCTGAAGTTTCCCGTAAACCGTGTGTTGGACAGCATGATGAAGGACTTCACCCGCAACGTGTGCGCAGGTTTCAGGTCTAGCTTGGAGCGCGAGCTCGCCGCCGAGTGCGGCCTCATTAATTAATATTGCAATTAAAACACATATATTTATAAGTATGTTAAAACAATAAAAACGTATCTAACTGCATCAAAACTATAATTGTGTCTTTTGTTGAGAGAAGCGTAACGGATGTAACATGATTTTGTAATACCCATTAGATAACATCACGCTTATATTGATCCTACACGACCCCTTTCCCCACACACACTTAACTTATTAGGTTCCAAACATCAAGATGATTCGTAATCTTTGGCGAAGCCTTACCATTACTGCCACAACCAACCGATTACTACATTAAAAAGATATTTTCTCGCTTTTATAGTATTATAATGCAATTATAATAGAAATACTCATTAATTTAGGATGGTTTCAGTTAGGTGACCATGATTCAATACACAATAAAACAAAAGTGAAAGTTACCTAAAAAAGCTACAACTTTGTCCACATAATTATATACACTTATGGTGGCGGTATACATAGATGTAGTTTATGTCGTTAATATAGAGCAGCTATGTGGGCGTCATAATTCTCTACCAATAAAAAGGCGGAAAGTAAACCTAGATAAAATTAAGCTTCTTATGGTAGTCGTGAACGTATAGTTTCCAGGTTTAGCTCTACATAAAACAATATTTTGTCGTTGGATCTTTATTAGCAATTACAAAGGTTAAAGCTTTTTTATAGTTTTTATTAACGTGCAGTATTCGTCAACAAATCATTTGCTCCATTCCACTTTGTCCTTTATTTTGACTCGTTTTTATTGTTTAGCTTTATTTGCTGGACGCACATTTTTTATTCCCTAAATATCTATGGAGCTCAAGTCTTGGCTTTTTATGACCATTTCAAAGCATTTCTTTGCTACAGAGGCCGTATATTTCAACTCTGTGTTTATTGACTCTAAAAGGTGTTTTTGCAGATAATGCATATAATGTTTATGGCAAATTTCAATTGTTTGTTTTTACTAAAAGAATTAAACTTGTGAGTTATAAACTTAAAATTCCAAATAGACGTACAAAAGCTTTAAAATTTTAAACGGTGCTTTACTGTTGGAAACCATAACTGACCTTTTTATCGCCTTTTATAATATAAAATAAGGAGAGTTAAAAAAAAACAATGAAAAGAAATAGCTTTTGGTTTGAATAAATAATACTAAACTGGAGGATTCTCTGTTGTACTAAGTAACGACCAAATCTATGTACTAAAGACACAATTAATTTCCCTCCAATCCCCGATTGAATTAATTTTTAGGGGGACATTATTCTTCTGAATATCAATATAACCAAAAATAAAATGTATTTATATAAAGAAAATGAAAATATATAAATCACCTCTTGGCGATAAATTGATCTATTGATCTAATCTAATCCCCCAAATTTTAGGGCCAATTTTATTATTATTATTATTTTTAAATAATGTTTTAAGACTTCGGCCGCCCGTGTTGGTTCTATTAGACCAAGCATTTTGTTTGGAAAAACTGGGTAGTTTTCTTAAATTTGGCGTCAGAAATTTCATTAGTGAGCCCATTAATGTCGGAGAGAGCAATTTGGAGAGTTAAGTTAGAATCCAAGGACCAGATTCTTTGTGGGTAGTAGTTGTGTGAGTGGTTGAACAGGAGTTTTATAATTATGCTCGCCTTGCATCTATCACATTGCTGTGGTGGGGAATTAAAAAAAAAGTAAAAGGAGAGTTGAGTGTGAATTATGTATCCTAGGCTTCCTGCTTTCTGATCTCTTCTTGAAGAGGGTAACCACATACAGGTACTATTTTTAATTGCCAGGAAATGGGTGCACATATTGGTTTGCCCTATATTATGTCAGTATGATCGTTTGGTCTCCGAGTAGTTTTTGATATAGTCTTTGTGTGAAGTTCTTGGGTGGCATTGCCGATCGAGGAAGAGCTTGCATAGGGATTAATCAGGTTTGGAGTCTGACACTGAAGTCAGGTTTTATCCCTTCATCCGGGTTGGTGTTATTTGCGGGACCATCTCTCCTTCAGGAAGGAGGTTCAATTGGATCACATTAAAGATGTCAGATATCTTGAGCGGGAACTCAAAGTGCCTATGGCTCGTTACTGGTAAAATGATCTCCATGGATCTTGAGTTTGAAAACGTCATACGTTCATTAATTTCACATTACAGCAAGGCTTAGTGTAGAAGTCTAAATACCACGTACATTAGTGTACGCAGAAATATCCCGACACAAGCTGCGTGTCCCTCCCGTATTCCAAATTCACCTTTCGCCTCGAAGGCTCTTTTTGCGCCTTTGAGACAACCAAATTCGAGACGGCCGTTCAGGAAAATGTCTGCTGCTAAAAGACACCTGCTAGCCGACGAAGGTCCGAGTTTTCGCGCCGTCGTAAACTGCGACGTGGAGCGATGGTGTAAAAGATTTACTGTGTCTGGCAGGAGATGAAAATGTCTTTCACGCAGCGATACGGATTTTATGAGAACTCGGTGCTTTCTCTCGATTTCTGCTCGTGAGGGAAATAAAAGGGAAACTTCTCCCTAGAATCAGGAGAAGACCTTGGACCAACGTCAAGTGTGTAAAGCTCGTTTAACGAAGGAAACAGTTCGCCCGTGGTAAGAAAGAAACTTTGGTGAATTTGTGTGTTGCCGTCACGCTATTTGTAAGTGCCAAACTTCTCGCAGACCCCCCTCCCATTCAGAGTTTGAGGTTATACAGGACCTCCCTCTGCGGATTACCCTAGACGTAACTAGGTAATCGGTTTTGGCTACCTACTCCAGGAGCCCAATAATTGGACAGTCACTTCGAGGAAGAAGAAGTCCGATTTGAGCTACAGTTTGGCTCGCCTTCGTGACCTGGAATAGAATCAGTATATCACCGGTCTAGGATTACTTTCTCAGTAAGTAACCTCGGACGACCGGACTAAGTGCGATCATCGTCACCAGAAGATCTTCACCGTCATCCTCAAAAATACTTACCAACTCAAAGGTATTGTTAAAGTGAAGTATCTCCTCGTTTAACTTCACCAGTTTATTCGTTAACTAGAATCCCCATCCCAAGCCCATAACTTCGAGTATTAAAAATTCAGTGCTTAATTCAATAATTTTATTCCATTCATTCTGTCGGGTGCCATTAAGACGCAAGCATCCTATTCAGTGCAAAGATCATTTCTATTTATACCTACATACGCTGTTTCTTATTTCTAATTCAGGTACATTAAAGATTATTTTTGTGCATGTGTGTTTAACTATTTTGGGCAATCCTTTGGCAATTATTAAGCAATCCACTTGGCTTAAATCTCAATATTACACTCAGTGGGGACACACTCAGGGGATCATCATCTTAATTTTGATCCAAAGGGAAGCACCGGGGTTATTATTATTCACCGGAAGTGGCTACGGTAGGTGTATTGGTTACGCTTTACCTCTGCTTCACCTTGGTGCGGTAATAAAATATATGTCCGGGAAGTGGGACTGGGATTACCCACTCACTAAACCTTGACACTCAGGTTTGTAAGGAAGCACCGTCATAATTTTTTTTATAAAAAAGGGATTGTGAAGAAGAATAAATGAAATTATTTTAACAAATTAAAAACTCATGTGTGGCGAAGGGTTGTCAAAGCGTTTCTTCCGGTAAAACACATCAACCATTAAACTCTGAGGAAACAAATTTTTTTATTTTACTAGACTGCTAATGTTACAAGAATACTCTAATGAAAGAAAACCTTTTACTATCAGAAAAAAAAATTTGGTAGTCAATTTTACCCTTAACAGGACAACGATGCAAAATATATGGCTTATAGTGTGAATAAATTGTATGAAGAGACAAAAGTATATGTTTTATAAATAAGCATAAAAAATCTCGACCTGAACCTTATAGAAAATATGTGGATTAAGTTAAAGAAAATAGTGTCTGCAAAGAAGCTACCGAATAAGGTCAAGTTATGTAAGTTGTAGTGTTAGGAGCCAAACCTTATATTGTAGACTGCTGAAAATTAATAGAAAATACTGAAACGTATTTGGTAGATGTAGTTGGTTACGAAGGTCATGGAAAAGTAATATTATTTTTGTACTGTGCTAATGGAGTTTTTTTATGTTTACTTTTGTAATGTTGCTAAAACAAAAATGTTCATGTGTAAAACACAGATTTGATTCTTGAATTACTCTTATAAATAATAAACAACTCAATATATTGCCAAAATTATTCTATTATTATTCGAATAAATAATTAACAAGAGTGAAAGTCCCTCCAAATGACCTGTGGCGTTATATGATAAGATGATAAATGGTTATTGCATTAATGGTTTCCATGGTTTAAATCACTTACAAGTGCCTTTGAATGGCTAAATAAGGCTTCTGCCACTAGATGGCGCCACCCGGCGCCAAATCCGATGGCAGATTTTAAATTTCCAGGGTGAATAACCATATGTCCCATGGTCATATGGGTCAGTTCACGGCTCTAAATGGGTTCAATTAAACTTTACTCCTTTTGAACAAAAGC
Organism: Ceratothoa steindachneri; assembly: GCA_963969495.1. Lineage (NCBI taxonomy): Eukaryota > Metazoa > Arthropoda > Malacostraca > Isopoda > Cymothoidae > Ceratothoa > Ceratothoa steindachneri. The sequence goes on from OZ018326.1 coordinate 110,610,432, forward strand.
GACGCATAGACCTGGCAATTCACCGCTGGTAAAAAGCGTGCACTAGTACTCGTAAGTATAGAAAAATGTAGAGCTTAGTGATTTATGTACGATGGAGGCGAAATTGCTTAAGGATAAATATGAATCTTGGAAGCATTTCAAGGACTGGTTGCTTTAAACCAATGAAAAGATAGTTAATTGCCACCTATCGTTGGAATTGCCACCTATCGAAGGAGAGACAAAACGAGACGGCGTGACATACTTATCGGTTTTTAAGGGAGTAAACTGGTGGCGCATGACTCATATTTTTATTCACTTGCAGGGCACTTATAATCTTGACTGAGTTGTATGCATAAAAAAACTAGCCTTTATTTATTATATCTTCTTTTCTGGCAACCGCACACATTTTATAAGAAGCTTATATCTAGGTCAATCAAAATCTATCTAAAAGAAAATTCAGTTTGGGATTTGTAGAGTAGGATATGTAATAGGGAAAAATAGAGGAAGGCTGATCCACTAAGTATGTTCTATCAATACATACTAACGTAAGAAAAATAACAGGAGAAAGTTTATTTTTTAAGGATAAGCATATGAGGATCCAGAAGACTACTAGTATCTCTGTAAGCTTTCATCTGTGATTGGGTAGGAAAGTTACAAGCTCCTCTAAATGTCATCTGTGCTACCACTAACACTCCAGAAGTCAGAGTAGATGAAAAGAAAGTGCAGTTTTTAAAGAGGTGAAGATGGGGACACGAGAGAATATGAACCAGTAAGTAGTAAGTTTAGTGATTGTTATTAATTCTCTCTCTATTATTTCATAAATTATATAAACGAATATCTTAAATGCAAGCTTAAGCCAATTGATTTTATTTAAAAAAGTTAGGTTCAATGCAGCACCTTCTCTCCTTGAAGGTAAAAAGCCTATCTTTGATATAAATATTTTTCCTTTGACATCCAATCTTTTCGTTGCAGGGTGTATTCTGAAACTTGCCTTATTGTAAGTCTGTTTTATTTCTTTCCCTTTTGGATCAATTAAAGCAAAATGTCGCAAGATTTTACATTCAACATCCCAAGGGTCGCGACAATAAGCATCTGTATTCGCCCTCTTTGTGGTGTGGCGGTTGGTAGGATACACGGTGCCCCCAAATGGCAGCTATGCTATTGTCAAGTAATCTATATCTGCCTCCTCTAGTTTGCTCTGGCTATGGGGGTTTGCCAGCTCTACAAACTACGATTGGGCTATAAATTAAGTGGTGCTAAGCTGTCGCATGCGGTTCAATGATCTTGAATTATGTTGCCAACCCTCGCTCATCGACAGCCAACCCGTCTCCTCATTGTCATCTTTGAAACCCTCAGGGAGCACCCTGTGTGGCTTGTTACACTTGGTACCTCGAGGAACTGCACATCCTGCCGGCCTGAATGAAAATTAGAGAAGCTCCGCCACCTGGGTTCACATGAACTCTCTTAATCGGCCTAGGAAAGCTGTTGGTGCGATTCCCCTTCACTCCATCTCAGTGCTACTTTATCTTTATTACAATTATTTAATTATTATTTATCATTGCCTTTTCTCAATTATTTTTATCCATATATTTATTTATTTACTATCCACCTCAACCTTTTGTCAACCCGAAATTTGTTCCAGGAGAAATTGTTTTCACCTGCTCGGTCGCTAGACATGGTGCCTGGGTGGACTGAACGCCATCCTGGTATCACCGAGCGCAGGAGAATGATAATAATAAGTGATCACCCACCCTACTCTTTACTGGCCCCGACTATCTCTACTCTTCATATTACATACACGCCTACGCCCTTTCAAACTTGTTATTTATTCACAGAGGTTTTGGCTACACAATACACTTTCTTCCTCTTAGGAGTCATTAGTCGAGTAGCAGTGTAGATCGTAAAGGCTCCACCTTCTGTGAGGGCCAAAATCATGGCAGCTGAGCTAAGTATTAAGGACGAAGTTTTCTGGGCCGTCAAATCCGATCATCTTCTCCTAGCACACATATAAATGGACTACGTTGGCACCGTCCTTTATGGTAAAAGCTGGAAGAAAATTCGCCTCAATGGCGGGCCGGGTTGTCAAGGCCCATTTTAGCTCGCACCTGATGGGCCGAGTATGTGTAAAAGATCACATTCCGGAATTTTCTGAACCTATGGTAATTTTTCTCTTAACATCCAGAGTCATTGTGGGGTCATAGTATTTAATTTCCATGATTTTTTCGTTATAAACTGTTACCTAGACTATAATTGAAGGAAATAGAGAGTTACAGCAGACACATGGAGATCCCCCTCCATGCACGGCCTCAACCTCCCTAGGTATTAAAGAGGACGAAGCAAAAGTAGATACCTCTACGACCGGTAGAGAGGCTCTCCTCTCCATTTTCATAAGAAAAATGGGCTTTCTCTTTGCCACCTTTGGAGACACTCGCGAGAAGCTTCACTTCAGAAAAGGAGGTGCCTGCCTATGCTTTCTCAGGGGCCCCTCCAACTCTCTTCTATCAGAGATGAGATATACTCCTCTTTTAAATCTACAGGCGCGAGGCTTCAGTCTCACTTGCTTGTTGGTAGTCGCACAAGCGTCATTTCTCTCTGCACCAGCGGAGGTCTCCCCTTTTCTTTCACACGGGAATACTAAGAAAACAAGTAGGTCACCCAGAATCGATCGCATCCGGTGAGAGCGGCTCGATGGGCCAACACCCCAGATGGGCAAGAGATAGCAGGGCCCGTCAGGCCGTACAGCATAATATTTTGCAGGCAAGCATCCAAAGCTTGCGAGGGGCTGGCCTGCCTGCCCTCTCTCTCCACCGATGTAGGCTGTTTACCGTCTCAAGAAAGTACAGACTACCGTACTAAGGAGCCATGAATTGGGAGCTGTGACACCTCGGGGTAGATAACCACTTGGAGGACCTGCCTGAGCTGCATATGGTCCCAGATGTGACTCGCTTCAGGTGACAGGAACTACCACGATGACGCACCTAGGCTTGGTGCTAAATACGAAGCTCGGTCTACTTCTCTGCAATCTCCTTCTCAGAGGGCTACTCCTCTGACTGGTGCCCCTTCGACAGGAAAGCCTTTCTTCATTTTGGAGAAAGATCATGCTGAGACCCCTTCCATGTTGGAGAAGGAGTTAAATCCACACCCTCCTCTCCTAAAAGAAAACGGTATAAGAATACAAGGAGGATTGGGGTTTCTCTCCCTCCGTGGGGGTCTGAAGTTGGACGGGTTTGCTGTCCTCTTCGGTAAGCGAACAGGCCAAGATCGGAATGTCTGGCTGTGAGGATCTTTAGGACGGCGAGGCTCAGACAAAGACTATACTTTTAATGTCACTGTGCGATGTCCAGATTACACCGAGACCCCTCATCTAGAGAATACCTGGTGTTTTCGAGCGCTCTGGTTTCAAACACTTTCTGCTTATTTGCTCCACAGATTTCAGCCTGTTGTAAAATTGCAGCATGAGCCATCAATGAAGAGCAGTAGCTAGTTTGATTGGTAAAGAGACGAAAGTTACCCGTTTCTCTGACGGGAGCTTTCTGCCGAATGCATCGAACCATTCTGATGTAGCCATAATTACTGCTCTTCGGACACTCAATGCTCAATGACTGGTCGGGGAATGCGACGCCGCCCTCTACCATGAACTTTGGGAAAGGAGTTGTCAACGCAATCGCGCACCCCGCGTCCATGGCAGATTCATTCGCGGCCGTTTATTCGCATTATCTAGCAGGGATGCTGCTTCCGCAGCATTTAATGAACGTCCTGATAAAGATAAAGGCCGTTGACTGCACTTTACCTCCAGAGGCAAAGAACCATCAACAAGTTTACAGTGTGTGAGTTGCGTTCGGCAAATGGCTACTGTGCTCGCTTTTCGCAAACCAGTGAGAGATTAATCTAGCCGCAGGTTTACGATTAATCTCTCTAACTACTTGGGTGTACAAGTTGCTAAAGAAATCTGTGACTCTTAAATTGGCCTTTTTCCTGAACAGTGGAGGCCAGCTTTCTTGTAAACAGTGCAGCTTACGCAAATTCTCCTCCACGTCGATTATTCTGCCTGACTGGAAAATGCTGCTGCGAGGGCTTATTTCGTAGATAACACTACAACAGCGTATTTTACGATCTGAAGAAGGCCTACGGTATCATGAAGACTCTCCATACAATGCGGCGAGGAGACACCTAATCTTTATTTCTGAATTGCTGCGAGATCTTCGATTGCGGTAAAGGTAGTGGGATCCTTCTCTTGCCCAAAGGAGCAAGAAGTGGCTGTCCCGAAGGTGACATCACTGTCATGTTCTTTGACCTGCCAGAAGAAGTTCTCGCTACGCTCTAATTGGACGACCTGTCGATCTTTGTTGTTACGAACTCCAATGTGAATTGAAATGCACATCTCGATATGCCGAAGCGCACAGGTTTTGGTTTTCCTTGGCCGCCAATCACTTGTTCCTAAATGGGGTTTGCCTGGAAATGGTGGATTCGGACCATTTCCTTGTTCTTGTTTTCGACCAACACCTTACCCGGGCGACTCATATGAGAGGCCTTAGGGTCTCTTGTATCCACGCCATGGACATTCTTTGTTCCGAGATGTTCAGCACTTTGGGTGCTTATAGGGCTGCCTTACTTTTATACCGGTCTGTTGTTCAGTCAAAGCTTGACTACGAATTCTAACGGCTTACAGTGCACCCGCATCCCATATCGACGGTGCCTATGCCGTCGATAAACGACTGTCATGCCCTACACCCTCTGGGTTCAGGGTTAGAAACTCTTTCGAGAGCACAGGGTAGCTCTCGGACAGGTCTTGCCTCTGCTTCTGCCCATGACGCCACCTCTGCTCCCAACGCTTTCCCAGCGCCGGGAGTATTGTGCTTGGCATTCTTTGGAGCACACTTCGTATGACGCTGGATCTGTACCAGTGTATGACGCTTGATCCGTACTAGTGTATAAAGATGTCTCCAAGTAAGATGAGTGGGTCTGTTTCCATGCCATATCTCTTGTGTTTTAATTCAGCGGGGCTCTACCATGCGCTTCGTCTGTCTTCACAGCCGAGCTCTTTGCAATACACTGCTCAGTACGGAAGACAACACGTCTGCGTTCGGAGACCTGATTGTGATCTTTAGCGACTCATAAGGCGCTGACGGGTCATTGGAATATCCACATACCAACTTTCTTGGTATCCTTGACGCCGCGTTTGCTACAAGCCGGGTAGATGTCTAAATTATCTTATCCTAGGTTCCTGGACATGTAGAAGTTACGCCACGCACTGCGCCAAAGAGTCTATGAGGACTGGGCGACCAGAACACCTTTCGAAACTTCTTCACACCCACTACATGGCAGAAATCCATGCAACCATCCGGGGTGCTTGGCAAAGAAGATGGGAGCCGGCTGAGGCGAACTTAAATTTGTGAGCTATCGCCGCGACTGCTTCCATGGACCAACGCCTAATGCTACGACGACTTGTGCTCGTTTTCCTGCCTCTTTAAATTGGACACATCCGCACGGAAAACCATCATTTGATGGAACGCTCGCCGACACTTGAATGCGATGACTACCTTTGTCTCCCAGATTGTTCTTTACATTCTGTTGAATGTCCCAGTTCGGGTGATCTTCACGCACGCTACCTGTTCGATACCAGAACGAGCGGGATCGCTTCCACCTTTACATTGTACTTGAAATAGGTTCCTATACACAGACTTGTGGACTATCTGTTTTTTGTATCAGACTGGCTTCTAATTTATTTGAATCTTTGTTGTAGATCGCATGTTCCTGCGCTGGAGGAAGGCGGTCCTACACCGACGGTGGGGAGATGCTTCCTTGTTCCCCTTGCCCTTTTTTAAGCTTTTGCTTGGTGTTTTTTGCGGGATTTTTTGGAGATTTTTATTCTTTTACTTTTGCGTGCCTTTTGCGCATTTGTTTTTACTCTAGCTTAAAAGTAGGCTTTGAAAATATTACTGCAACTTATATCGAAGTAGGCAGTAGGCAGTCACCAGATGGCCGATTTGAGTTAGATACTCGAGTGGCCATTCAAAATTATCGGCTTCAAACTTGTTTACAAAATAATAATACTACCAGGCAATGGCTTTGCCACTTCTCCCGTTGTGGGGAGCTTGCGCTTCGCTACTAAGATTAAAATTGAAATCTAAAAAAAAAGCAGCTATGGTTAAATTTTTATAAATTTTCTGAACCTCGCCAATTAAAAGGAACTCTAAATTAAATTTCTCCCCTTTCAAAAAATCACGTTGCTAAAATACAGTTATAGATAAATTAAAAAAGCAGCCTTACTTAAATTTTAATAAGTTATCTAAACTTCACCAATTGTAATTCATTTTCTTTTAAAACATTATAAAGCCTTGGATAATCCTATTTATTTTTTCTGAAATAAACTATTTGGTTTTTTCAAACTCCAAAGAAATTCAGAGAAATTACTTTGATAAAAATTTAAAATATACATGAGTCATAACCAAACTAAGATGAAATTATTATTCAAATACTCCACAAAATTCCTTTCTTAATTTATAGAGTTAGTGATGACAAGAACCCAGGATTTTTCTCTTATAATATTACTTGTTTATGGAATAAATTTCCCTCGCAATGGTTGAAAGCGACTCAGTCAATATTTAAAAATATAAATGGCATTACTTAACAATAGTTTTTAAATGCAATGTTCGGTATAAATGACATTCGAATTATATGCCTTTTTCTTTGTCCCATTTTGATCCTTTCTCTTGGCATCTTTTTTCTCTTGGACTAATTTTGCGAAAAGGAAGAAAGTAGGAAGAAAAATGGGAAGAAATTAGGAAAAAAAATATTTACACGTTGGGAAAAAGATGAAAAATGTAAATAATCAAATGAAAGAATATTATAGTTTTTCGCCGTTTGCAGCCGGGTAAAATAATCTTTTTCCTACACTCTTGCTCTTTTTCTTCTTCCATTTTTCATTTTCTACATTCTTCTTCTTCTTCCACTTCTTCATATTCTTTCTACCTTCTTTACTTGCTTCATTTTACTTCTACTTATATTCTTCTCCTTCTCCTTCTTTAATTCGCATATTTTCTACTAGATATTTCCCTTCCTCAGTTACGTTTCTTCCTAATTTTTGTTCTCACTCATCTCTTCCTATGCTTCATCAATTCCTTAGTTCCTTTTCTTCCTCAATTATTCTTATTCCTACTCAATTCCTCTTTTTTTTCAATTCTTCTTATTTTCATAAAATCTTCTTATCATTCTTCTTCTTACTCCATTCTTATTCTTATTCATTTTCTTCTTCCTTCTTTCTTCATTTTCCTCAATTTTTCCTTTTTCTTCTCCATTATTTTTTATTCCTCAATTCTTATTATTTTTACTCCATTTGTCTTATCTTTTTATTCTTCTTCATCTTTCTCAATTTTTCTTCGTCTTCCTCAATCTTGCTTTCTCCTCCCCAATTTTTCTTCTCCTTCTACATCCTCAATTCTTCTTCTTGAATTCTTTCACTTCATCCTCAAAACTTCATCGTCCTCAATTCATCCTCTTTTTCTTCAATTCCTTTTCTTCCTCCATTCATCTCCTTTTATATCATTTATTTATTTCTTTATTTTCCTTGATTCTTTTTTACCCATTTTTATTCGGTCTCCATTATTATTCTCCAACAATTCCTCTTCCTTTCCATTTCTCAATTCTCATTGTTCTTCCTCCTTTCTCTTTGCTATTTATCAATTTCTTTTATCTTCCTTCATTGTCCTTTTATGCCTTTTCTTCCTACATTATACTTCTTCCACCTCCGCTCTTGGTCCTCAATTTTCTTCCGTTGCCTATTCTTCATTATGTGTACCCATTCTTCTTCTTTCGTTCTTCTTATTCCGACATTCTCCTTTTTCTTGTCCCATTGCCATTTTTAGCCTCCATTCTCTCCCTTCCTACGGTCTCCTTTTTTCTCCTGTTTTCTTCTTTTTCTTCCTCCCTTCTTTAAGTTCTTCTTACTCCTCTTCTACTCTTCCTCTTTCTCTTCTTCTACCCTTCCCATTCCTCTTCTTCTACACTTTCTCTTCCTCTTCTATCGGTTTTGAGAGAAATAATACGACTAGTGATAATATGAGGAAAGTTATTAATATAATATTATTATTATTAATTGCACTACCCGTAAATTTCCTTTGTTCAGGCCAGTCGCTTAACCGTTGGATGAAACCAACATAATGATTAGTATGAATTTTGTTCTCACATTAGAAGGGCAATAGCAACGAGGTCATATCACGTAGAAAATCCGTAAAAAGAGAACTATAAAGTGAATAAAGAGAGAGTGAAAATGTGTGGAAGATAAATATCTGCAAATCTTCCAATAGGAATTGGGGCCAGTAAGGCACGCAATCCATCAGATGTCATCTGACATACTTTGGGCGTGTGTGTAAAGGAAGAGAGAAGGAAAATGAAAATGGAGGAAGATGAAGGGCAAAGGGGTGGGATTTAATTCAGGAATTACCAGAGAAGAATGGATCTAGCTAGGGGGTTGGGGGTGACTAGCCTGCCTTATTAGCCACAAGCCAGGTAAAGGAGGCAAGAAGAGGTTTGTAATGAAAGTGGCAAAAAAGATTAAAATGGAAATATTTTTATAAAAAAAGTCGAGGAAGTCTCAATCTAGTTCTAGACCACCAAAGGCAGTGGAGCTGAGGGAGAGATGACCGTATTTCCGAGCCATGGGTAAGAGTCTACACGAGGCAACCCTATGCGGCGGCAGCGGCATCTCGAAGGCACTAAGCATCAGTCTTATGGCTTACTAAGGCCAGAGTTAGTTGGTATATTTTTTGAAAATAATATAATTTTTTGGACTAAACAAAAAAAATTTCATACTTACAATGATTGAAGCTCACTCAGGCCTTCAAATATTCCGCTCTGAATCTTCTCTAATCTCGGAACTTCCATTAACACACTTTTTTGATATGAAAATACAGAAAAAATATTATAAATATTTATCTCATACTAAATGATGATTAACGTAAATTTTTCATTACCTTGATCTTGAATTCGAGTTACAGTAAGGATTCGCATTAATTAATCTTTCTCTCTTTGCGCATCCTACATTGCCGATAGCGGCTATAGTTTTGGAGATTCCCCGCATCTCCGATACCTTTGTCTATTCACTCACCAGTAGAAATGGTCTAACACGCTAAGTAGTTGAGTAGTACAATTAAACCCAAGAATTGTGGAAGGGATCTAACAAACAGATAATGAAAATTAATATAGATCAGAATGAGAATATCTGGTGAGCTCGGAGGGATTAGCGATGGTGAAACTTCATGAATATGTTGTGTTGTGAATCATTGGGGAGGAAAGTAATCTTGGTATGTGCTTGGCTATTTGCATGTTGATGCGTATAGAGATATTTACACACGCAGATGTAAGTCTCAGCGTATTTTTCCAATAGGAGGCTAGCTCATGACGCCTCGGTCACAGAAATCCAACGCTGTACAAGGCTCTTATTTTATGTAGTCGAGCGAGCTTTTGCCTACGGCAGGAGGCAAGTAAGCCCAGTAGCAGAAGGTACTGAGAATCCAGGAGTTTTCTCAACTTGCTCTATGTTGACATCTATGACTACCCACATTATTAGGAGAATCAAATGATGCTAAGATCAACAAACTCTATGAAGAACTTACGAGAATAGAATAAGACATCGTTAGGTTCTTGAAGTAGAAAGAAAAAGGATAGAAGTATACGGTTGGTGAATGATCACATACTCTCACATATAAAGGTAGCCATAGGCGCATAGAGTTGCTCATACACCATTTGTGACATACATAATAAGAATTTCCATTAACTTAATCATACTAGTAATTACAATAGCAAATAGGCATTTCTAAAATGTGACCAAGACCGATGAAACTACAACATCTCATTCAGACGAAGAAATTGAGAAATCATACGCACCACTCCTGAATGGTCGTACACAAGGAAACCATCGATTAATTAAAGATGATTGTGGAAGACTTTAATGCAAAGCGACGATAGATGATCGGTAGGAATATTCATATTAAGTGTAAAAATTTAAATTGGCATAAAATTAGTAGATTTAGAAGAATCAAACTCTTATATTCTGAGCAATAAAACGAGTTTTGCTTATCATTTTGTTTAATTCTGGTACCAAAGAGATTACTTTAAAGCATGAATAAATACATTTAAGAAAACAAATTATTTTGGAAAATAAGTTCTGTTCTGGAAGTCCCCAGCAAAGGAACTGTCACCAAATTTACTCAACCACCTATCTATAGGCCAGAGTAATTACAAACTAAACTAAAAGAAGAAAAAGAAGAGGGAAAACAAACAAAGTAACAATCAACAACAAATATTGACAGGGCACAATACAGTAGCGGAAAAAGACCACTTCCCTCAGAGGCCGAGTTCCGCATCATCCAAGGCGCAAATATCGCAGGGTCGAAAGAGCAACAACTCATCCAGAGTAAAAGGGAAAAGCAATAGCAACCTCGCTTGTCTCTGTACCAGGACAGGTAACTTGCTTTAAGATCCTTTAGAATAGGAAATTCGGTAAGAATGTACCCGAAAGACAAAGAGAACGACCAAACTATTGTCATATAAAGGTTCAGGAGAGCGCTGGATCATATGTCGCTGCCTACGAAGGAGATAGTAAACGCCATGAAGCCATTAAGATATTTAGGGCTAGGTTCACGAGATAAGGCGTAGAGAAATGCCACTCAACATTTTGTTCCCGGTAGCCGTCTACCATCTCCGTTCTTATAAAAACAGAAGGGATGACCCGATTTATGTCATGTAGTCAGAGTGGTAAAGAAGCAAAAATTGTTAAGGGCCTCCAGTTCCTACCGAATTTATGTTGCCCTCATCAGCACCCTCATTACAAGTCTAGGAAGCCAGCAGAAGATAATCTCGATATCTTCCTATGCTTGCGGTAGCTGTGGCCTCACGGATATCACAAAATAGGGAGAGGCGGAAATTATGAATGCCTTTCCGTATAACTGAACGAGTGATTGCGGTAGGAAAAAGAAGCATTTCTCGGATATTGATAAGTAAATTCATCCACCTATAGGACACCAATCTCCAGCCTTCTCGGTCAGATTCCCTTGAACCTGGTTCCTCATGGGGTATTCTTACCATCTAAATCCTTAAAAAGAAAGGACCTCGGCAACAGTGCCATGGCGCAACACGTCAGCCATATTGAGGTCAGCGGTCAGTGGAATATACACTGAAACGATAGTCAACCTCCTCTCCAGATGTAACTGTACTGTCACTTCCCTAAAGAAAGTATTTAAATTGTAGGCCTGGAATAGACAGGAACAGAGACTACTCACTTAATCTGAGAGGCGTATGATTTCGTAATTTGCGCTAGTCGAAACAAGACCAATTCCTTAGCCTCTCGGAAGAATATTTGGTCCGCAACGTGGAATACTTGAACCCCTTTCTCAAACAAATACAAGACGAATGGCTTCGAAGGGGCCGGGATCGGCTTGGTACCTTTCACACACTATGAATTACACGATACAGCTCTATCAAATAAGGCGTTAAGGTCTATTGGTAGAGTCGAAACAGTTGAAGTGGAAAAACCTTTGCAATAATAAAACAAATGCCTTAACGCAGTAGCATTACCAACCGGCTCCCAACGACTATGGGATCTTATCATGGTCGAACATTACGAAGAGTGCTGGCATGGGTCTCTAGGCCTCTTGCTTTTCTCTCACCATACGTTTGAAATTGATCGCTCATAGGTAGGCAAGGTCTTCAGTGATGTCTTTTTAGGCGCGGGCAAACAGTTCCCTCACATAGAATTCTCGTTTCCCCAAATTCATGGCAGAGTGCGGTGTAACCTGTAAGAGCAAGCCATCGAGTGTCTGAAGACCACTCGCAATGAGCGGCTGAGTGGGGTCCGTCGTATTCACTAGAATGTATCATCTGGTAAACGATCAGCCTTCAATTCCCTGTCGAGAACCCTAGCTAATGCACGCCCGTAAAGGAACGTGCTCATTTGGACATACTCCTATAAGCAGAACGGATGATCAAGAAGCGTTTGAGGTCAGTAAGTTAAAAAACGCCGGATATCCTATCCATGATGAGCCACATACGTTACTGACGCATCATTTACCTTGCTGTTACTTTGCTTAGCAGAAGCAGATTTAGTATTGGTTTATCTGTCCGATGGTGCCGCAAGCACAGACGTTCCATCTTTGCCCCCAAAACCTGAGAATCGCCCGCAGGCCCGCCCATTATTGAACAAACCCTCAGAAGGAGAAGAACACCTTTTTTTACCAGTCTTCGTTTTATATTTCCTTAGCTAAGAGGCCGGGGCGTCCCCTCTTCTTTCCCTATTCTGAGGGGGCCACCAGGACGGACGGGACTCTGTTTTATTCTGGTCCTTCGCTGAGATGGTAGAAAACCCGGCTATCTGTAGAGCTCTGCGGAAAAAGGAGAGGCCCCCCTCTCCTTTTTTAGGCTTTTGCAGCTCATGTTACCCAAGGACGATCTCGCCGGGTAGCTGACATTGACTAGGGTTTTTTTCCCAAAGAGTTACTTTCATCTCCCGAAGGGTGAGGGCACATTGGGGCCCGCATTCATTTGGTCATCCCATTTTGAGGCGTCGGTCATCCCCATCAAAGTCTAAATAACAGAGATGGGAACAGTTAATCGTTAATTCGTTATTTCCTTAAAGATCAAACGAAATTTAACGCTAAACCGTGAACGTGAATTATTATTTTATTATTATAAAACAATATAAAAAACGTTTTTTCAACTCTAAATCCACTTCAAAACGGAAACGGAAAACTTTTAACGGATTAACAATTAACTGTACCCACCTTTTTTAAATTGGCTCGCAGCCTAATGTTGGTTTATAAGTCTTGGGCAATCAGCGCGCTAGCCAGTGACTGGAAAAAGTGGGGGACCAGCATGTTCCCCTCCACACTTCAAGTCTTGCGTCTAAAAAGTGAGAACTAACTAATGGTGCCTGGCTCCTCTTATCCCTCAAAAGATATCCATTCTGGCTCTCTGTCCTCCTAGGGATCGGGTGAGCCGCTTTATGGTACTTCTGGCATTTTTGCTGGGCCTATGATAAAGCAGAGGGTGGGTGCGTACATATACCTGATATAGTGAGTTACACGAAAGTAACTAAAAGGGGGGGGAGGGGAGCCTTACCCTTAAATAAGAAATAGTGGGAAGCCTCATCTCCGTCTTGAGAAGTTGGGAGGAGCCCTGGCGAAGCATACAAGGGTACACCTCTTTTGAGGTGGAGCTGCCCAAGTGACGCTCAGAGAGTGGTAAACAGGAAGGAAACCCCTTGACCAATGAAGAGTGATTAATGGGGAGCCTCTCCACCAGACTGAAGGGTGTTGTTGGAGGCCTCACCCACTAAAAACACCTAGACCTTTTATAAGATGTGATAATGTATAGGTCGTAAATAACTTTTGTAATGCCTAGTCTTTATTTAAGCTACAACAATGGTGTCTGGGAGGTACACGAGCATCTAAAGAACAGCGCTTACAATGTTGGAAGATATTTTCAACCTTGATTGCTCGAAATGTCTGTGAGACATTTCTTGACAGAATTGTTACGGGAGATGAAAATTGCATTCTTTACTGCGATATTGAGCGCAAATTTGATCGTGAACAAAAAACGGTTTCTACTTCTAAGTAGAAATGGCATTTAATAGTAGAAGGTTATGTTTTAATTTGGTCGGATGTGAAAGTTATCCATTGAGATCTTCAATAAAAATCAAACAATTACTGCAGACCTACATTCATAGCCCAAATTTTGAGACTAATATACATATTTTTTATTTTTACATTATTTTTTTATAATTTTCTTGATGGGAATAATTATTCTAATATTTAAATTATTGGAGGTTTATTAAAAAATCATCATTTTAAAAATAATTTTTAAAAAAATTCCTTCATTCCCAGAATCAGAAATCTCGCTCTGGTCCTGTTCCTGTAGGAGGTAGATTTTAGCCCTTGTAACTTTTCTATTCAATTAAAAGGGTCAAATGCTAAAAAATATGGATTAAATAAATGGTCTTGTATAATTCTAATCTATTTTGTGATAGTTTTTAAAATGATAAATGTTTGAATCTTTTACTAATTCAGAAATAGTTCTTTCCAAAGAAAAACGTTCAACCATTGTTGTTCTACACCCAAGTGGCTTGAAGTGCAAAAAAATAGTTTCTTAAGGATATATTATCAAATATCACCATCGTTAGGATCATTAATAATTTTAAAAAGACTGGTTATAGTAATGTGAAGAAGTATTCTGGACGCTCAAAAGCTTCAAATGAACGCTCACTGATCGAATTAGATACAGTACCAAACTTCTTTACTATTGGAAAGAGGCAAATGTGTACGCTTCAGTGCGCATAATGAGGCTGAGACCTTTAGGCTAAGGTTTCGAGTCAAGAAGTTCTACGAAGAAGTCTCATCTCACCAAGAAGTACCCTACAGATAGGCTCCACTTTTTAAGTATTTATAAAGAATGGACAATTAAAGACAGGTAAAGAGATTTTCTCTGATGAAGCTTTCTTCCGCTTGGTTGGAGCTTCTGGAAGATCCATGTTTAGAGAAGAAAACGGAAACGCTTTCAAGAGTCCTGTTTCATGCCCACAATGAGGCATACGGAAGCCTCTCACTATCCGGGGCTGCTTCTCATCTAAGGAACTTAGAGCACTAAGAATTTTGCCCAAGAAAACTGACATAAACTCAAAATAGTACCAAAGCGAGTTTTATCAGGACCAATTTAGGGGTGATAACTGCCTTTTCTAGCATAATGGTCCACCTTATCATATAGTAAAAGCAAAATTAAAGTTCTTTCCTGAAAATATCATCGAACTCTTGTGACTTTGGCGCTGGAATTCACCAGATTTGAACCCAGTAGAGAATTTGTCGGCGATAAACAAAATGTCTTTTGCTAAACATAAGTCATACTATTGTGAGCATTTGCGGGAGTTTATTGAAGAAAAATTGAGCAATATTAGTCAATATATCATCAAAAATCTGTCTAAATTATGCTAAAATGAAATGAATCAGTACTGAAGAACAAGAAACGTCAGGGTGAAGATTGACTGCGTGCATCACAACTGTATTTAGAAATAAAATGGGTTTGTGCTTTTATTTCTTTAATATCTCACCTTCAAATTATGATACAAATCTTTAAAACATAATGCAACATTTGAGTAGTTCTATTAATTTTCTTTTAGGAACAAATATAATTGTCTCAAAACATTTTGCCATTACTGTACCTTATAAGTTCACAGATGGAACCTCAAAATGAAGCTTTCGAAATCAAATGCCTTTTCCCGCTCAACTGTAAAGGTGTCGCCCTGCTTCATAACAATGCATAGCCACACATTGCACGGTTGAGCCAAGACAATACTCAGGCGTAAGGTTTGGAAATCCTTCCTCATCTTCCATGTGATTACTATTTATTTATAGTCCAATCGATATATGAAATGACCTCCTACAAATTTTAACAGAAACCATTGTAACTGTTTTAGTGTCATAAATATGTTAGTTATAACATATCAAAAGTCCTAAGAAATCCCTTCCAGGGAAATTATTGAAAAATACTAAAATAGATGGTGCGGTAATCGCTCGTTTTCGGTGCAAAGTTGCTAACGTTAGCTATGAGAATGAACGTTCTAAACGCTGTCTGCAGGACGGGAATAGACAACAAGCTGCCCGCTGAGCTCGTCCATTTCAATTACTTGTTTGCACTACGGCCAAAACGTGTGGTTTATGTTGACCAATTTCGGAGGAGGAGAATGTTCTGTAGTTGGAGCTGTTAACACATTAATATCTATGTCAAGCCTATAGGCTACTTGCTGTCCGACCTATATTGCCTTCCCTACGGACCCTTTACGCACAACGGTTCCTAGCCCTATAGCTTCAGACTAGATACTACTATACAGAGAGAAGGGGATGAACCTCCAATTGAATTGAAATAGAAATAGAAACTCTTCCAACACTGTTTTACTCTTATCAATAGGCTTTGTTAGTAATTTCATATTAAAAGTCCTAAGAAATTCCAGTGACGGAAAATATAAAAATTGCTAGGATAAATGATGTGACAATCTTTCATTTTTACCAGACACCCTACCTGAATAGAGTTATTTTAAAATTTACTTTATACAGCAAATATTACAAGTTTGATTGATTAACAAATGTAATTATGCAAATCAGGGAATTACTCATTAAATAAGCATATCATGAAAAAACTTTCTTTTATAATTTTAAAACAAATGTATTCAAATCACAGTTGGATCACTAGAGGAAAAAGCATAATAAGTAGAAAAGTGAGGGAAGAGGTTATGTACCAGGTGCACTTAACATTTCCAACACACAAATTACACAAGTAGCCTGCTGGCTGAAGGCTGAGATCAATAATAATAATAATTATAATAATAATAAGTCTTTAGTAATGCGCTCTTAAAGGCCTAAAGCCTTCCCAGAGCGCACGTTGTGCTGAGATGAGAATGGAAATTCAATGGAAATTCAAGAGGGGAAGAAGGCAATTCTGAAAAGATGCGTTTTCAGGAGACGCTTAAATGTGGTAAGAGAGGGAGAAGACCTGATTTCAGCAGGAAGAGCATTCCACAACTTAGGGGCGCAGATTGAGAAGGAGCAGTCCCCCATTGAGCAGAAGGATGAACGAGGAATATTCAAAAGAGGTGCATGTGATGACCGAAGGGCCCGAGGGACATGGCGTGGCGAGAGGGCAGAAGAGAGGTAAGACGGGGCCTTGTTGTTTAGGGCCTTAAATGTGAAGAGAAATATCTTGAAATGAGTACGGGATCTGACAGGGAGCCAGTGCAGTTCATGCAGCAAAGGTTTCGAGGGAGAGAAGCGAGGGCGACGGGGGAGAAGCCGGGCGGCATAGTACTGTACAAGTTGAAGGGGCGGAGAGAGGAGGATGGCAGATTCACAAGCAGAGAGTTACAGTAGTCAAGGCGTGAGGGAATGAAAGCATGAATAGCAGTCTCAAGACTTTGGCGATCAAAGTGAGAGCGAATGCGAGAGAAGTTACGAAGGAAACATAGAGAGGATTTGCTGACATTGCGGATATGAGACTTAAAGGAGAGATGCTCATCAAAAACAACACCCAGATTCCTAACGCAGTCAGAGGAAATGATAGTATTACCGCCCAGAGTAAGCGAGGGAAAGAGAGATTTAGATTTTTTGATAAGAGCAGGGGTGCTGAAGAGGAGAACCTCAGTTTTGGAGTGATTAAGCCTGAGGAAGTTGGTAGAGAGCCAGTCAGAAATGGAGGAGTAGGCAGCCAGGAGGTCAGTGATAGAGTAGGCAAGAGACGTGGGGGATGAAGAAACAAAAATTTGAATGTCATCAGCATAGAGGTGGAAGGATAGACCGAGATTACGGAGAAGGGAACTAAGAGGGAGAAGGTAGATACGAAATAGTAGAGGACCAAGGACAGAACCAAATGCTGCCCTCATCATGGAGTGGAGCATAGTTGGCTGTTGTAAAGACCATAATTATAATTATTACTTTAAATAATCTAAAAAAGGGTTTACAAATAAAAAAATACCCTTCTTAGTCATCGCTGCCTTCATCATCATAACCATCGCATCCTTCGCATGCATTGGCACATGCAGAACGTTTGCAGTTGCCACATGAAACACTGCACTCAAGATTATGCTCTTTGTATGTGTTACAATGAAAGAAAGTACCCTAGGAGACCTTACGGTCCATTCAAAGAGGGTACCTTGGGACTAGCAATCGAGCGGGCACATTACTGCTCAATTGTTATGCGTCCCTAAACGGCCACTTTTCAAGACTTTGTCTAGTCTTGACTTGAACTGGTCAACAGATTCACTGTTGACAACACTTACCGCAGATACTGTAAGTGAAAAAATTTCCACACAGATTGCGGTTGTAACGCTTCAGTTCAAGTTTAAGGCCGTGATTGCGCGTTCTGTTCTCACTCAGTGTGAAAATATCCCAGTAGTCAACATTATCGAACCCTCGAAGTATTTTGAAGAAGACGATGAGCTGACCACGCCGTCTACGAGTTTCCAGCGAGAACAGATCTAATTCCCTTAGTCTATCCTCATAACTTTTATGTTGGATAGAGACAATCAGCTTGGTTGCCCTGGCTTGTACGCGTTCCAATCTCGCGATGTCCTTTCGCAATGAAGGACTCTAAAATTGTACGGCATACTCCAGGTGCGGTTGGACAAGTGAGTTGTACAGGCACAGTACATCTCTTGGTTCCGATAACCAAACTGGCGCTTAATATAGCCTAGCATCCTTTGGGCCTTTTTCTCCGCCTCAATGCACTGTTTCGAGAACTTGAGGTTACTAGTGATTGTTACCCCCAAGTCCTTCTCAGTGTCGGTGGATTCAATAGCAGTGCCCTTTAGGATATACTGAGATTAGGGGTTTCTGTGGCCGATATGCATCACTTTGCATTTGTTCACGTTGAAAGGCATTTGTTACGTGTCCGACCACTTCCCAATCTTCCCAAGATCTTCCTGCAGGCGGGCAGTATTTCCATCCTTTGCAACGTTCATACCAAGCTTGGTATCGTCGGCAAATTTTGAAATCTTGGCAACCATGTCACCGTCCATGTCGTTGACGTAGATGATGAATAGTAGTGGTCCCAGGACAGAACCTTGAGGCACCCCGCTAGTAACGGGCACCCACTCAGAAGACTGTCCATTCACCACCACCCGTTGCCGTCTGCCACTTAGCCAGTTCTCGATTTAGCCAGCTACCTTTCTGTCTATGCCAAGCGCTCCCACTTTCCGGAGAAGGCGGCAGTGTGGTACCTTATCAAAGGCTTTCTGAAAGTCTAGGTAGACCACATCCACTGCCTTGTCCCGATCGTGCTCACTGAAAACGAAGTGGAAGAATTACACAAGGTTCGTCAGGCATGACCGTTGCTGCAGTCTGTTTTACATGTGCATCTAATGACCTTCAAAAGTTCCTGGGGAGCAGGTAGTAGGTCTGTCTGGATGGACCGGGAGCAGAACCTCATTATTCTGTTTCCATCCCCAATCTTTAATGAATGGAAATAAATTTATTTGTTAGTCAACTTATTACATACTATAGGTGTTATATATTTCTTCTATATATGGCTAAAAGGTATAGGCTGAAGCTTATGATTATAAAATTTCTACCCTATTATAAAATATCTAGTTTATAAAATGCCTACCTTGTGGAAGGAGTTTGTTTGCAATTCCTTTCCACTGATATACTTGATAATACACACGGAGACTGTGGTCCTTTGCTGCTGCTAATTTTGGCGGCAGACTCTGTGGATATATATGAGTAATGCTAGTAGCCACCTTTCCACAGAAACTCTTTTACCGAAGCGAGTAGAGTCCCTCCCCATGCTTCCCATTATAGAGGCACAGCAAAGCCTTCTCTCCTGCAGACACCACCTCTGCTCTGCAAGCTGACTGTGAGTCACTCTTGGTCATGAACTTCTTGAGGGAAAGTCCTTTACCAGTGCCATAAAGGCGAGATATAATGTTACACCTAACTATAGCATGGATAAAGATGATGTGAGTGCACACGCTTAGACCAAGTTGCAGCTTGACACTCTTAATGTTCCAGATGCGTGACTTCTTCATGCTCTTCTTTGGCTCAGATTTGAAGAAGAGGTCATGTGACTTGGGTGGGCATGGTAAATAAGGAGGACGAACAGATCTGTGTTATCACCAATGAGCACAGTGCTGGTTGTGGTGGCAGACTCCACTGCTTTTAAGACTATGAGGAGATCAGCATCTCCCGGGGCATAGGACGTCCGACATTTGTTCCTCTGAAGGTGACCACTGAGCATGTTGATAAACTGCTGCTTGCTTATGTTGTTGGAAAGGAAGTCATTGTAACAAGCATGATTTCATCCACTGTTACAGGTTCTCCAGTTTTCCCATCTGCTTGCCTGCGGTGTGTCATCTCTTTGCCGATGTGCCCTGATAACCATCAGATACGACAACAGCCTCTCCATAGTTAATTGTGACATACTTGCTGTAGCTCTTGCAGATGGCCATATAAGTTAATCCATATGTCCATGAGATTCGCTGAACAAGTGCTTCACAATCTGGGACATACTGAACATGGCCTGTAACTCCAGCAATGTCAGATGTATGGATTGCCCAGATCGCATCAAGACAGTACCACGGCTGCGTTGTGTCAGCATTGAATTTCTTTGCTTTCCCATAAAGTAAAATTATCATGTGGGGTTCATTGATATGGACAATGGACAGTGTTATTTTGATTCGCCTTTTCATGGATCACACCCCTATCTCCGCCCGTAATGAAATGATTTGATAGTCAGGTATCAAGCTCCCACCCCACCGTTCGTCCAAGCAAACCAGAGCTAACGGTAGTCCTGCTAGGTTCGACCACATTAACTTCGCTTCACCAATAACAGTCATACCTGAACACAACACTGTATCCAAATGTTCCGAATACGCGTAGTTGATCACTACGTATGTTTTATTTATGTAGGTTGAATAATTAATATGAAGAACCGAAAGGAAAAATCTTTCTTACCCGAGTGACAGATTGACAGCTCGGAAATCCCTGAAACCTTGAAACTGCAGTGCGCGTGAACATATTGGAAGTAACGGTAGGCCTATATGGATCTATCATTACGATCTCCGAAATTGGTGAACATTAAACCACACATTTTGGCCGTAACCTAGTGCAAATAAATAGCCTTATGGTATTGTACGAGGGTAGTGGGTAACTCAGGTTATAGCCTAGCCTAGGCTTATAATGATGGTGCGTGTAGGCCTAAAGGATTGAAAGGTTGAGTGGTAAGCTACAACAATAAAAACTACTATTTACACAGGTTTAAACACTCTGTCGTAGAATGGACTCTCGACGATATACCATATATAACTATTCGTTGAGAGAACTTCTTTAATTAACTTTAGAAGGCGTGGATGTCTGGCGAGCTGATATTATGTATCTTTGATATGCTTAAGAAGTGGAACTGAGCTCAAGGATAATAATATTGCTATCATTAATAAAATAGAGTTTTATTAGTAATAACTATCAGCAATACACAAAAGGGAAAATATTGACATAAACAGAGATTGGAAGGGTCGTGGAGGCTCGGCTAATCTGAGGATTAAAAGATTTAAAAAGGTAAAACAAATATAAAGTTAAAGAGATGGGATGGTTCGCTAAACCATTTAAAGCACAGGATAGAATTGACAAAAGGGTTAAATACTCAAAGGAAACGCTCGGCTTACGTAATTTTATACTAGTGGTGCAGAGGAAGTCGACGTGAAGGAATTTTCGGTCCGCTGGCGAGTTCCAGCCGAAGGGGGGGGAATAAAATGATTCTGACGTGGCGTCTTGGGAATGAGAACTGTTTCTCGACGAACGGCTTGAAGAACAATGGCTGTTCTACGTTGTTCTCTTCTGAACAACAGGGGAAGGGGTGAGAACCGTCTCTTGTCTACGGGCTCAAGAGCAATAGCTGTTCTAATGTTGTTCTCTTCTGAACAACAGGGGAAGGGGTGAGAACCGTTTCTTGGCGAACGGGCTCAAAAGAACAATGGCTGTTCTACGTCGTTCTCTTCTGAACAACAAGGGAAGAGGTGAGAACCGTTTCTTGTCAACGGGCTTGAACGAACAATGGCTGTTCTAACGTTATTCTCTTTCTGAACAACAAGGGGGAAGGGTGAGAATCGCTTCTTGGCAAACGGGCTTAAAAGAACAATGGCTGTTCTACGTTGTTCTTTTCTGAACAACAAGGGAAGGGGTGAGAACCGTTTTTTGTCAACGGGCTCGAACGAACAATGGCTGTTCTAACGTTGTTCTCCTTCTGAACAACGAGGGGGAAGCCTTGTGGACTTGGCGTCACGAAAGGCTCGAACCTTGGCACTCAAGGGATATTGTCCTCCTTCTGGACAAGTGATGACGAATCTCGAGGTTTGTGTCCCTTGGCGCACAAAGTGAGAGCGGGTCGGGGTGATGTTTCGCGACGAAAATCTGGATCTCCAATCTGATCTTAGTGGTAAAGTTTCCATATAAATAGTCGAGACACTCCCTTGGCGTGGGGGACAATGGAGTGGGAGCTTCGAGGGAATGGACAGCCGAGCCTGGGAACAATGCCTTATCTGCCCATAAGCCTAACTCAATCTGGCGAGGTCTGCGTATGGGGGCGAACGGAGGGAAGATAAACCTTCTTGTTTAAACATTAACTCAGGTGGCTGCGATAAGGCGCCAAGCTTTAAAGCGAAGATGCACGTGGGAGCATCGTGGTTTTTAAATAACATGTGATAGGGGTTGAAATTAACGCGGCCTCAACCCGTTCTATCACACCCCTCCATTCCGGGGGAAGTTGTTACTTCGAAAAAAAAGAGAGAAGGGACAAAGATAGAGCTTCATTGTGGGGAACTCGTTTTCTTGTACCAACCGTACCTTCCTGCACCTAACTAGTATTACCTTAATACATATGATTATTTTCATCTTTTGATTATAAGGGAAAATAACCTTTAATACAAACTTAATAAAAAAAAGGCATGGAACAATGAAATGATATAAAATTAGTACATAGGGGACAAAATTATTTATACGTAATTTAATGGGTACAAATATATACATACAAAAAAAAAATAGACATTGAGCGTTACAAAATTCAGACTTATACATTAACTAATTATATTGCAAGAGAATCTAATTTAATTCGTACAAGACGGTATATACCTACATGGAGATACTAATCCTATGAATACAATTACTATACGCTATTCGGTAACGCATTCCTACTGAGGGCGTCAGCAACCTGGTTATCGGAACCTTTTATATAATTTATTTTAAATTGATACCCTTGCAAGAGTAAACTCCAGCGCATGATTCGGCCGTTGGAGTGTCGCACATTCCTAATATAGGCTAACGGACGGTGGTCGGTTCCTATCTGAAATTCTTTTCCTATCAAGTACCTTTTGAATTTGTCTAGGACCCAGATAATTGATAGAGCTTCCTTCTCTATAGGGGCATATCTCTTTTCACGTGGTAATAATTGGCGACTAGCATAGGCAACTGGATGACTCGTTCCGTCATCCTCGTAATGAAGGAGTACACCTCCAATGCTCTCGTTGGACGCGTCGGGCTTAATCCCAAAGGATTTTTGCGGGTTGGGCAACTTTAAAATGGGGGCAGAAATGAGCTTACTCTTGAGCTGATTAAAATGGGAAATAGCGACATTATTCCAACGTAGATGATCGGGTGAATTCTTTTTTAAAAGGGAGCTGAGGGGCGCCAAAATTGCAGCGAAATTCGGAACGAATCGCCGATAGTACGAAGCTGATCCTAGGAACGATCTTAATTGCTTCTTTGTAATCGGGAGGGGCATGTCGGCGATTGCCTTAATCTTATCCTCTTGGGGACCCAACTGGCTTTGGCCTATTTTGAAACCCAAATATTTTATGGTTTCGTGGGCAAAATGGCATTTGCTGGGGCCAATGGTGAGACCATTTTCGCGCAGTCGCTCGAAGAGAGCTAATAGGGTGGTGAAATGGTGACTCCATTCACGAGTAGCGACGTAGACATTATCAAAGTAAAAGGATACGTTTGGAAGTCCATCTAACAACCTTCTCATGAGACGGTTATAGTTGCTACAAGCAGTGACGAGGCCAAAAGAAAGGCGCTTGAATTGCATAAGGCCTTTCTCCGTTGCAAAGGCGGTATATGCTTTCACCTCAGGCCAGAGGGGGATTTGATAATACGCCTTGCACAATTTGAGTTCTGAGATGAACTTGGCGTTTTCGAAAAGGTGGAGGTTTTGGTCTACCAACGGGATGGGCTCGGCGTCGAACACAGTTACCGAATTTAACTTCCGGAAGTCAATGCCCATCCGATAAGAGCCATCAGGTTTCTTGACCATGACGATTGGGGAACAATAACTAGAGGTGGAAGGTTCTATGATATCTAAACTAATTAAATTATCAACTTCGGCGTTAAAGGCTTGGCGTAAATGAATCGGCATGGGATAGGGTTTTGAACGGTCGGGTTCTAAGGTTGTTATTTTGATATCATGCTCGAAACTATTAGCGCACCCAGGTTTCTCTGAAATAACGTCGTCGAACTGACATAATAGTTTTTGTAGCTGACTCTTTTGATGTGGTGTCAGCTGCGCGTCGATATCCAGGTCAGAGGGTTCAAAAGGCTCGCCTGGTAGGGAAGGAAGAGGGTAATTGGCATCAGGTTGGATGCACACTGTCTGGATTACATTAAGGGACTCCGCGGGGTAATCCTCTTCAAGCGCCGATGTTTCGTCCAGTGCTACGAAGGTATCTCCATGGGCGCGCCGGTGGTACTTTTTAAATAAGTTGACGTGATAGAGCTTATCGCCTGCTGGTGTACCAATGAGAAATCTACCGGTCCTCGTGTCTCGCAACCCGAGTACGGACCTTTCTATTGGCTCAGTAATTTATTACTGGCTGTGGGAAGGAGCAGGAGTACTTCATCACCGGGCTTAAATTTACGATCTTCGGACCTGACATCAAAATAGGTTTTGTATTTCTCCAAATTGACATCGGCATTTTTATAGGCGATGTTTGCGCATTTCTCGAGCCTCTGGCGTAGGTCCAAGACATAGGCGTAAGATGACTGGAGTTCTTAATCCAGTTGGGGCTTGATTAACAACTCTTTTAAAATACTGAGTGTCCCGCGTACATTACGTCCATAAAGGAGCTCGAACGGGTCGAAGCCTAATGTACGGTGGGGAATTTCCCGATAGGCGAATAGCGCGACCGGGAGATATCGGTGCCATTCGCGGGGCTGCTCGGCACAGACCTTCTTAATAATGGATTTTAAATTTCCATTTAATTTCTCGCACATCCCGTTTGTCTGTGGCCGGAAGGGGGTGGTAAAAAGGGGCTTTACCATGAGCAGCTTCCCTACGTACTCCATCAACTCAGAGGTGAATTGTCGGCCTCTATCGGAGAGTATTTCCTTGGGGACGCCTACCCTTGAAAAGATGGAAATGAGGGCCTCGGCGCAAGAAATACTGTCGATTCGGCGAAGGGAGACAGCCTCGGGAAAACGGGTAGCAAAGTCTACCAAGGTGAAAATGTAGCTGTGCCCTTCGCTCGAAGGGGGGTGGATAGGGCCAACCAGGTCGATGGCCACTCTGGAGAAGGGTTCAGTAATGACTGGTCCCCTTTGTAAGGGAGCAGGTTTGACCAACCCCTTAGCGGACGTCTTCTGGCACACATCGCACGATCGACAATGCTTTAAGATGTCAGCTGCAGCCCCCGGCCAATAAAAATATTTAAAAATGCGCAGGCCCGTTTTAGTGTGACTAAAATGACCGGAAAAAATGCTGTCATGAGCCACTTTGAGCACTATAGGGACATGGGATCGTGGAAGGCATAGGACAGTAGTAACAGCGTTATTACTGTCCTCGGCGGATCGATAAAGTAAGCCACCTTCCTCCAGGTACCGGATGACTTTGGGTCCACGGACAGTCTCCGTGTCCTGGTTTTGGACTTTATCCAAAAAGGGTGTTAGGGCTTCACACTCCTTTTGTGCCGTTTTAGGGTTCTGAGGAGGACGGACTCCCAGGCTTCCTTCTTAGCTTGACCTCGAGTAAGGGCGGCCTGGGACACAGGATCGGAGCTAAGTTGAGGGCTCTGTCCTATAAATACAGAACAGAATTTTATGGGTGCTGAAATGACTTCAGCCCAGCCATCATAATATTGACACTGCAGGTAACATCTAACGACGAGGAATCGGTTCGCCCGCCCAAGGTAGTCATGTACCACCGCAAATTTTTCGTGGTTAGGGTCCACTGGGGGGAGGAGTTCGTCGGACACGATAAAACACGTACATCCTGTGTCCCTGACGAGAGTCGATACTCGGCAGTCGTTCACGCTGCCCTCCTCAAATTTCAAAGTTCCCGGTGAACTTTTATCAAAAATAAAATTTACCTGGTGGCCTGACGGAGGGGGAAAAGTTGCTGCTTGGGTCTGCACCACTGTGGGAGCCGGGGTGGCATTAATCTGGTGAACTTGGTGGGCTGGTCCGCTTTTAAGCCTAGAATTTTGGGGGCAATTCCAGCTCATGTGGTTTTCTACACCACAGGTGAAGCATATGATTGGTCGCTTCGGGAAGAGAGATGGAGAAGAAATCTTAACGGGAGGTTTGGAGTCCCGTTGTTGGTTTTGGGGAATGAAGTTTGGGGGTTTTACTAGGCCCGGAAACTTTGTCAGCTTTCCTGGGAAGGGGCGCGAATCCTTCCTTCTTTCCTGGTTTGGGGGTTGGTGAGAAGTTCAATTCTCTTTTGGGTATAAATTATGGCTTGCGGCATAGACATCCGCTCCTTCGGTACATTCTTTAAAGGTCTGGCACCGACGATCCTTGACAAACGCGCGGATCTCCGTCGGGAGAGACGCCAAAAATTGATCTCGCAATACGAAGTCTGTTAAGGACTCGTAGTTCGGATCAACCTTTGAGGATTCTAACCAAAATTTAAAATTCCTCTAAAGAATGTATCCGAATTGACGGAACGTCTGTCTGGGTTTAATACGACCTCCTCAAAATTCTTGGCGGTAGAAATCGGGAGTCATATTATGAGCTGCCAATAACTCAGCTTTTAAGGTGCTGTAGTTAATTGTACACTCAGATGGTAAAGATATAAAAATTTCGCGCAATTTACAATTTAACAGGGGAAGTAATCTGGCTACACCTTCAGCCTCCAGATCCATATTATTGATTTCGAGGATATTTCGAAGTGGGCTAAAAATGCTCCGAAATTCTCTCCATTCTTGAAATTGGGGAGTTTTAGTGAGAGATTGGGGGGGCTTCGGAACGGGAACTAGCGGACTGTATCTCTGCCTCAACACAAGCCAATTCAATCTGATGGTGAAGCTCAGCTTGTCTTCTTCCTTCCTCTCTTTCTTCTCGTTGAAATTCTCTTTCTCTTTCTTCCCGTTGGATTTCTCTTTCTCGTTCTTCTCATTGGATTTATCTTTCTCGTTCTTTTTCTTCACGCTCTTTTCTTTGCTCCTCTTGAACG
This sequence comes from Ceratothoa steindachneri, assembly GCA_963969495.1. Classification (NCBI taxonomy): domain Eukaryota; kingdom Metazoa; phylum Arthropoda; class Malacostraca; order Isopoda; family Cymothoidae; genus Ceratothoa; species Ceratothoa steindachneri. The sequence goes on from OZ018326.1 coordinate 110,637,378, forward strand.
TACTCAATTAGTTCTTTTCCGGAAAGTCACAAGGATTCTCCTTGCGCTTTAAAGATTTTGAACTGAGTCATTTTTGCACTTGGGGGTGCAATAGTCAGCCAACTAAAATTCCTTGCAACAAGAATTATGCCCCTATAGAATTAGCCTGCCTAAATATGGGCACTGACCTATTCGTACTTGGTTTCTTGAATTAAATAACCACTGACTAAAATCACAAAAAAAACACAAACAAATTATTATAACAGTTCCTTGAGCTACTCCAGCTTCTTAAGTTTCACAAAAAGGGGATAGCAATCGTTAAAACAAAAGGGAACTACTATACTCTATTATTATAACGAATAACACTATGCTTTACTCGACTGAGACTAGTGTTTGCAAAGATATAGCGTTAAACCTTACATACCTGATACCAAATTTAAATAGTATATATATATATATATATGTCGTAGAATGGACTCTCGACGATATACCATATATAACTATTCGTTGAGGGAACTTCTCTAATTATCTTTAGAGTGCGTGGATGTCTGGCGGGCCGATATTATGTATCTTCGATATGCTTAAGAAGTGGAACTGAGCTCAAGGATAATAATATTGCTATAGAGTTTTATTAATAATAACTATCAACAAACACAAGACGGAAAATATTGACATAAACAGAGAACGGAAAGGGTCGTGGGGGCTCGGGCTAATCCGAGGATTAAAAGATTTAAAAAGGTAAAACAAATATAAAGTTAAAGAGATGGGATGGTTCGCTAAACCATTTAAAGCACAGGATAGAATTGACAAAAGGGTTAAATACTCAAAGGTAACGTTCGGCTTACGTAATTTTATACTAGTGGTGCAGAGGAAGCCGACGTGAAGGAATTTTCGGTCCGCTGGCGAGTTCCAGCCGAAGGGGGGGAATAAAATGATTCTGACGTGGCGTCTTGGGAATGAGAACTGTTTCTCGACGAACGGCTTGAAGAACAATGGCTGTTCTACGTTGTTCTCTTCTGAACAACAGGGGAAGGGGTGAGAACCGTCTCTTGTCTACGGGCTCAAGAACAATGGCTGTTCTAATGTTGTTCTCTTCTGAACAACAGGGGAAGGGGTGAGAACCGTTTCTTGTCCACGGGCTCGAACGAACAATGGCTGTTCTAACGTTGTTCTCTTTCTGAACAACAAGGGGGAAGGGTGAGAACCGCTTCTTGGCGAACGGGCTCAAAAGAACAATGGCTGTTCTACGTTGTTCTCTTCTGAACAACAGAGAAAGGGGTGAGAACCGTTTTTTGTCAACGGGCTCGAACGAACAATGGCTGTTCTAACGTTGTTCTCTTTCTGAACAACGAGGGGGAAGCCTTGTGGACTTGGCGTCACGAAAGGCTCGAACCTTGGCACTCAAGGGATATTGTCCTCCTTCTGGACAAGTGATGACGAATCTCGAGGTTCGTGTCCCTTGACGCACAAAGTGAGAGCGGGTCGGGGTGATGTTTCGCGACGAAAATCTGGATCTCCAATCTGATCTTAGTGGTAAAGTTTTCATATAAATAGTCGAGACACTCCCTTGGCGTGGGGGACAATGGAGTGGGAGCTTCGAGGGAATGGACAGCCGAGCCTGGGAACAATGCCTTATCTGCCCATAAGCCTAACTCAATCTGGTGAGGTCTGCGTATGGGGGCGAACGGGGGGAAGATAAACCTCCTTGTTTAAACATTGACTCAGGTGGCTGCGATAAGGCGCCAAGCCTTAAAGCGAAGATGCACGTGGGAGCATCGTGGTTTTTAAAAACATGTGATAGGGGTTGAAATTAACGCGGCCTCAACCCGTTCTATCACACACTCAAACAATATTTTTGTCAAATACGATGTTTATATTTATTGGATTATTATGAGGACCGTTCTTGGGGGCTATTCTCGTCCTGCAGACAGCGTTTAGAACGTTCGTTCCATAGCTAACGTTAGCAACTCCGCACCGAAAATGAGCGATTACCGCACCATCTATTTTAGTATTTTCCAATAATTTTCCTGGAAGGGATTTCTTAGGACTTTTAATATGAATAACTAAAATATGTATGATATTAAAACACGTGGAAAGGTTTCTGTTGCAATTTGTGGGAGGTAAACCCCTATTTTCTCACAAATTGATTGGACTATTAAGCCATTTGAACATTACCCAAATGAAAAAGCTCAATCTGATTTGGAGGAGGTGGTAAAGGATATAAAATCATATATTTGATCAAAACTGAATAAATTCTTCAAAAAATCCGTTGCATATTGAAACCATGCGATGGCATTGTCGTCACTTTCCTATATAAAACACGACATTAATTTCTTGATAATCTAATATTTCAAAGACTTAATCAGCTTCTGATTTAAGCAAAGTTAATCAACATCAGGTGTGGTTAGTTGCCGGAAGGAGTCACGATTGGTACCAAATTTCACGGTGGTTGCCATATACTGTACAGGGTGGTCCGAAAATCTTGTCACTCTCGGTTAACATTGTTTTAATTTCCTATTTCACATGGTTGACACGAGCTCCTCCAGATGGAAGAGAGGCTGATTGAAAGTGTATGGGTATGTAAATCTGTGCATTCTGGCACTAGCACGAGCACGGAAGATGTGCGACAGGACTTCACTGCAAGATATTGCAGACTAGCCCCAAGTACACGTGTTTGATATTTTCATATTGTTAATCTATTATTGTTTTTACTTTTCGGTGTAGAGTGGCATGACTTTCGCACCACCATGTACCTACCCGTGGTTCTGGTTCCAGGTTAAACTGTAGGGACTCGCTGAGAAATAAAATGTCTCATTAGGAGGGCAAATCGGTGATAAAACACTACTAAATTATTATACATATATTAGGTAATGAAAGAATATTTGTTTTATTTTATTGAGAAGTGTTTGGCCCTGAGATGTCTCTTTGCTTTTCATGAGGCAACGATGTATTTTTAAAAATATTTTAAACCGGTGAAATTAAAACGCCTTTTTTTTCATAATGACGGCGTTTACATTATGTTTCGCCTTTGTCTTTAAGTCCCTTTGCAGATTTAAAAGAACAGAGCGACATTCTGCTCGATACGTATGGTACAAAAATTAGAAAACTTGCTTAATAAATACTGCAAGTAAGATATCAACGTCTCCTTAGTCGATCCTTAGGGACACTGCTGGTGACCTGTGCGAAATTTGAGTTAATTTCACGTGCATTTACTCTGATTCCAGGTGAGTTTTCACTGTATCAAAAATGACCTATTGCTAATACTATAAAACAGTTTTGTAAATCGAGCGAAGCTATGTATGATAATTGTTATCAAAAGCTCATGGTGAGATTGTACAGTTTGTTTTTTTCAAATGAAAAACATCTAAAATGCTTTGGATCGTAATAATAATTCAAATACTGAGAGAAAATTGCATTAGAACATGAAGGCTAAATTATTTTTTACGACATTTTTCTCAAAAACACTGAGCTAATCTTAACTATTACTCATATAAATTGTTAAGATTAGTCCCAGGAGAAATTTTCGACGTTAATTTCAACTAAATAAACTTTAAACTCATTTAAAAAAAAACTTACAAATATTAAAGAAGCATTGCATAAATATAAATGGCGAAATTATTTTTGAGTTAATTAATAACAGATAATGCTGACTTTTACTTAGATGAGTTAAAAGTACAAACGCACTTGAGACTCGATGATTTAAAGACCTAACCTGATAACTCATTTCTCCAAAAAGATCATATTTAACAGCGCTATTTCTAGAGAATTCCCTTAAGTTTTAACGAGATTCCATCACTTTTTGCGCGCGTGCCTTCTACACCCGAGGAATAACTTCGATTTTTCCAAATTAATGAATTTTTTTTTTTGCTAGTTCAACTCTGGGCGAGATTTTTGTTTTTTCCTAAAAAGGATTCGATGACTTTTCCTCATTAACCATTGGTTTATAATCGTTAAGTTTTTGTAGAAACTTACTAGTTTTTATGGTACCAAAGCGATATGCGCCGATTAGAAAACAACAGTAATGAGGAAAAACGACATTATGAGTAGTTTTCGATTAAAAAAATTACAAAATCGCTTCAAGAGAAAATTTTAATCCTTACCACACGTACATTCATAGCTTAAATCCATTAAATTTCAATCATTAGCAATTTCACCGAAAACTATACTGGTTATAGTTAATTAGGTTACTGAACTCTGAATGCTCTAGGAATTTACCAATGACGGAAGTTTAGAGATATAGGCGTGAAATGAGATAGCAAAGGGGGTGGAAGTACATAAGAAAACAAATGGAAAACAAAGTGGGCAGAAATAGTATACATCTTGCATATTTTTTAATTGAGATGATTATTTTAGTTCTAACTCGTTCTTCACAGTTATGAAATGCCCTTTGCACGTAAGAGATTTAAGGTTTGAATTTTGCTGGTTTCATTCTCGATTTTTTTTTCCTTCACTGCATTTAATTTTATTGCTTTTTGCCACTTCTGTCCCTCCCTCCGTCAAGGACAAGGATAATTGCCTCCATTAAATAAACGCTTTCTTTTCTTTCTCACTGTCATAAAAATCAATTCTTTTAGAATGGTTAGAAAATTGTACGGTGCTTAAATCTACTTACATGTCTTGTAAAGTGGCGGAGAAATATTGAAACGAATTTCTTCCCAGAGTCTGAAGCTCCCTGTCCGATATGGTTCTGTCAAAAGAAATAAAAAACCGCAATGAAAAATGTGTCATAAAACCAGATAAATCTTTTCCCTCAAAAAACCGCCCAAGGAAAATTACTGAAATATCAGATATCTAAGAAACTCTGAGACACACCGACAGTATTTTTTTCATATTTTTTTTTATTTCATCTATCAGAATTCCGGTTGTTCTTTGTAGAGTTTAAATGTAAATAGACTGGCAGTGTTTTGATGGAATTGCATATACCTTGATCGTTTGGGAGTTAGTTGAGCATAACTATGAATAAATTTCTTTTATTTACCCAGTAAAATATCAAAATTTAGAAATGCAAAGAATGTAAAATTCCAAAATAATGTCAGATTTTTAAAATGTATGTATTGTTTGCCATTTCACAAATGCAAAAACTATAATCTTTACATAAATATTTCCAGTCTCAACAAAATAATTATCAACTTTAAAAAACAAGCAAAATATCAGTCACATCCATGACTTGCAACAGTCAATCCTTTGTTATTCTTAAGGATCTGTACAAAAAAACTTCTGGATTACAGCATAATAATTTGTTCTTTTCGCTTTCTCTTTCCCTTTATCTCTCTCTCTCTCTCGTTAAGTTTATATATATATATATATATATATATATATATATATATATATATATATATATATAAATATATATATAACAGTGGATAAGTAACTGTGATCGCGAATGAAAAGAAGAAAGCTTCTGAATCGTCTGATGTGATCTAGGGAAGAGAGAAATGGTGTTATGTTTACAGAAAGTGGGTGGAGTCTGTACAACCTCTCCGTGCGTGTGTTTGTAGTATTCGAACTACACCAAAGTAGGCTTAGTGCTGGATTCAATAGGACCGACAAACACCTCCACAAAGTGGACGCGAGTTGGTCCTATTTTATCCAATTATGACTTACAAAAATGTAATGTAAAGATTGAATATTGTATCGGTTTGTAAATGTACATATATATTTGTATTTAAGCATGAGGAAGTGGGACTCAAAGGAAGCAAAGGCCAAACGCTTGAACACCTGTTTGATAAGACTGCCCAAGTCATGTCTCGAGATAAAATTACTTAGTATACTGAATAAATACAGCTGCTGACAGTACGAGGCGATGAAGCGAGAATAATATCAAATGACACGAATAAACATTATATCCAAAATGTAGACACGGTGTACAGGCAGCTTAGCTCCGCCCATGGGGTGGAGAGTTGAAACTCATAATATGGAGATATATATATATATATATATATATATATATATATATATATATATATATATATACGAGTATATATATATATATATATATATATATATATATATATATATAGAGAGAGAGAGAGAGAGAGATCAGATCAGACTACGCGTAATCATTATTAATCGGATTACCATTGCTATTGTTACTTAACTTTTACGTTCCCAGTTAATCACTGAGTCTTGTCTCGCCTTCATCCCGTATTTTACTTAGACATACTAGTCTCCCGTTATATACGCTCTGTAATCACGCCGCTTATAATATAACTTACGTGATTTAAATAAAGTGTTTATTTTCGTAAGTCCATTTTTGCCTTAAGCCTTCGGTAAGCCGAGCCAAGCGAAAGAACACCTGAAAATTATTGCTCTTTGGAGTCAGATTAATAAATCAACGCAACTACACCCATCACTCAAAAATTATGAACTCACTGCTCCCCTAGACTGGTGCCCGTCATTTGCTTCCTACGCCTGGTGACCGATACCGCAACTGGTGACCGTGTCGTTCTTCAACCATGACTGGTGATCATATATATACCGCTATATCTTCATCATAAAGAAGTTTGTGTATGTCTTTCGGATTGTGAGGTTTTAAATGAGTTCTGTGTCTTTATTGCAGATAATATTTACTTCATCAAGTCCGCGAATCAGCGATTTAAGTGAAGATGTTTTTGCTCAAGTTATTTCGTCTTAAATTCTCTATTTAATTGGATGAAGCAACTGATATCTGCATTTGTTGGAAATTCAAGACATCGACAAGGTATTTCGACAATGGTATATAAAGGAAGATTTTATATTTTATGAAGATGTGAAAATAACACAACCTATAAGAATGTGATACAGCTAGTTAAAACTTCTTCAACAAACATGAATTACATACCAAGTTCAGTGGATGTGCATACACTAACGATTAACTTGAAATACTTTAAAAAACAATACTCCAAACTCTTAAGAAATACAACATTTTCTTCATTGACATACAAAACATTGCCTCTAAAATACAAAGTGTCTTTGTTACTTATGTGAAGTTAATCAACTGGATCAGTTAGTGGGCTTTAAACGTTTGCATTTACAAGTCAGGTTATGAATATCTTGGAAATGAGCGTTCAGTTCAGTTGTTCCAGAAAGTTCGTTCGCTGTGTTGAGGACAAACTTTAAACTACCTTTTTGAGCCTGAATGTCTTGGCCATTCCCATCACAACAATTCGCCAATATGATGGCTTAATTAGCTGACATTTTCACTCGTATGAATAATTTGAGACTTTTCTTCTAGATGTTAGTAGGGAGTGTGTATTGTGCAATGAATGTGGTATTGAAAGAACAGTAAGTGTTAATGAGTGCTGGATACTTTATCTGAATAGTGCAAATGTTGATTTTTAAGAGGAAATGACTGTTTGCTTGATTTGGTGCTTGATTTGAGAAAGGATATAAGTGTATGCCTGAAATGTATTGCTAGGCGTGGGAGGATAAAAGGTTTGCGGAATGTAAGGAGTAGAGCAATAGAAGAGAAAGATGGAAATGAAAAAGAATGAGTGTAAATCTATGTAACTTGGATTAGTCAGGACATGATAGTTATGTAAAACATAGCGATAAAAAACAAATTAACTTGAGTAATAGATTTTGTGCACAAACATAGAGAGGAAATCGTTATAGATGATTCGATAGTTTGGATGAGAGTAGAAGTAGAGCTCAGTAATAGCAGTCTGTTTAAAGTGGTTGTAATTGGAGATTTTCATATTAGATATACAGATATGAAGTTACGTTAATCGGTAGAAAGGTGGGAGACGCCTTCAGTGAGCGGAAATGAATAATTTGGTTGAGTGTTATGGGAGCTTGGTGTCTAGCAGTGTAAATGATCCAGGTATGCTTACAGGTTGCTTAGAAAAATGTAAAAGAGCAGAATAGGAGGTGTTGTGTCAAGTATGCTTCCGAGAAATAGTGTTTTTTATGCAATGGTTTTCTTATGTAATTGTGTTGAATGATTTTATAAGGGGTGTATATGAAAGGAATGATCGACGTTTCTGAATATGTGGGAAATATTTATTGCCATTAAATAATGGTAAGTGATGGATGGATTTGGTTTGAATAGGAATGGAGTAAATTTATTATGGAAGGAGTTGTATTGTTTTTTATTTCTTTGTGTCTCGGAAAATAGTGTGTTAGTGGTCAAATGCAGTACGAGGGGAAAATAGAGTTAAAATTACTTTGTGATACTGAATGGCATAAAATGTGTGTGGGTTGGAGTTTAAAAACTAATGACAAAAATGGGTAGTGTGTGTAACGAGTGATGTTTCAAAGCGAATAGGTGTATACCAAGGATTACGAAAGGCGTCTAGATGACTAAGTTAATAAAATGTTTCTATTGTAATACGCACTGTTCAAAATGAGACGGAAGTGGTATTTAGTTATATGACAGATGAAAATGTCTGAATAAGTGAGTCCAGGGTACATTGAAGGTAAATTATTTTAGAAGTACAAGTGAATATGAAGTAAAAAGTTACACTTTGCACATTAATCATTTATGTGAAAAGTATCACTAAATCAAATGAAAATAATAAAATAAGGGATGACGAAAAGGTCAAATTACAATGGGTATTGATTGACATATTTTGGTTTATAAAACTAAGGAAATAGGCATGAGCTTTATATAGGCCATCTAACCAGTTTCTTTAGTTTATTGGTTTAAAGGAAAAAGTAATCGGGAATGTGATTTTGAAAGTTATTCTGTGGCATTTCAATTAATCATAAACAGATTAAGAAAACAAGATAAGTACAGAAATAGCTACTCTAAGATTTATTTAATGTTTTCACAAGACCTTTCTTAACCAATGTGTAAATTAAGCAATATGCCTAATCTAGTATTAACGAATTATAATTTATTAGTCAGAAAACTAACAGTCGCTCGGTATTATTGATCATTAGATAGTCCGTTTAATCTGAGCAATAAGATAATCAAAGCTGAGAATAAGAAAAAAGGCCAAATTTTCGCCAGGCCAATTATGAGAGACTGCGTAACTTCTTTGGTCTTAGACTGGGAAAGAGTTTCGAGATAAAAATGATTTTTGAAATGTGGAATATTTGGGAAAAACTATATTTGTCCAAAAACTATGAAGTAAAGAAAAAATATTCGAAAAAGAAATAAGAAAACTTTATAGTGGGACCAAGATAAAAAAAAAACCGTTTAAAAAAAATGAGAAATCATTTCAGAGATTGAAGCAGAGAAATAAGTCAGATATATTTGATAGCTACCAGGTCGATGGGAGTGAAATGATAGGAATCAAAATGGATCAGGATTCTTATTCCTAAAATATGGAGAAAATGTCAAGTGGTGAAGGGATAAAATATTTTATTAATTTGGTAAAATGGAGCTCGTGAAAAACAATTTGAAAGCAAGACCGGACAAATTTTGCTGTGCAACACGGATTTTCTTCTTAATTGTCGGTAAAAAAGAACTCTTCCTCTTATTTCATTCGCATCGACATGTGCAAATCTGGATTTATCTCTCGTATGTTAATCAAGACACAAGCAAACCTGCGGATTGCTATGAACTAAACAATTCCACATATTAAAATAATATGTAAATTATTTGCTCAATTTTATATTTGCCTTTCGTATACTGAATTAAAAGCTTATTTAGTAACCTTGGTTTTTGGACTCCATCCACTCCAAATTATCGAAATATATATACCGAATATTGGGATTAATTATATGACTTCCTTTTTTTTAGTAAATAAATTAAAATCAAATTGTTAAATTTCTATTTACATTTTTTACACTGAGTAAAATCATATTTTGAGGGTAAATTTATTCACTAATCTATTACAAATAATGTAGGTGGAAGCAATTTTTTACCCCTTCACTTTTAATGTTTATATTATTTTTTATATTTTGATATTTTTTATATTACTTTTTTTAGGTGGTTCTAATATGAATAAAACATTTCATACGAGGTGTAGGGAGTAAAAAAGTTTGCAACCACTGCTATAAAATAATAAAAAGGACAACAAGAGCTTCGCGGAATTTAGAACTAAGCGTTAGTGGGACAAATGCCATCATGGTGCCAAGGCGAAATTTCCAACGCTCCCGAAATAACCGATCGGAGCAAACCCATTCTTCGCTTCTCACCGATCTCTCCCTCATATAAACGGGAAGTTATGAAGCCAAAAACACCAAAATTCTTTAGAAAACAGGACCGAACACTCGACTCGTGCACCGTCACCAAAGGGGTGCCAACCCTTGTAATTTGTACGGATAAACTGGGTGCAGACAGAACAAATAACTTATGTTCACTGAGTGAAGCAAAACTCATTTCCTCTGAGCGCATAAGCTGGCGCTTCTGTGGTCGAATCATTTGTCTCGTCTGCAAGAATTTTACAAGCAAACAAACCTCCAGTAAGTGGCATTGTGTACGTAAATTCTTTTGTCCATAACCTAGTGTGCGTTCAACATTTGTGCGCGTTTTCACTGATTGATTTATAAATCTCCTACCAAACACTAATTAACTTTTCCTTTATTTGCGTCCCCTTCTTCCTGTGTCGCTGTCTCCTCATTATTCCTCTCCTATGATGACGGTCGCTCTAAAATCACACTTGATTCTTTGTTCAATTTAGCTTGCAATTCCCGTTTCTATAATTTTATATATTTTTGTGAGAATAAAATGGAAAACAGGGAATTTGTAAGGATTTTCTTTGAGAATGGAGGAGGTTATTAAAGAAGAGTCAGAAGCGTTCTGAATTTGGAATTCCTTTTCTTGGATATGTGTCCAAATTAGTTTATTAATGCTTCACTTCATTCAACCGAGTTTTTGAATAAAATAGCTGAAAACAGGGAGGAAGACAGTGAAAGTTGAAATTTGTAAAGAGGGTACATTAGTAAAATAATTACTAGACTAATAGAGATGCTAGGAACCTGGTCTTTTGCCTTTGAATTAGTCTGTTATTTGTTATAAGTACATAGAAAGGGGTATTGCTAGGTTCTTAGCATTTTGCCTTTGGTAGATACAACTCTAATATAGCCCCAAATCGGTCTTCGAAAAAACGAGAACACTGAAATCTAGGTAATTTGGGGATAAGTAAATTATAATCTAATCATTCTCAAGCAAATATTAGTTAAAATAATAGAAAAAAATATCTGTATAATTGGTGGAAATAAAGAATATATATATGTACAAAAAGTACAAAATTCAAAATAAATGTCTTAAGGTTCACACAGTATTTCACTAGTGTCTGCAAACTGCCGAAAATAACTAAGAGGGGCGGGGAGATGGTGAGGCAATTCGGACTGTCGATCGGGCTCTCAGTCTAAAAGATATCGTGGAAGCTAAATTACATATTCTTCGGATCTGTTTACATGATGGTGCGACTCTTTCTAGAGCAGTCTTTATTGTTTCTTTTTTGTGATTGCAGTTGAATTGCTGAATCCTTTAGAATTCCAGAGTTAGATGATAAGGTATAAGAAATGTTGTTTTTTCACTATCTCTGTGGCACCTCTGATGACAGATTAGCTTTCAGCCTCCAGTTCAGCTTTAAGTCGCAAAGCAGGAATTATTATATGGATATTTTCTCCTGTTCTGCTTCTTGAAGCCTGTAGTCATTTGGAGTACTTACTTCGATGATCTTATTGCACTTTTCCAAACGCACAATGTCTAGTTTTTGGACCGAGTTTTCTACGAAGGTGGCTGTGGAGATGATTTGATTATAATATATGGAGTATCTTTCATTGTTGCTCCTGGTGTGTGAGCAATGCTTCTTATGTTTAGAGCTGCATTTTAAACCAGGTGAGTTTAGAATTTCTTAGTGTGAGTCAGTGGCCTAATTCAAGTTGTGTTCACATACAGAGTGAAGAGGCTAATACCTTCTATTAATCAATTTTAGGGTTAAAAAAACTAAAATTGCCATCAACGGCCATCCTAGCCATCTTTTATAAGCTGATGGTTAGAAGCTGATTGTATTTGGTCACAATTATGAGCTTATCTACATCATTAGTCTTATTTATATGCAGGTAAATGACCTTTTATTATTAATATAATCTTCTTTATGCTCTATTATTTTAGAATTTCTGCCCAAATGCGGAGTAATGTGGAGTCAGAGTAAAGAATAGTGATAAATTCGTTCCAAACTCTATTGATCCAAACTAAATTTTGATCCAAAAGAGATCAAAATGCCCCAACTATTAGAAACTGATCAGATTGTCGAGAATAGAGGCTCCTGGTGGCCCCTAGAAACCACCAGGTCAGGCTCGAGGTCAGTCTACGTGAGCGAGGACCGTGAGTACAGTCAAAATATCGAATTGCTTTCCGCAATAAGCGATGGATTGGAATCTCAAACGAGCGCTTCTGTCGTCTCCCATGGTATTATCAAGTAACCCCCGCGGGAATGTCTCCCATCCCTCGCGCCGTGTTGGTTCGTGGAGAGATCCCCTTCCCCTTTGGCGGAGGCAGTAACGGATCTGGCTGTTCCATATATATTGTTGGTCCTAATAAGGCACCAACTAAACACGTCATTCTCGACCGCGCTCCTTTTTCTCGACGAGTGGAAGGCTAGAATTATACTGAAGGGTCTGAGCCCCAGTCAATTGGCCCATCCTTGGTTTCGGTACATTTCGTTTGGCACGAATACTCCCTCCAGTTATTGTTACTACTAGAGGTTAAACTCCCCGTGGTTAAAGCCCCTTGAATAACCATCCGATCCCCCGTTTCATCTCTTAAAGCCTCGAACCCAAGCTAGGCTGAGACAAAGAATCTGTGGCTATTACGGCCAGTCCACTCTGTGTGTGTTTGTCCAAAGGCTCATATGGCCTCTTCCATCTTCCCTGTGGAGCTCACACTGAGTAGCGCTAATACGTTCGGCCCTTGGATACATATAGTATATTGCCATTATTGCATTTAATATATTTATTGTGTCTAACCTTGTATATATTAAAGTATATTTTTGTTAATATTGGCCAATTGCATTCAATCTTTGGAAGTTAAAATCCTTCGCACTCGTCCCCCCTCCTCCTCAACTCTATTCCCCATCTCTGTCGTGACCAGAGTAGAATCAAGATCACACGTTAACCTTGAGCGACCACGCCTATTAGGTAGAAGTGAAGTATATGTCAGGATCATTCTACGACATAATATATATATATATATATATATATATATATTAACTGGCGTCAGGTTTATAGGGTCTTTAAAATGTTCTATTTAAGGTCTTTTAAAGGTTTTGATTCTGAAGGTTTGGCTATTGAGAAGGTAAGCAGAAATATTCTGGCAAACTATTTTTCCCATTTGTTGTGTGTACCCGCCTCTATACATAGCGTGTGTAAGTTTTGAGACCGTGCTTCTCATTTATTCCCCCCTATTAGAATTTACCCCCGCTCTTATCAATAAAGGCTCAGTCTAGTTATATTCTCGGTGTTATGAGTGAAGTTAAAGGCTCTCGCGTTAATTCGTATATTTCCGAGTGCTCAGACGGAAATTATTAATCGCGCCGTGGGTATACCAAGTTAATTCGGGTCGACAATCCCGTTACGTTTTTATTTTAAAAAGTTTAATTCAAATTCGCGACCATCATGTCTTTTTTCGACCAATTTAAATTACAAAGCGAATCTCTTAGTTTATCCAGAAAGGACCTTCTTTTCTATATAAAAGAAGGAGATAGAGCCGAAAAAGCGAAAAGAAGGGACAAAGAAGAATTAGAAAAAAAAGAGAAGAACGAGAGAGAGAAGAAAGAAAGGGCGAGAGAGAGAGCGGAAAGAAAAGAGAGAAAAGAACGAGAAGAAAGAGAACGCATCCAACAACATGAAATGGAAATGAATAGAGCGACGACTGAAACGATCTCCATCAACTCGCGGATGGAAGTCTCACAAACTGCATCAGATACGCTCCCCGTTTATAAGGATGGAGAAGACTTTTGGGGTCTTATTTGATGCATTTTGAAAATATCTTCGAGCTAAACTAGAGGGGACATTGAAGCGGATGGTGTCGCTAAACTCCTGCCGTTGTTATGTTTTAAGCTCCAAGGTATCTTCATATCCTTTCCCCCGGAGGCAACGATCGATTATTCAACGTTGAAATCGGAATTGTTAGCTGCGTATAACATGACGCCCGATTTCTACAGCGGTAAATTTCCTCACGCCCGTATAGAGTCCAACCAAACTTTTCGACAGTTTGGGTATACACTTCAGAGACTTTTGAACTTCTGGCTCGATTCTTCGAAAGTTCCCCACGAGTATGAAGCGTTAGTCGAATTCATTCTGAAGGAACAGCTTATGGCTTCGCTTTCTTCGGAGATTCGAGTTTTTGTGAAGGACTGGAAGTGTTCCACCTTCAAGGAATGCATCGAAGAAGCCGATGTATTCGCCGCGAGCCACAATTGCTACCCTAAGGAAGTCTGCTCCATCGTTCCCCAAAGGTAAAAGTGACAAAGAAAACTTTACACCCCGCGACCCTATTAAGTTTGTCAAAATAACTGGTCCCTCCAAGCCCAGAAAGTTTTCTTCATCACAACCCCGTGACGTCAACCCATTCTCGTCAAATCACCATTCGTGATACTTCCCCATGAGGCTCATCATGTGTTACTCCTGCGGTATTGAAGGACATTTGAGGAAAAACTGCCCTCAAAAACTCTTAATTGTGTCCTAGTTCTCTAAATCAAGTGCACCAAATTTGTGCTTCCCTGCGCCACTACAGTCGCAGGTTGAACCGCCTTCCTTTCCGTCTGCTCCTCTTGCCGCTGGCCATCAGGTAAACTTCTTGTTCGAGAAGAGCTACCCAGGAAGCTTAAAGTTTGAGACCGGATCAGTAAACGGCTGCCGGGAATCCACCCTTGTTCGGGATACAGGGTGTACATGTATTGTGGTGTCGGACGAGCTGCTGCCCCCAATCGCTCCGAACTATGATAGGTTTGCGGTAGTACATGACTACCTTGGGCTTGCAAATCGATTCCCCATCGTGAAATGCTTTATTGAATGCTAGTGTTATACAGGCTGGGCTGAAGTAGTAGCGACCGCAATAAAGTTCTGCGCCTGTTGTGGTCGGGCAGTGCCCACGGGTTACTTCCGCTCCGGTGGTTCAACCCATCCTCACGCGTTGCCAGGCAAAAAAGGAAGCAGAGGTACCCGCTCCCCTTGAAATCCCCATGCGACTCCGAGTTTAGCGGCATTCTGAACAATGAATTTACTAGAGAGCAAAAGGACTGTAATTCAGTCTTTCCCCTTTGGACCAAAGCTCATAATAAGATTCAGGATTCCACCCGCGGAAATTAACTCATTTTCTAAGTCGTGAAGAATTACCTCCTGTACCGCGCCTGCTTGAAACGGAATAGTTCCGAGGCCCATGAATTATGCATCCCCCGTTTGCAGGTCCCACTCATATTAATGACGGCTCACGATAGTATTTTCTCTGGCCATTTTATCCATACTAAAAAGGTTCAGAGAATCTTTAAGTATTTTCATTGGCCCGGTGTGGCAAATGACATCCTTAAGTATTGCCGTTTGTGTGATATCTGTCAAAAGACAGCAGCAAAAAGAAGCGTCAGAGCCACTCCGCTGCAGAAGGGACCCATCACACCTGAACCCCTCTCTTGTGTGGAAATCGACCGGATCGGCCGCAATTCAACCTCTAGATCCGCTAAATGCGGTGCAAGTGGCTTGCATTGAACAGGACAAGGAGTACCCCTTGCCTACCGTACCCAGCGCTACCGAATTCTAGTCATCTGACTTAGATGTGAACGCGCAGCTGCCTCCCGATTTGAAGAGTCAGCTACAGCAGTTATTGAGTCACTTTGTAGACGTGATTTCCGAGATTCCTGGCTGTGCCACTCATTTCAAGCATGATATTATTTTAAGTACCCTGGAGCCTAGTCGCTCTAAGCCGTTTTCCCTTCCCATCCATTTAAGAAAGGTCTTCAACACAGAAGTTACTAAATTGTTTAATTTAAAGATTATAGAACCCTCCCAATAAATTACTGCTGCCCCACTGTTTTGGTAAAAAGGTCAGACAGTTCATATAGGCTGTGCTTCGATTTTCGGAAACTTAATTCGGTGATGGCCTGTAGTAATTACAATCGCATGATGCAAAGAATATTAGACGGGTTGGCAAACGTGACTTTTTATTTCGATAATATTAACGTGACAACTCTCGAGTGAGACCCTCACTTGATTACCATCCAGGACCTGCTGCATCGCCTGCGCGAGCACGAACTCACACTCAGCCCGAGCATGTGCCATTTTGCTTATAGTACGATCGCCTACCTTGGCTTTCACATTGGGAACCACCGTTTCACCCCCCAGGAGGACAAAATCCGCGCCTTTGTGGAAATGCCCCGTCCGTCTAATAAGAACAGCTGACATCCTTCATGGGGTCTGCTTCTTTCTACTGCCGCTTCGTCCCACATTTCGCTTCCCTCTGTCCATTTGTGTAATTTGCTGAAAAAGAAATCCCCGGAACACCTTATGTTCTCCCCATTAGCTTTCTCCCACTTCAAACAGCTGAAGGGAAAATTAGCTTTCGCTGCTATTTTCCGGTTCCACAACCCTAAGAAGACGTTTGGTATCACAACCGATGCCAGTAATAAAGGATTATGATGCGTTTTATTACAGTATAGCCATGAAGGTGGTAGGTACCACGTCGCCTAAGCGAGCCGTAAGCTTCGCCTGCGCGAGAAAAATTATACCGTAATTGAAACGGAGACTTTGGCCTTTATATGGGCCATAAAGAAGTTTAGAATGTATTTATTAGGTAAAGAGTTCCTTGTAGTGACGGATCACAAGCCCCTCGGATATTTGCGAAGTGTAAAAAGTAACAATAGTCGCCTTATGCGCTGGAGTTTATACCTCCAGGAGTATCAATTTAAAATATATTATATAAAAGGATACGAGAATTGTATTGTAGATAGCTTGAGTAGGAATCCCTTATAGCTTACCCAACCTAATCTGGGACAAATTTTATGCTTGTAATTGTTGTTTAAGTTTGCTCCTCTTGTTTAAACTGTATATATTCTGACAGTAAGTTTCTCTGTTCACAAATAAAGAACGACCCGGTAAACCATTGTATCGTTCGGATCAATTAATTCCCTGTATTTTATATTTCCCTTTTGTATCTTTTTGTATTGTGTTTTTTTATTTTTTGTGTGGGTTATTTATTCATTTATTTTTTGTGTACCTCTAAGTCGTTATTGCCCTTAGGTGATCGATCCCCATTTAAACTAATGTTAGTTCTTGTAGCCCTCGTTTTCTTGTTGAGTTCATTTATTCTTCGTATTCCTTGATACTTTTTGTACGTAAATATGTCAGAGTCATCAAAGCATGACCCGTTCGAGGTCAGGTATCCCCCAATTGTCCCCCTCCCAGGAGGTAGGAAAGATTTGAGACTTTTAATACCCATCTAGCGGTTGTCAGATGTCACTTCTATTTAAAGTAACATCTTGGGAATGGAGGAGTGTCGAAAATGAAGGAAAATGGTTATAACTGCAAATAGGGGGTTGACTTAATTCGTAATGCTGGTGCCAAGATGATGCATACAAATCCTAGAGTAAGTTCGCAGAGAGAGCTCAAACACACCAAGGTACGAACCGAAGCTCTTTAGCGACTCAGACAAAGAAAATTGCAAACCTCAAACAAAAAGGACACTGATTTTGCGACCAATGACATAATTTATAATGGGAAAGAAGGAAAGAGTAAAGAATAAATTAATAATAATATCTATATAGAAGAAGAAGCAATTTCTAATGAAAAAGAGGTATTGATTACACTAGGGAACAAACATTTTGTTACAGAGCAGAAAATAGGTGATTCTAGATGAATTTGAGGCGCTGATTACAAATTTGTCTTTAAAATTTGCATATCACGTCTAGCTTTTGTGTAATTTCAATATTCCTTTTCAAGCCATTTCACACTTTTGCTCAATATTGTACGAATATGCAATTTTTAATATATTTAATATATATATATATATATATATATATATACATATATATAATTAATATATATATAATAATATATATATTTAATATATATTCACATTTTTAATATATATAAAGTAGACTATATTGAAGCTCAAATATCGTTGAATTCTAATTACTGGTTATTTTTTCAGATTTTTTCAGATCTTCAGATTAATACATACTTATTTGTGATAACTTCTCTGCTACTGATAACGTAACTGGTAAAGAAGATAACACGTTTATCGAAATTCTGCTCTGATAAGAACCTTATGATAAGGATCTTACATTGTGTATCCTTTGCTTGCTGAAGTTAGTATTTGAAATCTTGTCATGGCTTCAAGATTTAGACACGGATGTGTAAACATCCCCAACATATTTTGCTATGTTTGTGGGCAATTCCCACCAGTGGAACAACGGAGAAATAAAACAGTGTTAACGATGAAGCAAGCCTACATATACTATTTTGGACCAAGATAAAGATTGGGCCCCTCATATTTGCTGCACGCAGTGTAACACAATGTTGACAGCTTGGTTAAATGGGAAGAGGAAGGCAATGCCATTTGCTGTTTCCATGATATGGTGTGAGCCTTCAAATGACTTTGATGATTGTTATTTCTGCCTAACAAATGTGGCTGGATTTTCAAAGAAAAACAAATCTAAAATTGTTTATCCAAATTGCCTATCAGCGTTAGAACTGGCACCACATGATGAATCTACTCCAGTATCGAAACCACCTACTACAATAAGTTAATATTTTAGTTCAGATGATGATTCTACATTGGAGAAATTGAAGAAGATCAAACATATGTTCCAATTGATCAAGATACAGAACCAAATTTATTTTGCGAACAAAGTTTAAACGACTTGGTACGAGATTTAGATCTGAGTAACAAAAAGGCTGAGTTACTTTCCGCCAGATTACAAAAAAGAAATCTTCTCCTTCCACAAATCAAGGTATCTTACTTTCGAGATCGTCACGAGAAGTTATCAAAACTATATTCACAAGAAAATACTGTATGTTACTACAACAATATTAATGGCTTGATGCAGGAAATCGGCTGTGACTTTGATCGTAATGAGTGGAGATTTTTCATTGACTCTAATAAGGTAAGTCTTAGAGCTGTTCTACTGCATATTGGGAATGAAAAGGCTGCAATTACTGTAGCCTACGCTACAGGGCTTAAAAAAATATTCATCAATGCAACTATTGCTGAAACTTATTGAGTACAAAGAGTATAAATGGAGCATCTGTTGTGATTTGAAAATTGTATCACTTCTTTTTGGGTTACAGTTGGGATACACGAAGTACATGTGCTTTTTATGACTCTGGGATAGCAAAGATGATAAAAATCACTATAAAAAGCGAGAATGGCCAGCCAGAGAAGAACACATTGTTGGCAAAAATAATATTAAACATAGTGCTTTAGTAGATCCCCAAAAGTTAATCTTCCCCCTCTTCACATTAAATAAGGGTTAATGAAAAAAATTTTAAAGGGTATGGATCAAAGAAGTGAAGGCTTTCAATATTTGAAAAGCAAATTCAAAGGAACATTAACTAATTCAAAAATAGGAGCTGGAGTTTTCACTGGATCACAAATTCGCAGAGTTGCTTCTGATGATTCCCTACCTTTGTGTCTCAATGAAAAGGAACGTAAAGAATGGACATCCATTGTGAAAGTCACTGAAAACTTTCACGGCAATTTTAAATGTCCAAATTACCGAGAAATAGTAAACAATATGCTGGAAGCTTATGTAAAAATGGGATGTAGAATGTCATTTAAAATGCATTTTCTACATTCTCATCTCGATTTTTTCCTGAAAATTTGGGAACGGTTAGTGATAAACATGGTGAAAGTTTTCATCAACAAATATTGGTTATGGAGACGAGGTACCAAGGAAAATTTAATCCGAATATGATGTGGGATTATTGCTGATCTTTACACAAACAGACTTTGATGTCTTACAAAAGAAAAACGGGAAGGTTACGCAAAGTTTTTTTAAACTTTAAGTGCATAACAAACTTAAACAATACAATAAAATCTTCATAACTTGGGAAGGAGTGGGGGGAGCAACTTCGCCAGTGATGTACACTGTGTCCTAAGCCATAATAAAAAAGGAAGGTCCCCCCAATTTTAACATATTTTTGCTTAAAAAAAAAAATACAAAATACAAAGATTTTTTTATTTATTAATCGGAACAAATAGCTAAAGGAGGGGGGTGGGTGTTATTACACAAAATCTAGACGTGATAGAGAATTTTGGTTTTCAAATTCTAATTTAGCGCCGCTGAACTAATTAGAAACACTTTTTCACGTCTGTAACAAACAAAATGTTAAAATTTGTTGCCTAGTGTTATTGACCATAACCTCTTCAAATTTATTTTTGGGGATCAGTTCACTTATATGAATTTCCTCTTCTACCTATTATGATTTTTACAAGTTTGTATTTAAAATGTTAATTAGGTTAGGCTAAGTTATTTTGGGTTTATTCAGGTATTGAACCATAGTGACGCAACCTAACGTAGTCTAAACTAATTAACCCATACAATTCAACTGATCTACTATTTGCTTTCAAATTTCAAAAGATTTTCTCTCTTATTAATTAGTTTGGCATATAACTTACTATTTAGCTTAGTCGTTAAATATAAACAAACAAAACATAAATGCACAAATAACACTCATACAAAATAGCAAATAAAAAGAATAATTTTATGTTTACTTACACCCTCTGGACGCCAGGAATGAGAAGTGGAGGATTTTCTGTAGAACATGGCCACTTGTAGCATCGGCATTCAATCTCCATCTTACCCACGCTGTAATCAGTCGTGTTCCAGCACTGGCAAGAGGAGTGTCCGCTCCACGTCCCGTCAGAGATGGTACCGAGTATCTCATTCTCGCTTTCCGGCTCCTTCCAATTAGCGCGTTCGACCTCTTCCTTTTGACGATTGCTATTTAATCCTTCTTCTGTTGAATCACTTCGAAGCCAGTTTGATATTTCATCTTCTTCCACCCACTCACCGGTTGAGTCCAAGCCTTCGAACTCCTCGTCTTTTTTCACTCTTGCCAGTGGCTGTCGTAGAGAGAAGGTGCTTGCGAGGCTTCTCTTTGCTCTAGCCTCAATAACGTGCGTGCTTTGAGCTCTATTCTTTCTGCTCGCTTCTCCCTCACTTTTGTGCGATTTTCCGTAATTTTCTCGTTGGCTAGAGAGGTCTTTTATCACCACTTTCCATAGGAGAGAAGGGATGAATGGCTGCTGTTTAGAATCTGAGTTTTTGACACGCAACGAGAGAGAATGTTTGGAAACGGATTTTCTATTCGGTTCGTCATCAGCTCTGGGAGGAAAAAAAGACAAAATGTAAGAAATAATTTGAGACTAATTTAGTTTACTTCCATTAAAATTAAATTATTTAAACGCGGAATAAGTGTTTAGCTTTTTTCTCCTTTGGTTAATAAATGCTCTAACATCTTCCCTACAAGAAGGCCAAAACAAAAGTAGGAAAAAAGGTCACTACACCCAGAAAATTCCACCTTGATATATCTCATCCATTATCCAAGCTGATATATTTATAATCGTATGCATACAACGTATTGTACAAAATTTACTTCCTCTTAAGCTCCGTGAATGATAGCCTTAAACTTTAAAGGGTAAAATACCCTTATTAAATTATGTGCAAGTAAGTGGTTTGAAACTTGCCTGATTTGTTTGTTTGTTATCGTTTGAAATTTCACATAAGAAACAAACGAACACCTTCCCTCGCAAACGAAACACATGTATCATCATCAAAGGAGGACAGAATTAAGTTGAATTAATTTACCTTGTGAATTATGAATTTACTCCCTTATTATGCATTTTAAACTTATTATTATTACTTTTATCAAGGGGAATTCAAAGCTTTTCGCTTATAATCTCTTAATTATCAATTTTTAAGGAATTAAACACAAGGCATTCATTGTTTAATGCTTCTTTGGTGTGTTTAGTTGAAAGCTATTGAAATTTTCAGAGAGAGAACATGATCGGAATCTACTAAACAAGGACAAAAGAGGTATGTCGCGTGCTCTCAATTTTTCTGCCCTATGACCATATGACCTTACGATCTTCAAAACTTTCAACAAGTGGGGCGTTCCAAGCCATAGTTAGTTTTCTTTTAAAAATTCCAGAATAACCTTGAGAGGAACCTTGCAATTATATCATTCAAAAGGGAATGTAAAACAACATGAGAAATTTAAAATTTTGTTAGAATCAACCGAATAGTTACGATGTTACTGTCAAATTAATTTGTCGTGGAATGGCCAGACACTGTTTCTCTCTCTCTCTCTCTCTCTCTATATATATATATATATATATATATATATATATATACGTAGGTATTTTGGGGCTTTGGGCCGAAGTTGGTTGAAGACCGTTAGTGAAAGGGGAAATTGTTATGAGTCCAGTGGGGATGGTTTATTATTAACTTTTCGGGTTCTTTTAAACGAATATTTCAGAGTCCCGCTTAGCCAAAGATTAGCAGGTAGTTGGTACGCGTTGCGGATTCAAAAGAAGGACAATGACGAAAATATATCTTTTTACTAACAACAAAAAATGATATTTATATTTACACAAAAATTGGGTTTAAAGAGAATGGTCGCACAGGCGGGGTTAAATGTCCACTCCACACGAGATACAGGCGGCTGAAGTAAGGGATTAAAGAGGTCAAATTCAGTTTGATGATTTAAAGGGGGATTTTAAACCGGGGCGCTCACACAAATAATGGAGCAATGGGGTAAGACTTCCCACCTACTCCTGCGAACGAGCTGAGGGACGCTTCTACACCCCCCCCCCCGTTTGGTAGAAGCGTCCCTCAGCTCGTTCGCAGGAGTAGGTAGGAAGTCTACAGTGTTTCTTACTAAACTCAGTCGAAGGGTTATAGAGGCGCCTAGGGAGGTGGCTGTGACGGCTCTCCAGACGCGTGCGATTTTGGGGAAAAGTCGGCGACTCCTTCGGTGGAAGGGGGAATTGTGATAACATTGGCTTGAAATGTCCAACGGACTTCAATCTTCTGGCGCAAGGCCAGAAGGTTGTGGAGAGGTGGCCGTGGGAGACGATGAAATCGGTCCCTAGGCAAATACAGCTGGGGCGTGTGATAATGGCGTAGACTGCCTCCTTACCCTGGATCAGCCAGGCTTTCACAGCTCCATACGGTAATCTCAGGATCCACGTGGGTACAGAAGTGTACGTGGTCGCCTTTTGACCTCATTCTGCTACATAATTCATTGAAAAGTAAAACGCTTACGATCCGACCGTCCAACCGACGACATAGTAACTTATAGAGTCGCGTGCAAGCGACTAAAAATGAGACTCAAGTCAAGATGAGGCCCCTATGGTTCCTTATATTGAATTTTTCATAAATGAGGTGCTTATTCTTAAATTAACTTTGCGCCACATGTCTGTTCTTGAATTGAGCGACTTTAGGTTTCATAGTCAATGATTATATTCTTAAATTTAGCATAAATAAGGTGCTTATTCTAGAAATGTCAATCCGTCAGTTGTCAATTAGTTTGAGAGGATTTATAGTCGATTTTAACTTTAGATACCCTAATGGCAACATCAGAATTTCAAGCAAAGATTTTACCTTTGCTTAATAGTCATAGTTTGGAGATCATATAATTGCGTAAAAGCATAAAATTAATTAAGATAAAATAGAATTCAGTTTTTGTGATAGATTATATAATTTCAATGTTCGATTTGTGTGCCCAATTTCAAGATTTCATATGACCAACGGGTGATCATTTGTCAGGTCACTTGTTGGCTCTTCTCTATCTTGCAATTGTGCGCTACAAAGACTCCCCCTCGAAACCACGGAGTATTACGAATGAGGTTCTTTGAGTTTTAATATACACACTCTTGGGGCTAAATAATTTGTTGAATCAATGATTGCTACATTATTTACATGACTTTGATATATATATATATATATATATATATATATATATATATACATATATACTTATCATTTCGGGGTCTTTCTACCTTGCAAGTACTCTGTATGATTATAATATATGGTATACACTTTGTTTCAAGGGGGAAAGTTCACTAGTCTTATATGGTAATACGAGTGTGTACAAAATATTGGGGCGTGCAAACAATTTTCCTCTTTTAATTATAATTCGCAGTGACAATGGAATGAATGCGTACATTTTATATTTTGAGATCATCTATTTTACAGTGCATCTGTTTAAAAAAAAAGAAAAAAAGAATGACGGATCTTTAGCAAAAAGTACCCGTACCCCTGATTGTGCAAAAATGTGCAGCTTATCATCGTTTTTTCCGGTGCCCGGAAAGGTTACCTTCGATTTCCTCTTTTGCCATTGCCCTACGTTTCTTCTTCTTTATCCTGACGTGAAGTGGAAGAGATCGTTTTATTATCTCTTGCACGAGCCTTCGGGTGGCGCTGTCTGCTGAGACAGTATCTTGTTTGCCAATAGGGAATTACAACTTGTAGACATTGTCTTCGCGCTAGATCACCTGGAAAGGGCCAGCATATGGGGTTTATAACGGTTTGCGAACAGCATCGATTTGGACCCACACATGCCTTGCCTCGCGAAGAGCTTCAAGTACGAAAGGTTTCGGCACCGAGTGCAGGTGTCCTTGGTTTTAGCTGGCTATATTGAGGTAGCGACTCGTCGCGGACAGAGGATGAACACAACACGAGATTCGCATGGCCCTGAGACTTGCTTGATTAGCAGAAGTTGAAAATGTAAACAGAATATACCTTGTCCCAAGATAAACATGCACTAGAGGCAACCAAAGCCAAGGCAAACTAGAAAAAAGGTATCCACGTCACACATCCTATTTATATTTGCGAAAGCAGCAGATTCTCCAAGAGAATTAAAGAAGATAAATGCGACGTAGATCTCTTTCTTCTGGTTTGTTTCTCCACATGTCAAATAAAAACCATTCAATTGACATTGATAATGCAAAAATAGTTTATAATTCTCACAATTATATACATAGACTTCTAATTGAATCAGTTCTTATAAAGGAAATTCGAAACTTTAATACTTCCGATGGCTAATTCAACAATAATCCCTTGATAAGTAAGAAATTTATACTTCCTTTATTCCAAAATGCCGCTGCTCCCCGATAACGCCACTCTAATCACATTGCGACTTGTATATTTGTGTGACCGAACGTTAAGCATCTCTTTTGTATTTCATTAGTCCAGCAGCGATTGACAATGACAGGGGTCCGTGGGAGGTTTGCTAATAAATTGATCCTAACACTGTGGTTTCTTTTTGCATATATTTATATATATATATATATATATATATATATATATATATATATATATATATGGTTTAGTAAGGAAAATTCTAAAACTCCATAATCCACTAGAAAAGTCATCCATTTCTCTAAAAAGTGAAATTTCAAGAAACCTTTTGAAGGAGTTGGCGTTTACTTTAACAGAAAAGGAAAACTGTGGGTCTTCTTGCGTCGTTTTGCCCTGCAAATTTTTTAACGACTTTCTTTCATTCTCAATCCATCTCTTGTGCCTCAGAAGTGCAATGCGATACGGCAGCTGAAAGGGGATCGTTACTTTCTTATGTGCTCGTCAATCCCGGTCTAGAGTCGTTTTCCCATTTGTCCGAAGTATTTTGCTGGGCAATCGCTGCACACTATCTCGTATACAACGGTCGACTTGTCTTTGTCTTACACTATTGTCTTTACTTTCGAAAGCTGTCTCCGTAGTGTGCTGATAGGAGTCACTTAAATTCCATGGGATGAAGCAGTCTGGTTGTTATTTGCGATGTAGTTGCCACGTAAGGTACGAGTAGCGTCATTCTTATTCTTTTGGTGCTGTCGATCTGGCGTCTTCCTCTTTTGACGTAGTTCACAAATGTCAATGGATATTTATTCGCTGAGATTACAGTTTTTAGGTGTTTTTATTTTTCCGTCTAAAGTACGTTGTTATTGCAGTGCGTTGAAATCCTGTTAAAGATTATCCTTAATGTGCTCTTCTTGCGGGTAAGTAGTTAGACAACATTGAAGTATAGTGAAGTATAGAATTCGGTCGGTATTTGTCTTGTTCCTTTATAATGTTGTTTGAACGCTACAATCAGGTTTCCTTAGAACCAATGCATCTCTAAATGGAAGTTTTGAGTCTTCTTCGCCCTTCCATAGTATATTCGATCTCGGGGATAAAGCTGTTTGAAAGAGTGAAAAATTAGTGTAATTTTGTTCAATTTATGGGTACGCATATATGGAGTCAACAAATCTCACCAACATTCTTGGTATATGAGAGCCAGTAAGAACGAGATCTTCAAATCCGTTCATAACTAGTTCCACTATAACTCCTGAGATAGGTGAGCTCATAGGCGTTCATTTCTCCGGTGATATAATTTTCTTCCAGACATGAGGTAAGTAGATGGCGCTGTTAGTCGGCTACAATTTTGGGCTACAGCATATCTCTTATGACGTCAGATGTGTCCAAACACTGCGTTATATTTTTGGGTTGTTTTGGGGATTTGTAACTTTTAGTCTATTATTTACTAAATATCTGCGCTCTGCTCGTTTCTAATTTTTCTTAGTTAGGTAAGGTTTCTTGATGTCTTTTATTGTTTTTGTTTTGTTTTCGTATTTTTTGTTTGCTGAGAACGATAACAGCTTCTTACTGGCAACATCGTAGCTTATAAATAGGACCCGTTTTGCAAATGTTTTCCCTTCGTTATTGTGTTTTCGTGCTCTCCATGTGCTTCTTTGTTATTCAAATTCGGCTTTACTTTGTATGATCGTGAAAAACTTTTAGATTATTTAGAGGCGCATAAAATAATCAAGAAACCTATAAAAGTAATAATTGTTTGTTATTAGGTTAGGTTTTTCTGCCAGTAAAAAGCTGTTGGGGAGAACTTTTCCCCCCAGTAAATTCAAGGGGACTGCTCGTGGGGACGATATCACTGCAGGGGACCACCCTGCGATAATCCTGAGTTTCAATCAATTGGGGGGGGGGGGTGCGTGGCGCAGCCCCCCAGTATATACTCATATACAAAAAAATATTACTCCGTGATTGTTCACATCTGACGCTACGGTCTGACGTCATAAGAGATATATTGTAGCCCAAAATTGTAGCCGACTAACAGCGCCATCTACCGTGCGCCCAGAATCTGAAGTGTTACCTAAGCTCTTAAAATAACTTATTTGGCATTTGCAGTGCAATTATATTCTCCATAATTGTGAATAGACAAATCAAATTGGAAGGCGTTCGGTGAGAGAGACGAAAGGAATTTCTAAATTTAAAAATAAATCACACCAAGACAGACTGTGTGAGTCACCACAATTTTAGTTCAAAGATCTGTACACGGCAAACTTATTGAAGTATTTACATAATACACAGGCTTATTAATATAAATTTAGAAAATCGAGCAGCCATTTAAAATAACATTTTAATTAAATAAACACAAGATTTAACACTCAAATTGCACATTTATTTTCTTATAAAATAACACAAACTTGGAATCGCTCGCCTTGAAAGTCGTCCAAATCACAATGATAAATATTTTTTAAGAATAGTACCAATAAATATCACAAACGTAAGATCTGTGAAAATTTGTTTTCATCAAAATCCTTCTCCCCCCTACATATTATTCACCTATAACTTCACTCCTTCCTTTTTGTTTTTGAACTACCCTCGAGTGAACCACAAGGTATTTGCTCGTTCTTAATTTTTTAATTTAAAAGCCTTATGCTCCTAATCACTTTATCTTTACCACTATCAATTTCACTGCATATTACATACATGGCACTTGCTCAAGGGTAAACCCACTACTGAATCTATTATCTCTCGCCACCCCTTTATCAACCCCAAATAACATTGATCTCCATTTCCTGCATTCACTTTTAACCCCTTCCTCACAAACATGTCAAAGACTCTGATAAGCATTTCCAAGATCCTATGTCTGCAACAGCTTACACCAGGTCATCAGCACTTTCAAACATAGAGAGAATCCATTCGCCAAGATTTATCTTGCACTCTTACACTTCTGGTCCTCATTTCCATGTCATCTTCTTAATACTACATCCATAAAGATATGAATCACAATTGCGAGATCACATACTCATTGCCTTACTTCTTTTCTCTATGTATGTACATCAAACCACTCCAACCATAACACTGAAAATCTACCTTGTTCATCGCCTTCTGGCATAGTTACCAGGCGTTATCCGGAATAAATGTCCTGTCGCAACTAAATACAGATGCATTTTGTTTGAAATTCTTATATTGTGGCCCCAAAATATCTTTACTTGCTGATTATTATTATTTGTGGGGTGAGGCAGATTCATGAAAGTTGCGCAGTCTCCCTATCATATAATATCATATAATCTCATATAGAATACTTAAATTGAGTAAACGTTTCATCGCGTTCACCTGGCAGTGTAGATGCGAATGACCGTCAGTTATGAGCGAACAAAGTTGTGACTGAAGGAACAAATCGAGCTTCTTAGAGATACATATCAATCTTTGGAATCTCTCTTGTACGCTTTATCATTATTTTTCCATACACTTGGCCTATAACACTCAACATACTTATTTCCCTATTTTGTTTACAACCCTTAGACACTAGCTCTATCAAATCATTGTCTATGCCTCTGGCATTCTTTCACTTTCAAATACCTTACAATTCAGCCACCAAGCCCATTCCATAACTCAATCACCACTACTTATTAGCATCTCAGTCACTCTATCTTGTAATCCAGATACCTTCCCATTTTCTACACTCACGCGGCATTAAGGACCTCTTGCATACTTACCTCCTCCATACCCCGATACAGGAACTATTTTATATTTATGAAAACATTTATAATCACATTTGCATCTTCTTTCATACCTACATTTTACAACTAATTAAAGTACTCTCGCCTTCTACCTTCATTGATGTTAACAGAGCTATTCTTCTCTTTAGTTTTATCACATCTTACATCCTTCGAGAATATCTCTCTGTTTCCACCTTTATCCACATTTATCTTCTGCCCAAAAGCATCCTTTGTCTCTTTCACACTCTAGCTCATCACTTGTTTCGCGTTTCCTTTCGTCTCTTTGTACGTATTCATCGCGTCTCCCTAGTATTTTCATATGCACCATTAAGCATTTCTTTTTTCATTCCACTATTCACCGTTTTGCATTATCTTTCCCATTCTGGTGTACCTCCATACAGCTCTTGTACTACACACTATCACTTCTAAAATTAGGGTTTCCCCTCCCCCACATAGGTAAAATTGACTATCTCGTAGAAATTCAGATATGAAAATTCGGAGCCGTCTCCTGGCCCCCATCGTGTGGAAGGTATTCATGATACCGTATTCCCATGCGGTATCATAGGAGTTCTCCAGATCGTAAAACACCGTGACGTAATGCTCTCTACGAAGGAAGGCCTATCAGATAACATTTTCAACATAGACACGCAGCAAGTTAGAAAATTGGGTTTAAACCGAGCCTGGCATTGTGATCTTCCCTTCGTTTGCGAAAAGTGAGCACAGTAACTATTCACCAAGAGTCTAGGAAGGTACCCTCTGTCCAGATCTTGTTGAAAATTTTTAGCAAATATGCTATGTTTCGCTCACCTAAGTGTCGAAGCATAGAATACTCAATATAGTCCGGACCAGGAGTGGTGTCTGCACACGAAAATGTGGAGAAAGCGGTTACGAAATATTCCCCCAAGTACATTGGGTGCAAGATAGCAGTCCAGTTCTATTGGAAAACGGAAGGGAGTACCTGCGTGAATTTACCCATAATCGTCTTTATTCGCTTCTATACATATGAAAGAGGGGTCTTCCTGTTAAGTGAACAGTCATATGATGGCCAAGAAGAGCGACGGGTGTGCTTCGAAATCTACGAGTATCTAGCCTTAGCTCGACGAAATTCACCGACGGTGAAATCGTTTGGGAAGCGCTTATAGCGCATTTAGGAGTAACTCTTCTGTCCCAGGGCCGTCCCACACTCAGATGATTAGCAAAGAACCGGGCGGAGTGAAAAACAGATAGAAGCTCTTGGAATAGAATTATGGCCCAGGGTGATGAGGTTGTAGGAGAACTAAGCGGTGATCCGCATTCCCAAAGAGAAGGCCGCGCCCGCTTCAATCACCACAGTGGTGGGTTCTCAGGCGGCAGTGGCCTAGAAAATCAGAACACATGAATTGATCATAGCACAAAAATGAAGCTGCTCTCCGCAATTGACACACTATATAATACATGATAAGGACCTATCGTGTACGGTCTTGGAGCAATTACAACTAAATTAGAGTAAACCAGAATTTGCACGCATACACGAGCAATTCGCATGGCCGAAACAGTGGTAATAATAGCATTTTCGCGGCAGTGGAACTAAACCCTTGACACGCTAAAGGTACCAACCTGCACGCACCGACTCAGCAAGTCGGTGCGAACGTGATGAAATTTATAAGGGTGGATCTCGAGCACCCTCCCCCCCTACCTCCAGCCGCTCCCTGCTTTCTCCCTACACGTTCGGCCTTAACTACTCCTTGGTCATTCAGCTCTTTGATGATGCCATCTATGTAGTCCACGAGTTCCTACGCATAAACCAATTATTTAACGAATTTCATGGTATACTACGGCGCCACACTCAGTGGAGAGCCATAGAGTGCCCAAAGGGTACTAATCATCAGCACCTCGGAAGGATCCGCCGCATTTTCCAGAAGGCCTCCGTCCGAGCCCATTTGATCTTCGGTTCTCTACCAGTTAACCCAGATAATGTCATCCTTTGATGGAACATGTGGCTTTAGGCCGACATGCTGACATCAGTGGAGTGCATGCCTTAAAAGCGGTTGAATCTGATGGGATAAAAAAGACCAGTTAGTCTTTGACGTAATCGAAGCTCTGTTCATTACACTAACAACGTTAGTCTTCTTGGTCCTATCCTGATCGCACCTCGAAGCCGGACGTATCGAGCTTGGCCTTGTCGCTTGCTTAAATATCGGTGGACCAGTCTGTTTACAGAACCGCTGCTGATGAAGTGGAATCCCAAATACTCAATGACTAATTCCTATTACTCCTTTTCCTATTAGAGTAAAGGGTGGTGAGGGATGAGGGTTATCTCCACTGTCAGAAGGGGCCCCAAGGCTGGACAGACCAGCCTGAGGTAGATCCTTCTCAGAAAGGGAGAAGATTTACGCAATCCAAGGAGGCACCATTCGGGGCAAGAGGTCCCTCCTCTCCTTGTGAGTCCTTGGGGCCCGTGCCGTCAGGGGAAGAACTTGCATAGTGGTGGACACGGGTTCAGTTTCTGGCACTGAGTCCACGTTCGGACCCAAGGAAGTCCCTACTATTTTAGGTGGGAGCACTTCTGGGATAATCTTTACATCAGATATGGCTTACGACTGGTAATCTAACCCAAAGTATCGGGTATCACGATACGAAACACATTAGTGCTAATGACCCGTCACAAAACTCAGGGGAATGGGCATGCCGGCTCCCACTAAAGTGACAAGCATACGATCAAAGAGCTTTCTCTGGAACGCCCAGCGGGAGACTCCCCCCTTATATCCCTCTACGGGAGTTGAGATAGTTCACCCGTTCACATTATGGGGGAGGAAACCGAGGTGGGCGTAATCTGTCTCTTCGTATTTTTGGTGGGAACCACCGCAAGGAAGTGTCGCATTGAGGCAGCTCTCCCAAAGTGAGTAATTGGGAAACACAACCCATGTCAATTGGAGATGAGAAAGCACCCTCTCCGCTCACAGAATCTGTGAAAGGGGGGAGGGCTGAGAAGGTATAGAGAGCCTGGTACAAGGAAATATTTTCTCAGGGCAACTCTACTCAAAGGGGTAGGGGGAAACCCCTGGAAAGGGGGACACTCTCTTTCATAAGGGAACCTTTGAGGTGCCCCTGAGACATCACAGCAGGATGGAATCTTCCTTAGGAGAGATGAAATTACCTGAGTGTGGATCCAAAAGACAAAAGGGAAAACCTTTTTCGGTCTTGGGTGTTAAGAGCGGAACCCATCCAACAAGATCAATTGAGGTATAGAGGGGGAGGTAATCACGCATGGTCAGTTTCAAATAATCACTGGCACTGACCGCACGGTTCCACTTTGACTCCAGCAAGTGATCTGCCGAGTAGGGCCTCGTGCGCGTCCTCACTCATTGGAAAGCTGAGACGAAAACCTACTGTGGCGTATTAGGCAGGTCGGAGTGGCAGATCCTAGTGACAGGCCCCCAAGAAGTCAGGGTCAGCACGCTTAACATCCGATAGAAGAGGAGCCAGAGCCGTAATACACGGCGGGCGGGAAGTAGAAGTAGGGGCTAATGAAAGGGGATGAAGTTTGGTAGCGGAACGGGCGCATAAACCTACTAGAGGCACATACAACTTCCCTCAGACCTGCGCCAAGAGTGTCCCCTCATAAACTGGTGACCCTCTTTTGGCCGGGCAGTAAAAGTGATGAAGAAATGGACGCATCAAGCCATCGACAGGCAGGAAAAGGAGAGACGGAGTTCGTAGACGCTATCACCATCAAGCCACCCATCTTTAATGAGACAGCAGTTGCAGGTTGGTTCCAGATTGTGGAGGCCCAGGGTCACATTTCATGAATAAAGGAAACTAAATTCTTTCGTGTATTGGCTGTACTTCCTCCCTAGACCGTCAACCGTTTTCCAGCGGCCATACTACCCCAAATTACCAGCTTTTAAGGAATGAAGTGATTGTGCTCTTGGAGAAGCTCATCGCATCTCCCACCCTCTACCAATTTAGAAGAACTAAGAGGAACTGCCCTACAGGTAGTAGTTGGTGAGGAGCTTGTGAGACACAAATTTATTTAATCCTTGCCGGTCAACATCGCGCCTATAATTGTTATACAGAAGGAACTAACCTTGGCACAATTCGTAAGACTCGTGGATGAACTAATGACATTCTATAGAGCGCAGTGCCTTAATGTAAATACCTGCAGTGAGTCACTAGAACGCAGTGCCGTTTCTGTGTCCGATGCGTTTATGCCTAATGTTAAAACAGCACAAGTGATGATTATATAAATAATGTGAGTACGGCTCAAAAAGTGCGGTTAGTGCATATGGGTGCGTACTCTAATTTGAACCGTCCTAATTCTGTGCATCGAAAGAATGATCGCAATGCTTATAATATAACGGTACGATTGCGACATTTTCGCAGGAACCAAAGACCTGTAGTCTGCCGTTCACATTTGTACTTTGGTGAGAATCCGAAATTCTGCAAACCCTGGTGCAGGTGGCCAAAGAGAGGACAACACTTGCAGATGCAACCTTTTTCATCCCCAACGGAAAATTAGCGAAGCATGCATTTGCAGGCACGGCCGCTGGTATGCCATCTGTTTGCACCGTCGCCGCTAAAGTGAATAAAAATAAATGTAACATTCTAATGGATACGGGGGCGAGTGTGTCGATAATTCCGTCTAAATTGGTGAATTCGGGTGAATTGCGCGAGTCCAATGTAAAGATTACAACGGCTATGGCGAAAAAATAAAAGTGCACAGCGAGTTACACAAAAATATAGTTATCCCTAGTCTTCGCCGATCATTCAGGTGGTCATTTGTGGTCGCGGATACCACTTCAGCGTTATTCTAAATTGACTTTTTGAGGCATTTTAATCTTTTAGTGGACTATGCGGGTGGAATACTTATCTACGAACAAACCAAACTCGTATCAGAAGTGAAACCATCAGGGAAGCCTGTGGTAGCTTTAATTATTAATGACCTACAGCACCTACCACCCCATTGTAAAGCCAAATTGGTGAAATATGAGGCGTTGTACAGTGCCGCACCCGCTAATTCCTCCTTATCTTCGCCGAGCTCAGTTACACATACAATTGAGACAGGTAGTACTCCACTGACATTCGTACGGCCGACACCCCTTTCAATGCAGAAGCTGCAAGTTGCCAAAACAACTTTGGAAACACTATTGATGAAGGGAATAGCGCGCCAGTCAAAATCACCCATAGGCGTCACCGATTCACATGATACCGAATTTTTTTTTTCAAGGGGCCATCTGGCGACACATGATACCGAAGAGATGGCCAGGTAAGTAGAGGGTGGTCGGCGATTTCCGAGCGCTCAATGCACTCACAAAATCCAACAGATATCTATTGCCACGAATTCAAAGTGTGGCAAACTACTTCCATGGCCAAATGATTTTTTCAAAGTAATATATGGTTCGTGCTTACCATGAAATCAATATGAACTCGGCGGACATAGAGAAGACTTCGGTGATAACCTTGTTTGGATTAGGGGAGTATGTGAAGCTTTCATTTGGCCTCCGGAATGCAAGATGCACATTCCAACGACAAATGGATAACCTCTTTCCGGGATTACGGTTCGTTTACGTATACATAGACGACACCTGATATTTTGGGACAATGCGGACGACTACTCAAGGAATTGGGATCAAGTCTTCAAAATTCTGGTCGATAACGGTCTGAGGATACCCCTGGATAAATGTGAGCTGGAAAAAGAGGAGATTGATTTTTTAGGGCATCACATTTTGGTGGGGGGAATTTTCCTATAGGCCAAGAAAACGAAGGAAATGGAAGACATGCCCTTACCAAAGGACTACAAGCAACTACGACGATATTCGGGTATGTTATGTTGGGACTCTACCGAAGGATGATTCCTAACTTTGCCGCAATTACAGCTTTGTTAACCGAGCTAGCACGCCTGCAACCTAAGGCTCGTGAGCTCGAATGGAACGATGTGGCACGAGGATAATTTGAGAATACTAAATCGGCCTTAATCAACTCCGTCAAACTCTGTCACACGCTGCCCAATGATTAGCCATACCAGCTGGTGACGGATTGCTCTCAATACGCAGCAGGTGCTGCCCTGCACCAAATGGTAAACGGATCGCGACGAACGGTGGGCTTCTTTTCGAGCAAGCTAAGATGGACACAACAAGCATACTCCACCTACGATAGAGAGCTACTAGCGGCGTGTCTTGCTGTGATCCACTTTAGGCATATGGTTGAAGTCGCCATGATATCTTATGCACAAACCACTAGTATCGGCCTTTTCATTGCCGTTGAGTGCGAAAACAGACATGCAGCAACGCCATTGGAGAGTCATTTTGGAATACATAAGAGATATCACCTACGTGCGTGGTCAGGACAACGTAATCGCTGACTGCCTTTCGAGGAATGTAAATTTAATCCAAAGTGAATCATTCGACCTCCAAGTTTTAGCAGCAGCGCAAGATAATGACAAGGAAACGAAGGAATTTCGCTCGCGATTAAAATCTTTCCATTTCCTCGGGGAAGCTCAACTATGGTGTAAAGTAACATCATGGTATCTACGACCGATTGTCCCTATGGCGTGCGAAGGACTATGTTTAATCAGTTCATAATGTGTCACACCCTAGAGTCAAGGCATCACTTCCTCTTATCAAATATCGATATTTCTGGCCTAATAGGGACAGGGATATTCACTCGTAGACAAGGGAATACCTCTCATGTCAATCTTCCAAGACTAATCGCCACAAGAAATCCCCGACCATGCCCATTAATATTCCATCTCCAAGGTTCAACACAGTGCATATTGAAATAGTTGGACGACTTCCGCCGTGTACACTGCCTAAAAAATCCTACCCGTTGCACAATCGGTACTTACTATCGTGCGTCGACCCAGCTACAAGATGGATCAAAGCATTACCAATTGCGGACATAAGTTCCGCGACGGTCGCGTTGGCTTTCCTAGATGGGTGGAGTTCCAGATTTGGAGTCCCGCTTTACGTAGTGATCCACAAAGGCGCTCAATTTGAATCTAACCTATTCAAGGAAATGTCTGCCCTCGTTAGTTTTCATTGTCTCCGCACCACCGCGTACCAACTGTCTATGAACGGGATGGTGGAAGGTGCACAAATGACTTTGAAGTGGTCCATAATGGCCCCTCGACAATGCTGGCTGCTTGCACTTCCAATTGCCCTATTGGGCATTCGCTGATGGCCTAATTACTCGGGATTGTCGCCTTCATGGCAGTCACAAGAACTACATTTTTGTGACCGAGACGCTTAGTTTCCTCATTGTCATCGAAGACTGATTCAAAGTTTATTAAAGAATTAGCCTCAACCATGGCACGAGTCGATATCACACAGGCATCTCTAGGACACGTTCACTTGGTGCCCAAGCCTTTTGTACCCAAAGATCTTTGTAAGACAACTCATGTATGGGTCCAAATAGACCGCATTCGCAAACCACTCGAAGCGACATATGCTGGCCTTTTTCCCGTAATTGAGCGTGACGGCGGAGGATTCAGGCAGAGAACAGGAGGAGGGTCGGTTGCACTTTATGTCTTGGATTGCTTTGGACAGAAGACAATGATGCCAAAGGAAGTCGACGAGACATCTCTTCAAGAACCGGAGAGAATAACGGCAAGCCATACATCTTCACGCACTTCCGGGAGACGAGTAACATTTGCCAGAAACCCGTCGTTCCTATATTTTTTAATCCTATTCTAGTCATAATATTGCAGTGGCGTAATATAATAAAAGAGGTAGAGGTCTAAATATAAACATGGGAATGAGACCCAATTGTAAGATAAAAATATATATTCTGCATCATATGGCACAACATGGCATAAGGAATAGGCCCGTTTTGTTGAGTACAGAATACATATGTATGTGCTTGCGAATACTAATGCCCTATATGAGTGTTAAAAATGCTGTGAGACATTAGGTCTACCTACAGTACGGACTTAATATGTATCTATCTATGTATTTATAATGCGTTATTCCATAACAATTAGGGGCCATGTTGTAAAATAGCGAGGCTTGTGGCACCTAAATTGCAGGATTTAATAGGCTCAGCGACAACCTCAACAAATGGACGCTCGGTGGATCTATCAAATCTTAGCAATGGCTATTTGTGTAAATTAAGGAAATAATATGCCAAGTGTAATGAATAAAGGACCTTAGGGAATTAGAAAAAGAAACAAAATATATGACAAATTGTACAAATAGATGTGAGGCAAGGGTTCTTAAGAGTTGCGCGGCAACACACGAACATACACACGCACGGCTACCAAAGGTCAGCACCTGAACAAATACGAGTCTTGCGCTCACACAAACATATGCTGGCTAGGAATAATTATCAGAAAAACGTCACAACCGGCAAAATGAACAAATACAGGCTTTGACCAGAAAAAAGTCACAAGGAACTGTAAGAGACGAGCAATTCTCTATAATTAAGATAAACTTTAGACATGAGAAATATGTACATACAACAAGTATACATAGATTACGGAACTCCGCTCAAGGAGTGGAAGTAACGAACAAATTAGATCACAGGGTCCTTTCCACAGACAAGTCAAGGTCACGCCCCTTGAAGACGACATATAATATATACATAGAGAGATTGAGAGACAATTCGGCAGTTAATTCATTCGATCATTAAGTCAAAGTGTTACGACACCCCGTTAAACTCGCCAAAATCCTTCCGCTTTTAGAATCAATACTTCGCGTAAAGCAGAAGCCTACTCACGGACTGAAATGAACTTGAGACGTTTCCTCTTGCCCCTTTTATTAGGCCAATTTAAGAATAAAATTATTTTATTTTGACACGTACTTTTGAACCCTCAAATTATTATTTCCCATCCCCAATAGAGGTTCTTCTATATCGGATCTATCCTGGCAGACACTGAGATTAGAAGGACGGGCTAATCCTCAAGTTAGAAAGTAGGGTACCTTTTTATGGTGCAATTAGAACCAAAGGTCGCGTCTCTTCCGGGTTTCAGCCGTAGGAAAGAATTTCGCTTCAATACATACTCTCAACGTTTTTGCAAGTTCTGATGTTAAAAGTACGTAAGCTTCATTCAATAGATAACGCTGCTATCCCCTTTCCAAATTATTTCGAAACATATCTACTTAAGACTCCAGTTATCCTATCTCTCTTCCTGTCGCCCATTCATTAGCATGTATATATTCCACAACAATCAACAAATGTTCATTCCCAATTTTATCCACAAACCTTCCAAGTCATTCCAGAACCTCTCTTTATAAGCTTCACTTCTATTGTTTCACGTTTCTTACACTACAACCATACATAGATTCACCATTGCAAATCTCAACTTCACACATAATTCTAGAACTCACACATTCATACCCAACCATTATCTCATGTTACTCTTCACTATAGCCAATTCTTATAGCCTCTTTACTCCTACCCCGATGATTTACACCATTCGCTCTATCATCCACAAAATATTCACTCTGTTTCATTTTTGTCTCACATAAAGCAAGCATCTTCAATCTACCTGTTGTAAATAAAGACTTCCTCTCCCGTTTTACTCGCACTCATATATTCCCGTCACATTTGACACTTACGCGGATTAACCGGCACGACTGGAAGGGTCACCGAGAGCCTCACACATCATTGTCATTGCTCATTCACTCGTATGTAAGATAAAACCTTCCTGTGCATAGCACGCATGCCAAGCCAGCGGCCCCCTAGGCGGAGTTAGTCGCTTTGATGATGCACAACGAATAAACGATATGGATATTTTTCTTGCTTCAAATTATTATTATTAATGTATCATCTAAAAATCTTATATAGAGTTCTTGGTTCAACAAAATATTTTCTCAGAGTATTTACTTTTCAAGGATTGCCCTTACAGTCTGCTAACGTGATCTGAACAGGTGTTTCCATGGTAATAGTGTCCGATTGGACGTGTTTTGCCTTTGTAAACCAATTGGTTAGTCGTACAGCAAACGAAGTAATTCTTTAAGAACTTTTCTAGGCACTTTTGCTCTAGGAAAGATCTTCGTTAATTATTATGTTTATAGCTTTACCAACGTAGTCTCTAGTAAATAGCGGCATTCCTCTTTGCATAGAAATCATTCATTGTGACCATTCAATAAGATATACTTACGCGCCCGAATCTCGTTTCCATAGTAAAGGTGTTGGTTTGGACAAAAGTTAAAGTTTCCCACATGTTTTGGACAATACGCTGATTTCGGCAAAGGGGTATTTTACAATGCTGACGAGAAGTCTTCGTTTACCAACAATGTTTTAATTCTACCGTACAATAATAATGGACATATTTCTAGGTTTTGAGCATCTTTTAATCTCAACATTGTATTTATGAACTTTCCAGGTTCAAATAAATGTATTAATTAAGAATTATTCTCCACATGATCTTTCATAGAATTATAAGGTCCATTGTATGTCGTATATTGGATTTTACATTAGACAAACAGGAACGATTTGGCATCTAAGGTTACGTAGCCTATAAGTAATTATAGAAGCTTATGATTTTTTTTTACTTTTTATTTGCATTACTCTTCAACTGGTTATCAAATTACATTTCTACCGAGATTTTACGTTCTCTCTTCCTTCTACTCTGATACGTATTCAGGCTAGTCATGTTTTTGTGACGTTGCAGTGAAGTGGTTTCATTTCCATGCTTTTGCATTTTACCTTGTTTTATTTTCTGAGGATCTGTATCTATAAGGCGCTGAATCTGTTCTTGCGGCCACAACGTTGTTCGCTCATAACTAACGGTCATTCACGCCTGCGCGTAACCTGCGCGGTGAAACGTTTACTCATTGTAAGTATATTATCAATTGACTATCGTCAATTGATACTATGTACTTCTTTCTTTAACGATGTTGTTTCTGCCCTACCTCCTATTTATACTACTGCTTCACCTGACCAAACCTTAAACTCACTTAACCAATCATTACTCGCCTGCCTTGACGTGCACGCCCCACTTATCACTCCTTCTTCCAACCGCCATCACCGCGCCCCTTGGTTCACCATGAAACTCCTTTGTTCAAGGAGGTCCTTACGTGCCCATGAACGTGCCCTTCGTAAAGCACGCTCCCGTGGGCAGGACATGATCTTCCTCTCACTTGCCTATCGCCTTGCTACTTCGACTTATTCTTCCAAATTAAAATTAGCGCGTGAGGCCCATTCACACAAACTTTTGTCTGAGAGCAAGAAGGACCCAGGAACTATATTTCGTCTTCTCTCTCGTCTTTCCTCGCCTAGCCCCATTTCCCCCACCTCCCCTTCCATCAACCCATCTACTCTTTCTAAATTTTTCTCTGATAAAATTATTAACCCTTCCGCCAAACTACCCCAGTCATCTGAACAAGCCCATGCTGTTCTCCCCGACCATGATCCATTGCCGCTTAATGTCCTCACTCGGGCGTCCTCTGAGGACGCTCTAAAAATCTGGATCCCTAAGGACGTCTTTCCACCCAAACTCCTCCACCAAATTTTACCTGCTCTTTCCCCACTGATTCTTCATCGCTTTAACACTTTTCTTGACACAGGGTTGGTTCCCTCTTCCTTTAAACATGCCTCAATTTGTCCTATCCTTAAAAAACACACTTTAACTCCTCTGAACCATCTAACTATCGCCCTATCTCACAGCTTCCATCTTTCTCTAAGATCCTCAAGAGAATGGGTTTCTCTCGCCTTAATGACAATATTTTTACCTACAATATCAATGAAACGTAACAATCGGGGGTTCAAAGCGAATCACTCTTCTGAAACCGCTCTTCTTAATGTTTCAGACGGTTTACAAAGAGCTGCCGATAGGGGTTGTACATCCATTCTAGTCCTCATAGACCTCTCCTCTGCTTTCGACACCATCGACCACACTGTGCTCCTTGATCGTCGCCAAACTTTCCTTGGTCTCTCGGGCACTGCACTTGCTTGGTTCGGCTCATACCTCTCCTCCCGCACTCAGTTGGTTGCGCTCGATAACCTCTCCTCCGAGCCCACGCCCATTCATTTTGGGGTGCCTCAGGGCTCAATCCTTGGTTCCGTCCTCTTTCGCATCTACTTATTTCCTCTTGGCTCTCTTCTTCGCCATTTAGACCTGTCCTTCTACCTCTATGCTGATGACACTCAGATATACCTTTCCTCATCTCTTGTGTCTTTCGACCAATCAATTACCAAGCTCCTTTCAGCCTACACCCCCATAAACGAATGGCTGTCTGCTAACTTTCTCAAACTTAACCACGATAAAACTGAAGTTCTCCTTGTTGGTACTGCTTCGATGGTGGAGAAAGCTAAAGCTCTCTTCCCTTTCCTTAAAGTTAGGGAAACCAATGTCGCCTTCTCTGTTACCTTCAGTAATTTTGGTGTTATTTTCGACGAGCAACTTTCGTTTAACCCACACATCCATCGTATCTGTAAGTCTTCCCTCGGTTTCCTCCGCAACCTTCCACGTGTTTGATCCCATTTTGATCGACGAAGCCTTGAGACTGCTATTCATGCCCGGGGCACCTCACGCTTAGACTACTGCAATTCTCTTCTAGTGAATCTCACTTCTTCGTCACTTCACCCCCTACAACTAGTTCAAAACTATGCTGCCCGGATCCTCCCTTGCCGCCCCAGGTTCTCTGATTCGATGCCTCTGTTACAGGAGCTACACTGGTTACCTATTCGCTTCCGTACCCACTATAAAATTCTTCTCATCACCTACAAGGCCCTAAACCTTGAGGCTTCACCTTATCTCTCGTCTGCCCTCTTCTGTCGTCAAACTCCTCGGGCACTTCGGTCTAACCTCGCTCCCATCCTGAACACTCCTAGTTCTGTCCTCTGCTTGATGGGTGACCGTTCCTTCTCAATTTGTGCTCCTAGACTCTGGAATGCTCTTCCTGCCAAAGTCCGATCCTCTCCCTCTTTTGCTACTTTTAAACGTCTCCTGAAGTCTCATCTCTTCAGAATTGCCTTCTCTTCCCTGTAAACTTTCGTTACACTCGCTACACAACCTGTGCTCTTTGAGGGCTAACAGCCCTGAAGGGCGCATTATAAATCTCTACTCAATCTGCCTTCACCACACAAATAATAATAAGAATTAGAAAGTAAAGATATTTTTTGTGCCACTATATAAGAAATTCAAACAATCTTCATCTGTATTTATTTGCGACAGGACTTTTTCTCCCGGGCAACGCCGGCCGGATAACTATGCTTGTGTTTCAATAGCGATAGATCTTCAGTTCAGTTCGCTTATTCGAATTGAATTTGCAGATATATGGAAATAGTATCGTATGCTAGAGTGTACTTATATACAGGGTGTCCCTTAAAAGCCTATATACTCTTTATAGCTCATAGATTTTATTTGAAAAAATATATACCCTTATAGAAATAGTTGTGGCATCCAGAGGTCAAGCAAAGTAGGTCTGTGGCACACAAATTAGGGGAAAGGTAGGCCCAGTGAGGAACCCCCACAAATGGGTGCTGGGTGGATCTATGAAATCCTGAAATTGAGCATACACATCAATTAATGAGTTAATATGCCATGTAATAAGTAGTAAACCAATGTAAAATAGAGAAATACATATATCACAACTGTACATTTATTAGGAACCGCATAAAAAAGGCAATCGAAAAACTGGTTTCCCACGCGGCCATACACATACATATACACAAAGGAACAGCTGCGGGACGAAAAGATACCGATGCTTGATAACAAGGAAGCCGAGAAAATACAGAGTGATATATACTTTGATCGGTTGAGTTCTCGTGAGAGTGTCGAACGAAACATAAACTCTCCTATCTTGGGAGGATTTGCCAGCCCGGTCTGAAAGTGTACATCTACTGTAGGAATGCACACACTTCTGGTAACTCCGCCCAACGGTCAACGGAGAGACTAAGATGTGCGTTTCCGATCATTAGCTCCGTCCCACGCCTTGAGAGTAAAAAAAAGAGGTCACGGCCCCTTAAGCAAAGGAACTATAAATAAACGAACGTATACATTATAAAGAGAGTTAAGTCATTCGGTCGGATACACTCAATTACAGGCAGCTAACTAGCCCTATTATCATTACTAGCACCACGAGTCCTTCATCGTTTTTAAGTCCTGTCGTTTTAGTCTCAGCTACCTCTAACACCAGTAAACCTAAATACAGCCGCATAAGACTCGATTTATTTCGCTTACGCCTAATAGGGTAGACCCTATTCAAGAATAGAAGCCCATTTATCTTCGCTCTCCTTTCGAGTCCTTTCCTTTAACAACGAGGTAACCAAGGCACCTTCTGGAACCCAGCCTAGAAGCAGAAGCTCTTTGAAGCCTTTGGAGTTAGAGAAACCTCTCGCCCCAAGACTGGTCACCTTAAGACGCGCAATAACACGGATGACCTTTTCCTACCACATACGGGTAACTTTCCCTCCGCCATAGAGTCAATAAAAGGTAAATTAGTGATCTATATCGACTTGTTTTTTTATAAAAATTAATTAACTACGCCAGATGCTCACAATTTTCTTCAGAAGTTTACATGCACTTCTATATTCATCGACTACCTGATTGGCAGACATTGGCTAATGTAGATGGTGTGCTGGTTTGGCAATTTCCCTAATTGCATGTTTCAGGTGTTCGAGCGTTATTAGTCTCGCACCATAAACTACATTCTTCAGATCGCCTCATAAATAAAAATCAAGTGAATTCAAGTCCTGTAGAAGTGAAAGATTCCCAATGCTTCCCCTTTGTCTTATCCAACGGTTATTCACCGTTTCATTGAAGTAACTTCCGACATCAAAATGATAATGAAGGGAACGGCTCCATTGTCCGAACTGTAGGTATAATTTATGTCCACAGCATGTCGAGATACGTGTAATCGGTAACTTTAGCATTAAAGAAAAATGGTCCAACCAAACTTCTGGATGTTAAATAACATATGTTAATCCTTGTAAATTAACATGCCTATCCACATAAAGGTGTGGATGGCAAGTGACCAATAGCTGCAGTCGTGTCGATTTACTATGGTACTCAGTTTGAAGGTATCTTTATCCCACCACATTATTTTGATGGCATATTGTATCTCTTCGGCTTCCAATGACTGAAACCATTTACAAAATTTGAATCTATGATCAATGGTCAATTTCAGTAATGGCGTCAAACAGCCTTGGAATGTAGCTTTTCCATTATGATGACTTTGAGATCCGCTGAGCACTTGATTGCCGATGGAGGTTTCATAGGGCACATTGTCTAACTGATTTCTGTGGTGATAGAGTAAATATCTGCAA
The DNA here is from genome assembly GCA_963969495.1 of Ceratothoa steindachneri. NCBI lineage: Eukaryota > Metazoa > Arthropoda > Malacostraca > Isopoda > Cymothoidae > Ceratothoa > Ceratothoa steindachneri. The sequence goes on from OZ018326.1 coordinate 110,681,200, forward strand.
TATTATAATGGAGTTTTTGATGTTTGCACTAGATTTGCGTCTTCCAGAAATGTACTAGTGCATATTTTGAGCAGTACTATCTGCCTCAAGCTTGTCCTGGATGCTAGTAATGGGCTAAATGTATCGGTAGCTGTTTACCAAATTTCCGGTTCCGTTGCCCTGTGATTTTAGCCACATTCTCAAATTTCCAAAAGCATTTCAAACAACATTTTGCATTGCTCCAGGATCAAATGCTTACGCAATATGGATTCTTTTACTGAACTAAATGAAAGTGAATTATGTAGAGTTTGTCTCGTAGAATAAAGGCTTACGCTGAGTCGAGGAAAGATAGTAAGTCATTAGAATACGTTAAGTCCAAAGGCTAGGTAAATAGGGGTTTTTCGTTAACACACATCAAAATACGTTAGTTCTAGTAGTACCATTCATTTTCAAATGCTAGAATATATTAAAAACTTATTTAAATGTGTCCAATTATTTTTCTCACCTGACATTTTACATAGGTATATATGGTTATATATATATATATATATATATATATATATATATATATATATATATATATATATATATATATATATATATATATATATATATATATATATATATATAAATTTTGTTGAAGACAATTGTGTATTTTGCCTTAATTAATTTCCTTTGGCAACTTTCTCTTCTTTTAAATATCCTTTTTATTCTATCTTGTAGATGGTGGATCACTTGTCCAGTATTTATCTACTTTTTAAATGAATGTATTTGGTAAAAACCAAACTAAATTGATAAGCTTTCGATCTTATTCGATCATCTTCGGAACGTTATGAAATGTTCTTGCCCCCTTTACCGATGTATTGAGTGGTGTGAGGATCTGACAGAGTGAAAGAAAACGATTTTTAAGGGGTATTTATTCCGACTAGGTTGAACGTAACGTTAGAAGAAATGGGCCACTCCGGTGAATGCAATTTAAAAACAAATAATGTGCGATTCCAGCTTGTCGCTAGACTGTTGATGGCTGCCTTATCTTCATTTATTAATACGGCTTTACGATGTTCAGCCTCGCTTTATTGACCTCTTTTCTTTTAATAACGGTGTTATCAACGGGCACATCTCTCGTTATTTTAATATTATGGGCACTCTCCATATGATCTTTAGGCCCTCCGCTTTGTATATGCATAGTTAAACGTCTCGAAAGTGTAATGGCTGTCATGCCAATATATTTTGAGTTATTATAAAGCATAACGTCCACAACGACGAACATCTGATAAACATCAAGCAGCATTTTGAGGAGAACTCCGTGTTAGAAATGGTTGATAATTCCGATCTCCCAGCTTGTCCTGTTTTCGATGTCCACAGGATTTTTATACAAGTTCGTGATGACGTGTGTTATGTCGTATGCCAGCTGTACGTATTGAGCGAGGTCTTGGTCAGTGAGGGTAAGCAGATCGCAGGTATATACCGCGTATAGAGTAGGGCTGAGGCAACCCCCTTGTGGCACTCCTGCTTCCAGGTTGAAAGGCTCCCCTTAGATGTCATTAACTTTTACGACTGCCTCACGATCTTCCGAGTAGTCACAGAATATCTTAGTTAGGTTTTACTCCATAACCAGTTCGCTTATTTTCTTTGTCAGCCCCGGTAGCCACACCTTGTCGAAGGCTGAAGCCACGTCTCAAAGTATGACGTCGACGTTGCCATTTCTGGACTTTCCGATAGCTATCTTTTCTGTGATCAGAGCCAGAGCCGATTCTGTGGCATGTTTCCTCCTGAAGCCGTGTTTTTGGAAATTATATAGGTTGTTGAGTTCCAAAAAAGTCCTAAGTCTGTTGTTCAGAAGCTTTTCCAGAAGTTTGCTCACGAATTCTAGCAAAGAGAAGGGCCTGATTGAGGTTATTGGGGGCGTTAATTAAGTGCATTTTGGTGATCCCAGTTATGCCTGGCGCTTTTTGTTTGAAAGCTCTTAATGGCTATTTCATATTGCTCGTTTGAGAATGGTTTACAGTCTTCCCTAGCAAACGGTGTTCTGTCAACAAAGTGATGAGGTGTGAGGTCAGCCCCCTAGTTGATTGGTCCGTTTCCTTACTATAATGTTCAAAATATTTTTAAACATAAATCTATCCATGTATTTTTTGAGTTAGTTGATTGTTCCGTTTTCTTACAATAATGTTCAAACATATTCAATATATTTTCCTGTAATATCACGTTCACCATTCTGGACTTCCTTTCACTCTGAATAGAGATACTCCAGACTCACCGAGAAATCTTACGAAGTCCTACTTCCCAACGTTTAAAGTTTGAGATTTTTGAGGAGGCGAAGAAATCCTCTACGTGTCAAGACCGGTGACCTCACTGCCACCCGCTTCTAGTATCACACGCGTGCGCGTGAAGATCAATCATTCGAAGAAAGACGTTTTTTGCCTTATATTTTTCTTCTATCCATCCGACAGCAGCACACCTCGTTCCTGATAACTTCTCTGCTAGTCCAGGCCTGTAGAGACCACCGATTTCTGTCTTCTCCAAACCCCAGAAGGAATTCCTACAGGAAGCGCAAAGAAGGGGGCCTCAGTAGGGGGCGGAGTGGACAGGACCGGCAGGTGGGCCCTGTTTAGACATCTTCATTTTATGTAGGGCAGAGCAAGGTGAAACTAGTTGATAGTAATAGAAACACTATTTAAATAGAAGCTTGGTAGGCTCCGTGGAAAAGAAGCTCCCCCAGCGTGCTGTAATGGACGACTCCAGGGGTAAGAAAAGGATCCATCTCTTGGTCATAGAGCGCCACCCCAAGCCGTCGAGACCATTTTTGCCACCATTGGGGTTGCACTATGCTGTCTGGTTGACCATTCCTATGGCTATCTGGCTATATGCGATTACAACCTAGACGTAAAAAAACTCCTAAGTGTAAACTTCCGCTCAAACCTGAATAAATCGGCTTGTCACCTAAAGTCCCACCACATGTGTCTGCGCAAAGGTCATTTATCTGCCGTCGCCTTGACCTCTAGGTCGGGTTACACATCGCAGGAGAAATAAATGCCGAAATCGATGACAAGCAAAATTGGGTAAAAATCGATGATATTTACATGTATAAAAATCGTGATGGAGGGGAGTACACCCACCTCTTCAAAGCGACCTTCCAGACATCTGAGATGGCCACCAAGGCGTCAGAGGCAGGCTTACTTATGTTATGCACCAAGATTTCAGCCTCGTGCATAGAGAGACAGACTTTTGTTTTAGTATAGGTCTGCTTCTCGTACTACGCCCTGGAGCAGTACACGACGAAATAGTGTATATTCCAGGGCAAAGTATGTTTAAAGTTCGCCGGAACCGGTCACACCTAGAAAGAGTGTATCAATGGGGGCAAAAAGAAGTGCTTAAACTGCGGAGGCCCTCACCGCACACTCTCGACCTCTTTCTTCATGAAGAAGACCCTAGTAAATGAGAAGATAAGGAACCTGCAGAAGGAAAAGACCCGTAAGGCGAACACTAGCTACGATCAAGCGACACAAAACCAAGAGAAAGGCAAAATAATACTACAACTAGACTCAACAATGAACTAGGACCTGGTTATGTTCGTAATTCACGTCCATTTCGTGAACATAGCCAAACCGGGAAGCTACGCCACCGAATTAAACAGGATGCTCACCCAAAACGGAATGAAACCAATGTAGTTTCCCGATATCCCTCCCTCGACTGAACTCTACCAAACACAGACGGGAAGCAAGCCCAAACCTAATTCAAGGAACTCATCAAAATTCATGGACCTCCGACTGAACAAGCGAGATGAGCCCGCAAAACCCAAGGCAATTGAGATCGTTCTACCAGCCCAACGGGAGAGCGCTTCGCAATGAGCGAGCCAACAAAGCAAGTCCACCGAAGAGGACAGACGGCACTCAGGCAAAAGACCACAGATATAAATATGAGAATAAATGCTTCGCCATCAGCTCCACTCCCGAGACTGGCAAAAGTTAAAGACATCATAAAGGGAGTAATCAAAGGAAAGTTCAAGTGGGATTTTGTCTGTAATGACACCGAGGAGGAAATGCTTTCGGCAATCAGAGGAGGAAGCATCGAAATTTGCCCAGAGTCATGCTTTAACCTTTCGTACGAGCAATCTAAAAAGAAAATTTCAGGGAGAGTAAGGTCACCAGCACGCGAAGAGCCAGAAAAGGTCCAGATTCGAGGCTAATAACATGGCTTGTAATACAATGTTTATTTGCAAAATTAAGATCTTTTTGCTAAACGTCAATGGTTGGGAAAGCAAAAAATTTGCATATAACAATATCATCCGCAAAGTAGACCCGGACATAGTCCTAATCTCGGAACTTGGTCTTAACAGAGATGTGAACCCCTTGAAAAAATACAATTACAATGAAAATTCAGTCAACCATACAAATGAGAGATACGATGGCGTCGCAATAGCTGTACAGAAAGGTATCAAGTATAGGGAAATAAAATACCTGAAATAATCGTATATTGCCATTAAAATCAGCACAACCATTGATGACCTTGTCATAGCTGTGGGTTACCAACCCCCAAGACGATCATATCTCCCCTACCCCCAACTTCATCCGACTATTCAAAGGAACACCTCTACCATCCTGATCGGAGACCTCAATGCACGCTGCAGAGAAGCAGGTTACACAACAGGGTTCAACGGATCGGGAACCTCCCTGAGTCTGCTTATTAATCGTAATCTGGTGTGAAGAGTCGGCTCAGAATTCCCCACATACCTGACAAGAAGATCTTCAACGAACCCTGACATCCTCCTCGTCAACTCCAACTTTGCCCTGAATCAATCGACAGTTCCTGGTCAATACACCCCATCGGACCATGTAAGTATGGTCACTACCGTGTCAACGTCCCCTATACAACTGAAGATACCATCCTGAAGGTGCTTGCCTAAAGCGAACTGGGAAGAGTACAGAAGTTTGTTACAGGATTACCAACTTAATCAACTGGACGGGTTGACATTAGGAGACATCGACAGTCACCTGGAGGACATTACAGCGAGACTAAAGGAGACGGACAGGATAGCCATCCCTAGGGTCGGTTACAAGACTCTCCCAGCACCGCGATGGGACGAGACTATCCTAAAAAAGAAGAACAGGCTAGACGAACTGGTCTTGGAAATAAGTTGACATGGAAATAAGCATTATAGGAGAAAAGTCCAAAATGATCTGGAATGGAATCATAGATAGGGTAGATATGGAAGGTAACCTCAGGAAGTTTAGGAGCTAAATTAAGAGACTAAGTGGCACACTCCCCGCCAAAACCAACATTAACATCCCAGTGAACGGGCGAAGAATCTCAGATGACCAGGAAATAAAATACCAATTCAGGGAACATCGGAGAAGAAAGTTTACCATCACAGATGAAGAGAACGAGGACTTTGATATGAAGTATGAGGAAGAGATCTTCGCAGGCCTGGAGGTACGAGGGCTGGTCTTAACCTCTTTTCATTTCGTAGATGCTACTAGACAGACAGGAAAAGGGTAGATCATTTACCCACGACGAGTTTGAGGCAGCCATCAAAAGCTTCAAACAAAAAGCCCTAGGCATCTCAGGTATTACTAAGGCACATTTGACAAATGCTCCTGCGAATGTCAATAAGGCGATCTTAAACCTGTTTAATGCCAGCCTTAACGTTGGGTTTTGCCCGACCAACTCAAGAAGGCACGAATGATTTTTCTAATAACGCCGGGAAGACCCAAAGGGGAAGTAAAAAACTATAGGCCCATATCACTCCTAGAGTTCATAGGAAAGCTGTTTGAAAAACTAGCCAATGATAGGCTGAGGCCCTATCTTGACACAAATGATTGCTACAATGGGCAACAACATGGTTTCCGGAATCACCTAGGAAACCGAGACAGCCCTCACCCTGTTGATTTAGCACATCGCTGTTGCTAAGGCTGAAAACAAAAGGGTAGAAATAGTACTCCCGGACGTTTCATCTGCCTTTGATAAGGTAGGGATCCCCGAATTAGAGAAGAAGCTCTGCGGCCTACGGATGGGCACGAAAATCACCAAGCTTCTTTGCGACTACCTTGAAAACTACGAGGCGACCCTAAAAATCAACACCGTCAAGGGGCAACCATTTCCCACGAGGACCGGTGTGCCCCAAGGAGGCTGTATGAGTCCGACACTGTATACGATTTATACAAGCGACCTACCCTTTCCCACCCATCATTACGCAGCTTATATCCAGCTTGCCGATGATATTTCACAACTTATCACTAGCGACTATCCCAATCCAATCGACATCGTGAACAGAACAGCGGATGAAATAGACAAACTTAATGCCTACGAGGCTTGCAACAAGATCCGCACCAACGTGGAGAAGGTTAAATTCCTCCCTATCGGACGAAACAAAACTGCCCTCTAAATATAACATCCACAGGATATGGATCACATCTTAATGTAAAGGTGGCGCAAGCCAAGAGACAATTACGTCAACTCTACAGATTCAAGGGGCTCTCCCCCCGGAACAGAAGAAAATTGTACATGGCCCTGTTGAGGCCAATTCTGCTATACCTCGCCATTCCTATGCACCTAGCGAGCAGGTTTCAGCAGTACAGAACCACGCATTCCAATATATATTTATTGCATTTAGACTGGACAGCAATCCTTCAACCAGAATTCACGCTACCGCAGAGATGGACCCCTTAAACGTAAGTCTACACAGTTGGGCAATATTGATATAGAGTAAGGTCCAAGAATTACGACAGCCTGATCTTGACAACCGAATCAGACAATACTAACGTGGATTTAGCAGCAGCCGCCTACGTACGCAGAAGGATGCGATACGCCTATTACGATAGTAACCCCCCAAACTCCAAGGAAATCACGAATAGGACAATGAAATTAACTTTTCATGCATGTTTTGAGGTAAAAAAAAATCCCTAGTGGACAATTAATCAAAATAAAATAAAACTGCAAATTATAAATAAAGTTAATTAAAAAATCCGAAGTGGACACAAGCAAAACAAATGTTTTTACGAAAATAAAGGTTAAAGAAAAGTAAACTAACGTAAAACGTCTTCAAACTATGAGTAAGCTTTACATCCAAAACATCAAGCAAACTAAAGTACAAAGGCTTGAATGCTTATTTTTTCCAACTGGTACGCTAGCGAATAAAGTAGACCAGCCGAAGACATTTCCAGTCAAGCTGGCACACATTCTCTCCTACTTTAACACTTTTTCTCACTATAACCTCTCCTACTATCTTACACCCATTTTTCCTATCTTTTATGATCAATTTGCAATTTGCATTTTTCACCATTCTGGACTGCCTAGAATTCTTTGGGAAAGGTCCAAAGACGCCTCCGAGAATTGGGTTCTCTTCATAGAAACCACTATTACGAAAGAGAGCTATATGTTGTACTCATATCACCATTCATCATCACTACTAATATTCATCTTTCTTTGTAGCGGCCCCATTTAGGCAGATGACTACTAAGTCCCAGGTGCCGCCCCCTGCGTGAACTGCTGTCAGATGTGAAAGGGGATTGCCATTCATGTTTCGTCCAAACTGTGCCGGGCAATTGCACGGCCATAAATAAGGGCATTGGAGGGAGCTGGTTTGAGGAGTAGCCCACAGCAGATAACAATGTCAGAAACTATTCTGGACAGGGAGCGGACTGCTACCTCCGCTGCTTATCCCAGCGGAGGCCCCTTCCAGGACCATAGAGAGACATGCAGCCATTTCTATGGTATGTTGGGATGCGTTCGCGATTAAAACACCTTCGCGGGGGCGGCGTGGTCAATAAGTCCACCATACAATCACACACCCGAGAGGATCCCCCCAGATTCATCTCATCCATTGTATCATTCATCTCAAAGGCAAATTCCCTTTCTATCCAGGCGGCGGTTTAGCAAGGGATGGGGGGAGCCCTCTTTTCCCAAAGGCAAATTCTAAAACAAAAATTTTAAGAAAAAACCGAAAAACTCTTGAACATACACACTAGTGAGTCCCTAAATAGCAGAAAAAGGCCATGGATAGAACAAAATGCGCTTCCCTCTTCAAGGGGGGTTTACTACCATAATGGCGACTCAAAATGCCGTGAGGGCCCCATTGAGATCCCTAAGCGGCACTAATAGACAGGAAGACAGGATTTGTCGCAATATGTGAAAAGGAAGAAGACTTTGAGACACTCACAAAGGGGGAAGGGGTAAAAACCCTGAAAGAAATAAATCTACAGTCAGGCACCCCTCTCAGATTCAAGAACACAAAAGCGTGGTATGCCGAAGACTGGACCCCTGGATTGGCCAGCAAACTAAAAAAGAAATCAAAGAGGAAATAAAAAGGAACGAGCAATGGGCAAGGATCGTTGAAATAATCGAATTTAGATACAGAAGAGACAACGCGGAATATCATCACGTGTTTAAAATAATCTTCTCAGATATTCAGATTGCGTCAAAAGTGAAAGAGAAAAGGCTATTTCCCTTTAACGCATAAATAAGCGGTGAGCAAATAGAACGGGAGGAATTCACCCCGGTGCAGATTTGCTTTAGATTCTATAGACTCGAGCACCACACCACGAAGGAGTGCAAGGAGCAGGAATCAACCTGCTTGCGGATGCAGCCAAAAAGGACATGGCTGGCGTGAATGCCAAGCAGGAGAAGAGAAATGCCCAGACTGTGGACAAAAACACGGGACAATTGCGATGTCCTGCCACAGAAAGAAAGAGTTCCTGAAGAGAAAAAAAAGCAGGAGGAATCAGGAGGGCGATCACCTCTTAGGCCCAAGCGGCAAAAGCCACCCCGCTGGAAATGTCGAAAATGTCACACAGAAAACCTATCTGAAGATCGGCAAAGAAAACTCGACGAAAATCCTCATATGCATACTATATGCCCACGTAAGGAATTTGACGAACCCACGCTGCTTCGCTAAAGTGCTAAATATTAGGTTGAGGAATAAGTTCTTGCGTTTTTTTAATGTTGTGTTGATTTAAGCTTGGTTGACGTGATTTGTGCACATATTAAGAAACAAAAAAAAAATAAATAATGAGAGCAAAATCTGCCAAAGTTAGGCTACGTCTCTTAACAGCGTAGACTATTAGGCTTTTGCTTAGGGCTACGTCTTGAAGTTGAGTAATAAGTCATTGCAGTTTATTTAAAAGTCGTGTTAATTTAATTTTTGTTCTGTACCCGCAAAATGGAATGTCAAGTTGAAAGAAAAGCGCATTTTCGACACTTGTTTTTATTAATTTTCAATCGAGACGGGAACAATTCAAACGCAGCCAAAGCTCGTCGCGTTTTTTTTTTGGCTGTGTATATGGAAAATACTTTATCAGAAAGGTCAGCTCAACGTTCTGGTCGCCCCATTAAGTTGGATGAAGATCGATTGAACGACCTTCTTCATGAAGATCCTCGTCATTCGACTAGAGAATTGGCTGCACAATTGGCGTGTGATCAGAAAACTGTAGTGAATCACCTTCGATGGGGAAAGTTTAAAAACGCGGTGCATGGGTTCCGCACGCTTTGAGCGAAAGCAACAAACTTCAACGCTCCACGATTGCCGCAGGTTTGCTTCCTCGTCACAATGTTACTCGTGTATATAAGGACAGATATCTTCACCGCATCATCACTGGCGACGAAAAGTGGTGTGTTTATGTCAACATGAACAATGGCTTAGCACCAATAAAAAACACTTCCGTGATTAAAGCAAGGACTTCATCCACGAAATACGATGCTGTGTATGTAGTGGGAATGTGAAGGCATCATTCTTTATGAGCTCCTTGCCAATATGACAAAAGACGCCATCCAAACGCTTAATTGGGTAATCCTGCCGCATCCTCCGTATTCGCCAGACTTAGCTCCATCGGATTTCCATCTGTTCCGATCGCTCTTTAACAATTTATGCGGCGTTTCGTTCAATACTGATGTGGAATTAAGAACCTGGTTAGATGAATTCTTCGAGTCAAAATCCAGAGATTTTTATTGCAGAGGCATCGAAAAACTAGTTGATCGTTGGGATATTGTTATCAATTAAAAATGAAGTTTTTCTGCAATTGTTAATGGTAATAAATAAATTTGATAAAATTGCAAGAACTTATTCCTCAACCCATTACTATGCTCAAGAATAATGGCTTATCAGAAATTTGGTTCACGGTTTCCCCCCTTCCCCCTCCATCAAGGGAAATCCTGCAGCTGCAGTTCCAGCCCGAGGAAGACGCACCAGCGACTGCCTTCCCCATAGATAAAGAAAGAACGGAAAAGAACATGATCCCGGAACCCATCCCAGCCCCCCAAAGGTTCCACAAACAGGGACCCCAGAAAAGAGGCTAGAAGGCAGCAGGAAAAGAGTGAAAAAAGATCAACCAGAAGAATTAAACAGGTCGAGGATAACCTCGCAGGCTCTGTTTTCTCTTCTAAAGAAGAACAAGAGTGCTCCCAGCCACCTAAGCCCCACGAAAGAGCAAGGAGCAAGAGTAAAGGGAAGAGTTATCGTCAAACCGAAAAGTTCGATGTAGAGGAAATCAAAATCCGATTTTACATGAAGGCTGAAACTCCCTTCCCAGTCATTCCAAATCAGAGAGATCATCGAAGGAATCAAATCAGGCTAATTGAAATGACGTACAACTCGCCAGTCCAGGAAGCGTTAATTGACGAAGCGATCATGACGTCGGAAATAAAAATAAATAGTGACTCCTGTCTCGCCATAAGTGAAGCAGAATTTTTCAAAACCAAAATCGGAAAAAAGGACGTAATTAAAAGCAGTAGAAGAAGACTCACACACACATAAGAGACAAATATGTAAAATACAAACATCACATTAAAAATACTTACAATTAACGTTAATGGATGGAAAGGGAAACACAGTCCTTAAGGAAAAATATTCCATACATTGGATCCTAACCTGATCCTCATCATTGAACACGGTGTTAACACGAATACAAATAGAATAAAGATACCAAATTACACCGTTATAAATAAAAACCACACACAAGATTGTTACGACCGCACAGGCACCACGATCCGAAAAAACATTACATACAGAACACTTCCAAACCTTGAATAGTCATTTGTGGCTGTTGAAATACAAATCCTGGTGAGAAACCTGATCGTTGCAAATAACTAACAATTACCAACTTTTACACTCTTTTCGGGGACGGGAAAATAACATTGTTTGGCGGTGATATAAACGCCAGATGCAGAGCGTCAGGCGAAGGAAGTACTGGCCAAAGGGAAAGAAACCTGGAGTTGCTACTCGAAAGAGACAAGCTTTAGAGGGTCAAGCCGGATTTCCCGACCTTCTTAATACATTGTTCGGCAACTAAACCGGACGTGGTGTTACGGAGCAAAAACTTCCCCTCCAATATTAGCAATGTGCCCCGACCAGTTGTACTGAACGATCACACCCCGATTATCACCGCAATCTCGCTAGCCCTACTACTCAAGCCCGTCCCACTTCGGAAAACATATGCTAAAGCTAACTGGGAGCTATATAGAGAGATACTCAGTTCATACCAACCAGCTGACCTGGGAGATGCTAATCTCAAAGAGACTGACGATGAGATAAATAAGATCACCAATCTCCTCATACAAAGCGACGAGAGATGCTCCCACAACCTAGGTGGACTAACGAGATGAGAAAAATTGCCAGGAAACATAGAAAAATCTACGAAGGGATTGTCAGGACAGGCAGCAATCTGGAAAGGACAGCCATAATGAGACAACTAGGAGAGGAACTAAAGAACATACTAATTGAAAAGCAAAGAGCAATCTGGAATGACATTATTGGGAGGCTGGACAGGGAGGGCAATCCTGTAAGATATTAGAACAACATCTGACGAATTAAGGGATTGCCTGCCAGACCCAGAACTCAAATCAAGGATGGAGACGACATCATTGAAGGCCTAGAGTCTCTCTCGAGAATTTTAGATCGCACTGGTAAGAGATTTTCGCTATATCCCCTGAGGAAAACGAGGACTTCGACCAGGCCTTCGAAGACCAATTGCTTTATGAGCTCGGCACAGTACAGTAATACATAGAACCCACTCACACCCGCAAGTATTTGAAGAAAGAAAGCTGGATAGCCACGGACGCCCGATAACTCTTGAAAAGACCTTGAACATCATAAGGTCCTTCAATCAGAGAGCACCAGACTGGAATTACGAAAAACATCTTCTTAAATGCCCCAAGCAAATTATTCAGGGTTTGAAAAACAGAATGTACGCTGCCCTGAATACAAACTACTTCCCTGACGGATACAAGATGGCCAAAATCATATTCATCCCGAAGGAAAACAAGCCCCAAATCCAGGTGGCGAACTATCGCCAGATCTCTCTTCTTGAGATGCAGTGAAAGATCTTTGTAGGATTATAGCAGACAGACTTCAAGCTCAACTGAGCGAGTTAGGAGCGCACAACCCAAAACAACACGGGTTCCGTAGAAAAAAGAGGCACCGATAGGGCCTTGGCGCTCCTAACAAAGAAAGTAGCATATTCCCAAGCAAACGGGTGCTATGTAGACATTGAGCTGAGAGATGTGCAGAAGGCCTTCGATAAAGTTTGGCTGGAAGGACCTCAATACAAGATCCTGAACCTCTAGCTAGACCTAATCCTGGAAAGAATCCTCTGTGACTTTGTCATGGACAGAATCTCATGTCTCATGATTGAGGGCTACAAAGGACCTGAATTCGAACTAAAGGCGGGCGTTCCCCAGGGAAGCTGCCTGAACCCACTGCTTTACTTGGTCTTCACCATCGACCTCCCAACTCCGATTCACAGGGACACGATGTATCTGTAATTCGAAGATGACATTACGCAAATCGTCCCATGCAAGGAGAGGAAAGCAAGGGCACAGACAGCTCGCACGATAGCAGAAATCAATACTATCAACCAGTATGAGAGACGATGGTAGATCAGGGCGAACAGGGACAAATACAAAATCGTCCCACTGAGCAGCAAGTTTACATGGCTTATCATCATAGAAGGGAGAAGATATGGCTACTACGCCGAAGGCACCGTCCTGGGCCTAAAGATCTCCGACCATGGACACTCGAGACACCACACGGAGAGGTGGAACCTGGCAAGGAGAGAAATCTCCAAGCTATACAAGTTTAGAAATCTTAGCTCGTTCAACATCAGAAAAATATATCTGATGTATGTCCGGGCTAGGCTCATCTACCCCTCAGTGGTAACTCAAGCGGCCAGGAAATCCTGAGTGAGAAGACTTCAACGTGTCCAGAACATTGCATCTATACTTATTAATAAAGTCAGAAGGCGTGATCACCTTCGGCAAATAGATCTACAAAGGAGGAAATGATTGGAACCCAGCAATGTCGCCATCCAGAAACTGGGAAGAAAGGTCTTGTCCACCTTAGCGAATGGTTTCATTCTGGAGCTACAGGGAACAGGCGGCAGGTTTAACATACTTGAAAGATACGGGTAAAAGTCTCACGCCGGCGTCAGTTCCCGAGAACCAAACTATGTTCACAAGAAGACATTTCACGAATAAATATATATATATATATATGAACGACAGTAATCAAATGCAAAAAATACAACATAGAAGAATCAAAGAGTACAAACAACATTACACTAAACTATAAACACAAGGTATATTGTTGGACAAAATAGCTAATAAACGCTTGAATGCTCAAAATTTATACTAAAAATAAGTACACCAAATCATTAATACAAACAAAAAGAAGAACGCTAAGGCACATGAAGATATAAAGCATAGGAGAAAACATTTAATCAAAGATTAAAACCAAAAGCAAACGTAAAAATAAATAAAGTAAAGCGATACCCTCCATACTAGGTCAAAATATCCCTACCTGCCTGAATTTTCACCCTTCTTTTATCTACCCTACCACTATCCAAACCTGATATTGAGCACATCATCATCATCATCACCATTCTGTCCCGAAGATAAATACTGTTAGGTCGAAAGACATCGAGATAAATAAAGTTATCCCTCTTCCGAGCAATTTTCCTCGCCTAGAGCCATATGTTGAGACTATAGTCAAAGCTATAAAAGAGCTGCAGCCAAAAGTAAACAATGCAGCGTTTGCTGTCGACTTCAAGGAATCCCGTTCAAAGCGCAAGTACTCCCTCGTCAAGGTATTCTGAGGTAAATCTCAATCTTCTGCAATTCTCCTCTTCGAATTGCCCCTTTCCTTCGTCGCCAAAACATTAACTTCTGCAAGGCGTCGAAACGTGCGGATCTCTTTCAATCATGTCATCCCATAATGATTTATTTGTATAAATCATCTTCTGAAGACTCAATCCTCGTTTGGTAATTTACCTGCCCGAAGTTCATTAGCTTGTCCCTTTTTGCCAGACTATCGAGTATCCCATAGTCTTAGATATTCCAATTTCATTTCATTTATGTAAATATTTATCCTTTTTATGTTGTGTTATTAAAAAGTATTTTTGTACTACTCTTTTAAATAATCTAAAGCAGCATTCAGCCATAGCTAGGTAATTAACGGACAATCTGCACTCGCTTTTTGTTATTTTTACCGCGTACTCAGGGAAGCGGTTTCCTTTACCCTTTCCTCATTTGCTTAACCCCATTATATTGTAACAGAGCAGCCGAGGAGAGGTCAACTGAGTGTCCTTTCGCCCTATCACACACCATTCGGCTGATCTGTTTCAATGTGGTTTAATGGATTCATATATATATATATATATATATATATATATATATATGAATCCATTAAACCACATTGAAACAGAAAACGGAATAATTTTTCCTTACAGTAATATTTTTATTACCTTTTTTTGAAAAAATCCGTGCAGGGAAGCGATTCGAACCAGGCGCACTGAGGCAGCGAGCACCGCTTCGATTACAGTTAAAAGTATGCCGTTAGTACACTACGCTACGCAGAGAAACAAAAAATTCTTTGAATAGAATAGCTTTTGAGGAACACTTTCACCGGCTCAAACGGAGACTATTAAAGAAATAGAAAATTAATTTGTAATTCAAAGAATAAATGAGGAATAGGTAAACGCGTGGCAGATATACAAATGTATATATCTCTCAAAGTAGCACGAGAGAATGATGAAAATGAATCCATTAAACCACATTGAAAGAGAAAACGGAATAGTTTTTCCTTACAGTAATATTTTTATTACCTTTTTTTGAAAAAATCCGTGCAGGGAAGCGATTCGAACCAGGCGCACTGAGGCAGCGAGCACCGCTTCGATTACAGTTAAAAGTATGCCGTTAGTACACTACGCTACGCAGAGAAACAAAAAATTCTCTGAATAGAATAGCTTTTAAGGAACACTTTCGCCGGCTCAAACGGAGACTATTAAAGAAATGGAAAATTAATTTGTAATTCAAAGAATAAATGAGGAATAGGTAAACGCGTGGCAGATATACAAATGTATATATCTCTCAAAGTAGCACGAGAGAATGATGAAAATGAATCCATTAAACCACATTGAAAGAGAAAACGGAATAGTTTTTCCTTACAGTAATATTTTTATTACCTTTTTTTGAAAAAATCCGTTCAGGGAAGCGATTCGGACCAGGCACACTGAGGCAGCGAGCACCGCTTTGAACACAGTTAAAAGTATGCCGTTAGTACACTACGCTACGCAGAGAAACAAAAAATTCTCTGAATAGAATAGCTTTTAAGGAACACTTTCGCCGGCTCAAACGGAGACTATTAAAGAAATAGAAAATTAATTTGTAATTCAAAGAATAAATGAGGAATAGGTAAACGCGTGGCAGATATACAAATGTATATATCTCTCAAAGTAGCACGAGAGAATGATGGAAATTAATCCATTAAACCACATTGAAAGAGAAAACGGAATAGTTTTTCCTTACAGTAATATTTTTATTACCTTTTTTTGAAAAAATCCGTTCAGGGAAGCGATTCGGACCAGGCACACTGAGGCAGCGAGCACCGCTTTGAACACAGTTAAAAGTATGCCGTTAGTACACTACGCTACGCAGAGAAACAAAAAATTCTCTGAAAAGAATAGCTTTTAAGGAACACTTTCACCGGCTCGAACGGAGACAATTAAAGAAATAGAAAATTAATTGGAAATTCAAAGAATAAATGAGTAATAGGTAAACGCGTGGCATATATACAAATGTATATATCTCTAAAAGTAGTAATAAAAAGGTAATAAAAATATTACTGCAAAGAACAATTTACCTATTCCTCATTTATTCTTTGAATTCCCAATTAATTTTCTATTTATTTAATAGTCTCCGTTCGAGCTGGTGAAAGTGTTCCTTAAAAGCTATTTATTCTATTCAGAGAATTTTTTGGTTCTCTGCGTAGCGTAGTGTACTAACGGCATACTTTTAACTGTGAACAAAGCGGTGCTCGCTGCCTCACTGTGCCTGGTTCGAATCGATTCCCTTCACGGATTCTTCGAAAAAAAGGTAATAAAAATATTACTGCAAGGAAAAATTATTCCGTTTTCTCTTTCAATGTGATTTAATGGATTCATTTTCATCATTCTCTCGTGCTACTTTGAGAGAAATATATATATATATATATATATATATATATATATATATATATATATATATATATATATTAATATAGAAACATGATGAACAGGACAGAGCGTTAGATGCCTCGTAACATTTATTTCAAACGTTTCAGGATTATAACTAATCCTATAATCAGTGCTAAAGAAAGAATACAAAATACTGAGTTTTATGTATAAATAAAAAGTTAACACTTGTAATAAAATTGTGAAAACATAAATATTAAATTTGAGACTATTTGATTACATTAGAAATATGGAACACAAACAAACTAAACCAACGAGCAAATTTCTAAAAATAGGAAGGAAAATAATTGAAAGTGGATTTTATTCTCGCACCCCCCCTAAAAAAATAATGTGAAATTTAATAAATTAGCATGTTTTTTAATGAGTCACTATATTTAATGGGACAGATAATGAGTTATTATTTAGACTGGGTTGAAGTTTTGTTATATAATTTGACTCTGGCAGGTAAAGGTCCGAGATGTTTCTTACCGCATTAAGTATCGTGAAGTTCTCGAGTGTAACCCAAGAGCCACATTGTGACAGATGGTTTCGAATTGGAGATGGATCAGGTTTTGAAAGGTGTAGTCCATTTCTTTCAGATCTACCCATATGCTGCATGAAGCGGGAGTAAAGCGTACGCCTTGTTTCCCCCACATATGATACAGTGCTACTGCACGTACAACGAAAAACGTATAGAATTTTAGATTGCATGTAGCTGGGTGGTTGATCTTTGAACAGCAAGAGGAATATTAGTGAATAAACTCTCAAGATCAAAGCTGGCCATGAAGTATCTGTCTGCATGAGGAATGTTCGTAATCTCTTTTACAAACAAATGCGAATCATTAAGAGTAAACTCTTAAGAGGTTAGAGGGGCTACAACGGGGATGAGAAACTTGCGTAGTGCAAATGAAGGGGTCCTATATGCTGAAAAAAATATGCCTTAGGGGCAAATTAGTTTTATGGGTCTTAGGAAGTCTATAAAGAACTCCAGATGAAGATTCAGAACAAAACAAACTGTTATACACATCTTCTGGGAGAACGTTAGAATTCTTGAATTTCCTAAGAAACCTATTAATTTTGTCTTCAATTTTAAGTGTGTAAGACTGTACAGTATTAGTAATTTTTATAAATTTAGTAGAATCTGAAAGGATCTGAGAGATTTTGCTGAGATATGAATCTTTATCTAAAACAACCACACCCTGACCTTTGTCAGGTTTGCAAATAACGAGGGCATTATCACGAGCAAAATTTTTAAGATTAATAAATTGCATTTGGAAATGACGGCGGAAAATATTTCAAACGGCTTGAAGTTGTAAAAATATTTAAAGGCTAAAGAGCGGATTCTTTCGTTTAAAACAGAAAAATCATGGTTAGATGCAATTTAATGAGAAGCCAAAATAGCAATAAGCCTCTCAAAACTAAGCGGGGAGCGAAAATATGAGAGTTTAAAAATGGGAAAACGAAAATCTAGTCCGAAGGCTAAGATAAAACTTTTCTCGATTAGTCAAAACTCTTGATGAATAATTGAATGTAACTTATCTGGGTTACACGGTTCGAGTAAGTGATATATATAGTAAGGTTCTCTAGTTTAAGCGTATTAATCTCATTAACTTTAGAGGAAAATTCAGCAACAATTTTATCACACAAATGAGAAACATAAAAAAAATCAATAAGTGATAGACGTGAGCGAAGTTCATTAGAGGAAATTGGAATAGATTTGATAACAATAGATACATGTTTGCGCTTGAAACGAATTTCGTTATTAAGAAGCGTTTTTGGGGTAGATTTATAGAGGCGGGTATTCTGTAGGCACTGTTTGTATAATTTGAAACGAAGAAATTTACGAAATACTCTAGAGGTCTTACATAATATGAGAAAGTCAACATCATGTTTCAACTTTACCAACTTTTTACGACAGTTTTCATAGTATCTGTACTTCTTGATGAAACGATTCAAATTTGTGTAAATTCCCTCTTCCGTAACTCCACCTGCGTAATAGGTTTAACTGAGACCTTATTCAAAACTCTCCTTGAACTTGCTGTTTGTAATTCATTCTTTTAGAAAAATGGGATTTTGTATGAACAACTCGATGGGGTTGGAATGGGACTTCCTCTAATTAGTTTGTTTTTCCTCCATATTTCTAATGTAATCAATTAGTCTCAAATTTAATATTCATGTTTCACAATTTTATTACATGTGTTAACTTTTTATGTATACATTTAACTCAGTATTTTGTATTCTTTCTTTAGCACTGATGATAGGATTAGTTATAATCCTGAAACGTTTGAAATAAATGTTACGAGGCATCTACCGCTCTTTCCTGGTCATCCTGTTTATATATATATATATATATATATATATATATATATATATATATATATATATATATATATATATATATATGGAGTGGATTTGATTAGCCGAATGGTGCGGGATAGGGCGAAAGGACGCTCAGTTGACCTCTCCTCGGCTGCTCCGTTACAATATAATGGGGTTAAGCAAATTAGGGAAGGGAAAAGGAAACCGTTTCCCTGAGTACGCGGCAGGCATGCCCGCCCCCACCAATATAACAAACTTCAGATCCGCGCAAATTACACTGGTCAACACTTTTGTAAAGTTTGTGTGCTTCTTAAATGAGATTATTAATTCTTATATATTCTCGTGCACTGAATCTAAATATCACCTTGAAAAATGCTTATTTGCTATAGGTTTAAAGACCCGTAGCATAAAATATTTGATTTTTTTATTATAACGTAGAGTATGTGTCATTATGTTTTAAACTTTAATACATAACTACTCTCTGCATTTTTGCGTGACGCTTATAGTGGGGCTGAAGAATAATCTCTTGCCAATGTCCAGCAATAGTCTTCAAGCGTTGTTGAGCTCAATTTACCCTGGTACTGATTTTCTATGGGTAAAATATCTTGGCGAAACGTTTCACCATGTTCGAACTAACTACCCCACAGTTCGTTCGAAAAATGTCTCAATGCGACTCCAAAAAGTGGATTTTAAGTGACATGTTACTTCTTATGTTTTTGTAAGCCTTGATGAGGTTTTCCGCAAATTCTTCATAGTTCTCTTCCCTTTTGTTTCCTAGAAATCCCTTTGCTCCTAACTGAAAGGCTTCCCAAACAGCTTTTCCCTCCCCATGAAGCGCTGATTCAAACTCACCATCTTTAAGAAGCTCTCGAATCTGAGGCCCAATGAAAACTCCCTCTTTTATCTTAGCATCGCTCAGTGAGGGGAATTTTGATGTTAAACACTTGAGTCCTTGACCAGATTTGTCCATAGCTTTTACATTTTATCCATGGCCCCCTGTTTTATGTGTAGTGGTGGTAGCAATCTTTTGTTTGGTTTAGTGAGAGGTGAATGCTGAACATTTTTCAGCCCAGGCTCTAATGATGGACGAGGTGGCCAGTCTTTGATGATATAGTGGGAACCTCCTGTACAGCTGTCCCATTCACAAAAAAGCAGCATTACTTGGTGTATCCGCCCTGAAAGCCCATCAAAGAGAAAAAACCTTTAAGTCACTACAAAGCGGCCATTGATGTTCATCATATTTTATCTATTGCAACATATGCTTTATATTCTCATATGTTTCTTTCATATGTGATGCATAGCCCACAGGAACTGATGCTCACTATTGCCGTTGTGCAGTAAGAAACCTTTCAAATTTGTTTTTGATAAATCAATGAGCAGCCTCAAGTGTCTGGGTTTGTATTCGATGCCAGGTGGTTCCATCAGACCATTAATATTGTTGCAGCCAATAAATTCCCTTCCATTATGAAGAAATCGTTGAACTGCTTCTGACGGTCATGAAATTTTGATATTCAGTAGGAAAATAAAATTAATATAGAATGCCTCACATGCATATTAATAGCTTGCTCAATGAATATTTATTATAAGTTTAAAAAGGTTTTGACTAGGAAAATCATCTACCTTTCACCTCAAAAATGTAAACTTGCACAGCACAATCACCTTCTATGACTTAAGGAACAATACTAAAGGGCAGTTAGGCTTTGAGTGTGGTAAGAAATACACTGCTACCGGCCTGTTGGAACCTGTTATGACACGTAGGTGTATCTTGAAAGTAGAGCTAACAAACAATTTTACCATGATATTCATTATCAGGGAACTAAATTAGCTGAAGCTTGCTACTCTGGTATCGCAAGCATTTTAGTTATTGACTAGTGTTTTGTGTAAGTCAAGGTGGTTTCCTTACTCCCCTTGGATGCCCAGTGAACTGAGCAGCAGGTACTATTTATTCCTCGACGTGTTCATGGCATGCGCCTGAGAATCCAAACAGAAACCCGCCACAAGTGGAGAGTCACCTGGAGGCTTTTTTCTTTATTTTAAGCGCCCAACTGACTAAAAAGGCATAAACTGCCGTAATTATTGCTTGGGGGAAACTCTCCGATAGGAATTAATGAGTAAACTCTCAAACATGGGATAATTGGAGCTGAGGAAGCTCCATCTCAGCAATAAGAATCTTTGAGGGGCCCATTAATATAGTGCATGGGGCCTGCCACTAGACTAGTGTCGCCCAAAGGAATCTCTGCAAAAAGGGACTAAGGGGGTAACCCTCAAACCCTTATCTATTAGAGAAAGGGAAATGCCTCCTCCGTTCGAAGAATCTTCGATGGCCCCACGAGACAGCAAAATGGGGATGGCACCTCCTTAGAAGATGAGGAGCTACCTGAGAGTAGCTCTAAAGGTAATGATGGAGAAGCCTTTTAATCGGTTGAGCGTGTTGAGAGTGAAGCCCCTCCTCAACGAAGAAATTTAGTGCCTTTGCCAGCAAATGCACTCCTTTTATCCTAACAAGAAGAAAACGGACAGGATACTCCATAAAAACTCTCTTTGGGAACCCCAGACCAAAATATACCGGTTGCGTGCTAGGCAGGTCGGAGTGGCAGATCCTGCTTGGTGACAGGCCTCGAATAGGTCATGGTCACCACTTCCAATATTGAGATCGTAGGAAATTTTGTTCGTTGCTTGAGCAGTCGTCACCGGAGAGATCCATAGGGTGTGAAAGAGTAGGCAAATGAAAAGGTAGATAAAGGGAAAGAGTAGTGGATAGTATGCATTATACAGTATTTTGATGACGGACAGGAAAGCACATCGCTCTGCTCCTTAAGGGATCTCGGAAGAGATTTTTCATAAGCTGTGAGTTCGTTGTTTCAAGCGGTTGCGCTTTTAATCGAATTTTAACTTATTTTATTTAGGAATTCATTTGATTCACCATGTTTTTAAACCAACACATTGTCATCCCTAACTGCTTTCCTATTCCATTAATTTCTTTTTACACAGCTTTATCCCCTGTTTTTTTGACAATTTCTTTTTCTATTTTCAATGCGTACAAACACTCACCATGGTCATCCCGGATTTAGTCATTTTCTATTAAAAAGAAACAACGCCCAAAGCCATAAATTCTTGCATCAACGACCTCTCATACTGCATCTCGATCACTATATAATATTAGACCCAATCCGTCGTTTTTGAGGCAAGTATTTTACAACATTTTTAGCAAATGTCATTCTTCGATCTAAAATTTAATAGTAAAGGAAGTTTCTTTGGTAGTTATTATTTATATTGGCTATTTCTCTATCATTCTCTTCTTCCGTCATTTTATTTTCGAAGTAATCTTTTCTTTATCCTCTGTTTGTCTTTTGTTTTCTATATACTAAGTCTTGACCCTTTTCCGATTCAAAGTCTACTTTATTTTCTCACATTTGTGTGAATTTCTGCTTTTTTAGTTACCATGAAAACGACGCATATTCTTCTCTATTATTTATGATCTAAGGGAATGTTATTCCTTATCTAAAAAGTGAGATGAAACTTAGAATGGTGAACACATAAACTAGAAATAAATAAAAATATGTAAGAAATGGATGGGAGTGAACGAGCATTCATTCCACAATACTTTTAAAAGGAGCACAGCCTCTGTATGAAAATTATATTCAGTTAAGGGTGTATGAAAATAGAAATAGTATAGAAGAGTCGTAGAGCTTGATTTAAATACAAGCAAAATATAAGATCATTAAAGTAAAATGCAAAATAAAGACGCGAGACATTCGGAGCAAATATATTTAAACTCTATTTCCCTGAGATATTAGGATCGTAGAAGCATTGGAAGCTTTTTGATTGACTACCCAAGAAATAGCAGGAAGGTAAGAAATTCTGGCAGCGATCTCATGCGCAGTTCTTTTCGATAGCTTGCGATGTTATGGAATAATTTCACACCGCAATTAGTACTAGCGGTTCGCCAACCTGCCTACATCCAGGCGTAATCTGACCGCTTAATGAAATAGACAAAGGTCATGAAAATCGCTAGTGAGACCTAAGGCACCAGTGGTAGGTCCTCCTTGGGGAGAGGTGCCAGGAAATATTATGTTTTGACACCAAACAGCGTTCAGGCGAACCTTCCTCGCTCCGGAACAGAGAGACCTTTACCGCGTCAGAAGTATGTGGATATAGATACCCATGTGTAGGATTCCATGGAACAGAGTGTGTGTGTTTGTGTGTTGTTTTTTCGAATATGGGAGGGAAAAAAAGCAGTGTTGTAATTGGCTATGTGTGGTACGAGAAGTGTAAGATCTACCCACCCTTGTGGGCAGCGCGTCCAACAATTGATAGCAGGATCTCTACGCGTGCGCTGACGTTCGTGTCCGCTCATTTTGGGATCGAACCCGGTACCACAACGTGAGCATGCGAACGACGTATCCACTCGGCTACCAAGGGTTTTCCCTCTCTCCTCTTTTCCCTGTCTTTGTCTCGCTTCGAGTGAATTTTATCTTCTCTGGGTCCTAATTTTAGCCCTTCTATTGGTGCCTGATTATCCCTCTTATTTTTTCCGGTTTTTCTTTTATTTATTGCTGATGTTGTGATTCCTTTTGTTCTTGGCCTCTTTTGTTATTTTAAATTAACTACTTAATTATTTATTCCTTTTTTAGGTGACTCTGCACTTGCCAATATCCTCCAGACGAGTGCTTTAGATAAAAACCAAAAAAGGTTTCCTAATTTAATAAGTGCGTTGAGAGCCCCCCCCCCCCTTATCTCCGTCTCCCTACAGCACCCACTCTCGAAAACACTCCATCCAGATAATCAATTCTGAACCTAATTTAGGGGCGCTTCGTTTTTTAATTATTTTTTGCCGATTCCCTCCAAACACTCCCTGTGATTATCTATTTTTTTAAAGAATATCTATTTATTGTTTTAAAGGCCGCCATAAAGGGTTTTGAAACTACTTAAATTTTTCTTAAATAGAGAAATTTTAAATAAATATCTGGAATTTAATTCGCATATTCGCGGTTCCATTGCCTGCCCCTAATAATCTCCTCTTTTAGATGCTCGGGGAGAAATAACATCTACACATTTCCACTGCACAGTAACAATGCTTACGCAATCCTTCAGATGTGAGCTAAAGCATAAGTTCCTATGCTATACCAGACAAAACCAAGTGGGTGGTAAATTTATAACCTTAGAAAGCCATAAAGTAAGAATAGATGAGAACGGCGGGAATAATATTTATGCTTTTACGAATTGAAAATACTCCTGCTATAATATTAGATGGTTATTGAACATTATGACATGAGAATACCATAATTTCTACATCTTTTAATTAATATCTAAATTAACAGAACCCATTACCGTAAATCTAATCCCGATATAATCTTAGATGGTTCTTAATCTTTATGACCTCTGAATATCATAATTGCAACAGTTTCTTAAAAAAAATATATCTAAACTAACAAAACTGAAAGACAAAACCTATTACCGTAAAAATCTCACCCTAAACTCTATTCCCAACCCATTTTATCATTATGCATGAAAGTAATCGCCTCTATATCCAGATTTTTAAGGGGGGCAAATTATAATTTACAATCGCAATTTTCTTTCCTTTTGATCGTAAATCGGGAGGAAAAAGGTGACTGACTGTCTTTTTTAACGTTACTTTATATACACATAGTATACTAAAAACATCAGTTTCTGTATTTGGGTAATCTTTATAGTTTCAAACGTAAAATATCAATAGAATAATAGAAATGGCCATAAACAGCCAACTACCATCTAAGGAATTGTAGTTGAGTAGTTACGGTAATAAAACATGCGAAGAGCGCTGATCGTTAGATTTTCAAATTTTCCTAATTTCCGAAAATTCTTAGAGGAGTGATCAAGAGGTATTAAGGATTTTTGACTGAGTAAAAGAAGCAATCTGAACTAATGGGGTTATTTAAAGCACCTCCACTTTGCAACGACTACGTTATAGCTTCATAAAATTTTCCCAAACTAAATTCACGAATACCAGAACTATAATAGTAAACCAGTCTCACAGCAGGAATGAAAATTAACTTTTGAATGACGTAAGGAATAATTGTTAAGAACTTATTAGTAACAAGTTTTAAATAAAATGATAACAGTCGAAATTATAGAAATTAAAACCTGTGCTATCAAATGGTAGTCTGGGAAACCTTAGTTACCAATTCACATGACTGCACCCTTGTAACTGGGCTTAAAGAAATTTTGATTAGTAAAATCCATATTTTATGTTACCATATTTTATCACATATTTTATTAATATAGTTTAATTAATATTTTACTGTGTATGTTAATAAAACACAAAATAAAACCTCCATTGTAATAAGTATACATACAACGTCCGTCAACTTCACTGCGAGCAGCAAATGCCTACAAGTTGGTGTTAAGAATTAGGCGGATAAATTTAATATATGAACCACAGATTGGCCAAACTTTACTACTGCGTGACATAAACATATTCTGACATAAAAGAGTATTTAAGCTAGAATTATTTATCTTCGCTATTCGGGAATATGAGCGAGAGAGTCAACTCTAGTGTTCGACACGTTGCGCTCCGTTTTCGAGAGAAAAAAAAGAGAGATGATTTGCCTGGTTTGATCTGAATTCTTTTCCGTCGGAATTTCCTTATTTTGTGAAAGACATCTATTTAATAACTTGTCTAATATTCAGCATGTTCCTAATAAGAAATTGATTGTTTGTAATCCTTTAATTTTCTCTAATCGTCTGTTGTGAAAGAAGGTACAAAAAAGACAAAATGAAAATCTATTCCCTCTATTTCTAAAAAAATAAGATCCCGATTTCGGTCAGAAGATGTACTCCAGCTGCTTAGAAAAGACTGATATTATAGAAACTATTCCAGCTCCTTACTAATATTTTTGTACTCATGCAGAGGATGGTGATATGGATGCAGAAATTACTCATAGGGTGCAGTCTGGCTGAAAAAGCTAAAGGAAGGTACCAGGGATGGTATGTGATCGCCGAATGAGAATGAGGATAATGGGAAGGTTTATAAGTCTGTGGTACAACCAGCGACCATACATGGAGCTGAGACATAGGCATTGAAGAAGGATCAGGAGGGAAAACTGGATGTAGCAGAGATTTGGATGCTGAGATGGATGTGTGGAGTGATCTAATGGGATAAGATCAGAAATGAAAAGATAAGAGAAACAAAGAAAGTTGGAGAAATATCCAAGAAAGCATATGAGAGAAGACTACCTTTTTTAACTTTTAGGAGCGCACCTGGTGACTGAATACAAAGGAAAAAGTCGGCGTAATCACGCTACGACCTAATAGTTAGCTAGATTAACAAACAAAAAAAACATGCAAAAAAAAAATAACGAAGATACAAAAAAACAAAGGCAAAGAAACAAGCAAAAAACAAATAGGCAATAAACAAGAAGAAAGAAACACGCTCCCGCATCCAGGTGAGGCCGACGCCCCTGTGCACAGGAGCATGCGACATACAACAAAGAAAGTCAAATAAAATAGAGGATACCAGACTCTTCAAAAAATTCATATAATTCGCAAGTCTGTGTTCACAAACCCGTCCCGAGTACAATAGACAAGCGGTAGCGACCCATCTCGTCCACTGCAATGCTATTGACATGTGATGAGAAGAGATGGAGAATATGAAGGGAAGAGAGTCATGGAAATAAAGGCATAGAGAGAAAAGAGGAGAGGAAGCCCAAAGCGAAAGTGGATGGACAAAATCACTCGCAACCTCAGAGAAAAGGGTCTGTCGGTAAAGGAGGCACAGAACCAAGACTTACGGCGGAGGAGGCAGAGAACCGAGACTTTCAGTGGAGGAGGAACAGAACCGAGACTTTCAGGAGAGGAGGCACAGAACCGACACTTTCAGTGGAGGAGGCACAGAACCGAGAAATTCGGTGGGGGAGGCAGAGAACCAAGACTTTCGGTGGAGGAGGCACATAACCGAGAGTTTCGTTGGAGGAGGCAGAGAATCGATACTTTCTCTGGAGGGGGCACATAACCGAGAATTTCAGGGAGGAGGCACAGAACCGAGACTTTCGGTAGAGGAGGCACAGAACCGAGACTTTCGGTGGAGGAGGCACAAAACCGAGACTTTCGGTGGAGGAGGCACAGAACCAAGACTTTCGGGGGAGGAGGCACAGAACCGAGACTTTCGGTGAAGGAGGCACAGAACCGAGACTTTCAGTTGAGGAGGCACAGGACCGAAACTCTTGGTAGAGAAGGCACAGAACCGAGAGTTTCGGTGGAGGAGGCACAGAACCAAGTGTTTCGGTGGAGGAGGCACAGAACCAAGTCTTTCGGTGAAGAAGGCACAGAACCGAGACTTTCGGTGGATGAGGCACAGAACCGAGACTTTCGGTGAAGGAGACACAGAACCGAGACTTTTAGTTGAGGAGGCACAGAACCGAAACTTTCGGTGCAGGAGGCACAGATCCAAGACTTTAGGTGGAGGAGGCCCAGAACCGAGACTTTCGGTGGAAAAGGCAGAGAACCGAGACATTACGTGGAGGAGGAAGAGAACAGAGACTATCGGTGGAGGAGGCACATAACCGAGACTTTCGTTGGAGGCTGCAGAGAATCGAGAATTTCGGTGGAGGGGGCACATAACCGAGAATTTCGGTGAAGAAGGCACAGAACCGAGACTTTCGGTGGAGGAGGCACAGTACCGAGACTTTCGGTGAAAGAGGCACAGCCCCGAGACTTCCGGTAGAGGAGGCACAGAACCAAGACTTTTAAGGGAGGAGGCACAGAACCGAGACTTTCAGTGAAGGATGCACAGACATGAGACTTTCAGTGGAGGAGGAACAGAACCGAAACTTTCGGTGGAGGAGGCACAGAACCGAGACTTTCGGTGGAGGAGGCACATGACCGAGAGTTTCGGTGGAGGAGGCACAAAACCAAGTCTTTCGGTGGAGGAGGCACAGAACCGAGACTTTCGGTGGATGAGGCACAGAACCGAGACTTTCGGTGGAGGAGGCACAGAACCGAGACTTTCGCTGGAGGAAGCACAGAAGCGAGAATTTCGGGGGAAGAGGCACAGACCTGAGACTTTCAGTGAAGGAGGCACAGAACCGAGACTTGCGGTGGAGGAGGCACAAAACCGAGACTTTCATGTAAAGAGGCAGAGAACCAAGACATACGGCGGAGGAGGAACAGAAACCGAGACTTTCCTTGGAGTAGGCACAGAACCGAAACTTTCGGTACAGGAGGCACAGATCCAAGTCTCTCGGTGGAGGAGGCACAGAACCGAGACTTTCGGTCGAGAAGGCAGAGAACCGAGACTTTACGTGGAGGAAGCAGAGAACAGAGACTTATGTTAAAGGAGGCAGATAACCAAGACTTTCGGTAGAGAAGGAACAGAAAAAAGACTTTTGGTGGAGGAGGCACAGAACCGAGACTTTCAGGGGAGAAGGAACATAACCGAGACTTTCGGTGGAGGAGGCACAGAACCGACACTTTCGGTGGAGGAGGCAGAGAATCAAGACTTTCGGTGGAGGAGACACAGAACCGAGACTTTCAGTGGAGGAGGCACAGAACCGAGACTTTCGGTGGAGGAGGCACAGAACCGAGACTTTCGTTGGAAGAAGCACAGAAGCAAGAATTTAGAGGGAAGAGGCACAGAACCAAGACTTTCAGTGGAGGAGGCACAGAACCAAGACCTTTAGTGGAGGAGGCTACACCGAAACGTTCGGTGGAGGAGGCACAGAACCGAGAATTTCGGTGGAGGAGGCACAGAACCGAGAGTTTTAGTGGAGGAGGCACAGAACCAAGTCTTTCGGTGAAGGAGGCACAGAACCGAGACTTTGGCTGGATGAGGCACAGAACCGAGACTTTCGGTAGAGGAGGCACAGACCTGAGTCTTTCGGTAGAGGAGGCACAAAACCAAGACTTTCGTTGGAGGAAGCACAGAAGCGAGAATTTCGGGGGAAGAGGCACAGAACCGAGACTTTCAGTGAAGGAGGCACAGAACCGAGACTTCTGGTGGAGGGGGCACAAAACCGAGACTTTCGGTGGAGAAGGCACAGAACCGAGACTTTCGGTGAAGGAGGCAGAGAACCAAGACTTACGGCGGAGGAGAAACAGAACCGAGACTTTGCTTGGAGGAGGCACAGAACCGAACCTTTCGGTGCAGGAGGCACAGATCCAAGACTTTCGGTGGAAGAGGCACAAAACCAAGACTTTCGGTTGAAAAGGCAGACAACCAAGACTTTACTTGGAGGAGGCAGAGAAGAGAGACTTTCGTTGAAGGAGGCAGATAACCAAGACTTTCGGTGGAGGAGGAACAGAGAAGAGACTTTTGGTGGAGGAGGCACAGAACCAAGACTTTCGGTAGAGAAGGCACATAACCGAGACTTTCGGTGAAGGAGGCATAGAACCGAGACTTTCGGTGGAGGAGGTACAGAACCGAGACTTTCGGTGGAGGAGGCACATAACCGAGAGTTTCGGTGGAGGAGGCACAAAACCAAGTCTTTCGGTGGAGGAGGCACAAAACCGAGACTTTCGGTGGATGAGGCACAGAACCGAGACTTTCGGTGGAGGAGGCACAGAACCGAGACTTTCGTTGGAGGAAGCACAGGAGCAAGAATTTCGGGGGAAGAGGCACAGACCTGAGACTTTCAATGAAGGAGGCACAGAACCGAGACTTGCGGTGGAGGAGGCACAAAACCGAGACTTTCATGTAAAGAGGCAGAGAACCAAGACATACGGCGGAGGAGGAACAAAAACCGAGACATTCCTTAGAAGGGGGCACAGAACCGAAACTTTCGGTATAGGAGGCACAGATCCAAGTCTCTCGGTGGAGGAGGCACAGAACCGAGACTTTCGGTCGAGAAGGCAGAGAACCGAGACTTTACGTGGAGGAAGCAGAGAACAGAGACTTATGTTAAAGGAGGAAGATAACCAAGACTTTCGGTGGAGAAGGAACAGAAAAAAGACTTTTGTTGGAGGAGGCACAGAACCGAGACTTTCAGGGGAGAAGGAACATAACCGAGACTTTCGGTGGAGGAGGCACAGAACCGACACTTTCGGTGGAGGAGGCAGAGAATCAAGACTTTCGGTGGAGGAGACACAGAACCGAGACTTTCAGTGGAGGAGGCACAGAACCGAGACTTTCGGTGGAGGAGGCACAGAACCGAGACTTTCGTTGGAAGAAGCACAGAAGCAAGAATTTCGAGGGAAGAGGCACAGAACCAAGACTTTCAGTGGAGGAGGCACAGAACCAAGACCTTTAGTGGAGGAAGCTACACCGAAACGTTCGGTGGAGGAGGCACAGAACCGAGAATTTCGGTGAAGGAGGCACAGAACCGAGAGTTTCAGTGGAGGAGGCACAGAACCAAGTCTTTCGGTGAAGGAGGCACAGAACCGAGACTTTGGCTGGATGAGGCACAGAACCGAGACTTTCGGTAGAGGAGGCACAGACCTGAGTCTTTCGGTAGAGGAGGCACAAAACCAAGACTTTCGTTGGAGGAAGCACAGAAGCGAGAATTTCGGGAAAAGAGGCACAGAACCGAGACTTTCAGTGAAGGAGGCACAGAACCGAGACTTCTGGTGGAGGGGGCACAAAACCGAGACTTTCGGTGGAGAAGGCACAGAACCGAGACTTTCGGTGAAGGAGGCAGAGAACCAAGACTTACGGCGGAGGAGAAACAGAACCGAGACTTTGCTTGGAGGAGGCACAGAACCGAAACTTTTGGTGCAGGAGGCACAGATCCAAGACTTTCGGTGGAAGAGGCACAAATCCAAGACTTTCGGTTGAAAAGGCAGACAACCAAGACTTTACTTGGAGGAGGCAGAGAAGATAGACTTTCGTTGAAGGAGGCAGATAACCAAGACTTTCGGTGGAGGAGGAACAGAGAAGAGACTTTTGGTGGAGGAGGCACAGAACCAAGACTTTCGGTAGAGAAGGCACATAACCGAGACTTTCGGTGAAGGAGGCATAGAACCGAGACTTTCGGTGGAGGAGGTACAGAACCGAGACTTTCGGTGGAGGAGGCACATAACCGAGAGTTTCGGTGGAGGAGGCACAAAACCAAGTCTTTCGGTGGAGGAGGCACAGAACCGAGACTTTCGGTGGATGAGGCACAGAACCGAGACTTTCGGTGGAGGAGGCACAGAACCGAGACTTTCGTTGGAGGAAGCACAGAAGCGAGAATTTCGGGGGAAGAGGCACAGACCTGAGACTTTCAGTGAAGGAGGCACAGAACCGAGACTTGCGGTGGAGGAGGCACAAAACCGAGACTTTCATGTAAAGAGGCAGAGAACCAAGACATACGGCGGAGGAGGAACAGAAACCGAGACTTTCCTTGGAGTAGGCACAGAACCGAAACTTTCGGTACAGGAGGCACAGATCCAAGTCTCTCGGTGGAGGAGGCACAGAACCGAGACTTTCGGTCGAGAATGCAGAGAACCGAGACTTTACGTGGAGGAAGCAGAGAACAGAGACTTATGTTAAAGGAGGCAGATAACCAAGACTTTCGGTGGAGAAGGAACAGAAAAAAGACTTTTGGTGGAGGAGGCACAGAACCGAGACTTTCAGGGGAGAAGGAACATAACCGAGACTTTCGGTGGAGGAGGCACAGAACCGACACTTTCGGTGGAGGAGGCAGAGAATCAAGACTTTCCGTGGAGGAGACACAGAACCGAGACTTTCAGTGGAGGAGGCACAGAACCGAGACTTTCGGTGGAGGAGGCACAGAACCGAGACTTTCGTTGGAAGAAGCACAGAAGCAAGAATTTTTAGGGAAGAGGCACAGAACCAAGACTTTCAGTGGAGGAGGCACAGAACCAAGACCTTTAGTGGAGGAGGCTACACCGAAACGTTCGGTGGAGGAGGCACAGAACCGAGAATTTCGGTGGAGGAGGCACAGAACCGAGAGTTTCAGTAGAGGAGGCACAGAACCAAGTCTTTCGGTGAAGGAGGCACAGAACCGAGACTTTGGCTGGATGAGGCACAGAACCGAGACTTTCGGTAGAGGAGGCACAGACCTGAGTCTTTCGGTAGAGGAGGCACAAAACCAAGACTTTCGGTGGAGGAGGCACAGAACCGAGTCTTTCGTTGGAAGAAGCACAGAAGCAAGAATTTTTAGGGAAGAGGCACAGAACCAAGACTTTCAGTGGAGGAGGCACAGAACCAAGACCTTTAGTGGAGAAGGCACAGAACCGAGACTTTCGGTGAAGGAGGCAGAGAACCAAGACTTACGGCGGAGGAGAAACAGAACCGAGACTTTGCTTGGAGGAGGCACAGAACCGAAACTTTCGGTGCAGGAGGCACAGATCCAAGACTTTCGGTGGAAGAGGCACAAAACCAAGACTTTCGGTTGAAAAGGCAGACAACCAAGACTTTACTTGAAGGAGGCAGAGAAGAGAGACTTTCGTTGAAGGAGGCAGATAACCAAGACTTTCGGTGGAGGAGGAACAGAGAAGAGACTTTTGGTGGAGGAGGCACAGAACCAAGACTTTCGGTGGAGGAGGCAGAGAATCAAGACTTTCGGTGGAGGAGACACAGAACCGAGACTTTCAGTGGAGGAGGCACAGAACCGAGACTTTCGGTGGAGGAGGCACAGAACCGAGACTTTCGTTGGAAGAAGCACAGAAGCAAGAATTTCGAGGGAAGAGGCACAGAACCAAGACTTTTAGTGGAGGAGGCACAGAACCAAGACCTTTAGTGGAGGAGGCTACACCGAAACGTTCGGTGGAGGAGGCACAGAACCGAGAATTTCGGTGGAGGAGGCACAGAACCGAGAGTTTCAGTGGAGGAGGCACAGAACCAAGTCTTTCGGTGAAGGAGGCACAGAACCAAGACTTTGGCTGGATGAGGCACAGAACCGCGACTTTCGGTAGAGGAGGCACAGACCTGAGTCTTTCGGTAGAGGAGGCACAAAACCAAGACTTTCGTTGGAGGAAGCACAGAAGCGAGAATTTCGGGGGAAGAGGCACAGAACCGAGACTTTCAGTGAAGGAGGCACAGAACCGAGACTTCTGGTGGAGGGGGCACAAAACCGAGACTTTCGGTGGAGAAGGCACAGAACCGAGACTTTCGGTGAAGGAGGCAGAGAACCAAGACTTACGGCGGAGGAGAAACAGAACCGAGACTTTGCTTGGAGGAGGCACAGAACCGAAACTTTCGGTGTAGGAGGCACAGATCCAAGACTTTCGGTGGAAGAGGCACAAAACCAAGACTTTCGGTTGAAAAGGCAGACAACCAAGACTTTACTTGGAGGAGGCAGAGAAGAGAGACTTTCGTTGAAAGGGGGAAATCACCAAGACTTTCGGTGGAGGAGGAACAGAGAAGAGACTTTTGGTGGAGAAGGCACAGAACCAAGACTTCCGGTAGAGAAGGCACATAACCAAGACTTTCGGTGAAGGAAGCATAGAACCGAGACTTTTGTTGGAGGAGGCACAGAACCGAGACTTTCAGGGGAGAAGGAACATAACCGAGACTTTCGGTGGAGGAGGCACAGAACCGACACTTTCGGTGGAGGAGGCAGAGAATCAAGACTTTCGGTGGAGGAGACACAGAACCGAGACTTTCAGTGGAGGAGGCACAGAACCGAGACTTTCGGTGGAGGAGGCACAGAACCGAAACTTTCGTTGGAAGAAGCACAGAAGCAAGAATTTCGAGGGAAGAGGCACAGAACCAAGACTTTCAGTGGAGGAGGCACAGAACCAAGACCTTTAGTGGAGGAGGCTACACCGAAACGTTCGGTGGAGGAGGCTACACCGAAACGTTCGGTGGAGGAGGCACAGAACCGAGAATTTCGGTGGAGGAGGCACAGAACCGAGAGTTTCAGTGGAGGAGGCACAGAACCAAGTCTTTCGGTGAAGGAGGCACAGAACCGAGACTTTGGCTGGATGAGGCACAGAACCGAGACTTTCGGTAGAGGAGGCACAGACCTGAGTCTTTCGGTAGAGGAGGCACAAAACCAAGACTTTCGTTGGAGGAAGCACAGAAGCGAGAATTTCGGGGGAAGAGGCACAGAACCGAGACTTTCAGTGAAGGAGGCACAGAACCGAGACTTCTGGTGGAGGGGGCACAAAACCGAGACTTTCGGTGGAGAAGGCACAGAACCGAGACTTTCGGTGAAGGAGGCAGAGAACCAAGACTTACGGCGGAGGAGAAACAGAACCGAGACTTT
This sequence comes from Ceratothoa steindachneri, assembly GCA_963969495.1. Classification (NCBI taxonomy): domain Eukaryota; kingdom Metazoa; phylum Arthropoda; class Malacostraca; order Isopoda; family Cymothoidae; genus Ceratothoa; species Ceratothoa steindachneri. The sequence goes on from OZ018326.1 coordinate 110,715,098, forward strand.
GCTTGGAGGAGGCACAGAACCGAAACTTTCGGTGCAGGAGGCACCGATCCAAGACGTTCGGTGGAAGAGGCACAAAACCAAGACTTTCGGTTGAAAAGGCAGACAACCAAGACTTTACTTGGAGGGGGCAGAGAAGAGAGACTTTCGTTGAAGGAGGCAGATAACCAAGACTTTCGGTGGAGGAGGAACAGAGAAGAGACTTTTGGTGGAGGAGGCACAGAACCAAGACTTTCGGTAGAGAAGGCACATAACCGAGACTTTCGGTGAAGGAGGCATAGAACCGAGACTTTTGGTGGAGGAGGCACAGAACCGAGACTTTCAGGGGAGAAGGAACATAACCGAGACTTTCGGTGGAGGAGGCACAGAACCGACACTTTCGGTGGAGGAGGCAGAGAATCAAGACTTTCGGTGGAGGAGACACAGAACCGAGACTTTCAGTGGAGGAGGCACAGAACCGAGACTTTCGGTGGAGGAGGCACAGAACCGAGACTTTCGTTGGAAGAAGCACAGAAGCAAGAATTTTTAGGGAAGAGGCACAGAACCAAGACTTTCAGTGGAGGAGGCACAGAACCAAGGCCTTTAGTGGAGGAGGCTACACCGAAACGTTCGGTGGAGGAGGCACAGAACCGAGAATTTCGGTGGAGGAGGCACAGAACCGAGAGTTTCAGTAGAGGAGGCACAGAACCAAGTCTTTCGGTGAAGGAGGCACAGAACCGAGACTTTGGCTGGATGAGGCACAGAACCGAGACTTTCGGTAGAGGAGGCACAGACCTGAGTCTTTCGGTAGAGGAGGCACAAAACCAAGACTTTCGGTGGAGGAGGCACAGAACCGAGTCTTTCGTTGGAAGAAGCACAGAAGCAAGAATTTTTAGGGAAGAGGCACAGAACCAAGACTTTCAGTGGAGGAGGCACAGAACCAAGACCTTTAGTGGAGAAGGCACAGAACCGAGACTTTCGGTGAAGGAGGCAGAGAACCCAGACTTACGGCGGAGGAGAAACAGAACCGAGACTTTGCTTGGAGGAGGCACAGAACCGAAACTTTCGGTGCAGGAGGCACCGATCCAAGACTTTCGGTGGAAGAGGCACAAAACCAAGACTTTCGGTTGAAAAGGCAGACAACCAAGACGTTACTTGGAGGGGGCAGAGAAGAGAGACTTTCGTTGAAGGAGGCAGATAACCAAGACTTTCGGTGGAGGAGGAACAGAGAAGAGACTTTTGGTGGAGGAGGCACAGAACCAAGACTTTCGGTAGAGAAGGCACATAACCGAGACTTTCGGTGAAGGAGGCATACAACCGAGACTTTCGGTGGAGGAGGTACAGAACCGAGACTTTCGGTGGAGGAGGCACATAACCGAGACTTTCGGTGGAGGAGGCACAGAACCGACACTTTCGGTGGAGGAGGCAGAGAATCAAGACTTTCGGTGGAGGAGACACAGAACCGAGACTTTCGGTGGAGGAGGCACAGAACCGAGACTTTCGTTGGAGGAAGCAAAGAAGCGAGAATTTCGGGGGAAGAGGCACAGACCTGAGACTTTCAGTGAAGGAGGCACAGAACCGAGACTTGCGGTGGAGGAGGCACAAAACCGAGACTTTCATGTAAAGAGGCAGAGAACCAATACATACGGCGGAGGAGGAACAGAAACCGAGACTTTCCTTGGAGGAGGCACAGAACCGAAACTTTCGGTATAGGAGGCACAGATCCAAGTCTCTCGGTGGAGGAGGCACAAAACCGAGACTTTCGGTCGAGAAGGCAGAGAACCGAGACTTTACGTGGAGGAAGCAGAGAACAGAGACTTATGTTAAAGGAGGCAGATAACCAAGACTTTAGGTGGAGAAGGAACAGAAAAAAGACTTTTGGTGGAGGAGGCACAGAACCGAGACTTTTAGGGGAGAAGGAACATAACCGAGACTTTCGGTGGAGGAGGCACAGAACCGACACTTTCGGTGGAGGAGGCAGAGAATCAAGACTTTCGGTGGAGGAGACACAGAACCGAGACTTTCAGTGGAGGAGGCACAGAACCGAGACTTTCGGTGGAGGAGGCACAGAACCGAGACTTTCGTTGGAAGAAGCACAGAAGCAAGAATTTCGAGGGAAGAGGCACAGAACCAAGACTTTCAGTGGAGGAGGCACAGAACCAAGACCTTTAGTGGAGGAGGCTACACCGAAACGTTCGGTGGAGGAGGCACAGAACCGAGAATTTCGAAGGAGGAGGCACAGAACCGAGAGTTTCAGTGGAGGAGGCACAGAACCAAGTCTTTCGGTGAAGGAGGCACAGAACCGAGACTTTGGCTGGATGAGGCACAGAACCGAGACTTTCGGTAGAGGAGGCACAGACCTGAGTCTTTCGGTAGAGGAGGCACAAAACCAAGACTTTCGTTGGAGGAAGCACAGAAGCGAGAATTTCGGGGGAAGAGGCACAGAACCGAGACTTTCAGTGAAGGAGGCACAGAACCGAGACTTCTGGTGGAGGGGGCACAAAACCGAGACTTTCGGTGGAGAAGGCACAGAACCGAGACTTTCGGTGAAGGAGGCAGAGAACCAAGACTTACGGCGGAGGAGAAACAGAACCGAGACTTTGCTTGGAGGAGGCACAGAACCGAAACTTTCGGTGCAGGAGGCACAGATCCAAGACTTTCGGTGGAAGAGGCACAAAACCAAGACTTTCGGTTGAAAAGGCAGACAACCAAGACTTTACTTGGAGGAGGCAGAGAAGAGAGACTTTCGTTGAAGGAGGCAGATAACCAAGACTTTCGGTGGAGGAGGAACAGAGAAGAGACTTTTGGTGGAGGAGGCACAGAACCAAGACTTTCGGTAGAGAAGGCACATAACCGAGACTTTCGGTGAAGGAGGCATAGAACCGAGACTTTTGGTGGAGGAGGCACAGAACCGAGACTTTCAGGGGAGAAGGAACATAACCGAGACTTTCGGTGGAGGAGGCACAGAACCGACACTTTCGGTGGAGGAGGCAGAGAATCAAGACTTTCGGTGGAGGAGACACAGAACCGAGACTTTCAGTGGAGGAGGCACAGAACCGAGACTTTCGGTGGAGGAGGCACAGAACCGAGACTTTCGTTGGAAGAAGCACAGAAGCAAGAATTTCGAGGGAAGAGGCACAGAACCAAGACTTTCAGTGGAGGAGGCACAGAACCAAGACCTTTAGTGGAGGAGGCTACACCGAAACGTTCGGTGGAGGAGGCACAGAACCGAGAATTTCGGTGGAGGAGGCACAGAACCGAGAGTTTCAGTGGAGGAGGCACAGAACCAAGTCTTTCGGTGAAGGAGGCACAGAACCGAGACTTTGGCTGGATGAGGCACAGAACCGAGACTTTCGGTAGAGGAGGCACAGACCTGAGTCTTTCGGTAGAGGAGGCACAAAACCAAGACTTTCGTTGGAGGAAGCACAGAAGCGAGAATTTCGGGGGAAGAGGCACAGAACCGAGACTTTCAGTGAAGGAGGCACAGAACCGAGACTTCTGGTGGAGGGGGCACAAAACCGAGACTTTCGGTGGAGAAGGCACAGAACCGAGACTTTCGGTGAAGGAGGCAGAGAACCAAGACTTACGGCGGAGGAGAAACAGAACCGAGACTTTGCTTGGAGGAGGCACAGAACCGAAACTTTCGGTGCAGGAGGCACAGATCCAAGACTTTCGGTGGAAGAGGCACAAAACCAAGACTTTCGGTTGAAAAGGCAGACAACCAAGACTTTACTTGGAGGAGGCAGAGAAGAGAGACTTTCGTTGAAGGAGGCAGATAACCAAGACTTTCGGTGGAGGAGGAACAGAGAAGAGACTTTTGGTGGAGGAGGCACAGAACCAAGACTTTCGGTAGAGAAGGCACATAACCGAGACTTTCGGTGAAGGAGGCATAGAACCGAGACTTTTGGTGGAGGAGGCACAGAACCGAGACTTTCAGGGGAGAAGGAACATAACCGAGACTTTCGGTGGAGGAGGCACAGAACCGACACTTTCGGTGGAGGAGGCAGAGAATCAAGACTTTCGGTGGAGGAGACACAGAACCGAGACTTTCAGTGGAGGAGGCACAGAACCGAGACTTTCGGTGGAGGATGCACAGAACCGAGACTTTCGTTGGAAGAAGCACAGAAGCAAGAATTTCGAGGGAAGAGGCACAGAACCAAGACTTTCAGTGGAGGAGGCACAGAACCAAGACCTTTAGTGGAGGAGGCTACACCGAAACGTTCGGTGGAGGAGGCACAGAACCGAGAATTTCGGTGGAGGAGGCACAGAACCGAGAGTTTCAGTGGAGGAGGCACAGAACCAAGTCTTTCGGTGAAGGAGGCACAGAACCGAGACTTTGGCTGGATGAGGCACAGAACCGAGACTTTCGGTAGAGGAGGCACAGACCTGAGTCTTTCGGTAGAGGAGGCACAAAACCAAGACTTTCGTTGGAGGAAGCACAGAAGCGAGAATTTCGGGGGAAGAGGCACAGAACCGAGACTTTTAGTGAAGGAGGCACAGAACCGAGACTTCTGGTGGAGGGGGCACAAAACCGAGACTTTCGGTGGAGAAGGCACAGAACCGAGACTTTCGGTGAAGGAGGCAGAGAACCAAGACTTACGGCGGAGGAGAAACAGAACCGAGACTTTGCTTGGAGGAGGCACAGAACCGAAACTTTCGGTGCAGGAGGCACCGATCCAAGACTTTCGGTGGAAGAGGCACAAAACCAAGACTTTCGGTTGAAAAGGCAGACAACCAAGACTTTACTTGGAGGGGGCAGAGAAGAGAGACTTTCGTTGAAGGAGGCAGATAACCAAGACTTTCGGTGGAGGAGGAACAGAGAAGAGACTTTTGGTGGAGGAGGCACAGAACCAAGACTTTCGGTAGAGAAGGCACATAACCGAGACTTTCGGTGAAGGAGGCATAGAACCGAGACTTTTGGTGGAGGAGGCACAGAACCGAGACTTTCAGGGGAGAAGGAACATAACCGAGACTTTCGGTGGAGGAGGCACAGAACCGACACTTTCGGTGGAGGAGGCAGAGAATCAAGACTTTCGGTGGAGGAGACACAGAACCGAGACTTTCAGTGGAGGAGGCACAGAACCGAGACTTTCGGTGGAGGAGGCACAGAACCGAGACTTTCGTTGGAAGAAGCACAGAAGCAAGAATTTTTAGGGAAGAGGCACAGAACCAAGACTTTCAGTGGAGGAGACACAGAACCAAGACCTTTAGTGGAGGAGGCTACACCGAAACGTTCGGTGGAGGAGGCACAGAACCGAGAATTTCGGTGGAGGAGGCACAGAACCGAGAGTTTCAGTAGAGGAGGCACAGAACCAAGTCTTTCGGTGAAGGAGGCACAGAACCGAGACTTTGGCTGGATGAGGCACAGAACCGAGACTTTCGGTAGAGGAGGCACAGACCTGAGTCTTTCGGTAGAGGAGGCACAAAACCAAGACTTTCGGTGGAGGAGGCACAGAACCGAGTCTTTCGTTGGAAGAAGCACAGAAGCAAGAATTTTTAGGGAAGAGGCACAGAACCAAGACTTTCAGTGGAGGAGGCACAGAACCAAGACCTTTAGTGGAGAAGGCACAGAACCGAGACTTTCGGTGAAGGAGGCAGAGAACCAAGACTTACGGCGGAGGAGAAACAGAACCGAGACTTTGCTTGGAGGAGGCACAGAACCGAAACTTTCGGTGCAGGAGGCACAGATCCAAGACTTTCGGTGGAAGAGGCACAAAACCAAGACTTTCGGTTGAAAAGGCAGACAACCAAGACTTTACTTGAAGGAGGCAGAGAAGAGAGACTTTCGTTGAAGGAGGCAGATAACCAAGACTTTCGGTTGAGGAGGAACAGAGAAGAGACTTTTGGTGGAGGAGGCACAGAACCAAGACTTTCGGTAGAGAAGGCACATAACCGAGACTTTCGGTGAAGGAGGCATAGAACCGAGACTTTCGGTGGAGGAGGTACAGAACCGAGACTTTCGGTGGAGGAGGCACATAACCGAGAGTTTCGATGGAGGAGGCACAAAACCAAGTCTTTCGGTGGGGGAGGCACAGAACCGAGACTTTCGGTGGATGAGGCACAGAACCGAGACTTTCGGTGGAGGAGGCACAGAACCGAGACTTTTGTTGGAGGAAGCAAAGAAGCGAGAATTTCGGGGGAAGAGGCACAGACCTGAGACTTTCAGTGAAGGAGGCACAGAACCGAGACTTGCGGTGGAGGAGGCACAAAACCGAGACTTTCATGTAAAGAGGCAGAGAACCAATACATACGGCGGAGGAGGAACAGAAACCGAGACTTTCCTTGGAGGAGGCACAGAACCGAAACTTTCGGTATAGGAGGCACAGATCCAAGTCTCTCGGTGGAGGAGGCACAAAACCGAGACTTTCGGTCGAGAAGGCAGAGAACCGAGACTTTACGTGGAGGAAGCAGAGAACAGAGACTTATGTTAAAGGAGGCAGATAACCAAGACTTCAGGTGGAGAAGGAACAGAAAAAAGACTTTTGGTGGAGGAGGCACAGAACCGAGACTTTCAGGGGAGAAGGAACATAACCGAGACTTTCGGTGGAGGAGGCACAGAACCGACACTTTCGGTGGAGGAGGCAGAGAATCAAGACTTTCGGTGGAGGAGACACAGAACCGAGACTTTCAGTGGAGGAGGCACAGAACCGAGACTTTCGGTGGAGGAGGCACAGAACCGAGACTTTCGTTGGAAGAAGCACAGAAGCAAGAATTTCGAGGGAAGAGGCACAGAACCAAGACTTTCAGTGGAGGAGGCACAGAACCAAGACCTTTAGTGGAGGAGGCTACACCGAAACGTTCGGTGGAGGAGGCACAGAACCGAGAATTTCGGTGGAGGAGGCACAGAACCGAGAGTTTCAGTGGAGGAGGCACAGAACCAAGTCTTTCGGTGAAGGAGGCACAGAACCGAGACTTTGGCTGGATGAGGCACAGAACCGAGACTTTCGGTAGAGGAGGCACAGACCTGAGTCTTTCGGTAGAGGAGGCACAAAACCAAGACTTTCGTTGGAGGAAGCACAGAAGCGAGAATTTCGGGGGAAGAGGCACAGAACCGAGACTTTCAGTGAAGGAGGCACAGAACCGAGACTTCTGGTGGAGGGGGCACAAAACCGAGACTTTCGGTGGAGAAGGCACAGAACCGAGACTTTCGGTGAAGGAGGCAGAGAACCAAGACTTACGGCGGAGGAGAAACAGAACCGAGACTTTGCTTGGAGGAGGCACAGAACCGAAACTTTCGGTGCAGGAGGCACAGATCCAAGACTTTCGGTGGAAGAGGCACAAAACCAAGACTTTCGGTTGAAAAGGCAGACAACCAAGACTTTACTTGGAGGAGGCAGAGAAGAGAGACTTTCGTTGAAGGAGGCAGATAACCAAGACTTTCGGTGGAGGAGGAACAGAGAAGAGACTTTTGGTGGAGGAGGCACAGAACCAAGACTTTCGGTAGAGAAGGCACATAACCGAGACTTTCGGTGAAGGAGGCATAGAACCGAGACTTTTGGTGGAGGAGGCACAGAACCGAGACTTTCAGGGGAGAAGGAACATAACCGAGACTTTCGGTGGAGGAGGCACAGAACCGACACTTTCGGTGGAGGAGGCAGAGAATCAAGACTTTCGGTGGAGGAGACACAGAACCGAGACTTTCAGTGGAGGAGGCACAGAACCGAGACTTTCGGTGGAGGAGGCACAGAACCGAGACTTTCGTTGGAAGAAGCACAGAAGCAAGAATTTCGAGGGAAGAGGCACAGAACCAAGACTTTCAGTGGAGGAGGCACAGAACCAAGACCTTTAGTGGAGGAGGCTACACCGAAACGTTCGGTGGAGGAGGCACAGAACCGAGAATTTCGGTGGAGGAGGCACAGAACCGAGAGTTTCAGTGGAGGAGGCACAGAACCAAGTCTTTCGGTGAAGGAGGCACAGAACCGAGACTTTGGCTGGATGAGGCACAGAACCGAGACTTTCGGTAGAGGAGGCACAGACCTGAGTCTTTCGGTAGAGGAGGCACAAAACCAAGACTTTCGTTGGAGGAAGCACAGAAGCGAGAATTTCGGGGGAAGAGGCACAGAACCGAGACTTTCAGTGAAGGAGGCACAGAACCGAGACTTCTGGTGGAGGGGGCACAAAACCGAGACTTTCGGTGGAGAAGGCACAGAACCGAGACTTTCGGTGAAGGAGGCAGAAAACCAAGACTTACGGCGGAGGAGAAACAGAACCGAGACTTTGCTTGGAGGAGGCACAGAACCGAAACTTTCGGTGCAGGAGGCACAGATCCAAGACTTTCGGTGGAAGAGGCACAAAACCAAGACTTTCGGTTGAAAAGGCAGACAACCAAGACTTTACTTGGAGGAGGCAGAGAAGAGAGACTTTCGTTGAAGGAGGCAGATAACCAAGAGTTTCGGTGGAGGAGGAACAGAGAAGAGACTTTTGGTGGAGGAGGCACAGAACCAAGACTTTCGGTAGAGAAGGCACATAACCGAGACTTTCGGTGAAGGAGGCATAAAACCGAGACTTTCGTTGGAGGAGGCACAGAACCGAGACTTTCAGTGGAGGAGGCACAGAACCGAGTTTCAGGGGAGGAGGCCCCAAACCGAGACTTTCGGTGGAGGAGCCACAGAACTGAGACTTTCGGTGGAGGTTGCAGAGAACCGAGACTTTCGGTAGAGGAGGCAAAAATCCGAGACTTTCGGTGGAGGAGGCAGAGAACCAAGAATTTCGGTGGAGAAGGCAGAGAACCGAGACTTTCGGATTTGGTTGCAGAGAACCAAGTCTTTTGGTAAAGGATGCACAGAACCGAGACTTTTAGGGGATGAGGCACAGAACCGAGACTTTCAGTCGAAGAGGCACAGAACCGAGACTTTCAGTGGAGGAGGCAGAGAACCGAGACTTTCGTTGGAGGAAGCACAGAAGCGGGAATTTCGGGGGAAGAGGCACAGAACCGAGACTTTCAGTGAAGGAGGCACAGAACTGAGACTTCCGGTGGAGAAGGCACAGAGCCGAGACTTTCGGTGAAGAACGAAGAGAACCAAGACTCACGGCGTAGGAGAAACAGAACCGAGACTTTGCTAGGAGGAGGCACAGAACCGAAACTTTCGGTGCAGAAGGCACAGATCCAAGACTTTAGGTGGAGGAGGCCCAGAACCGAGACTTTCGGTGGAAAAGGCAGAGAACCAAGTCTTTACGTGGAGGAGGCAGAGAACAGAGACTTTTGGTGGAAGCAGGCACATAACCGAGACTTTCGTTATAGGAGGCAGAGAATCGAGACTTTCGGTGGAGGGGGCACATATCCGAGAATTTCGGTGAAGAAGGCAGAGAAACGAGACTTTCGGTGGAGGAGGCACAGAACCGAGACTTTCGGTGGAAGAGGCACAGCCCTGAGACTTTCGGTATAGGAGGCACAGAACCAATACTTTTAAGCCAGGAGGCACAGAACCGAGACTTTCGGTGAAGGATGCACAGACATGAGGTTTTCAGTGGAGAAGGAACAGAACCGAAACTTTCGGTGGAGGAGGCACAGAACCGAGACTTTCGGTGGAGGAGGCACATAACCGAGAGTTTCGGTGGAGGAGGCACAAAACCGAGACTTTCGTTAGAGGAAGCACAGAAGCGAGAATTTTGGGGGAAGAGGCACAGAACCGAGACTTTCAGTGAAGGAGGCACAGAACTGAGACTTCCGGTGGAGAAGGCACAGAGCCGAGACTTTCGGTGAAGAACGAAGAGAACCAAGACTCACGGCGTAGGAGAAACAGAACCGAGACTTTGCTAGGAGGAGGCACAGAACCGAAACTTTCGGTGCAGAAGGCACAGATCCAAGACTTTAGGTGGAGGAGGCCCAGAACCGAGACTTTCGGTGGAAAAGGCAGAGAACCAAGTCTTTACGTGGAGGAGGCAGAGAACAGAGACTTTTGGTGGAAGCAGGCACATAACCTAGACTTTCGTTAGAGGAGGCAGAGAATCGAGACTTTCGGTGGAGGGGGCACATAACCGAGAATTTCGGTGAAGAAGGCACAGAAACGAGACTTTCGGTGGAGGAGGCACACAACCGAGACTTTCGGTGGAAGAGGCACAGCCCTGAGACTTTCGGTATAGGAGGCACAGCCCTGAGACTTTCGGTATAGGAGGCACAGAACCAATACTTTTAAGGCAGGAGGCACAGAACCGAGACTTTCGGTGAAGGATGCACAGACATGAGACTTTCAGTGGAGGAGGAACAGAACCGAAACTTTCGGTGGAGGAGGCACAGAACCGAGACTTTCGGTGGAGGAGGCACATAACCGAGAGTTTCGGTGGAGGAGGCACAAAACCGAGACTTTCGTTGGAGGAAGCACAGAAGCGAGAATTTCGGGGGAAGAGGCACAGAACCGAGACTTTCAGTGAAGGAGGCACAGAACAGAGACTTGCGGTGGAGGAGGCACAGAAACGAGACTTTTAGGTAAAGAGGCAGAGAACCAAGACATACGGCGGAGGAGAAACAGAACCGAGATTTCCTTGGAGGAGGCACAGAACCGAAACTTTCGCTGCAGGAGGCAAAGATCCAAGACTATCGGTGGAGGAGGCACAGAACCGAGACTTTCGGTCGAGAAGGCAGAGAACCGAGACTTTATGTGGAGAAGGCAGAGAACAGAGACTTTTGTTGAAGGAGGCAGATAACAAAGATTTTCGGTGAAGAAGGAACTGAAAAGAGAGTTTTGGTGGAGGAGGCACAGAACCGAGACTTTAAGGGGAGAAGGCACATAACCGAGACTTTCGGTGGAGGAGGCACAGAACCGACACTTTCGGTGGAGGAGGCAGAGAATCAAGACTTTCGGTGGAGGAGACACAGAACCGAGACCTTCAGTGGAGGAGGCACAGAACCGAGACTTTCGGTAGAGGAGGCACAGAACCGAGACTTTCGTTCGAAGAAGCACAAAAGCAAGAATTTCGGGGAAAGAGGCAGAGAACCAAGACTTTCAGTGTAGGAGGCACAGAACCGAGACTTCCAGTGGAGGAGGCACAGAACCGAGACTTTTGGTGAAGGAGGCAGAGAACCAAGACTTACTGCGGAAGAGGAACAGAACCGAGACTTTCCTTGGACAAGGCACAGAACCGAATCTTTCGGTGCAGGAGGCACAGATCCAAGACTTTCGGTGGAGGAGACACAGAACCGAGACCTTCAGTGGAGGAGGCACAGAACCGAGACTTTCGGTAGAGGAGGCACAGAACCGAGACTTTCGTTCGAAGAAGCACAGAAGCAAGAATTTCGGGGGAAGAGGCACAGAACCAAGACTTTCAGTGTAGGAGGCACAGAACCGAGACTTCCAGTGGAGGAGGCACGGAACCGAGACTTTTGGTGAAGGAGACACAGAACCAAGACTTTCAGGGAAGGAGGCACAGAACCGAGACTTTCGGTGAAAGAGGCACAGAACCGAGACTTTCGGTGAAGGATGCAGGGAACCAAGACTTACGGCGGAGGAGGAACAGAACCGAGACTTTAATTGGAGGAGGCACAAAACCGAAACTTTCGGTGCAGGAGGCACAGATTCAAGACTTTCGGTGGAAGAGGCACAGAACCGAGACTTTCGGTTGAGAAGGCAGAGAACTAAGACTTTACTTGGAGGAGGCAGAGAACAGAGACTTTCGTTGAAGGAGGCAGATAACCAAAACTTTCGGTGGAGTCGTTACAGAGAAGAGACTTTTGGTAGAGGAGGCACAGAACCCAGACTTTCGGTAGAGAAGGCACATAACCGAGACTTTCGGTGAAGGAGACATAGACCTGAGACTTTCAAGGAGGAGGTACAGAACCGACACATTCAGTGGCAGAGGCACATAACCGAGACTTTCGGTGGAGGAGGCACATAACCGAGACTTTCGGTGGAGGAGGCACAGAACCGAGACTTTTGGTTAAAGAGGCAGAGAATCAAGACTTTCGGTGGAGGGGACACAGAACCGAGACTTTCAGTGGTGGAGGCACAAAACCGAGACTTTCGGTGGAGGAGGCACAAAACTGTGACTTTCGGTGGATGAGGCACAGAACCGAGACTTTCGGTGGATGAGGCACAAAAACGAGACATCGGTGAAGGAGGCACGAAACCGAGACTTTTAGTGGAGGAGGCACAGAACCGAGACTTTCGTTGGAGGAAGCACAAAACCGAGAATTTCGGGGGAAGAGGCACAGATCCGAGACTTTCGGTGAAGGAGGCAGAGAATCAAGACTTCCGGTGGAGGAAGCACAGAACCGAGACTTCTTAGGGAAAAAGGCACAGAACCGAGACTTTCGGTGGAGGAGGCACAGAACCGAGACTTTCAGTGGAGAATGCTCAGAACCGAGACTTTCGGTAGAGGAGGCACAAATCCGAGACTTTCGGTGGAGGAGGCAGAGAACCAAGACTTTCGGTGGAGGAGGCAGAGAACCGAGACTTTCGGTGAAGGTTGCAGAGAACCAAGTCTTTCGGTGAAGGAGGCACAGAACCGAGACTTTTGGTGGATGAGGCACAGAACCGAGACTTTCAGTGGAAGAGGCACAGAACTGAGACTTTCGGTGGAGGAGGCAGAGACCTGAGACTTTTGTTGGAGGAAGCACAGAAGTTAGAATTTCGGGGGAAGAGGCACAGAACCGAGACTTTCAGTGAAGGAGGCACAGAACTGAGACTTCCGGTGGAGGACGCACAGAACCGAGACTTTCGGTGAAGAACACAGAGAACCAAGACTCACGCCGTAGGAGGAACAGAACCGAGACTTTGCTTGGAGGTGGCACAGAACCAAAACTTTCGGTGCAGAAGGCACAGATCCAAGACTTTAGGTGGAGGAGGCCCAGAACCGAGACTTTCGGTGGAAAAGTCAAAGAACCGAGACTTTACGTGGAGGAGGCAGAGAACAGAGACTTTTGGTGGAGGAGGCACATAACCGAGACTTTCGTTGGAGGCTGCAGAGAATCGAGACTTTCGGTGGAGGGTGCACATAACCGAGAATTTCGGTGAAGAAGGCACAGAACCGAGACTTTCGGTGGAGGAGGCACAGAACCGAGACTTTCCTTGGAAGAGGCACAACCCCGAGACTTTCGGTAGAGGAGGCACAGAACCAAGACTTTTAAGGCAGGAGGCACAGAACCGAGACTTTCGGTGAAGGATGCACATACATGAGACTTTCAGTGGAGGAGGAACAGAACCGAAACTTTCGGGGAAGGAGGCACAGAACCGAGACTTTCGGTGGAGGAGGCACATAACCAAGAGTTTCGGTGGAGGAGGCACGAAACCGAGAGTTTCGTTTGAGGAAGCACAGAAGTGAGAATTTCAGGGGAAGAGGCACAGAACCGAGACTTTCAGTGAAGGAGGCACAGAACCGAGACTTGCGGTGGAGGAGGCACAGAACCAAGACTTTCAGGTAAAGAGGCAGAGAACCAAGACATACGGCGGAGGAGGAACAGAACCAAGACTTTCCTTGGAGGAGGCACAGAACCGAATCTTTCGGTGCAGGAGGCAAAGATCTAAGACTTTTGGTGGAGGAGGCACAGAACTGAGACTTTCGGTTGAGAATGCCGAGAACCGACACTTTCGGTGGAGAAGGCAGAGAACAGAGACTTTTGTTGAAGAAGGCAGATAACTAAGACTTTCGGTAGAGAAGAAACAGAAAAGAGTCTCTTGGTGGAGGAGGCACAGAACCGAGACTTTCAGGGGAGAAGGCACATAACCGAGACTTTCGGTGGAGGAGGCAGAGAACTGACACTTTCGGTGGAGGAGGCAGAGAATCAAGACTCTCGGTGGAGGAGACACAGAACCGAGACCTTCAGTGGAGGAGGCACACAAACGAGACTTTCGGAGGAGGAGGCACAGAACCGAGACTTTCGTTGGAAGAAGCACAGAAGCAAGAATTTCGGTGAAAGAGGCACAGAACCAAGACTTTCAGTGAAAAAGGCACAGAACCGAGACTTCCAGTGGAGGAGGCACAGAACCGAGACTTTCGGTGAAGGAGGCAGAGAACCAAGACTTACAGCGGAGGAGGAACAGAACCGAGACTTTCCTTGGACAAGGTACAGAACCGAGACTTTCGGTGGAGAAGGCAGAGAACCAAGACTTTACGTAGAGGAGGCAGAGAACAGAGACTTTCGTTGAATGAGGCACATAACGGAGACTTTCGTTGAAGGAGGCAGAGAATCGAGACTTTCGGTGGAGGGGGCACATAACCGAGAATTTTGGTGAAGAAGGCACAGAACCGAGACTTTCGGTGTCGACGCACAGAACCGAAACTTTCAGGTGAGGAGGCACAGAACCGAGACTTTCGTTGGAGGAGGCACATAACCGAGACTTTCGGTGGAGGATGCACAGAACCGAGACTTTCGGTGAAGGAGGCACAGAACCAAGACTCTCAGGGAAGGAGGCACAGAACCGAGACTTTCGGTGAAGGAGGCACAGAACCGAGACTTTTAGTGAAGGAGGCTCCTCCGAAAGGTTCGGTGGAGGAGGCACAGAACCGAGAATTTCGGTGGAGGAGGCACAGAACCGAGAGTTTCAGGGGAGGAGGCACAGAACCAAGTCTTTCGTTGAAGGAGGCACAGAACCAAGACTTTCGCTGGATGAGGCACAGAACCGAGACTTTCGGTTGAGGAGGCACAGAGCTGAGTCTTTCGGTAAAGGAGGCACAGAACCGAGACTTTCGTTGGAGAAGCACAGCAGCGAGAATTTTTGGGGAAGAGGCACAGGACCGAGACTTTCATTGAAGGAGGCACAGAACCGAGACTTCTGGTGGAGGAGGGACAAAACCGAGACTTTCAGGTAGATAAGGCACATAACCGAGACTTTCGCTGAAGGAGGCAGAGAACCAAGACTTTCGGTGGAGGAGGCACAGAACTGAGACTTTTGGTGGAGGAAGCACAGAACCAAGACTTTCGTTGGGGGAGGCACAGAACCGAGACTTTCTGTGGAGGAGGCACAGAACCGACTTTCGGTGGAGGAGGCACAGATACGAGACTTTCGGTGGAGGTTGCAGAGAACCGAGACTTTAGGTGGAGGAGGCCCAAAACCGAGACATTCGTTGGAGGAGGCACAGAACCGAGCCTTTCGGTGGAGGTTGCAGAGAACCGAGACTTTAGGTGGAGGAGGCCCAAAACCGAGACTTGCGGTAAAGGAGGCACAGAACCGAGACTTTTAAGGGAGGAGGCACAGAACCGAGACTTTCGGTGGAGGAGGCAGAGAATCGGGACTTTCGTTGGAGGGGGCACAGACCTGAGACTTTCAGTAGAGGAGGCACAGAACCAAGACTTGCGGTGGAGGAGACACAGAACTGAGACTTTCGGTGGAGGAAGCACAGAACCGAGACTTTCGTTGAAGGAGACACAGAACGGAGACTTTCAGTGGATGAGGCACAGAACTGAGTTTCGGTGGAGGAGGCACAGAACCGAGACTTTCGGTGGAGGAGGCACAGAACCGAGTCTTTCAGTGGAGAATGCTCAGAACCGAGACTTTCGGTAGAGGAGGCACAAATCCGAGACTTTCGGTGGAGGAGGCAGAGAACCAAGACTTTCGGTGGAGGAGGCAGAGAACCGAGACTTTCTGTGGAGGTTGCAGAAAACCGAGACTTTAGGTGGAGGAGGCCCAAAACCGAGACTTGCGGTGGAGGAGGCACAGAACCAAGACTTGCGGTGGAGGAGGCACAGAACTGAGACTTTCGGTGGAGGAAGCACAGAACCGAGACTTTCGTTGGAAGAGGCACAGAACCGAGACTTTCAGTGGAGGAGGCACAGAACTGAGTTTCGGTGGAGGAGGCACAGAATCGAGACTTTCGGTGGAGGAGGCACAGAACCGAGACTCACGGCGGAGACGCATCAGAAATATCGACACTGCCTGATGAGTGGGACATTTTTTTTTTATTTAATATTTTTTACGCACAGTCCTTATTTAGGCTATGTGTGCTGGAAGAAAGAAGGAAAAGAGGCTAAGCTGGGGCCTGACGGGGCGCTGAGTCCCGTCAGCACGGCGGCCAGGAAGGCAAATCGCCGCACCCCTTACGGGGATGAGCGGGACAAGATGAAGAGAAAGAAGATGCAGTATATGATCCACGACCATACGAGATTTGATTCTTAATGACCGAGTTATTCCATTATGTGGGATTCTCTAAGTTTCATTCCATCTCATTTTTTGCCTTATCTAAGAGTCGTGTTAGGACCCTCCTAAACTTTGTCTTACTATCTTCTTGATGTTATTTACCAATAACATTGGATAATAACTTTGCTCTATAGTTTATTCTATATTTATTTTTCTCGTGTTTTAGATCTATTTCCTCCTTTATCATAGTCTTTATTGAACATCCCCAGAAAAAAACCTATAAGGAGAGATCTGTAGAGAAATTTGAGAAGATGGAAATAAAAATGGGTGGATGATATTTCGCCGCAGATCATCTTGCTCTCTTCGGGGCCGGGAGCAAACGCAATCCTCCAGATAGTACAAGCAACATGTTTACCCATGCTAAACATTACACCACTTCGATGGGCTCTGTGAAGGAAAGATGTTTAAGAAAACTGATATGTCTTAATTAATCAAGTTTTTATTAATGAAGAGCAAGTAATCAATTTTATTTTTGCTTAACTTATTTCTTTCGGCATAATTTTTCTTCTTCTCTGTTTTGAAAGATGTAATACAGGATCTAAAGGTGTAAAGGCCCCATTGTAATTTCCACCAATATGTTTCCACGTTAATTTTTTTCGCCTAGGATGAATTTTCTTTTGAACTGGTCTCCCATACGAACCTAAGCTAGTCTGTATTTTTTGTATATGAATTAATGCCTTCAGACCTAGAATTTTTAATTTCTTTATTTAAATTATGTATATATTTTGTGTGAGTTAGAGTAAATTTCATGTACTTAATACCTATTTCTTAATGTTGTTGTTAAAAGTGTCATGTTACTGTACATAGGGAACCAAATAACACAAATATTTGATCGTTTTTACATTTTTAAGAGAACATGAAACCATTTCAAATGTAACTTTCCTCCTTACTCCGCTGTGGCGAATGGTTTTTTAGTTTTGCTTCTAAGTTCTTCCTCTAATTTGGGGAGCTCATCATCATTTAAGAGTCCCAACTGTTGCGATTAATCAGAGTTACCCAGAGTTCTTAGCATTTTTAAGTACTGTCGGAACAAATTGTTGGTAAAAAATTAGGCAAATTTGCATATCGCTCATCTCATAGAGATTGCCTCTCTTGAAGACACTTTGCATCAAAATATTCCCTGATATTACTCGAAATTCACTTTTCTTCTTTGCTAACATTTTTAATATTATGAAATAAATTATATCTTCACTTTAGCTTAGTCTAGGGAGCCTTTGATCAGTTTTTCTATCAAAGAGGTATCGATGTATTTGCTCACCAATTGACCATAAACAGTGGCAACCACCATTATCGAGGAAGATGACATTTCCCATCTGATGAATCCATTAATTGAATATTGTCGCTAAAGACTTCTCTCCAGCGACTATTCTCGTGCGCAAAGCTCCAACTAGATAGAAGGTCTAGGTTAGTCGTGAACTGAAGGAGTGCTCCATTATCTTCCTATACATTCTGACTCCTCATCAAACTTTTACTCACATCTCAAACGGCTCCTTTTCATTAAGTATAATTTGCCTCTTAGGAAAATCCAAATAAATTTTATGATGTGAGATTTGTATTTTTAGCAAATATTATTTACCGCTCATCTATATACTTTGAAAGGTAGGACTCTAAAGAGATACAAGTACCATCCCTATCTTCCATCGTTGTAAATTACTCGTTTAACTCGTATTTCTTCTTAACATGGGGAAAAACAGTTATTTTAAGTATATTTCTCTGATTTAATGGTTAAATTTTATCACTACAGTGTACACCACTTGCATCAGAGTGATTTGTAAAACGCCCATGGTCACTTAAATTGTAGTTATGTTTGCTAAATGGAAAGTGATTGAAATTTGTTTGGAATTGAGGACCGATTCTTCCTGTTTCTCTTTTGAATTTTCATCGCCTATTTTATCTTTTGACTCTCTTCCTTTTTCCCTTTGTTCGATAAGAATAAACAAGTATTATATATATATATATATATATATATATATATATATATATATATATATATATATATTGAGTTATGTTATATGATTGTGAAACCACTGCATAGGAGCATAATATTTATTCCCGAAACTAGTTTCAGTTTGAAGTTTACCGTAGTCGTAAACTGAGAATAGAAAACTCGCTACACAGCCTCAATATCAAGATAAAAAGTAAAGAAAAAAAGTTATTAATGATGGGGGGGAGGAGTGTTGTTCTGATATCATTAGCTATACTGTTTATGATCAGGCTTTGCGCATAGAAGCTATATATAAATTAACCATCAGAAAGATTGAAATTCGGAACTTGTCTTAATATTGATTCTAAAATTTTATTTTTTAAACATCTTTACAATAGTATATTATTTGGGATTTCGAAATTATCGACTTGGTGGTTGTAGTTATTAAAATGATTAAAAATATTGAATGTATTACTCTCTCGCCTGACATCCATCACCTTTAAGTTTATAACTTCAATTTCTAAGGTTCCCCCAGTATCTACTTTATAGAACAAGGGATTAAATTTAGCCCTGTTTCATTTTGACAATCCTATGGCTTAGTTGAAGGGAAAGATTCGAGGATGGAAAAAGGGTATTTTTACGTGGTTCGACCTAGAGAAATTAGTGCTTACTCCTTTGAGGGGGGGGGGGGGAAATTGGGAGAGATCGACAATTCGTGTTTCTCCTTTGTTTGTATTCTTAGGGCGGTAGAAAATAAGAGTTTGCTTTAGATAAGCTCGCATTGATGGTATGTTGGGGATGATTTAATTCAATGAATGTGCAGGTTTTATGTGTAATTTCGTTTTGTAAAAGGCAAGGATTACAGGTTCTAAGTTCTCCTAAGAACCACTTTTGCAACGGCTTTTTTAATGTTAACACCATTATGTGAAAATAAATAGTTGTAAGAGGTAGAATAGCTCGGTTTACAATACACAGTCAAGCTAATTTGGTCAATGACTCTGAAAGTTTTGACATCGAAATAGGCTGAACAATTTCCTTTTTCCCATTCTACTTTGAAATTGATGGTGGGATGGAGGTCGTTGAGATTTATAAGGAAATTACAGAATGAATTTAAACTGTTTATCGGCAAAAGGGATATAAAACCGTCTAGATACTTAAACCTAAGAAAATTGGTATGTAGAAACACTGAAGGTTGTAAGGTAACTTCTAAATATGCCATAAAATATTACGTAGTATAGGCGTTAAGGGATTGCCCATTCCAAGACCATAACTTTGACGGAAGAAACCTATTTCCCTTATGAATAAGTTGTCAATAACGCATAATTTTACAAAGTTTACATATTTTTTACCTAGTGGAAGATTAAATATATAATTTAACAATATCTTAGATTGAACATCATGGGTTTCATTAAGTGGGACATTCGTTAGCAGGCTATCTAAATCAAAGCTAACTAGGCGCTAACTTCTATGTTAATTTTTCTAATTTTTTCAATGAAATCTGAAGAAGGTATTATGTAGGAAGGTCAGGTCAATCTAACAGGGTCAGCGAGAAGAGAGGTTAACCAATTCCAGTGTTTATATTCATGACAGTCAATGCACGATATAATAGGTCGAAGTGGCGTTCTTCTTTTGTGGGTTTTCGATGTAGAAGGTCTGGGTGTAATTGTTTAAGCATTTATGAGAGTTTTGTTTACAATCTCCTTTTTATTCCTTAATAGGTTGGAAGATATTTAATCATAACGAAATCCGATAAAACTAATTAAATTGTTCTTTTAGAAGAAAATACTTATATGGAAAGAGCCACAAATTTTCTATGCCCCCCAAATATTTAAATTTAGTTGGAACAATAAAAGGAGCTGAGCTCTTTAAAAATATACTGCACCTTCCTTGGGCCTTTTAAATTCTTGCACAGTTGACTGAAGGTTGTTTCTAGGCAGAAAGGAATTTTTTTCTCCTAGCGAATACTTCTGGGAGTTTTCTCCACCTTCCATTCTCCATTCACCCTTCTACCTTCCCATCTTGCAAAATTGACTATCAAAATTTAATAGTTGTATATTTTATGTTATAATACTCTAAAAAAAACCTTGAGTTATTGCTTGATTCGATATTTGTTTTTCAAATTTCCAATCAAATGTTTGGCACCTAAAATTGTATATTTATTCAAGCTATGTAAATCAAAGATCCTGCATATTTGGCGCGTATAAATATATTTTTAGTATTGGTAATAGATTATCTTTACCACGTAAATGCAGGTGAAATTTATAAATTTCTATGGACTTTCTATTTCGTGTTGATTTCTAACTTTTGAAGTTACTTGATATTCTCGCTTGCGATTTGCATTTTATGCCTTTTTCTATCATATACTGAGCATTGGATTCCTGTTAGGATTCGTAACTCCTCTAACGAACTCAATGTCACATTTTAATAGAGTTTTCCTGTCGCTGCAACTAGCCTTTCTATAGCTCTTGAAAGAAAGCCTCGCGCACAACATGCCGAACGACAGCTGACAACTCTAATTTGGCGCAAAAATATTCCCAGACTTAAAATCCGTCCAGGAAAATTTTATATTTTTTTCCGCGATCTTTCAAGCAACACAGTTCGCGCACAAAGCATAAACAATATTCCTTTTCAGAATATTTGTTCTGGAAGCTTTCAATTTATTCGCCAGGTACCAGTAATTAGTAGAGATATGTAAGTGTGGCTGTAGCTATCCTTCTTCATTCTTATATTTTGCTAAATAGTTATAGAGTGGAAACACGAAGTGTATGTAGACTGCTTTTTACAAATCATTTAAAATAGGTATACATACTATTAATTAATTACGTTCTTGTAGTTTCCTTCAGGATTTATAAAATTTTGTTAATAAAAGTGTAAATTAAAAAAAACAAAACAGCGCCAGTTTACAAATATGACTGGTAATGTGAAGCAATCTTGTATCTGTATAAAAATGGGAAGATAGCAGGAAATATTTTTAGACTGTTTATCCCCACTGATCAGATATCGGTTTTTTGAAAGCTTTCAAACGATTTATAGAGATAGTCAGTTGTCTTCCCTGAGTGAGGCCCAACATGCCCCATTCAATGAGAACCCAAACCCTCATCAAGAACATGATGAACAAGATTAGGTCAGACATCTTGCTATGGAAGTCAAACTGAGCCATGTCACCATGCAAAAATTGTTTAGAAATGATCTAAATCTTCGCTCAATAAAGATAGCTAAGGAACATCTTTCTAATCCCATCTAAAAGAGAAGACTTGAAAGAGCAGTTCTGTGGATGGGTACGAAGTTGTTCACTGACAAGGACACCCCCGATACACTGAATGCTCATTTTTGGGCACAAAATAATAATGAGATTCCGTTTGAACAGCAGATATCTTTCAAGATACAGAAGACACCTTCGTTAATGGTTTGGGCGGGTTAAACATCAACGGGCCGAAGAACACTTCTCATGTTCATTGAAATGGCGGTAAAGATGAATCAACATTTTTATTTGGGAGATATTAAAGGAAAAAGTCATCCTTTGGTTCAATGCAACCATTCAAAATGCCGCTGTAGTAACTATTAACAAAGATTAAACAACCATCTCACATACAGGAAAATAAGTCAAAGACTGGTATCAGGTAAATTTTAAAGAAACCTTTGCTTCTTGAATCTCCAGAAAAACCCCATGGACTTTGAAGTGTTGTCGATGCTTGATCAGGAGGTCTGTCCTAAATTCCATCAAAGTACCAAAGTACTGAAGTGCAAAGTGGAAAATTTCTCGAACAATATATTAGATGAAACTCTGCGTGTCACTTGCACTTAGGTCATCATACCTATACTTCGTCATTTTATTGACGCAAAAGGCGATCCGGATCAATTGTAGAATCTTCCCCCCCATTGATCAACTCTAGAATCTCCATTCTGACTGCACTCAATTATCCAATCTCCACCCAGATAAATAATGATACAAAATCTCCGCTCCAGCAACACTCAATAGTAAGATCTCCGCCCTAAGCACATCTGGAGGGAATTCTACAATTTATCCGTCGTTTCAATTGAATATTTATTAGTTAGATCATATTTTAGTATAGATTTTTTCTTTCGTTTTAGTCTGAGTATTATTTAATATTAAATTGCGTTCGAAAATTAATATAATTGAACCAGGCAATGGTCTTGCTACTCCCCCCTACGGGGGGCACTTGCGCTTCGCTACTAAGATTAAAATTTAAAATCTAAAAAAAAGCAACCATGGTTAAATTTTTATAAATTTTCTGAACTTCTCCAATTATAATAATTTTAAAAAGGAACTCTAATCTAAATTTTCCTCCTTTCAGAATATCACGATGCTAAAATATAGTTATAGAAGAAGATATATAAAAATAAATTTTCTGAACTTCACCATTTGTAATTCTTTGGGTTTTAAAAAATGTCACAAAATATCGATACTTATATTTATTTCTGAACTTCACCATTTTGTTATATGATATTATAACAGAATGATTAGAAATAACTTCGATAAAAAAGTCATAACCAAACTAAGATGAAATTATTATTCAAATACTCAAAAAAGTCCCCTTTCTTAAATTATAGAGTTAGTGATGATGATGATGATGATGATGATGATAAATATCACTCTATAGTTCATGTTTCCACCCTCTATTTTTGGCGTATTCGGTTTTTCATATTTTCTCTTATCTAATTCTTCCACGGGCATGAATAGTCCCAAACAACTCCGAAAGAGGGCATTACACTCATCATATGGCTTAACAAATTTGAGTCGGTCTATTACTACAGTTTTTAACTCACTATTTGTTCTAGGAGAAAGTATAGAGCACTTCTATCTTGTTTGACAGGTATTTCCCCTTCATCTTCGTTTATCATTACATATTCAAATAAAAATAGTGATTTTATGGGAAGGACTAAACATCAATTAAATCATGACAAGGATACCTGAACCTTTTGTTAAGAATTATCATCCAATTTAAAGATAATTTTTTAAAAAACTCTCGTTAAAAAATGTCCAGAGTTGCTGAAAAAAAAATCTCCAAATGTTCCGAACTATTTTTTTGTAACTAAGTAAAAGAGTTCATTAAAAAAGAGGAACCGTATAAACTTGATTATAGTGCAAGTTTTATTGGCAAAGTTTTCCCAAATAAATAGCGGCTATACACAGGTAACTAACCCGATAGGCCTAATTTTTCACTAAAGCGTCAGTGTGTATATACTACAGCTAAAATATTTAGTCAGACAATCTGTCTAAGTTCCAATATGAATTTGATAAATAATGCATCTAAGTTGTTCCCAGTACTGAAACTTGTGAACTATGCCTATCAATATCATTGCAAAACTATGGGTGGCAAATTTTATTAACAAAATATTACAGTTTGCACTATAAAAGAAAGGTGTCTATTCAGAGGATGGAGAGAGAAGAATGAGTGCGAGCAAAGACTTTATTCGGCGCTTCGGAATAGGCTTTGCCCCCAAACACTAGCCTCTCACCCTTCTACGCTTATACCGGGTACAGAAATAAGGAATAGTTAAGCCTAGGAGAGCCGCCCGAGGCTAGTTGTAGCGCTTCCACCATCATTCCTAGGCAAGTTATTCCAAATGTTTTATTTTATTAGAAAAGGAATTTTGTTCTAATAGTGTTAAACCTTGCAACCATTATTTCTACTAATCTCAAAGGAATCGAGCTTAAATATATTGTCATAATTTACAAGTGGTGGGACAAAATTGTGAAAACTCTTTTAATTAGTATTTTTTTATTTTTAACGTGAATTTGGTTTGCCTTTGCCATTAATAACAGCTTCAATAAATAGATGAATGGGTCATACAGATTTTTAACAATATTTAAAGGAATTAGATTCCACTCCTAGAGCAAAACCTGGTTCAGCTCTGTCAAACGCGATGGTGAAGAGACTTGGCTCTTTAAATGCTCCTCCATTTGATACAACAAATGCTCGATTATAACTGGTGGCGTGAAATTAACTTCACCATTTTAAAAAAATCACAAAATAAAAACTATGTTAGAGAGAAACGCGGAGTAAATTTGAAATGAAAGAGGAAGTTCTGGAGTTTTACGAGAAAAATATCTTACAAATTTTAGCATTTAAATATAATATCCTTCAAATTCCTACCATTAATGTTCATACACAAACTTACCCCTTTGCTAAAAATATTTGCGGTTATTCTTCGAATTTCTTGCATGATATTGCCTTTTAAAGCTTGGAAATTATGGAGCATATTGATATAGTCCTTATCTTTGAGGCATCAGTAAAGAAAATATCTAGAGCGCTTAGATCAAAAGATCGCTGCGGCCAAGAAATGGCACCAATTCGTGAACTCAATCGACCAGGAAAGGCAGTTCTAAACATTTACATTGTTTCTCTTGCTATATATGTTGTGACCCCATCTTGATGGAACCACATATCCTGCATATCTTCCAGTTAAGGTAAAAAATAATCTTGGCTCACTTTTTCTGTATTTGTCTCCTGTAATTGCTACGGTTGTGCCATCAGCATCCTTCAAAAAGTAAGGACCGTTTATTCGTGAACTTGTGCCGCCATACCAGACTGTCATGTTTGTGGAAGGTTTGGGGTTAACCTACAGTTTTGAGCGCTCTAGAATTTGTAGTTTTGTTTATTGACGTCTCAAATGATATAGAAATGAGCCGCTGTTCTCTTTCTTAACAGGAAGAGCTTGGTTACACAGGCATCCCTGCGGGGTGTAGCCTACGGCCTTATTTGCTAATCTTAACCGCCTTTTTTTATCCCCTTTATAGACTCTTTATTTTAACACCCTGAACACCTTTTTCTTCTTATTCTTCGTCTTCTTCTTCATCTTCATCTGCATCTCCATCTTTTTTTCTTCTTCATCTTCATCTCCATCTTATTTTTCTTCTTCTTCTTCTTCTTCTTCTTCCGCCTGCCGAGTCCTGACTGAAAAGACGGGTTATCTCTGTGCTCCTGCTTAATTCATCTGTGCCCCAAAATTTCGTTTTCTGAGTAACATAATAATTCTAGATACTTCCTGCGCTCATATAATATTAGTCGCTGTATTAGAAAGATTGGCCGTCTTATTTGCTGTGCAAATTTTATTTATCGTCATCCGTATTCTAGAAATCGACAATGCCCGTGATCAAATTTGAATGTTCGAGTTGTGGGGCTTCCTTTAATAAGGAAATTTACGTTCCTTCTAACATCGAACAAACTAGAATTTGCCGTTTCTGTATTTTAAACGATGCATTGGAGCGTAAGTTTGCTAACGCTATTAGCGAAATTAAATTGGAACTAAATTCAGTCGCGAGGGACGTTATCTCGACCAACCGTAAAGTCGACGAATTAAATTCGAGTCTAAATTCTAACCTTCATGATGTGCGTGGGAGGGAAAATAGGAATCGTGACAGCCAGCCTACTCGTATGAATCATCAGGCAATTGTTGACCAGCAACAAAGGATCTTAAACTCGTTTGAACCCCAGGATTCACAATATAGACCCCAAGATTCGCAATTTAGGACCGTTAGAAATGGGGCTAGACCATCGAGGGAACAGCATTTCACTTTACCATGTTCGAACCCCTTCGCACTACTAACTCCTATCGAAGGGGAAGATGAAACCGTACTAATTGGTGATTTTTTAATTAGAAACCAAGAGCCGGAATTCACAGCGCGTAACCCGTCAAAACGAAAACGATTTTGCTTTCCTGGTGGCTGCATAAATAACGTTGTAAGTGAAATTGAAAAATTGGACCTTACACGTGGCGGTCGTATGATCCTCACGCTGGTAGGGGGAAATGACGTCCACAGATGCGACAGCACCCCACAAGGAATAGTAAACCGCGCTAAGACTATGATTGATACTGCGAAAGTTAAAGCGGATAACGTAGGAATAATTGGTATTTTACCCCGACTAAAATCCACGTTGCGTCTGCAGTCCCGAGCTATTTATACAAACGAGTGCCTTAAGCGCTTGTGTCGCGATACTGGAGTTAGCCTCTTTAACGTTTGGGATACATTTCAAGACCATCCTTCACTTTATCAAACCGACGGAATCCATTTAAGCGATGTGGGGAAGAGTCGGCTGGGTAGGATTTTAGACCAGTCAGTACGTAGCATGTTAAGTAGAAGAGTTGCGGGGCCACGTGATGCTCATGCACCGGACCGGTCCTCGCTTGAAGGGGCAATGAGTATTGGGGAGCAGGGAAACGGAACCAATTCGCGTGTGATACAAGAGTACACTTAAAGCGCAAATTGAAATTTATATATTCAAATGTTCGTAGCTTAAACAATAAACTTGCCGAAAAAAAAGCCGTAATTCTAGAGGGAGACTACGATCTCGTATTCTTAAGTGAGACTTGGATAGATACACATTCGGGGATCAGTGTTTGCGAATTTGATATACCAGGTTATAAAATTCATTATACAAATAGACAAACTGGTAGAGGAGGGGGCGTATTAGTGTATATAAAAGATGACTTAAACGTTATAACGATCGACTCGTCTACGGCAGATATGAGAAGTGAGGCCTTATTAATCCAATTATGTTGTAATGCAAAAAATAAAATTAATTTAGCCGTCATATATCGTCCTTCATCTCAAATAGAAAGAGAAGATGCTGCACTCTTTGATATGCTTTCATCTTGGGTTAGGAAAGGGACCACATTAGTCTGCGGCAATTTTAACCATCCAAAGGTTAATTATAGTAACCTAACGTCAGATAAAGCTGGGGAGAGACTACTAAACTTTATTCTGGAGAATTTTCTCGTTCAAAAAGTGGAAGAACCAACTCGTGATAATAATATCCTTGATTTAATCATGGCGACTGACGAGTCATTGGTAGAAAATGTTTGTGTAGGAGAGCATTTAGCCTCGAGTGACCATAATGCGATTAGATTCGTAGTAAACACGTGTGTAGAAGTAAAAACGAGTACTCAGCTCATCTCACGTTTTGGTAGCTGTAATTTTGATACTTTTCGCGAAAGGATTAGGGATGTAGACTGGGAAATGCGCTTCGAGAATAGCTCAGTAAGAGAAATGTACACTGAGCTTCGGCGTACACTCTTTAGTGTAAATTTCGACTTAGTAAAGTATGTGCGCTGTAAGAGCGGGAAGTCAATGAGAGCGCCGTGGGTTAGTTCACTAATATTAAGCTTAATTAAGGACCGAAATAGAAAATTTCAAATACATAAGAACAATGAGTCATTTATAAGTCGGCAAAATTACATAGATTGTCGAAGAGAAGTTAAACGGGCGGTTAGAGATGCGAAGCGGAAATATAAAATAAACCTCGCGAAGGATTCGAAGAAGGAACCGAAACGGTTTTACGGCTATGTAAACAGTAGGAAACCCTTAAAAGGTTCAATAGGGCCGATTAAAGACAAAGATGGTCGTTTGACGGAATTTCCGGCGGAAATGTCTAAAATTTTAAATGAACATTTCACAAGCGTCTTTACTGTTGAAGATTCGTCCGAATTAGGATCTTTAGTTGAAGGAGTAGATAATAGTGATATTTGCATATCCGATATAACAGTTAATGAAGAGGAAATTCTTAAATATATTAACCTGATGAAAAAGTCGAAATCACCCGGGCCCGATGGTGTTTACCCCACTCATTTAAAGGAACTTAAGAATGAGCTTGCGAAGCCGTTGCGTGCAATTTTCAATCGCGCATTAGAAGTTGGCGTAGTCCCTTAAGACTTCAAGCGTGCAAACGTTACACCAATATTTAAGAATGGGAATAGATACGAAGCAACGAATTTTCGTCCTATTAGTCTAACTTCGGTTAGTTGGAAAGCTTTTAGAATCAGTAATTAGAGATAGAAAAGTGAGCCACCTCGAGCTAAATAATCTGATTAAAGATTTCCAACATGGGTTTAGGCGGGCGAGATCGTGCTTGACAAATTTGCTGGAATTCTTCCATAAAATGATATGCGTTTACGACGAAAGCAAAGCTGTAGATGTAATCTATCTAGACTTTAAAAAGTCGTTTGACACCGTTCCGCAAGAGAGATTATTAATGAAAGTTAAAGCAATCAGTGTGAAGGGTAAGATATTAAATTGGGTTAGAAATTGGCTGAAGGATCGTTCGCAGCGAGTAGTTATAAATGGAGAATGTTCTGATTGGGTCAACGTCAGTAGTGGAGTGCCACAAGGCTCCGTTCTTGGCCTATTATTTTTTTTAAATATATATAAACGATTTGGATAATGGCGTATTTAGTACGATTTCTAAATTTGCTGACTACACGAAGCTGGGCAACCGTGCCTATGTAAGATCGGATGTAGAAAAATTACAAAAGGACCTAAACTTGATTGTCAGATGGGCGGATAAGTGGCAAATGCAGTTTAATTTAAGTAAATGCAAGGTGATGCATTTGGGCTACCATAATTTGAGGGTAGAGTATACCATGAAAGGCCAGGTCCTCGACGTGGTTAAATTGGAAAAAGACCTGGGAGTTTTAGTCTGGGATGACTTCAAAGTCACGAAACAAGGCGCGGATGCATGTAAAAAAGCAAATCGTGTGCTGGGTTATATCACGCGTAATTTCACGTTCAAATCCAAAGATATAATTTTACCGTTATATAAATCACTTGTGCGTCCACTGCTCGAATATGCGGTTCAATTTTGGGCTTCATACTTAAATAAAGATATCGCGCAATTAGAAAGAGTGCAGCGTAGGGCTACAAAATTAATTCCCGAGCTGGAGAAACAGGCCGTACGAGGAAAGACTCAGGGCATTAGATTTGCCATCTCTCGAAGGCAGAAGATTACGCGGCCAGCTAATAGAAGTATTTAAAATATTGAAAGGATTTTCAAACGTTGATTATAGGAATTTGTTTGAATTGGATCATACGGAAAACACTCGCCAACACGGATTACAATTAGTGAACAAGCGATTTAACACTAGTAGAGCCCAAAACTATTTTACATTTAAAATTACTCAAATTTGGAATAGGCTACCCACCCACGTAGTAGATAGTAGGTCGGTAAATATGTTTAAAAACCGTCTCGACGCGCACTTAAATAGTATAAATATAACGTAGTCTGAGCACAGTAAATAAAAACGTCTTTGCAAAAGGTATTTGGAGCGGAAGAACAACGAGAGTAAAAATGATGACTAAAAATGATGCCAGCGATTTCTCTTGCATGTGTAGTTTAGATATCCATTTTCTTTTCCGCCTATCCTATAAATAGTCTTACTATCCTAAAATTAGATTTTCACCACTAGCAGTCGAGGGCTGCGGAAGTTGAGAAGAAAAACTAGCTATCACCCCCCCACCCCTAGGTTGAAGTAGTCAATATGCATGACAATTTACAGATGTAGAAAAGTGTGTACAGTAGATTATATATCAAAATAAAAATAAAATAAGAAAAAATAAAGGTATAGCATGTAAGAGATACACTCGTAGATAAGTATGTATCGTAGTTATGGATTTAGTGTAGCGCCTAGCCTCGAGCGGACCTTAGGGTCTTTGTGGGCCTGGATTCTGTAGTTCTGTAGTTCTCCTTCTTCTTCTTATAAAGGAATTATTAGAAATAACTTTGATAAAAAAATTATATATACTTAGGTGACAACCGAACTAAAAGAAAAAATCTTATTCAAACACTTTCATAAAATCTCGTTCTTAAAATATAGGTTCATGGATGAGCATCATCAGGCATAATTAGGTGTGAGATCAATGTCTGCTCATTTGTTCGGACCAGAAATGCTCGTGCAAAGGCTCTTCATGCTTAAGGGTTTCGTACTGTAATTGCAGGGTTAATTGAATTTTATATAGATGAAGCTGCAAATTTGGAGAACGAATACTCTGTAACGATCTTTGAGAAATTCCTCGCTGTATGGAACGCATCTTACTTGACTTTCTTGGTTCTTCTTCGACACTGATGAAAAAACGCTGAATAACATCCTCATTTGATAATTATCTCTATCTACCACTAGAACGTTCTTTAGCTGCTGTTGACATAGATTACTTAAATTTTGATATTTTGTAAAGAATGGAAGGTTTAAATGAAGTCTTTGGGGCACTAAATCTTCTGAACTCTATCTGAACTATAACTAATGATCGACCATCTCTGAAATATGTTTCTACAATTATTGCACGCTCTTCTTGAGTGTTTCTTCACTACATTTTATAAATTTATGGATCATATAACTTTTGTATGTAATATATGGCACTATTTTGTATCTGACATACTTAAAATAATTTTCCAAGCTTTCTCTTTCACTTAAAACTTAACGCGCACTTTTGTTTTTCTAGTTTTTATTTTTTTATTTTTTCAAATGGTAAAGTTATTTTCGTGCCCGTTATTAAGAACTGACAATTTTCGGTCAACTCAAAGTAAAAAAGTTCACTTACTTTCATTTCAAACCAGGCTTTTACGCCATTAGTGGTGTAAATGGGTGCATTACGTCTTGAAAGAAGATGCCGCCAGTAGGAAAGATCATTTTGACCTTAGGATAGCCAGTCAGTAAGAATTGATAGGTAGTCTTAGTAGTTTACCCTGCCATGCATTAATACTATAGAACAAGGAAATTCCATAGCTACAGCTATTTCAAAAAACTCATGCAACATCTTGCCAAGTGACAGATGACAGCTCTCTTATTAGCATGAGAGAATATTCCCAGGCCTAAGATCTCTCTCAGGGAAATACATTCTTCCCCGTGATTGTTCTACGAATCGCAGTTCGCATAACTCAATACAATTTTCCTTTACCAATTCTCAGCAGAAGACCTAAGTTGATTTACCCTTCGGAATATTTGTTCCTGGAGGCTTCCAAGTTATCCATCAGGTACCAGTAATTAGCAGAGATATGTAAGTCTGATGTAATTATCCTTCTTTTTCCTATTTTTTTAATAGTCATGTATTTTTTGCTTATTTCCGGTTTTATTATATTATATAATCATTATTTTTCCACAAGCTTGGTCTATCTTCATCTGGATCATCAGGATAAGATATAAAATAATGTATAGGAATATTCTTCGTCAGGCTATTTCATTGTTGAGGTATGTAGGGGAATCGTCCCTTCACCCCCCCCTTCCTCGTTCACTCTTGGTGCAGTCACAAGGCGGTTACCGCAAAGACATCCGTCGAAGGCATCGGCGGGCTCAGTGCTTAACCGCAGTGTGGCACAACTTGGTGCCATGAAAGACCCTAAAGGTCAAAATGAAAGATCTCCCCCAGGAGAGTGAGATCCAGTTTCACGTAAAATAAGAAATTGGAGACGTGTTTCGCCCAATCTCGAAGGCTAACGAGGAGCCGATGTTTGACTTCGTGTGAAAAACCGTTTGGAAAAAGAGCTCTCCTGGGGCCGTCCTCAAGCCCCTCCCACCCTTACAACTCCCCCAGTGGGGTGACGAGGTATAAATGAGGAACTCTGAGGAAAATCGTAGTAGTATACGTCAGTCTCTAGGTGACGAAGTCTTCGGATCAAACCGAACTACCGAGACTAGAGAGGTAGAGTACTTGGCTCGCCAGACCAAGAAGTACCCTACAAGAGAGGCAGGGCTACCTACCTTAAGGGGCTAAGAAGAAGCTCATCCTCGAGCTAAGTCCCTGGTTATCAAACCAAACGATAAGTTAACTTTGGTAAGTTCAACTTACTCTCGCCAGAGAGACTCCTCATATCCTGGTGCACCTTAAACACCAGGGGTATTCCTCGTCCTTGAGGAATTAAGAAAAGAAGAAGGAAAAGGCTCCCCCTCGAGCCCGTTATTCGGTGGCCACACCGAAGTCTTAAGTTAACTTGGTAAGGAACCAAGTTCAAATTATTCTCGCCAGAGAAATCTCCCTCCGTTATCCTCGCCCTTGAAGAAGACTGGAACTAAGAAAAAGCTCATCCTCGAGCTAGTTCCCGGTTATCAAACCGAACTTTAAGTAACTTATTCTCGCCTAGAGAAACCCCCCTCCGTTATATTCGCCCTTGAAGAAGACCCTTCCCGAGTTCAGTCCTCGTCCATAAGGAAATAAGTAACGAAGGAGAAAAGCTCCTCCTCGAGCTCGTTACTCGGTGGTCACACCGCACTCCAAGTTAGTTTGATTTAAGGAAGCAAGTTTGACTCACTCTCGCCAGAGAGACCACGACTGCCTAGGTGTTGCATAAAGCACCGTATTGGTTCTCGTCCTTGAAGCCCCCCGCCCAGGAAAAACGTGTGGGCCCCCCAGCCGCCACCCTCGCCAAAACAACCGTGTGATCTCGCTCATCTACATCTGGCCGGCGGCACGCGTCGAGAGTAAATAACATTTCTGAGGCCTTTAAACTCCACATGAGTCCGTAAGCCTAATTTTTATATTATTGTTGTGTGTAGAGAAAAAGTTAACCAATTTTGGTGGGTAAACTAATTGAAATTAATTCTTGTTTATAATAATATTTAGAGTATTACTGTAGTTAATGTATAAATGTTATGTATTCAATTGATAAAGGTAAAATATAAGTTTATTTTGTGAATTAGTGGGCGTTACTTTTATATCCTTACGTGTTTGGTAACGGCTCTGTTCGTTAAGATATTCTTATAATATCAATATATTAGACAATCTTAGCACTCTTAGAATAGAAAAAAAAGGGGGGGGAATTCTACGACAAGGTACATCTTATATATATATATATGTATATATATATGAATGCAATAAACCACATTGAAAGAGAAAACGGAATAATTTTTTTTCTTACAGTAATATTTATTACCTTATTTCGAAAAAATCTGTTCAGGCAAGCGATCCGATCCATGGTTCGAATCGCTTCCCTGCACGGATTTTTCGAAAAAGGAAATAAATATTACTGTAAAAAAAATAATTTATTTCGTTTTCTCTTTCAATGTGGTTTATTGCATTCATCTTAATCATTCTATTGCGCTACTTTGAGAGATATTATGTACATATATATATATATATATATATATATATATATATATGGATGGGATTTGATTAGCCGAATGGTGTGGAATAGGGTGAAAGACGCTCAATTGACCTCTCCTCGGCTCCGTTACAATATAATGGGGTTAAGCAAATGAGGGAAGGAGAAAGGAAACCGTTCCCCTGAGTACGCGGGAAAATAAAAAATTTATTGCAGATTGGCCGTTAATTACTTAGCTATGGTTGAATGCTGTTCTATGTTATTTAAAAGAGTAGTATAAAAATACTTTTTAATAACATAACAAAAAAAGGATAAATATTTACACAAATGAAATGAAACTGGAATGTCCAAGACTATGGCGTACTCAATAGTCTGGAAAAATTCGACAAGCTAATAAGCTTAAGGCAAGTAAATTACCAAACTCGGATTGAGTCTTCAAAAGCTGCGCTGAGCCGAAATACAAATAAATCTTTATGGGATGGTCGGATTAAAAGAGATCCGAACGCTTCGACGCCTTGCAGAAGTTAATGCTTGGGCGTCGAAGGAAAGAGGCCAGGATATTGAGATTTAACTCAGAATACCTTGACGAGGGAGTACTTGCGCTTTGAACGAGAATTGCCGTTGCGGAGAAATCGCCAATTGACTGGAGTAGAGTTTCGACAGGAGTGTTTCTTGCCTTTGCGCTCGTGTAGACTAATACGGAGCCAATCGACAAGTGACGTGTCTCGTGCGTTATAGCGGGCTGGTACTAACTTGACCTTGCTGAGCCTGGCGTTAAATACCGGCTAAGGATGGGGTGAAATTGCCTCCGGACACGGAGGGGATTCTCCCAAGGTAAACACGAAGCTGGGGATGGACATCTTCCAGCCAGAAATTTGCGATAATAGATGCTCTTCCTCGATCTCGCATGCTTCAATTTGGTAGGCGGGAGGCGAGATTGCCTTAAGGCTTGGGGGGAAACTTCCATGAGTAAACACAGCTGCGTTCCGAAAGCCTCTTCGCTTGATTTTTAGGCCCGTTTTCTCATCCTTTGCTCTCGTGTTTAAGAGCCACGTGGGTTTATGGGGTGGACCGGGGCTCCTTGGCTCTATTCTTTCACATTCATCTTTTTCCATTGGTTGATTATCCAATTATAATAGCTTATACACCACTTCTTATGAATTTTTTTTAGATTTGAGTAAGCAAAGCTTTTATAAATGCAGCTCTTCCGTAACAAGAGGCTTCATAAAGATTTCTCGAGCATGTTTAGTTAAAATATGACTTGTTAGAAGCTGATCAATCTCCATAGTCATTATAAGGCTGTAGCTCTATGATTCGTCGACATTATGTGCCTTAGAATCCCTTGTCTCTATAGCTGGACTTTATCTTTCGTCCACTATTACATTTTTGGGTACTAGTCTTTCTCTAATTCACATAAGTCATGATCTTAGAAACAGTTCCTCTTGAAACGATTGTTTGAGCTGATTTGTTCACTCTCATCCAGCTATTCGAGTTCCTACGATATGGCCTCTCTGAAAGTCTGAAATAAATGCACTTCTTAAACGTGAGTCAATAAATCGAATTCTTGTTTAAAACTTTACCCATCCAAATAAATGCAGTTTATTCTGCAGAATGAAAAGATTGTTCAAATATTATTACGGACAAACCGAGAAAGAAATTCAGGTACGATTGAAACAACACATGAACAATATACGTGGCCGAAGTGATCACGCAATCGATTGGAACAGCGCTTTATCAATCATTACATGTAATAATTTCATCTCATGAGGCATTTTAGAATTAGTGGGTTTTGATACCCCAATTTTAACATCCATCCATGACTGTTTTTAAAAGATCCAATTATTACATCTCACATCATGTCTTAAATTAAGATTTTATGTAATTTAGTCCCTCCTACTTAGGCTTTAGTGTCTTTGAATTTAATGTTTTGTTTCATACCTTAAAGATGCCTTTCTGAAGCGAAAGCATTTGGAATCTTCTTTCCTTCTCTTATGGGAAATTGCGTAAATTCCACTTATGTGCTCCTTTGTGAGTTCTATATTATATCTTCAGAGACTCAAAGATCCTATCTTTAAATATGGACTTCTAGTGTTTACCAACAACCGTTTTTTCAAACTAGGTGGTTATTTTGCAAATTTGAAATAATTCGCTAGCCAAAGGGCTTAATGAAGATTGTAAAAAAAAGGGTTTTAACAGTTTAAGAAGTGTTTATTTTCGTAGTATAAAAACTAACTTCATTTTCTTTTCTTTATTGTGTTTGATCAAAATTTCTTATTAATATTATGATAATTAAGTTTTTTATATTTTCATCGGTGAAAGCATTGGCTACATGTTCATTTAGTGTCTTCACCTGGTCCGTATCCTCTTTAAAATCACCCTTGGTATCCTGAATAGTCCTGATGCACTCTTTAAATGGTTTACGATTTTATACATACATATCTATGAAATGGCTTTGGCTCGTGTCTTTACAATGATTCTAGTTCATTCTCATAGTTCACCCTTGCTCTTTTTTTTGTGTTTACAAGGTGATGGTGAAAAAGATTTGTTTCAAAATTTGATAAAATCAATTCTGAAAAATGAACGGAGAAAATCATAATATATTTCATAATCGTTTGTAACGTTTAAAATTTCCTCTTACTTAAAGGTTCTATGATTAGAATTACAACATTTAAGGTCTGAAATAAGTTGCGAGTTCTCTTGAACACTCTATAAAAAATATTTAGATTGAATTGGATTATGTTATGATTGTTGTTCTAAAATGTTCCGATAACGTGTATCTTTCTATTAACTTTTCTTAATGAGTAAAATTTAAATATACACGATATGCTTCTCGCGAGTCGATGAGTACATTTTAATGTGATATTGTTGCTAATTGTTAGATATTGTCTCGGAATACACAAGGAAAATTAGGCACATCGCAGCTATATACAATTTAATAGCATTAGAGTTCTAGTGAAAGTCTTTTAAGTCGCTTTGGATTGGTAATCTAGGTGATAGAAAGAGAGAGAATACAAACTCAGCGACATAATGTAGCCCACTGCTGCAGAGAGTGAGAGAAAAAAATTTGAGGTGGGCAAGGAACAAAGCACTACTGAGTCTCTCTTCCAGAAACTAACTATTTGTGGCAAATCATTGTGAGTCAAATCAATATCATATGCTAGGAAAGTAAGTATCTTCCTTCACAACCTTTCTTTGTATCGATATTTCTCGAGAAATGGAATCGAGAGTAAATTTTACCGTCATATTTTATTTTTTCTGGATGGGAGTGAGATAAGAAACAATCCGAGAGTGGCAATGTCAGAGAGAGAGAGAGAGAGAGAGAGAGAGAGAGAGAGAGAGAGAGAGAGAGAAAGAGAGAAAGATATATATATCCACGCAGAATAAGAAGCCTAAGGGGATATCTCACGGACGAATAAATCTTCAACCGGCATTTTTCGGTAAACTTCCCGGGTAATAACAAAGCAAGACGAGTCTAGCTGGAGCCCGGAACCCAAACAAGCGAGAGGGCACTAAGCCTTTACTCGCTTTGTCTTGAATCGGAGTGGGATCCACTCCGAAGCCTTGTATATTTTCCAGCGCGGAAATGAGAAAATTAGTATTCAGCCAGGAGGCAGGCACTGCTTACGCATTATCCAAGCAGTAATCGCTCCGTGCCCTGCAAAGATACTCCCTCGAACCACCATTCGATGCCTCCTTTCTCCTTCTGAAAATCGTAAGCCTATTACCGTTTTCTCGATCACCGTCGAAGAGGCGTGACGCTTTCTGACTACGAAGCTTCACCCCCTAATCCCCTTCCGTTTTCGCTCAAGTAAATATTGTACTACTCATAGCTCATGCCGAAGCATTTCATTGTAAAATTAATTCCTTTGCTGAACAATTAGTTTCCCATAGTGTAGAAATTATTGTTAAATACAAATATTTTAGTCAAATATGAAAACATTAATTGTTTTCAACATTCTCTCCTTATATATATATTCTAACGTAAAGAAATTATACTCAAAGGCTGAAACTCTTTGTATCATTATGTGTGCTCTTCCACTGTAAAAAATTAATTGCAGAAATGTCGTTAGGCAACGTTTTCCTGCCAAAGCAAACGAGGATGGCTAAAAGAAAACATTTTACCTCTTTCGTTAATTAAAGAAAATTCTCTCCCTAAAATCTTCATTCCAAATTTCGACTCGTCAATTATTCTTTTAGCAAGGAATAATCATGCTTGTTTCTGTCCACTATTTCTAATTATTTCCCGTTTGTTAAAAATATTATTTACTTACAGTGCAATGTACATTTGTAAAACCTTGCAGGGATTTGGAATTGTCGAAGCTTCGGCGGAGAGTTGAAGTATTGTTGATAATTGTGAAAACATCTTCCCTCCTTCCTTTCGTAATTCATATTTATTTTTATAGGTCCTTCTTCGTTTACGCTTCCTTTCGACGCCA
Source organism: Ceratothoa steindachneri (assembly GCA_963969495.1). Taxonomy (NCBI): domain Eukaryota; kingdom Metazoa; phylum Arthropoda; class Malacostraca; order Isopoda; family Cymothoidae; genus Ceratothoa; species Ceratothoa steindachneri. The sequence goes on from OZ018326.1 coordinate 110,752,332, forward strand.
ACATTTTGTTTAATAACATCTCTGTTTTTATCCTTATTAATTTGATTTCTTCCATTTTTAGGTTTAACTCCAATGATTATTTCCGCATTTGCTGTAAGAGCCACATGTTTGCCTATAAAAGTTATATTTGAATTTCCTTTAAGGAAAACGGCCAAGAAATGTTCCCTCTCGAGTTCGGTAATATCTGAAATGTAACTATCATTTTCTAATTTACACCAATGAGCACTCTCGTTTCTCAAGACCTCGTTAGAAAGGAAAATAAGAGATTTTATTTCCCTTAAAGTTTCCACTAAATTAGCGTATTTAAACCCAAACTGTTTATCGGAGGTCTCTACCGAAGCTTCTCGTTTCAAAAGCTTTGAACTATAGACGGAGCTTTCTTCCGCCCTCGAGTCATTTAGTATTGCGAACAGCAATACAAACGAAGAGAGCGAAAACAATGGACGTTTCCTGTTATTTTTCATATACTTGGATTCTTTTTCTAATCTTAAAACCATTTTGAAGTTCAAGCCGAATACCTGGTGTATTAGTCGAAATTTTCCGAAGGCCAAAAACAGATTTGCAGTTAGTAATCCTGTGCCAAAAGAAGCAGTGATAGGCAGTCCGCGGACTGAAAATAGATGAGCGAAGAAGTGAAGCTCACCAATTTTCTTCCATCCAATTCAAACCTGAAAAAGAAAAAGAGAAGTAAAATAATACAGGTAAAAATTTTTTTAAAAACAATTCTTTAAAAAATTTAGTTATTTCGCGCCAAACTTTGGCACAAGTGAGTGTAATTAATGTAATGGATATATGATGAGTTAAAGAAGGGATAGGTAGTAAATGTTTATTGAAAACTCAGATAAAGAATTTGCTCGTTGCGGAAGAACATAAATGAAAATGAAGGAATCGTTTGGGATGAACTGAATAGAGTGGGATCAGATGTGATTTTTTACGGTAAGATGAAGTAGTTTTAAGAACGAAACCTTGCTTGATTCTAGTGTATAGAGCCTCAATGACAAAAGTGAGGCTAAGGATGTGAAGTTGTGGATTGAGACAATTGTGGAGTGAAATATAAAAGGCGCGTGTAGAAGGAGTGAGAAAATATAGATAAACAAGCAGGAGACTTGATGATGGATGGAATAAGCGGGAATCTCGAAAAATCCGTTGGAAAAAGGAATGAGGAAAGTGGTATGTTTGGATGATGAGACTAAACTGTGTTATGAAAAAGATTCTCCTTTACATAAGCAACATGGATTGGGTAGACGATAGGGGGTGTATCTAAGAGTATGAATGATGTGCGCAAATATTGATATTAAAACAGTGAGAGGTATGTGAGAAAAGCAGTTAGAAAGTAAGAATCAAAGATAGAGAAGCCTTTTGAATCAGTGAAAGGAAGAGTAAGTAAACTTCTTTAGACAAAAAGGAACAAATAAACTATATAAATGTGGAAGGAAATAAGTTAGAACAATATTAAGAAAGTGATAATCACCAGTTCAATGGTTGTATTGGTAGGGGGTATCAAGCATTTTCATATATAGCAGTCGCAACTATACTAGACATGCATTATAAAGGATTGTATGGTGGTTCTGAAGACTTGTGCGGTCTAGCATTACTTAATTTCACTAGTGACCCTCTTTGTAGATTAATCTGACTCTATATATTTACACATTTTTACTTCAACCTATCTCATAATTTTTTACGAAACTCCAGTGAGAAACTTTTCAGTGGCGCATCCAGGATAAAATTTGGGGGAGCTAACCATAATTCTTCCCTTTGATAGCCTTAGAACTTGGCATTAAACATTAATTATGGTTATTTTACACATCATTGATAATAAATAACAATAAATCACACGGGAGTGAGTCCTAACTTTCTCAGATCAGAATTCTTTTCCACACACCAGAAAATCCTGAAATATACTTTTTAGAAATCAGCTAAGGTATAATACTGAATTATATCATTATTTTTTTTAGATTTCCCTGTATTTTAGACATGAATCATATAAAATACATTCAATTGCAATGGTTTAAAACAACTGTTTTATATATATTCTATATTATTATATAACTCTCTGAAGAGAAAATTAAGCATAAACGAGTTGAACTTTGGGAATGGCGGGGGATTCAACCTCCTAGCCCCCGTCCCCCTTGGATCCGAGCCAGCTATAGATTTGATAGGAAAACTTTGTGAAAGTTATTTTTATTCTTCCCTACATACTCCAACTCCTTTTCATTTATTTAGTTTTGGGTAATATTAATATATCTATAGCTGGCATAAACAAGTTTGGTGCTGGTGGAAGCAAAGGTGATGTGAGAAGCCGTGAAGCATACGGAGGAGCATCTCTGTGAGATAGTGATGAATCAGGCGCGGATCCAGGGGGAGGGGCTAGGGAGCTGAAGCCCCTTTACATTTCAGACCCATTAATGTTTATATTTCCCTTTTAGGCCAAACGTGTATTCTGCAATTCAGAAAATTATATAATAATATAGAAAATATATAAAAACAGTTTTTTTAGCCGTTGCGACAGAATGTACCTTATATGATAAATGTCTAAAACACAAGTAAGTCTAGAAAATGATTATTAATTTCAGTATTATATTTAGCTGACGTACGAAATATATATTAAATTACGTACTTAAGTGAATTTTATACTTAAGAATTTAATTTGAATATTCATATATTTTTTCTATTGAAATTACTCAAGCTGGCGTCAAAGTCGGAGATATATGCCGCTGCAAACCACCAATGGAAATTAACAAAAACTCCGTAGTATACAGGGTGGCCTGCAGCGACTGCCCCCTGGCTTACTTTGGTGAGACACACAGGTGCATGAACACCAGAGTGAGGGAGCACAAATATGACATTTTGGCAGGGCGGTTCAGCTACGCTCTTACCGAACACCTGGGAGATGTCAGCCACCGCATTAGCTAGCCGGGGGCAAGAGAGGTCGCATATGCATCGAACAGAAGGAGGAGGAAGGCATTGGAAGCGCTATTCATAACCACGTCGAAATGCTTGAACACCAACTCCAGTGTCTTCAACATAAGTCGGAACGTGGCCGAGCAAGTGGTTTCTCCCTTTCATTTGCCTCCTTTAATGGAAAAGATGCAAAACAACAACTTCACCCAGATGGGATGCCCTAACACTGGCCCGAACTCTTCAGAAAACCAAAGAATCAGCGACGAGCTCGGACTATGGTAAGAGTCAGGGTTCAGTCCCATGCGCATATAAGACGGTGGTCCTGTTCCTTTTATGTCATTCCAACTTTTATTTCCACACCGACCGAAACCTATACCGCCTTTACCACCTCACCTCATTCACAAAAACTCAAATACATAATAATTACACTTTGTTTCTAGAAAAGAAGATAAATCAAGAGAATATAGTGGAAGGATAAGGAATACCATGAGACCCTCACTAAGAAGGTACCCTTCAGGACCATCCAAGGAATTAAGGCCCCAGAGAAGAGTAAGCTTTGTGAGACGCTATTCGCCGGACTATGAATAGCCCTCGTTAAGCTCATTAAAGTCTCCTCCGGCTTCAATGTAATCTGCGCAGAAATAAACGATGTTGACTGGCTGCTGTCCAAAGAGGGATCCGCGGTTTTAAATTGCATCGGCCTCCAGCCCTCCCCATCCCAAAGTCGCAGCCAACGGAAGCGTGGTTTACCACAAAGTGGAAAGCTGGGTTTGAGAGCACTCAGCCGAAAAATTAAAAAATGAGATCGAGAAGCATCACATAAGAGCAAACGTCAAGGAGATAAATAAATTCCGTGACCACACACAAGTATTTAAGATTACTTTTCAATCAACTGAAATAGCACATAAGCAAGGAGAGAAGGACTCCTCATATTCAACATGAGGCTCCCCGAATGCAGCAGATAACAAAAAAAAGTTCCACAGCATCCAAATGTGCTTCGTGTTTTACAAGCTCGAGAGCCACACTTCGACGAACTGCCCAGAAAAAGGAAAACTGTGGTGCAGTTTATACCCCAGGTAAAGTTACCGTTATGACACATGTTTGTGCCCGAGAAGAAATGCGTGAACTGCAAGGGAGGACACAGGACTATGACCCTAGACTGCCCGAAATGTAAAGAAATAATAACAAATTTAGAGAAAAAAAGCCAGAAGACCAAAAACTCCTACAGTAGTGCCATCAGGAAAAATGAAGGGATGCCACCAACGAGGGCATCCCCAGCAGAAATGAATTTCACAAATGACCTAAGCGCTAAAATTCTAATTTGCATCACACATGCAAATGTGACTAACGCAGTAAAGCGTGGCTGCTACAACCAGGTTATAAATGCGTTACTGAAGGCAAATAACCTGCAATAAGGTATAATGCCCGCGGACCCCGAATGCTCCAAGGCATTCAACAGTCTGTCATCAGAAGCAACTCCAACGTTAAATCTGGACTTGTGTCTGCGATCGAAGCTCTCTCATCGGAGGAATCCGAGGACAAAGAAGAAGAAGAGAAGGAGCAACAAGATAAGGAAAGATCCACCTCATTAGACAGTGAGGAAGGGCCATGCACTCGTACACGAGCAACGAAGAGCAATTCCAAGGCTCTGAGTCCTTCCCCGAAGAGCGAAAAGCCTGAGCACACCAAAGTTGCCCCACAGGCCAAAATGAAGAAGAAATATAAGAGGAAACATCGGTATAAACTTCTTATCGTGCACCGGAAATCTCTACATATTTTGTCGTCCACGGCTGGACGACAAAAAGGACTCTTTACGGAAAGGTACTCAGAGAAATTGGTGAGAATGTCATCTTAATTTCGAAGCACGGAATCGACACTCGTAATTCGGAAATTACTCTCAAAAGCGGTACGATGGTGCCAATATTGCGATTGAAAAGGGATCAAATACAAGCAAATCAGAAATCTTCAAGAATACTATCTCGCTATTGAGTTCGAATTCGACATCGGAAAGTTGGTCATAGCTACCGGATACCATCCACCAAGGAGAGATTATTTACTATTACAATCTCTCAAGGTCTATTTGATCCCAAACTATACTAATGGGGGATCTGAACGCCAGGTGTGGGGAGTCCGGCTACAGGGTCTTCAATGGAATCAGAAAGAGCCTAGACATTTTGCTCGACAGAAAAATTGTCCAACCAATAGGTTCCGACTTCCCCACCTTTGTCACTGGAAGAAGTTTAACGAAGCTAGACATATATCTGGCCAATCGTCAGCTGCCATTTAATTACTTCATAGAACCAGTCAAGGTACCATGTAGTGATCAGATACGGGTTCTTCTCACCATCAACATGAACTATAAACAAGTCCCAGCTGTAGTTAGAAAAAACTAAAAAAAAAACAGACTGAGCATGGTATGCGCGTCTCCTCGAGGCCTACCAACCACCAAACCTGGATGAGGCAATTCTCGAGGAGATCGAAGAGGCACTCGAGGACTATAATAACTATCTTATCAACGCGGATAGAGCTTGTATGCCTAAATTCGAGGATACGTCCATTTCAACCTACAAGTGGACTAAATACATGAAGGATTTATACCATCAGCTGAGATTACTGTACGAAATCAAAGTCAGAAACACATCAACGAAGTTAAGAGGTCAAAGAAGAGCTCAACCAGTTGATCCTCAAACAAAAGCGGAGACGTTGGGACGATGTGATCGAGAGTATCTATCATGATGCATCTCCCAAGGCTTTTGGAATAAAATCAGGGGTCTATAAGGATCGACTGGGAAAAGGAAGAAAATGGAAATATTAGAAGAAGACGGAATATTAGAAGCAGAAGAAAGAAAGATCAAAGAAATATTCCGACGTTATTGAGAAACAATCTTCAGTATGACTGAAGAAGAAAACTAAGATTATGATATAGAGTTTGAAAGCAACATCATAGACAGGCTTAATACCCGAATTGATAGAGGCATCCTCAATACTAGGTGGATAGACAAAAAACCCCAGAACAATCGGGTTTTACGAAGTTAAAGTTCGAAAAGGCACCAGCAAACGTCATCGAAAGGATGAGAAGAATTTTTATCTCGTGTCTAAACACGCGATACTTTTCAGATGCATATAAAACGGCCAAAATGATTTTTCTGCCAAATCATAGAAAGGACTCAACGTTGAAAGAGAACTACCGGCCAATTTCACTTCAGGAAATTGACGGGTAGCTCTTCGAGAAGATCCTCAACCCAAGAGTTGTGTCTCATCTGAAGGAAAACTCCCTATACAGACCGTACCAGTTTGGGTTTAGAAAAAAGTGAAGTAGGGAGATAGCGATAAATGTCATCACAGGAAAGCTTGCCTAAGCCAAACGGGAAAGGAGTTAGGTGGAAATTGTTTGTTGAGATGTATCAAAGGCGTTTGATAAGGTGTGACAGGGAAGAATATAATACAAGATCCTACGGCTGGGCCTAAGTTTTCACTTAGGCCCAGAAAGAACTTTCTGCGACTACATCATGGAGAGCGCGGCGTATATCAGTTTAGGGTACACGAACGGACCAAAGCTTCCGCTCACTTCAGGATTCCGCAGGGAGGGGTTCTTTCTGCCATTCTTTATTTGATTTACACCGCATATGTCCAGTCCCCTGCGAACCCCACTTGCCTCAACATTCAATACGCCAATGATTTCAGTCAGATAATCGCTTGTACTTGGACAAACGCGCCTATGCAAACTCGTATATTAGCGGCATAAATCGTATGATTAAAACTTTCGAAGCACAATGGAAGATTTGAACGAATCAAGAGAAATTCAAAGTAATTCCGATTGGCAGCAGACTGCTCTCTGAGGTGGGGGATAGACGCTATCCCTACACCACGGAGTGCAATGTACTCAGAACCAAAATGACTCCATCCCCTCCTACAGGAAGTACGTCGCTGATAGAATTTTTAAAGCCTCGGCCGAAGTCAGAACTATATACATATTTAGAAAGCTCCGTCAGAGTAACATGAAGAAGATCTACAATACATTTGTAAGATATATGATGCTCTACCCCGCTTCCGTGGTCTTCTGTGTCTCGAGGACACAAAAGAAGACATTACAAGTCGTGCAGGATAAATGCGGGTCCCTAATTACGGGTACACGCAGGCGAGAAAAAAAACACCAAGAAGAGCTGTACATGAAAGCAGGGATAACTACCATTAATTAACATCATCATCGAAGAACGGAAAAAGAAAATGCAAGAACTGGATAATCGAGAACTGAATGATGAAATCATTCAAATGATTAACCAGAACAGAAGAGCTGTAAGTGGGGCCAGATTTCCAAGTTCCAGTAGCTTAGTGGCTGGCGGAGTCGAAGTGCCGTTCTACGCATTGAAAGAATGCTAATTTACCAACGACAACGACGAAAACCAGATTAAGGCTAAAATACACGGATTCGCGAAATATCACCAATTTTTGCCAAAATCTCACCGATCAAGACTTTTTAAAAATCGAACGAGACATCAAGAAGAAAGAAAGAAAAAACGAAGAACTCAAATAGCACACATTACAAAATAAATTGAAGTGATTTATTAGAAAAACAACAGCAAATGCGCATTACACATCCAAGAACATTAAAATCTTTTAAGACACATGGCTTGAACGCAATACAAAATGCAATCTAGAAGCATGACCAGCAGGCGCCTAGAATCTCTATGCAACCCTCCCACATCACCTTCTCTCGTCACCACTTTCACTGATTTCTCTTAGTCTCCCTCTCTCTCCCTCTTTCTTTATATATATATATATATATATATATATATATATATATATATATATATATATATATATATATAGATATGTATATACACGGTCAGGTGGACAAGGATAGTACTGCTAGTGGTTTTTGGTCTTCAAAACTAAAGATTTAAAGTTAGCAGAAACACAAAGTGCCCAACAGGTAGCTCACATAAATACTTTTATTTTCTGCATACAGAACTTTGGAATACTTTTACCAGTTGAGATTTATGGTGCCATTTATGAAAATACTGTTTTTGTAAGGATGGTGACCATGTAGGACAGGCGTCGTACGCTCTTGGTACCATATTTTGTAATTTTATTTTATATGCCACAACCGAAATTAAAGGATTTACTACTACTAAATGATACACAAATGTAATAAAAAGACATAATATAAAAGTGGTTAGAATTGTTAATTTACATTTTTACATAGTTATCACAAATAATATGTAAAAATAATAAATTACTTAATTTTCTAGAACATTTTTTGAGCAGGAATGCACAGCCCTTATTGTTTATCATTGCATAAATATATTAATATCCTTTTTAGGCAATGTAAAATCCAAAGATTACTGCAATAACTCAACTGGAATGTTGAAAAATGAGTTCCAATTTTTTATCCTATTAATTAATACACTTAACACAACACTGCATATAGTTAAATTTTGCATCTAACGTAAAATAATGTTAGATAAAAACACAAATAACATCATTTAACACTGATAAACCTGGTCAAATTTGCACTTTGATATCTTGTATTTTTATTCATTTTTGGTCGCTTTTTTACATTTTAAACACTAAACAATGTTATTTGATCAACATACAGTAGTTTCAAAACAAAATCTTCATTAGTACAATTTTTAAAAATTTACAAATTATGTAGGGACCGTGTACTACGCACCATTTCATGTAAACTGTAAACACACAAATTCCCACGCTAGTCACCGTTATGAAATCCCACTCATTTACCTTCGCAATTATCATATTCACCATGGAAACCATAACCAGCGAAATCACGAAATATTCACGAACACTGTGGACTATAATGTAACTCGTAAAAGTTAACTCAGACACGTAAAATATTAAAAACATACCTAGCAAACAAAAATCGCGTCGGAGCTCCGCAGGTAGAAGAGTGAGGTAACGCTAATTCAGCCTCATTTTCTATGCCAGGGGTAAACTGAATCAAACTCATATTTTGGTAAGAAAGCCTTTGTACGATTCAGGCCATGTACGGTGCGTATCAACTCACCCCATATATATATATATATATATATATATATATATATATATATATATATATATATATATATATATATACTAAAATCTGATTGTAGGAATTAATGCCGGGAAAACAAAATATGGTTTGGGACAGGAAGAGCAAACTGATTTCTTTGTGGCCGGAAGAACAAACAATCTTCTAGATGTCAGCGCTAGCAATATTTCCATTGGGAGAACTATAATCTCCTTGCTGCTATGTAAAATGATAACTAAGAAAAAGAAAGGTCGTATCCCTAAAAGGAGAACAAGCAGGAAAGAATAACGGAAATATAAAAAAACAGCATCCCAACACTCCTCCTCCCAGAGTCGACAACGGATGAATGAACAAAAGCAGGTCTGTTACTAGCTTGCCTAATCAGCCGCAGGTGAAGAAACTAGGTAAGGATGGGCATTGTATAGAAAGTGGAGAAGAAAAGGAAAATCGAAATGTCCAGAAGCAATAAACCCTACAGTATCGTCTAAAAAGTTCAGACCGTCTCTATTTCTATCACAATATCTTCCATAACTTTGCCAAAGAAAATCCAAGGGAGCAATTTATTTAGAAAAATTGAAGTGTACAAAAATGTTTTGAACGAGAGCGGAAACAAATTTATATTGCAATTTAACGATTAAATTAAGTGTGAAACAGTATTCACTGTGTTCTTTTTTCTTGATGATGTTTTGACATCTGCCACAGGAAGAAAACAACTGTTGACACTGTAGCGCAGTATCTTGCTCGATTTAACTTAAATAATTACTCAGAGTTCTTTAACAATTTTGGGATTCCTTGCTTTAGACCGCTCTCCAACAGTTTCAGGTCCGCACTATATGCAGGCATGTTCATAACAAGATTTACCTGCCGTTCGGGAAGGTTTTCACTGACTTATTAGTATAATTTTCGCCTGTTCTGCGAAGAAACAAACCTCTTGCTATCGTTTCTGAACAAACTGAACTTATAATTGTCACTGAAGTTGACTTGGCTCCATTGATCATTCGTGCATGTACGATACTCAATGGTTTAATTTAAGACTAACCTACTTTTTCTTCAGGCTGATCAATGGGTTGACCGCGGGTGTGCTTGCTTGGAGATTGTCTCCCTACAACCGACGTGACAGTCGGTCTAGAGACATTGATGTCTAAAATATCACAAATTCCTTTAGAAACTGCTGCAGCCTTTTTGAAACGGCCCTTCTTCATAATTTAGTTAATGGCACGTTCTTCCATTTTGGGGCTTTTCTTGATTAACCTGTTAATTTACCAGTCTTACATAAGCCTCTTTTCTCAGAGGTTAACAAAATATTATGGACATTTTTTATTAGTCCTTGATAGTCTCTGCAATTGCTCCATTTGAGAGACGATTTTGTTGCCGCAGCTTTATGAGTAGCTCGTGAAAAGAGAGGCACGACAGCTATCTTAACGTACACGAGTTCGAACTCGTTAGTTGCTATGTAAGCAATGCGTGTTCTCCTTATATGAAACCGTAGATTTAGAATCATTTTAAACACCTCAATTTTTCTAGTATCTTGCTTATCTGCTGATAAATTTCGCATTGTTCATCCAGACTTTCATACCATCCACCTACACGTAGTTGGGGCCTATAGATTATCGTACACCATTTTTAAAACGCTTTAAATATCCATGAACAAGGTTACGGAATATGTTGTGATAGGAATACAAGCGTTGTCATCTATTAGGATGGGGCTGTATTGTAGATAGAGGGGAGTAGGAAAAGGGGCAAAGAAAAAAATAATTGTGTAGGCGAGTTGCAAACAGCTTCCCGCGTCGCTGGACCACTATTAGCCAGTGGCGAATCCACTCGGCCATCCTCAGTCTCAAAAAAGACTCATTCAAACGAAGCTTTTATGCCGCTCGCCTGCACTTTTCGTACGCTATACGCCCCCTTCTAGAAGCAGAGCGTATTTTAAAGAAATCAAGAGAGCCGGTTTGTTTATGTTACCCAAGGGCTAACGCTCCCCCTTCTGGGTTCGGGCAGCATTTTATGGTTTTTGGTTATTAGTGGGATTGATTTTCGCTAATAAATCAGCCTAGATAGTTATTTGAAAACCATTACCATAAATTTGTTGAATTGGATGGAATAGTCGTCTGCTAATATTTAGGCCTAACGACTGACGTAAATTGAATTTAGAAAACTTTGGGCACGAGGTTTGTAAGTAAAACGGACAATAAACAAAATAAATATATTTACAAAATCACGAATGCACAATGGGAGAATTCAATTAGCAAATAACTAGTGCGCGGTTATTACAATTATATGAATGAATGACATAATTAAACTGAGAATTGCTAAGGAATAAAACGTATGAAAGTAATTAAAAGTAGAGTGAATGTAAGGTGAAGTGAGATAAGTTATGGTAAAATAACTAAGATATGGTAAAAATGATATGGTAACTATGATATGGTAACTAGATGTGGTAACTATGATGTGATAACTATGATGGACTGTGAATTGAGATCTGTAATGTGAGAAGTAACCAGAATTAGGACCTACTCTCGTATGGCAGTTTGCAGAGAATAATGTAGAAGGAATGATTACCGACCTTTATGCTGAGAATGGCGCGAGACGAGTGAGGAATATCCATGTTCATTGGAGTTGAGCTGAATCGTGTGTTTGTATAAAGTAAGTGTTGCCGAAAAGAATGTATCTTAGCCAATGATTTTTTGATGGCCATTATATATTACAATTTTTTGAAATTTTGGATTGATTATTTTTACATAACTACGTTGAAATTTCGCATAAGATTTAATGGAAATTGTAGGATTTAATGGGAAATAAATGGATAACGTTACATTGAATTTAAAAAGGAAAGTATGCTAATGGAATATTGATACATGCAATATTTTATAGGAATGCCAGATGGCATTGCTATAACACTTCCCCCGCTCTTTCAGATAAAAGGGTTATCTAACTTCAGGGTCGCCCCTTTACGTTCATCGTAAACTTGATACATAAATATTTAAGGATAGGAAACAAAGGCACGTTTTTTCTATCAGTAGGAAAATTTACAGCTTTCGAAAGAAATGAACGCGGAATAAATTATCATAAATCGTCGGTTAACCTTTCTATTAGTTATACGTTTGTAAAGAGAACATAGAATGATATAGATAGAACCAAATAGAACGAAAAATAAGATTAATTGCCTAAAATCCAAGAGGAAATTTCATTACGGATATATTATTTATTTGCCAGCCAAGGCACATACACGGAAACTATACACAAGCTTACTTTTAGGCTACTTTAAAAAAGCAAAATAGTAACAAAAGCAATAAAAATAAACAACACAAAACACTAAACCAGAAAAATAACAAAAACAAAAGGAAAAGAAAAGACAAAAATGGGAGGCTCAGGTCCGTTTCCTCAGGAATCTGACCATGCAACCAATAACAAATAATTAAATTCTATGGAAGAAACCTAATATGTACTTCTAAACACTAAATCACACTCAAAACCAGTGTGCAGTTCTTCCGTCCGAAAACAAGGGGTCAAGCGTTAGCGACCACGCCGGGGGCGGAACTGGGACATACACTACTCACAGACTTCCCCCAAACTATGACATTCAAAGAAATAGTTTTTTTACCGTTAGTGTAACAAAGTAATTATGATAAAAACATTCAGGAAGCGTTCCTTCAAATTGCGCTGTAGCCCAACGATTGTGTCCGATTCGGAGGCGACCAAAAACGATCTAGTACCATCGAGCTTCATCGTTTAATACCTTGGAATCTCCACACAACCTTGTTCGCAGCATACGGGATGTCAAAACTTTTGCAAACCCAAACATTGGAAGTGTTTGGGTGCAAATCTAGTAAACATTATATTCCAGTCCACTATCTCCTATCTTCTTTTTCATATATCCTGAACAGCCCTCTTGATTCCTGCCATGAGGTTAAGATTGCGGAAGAGAAAAAGGCTGATCCAGTCGTTCAGGCCTTGTAAACAGTCCGAGAGCATCGTCAGCACGTTCATTTTCTGCAATATCTTAGTTCCATGACCTCAGAAGAATACAATCTGACATCATCTTGGTTTGCAAAAGCTTTGACATCGCGTATGCTGCGAACAAGGTTGTGCGGAGATTCCAAGATATTACACGATGAAGGTGTTTTGTGTAAAGTCAAGTGTGTTGATTGTGGCTATCTGCACACTGAGTCCTCTAAGCAATGTTATTCATACCTTTTCAAGAAAAAGAGCCTGGCTGTGCAGCCTGTGGATGTAATCTATTTTTATGAAGCCTATGCTTTTGGCACCTTTGGGTCTACAAATAGGAGGTTATACCTATACCAAAAGCCACTCTGATCAAGCTGGCGGAAATTTGGGTTCACGCCCTGCTCCGGCGACCAAAACCAGAACTTCCTTTCTTACTACGTGACCCATTTGCAAAAAGCGAAATGGCCTACAATGGAGTCGATAGACACACAAGAGCCTAATTGGCTTGAATCCAGCACTGGGGCTTCTTAAATCTCCTTTATTTTCGGAGGGTAGCGAGAAGGAACATTCGGTTACCTCACACGTGCCTGAGGTTAAGCGAGTGCCTTAGAAAGTCAGGCCCCTCCAAAAAACGGAACACCCCAAAGGTTTTGAGGCCCGAGGAGTGGAAACTTTCCAGCCAAGCCAAGCATCCTCCAGTAATCCCTTGAAGGTAACATCATTTTCAGAGAGTTCTCCAGCCAAATTGCGCGTAGTTCTGTCTCCGTGAAGCGTGCAACCAATCCAATGAGGGTAATCACCTCGAGACTGGTCCCTCAGTTTTCTTATAGTTAACAATAGAGATAATTTGTCATTCGATTGAATTGCCGTGGACTACAGGCAAACTAGAAAGAAAAGCGAGTTTTCGTATCTTCTACTTCTCCTCTTACTACATATATAAATTGGGTGAGTCGCCCTTGATCAACCTATTGGCATAAAATGGCGTGGTAACAGCACTAACACAGGATGGTCGCAGGTCAGGTAGATGCACGATTTACACTCGACATGATTTCTTCCCTCTCTATTTTGATTAACATACTTCTTTTCAATCAGTGGCCGTGCAGTTAAACTTGAATATAAGATATAATTTACTTCACGGACTATTCCACCTTCTGATTACCATAATGTTGTGGAATTCCTTCGCATTGTAGCATGGTTTATGAAGCTCTTTCTCCTTTTTGGTTATTTGAATGGTAAGTACAACCTCTGAGTATACTACACGATCAATCCCGGGGAAAACGTCCTTGCCAACTTGATCGAAGAGCTAAAGTTCGGTCTCATAAATGTGGAGAAATTCATGCATTACCTCCGAAAACAGCATGATATTTTTCTCTCGATATATCCCTATGATCTGCGGATGCACAACCATCCTTTTGTGTGCGAGGTAGTCAATGTAGTTCATAGTAATGATCAGTTTTACATTCATATATATTTTTATGAGCCGCTGTGGTCTGGGAAACCATATCGGTTGTATTTATAGCGTGCGCAGCTGCCCACATTTCAAGAAATACTGATTTCTCTATCTCAGTGGAGGAGTTTAAGTCGGTTGATGAAGCCGTTGACTTCTTTCCTGTATATCAGGCAGTGCGCATTGTGCTCTTCTTGGCGGGATTATGTGTCTTTTCTTAACGGAAAAACTGTCTAGCAGAGATGTGTAAGCGATTCAAAAGTTTTTGCGGTAAGTTCTCTCAGGACGCTTTTTCCTTCCTTCAGGAGGCCGGGAAAGCAATCTATGAGCACGAGTCCGTGGAGTCCTTTATGACTGATTCTCCGCACTATCTAGCAAAGCTGGTGCTTTCTAGCTGTTAAAGCACGTCGTCGGCTCGCTGATGGACGGACGCTAGACTTTAACTCCAGAGGCAGGAAGCCTTCAATAATCTGTATAAGCTAATTGGGCTACGCTCCTTTCTCGCTTCGTGAACGGATATAGCCTCTGCTTCAGGTGATATCCGGTACACCATGCTTCGATCGCTGCGTAGTCGACCCATGGCAATTTTATTAGCCTCGTTCAACAGGACTTAGACGGATAGTATCTTCCATGCTTGTTTTCGTAAACCACGTAGAAATCCCTTAACCGAGCTGCTTTCTGATCAATTTCTCGAACTTTTTATTTATGAAAGTTGATGAAAAAGTGGATAATGCTAGGTTAGTTTATTTCTTGGTTAGCCAAAGCCACCTGCCTCCTGCAAAGTGGAGCTTTAGGATGTTCTACTGCTCTTAGGATGCGCTTGTTCAGCTGGAAATTGCTCTTTGATATATAGAGGGAAAATGATGCCTTATGTCTATACGTTATCATGAAGGCTATCTACTTTATAAGGTCGATGGCTTGCCTTCCATGCTTCATCTGTTTTATGAGAGATCGTCGATTCTACGTACGGGTGGCTTCCGGCAGGAAAGTCTCTTCAGTGTCACTCTATTCTCCCATAGCATAAACTTCAACACCTTGCTGCTGCCGAAATAAGTTCTTGATCTCTTTTTTGAGCCTAAAATTGCTAATTTGAAACGTCACATCCAATTAAATCTTACGCTATGCCATAGGGAACAGGTTTATAAGCGTTTTTACTAAATTGAACTCGCCTGGATGTAGTATAGTCGTAGTGTGTCTTTGGTCTTTTTCTTATACCAAAAGATTGTCTGGAAGGTGTATATTTACAGCCTAATTGCAGTTTTGTCCCTGCGCCATCTACAGGCTTTGTTCTTTGACTTTTAGGACTTAGGGTGCAGATAGGGCTATTTATTTACCGTTCCTTAACTCATTAAATGCTAGACTACGGATGCTAGTTCTACACGTCAAGAGCTGAGTGTAAACTGTGATATATGACTATGTACACCATATTTGTGCCCATTTAGCGACCAGTACTTCCTTACATCCTCTTAGAGATCATATTTGTTAATGATGCCGAGAGACTGCTAGCTTTACCATGTAGATAGTGAATTATGCGATTGCAAGCGAGGGCACAGCATCTTTATCAGTCGCCAACGAGTTTCCTTTCATCCACGGCCGATCTAGACGGTACCTCTGCCACTGTGAGACGCCAATCATACCCTAAGTTCTTGGTGTTTAGTGCACTTCAATTCCTTAGAGAGATCGATGTAGTTCTCGGGCGGGTGCTAGCCCTTGTTTTGCTTAATACACCACGCTGGAGGGTGTGACCTCTAAATGTTGTCGAGAGGCGTCTTCTCCCAAACTTCCATAGCACACTGGACCCGTGCTAGTGTACAAAAATTGCTTCACTCGTACAAGTGGCTGGGCATTCACGCCCTCTTCCCATTATTTAACCCTGCGTGGCACCTACGAGTGCTTCTTCTGTCTTCATAGAAAAGCTGGTTGAAATGCACCGTACGGTGTTAGAACCCACACGTCATTGCCGGTTAGGAGACTTTTTAATTTTTATCGATTCACAAAGACCAACAAATACTCTCGAGACATTGGAATATCCACACCCTTTTTTCGGATATTACAAAATCGTCGGTTACTGCCAACCAGAATGAATTTGAGATCGTCTTTTGCTTCGTTTCTGGAAATTTAGTGATTTCGGGAATGAACGTGCTGACAAAAGTACCAAACAGTCTGCAGGGACTGTGTGCTCAAACCAATGTTTCGCGCTTTTCCGCTCGGCTACATGGCAAAGAAATATTTTGAAAGCCAACGGGGATGTAAAGAGGCAAGCGATAGTGCCCCGACTTTCTCCGAGTACCCATAAGGAACTTAAAGTTGTGCCATAGTCCCACGACTATTCCTATGGACCTAACCCCCAGTGCCACAACGTATTCAGGTTTCTTTATGCCGAATTCAAATTGGGCACGCTCACGAGACGCACCGACATTTAATAGAGCGCTTGCTTGCGCCTTATTGTGAAGACTGCGTTGTCTCCCAGACTGTTTGGCACATTCATGTCGAATGTCCCAGCCGGGGTCATCTTTCCGGTCGTTATTTGTTACGCTACCGATTGTCCTTTGTACTCGAAGCGGGTTCATGTAGACAGACATGTGGACTACATTACTCTTTTCAGGAGGCTGAAGTCCTTCATTGTATTTGACTCTCTTTGTGACAAATAGTATGTTTTTGTGCCGGGAGAAGGTGGGTCCTCCCCCGACGCCAGAGCGCGCTTCTTCTTAATGCCTTATGCTTGTTTCTGAGCTTTTGATTCTGTTTTTTTATCTTTTTATTTGTTTTAGTATGTTTTACTTGTTTTCTCATATAGCCTAGTATTAGGCTGCAGTGTGATTACGGCGAATTTTACCCTAGTAGGCAGTCGTCAGATTTGCTCCTAAAATCTTTTTAAAATCTACGAGAACCTATTCCCCGACCTCTCCGCTTTGGGCCTTTTCCTTCGCATCAGAATCAGGAACAATCTCGAGAAAGTTTGGTTTAATGAAACGCATTCATCAACCGAACTATGAAAGATACGTTTTCCTGAAGGCTCTAAGGGAAATCATTTTTCGAATGGCCCACATGGGTCTTTGGTGAGCGCGCTACGGGTTCGGTACTGGGAAGAGGGGAGTCGCTACTGCATTTCCCTTGTACTCGGAATGGTTTCGTGTACATTGTATTATACCGTACAGACCAAAAATGCGAGGGAGGCGTGCCTCTCTCCATCGGAAGGTGTAGTAACTGATTGGCAGTTAAGCTCTCAGCAGTACAAAGAGCTTCATCTCTCTAAACGAAATTCATTCATCACTCTGGAATACCAGGATCTTCCTTTCTAAAAATACGAGTCAAGAAAGCAGGAAGCGGCTCGCCACTCGCCAACAATTCGCACAAATGGCCTTAAGCGATACAGTTTTATCGTGTTCCTCCTTCGAATAATTGGAAAAGTTTTGGGTTTGACCAAATTTAGCACATCTATAGATAGGTCTAGCGGGGATGGAGGAAGCAGTGCCAATGGTTTTTGTTTATTTTCTTGGCGATTTTAGCAACTAGCACCATGAGGTAAAAGTTGCCATAATTAAAGTTTCAGGCTAGTTGTAGGTTATTGTAAAATTTTAAAAAAAATAAATAAAAACAAACGAAAACAAAACGAACAAACAAGGACAAAAATATAAAGAAAGAAGTCATGAATACGTTCGGTGTTAGGAGAAGGCAGGCCGCTCCCAGCCACAAACGCCAAAGAGAGTATAATAAGATGGAGGATGCCAGCCTCCTAAAAATGCCAAATAGTCCACAAGTGTGCACGAACTCGTCCAGGATGTAAGGGGCAAGATGTACGATCCCGTTCATCCCGGTACTGGGACAAGTAAAGGATGCGTAGATCACCGAGAATGGGACATTCAACAATAATGTGCCGAACAGTCTGTGAAATACCTCAGTCGTTACAATAAGTAGCAATATAGAGATCCATCAAATAAATAGCAGTATGGGGAGCGTTCCGCGAGTGTGCGCAATTCGAAGAAGACAGAAAGCAATGAAACCATCGTGGAATTTGGGGAATAGGTCCTTGGGAACGGTCGCGGAGCAATGGCACCCAACTTTAAGCTTCTTTCGCCCGTGTCCCATATTCTTTTCCAGGCAGCCCAGCTGGCTTAACTGATTCACACAATGAAGTCAGCGTGACGAAAAGGGAAACGCTTATCTGTTATCAGTGCTTCGCGGACTTTTTGTTGCTCTCATCGGCGCTGTTATTCTTCGGAATGCATACATGTCCAGGAACCCGGCAGAAGATAATCTCGACATCACACAGGCTTGCGCCAAATGTAGCCTCACAGCTCGACCGTGAAGACAGAAGCAGCGCTTGGTAGAGCTCAACTGATTCAAACAGAGTGGATAAGGTGTTAAAGCCAAAGAACTCCTGGGACGTGGAGTCATTCGTATAGAATGGCCCTGATCCAGCTTGCAAGGAAGTATGCTAAAAAAATCCAACACAATACGCCTGGACCTTTGGGACCTTTGGGACCTTTCGGAACAGGTGCGTGAATACAAATAGTCAGAAGTGATATACCTTCTAGGAGGTCGTCCTGGGCAAACTTAGAAGCACCACCCTCCCAACTTCTCGAAGGATTATTAAGCCCTAAACCTAAAGGTAATAGAGTATGGCTGGTGTCTCTTGGTGGCATAGGCACCGTCGAAGGCGCCTGTGATGTAGTGAGAGCAGTTGCTGAATGTGAAAGACGTTGGGCCCACTCATACAAGTGCATAATGCACTTTGAACTGCGCAGAGCGTGTGGCATCTGCCCCAAATCTCCTGGTAAGTTCTCAATGGAAGACAGGCAAAAGGTACCCGTCACCAACGGGAAACCAGTGTGGTGGATCTAGTCTACCTTCCGTAATAGACGCTAGGCTATGGATGTGTAAACCTCGCATCACTATCAAGCTTCTAAAGAACAGAGGTTTGGTAGAAAATTAAGCTAGTACCGCTATAAGCACCCTAAGCGCGGAAATTTACAAAACGAATAATGTACATAGCACTGATTTAAGAGAAAATAAAGATACGAATATGAGCTTCTCAGGTGAGGCGTGACGCAGAAAGAAGTCCAAGTCGAAATGGAGTGTGAAGGGGGACGGGAATGCCCTACCATATTCTTTGTCAAAGAAATCCGAAACCTCTGCAATTCGGCATGGGAAGAGATGCGATACAATGCCTGTTTGAGTCAATACCGCACAGTTAGCATCTGCGCCGCATCAAAATTGATCAAAAGATCGTCTGCGTAGAGTGTAGCGTAAACATATTCCGGTCACACGGACATGATACAGTTGATGCTCGGACAAATAGTGTCACATTGAGTACACTTCAAATGCGGGACGCTCTCTTCCTTCTATGGTAGTTCGGAGAGGGCTTTCCCCTCTTGTACACGAATTAGACGATCTCTCAAAAATAGAGATAGAATTTGCAAGAGGTTCCTTAGAAATCATCATAGTCTCCATGATACGTATCGACATGCGGTATCATAGTCATTTTATAGATCGAAAAATACCATATCATAGTGTTATCTACGAAGTAAGACCTCGCAAATGGCAATTTCATGTTAGAGCAGATCATTCAACGTGGAGCGGAATTTGCAGAAACCGCACAATGCAGAAGACAGGTGGCCTCCGCTGTCCAAGAAAATGGCTAATCTATTATTTTCCAATATCTCCATCAATTTTCCTACGTATGATATAAGAGAGATTAGGCTGAAACCGGCTGGGGTAGAGTGATCCCTCCCCGGAAGCAGCATCCTGGCGGAGAAATCGGTCGCGAAAGAATCTGCCACGGACGCGTGGTCCGAGATTGCACTTCCATTCTACTGTAGAACGGGATTGGTGTGCCGCGAGAACTTGCCCCGAATCCTTTTGACTCTTTTCAGATATTTGCTCGCCAGGAAGAGCGGCGGGTATGCTTCGAAACACGCTGAACCTAGCCTTAGCTCGACGTAATTTACCAACAGTGAAATCGTTAGGGCGGAGCTTATAATGCAAGTAGGCATATCGCTTCTCTGAGGGCCGTCTCACATTCGGCCGACAACAAAGGAAACAGATGGCGTTTCAATGACCAGACGTTCTAGAAATTGTAGTTAGGCCCACGGCGAAGAGGTTGCCGGAGACGAACTCAACGGCATCATCCATCGATCTGAATTCCTCGAGAAATCATTCATTTTCCGAAATGTAGACCATAATCATGGCCATGGATAAGGATAGCACAGGGATAGACCAAGGCAAGAAAATGATTGGTTCTCGGATAGTGATGCATAAACTCATTTATATTTAAAAACCCTATTTACAGCTCGTCGATCACGTGACAATGACATTACCTCCGCGGTAAGACCTCAAATGCCTTCTAATAATACCTATATCAGCCACCTGGCTCCGATTCAGGAAACTGGTCTCGGTCGAAGATGACGAATAGTGTAAAGGTGGATCTCGTGGCCGCTCCTTGTTCCCTCATCACATAATTGGCCTTTACCGCTCTCTGGTCGGCCAGCGCTTTTGTGATGTGTACTTTAGAGTAGTCAAGCAATACTCTCGCATACAATACTCTTTGACAAATTTCATGGTAAAGTACATTGTAACTTTCAACTTCCTCTTGTGAATGATGAATATGTTTTTATAAAAGGACTTTTACTTTAACAGTTAAAAGGATTTCTTCGGGACCCATTTTTCTGGTTCACCCAATGTATATATATATATATATATATATATATATATATATTCTTTACTTTAGATTTAGAATTTTGTTGCTACCTGGCAAATAGTTTACTAAAATATTCTATTCCATCCTACATAGATTTTGCATGTTACAAAATTTAGGCAAAACTTCCCAATTCATAAAGTTTTAATTAAAATTCTTTACTTATTTGCTTAATATTTTAAGATAGTATTCGTTTGTTTTCATCTTGTGAACATTTACTTTATATTTTTGGTGTGTCTCTGTCACTGGGCTTCTTTATTTTCGTCTCTATGTTCAGTAACCCTTTTGCTATTCGAGGATCAACTTCAGAAACTAAGCAAATTGAAAATTAAGAATCTTGCTAACAATCTATTTTGTGGACTCTTCATTTAAAATTTATGCATTAAGGAACTTTATTAACTCGGAATCAACCAAATTTTTCCAATTTAAATAACTGCAAAAAATGGTATCTCAAAAGTTTATTTGCCTTAAAGTTTGTGTTTTATAATGTAGATACAAACTACATTACTCTACATTGGAAAAGATTTTTGAACAAAATAATACTCATTTTGATTAATAAATGAATGATTTATCTAGTTTATATTCCATTATTTTCGAAAATACAACAGAAATAACTTTATCCACAAATTTGTAAAATTGATGAAGATGAGCAGCCGGTTAAAAACCGCAAACAAATGAGGAACAAAAAGTTACGATTTATCATTTAAACGTACTTATAAATTCAGACCGATCAACGCAATATTGCTATATAGGTATGCGCTTCTAAACTGAAGCGGATAATGTATCCGTCTTGTCAATATTCTTCCCTTTGTTCTCTAAAAATCCTATCTAGCATCAAAATGCCCTTGCCTAAAGGCTGTTTTCATTTCCATTGGACATCCGTGGGAGTTTAATCATTAGCAATCAATTACATCTCCCCAAATTCTACCCATTTTCTACCTGCTCAATCAATGAAATGTGGGAGGCACAATGTAAAGCATTTATTTCCGGATTAGTTGGCTGCCTGGAAAACGAATTTTGAATTGTTTGGATTTCCTTTGAATGGGGGTGGAAACCATGCTTACGAGGTGCAAAAAGAGGGAGCATAAAATGCAAGTGCAGGAATTTAAAAATAAATAAATCAGCATGCTATTCTATTTTAATTTTACGTTTAGTAAGAATTAATTGTTATTATTTAACATGAACAAGCGAAGAAACTTTAATGAATGAATCTCATTGCAACAAGTGATTTCTAATATATATATATATATATATATATATATATATACATATATATATATATATATATATATATATATATATAAATATATATATATATGTATATATATATATATATATATATATATATATATATATGTATATATATATAAATATATATATAACATGTAATTGATATGTTCCTTGCGAATCTGATTCGTAGCCGGAATATAAATTCACAGGAAATAGCTCCAAACATTTTTGGGCCGGACGTTTCGGACATCACCTGAAACCATCATCAGCGATTAAATAGAGATAGGGTAAATATTAACACTAACCTATTAAAAAAACATTTAATAATTGTTTAAATTGAAAATAAAAAAAAGGAGGATTAAAGGTAAACGTGTAAAATGAACATAAATATTGAGTTGTATGTAAAATTACTTAAAACAATATCTGGCCTAATTTGGCAGAAAAATGGGGAGAAAAAATATATATATAAACTAACTTCAGTATTAAGAATTAAAAAATAAATGAATGATGTTAAAAGACGCAAATGTAAACAGCTTGCAAGGTGGGACTCTAACCTGTATCATTGAAGTTGTGAGAGCAACTAACTAAGGCTAAAAAACTAATGGCAACGAATGTTCAGTTGGTCTGTTGGCTGGTTAATAAATTGTTTTTTTTTATATAGTGAATATATACATCAGTGGTATATAGGAAGAGGAAGTTTAGCTTCTAGTTTGTTCAACTGCACAAGTAATTGCAATCACCAAATTGATTTTAATAATGTCAAACTAGTCTATAAGTCTGATAATTATACACTGTGCAACATGTTATTTGTCTGTGGGTAACAACTGTTATTTTCTAGTTGCTTGTGTCTAGAATATATGAAAAAACGCTGTTATTTATTTCAAACTTTGTTTTGTGTCCAGGATATTGATATTTATATGAAATTTACCTATATCTTCTGGAAGGAAGTGGCGAATTCGAACTTTCATTTACATAAAGTAGAAACAAAACGACATGATACAAAAATAGCATTTATTTATTCTAGAATTATATAAGTGAGACAATTAAAATATTAGAAATGAGTAGTTTTCCTTGATTTATGCTTATACTGTAAATTACTTTCACGAATCAGCCCCCAAATATAGTCTCCCATCAGATTTTAATTCTACGATCCTTGATAGCGCCATTCAAAGTCCAAAAGATCCTGGCGAAAGCGCTCGCCAAGCTCCCTGGAGTACGCTCCCATGTTCTCCTTAAATTTGTCAAGATGAGGGTTAAGAATATGGAGTTTCAGTGGCACTCTGCAACGCATCTTGCCGTAGTTTCTCACCAAGTTCTCAACAAGCTCTACATAGTTTTTGGCTTTGTGATTACCTAGGAAGCCCAGAACCACTACGATAACGTTGTCTCACGTTGCCTTTTCATTCCTAGTGAGCTTCTCGGTAAACTCCTTGCACTCTATGATCTTTTTAATTTGTGGACCGACGAAGATCCCGGCTTCTACTTTTGCTGCAGATAGCTTAGGAAAGAAATCTTGGAGATACTTGAAAGCTGCAGACTCCTTATCTAGAGCTCTAACGAATTGTTTCATAAGGCCCAATTTTAAGTGCAGAGGAAACAGTACTTTTCGGGGGTCCAACAGAGGGTCCCATTTGACGTTGTTTCTCCCCACACTAAACACAATCTGTTGTGGCCAATCACGCTGATGGTAGTGTGCCACATGGGGTCTCTGCTGTCCCAAAAGGCAAAGATAACAAGGAAACTTGGTAAAGTTGCTTTGGAGACCCATCAAGAAGGCCACCATTTTGAAGTCTCTGATAACCTCCCAAACGGACTCTTCATATTTCAATGCATTTAGCAAGATCTTGACGCTGGTGTATTCCTCTTCGCGCTGGACCGGGTGAGCAAGGGAAGGAGATGGATACATGTTACTGTTTTGCAACAGCACTGCTTTGAGGGTCCTGGACGAGCTGTCAATGAATAGGCGCCACTCGTTTGGTTTACAGGCAATTCTGATTGCCTAAAACAGATCGGTCACATTGGGACAAAAACAAAGCTCATCTTGACGTGTAAAAAAGCTTGAATAACAATGGTAATGCTCTCTCTAACCTGATATTTTCACACTGTCATTGAACAAATCCCACTGCTAGAGTCTCGAAGTTAAAAGCTTGGCCTTGGACTATGTGAGACCAAGATTTCTGACCAGTTCGTTGAGATCTTTTGGGTTGAGGTAGTACGGGTTTCTTTCTTTCCTCAGTTGCAGCTCTGTAATCTGGATCAATGACTTCATCCACTTCTGAACTGCTTTCCCTTTCTAAACACTGCTGCTCTTTTTATTTGAGGAGTGGGTACGGGGAGCTCAGTATAGCCATACCCTCTCGCATTCCTATAAAATATTACATGTATCAATATTTCATTTCATCAATTTAAATATTATCATTACCTGATATCATTTTAACGTAATGCACCCTGTGAGGAAATAGATACTCCGCTGCTTTTGTACGCGCGTGCGTGTGCGTCCAAGTTCACAGAAACTTAAGATAAGAGTATGGTTGACCCCAGTTAGCCGTGGTAATCAGTAGTAGGTTCAAAGACATGCAAGTTTGCTTTTGTCGAATATGTTTAGTTATTTGTTTTTGTTGTTCCCTGGAGTTCACCCCCCCCCCCATCCTTAAGTTCTTCGAAGAGAGGTATGTGAGGGAATAGATACTCCCACTCCTCACAAGTGAGCCGCTGGTAATTAACCACAGCGTCCTGGCAGTGTAGACGCCGTAGCCCTACTACTTAACCACATCCATCTCGCCCCGCGTCTTGAAAGAAGCTGAACGGTTAAAACAGCAAGTTTCCCGTAAGAGCGAGTATTCAATTTCACCTCAAAGGCGAAATTAGAGGAGCGTCGCCTTAAAGCACAGAGGGCCCCTCAAGGCCAGCTGTACGACGACTTAAGAAAAACCGTTGGAGGAGGAGACTTCATGCAGCCCGTCCCCCCTCCCTCCTGCCCCTACCCCAGTGGGGTGGCCACGTATAAAAGCAAATATCTTTGGAAAAACGAGGTAGATTACGTTAGTCAACAAGGCGACGAAGTCCCCGGCAAAAGGCTGAGCTACGAATAGAAGGGACTAAGAAGAAGCTCATCTTCGAGCTAGTTCCTGGTGGTCACACCGAACTTCAAGTTAACTTTTTCAAGTTCAACTTACTCTCGTCAGAGAACCCCTCCCCCTATCCTGGTATATCCAGAAGCACCGAGATAGTTCTCGCCCTTGAGGAATACCGAAACTAAGAAGAAGCTCCTTCTCTAGCCAGTTCCTGGTGGTCACACCTAACTTTAAGTTAACTTGATTTAAGAATTAAGTTCAACTTACTCTCGTCAGAGAAAACCCCCTATCCTAGTGTATCCGAAAGCACAGAGATAGTCCTCGCCCTTGAGGAAGAAACCCGAGTGAACTCCTTCCAGCACTCCCCTGAGTCAAAGGATTCAAGCATTGACTTATCGCTCGCCAGTGCGAAATATTCCCCAGAGTAATCCGAAGAGAAGAAAGAAACATTCTTTCACTGCCTCGTGGTCAGATCATTTCCTACCGAAGGCGTGAGTCTCTCCATCCGTCACACGCGCCAAAGGCCTCCGTGGCTTTAAAGCTATTTTGCACGTACAAACGCATCTGGACAAGTGCACGCGTCATCCAAGCAACAACATTCTTGAGGTGAAGTAACCATAGAGATCAAGGTCAGACTCAAACCCGATTCTAGTAGGAAGCTACAAAGGTATTTAAACTCCGGTATCCGTTTCAGTAAAGTCCGTTTGCATTTTTTTTATATTAAAGCGAGCTGTTGGTCAACCATCACTATAAGTTCAAGTATATCATTTTAGAAAGCCTCACTTAAATTCATTGATTTAATTTTTGTGTATTTAGTGTGTCAAATTTCGTTGGTTAATGTTTCTTTTTGTTTTAATTAAAGTTTTAGTTTTTTTTACAAATTTTTATTCAATCCTCGAAACGCTAAGCAAGGACTAGGAACCCTCGAAGCTTAAAGAAGAAATAATCAGATAATAATAATCGATAATAATCCAAATAATATATAGTACTATTAGAGATAAAATGTAATCGCGTAGTTGTGAAGTACGTAAACAACCCATACGTACGAACTTCAGCCATCACTTAGTCCTTCCTATACCACGACATACCCTGTGCATAAATATTAGCTTACTTTCCTTTTTAAATTTAATGTAAAATTATCCATTTATTTTTCCATTTAATTTCTACAATTTCTATTACATTTTATGTAAACTCTCAACTTACTTATGCATAAATAATCAATCCAAAATCTCAAATATTTTGTATATGTATTTTCAATATATCTTTTGTAATATATAATTGCCTTCTAAAAATCATGGCTAAGATACATTCTTTTCGGCAACAGTTACTTTAGTCAAACACAAACTAACACGCTTTCAGCTCAACCACATTGAACACAAATATTCCTCACTCGTCTTTCCTTATTCTCGGCATTTTTGTCAGTAATTATTCCTTCTCCATTTAATCATTTAACTCCAAACGAATCATACTTGGTTTAATTCCTCGTCCTCTCACACTTATTCTCTGTAAACTGCCATACGAGAGTAAGTCTTAATTCTGGTTACTTCTCTCATTGAAGATCCCAATTAACAGTCCATCATAGTTACCTTAGTTACCTTACCTTACCTTAGTTATCTTACCTTACCTCACTTTACATTTCACTCTACTTTTCATTACTTTCTTATATGGCATTACGTTACGTTATATTTCACTGCCTTCCTCACAAATCAACCATACTATCCTACACTTCCCATACTTTTTACAAGTCAATTATACTTGTAATACCACTATAATCTCATCCTGTAATCCATATTTTAAATATATTTACGTTGTATTCCTTAACAATTCTCAATTTAATTATATCATTCATTCGTATAATTGTTATTACTGCTCACTAGTTATTTCCTAATTCAATTCTCTCATTGTGCATTCGTTGATTTTATTAATATATATATTTTATTATAGTCCGTTTTCTTATAACCCTAGCGCCCAAAGTTTCTAAATTCAGTTCATGTCAGTCGTTAGGCCTAAATATTGTCGGACGACTATTCCATCCAATTCAACAAATTTATGGTAATGGTTTTCAAATAGCTATCTAGGCTGATTTATTAACTATAATTAACCCCACTAATAACCACTACCATATTCAGAACTGTGTGGCACTGGCGCAATAGATGACTGAACGTCTGGATACATGATAACAGGCGCATATTTGTCTGCTCGACGTTTGGAAGGGTTCACCATGCAGAAGAAATAATTGCTTGAGTGGTCAGTTGGTTCCCTCGAAATTTGTGGGATTGCGAAATTCTTAGTTCTCTTTTCTCCTCTGTACCATCCTTTGGAAAATAAAATGAAAACATAAGTATAAATATAAAAATACTTTTTACTTAGTGTTATTAGAAATGTTAAAAAAATCGAGTATCCAAATAAATAAAACACATTATATATATATATATATATATATATATATATATATATATATATATATATATATATATATATATATATATATATATATATATATTCACCTAGATTTCTTCTACAAAGCTTGAGTCTAATATTGAGTAAGAAGGACAAAACGAAGAAGGCGGGTCCCATCTTTAATTCCAACCTATCGGGTTATTACAAAACCCATCTTCAGAAGCTAAAAACAAATTCCAAATGAGTAATCTAAGCCTAAAAACATAAATAACAGCAAAAGTTCAAGGTTAAAAATCACAGATCAGAGAAAGTCACAAAAACGACGTTAAAAATATAAAATGAACGTTACGTTAATGAACAAACAAAATAGTGAGGTAAAGAACAGCAAAATATTTGTAAAGAGATTCTATCAATTAAGGACAAACAAAGTATACGTAATATTACAAAATTAAACAATTGAAATGGAAAAATAGAGAATTGGATACAAACAAGGTAAAACTAAAATATAGACACTAAAACATTACCTTACATGTTCGGATCACAATGACGAGTGAAAACAGGAAGGAATTAAAAGAAGGAATACAGCTAGGTTAAGTTATAAACAGAGGAAAGGATGACGTGTCCTCATTTAAATTTGGGTGGTTGTATTTAATACAGAGTGATTCTTTGATATTAAAGATGGGACCCGCCTTCTTCGTTTTGTCCTTCTTACTCAATATATATATATATTTATATATATATATATATATATATATATATATATATATATATATATATATATATATATATATATATATATATATATATTACCTTCCAGAGTTCTTTTGCAGAACTCGCAGATGAAATTGGTACCCAAGGTTTCAATTGATCCCTGACTGGCATGCAGAAATATGCCTTGTTGGCCTCACACATTTTAGCAGATCTTTCTACAGAGTAATATTTCGCTCTTCTCTTATTATATTCGCCGCAGACATAGAGAAATGCGGTTGTTGGATGCTTACTATCTCTCGATGCCATGTGTGACGAATGTTCTATCAATGACGAGTGACAATATTTGCGCTGTGACGGCGAGAGTTAAACTGATCCGTTTAGTAGACATTCTTCGTATTTATACAGTCATCTACGTTGCCAGAAAGTTGTAGAAATTCTTCAAACATATAAAAAAATTCTCGAAAGTTCTAGAAGGCTCAACGGTTTATTTTTCCCCAAATTAGTGCTGAATCTATGTGAAATGTAAGAGAACTGTCATTGCTGTCCAGTTCGCAAAAAAACGAAATATAAAGGAAATAAATTACTACTGTTTCTATAACTTTTTAAATACAGAATATCATGTTTATCCCATAACTGAAAAAACATAACCCTTGAAACTTTCTATATATTTTTACTATTTGCATCAAAAATGGGCTAATATAAAAATTAAATTTCCTAGCCACAAGAGCAAAGTTTCGATATTAAAATTGATTTTTTTTAATAGAGCCACAAACAATCGGGAAATAATACTTTTAACCAAATTACAAGATAAAAGTGATTTTTTTTTACAGTGTTATTACAAAATACGAATAATTGAGTTAATATTGATTAAAAAAATTACAAATTACAATTTGCCTGGGGGGTCATTCAAATGTAAGAAAGTTATTCAAAATTCTCACGGTCCAAAGCCTGCTTCGAAGATCGTCACAAATTTAACTGTTCCTTAATCTAGGCTTTCCTTTGTCCCTCCTCCCCTTCCCTTTTTTCTCATCCCTTTCTATATACATATAAATTTTGTGTGTCCAGCCTTCCCATCATACAACTGAAAATGGTAGTAGATACCGAAACTCTTCTTGTAATGGAATAAAGGGATTCTACTAAAGTATATTTTTTTTATATCTTGAAATAAATTGACGCTTGTCAGATATCACAGAGAGAGAGAGAGAGAGAGAGAGAGAGGAAGATACGCGCCACCTCGCCCTTCAATAGAGAGAGAGACAACAGACACTTGGGCGACCCTTTTCGTCTGCGCTAATGGAGGTGCCAAATTATGAGACGCAGTGAGATGCCGCGATGACCTGAGATGCGGCAATCACAGAAAGCTGCGTCAAGTGTGAGAGCCCAGAGGGTCCCATTTGAAGTCATACAAAGTTCGCTTCGCCGGTTTAAGAACCTTCTCGCCCTCGCGCGCTAAAAGGCCGAGTCTATTCTCGTCTGCCGATGCATCTGACCCTAGAACCCTCCCCTTTGGACGGAGGGGGAAAACCCCATTCGACCCCTATAAATCCTCCGGGGTCAGAGTTGGAAGTCAGTATCCGCCAAGTATCCACAGAGTATCCGCCGTCCTTTATGCCCCGTCAGTATCCTCTGCCCCGATCCCGTCGGTACCCGCTATTCGCGCCCCGTTGGACTCTGCACAATTCTCGCAGAATCCCACAAGCTCTCGCTATTCTCCTATTCATCTGAGTGTACCTCAACCCGCTTTTCCTGATCCTCGAACGCAGCGCACTCAATCTCGAATCGTGTTACTCGAAAGCAAGATTTAAGTTCCCCCCCGTAATAGTCATTATACAGAGACTATTATTTGAACTTTGCGCCAAGGTAAGGATTAATCCCTGGAACCAAATCTTCGAGGTAACAGCATCGCGCAGCTCTTTTGTACTATTGCTCTCTTTGCTCCCCTCCCCCTCAGTGTAAGCCTTAGCATCGTCTTAGTTTACGCTTAAGGTCGTTCGAGCGTCCCTCGGTCAATATTTTCGGTTTGTTTGAACAGTAACCGTCCTCACCACGTCTCCCCTATCCCTTAGCTACTGAAGACCAGTGTAAATCAAGTATGTTTATAGCTCATTCTAAAACTCCTTTTAAATTTGTAAAATAATATTCATTTGCATATTAGTAAAGCTATTTTGTACCCGTTTTTTTAGTATCCTAGAACTCAAAGATAGTTGACTATTGGCCAACCTCCCTTCAGTTAATTGTACTTTGCTTATATTTTAAACTTTCCACGCACTCGTAAAGCAGAAAGGGTGAACTTGACCCTATTCTACGACACCTATATTAAACTGGCGTAAGATGTTTTGGGTTGATCTACGACATCTATATTAATCTGGTGTAATGTGTGTGGATTTAACCTACGACAACGATATTTGAAGTTCTTATGCATTAACAATCAAGATGAATCAGAATAGGCAGCCGACTTCCTGTCTTACTTATTACGCGATTAGGTCAATCGTAGCACATAAATGCAATCTTCGTCTAAAATTTCTTGAAAACTGCCTTCGTGAAAGAATTCTGCCAGATTCGTACGTCAGAAACAAATTCTGCGAACTAATGAAGTTCCTTTTGCTTCCTTCGCCCTTCGATCATATAGTTATTAAGGATTGCATTGAAAGAACCAAAAGTGGAAAATACCACTTATTTCTACTTCAACGTGATGCCTTAAGTGGCCAACAATCAACTGTTCTTTCCCAAGTACTTCCAGATCTCCTCCTTTCAAGTCGAGAGAAATTATATCATGCTTTACAAAGTGGAAGCACAAAGATGGAGAAGAAAGTTAATAAGTGGTTCGTATCCAGTGTCTGGTGTAAACCATTCAATCTCCCCCAAAACATCATAAATTTATCCTCACGCCAGTTTAATTTCGCTAAAATGGCTATACTAGGTTAGGGTCTATTATTTTTACATTCATATGCTAAACATTTTAATATTGATCATTTTGTGTCTAACCAAAACATGTAGTGATGTTAATGTTAAAATTAAGAGTAAATTTCTAATTTGAATATTCAATGGTGTATTAACTAATAGCTCTTATGACAATCAATTAGACATTCATTAAAGATTAAAAATTGCAATTAAGACCCTATGACAAAAAAATACCCTATTATAACTAAATCGGAAAAAAAGCAACCAAATCGTTATTTTAAATAAAAGATTGATTTCGCAAAAATTGGAAAATCTCCTTAATGATCACGAGACATGAAAAACTTACATTTGACCCCATAAAAAATAAGACCAAATCTTTCAATGATTCTCTAGGAAAAATTTTCAAATGGAAGACCGAATTACTCAAAAACTTCAAGACGATTAATCCCTATTTGCCCTATTTACACATATGGTCTTCCTAAGAAAATCAAAGACGGAATCCACGAAGACCTATAATATCAGCGGTTAGGGCTGATTCTTACCCTCTTTCAAATTAACAAGCAAGATTCTTCTCAATTTCGTTAACAAAATACTCAAATTTCATTTAATATATTAACAAGATTTCGTTGATAAGGACAGGAACTTAGATTTCACCAACAACAAAATTATTAGTTTCGATATAAGTAGTCTATTCTCAAAGTCGCAATGGAAGAAGCTCTTTATATCCTTTCGGCACACCTCCCTAAAATAGATATTGATTTGCCCCTCCCGTGTTGAAAAATTATTACCCTTGTACGTTTTGTGTAACAGATAATGTTTTTACCTTCAGAGATAGTTTTTATTGTCAATTGTACGGCAGTAGAATGGGCAATCCATCCGTTTTCGCCGATTCTCTGCAATTTATTCATATTACATCTTTTCTTTTGGTTTGATTTAGATACGTTGATAATGTATTAGTCACTTGCTGGCCTATACAAATCTGTTTATTAGTTTCATTCAAAATCTTAACAACTTGCATCCCACCATTAAATTTAAGGTCGAATGGGAATCAAATAACTGGCTACCGTTCCTCGACGCAAAATTTATGAGAATCAACGGCTCGATAATATATTCTGCATATGTCAAACCTACAAATTCAAATTCGTTTATAGATTTCCACTCATAATATTATAAATCAGTTAAGAAATCCCTCGATTTATCACAAATCTTAAGAGCCAATCGAATTAGCAGACATTTGCCGACTTTAAGACGAATTTAACTTCATCAGTTGTGCGTTTATTGGTGTAATGTACCTTTTATTCTTTTTAAATCATGTCACTATAGAGCCAGACGGCTCTACTATTGTTCTAATAACACCAGTAACAAATCCACCAAAACCTTTAGAATTTTAATTTTTGCCCAACGACCTTTCAAACTAAAGGACTACGCCATAAATACCAATTTTAAGATGTTTTAAATATAACCAGGTGAAAAAAACATGTGATCAACAGTCTGGAGCCTGTCTAATTCGATGTAATAATTGCAATAAATCTTTTGGAGAGGAAACTGGTAATTTTATTAAACACATATATGAGTATGCGCATCAAGAGGATAGAAGAAGAGGAAGTTTAATTTCTAGTTTGTTCAACCACATAAGTAATTACAATCACCAAATTTATTTTAATAATGAGCTCATTTAAATTTAACAAACTTATTCAAAATTCTCTCGGCCGAAAATTGATGCAAAAATAGTCACAAATTTGCCCGTTACTTAATATATGCCTTCCTTTGTTCCATTTTTTTTCAAGTCATCCTTCTCCCACCCCTTGTATATATAAAGGATTTGTGTTTCCAGTCTTCTCATTGTGGAGCTGAAGATGGTAGTAAATACCAAAACTAGTCCTGTAATGTATTATATATATATATATATATATATATATATATATATATATATATATATATATATATATATATATACTTCGGTATATGATGAGAGTAGCTTCTTTTATATATATGTTTTGTTAAAGACCAGGTTGTATTTGGACTTTAATAGTTTCATTTTAGCACATTTTAACTGTGGAATGCAGTTTTTTTTTTATATGAGGCTTAAGATTGTTAATCAACTGAGGAAGATCCTATTTTTTTGGTCTTATTTAAAATATTCAGATATTTTACCAAATTTGATCGTGAGCTTTCGCCTTTCTTCAGGTATCTTCAGACAGAAGTCTTGATTATTTTTGAAGGCAGCCTTGTTGGAAAGTTTTTATTCTCGTTGCCTCCTTTATCGGCGAGGTAATTGTTTGGTGAGCAGCAAAGAATGAATTTCGTTCAGGATTCATGATCATAAAAGATAGAAAAAGGGTCTGATAGTAAGAGAGGTAAAAGATAGAAAAAGTGGTATTTTAGTAAAAGAATGATGTGCCAGTACGTCTGGCTATGGCTTTCCATGCACTTGTATGATGCTTCCGTGCATGTTATTTAAACATTCGAGCCTTTGTTTTTTATACTTTTGCATCTCTGTAGCGAGAGCTATCACTATTTCTTAGCCATCTAGTTATTTTGATGCAGTTTTATCCACTACAGATAATGTTATTGTGCCTTATTAATTTATCATCTTGTCCACTGTGGCTCTTTTATTTATTTTTATTTTTTTTGTCCACTACGGATCTTTTTATTTTGTAATATTCAGTTTAACACCCAATTATTCGGATATTTATTTTAATTGTTTTTCCGGTGAGAAATAGTTATCTGTAGATCGGTTCCAGGTATTCTTGCAACCGCTGTTTCCTGCTGGCGAATCCTTGTCGGTAATGTCTATTTGGGGAGTCATTTTCGGGAATTTCTATATCTTGCATGACTCTTTCGGGTAAGTGACTATGCATGCTCCTCCAAATTCTTGTCGCTTTTCTGTGTAACATCACATTCAGGGGGTCGATTTGTGCAAGTTCATGTAGTCTAATCGACGGGACCATGTCTAGTAAACTAAGATCGAGGATGAAGCATAGAGCTTGATTTTGCACTGCTTGTGCCGGTCGAATTTGTGTCTTGCTTGCCAAATGTAAAGGAACGGCGGGGTTATAGCAAGATTCGCCTAACTAAGGCCAAATACAACTTCCTCTTATTGCAGAAGGAGAGTCTCCTGAACCTGTAAAGTTGTCTGAATCTCATCTTGGCTTGCGAGACCTTCTCCTTAATATGAATGTTATATCCATTTGACGTAACCTGCAATCCCAGAACACGGGCTTCTCATGTATATGGATAGTATTCCCCATTTGCTATAATGTCGGCCGTTTTGGCACGTCCGATAGAGGGAATTTTAAATTTATCCATATTGGTGCAAATTTTATTCCTTTTTCCGTAGAGGTTGAGATTGTTGATTTCCCTGGCTGTCCTATTTGCGACATCTA
Source organism: Ceratothoa steindachneri (assembly GCA_963969495.1). Taxonomy (NCBI): domain Eukaryota; kingdom Metazoa; phylum Arthropoda; class Malacostraca; order Isopoda; family Cymothoidae; genus Ceratothoa; species Ceratothoa steindachneri. The sequence continues at coordinate 110,787,052 of OZ018326.1, forward strand.
TAGGAGCTTGGTAATCGCTCCTTATAATTTGAGTAATGTGGTCGGCTAGCTAAACATATATAGCGTAACCTTTAGTAGGAAAAGGGAGGTCGCTCGTGTAGATGGTATACAGAGTCGGACTCAGACACCCCCCTTGAGGCACCCCTGCGTTTAACAAAAAAGGTTGTCCTTCGTAATCATTGGATCCTGGTGATATTGGTTTCCATCTCAAGGTTACATAACTTAATCTTCAATCCAGGCACCCAGACCTTGTCAAATGCAGAGGCCACGTCTCTGAGTACGACGTCCACCCGCCCATTTTCGGCTTTTGCATTTGCAATGTACTCTGTCATAAGAGCAAGGGCAGTTTCCGTACCAAGGTGACTACGGAATCCATGTTGCTGTCGGTTGTAACCGTCCCTCGTTTCTAGAAGATTCCTCAGTCTATCGTTAAGAAGTTTCTCCAAAAGTTTCCCAATGAATTCTAGAAGGAAGAGGGGCCTGTAACTTTTGACTTCCTTTTTTAGTTTCCCTGGTTTCAATATGAAGATCATTCTGGCCCACTTGAGTACATCTGGCAAGTAGCCAACGTTTAAACAGGCATTGAAGAGACTTAGTAAGGCTTCATTGATGTTTGGAGGGGCATTCACTAAGTGCTCCTTGGTAATACCTGATACACCAGGAGCCCTCTGTTTAAAGTTCTTTAACGCTGTCTCAAATTCTTCATGGGTGAACGGTTCTCCTTAGGCTTCTGCTCGTCGGGTGTGATCTACGAAGTGGTAGGGCGTTATGGTTGGTCCTCTCTCTTCCAGGTTTGACAAGACTCTTTCCTCGTATTCCCAGGCAAAATTGTCATTTTTTTCCTCCGTTATGTCGAACTTTCTCCTTCAGTGCTCTCTAAAGTGGAATTCTATATCTCGGTCCTCGGTGATAGTTCTTCTCTCAGCTGTGATGGTAATATTGGACTTACTTTGCTGAGTGCTACTTAATCTTTTAATCTGAGACCAAAATTTCCTGGGGTCGGTTTCGATGTCCATCTTGTTTCTATGCGCAGGTTACTAAGTTCAGGTATCGTACCGCGGTGTGACCATTCTCATTTATTTTTGCAATAAGCTCCTCCAGTCGGTCTTTCCTTGATTTAATCTCCTCATTCCATCGTGAAGCAATGAGAGTCTTATATTCAACCCTCGGGATAGCTACTCTATCTGCTTCCTTGATGTTGGTGGTGAGGTCCTCGAAGTGCCGATCTAAGTCCAACGGTTCTATCCCATAATCTTGGAGGACTCTCTTATATTCGAGCCAGTCAGCCTTGGGCAAGCATCTACGGGAGAGTACTTTGACCTGGATAGGTGAGATCGAGATTGTAGTGATCATGCTAAGATGGTCAGACGGATAATAAGGGCCAGGGACGGGATTTTGGTTCAGCGCGAATCCGTCATTCGTTAGTATGATGTCGGGGGTAGCTGAGAATCTCCTCGTTAAGTACGTAGCGAAATCTGGACTTGCTCTGTTTACCACGCCGTGTTCTATAAGAAACCCCAGGGAGTTACCTGCCCCATTGAATGCCGTGGTGTAGCCAGTGTCCCTGCGGCGAGCATTTAGGTCACCGATGAGAATCACAGAGCAGTTTCTTCTAAAGAGGCGGAGGAAATTGGGTATGGGCAAATACGATCTCCTTAGTGGGTGGTAACCTACTGCAATAACTAAATCGTCGACAAGCGTACTAATTTTTTCCGCTAGATATGATTCTTCTAAGTCGCTTATCTCTTTGAATTTGATGCCCTTTCGAACTGAAAGGAGTCAAAGTACGGTTTGCTTTTCTTTTAGCCCAAAAGGTGCAATACCCTGCCTCGAGCAGGGATTTTTTATGAGGATGGTACTGTTTTTAACAAGGATCTTTCTTGTAATTTGTTCATTGTGTTGTTCATTCCAGTGTGCTTTGATTCCTCCTTCTTACAATTGCATTGTTAGGCGTCGGCTAAGGATGGTGGTTGTCATACCTATATATTGGTTGTGTAGATGAGGCTTGCAGTCCTCATGAGGGCATTGTCAAATTCTCTCCAACAGAGAATTTGAAAAATTGCAGAAGAAAATTATTAACTTAAAGTTTGAGGTACAGAATGAAAAACAAATATAAGAAAATATAATACCACTCTACTACAAAGACCAAATGACGGATGCATACAAAACGGTTAAACCAATAAAAGAAAACATCATAAAAAGTAACACTATCCAAGAAAAAGACAATAAGTTATCTTTATGAATATATTATCAAAATAAAAAAGCCAGCAACCTACTAATGAAAAACAACCTCCGTAAAAGAATCTATCCTAAAGGCTACAAATGTGACATACAAATTTGAATCCCCCATAAGGATTGCAGGCCTCATCCAAACAACCAATATATCGGTATGTCCACCACCACCCTCAGACGACGCCTAACAATGCACTTGCGAGAAGGAGGAATTAAACCACACTATAATGAACAACACAATGAACAAATTACAAGAGAGATCCTTATTGAAAACACTTCCATCCTCATAAAAACTGTGATCTCCGTCGCCTGAAGATTCTGGAAGCTCTTCTCATCAAAAAGATGTGCCCGAACCTAAACACAGCGAACCAGCTCGGAGCGAGTATTACACCTTTTCTGCTAAAAGAAAAGCGAAACTTACTCTAACCCCGACCTATAGAAGGCATCAAAGAACGAAGTAAAAATTAATTCAGGACCAACTAGCCAAACTGGTTGCTCACAACCCCCAACAGCCCGAGTTCTGCAACGGGCGAGGAACGGAAACTGCCCTTGCCCTCCTGATGGAGAAAATAGCTTACTGCAAAGACGAGGAAAAATACGTAGAAGTGGTGTTGCGCGATGTACAAAAGGCCTTCGATAAGGTTTGTCTGAGGGGGTCTCCACCTCAATATCCTGAACCTTCAGCTGAACCCAGTCCTGGAAAGGGTCCCACATGATTATATCATGGAGAGAAAAGCCAAAATCTCCATCGACGGCTTTTTAGAACCCAAGTTCGAACTCGAGGCGGGAGTTCCATAAGATAGCTGTCTGAGTCCGTTGTTGCACCCCTCGTGTACACAATAGATCTCTCTTTCCCGGTACGGGACGACACGATGTATCTGCAATTCGCAGATGACATCACACAACTCGTCCCTAGCTCCTATAGGAACGCCGGAGTTCAAGCAAGGGTTACAGCTACCGAAATAAACAATATAAAGAGATATGAAAGGATGTGGAAAATTAAAACTAACCGACAAAACTTCCAAGTACTCCCAATGAACCGTCTGAAAATAAATAATGTCATCGTGATCGACGACCTATACCCGTACTCAGAAGAGGGTAAAGCCCTGGGTTTACGATTCACCAAGTCTGGGTACAAAAGCTACATCAACACCAGAATCTCCCTAGCCAAAAGGCAACTTTAGAAACTATATAGATTCCAAAACCTTAACGCGCGAAACAAGAAGCTGTACACTGCCTTGGTACACTCCGCCCTGGTGTACCAGCAGTGATAACGCAGATGGCAAGTTGTATCTCTCTCAGAACGATGCAGAGAGTACAAAATAAAGATACCTTGCTAATAACTCTCGCTAGAAGAAACGACCGTAATAGGCAAACAGTCATGTAGGCAAGAGCAGGGTTAAGGCAAATTAATACGGAAGTTCAAAGGCTAGGGATAAAGACTTCGGAAATGATAAAACAAACATTCATCCCTACACTCGACAGCGACAATATCGCAATCCCGCAGCAGAAGCAACACGAAGTTACAAGAACATTATTATTCCCGAGCGGAAGAATCTGCGCGGGAGAAGCGATAAACCCGACATACAAATAACCGAGAAATGACTAAGAATAAGAAATACAGGACTAGAAAAAGACGTAGAAGAAAAACCAACTTAGATAAAAACCAGAAAACTAAAACTAGACAAGAAAAGAGACACCCGAATATGAACAAAATAAATATAAAGACGAACAAGAAAAAGTGGCGAAATGCCCAATAAAAATAAAAGGAAACAAGAAACAAACAAAATAAATAAATAAAAATAAAACTAAACCCGAGAGGCGAAGAGCGTATTAATAGAAAAAGAAATAAAAAGTAAAAAACTAATATAATATAAAATAAAAAATAAACAAAAGAGGCGAAAAGACCATCAAAATAAAAAGAAATACAAAATAAAAAATAATAGAAAAACAAAAAACAAAACATGGGAAGTGCTCACAAAAGGAAAAAGAAATAAAAAAACTTAAATTAGACGAAAATAAAAACAAAGGCGGAGAAATGCCCACAAAAATAAAATAACGTAATGAATGTTAGCAAAATATAAACTTGAAAGGCTAGAATGCTACGACTGAGGAAAAAATAAAATAAAATAAAACAAATATATATATATATATATATATATATATATATATATATATATATATATATAAGGAAGAAGCAGACCGGCCTTGCTGGTCAAAAATGCAAACAGTGACAACACTGAGGGCAAAGAAGGCAACAAAAGTAAAAGAAAAATATCGGAGAAAAACGAAGTCGATGCCCTTACAACCAGGGCAACTAAAACAACTAAACATCTTCATCCCTATCGCACCTACCACACATTTCACCACTTAGCTCATCATCATCATCATCATCACGAAATCCATTCTTTGCTGCTCACCAAACAATGACCTCGCCGCTAAAGGAGGCAACGCGAAAGTAACCTTTCCTCAATCCCTCCTGAAAAATAACCAAGACTTCCGTGTGAAGATGCCTGAAAAAGGCGAAAGCTCACGTCCGGAATTTGTATAAAATCCAAATATTTTAAATAAGACCAAATAAAATGGATCTTCTTCAGTTGTTTTTCAATCTTGAGCCTCATAAAAAACTGCATCCGAAAGTTAGAACGTTCTAAAATAGAATTATTAAAGTTTTCTGATTAGTTTTACCGTTTTATTCTTTCCCTCGTTCTGCTCTCCCTTTCATTCTGTTTTTCCTTTTGGGGTGGATGAGTAAAATAAATGGCGGCTGGTGTTACTTCTTTGTGCTTATTTTCGTGTCCAAGGTGTCTGTTTCTGTTTTGTTATTGTTTTTGCTTTCTGTTTCTTTTTATACTCGATTAGATCTTGAGTGGTGTTTTCTGTTTTATTAATTTTGGAAATAACCGAAGAGTCTATTTCTTTGGGAGAACTTCATTGGCTCTAATCCATTATCTTTGAGCAAAATACCTGTTAATATCCTTACGTTTAATTTCATGTCTAACTTCATCTGTGTCTCCAATTTTGTTTGTGTGACCGTTTTTGCTGCCGTTGCATATGATATGTTCTTTTGTCTATTTGTTCTATACTGAAGTTCTCTTTCTTTTTTTTATTGTCCTTCTTTTCAGGGCAGTGAATGGCCAGTCTTTTAAGATGTAACGCAGTTGCTAAAATTATTTTTAGGTATTCAGACAGTCTGCAAAAATGTGCCCTTTTCAGCTACATTTTGAACGTATGAGGTCTTATTTGAGTCAGTCGGCAGGTGGCATGATCTTCCATTGCGTAGCAACAGGAGCAAATTTGAAAATTCATGAATGCAGCCCTTTCTCTGTTGGCCTGATTGATCCTTATGCAGAACGCAACGAGTCATTATTGTAAGAACTTAGAGGCCATTTCTCTATTTTAACACACAATTCGTAAAACATGTGTGTATTCCTTGAATGCGATTATTTCTGGCATTTTAAACCATGGCTTCTTTTTGGCAGTTAGTCCTTAATTTCTTGAAAAGTATATGTAAGCTCCAAACCAAGTCTCAATTTGCCGGTATATCACACTCCTACTGGCTGCGCACTGGAGCGAAGTCTTTGCTTCTTGACCAAGTTATTGAGGGCGATGCTTCCCATCGTGGAATGTAACTGCTCTCTTTCAGGGGAAGTCTAAAGGAAAACGCTAAATAAATTCAGGATATTCCATCTGTGTAGTCGTTCCCTCCCTCCAGTAGCAGCTGCATCTAAAAATGATACCTTTCTCCACTAATGAGTGAGCCTTTAAATTTATCCTAATTCTAAATCGCCTACCTGACGGTGGTGCACTATCCGTGGTCGCCCTACCTAAATAGGCCTAATCCTATAAGCAGTTGGGTTTGGGCTCATGTCCGATAACCACCACCCATTCTCTGTGACCGTAACGGGCTCTCCCGGAAGGGTTCACTATACCCTAATATCAAATGCAACTTAGGCTTTGCCAACGACTAAGTTATGTAGTGCAAGTATAAAAGAAGTTAGAGATTAATAGTAAATAAAAAGAGTAAGAGATAGTTGGAGTAATAAGTAGCACTACAAAGGTGAACTTCCTCGCTCAAAGGGAACAAGGGATCTATTTAATCAGCCCAATGAGCGCATATACGCTATTTCTTCTATCCGCTTGTTGAAATTCATCAAAACCTCTTCTTTGTTTTCATCCTTTATCGGTGCTGAGAATTAGCAGTGTGTTGTCCGTGTTAAATGAGAGAAACAATGTCCGACAATGATATGGAAGTCTTAACCTCTTTTAAAAGTTGAAAGTGGTAGTTGAGGGTGCAGAGGAAAACAAGGGTAATTGAGAAAGGAAAATAGGATGAGGGATGAAATATTTTGGCCGGGTCGCAGGCCATCTACTCAATGGACATGAATATTGATAATTATTAAAGATAATCCACGTAATAAGTTTATATCGTAAATTGTTGCTTACTTGCACGAAACCTTTACAATATCGGATTTTGAAAAAGTTCTGTTCAGTCAGTTTTTTTTATTTTTCGAGAGGTCTACGTGCGTGATAGAAAAGGTTCCGTCAAACAAATTTGAAGTTCTACTTTTCCACCATGTGCCATTAACGAGTCTTTTCCATTGTGTGAAGATGAGTCTAGATGGAAGAAAATGAATCGAGATCTAAGTTCTCCTGCGCGCAGGTCACTAGTCCGATGACTTCATGCGGCTCAACGTCAGCTGTTAACCGTCCACAAAGTTACGGAGAGGCTCAAAAACGAAAAAGACCTCAAATATCGACATCGTGCAGGGAGATTTGAGGTGTCAACCATTTGGCTATGAGAAAAGCCTTCGAAAGTAACACGAAGCACAAAATATCAGCGTGCGAAGAAGAACATCTCGGTTGCCATGGTATCGAGATCCGTCAAAGAGAAGAGCGGCATGAGCTTGACTTGCTTGGAAAGAGCTCTGCTCAACGAATCTATGCGAGGACAACGTGAGGACTCTGTCGTGGCATTCTCAACGACTTGAAGAGTCATATCAATCGCTCGATCTCGGTTCCATCGACTACAGCTCATGGGCGCATGTGGAGGAGAGAAATACCTACACGGTCAGCTACAGCAACATCGACGAGCTGAAGTCCTCTGTCAATCTTGTTTTGGCTGGCATGACGAAGGATTTCGTCCGCAATGTGTTAGCGGCCTTCAGGTCTCGCCTTGAGCGCGTGCTCGCCGCCGAAGCCGGCCACATTGATTAGTATAATAATTTAAACGAATATTTCTATGTTAAAATAATACAAACCTATCTAACTCTACTAATAAAACTATCATTGTGTCATTTGTTACAAATGACACAAATGAATTTATTCAAGTATTACTCATTATTTGTTCAAATTGATTGATTAAGTTACTAGTCTATATGTAAGGAAAAATATAATTTACTTCACTATATTTTAACTAGAGTTTTTCTGGATTTTATTTTCGTTAAAAAAGTTTTTGTATATACTAAAACCAGGCAATGGCTTCGCCACTGCAACCTACGGGGGTAGCTTGCGCTTCGCTACTAAGATTAAAATTTTAAATCTAAAAAAAAAGCAGCCATGGTTAAATTTTTATAAATTTTCTGAACTTCGCCAATTATAAGCATTTTATAAAGGAACTCTAAACTAAATTTTCCCCCTTTCAAAATATTGCTAAAATATACGTATAGAAGAAAATATATAAAAATAAATTTACTGAACTTCACCATTTGTAATTCTTTGGGTTTTAAAAAATCACAAAATTTTGATACTTATATTTATTTCTGAACTTCACCATTTTGTTTATTGATATTATAAAAAGAATTATTACGAATAACTTTGATAAAAAAACATAAGTCATTTGTCCACTAAGGAAAAAAACTTTTAGCAATTTTTCACGCATCTTCATAAATCCCGTTATACAATTATAGAGTTATTAATGATGATAACTGATGAATATTATCCTCATAAATATTTTCTTCCTTTACCTTTTTTTCCACTCTCTCTATACCTCAAGAATTGATTTTTAATTAGCGATTTAATTAGCGACTGATTTAGACTGTGTTGTGCCTTAAATTACATCGAGAATGCTGTAAAAGTTCCAAATTTTCATAAGGGAGATTATGTAAAACTTCGAAGCTTGCTAAATTTGGTAGACTGGGATGTAGAATTCAGAGGTGAAAATGCTTATGAGATGTGGGATACTTTCAAGCATATAATAAATGTAGTCCAAGAGCAATGTATCCCAATGAAGGCTATTAGGAACAAATGTAGGAAACCATTATGGTGGAATCAGGAGATAGCTAGAAAAATTTCAGAGAAGAAAAGGGCATATAAAAAATTACAGGTAGAAAATAATATTCAAAATTTAAGTGATTATAGAATGACTAGGAATGAGTTAAATAAGATTATAAAGAAGAACAAAAGGGTATTAGAAATTAAATTAGCTCAAGATAGCAACAAAGATCCTAGAAAGTTCTTTAGTTACTATAAAATTAATAAGAAGTCTTGCAGAGTTAAAAATAGGACCTATCAAATATGAAAGGGTTGTGAGAGAAACTGATGAGGAAATAGTTGAGGTACTAAATGGTCATTTTGCATCAGTATTTACAAAGGAGAAACTAAATAGTCTTATGTATAGTACTCATGGGTCAGGAAAAGAGGTGTTTACTACCATTAGTGTGGATTGGAGGACGATAAAAGGACTAATAGGTGAGTTAGATGCTACCAAGGCCTCCGGCCCTGATAATATTCATTCTAGGATACTTAAAGAAGGGGTAGAAAGTATCTGAATAGCTCTGGAGAAGTTGTATACTAGGTCACTGGAATATGGAGAAATAACCGGTGATTGGAAGAGAGCGAATGTAGTCCCCATTTTCAAGAAGGGTAGTAAAGAGGATCCAAATAACTTTAGACCGGTTAACCTAACTCCTGTAGTCTGTAAAATTCTGGAGAAAATAGTTAAAAAAGGGATTTGCCAACATCTAGAGAGGGAGGGGTTAATCAGCGATGCTCAGCATGGGTTTAGATCAAGTATATCATGTTTGACTAATTTACTAGACTTTCTGGAGTTCGTAACAAATCAAGTAGATAAGGGAGAGAATGAAGATGTAATTTACTTGGATTTTAGTAAAGCATTTGATAAGGTACCACATTAGGAGACTAGTTCATAAATTAAAAATGATTGGGATATGTAGGGGTGTTTCAAATTGGATAGCTTAATGGCTGAAAGACAGGAAGCAAAGGGTAGTGCTAAATGGTGTAAAGTCAGAGTGGAGGGATGTTATCAGTGGGGTTCCACAGGGATCAGTTCTCGGTCCATTATTATTTGTCATCTATATAAACGATCTTGGAGAGGCAGTAAATAATAAAGTGTCAATTTTTGCAGATGATACCAAATTAGTAGCTGTAGTTAAAGATATTGATGATAATTTTAAAGTGCAGGGGGATTTAAATAAATTTTTATCCTGGGCACATAAGTGGCAAATGACTTTCAACCTTGATAAGTGCAAAGTTATTAACATTGGAAAAGATAATAGAGAATTTAACTATGAAATGGATGGGCATTTGCTGAGCTCAGTAGAGGATGAAAAAGATCTAGGAGTAGTAATAGATAAGTCATTAAGGTTTTCTAACCAGTGTATTGAAGCAAGAAATAGGGCAAATAGAGTGCTGGGTTTCATTAAGAGAAATGTCGGTTACAAAAGTTAGGAGGTTATTCTTAAACTCTATAACTCTTATGTTAGGCCACATCTAGAGTACTGTATACAGGCATGGTCCCCACATTTTAGACACGATATTAACCTTCTCGAGTCAGTGCAACGGAGGGCAACAAGGATTATTCCTTCCCTGAGGCACCTTGAATATATAGATAGACTGAGGGTATTAAATATGTTCTCGTTCGAAAGGAGGTGTGTGAGAGGGAATATGATTGAGCTCTTTAAAATTTCTGGGATAGATAAATTGGATGTTAGCAAGTTTTTTGAGTTAGATGAGGGAAATCGGACTAGAGTTTACCACTTGAAAATTAAAAAGCAAGGGTATAGGTTGGATTTAAGAAAATATTTTTTCACCAATAGAGTGGTAGACTTCTGGAACAAATTACCGCCGAGGGTAGTAGGTAGTCCAAATTTGAATGTATTTAAGAGTAGGTTGGATGAGTTTATGGGGAGGGAAGGTTGTGATAGTTCCTAAGTTTTGTATATATTAATATTATTTGTATATATCTATATCTGCATGATTTAGTTCTTGACAAGCCTTGATTGGTGATACCCTTGTTTCTGGACGCAATCCTCTGGACGAAGTTTTCTTGGGAGTTTGGGTGCCTTAATAAAGATGCCGTTTGATTCGGAGGACCTATGATGGGCCCTTGTGGCCTTTGTCATCTGTTATATTATATTGTGCGGGACTTTGATTTTGTCTTCCCCTGGCGATGGTGCTTTTTGTGGGTGAGTTTTGATGGATGCGGATGACCTTTGATAGGCCCTTGTGGCTTTCGTCATCCGTGAAATTATGTTATGTTATGTTATGAGGATAAGGTCGAAGGGCGACCTCATGCCCTTCTCTACCCACGTGGTATCGAGATCACCGCATGGAGCGTGAAAGCGAGGCTGATCTTCGGCGAGGATGCAGTCCACGCCGTTTTATTACACCCCAGCTGCATTTACCTAGGGACACATTTTTCTCGTCTTGCATGGCCTTTTAGCCAACCTCCTGCCCTGCAACATAGATCGAAGCTCTTCGAAATTCTATGCCAACTTTATCTCGGTTCCCTGAAGGAGTCACTCCCTTTCCCCAAGATCGCGCGGGTCGTGGAGGCTCCATCCAGCTAGGCAATTCCAGCCACCAGCGGAGCGTCTATATAATCCACCTCACCCGACTAGATTTAGCGTGTAGCACTTCTGGACCATCCCGCCTAACACCGCGTACGAGCAAAGGACACGCTCACCCTTCGTAATCGGAAACAGCGGAGATTTCGATTCAAGGACGAAGTCTAAATCTACATCTGTGAACTCTGCCATAGTCAATCGGAGAGTATCTGACGAGGAACTTCATCTCCGAAAGCCAAACTACCTGTGATCTTTCAGCCACCCTGTGAGGTAAACCAGCTTCCCCATCGCACTATAATCGAATCTACCCAAATCGTCTGATCTTTTGTGTGTGAGACCGGATTAAAATCCCTTTTTAATACCGACAAGAACTCGACCGTTTAATTTCGCATGTACGATCATTCCCTTTAAACTGGGTATCTATATATATTTCAACTCTACTGTAAACCCTTGATATAACAAACTATATGGGGTGGAGGGTTGTTCGTTAAAACCGAAAGTTCGTTAAACCCGATGAACGTTAAAAGCAATAGAAATAAAGAACCAAGTTCGTTATGGATATGTAATACGTATGTAATTACTAATAAAGTTAAGTGGACTACACAACATAGTATTGATACTAACCTTGCACTGTAGGAGACATGTGACACGGCAACACTCACTCAGGTTGGTCGTAACGCTTGCCTGTTAAAACCGATTGAGTTTGGCCAGGAAATTTGGTTCGTTATATCCGAAATTCGCGCTATTGATGTTCGTTATATAGAGGGTTTACTGTATTATATTTATTAGCAAAGGTATATTTCTGTTGACTTTTTCTTGCAACTCTAAACGAGAACCGGCTATTTGTTAATCTTTGGCCAACTTACACTCTTAATTATTTTGTTTTGAAAGGACCCCGCAATTATAAAGTAAACCATCCACACTGAATTCTTAACTATTTCCCGTTCACGAACCGGCTAGGTCGAATCTTAGAACAACTTCGATCCACACCTCCAAAATGCATATATTTATATATATATATATATATATATATATATATATATATATATATATATATATATATATATATATATATATATATATATATATATATATATATATATATATATATATATATATATATATATATATATATATATATATATATATATATAAATATATATATTTATATATATATATGGGTGAGAATGTCGGTGTCGGTGTACACTGCAACCATGCGTTCAGGGATCTCTTTTGCATTCTTGCCTTTCTTGGTCAAAAATTTGATCACTGCGCGGTGTTCAACCTTCTCCATTGTTGAAAAATTTGTGAATGACGATCTGCGATCAGCTATTGCTTCTTAAGTAGACGAGGCAGGAGCGTGCGGCTGCAGGTTCTGACTTATAATAACTTGTCCTAACACCCGCACAAACAGCCATCCCCTTTCCTCTGTTTTGCCCTACCGATTCGCAAAACTTATTGAGCACCCCTGGTATCATTCAAAAATACATTTCTGTTATGGAATGGCCTGACTCTAAATATATATATATTTATATATATGTATATATATATATATATATATATATATATATATATATATATATATATATATATAAATATATATATATATATATAAATATATATATAAATATATATATATATATATATATATATATATATATATATATATATATATATATATATATATATATATATATATATATATATATATATATATATATATATATATATATATATATATATATATATATATACGTAGGTACTTTTTTAGGGTCTGTGCTGAAGTTGGTTGAACACCGTTAATGAATGGGGAAGATGGCTTATTATTAACTTTGCGGGGTCCTTTTTAAAACAAATATTCCAGAGTGCAAGTTGGCCAAAAATTAACGGTTAGCTGGTACGCGTTGGGATTACAAAAGAAAGACAATGGCGAAAATATATCTTTACTAGCAACAAAATAATATTTAAATGTACACAAATTTTGAGTTTAAAGGGAATGTTCGTAGAAACGGAGTTAAATGTCTAAGCGAGAAACAGGTGGGTTAATTAGGGGATTAAAGAGGTCGGATTCAGGTCGGTGTTTTAAAGGGGGATTGTAAACCAGGGCGCACACATAAAGAATGGATCGATTGTGTAAGCGCGATTCTAGATCAATTTGCAGGCGGCAACGGTTACAATTGCATACGTACTCGTTACAGAAAAGGGGCCAGTTGGGACACTATGACTGCGAAGGGGGAAGTCGGGCTACCTCTCGCTTCAGATGAGGAGGCACTTGTAGATTGCCTTGGGAGATGGGAATCCTCGTCAGATACTCGCCGATTGAATATGGCAGAGTTCACGGATGTCGATTTAGCTTTTATTCTCGAATCGATATCGCCGATCGGGGGAGGCAAGCGTCCTTCAGCTCGTTGGCGGTAGTAGGTGGGAAGTCTATTAGCGCTGCTTGCTAAACTTAGTCGAAGGATTATATAGACGGGTGGTAAGGTGGGTTTTGATGGCTTTGGCGGCAGCCTTCACACACACCTGCGATTTTGGGGAAAATTCGGCGACTTCTTCGAGAGGGGGGGGGGTAAGTTGTGATAACGTTGGCGTGGGATATTTAACAGACTTCGATCTTATGACGCAAGGCAGGAATGTTGGCTAAAAGGTTGCCATGGGATACGATGAAATCGGCTCCTAAGTAAATACAGCTGGGGTGTGATAACGGCGTAGGCTGTACCCTCACCCTGGTTCAGCCGTGCTTTCAAAGCTCCATACGGTGATCTCATCCTTCCCATTCAAAAAGATAGCACTTTCGAAGTTGGGGAAGAAAGGTGACATCCCCTAAGGCGAATGACCTGAGGAAGCAGTGGAGACTTTCACGCAAGTGGTTAACCTGGCTAAATTGAAAAAAGGGATTCCTGACCTGACGTCGAGCAGGGGTACAAGCTAATTCTACATGACTGCGTATACATATGAACGGAAAAGGAAATTAATTATAAGAGCATTAAGGGGGACATAAGTAAAAAAAGGAATATAATATCTATACACAAAGCTATACAAAGCAAAAAAAGAAGGATTAAATGGATATTCAATGATATATTTTACATAAATTACAGAAGGATTATGGTGGTACATATACATATATAGGGTTGCTAGACCAAGCTTCTAAATACTATTTATATATATACAATTGCGATGTGCCTCCTAGACGTACACATCGAGAAAATATATACATAAACAGAAATAATTGAATATAAGCTAATCTCTAGCTGGCGGTTATAATAATTACAAGATGGACAAATGGCTATGAAGCAATTACAATTAAAATTTAGCTGGAGTCGTCACCCAATGGATTATAGCTAAGGGTATCGGCGATAAAATTTTCCGACCCTTTTATATACATTATCCTATATTTGAATTCCTGAAATAATAAGCTCCATCTCATTACTCAGCCATTATGATGTTTAATATTACTGAGGTATGCCAGCGGGTGGTAATCGGTTTCTATAACGAATTCTCGGCCTATCAAGTACATCTTAAACTTATGCACACTCCAAATAATAGCTAATGCTTCCTTTTCTATCACTGCATAATTCCTCTCACGTGGGAGTAATTTGCGAGTCGCGTAGGCCACAGGGTGACTCTCACCATCGTCTTCGTACCTAAGAAGGACACAACCGATGCACTCGTTACTCACATCCGTTCTGATCCCGGTGGGCCTTCTGGGGTCAGGTAACCTGAGGACTGGAGCTGATGCCAATTTACCCTTTAGTTGATGGAAATGAGCATTAGCCCTCAAATTATATATGGTACGGTCTTGGGACTTATTTTTGAGTAGTTCACACAACAGGGCGGCCAGAGACGCGAATTTGGGCACAAACCTCCTATAAAAAGAGGCAGACCCCATCAAAGAACGGAGCTGTTTCTTCGTACCAGGAGGGGAATCTCAACTATCGCCTGGACCTTGTCTTCTTGGAGCTTAAGTTGGTCGTTTCCAATGTGGAAACCCAGATATTGGAACGAATCATAGGCAAGGTGGCACTTACCAGGGCCTATTGTTTGGCCGTGCTCTCGCAAACGGCTTAAAAGCGCCTGAAGGGAGGCTCAATGTTGGTCTCAGTCACAAATGGCAACGTAAATGTTGTCAAAATCAAAGGTGACATTATGCAATCCGTCCAATACTCTGCGCATTATCCGATTATAATTGCTGCAGGCCGTCATTAACCCGAAATGAACTCGGCAGAACTGCATAAGTCCTTTTTCGGTGGGAAAGGCGGTGTATTTCCTTACGCCCTTTTTCAGGGGAACCTGGTAATACGATTTACATAGGTCGAGCTCGCTAATAGATTTTGATTTTTCAAACAAGTGAAGGTTTTGGTCTATTAAATAAATCAGTTCTGCATCGAAAACGGTCACGAAGTTTAATTTGTGAAAATCTACACAAATGCGGTAAGAGTTATTTGGTTTCCGTACCATAACTATTAGAGAACAATAATTTGACGTAAAGGGTTCAATGATATTGAGGTAAGCAGATTGTTAACCTCGGCATAGAGGCATTTCGCAGACGAATTGGAAGTGGGTAAGGTCTTGAACGAACAAGTTCTTGGGTAGCGAGGATTATATCATGCTCGAAGTTCAAGCACACTCAGTGGTCTCAGAAATGACGTCCTCAAATTTGCTTAAGATAAGTTGAAACTGGCTAGTTTGATCGGGAGTTAGCCACGTATTTATATCGACGCACTCAGCCTATCCGAGTTTCAGGTCATCCGTCGTGTAATCGGACTCCAAAGCTGTCTCATCGTCAGTGGTAACAATGTTGTTGATAGACGCGCAGCAGTGATATCTTTTTAACATGCTGACGTGGAAAAGCTTCTCTCCTGTGGAGGTCTTAATGAAATAATCTACAGGTCCTCGCGCTTCGAGAATTGGGAAGGGGCCTTTTCATTGGCTCAGAAGTTTGTTGCTCTCTGTAGGAAGTAGAAATAGAACCTCATCATTGGGCTTAAACTTCCTCTCCTTCGATTTGACATCGAAGTACGTCTCATATTTTTCTAAGTTAACGAGGGAATTTTGTTTTTCAATCTCGGCACACTTTTCTTATCTTCGTCGAAGATCCAAAACATATGCTTAGGAAGATTGGATTTTCCTGTCAAACTTGGCGTTAGAGATTAACTCCTTGTGGATGCTAATGGGACCTTGTACGTTACGTCCGTAGATTATTTCGAATGGGGCAAATCCAAACGTACAATGTGGAATCACCCTAAATGCAAATAGTGCCACAGGCAAGAAGCAATGCCACTCACGGGGCTGTTTGGAACACATCTTCTTTAATATTGACTTCGAGGTCGCATTAAAATTCTCGCAAACTCCATTTGCGCATGGGTGATAAGGGGTGGTAAAGAGCGGTTTTACCATCAACAGTTTCCCCGATATATTTCATCAATTCAGAAGTAAATTGCCGACCTCCGTTGGACAATACTTCCTTTGGTATGCCTACCCCCGAGAAAATGGAAATTAAGGCTTCGGCACACGTAATACTGTCGATTCTCTTTAAAGGTACAGCTTCGGGGAAACGCTTAGCACAGTCCACGAGGGTAAGGACATAACTATGCCCTTCGCTGTAAGGGGAAAGAATTGGGCCGACAAGCTCGATGGCCACTCGGGAAAAGGGTTCCGATATGGTTGGTCCCTTCTGAAGGGGGGCCGGTTTAACACGCCCTTTTGACGTGGTTTTCTGGAAGATGTTACACGATTGGGAGTATTCAGAAATGTCAACTGCAGCACCAGGCTAGTAGAAATACCGGAAAATACTCTGACCAGTCTTATTGTAGTGGAAGTGGCCAGAAAACACACTATAGTGGGCATTTTTTAGGACCAGGGGGACATGCGAACTGGGTACACAGAGGGCGTGAGTCCTTGGGTTAACGCCATCCGATCATGCGCGATATAGCAAGCTTTCTTTCACGAAATAAAAGGCTGTATTGTTACCGCGGACCGAATCCTGCTCTAGGCCCCGAGATTTTTCCCACAAGGAAAGGAGATTTGGGCACTCCTTCTGTCTTTGAGCGAATTCTTCGCTCATAAAGCTGCTGAAATCTGAATCTAAGGGAGTTTCAAGGGCAGGGGGCGATTGGGATTCCTTCTCTGCCTGGGCTCTCGTGATAACGAGTTGAGCCACAAGATTAGACTTGGGGGCACTTTCCTAATAAAACGTAACAAAATTTGATAGCGGCTGAGACGACTTCAGCCCATCCAGAAGAGTACTGACACTCTATTTAACAGTTCACAATGGGGAAGCGGTTTGCGCGTCCTAGGTAATCATGGACTACCGCAAACTTTTTGTGGTCGGGAGCCACCGGGGAAAGAAGTTCATTGGATATCACGATACATGTACACTCGGTATCGCGGATGAGGGTGGAGACTTGGCACCTATTAATGCTTCCGTTTTCAAATTTCAAACTTCCTGGAGAAGTCTTGTCGAAACGAAATTTACACGGTGCCCTGGGGCACTGGAAGACGAGATTGGAGCTGGAAATTCTGGTCGCTATGGAGGGGAAGTGGGAGCCGCATTCACCTGGTGGATTTGGTGAATGGGATTACCAGGGAGTTAGGAATTTTGGGGGCAATTTGGGCGCGTGTGGCCTTTGACACCGCACGCAAAACATACGATTGGCCTACGGGGAAAAGTTGACGCCGGGGGATTAGATATGAGGGGGTTGACATCACGGGGTTCCGATGGAGGCAAACTTCTGGGCTTAAAGGAACCCGTAACCTTGGCGAATTTTGGGGAGTTCTTAAGAGGGAACCACGAGTTATTAATTTTATTCTTGGGGGATGAAGGGGGAAGTTTTTTATTTTCCTTCGGGTATAAGTTGTGACAGGTCGCATATATATCTGCTTCTTCTATGCACTCTCTGAAGGAGATGCACCGACAATCCTTCTCAAAGGAGCAGATCTCTGGTGTTAGCGACGCCAGCAACTGATCCATTAGAACAAACTCTACAAGGGACTCATAATCGCGAGGGAGTTTCGATGCATCTAACCAAAAATTGAAATTACGGGAAAAAGTATATCCAAAATGACGGCGAAATTTGGCGCGGTAGAAGTCAGGCGTCATATTATACCCCACGAGAAGTTCAGATTTGAGGGTGGAATAATCCACAGTAGCTTCCGAGGGAAGGGATACACATAGGTCTCGGAGCGGGAAGCTAAGGAGGGAAAGAAGCTTAGCGACACCGTCCGTCTCGATGTCCCAATGGTTAACTTCACAAATTTTCTCGAAGTGAGTAAGAAAAGATCCGAAGTGCTTTCCTTCTTTGAACGTGTGAAGTTTAACGGAAGAGGATTGAGGGGCTCATACACGGGAATTTACTGAAAGGGTTTCGAACCGATCACGATTTAATTCTAATTAATATTGGCGAATTCTCTCGCACTCTTCGCTCTCTCTAATCTCTTTTTGTTCACGTTCAGCTCTCTTTAGTTGTTCTCGTTCCCTTTTATAAGCTCACTTATTTCTCTCTTCTTCCTGTATATAAGTGAAAAGGTCTTTGCCACTTAAACCGATGAATTCTCCTTCGAGTTCAAATCTCTCGAACGACGACATTTTGTTCGTAACACGGAACGTATGTTGTTCGAAAGAAAGGGTTTAATGGACCGTCGGCACGGGACAGAGGATGCTTGGCTCACAAATTACTGACACACGGAGGAATATGCTTGTTTAAAGGCGGAAGCTTTGCGATCCAAATACTCACACTAATATAATACACGAATAAACAAATAAATAAAAAAATGATGAAGTCTTCGTGAGATGAGAATGACTCAGACTCTAGTAATCTATGGGGGATTAAAGTGATCGTGGGAGAAGATCTGTCTCCTAACAAAATTTCCCATTAAACGTTATCGGTCTAAACACACATACAAACACTAAGTGATAAATAAATATGGCAGGATTTTTACATGTTTTGTTTTGTCTTTGCAATTCAATCGGTACTCATCTTTGAAAATTAAAATAAAGTTAAAGGGTTGCCTTTAAAAGATCTCTCCAAAGACCTTTTAAAGACCCTGACACACCTGATCAACAGATTTTATAATAGAGAAATGTATATATATATGTATATGTCATGAAATTGGTCAGACTCTCTCTCTTTCTCTCTCTCTCTCTCTCTCTCTCTCTCTCTCTCTCTCTCTCTATATATATATATATATATATATATATATATATATATATAGAGAGAGAGAGAGAGAGGGAGAGAGAGAGATTTTGTATATTGTTATTGCCAATTTTGCTTCAATTATTCGTTTAAAATTAATTGTAAAACAGTTTTATATAATCATTAGATTCATAAATTAAAGCGCCCCGAACCTAACAGATTTTAGCAATTATACACTCGGTAACTAACTTAAATATTTTAAAAATCCTTCCTTAGTCTCTTTATTGTAAATTTGAGCCACATTTCTAAATATTCTCTTTAACTCTAACATCGCAATTTAAAGCTAATAGTAGCTAGTAAAGTTCTAGATGTACATTTAGCAGTGCGCTCTCTTAACAGTGCAAAATATTTTATTCGTTTGTTTATATTTTAGGCCTAAGAAGATGACCCTATTGTGGTCGAAACGTCGCCGGTAAATAAAAAGGATGATGCCAGCTATTTTTGTCGCCTTGGGATTGCTGTTAAACATTAAATTTAGGCTCTCTAGAAGCAATCCTCATCGATATATATATATATATATATATATATATATATATATATATATATATATATATATATATATATATATATATATTATATATATATATATATATATGGGCCGAAGTTGGTTGAAGACCATTAGTGAATGGGCAAATTGTTATAAGGTTAGTGGGGATGGTTTATTATTAACTTTGAGGGGTCCTTTTTAAAACAAATATTCCAGAGTGCAAGTTGGCCAAAGATTAACAGGTAGCTGGTACATGTTGGGATTGCAAAAGAAAGACAATGGCGAAAATATATCTTTACTAGCAACAAAATAATATTTAAATGTACACAAATTTTGAGTTTAAAGGGAATGTTCGTAGAAACGGAGTTAAATATCTACGCGAGATACAGATGAGTTAATTAGGGGATTAAAGAGGTCGGATTCAGGTTGTTGATTTAAAGGGGAATTGTAAACCAAGGCGCACACATAAAGAATGGATCGATTGTGTAAGCCAGATTTTAGATCAATCTGCAGGCGACAACGGGTACAATTGCCTACGTACTCGTTACAGAAAAGTTGGCCAGTTGGGACACTATGACTGCGAAGGGAGAAGTCGGGTTACCTCTTGCTTCAGATGAAGGAGCACTCGTAGATGGCCTTCGGAGATGGGAATCCTCGTCAGATACTCGCCGATTGAATATAGCAGAGTTTACGGATGTCGATTTAGCCTTCGTTCTCGAATCGAAATCGCCGATGGGGGGAGGCAAGCGTCCTTCAGCTCGTTGGCGGTAGTAGGTGGAATGTCTAGTAGTGCTGCTTACTAAACTGAGTCGAAGGATTATATAGACGCCTGGTGAGGTGGGTTTTGGTGGCTTTGGCGGCAGCCTTCACACACAAGTGCAATTGGGAAAATTCGGCGACTCCTTCAAGGGGTGGGGGAATTGTGATAACGTTGGCGTAGAATGTTTACCGGACTTCGATCTTATGACGAAAGGCATGAATGTTGGCTGAAAGGTGGCCATGGGAGACGATGAAATCTGTCCCTAAGCAAATACAGCTGGGGTGTGATAACGGCGTAGGCGACACCCTCACCCTAGTTCAGCCGTTCTTTTAAAGCTCTATGCGGTGATCTCAGGACCACGTGGGTACAGAAGGGCATGTGGTCGCCCTTCGACCTTATTCTGCTACAATTTCGAAAAATCATTTTCTTCTTACCAAATACTTTTAATATACATATATTTTTCTTTTACTATCGTTTTCCTCATTAAAGATGATCCTATTATAGAATTTTTTCGATTTATTTTGCAAAAGAAAAAGAATTACAAACGGTGAAGTCCAGAAAATTTATAAAAATTTAGTCATGGCTGTTTATTTTTTGCAAAATCTAAGTTTTCTTCTAAGTTAATTGCATAATAGATTTTCAATTTTAATATTTAACAGAAAGTAATAGTCACTGCCCTTCTCCCCAAAAAAACGAGTAAGGCAAAATAAATTATTTAGAACAAATGTTGATACGGAATGGGGTAAACAGTCGTGATAATTGCTTTTTCCCTATTTTCAAAGACCTAGAAAATAAGCATGCATCTATAAAAACAAGACAAAGAGTAAATTATTAAGAAATATGGACTGAAAACTATTATTTATTTTAGACCAAAACCGCGTTGGCAGAGCAGGATAGGCCGTAGGCCACAGACCGAAACTTCGCATGCAAAGCGCATACTCATCCTTATAGGATTAACAGTTGAACTGTTAATGAACACTAAACATTCATTAATACTATCTCATTAATGATATAATTATGCTAATTAGTTTCTCCGAGGAAAGTGGAGAATTCATAGGTGTTCTCTCTTATTATGATTTGTTGTTTAAAGTATTTTTTTTTCTCCGGTTTGAACTATGTTAATGCTGGTTATTAATTGATAATTTGTTAAATATGAGGCTGAACGATAAAGTGTCTCTCACATCTCTCTATTTTGTAGGGCCAATTTTTCTAATACAATTAACATAAGATTTACGCAAAATATAAATCACAGTAAAATTATGATGCATCGTAAATTATAATGAACCTCGTTCACACGTAAGTCAGATCTGGGTCTTCTTTAATGTTGGCCGTGTGCCCAGGAAATATCTAACTCTGCGTGGTTGAGCATCGCGAGGGATGCTTACGCTGTAGCGTAAGAGCAGTGCAGGTGAACGGCTTAAAAGCTTTGCTTGAATGAGTCATTTTTTGGTCCAGCGACCCGGAAAGCTGTTCGCAACTTGCATACGTTATTTTTTTTCCTTTGCCCCTTTCTCTGCTCTCCTTTATCTACAATGGAACCCAGACCGGGAAGAGAGAGCGTTAGCCCTTGGATAATATTTCCAAACGGGTTATCTTCATTTTTCATTCACGCTCCGCTTCTAGGAGGGGGGTTGTGTAGCGTACGAGAAGTGCAGGCGAGCAGCTTAAAAGCTTTGCTTGAATGAGTCTTTTTTGAGACTCAGGATGGCTGAGTGGATTCGGCGCTGGCTAACAGTGGTCCAGCGACGCAGGAAGCTGTTCGAGACTAGCATACGCTATTATATTTTCTTTGCCTCTTTTCTTACTCTCCTCTATCTACAACGCTATCTTTCTCATGCTTAAAAGAATTCTATTAGTCTCCTCCATATTCGACAGGCCTCTTTATTGAGTTGATAGTTAACTGGCTTAAGATCGATCATGCTGTGGAGTACCCACTGCCTCACTCTGTCCGATTTCCTAGAGTTGGTATTGAGGAGAACCTCTTTATTTTGAATTCTCAACAATTTTAGCTTTGCCGTTCTGATCACTGCATTTAATGGAATTTGGAGGACGGGGTAAAGCATTGTGTAGATGTTGTATAAAGTTTCTCTCAGACATCTTCCTTGCGGTAGCCCTTCTATCAGATCGAATCCGGTTCCACTATTTTCTTCCATTGAGATGTAGGCGGGCCTTTATGTGACGCAATCGCAAAAGGTCTTTGTTAACATGCGTACAAGGCTAAATTGGAAAATTTTAAATTGATCTTGAAAGATAATAATAATAAGTATTTATAATGCGCCCTTCAGGGCTGTTAGCCCTCACAGAGCGCAGCTTGTGTAGCGAGTGTAGAGAAAGTTTACAGTGGAAAGAAGGCAATTCTGAAGAGATGAGTCTTCAGGACACGTTTAAAAGTAGAAAGGGAGGAAGAGGATCGGACTTCGGCAGGAAGAGTAGTGAAGAAAAAGCCTTTGACAAAATCTGGTGAGAAACATGCAATAAAAGATCTTAAATCTTTAGATGAACTACAACCTGGAGAGAATTTTGCATGACTTTCATACATATAGAAGATTATTTGTGATAATCAACGAATTAAAAGGACCCAAGTTCGAATTAGAAGCTGGACTCCCCTGTGAGGGTTGCCTCAGCATCACGGGTATTATATCTTAACAAAATAACATATCACTTCCTAGATGACTGAATGACTAAATATCCAATTCGCTGATGAGATCAGTGAACTAGTTCTCAGACAATAGAAGAATAAGATATTTCAGGCACAGACGACAGCCATTGAGATCAACAAGGTTAACCGATTTGAGAGGATTAAAAAATAAGAAAGGATGGACAAAAGTTCACCCTAGGCCCGATATCGAGGTAAAGAAATCCCTGAAAGGCAATTATAGAGATAAAAGATAACTTTTTCCAGATGAATAAAACACATAAATAGCTAAAAGATATCGAAATCCAGTCAGTACTAACCATCTTATATTACTTAAAAGGCTTACGCACACTAACAACAAAAGACGGATTTTCCTCGCAATAGGATAAGAGGCACTCATCTAACCTCCCATCACCATAAACACATGATCAGCAACAAAGAAATGGGAATACTAAATAATAAAATATAGGTGACAGAACAAAGTTAGAGAGGCAAACTCAAAGAGCCCTACATCAAATAACTACAATCCAGCCGCTCAATATTGTTAGAAGAAAAAGAGAGGAAAATATTTCGATGGAAATCAGCTCACTTCCTCCAATATATGCATAAAAACATCAACAGTAAACCAAACGCTCTTTTCGACCCCCGATTACCCTGTGAAAAAATTTAACAGGGAATAAAGGAAACATCACTATACACTTGAGAGAAACAAAAGAGAAAAGATCAAATAAGTGATAGACTCCCAAGTAGCACTAACTGGCCATGAAAATACAACCGAAGAACACAACACTTGATTAAGACTAACTAGCACAATAAAGACCACAAGAAAGTGACCACTAACATGACTATACAATCTATTCTCATTAAAGTGAACAACCCCCTAAATGTAAAACAAAATTGCAACCTAATATTTAGCATAAGAGGTAAATTGAAAGTTTTTAGTAATTGTCACGCAAGTAAAATAAGTCAAACTCCGAGGTGGATTCATAGTGAGTGAACTAAGGAAAGAAAAAACAACATTAAATTAGTGAACAATTTAGTCAGGTGGAAATAATAAAGCCTTCAAGTTACATCAAGCACAAACAGAATCATGGAAACTACATATTCAGTACAAACAACTAAAAGAGTTCAAATAAACACTATATAGCTAGACAATTGCTCAACACAGAAATTCAAACAATGGCATGAATGCTACATAACACAAAATAATGACTGAAATAATAAATGATGACAGATTAGTCAGCTCTCCCGACAACAATACTTTAAAAAAATTGCGATTATATACCAGTAGATCAAGGGCGGGCAACCTTTTGAAAGTGAGGGCCAGATGAGACTGGGAGCAGGCCCCGGGCCGGAGTGACAAACGGAATCCCTATATATATATATATATCCCATAATACATTATACAATAATTTTATTGAAAAACATACAAATCAGTGAGACGGCTTGTGCTATGGGGGAAGGGGCCATTCCTTATTTTCCGTTTATTTATCTAGTTGCCCCTTCAAACATTGTCTTCAATTTAACTTGAGTATTCTTTCTTGACTGAAATTCCTTCTTCTTTAAGTTGGCCCTTCAAACATTGTCTTCCATTTATCTTTGACTTAATATTCTTGTTCGCTGGGTTGGTTCTAGATCTTCGATTTCTTTCTTGATGTATCTTCATATTTCTTCCATTTTATCTTTATTTGATGATTTCTTCTTGCGTCTTGATGAGTTAGCCCTTAAAGTCGTTTTTTCTTCCGTTTTTCTTTCTTGAGGCGATCCATTTATTTTGAGTCTTCTTGAGTTGTCCTTAAACCATTTTCCTTGATTTTCGTTTTCTTCTGGAGATTTTTTCCTAAAAGGTTGTGGACTTTGAGATTCTAACGCGGTATCTTTAGATCTAAACTTCTATGTTCTTAGTCATTACGCTACGGCGGAGTCCGTTCTGAGTTGGTAATTTAATGGGCTATTTATATTATCGATTTGGAAGGAAATTTTCTCTTGATACATCTTTGCACCCCTACAGTGCTTCTTGCCATGAAGAAGTGTTTCAATGTCCGACTCGATGGATGAGGTATACAACAGGAGAGTATTATTGAGGTGGCGGTCCGATCGTTGGGAGCGAAGGGGAGACTTCGTCTACTTCATTTTGGAGAAGAGCTGTTCTCAACAGTAGGTGCTGCCAAACATGGCCACGGTGCGTTGAACATGCACAAGGTATTTTGAAAAATTGCTAGAAAGGAAGACGAGGTCGCCAAAGAAGGATTCATAGCAGCGGAAAAATCATAAGCATTTTTTTTGTTTAGAATTGCCTCCTCTACAACTTTGGTCTCCAAGCAATTTTTCGTATCTGTGAAGAGAATGCATTTTTGTCTCATCTTTACTCATTTTCACTGCCAGACGTAAGACTCATTTCCCTCTCCCTCTACGAGTCTACTAGGACAGATGTTGTTAGACAGAATTTTTTGGGGGGAGGGGCGGATTGCAATAATAATGCCGAGCTAGGTGGCGGGCCAGACGATAGGCCTTCGTGGGCTGGAGGTTTCCCGCCCCTGCAGTAGATCAACAAGAAAAAAATGGAATATACTCGGAAAGGTTAAAAACATGTCGTGGTTTGGATTCCACGTTAATCACTAGGTCCAAACACAATGGAACTATTCCATTCTACCCTTCAATTCCCAGCTAAAGGAAGGTCACCTGCGACCATCTTTTCTCTCCTCCATCCTTGGTCCCCGCCATTCCTTCTCTCTCCTTCCCACCCTATTTTCCTTAGGCAATACATATAAATTAATATATTCGAAGGATTTAAATAAAGTAAGCAATACATGCACACTACTTATAGAATTCGCCCAAGTTTCATGAATACTAACGACAAATTTGGTTTCATGTCTCTGTTGTGCATATTTACTAGGAAAAGGGGACGCTTAATCATTAAAACAGATCCACCGATCATAGTTAAGGGAAAATTGCGACAATACAAATCGCCTTAACATAGTTTAGTATGCAAAGTTCGAAGGTACAGAAAACTAATCGTGGGTTTGCAAGATTAACTCAGATAAAGCAAGACTATCGTAAGAAAATGGATCTGAGTAAATGAGTGACAGAAAACATAGTAAATTATTTTCATTGTATTATTATTACCTGAGGTAGATAAAATAGATAGGACACTTAGATTACTAGAGCGTATTTAAAACCGCTCATTTCTAATCCCCGTATTTAAAGTGAAATTCAAATAAGAACTATTTCAGGGGTCGGGGAAATAATATTGAAATTTTGTTTCGTTTTTTATGCCTATCAATCGATAGATATCAAACCTAATAAATGTTTATCCTATATCCAATAGCCTACGGTAAGTCCTTCACCTCCAATTTGGTGTCAATTATTTGTTTTTTGTTTTTTAAATTAATGAGTTTGTTTGAGGATAAAAATAAAATTCAAGTTTTCGAATTCCAAAAGTACCATTAAGGTAGATAGTAGGGTAGATGGCGTAAAGTCAGGAAAAGTATATAAGGGGTTGTTACTAAACGACGGTAACATACGAGTTTATGTGGGTTTACAGGATTTGGTAGGAGGGCGAGAAATATTTGACGAAAATTTGAATCCTTGAAAATCATACTTCCCTGGAGTGTCCGGTATTCGAAAGTGCACATAGGGGTAGGATATTAACCCCTAGACCCCACGGTGTGGGCACGAACTCTGCGTAGCGGTTAAATGCTGAGTTGATTTTTATTGTGCATACGCTTTTGAAAATGCGCCCTTAATATGTCCACCCTAGTGGAAAACCTACCTTAGTTACCTTCCTAGGGTCAGTGGTGTGCCTCTCTGGCCCCTGGGTTACAAAAGGTAAATCGAGTTGGGGAGAGCGTCCCTAGGGAACGAGCCTAGGGAAAATAAACAAGATCAACGGACCTAAGTAGCGTGCTCTCAATTATTCAGAGTTATGACCTCGAAAGCCATTTGACTTTACGACCTTCAAGACTTTCAATAATTCCCGGACCAACCTTGGGACGACCTTGACACCTATATCATAATGGTTTCAAATTTCGTTAGAATCGGCCGAATAGTTCCGATGGTATTGCCAAAAGACACATTAAAAAGTAAAATAATTACCATCTGACCGATAACCTACGGATCGACAGAGTAACTTATAAAATTGCGTGCATGCGACTAAAAGATCTCCAGTTAGGAGTTTGGGGGTAATTTAGGAAGGTCAGTTAATGTATTTGTTCTCTAGGTATAAAAATAATGGCGTTGATTGAATGGGTGTTTCGCCGACCTCCCAAATCCATGTTACCTTCCATCAGTTTAGATGGTGTGAAAACATTATATTTTCTGTCTACAGAAAACTCCCTTCACTTGTTTTATTCTTTTCAATTTACTTCTTTACAACAAAATAAGTGTTTAAAAGGTTTTCCCGCAGCAGATTGATTCTGTCACCCTCCACTGTGCAATTTAAAAATACATCAGCCTTATTTTCTGTCGCACAGAGTTTACAATAAAGTCTTCCTGACAAGGATATATATATATATATATATTTTCCCAGTCAAACATATGTGAAATAGAGATTTTTTCTACAAAAATAACAAAGAAAAACCCTAAAAGGAGAAAAAGAAAAATAATAAAGAATTTCTGTTCGTGAATCACACCATTGAATGAAAGAGACATAGAAAATACCCAAGAGATCTCAGATAGAGGGGCTTCTTACACCAGTCCGCCACTTTCAATTCTATTTCTATCAAGAAATCGAAAGTAATCACTATCTTGTACTTTAGCTTTCAGAGAACATTTGTAATGTCAGTCATAATCTATAACACCTAAAATTTTGTCTCGTCGGGTGGAAGCTGACGCCCATGCATATATTGGCATGACCTCATTATCTGCCAACACATCATCACTTGAATTTCTGTTTCTCCAGATTAGCTGTACGAGGCCTTTGCCTCATTTGTACAAAAAATTACTTTCTAGCCGTTAAATCTACAGCTCAGAGAAAGAAATATTGATCCACTCTCTCCATAAAAGAGATCGTTGGAGCCTTCGTTAGTCCGGGGTCAAAGATTACGAGAAACCCTCTTCAAACTCGTCACCGGAATTAGCTTCTTTTTTAGTTTTCCCTTTCTAAAAAAAAATTCGCTCAACAGTGTAAGTGGATCTAATTATCATAAAAAGTCCTTTTCTTAGGAAAAATCTTGTCTCTAAAATATTAATTATGCCGAAAATGTCGCATTTAACCGTTTGCAGAGGATTCCATTAAATGGCACAAAATTACTAGTGACATAAAATGGGTGAAATGGATTTAGGATTTTTACACGAAAAAAGGTACAGTATTGGATCTAATACAACCTTTTCTATTAATTTCAAGTTAATAGTGATGAAGGTTTTGATTCATATAAATCCATTCTACATCAAGCTTTAACATTTACAATGTGGAAAAAAGTAAAACCAGTAAGAATTATGTCGAACACACTTATTCTTGGGAATTTTTCTACAAGGAAACTGCAATAACCCCACGGGAGCATTTTTGATATTTTTTTAATTTAAGTACATACAGTATATTTACAATAGTGTGTCGAGCAAGAGGCTACAACCCTTCCTCAACAAATGGTTATCTTTGAACTTAGTATGTATGGTGGAATTAAAATGATATTATGTGACACCCAGTCAGAAAAATAATGATCCGACAAGAAAACGAAGGTAACAACAAATGGGAGTCTATGTTCTGTAGCATATCCAGGCATGTTTCTTCCTTATTGATTCTACATATGTTAGGAAAAAGTCCCAAAGCATATCCATCACAAATACCTTTGATGCACATGTACATATAATATGCATAATTATCATTTTTCTCTCAAACACTCATGTAAATAAATTCAATTCACCTTTAACGCGGCCTTCACACACCAAGACCTTCTCGTATATTCGCGCTACATGTCTCAAACAATTCTCTTACCTGTCAATACTACACCAGAATATCAGCCACGAGGTCGTCCGCTTCCTTCCTACCAAAGTATGTATAGACATATATCAACCTCTCTTCCTTCACTCATCTTTTTAGCACCCATGAAGAAATCAACATTTACACTGCACTCACTTTCGATACTTCTCTTTCCATTCAATACAGAGTTTTCGATTCTAGATTCTAACGTTGTTACTAGCATAATTTAAATGCAATTCTATGATTAATTTGACACAGTCGCAGAGGTTTTCATAATAGTCCAAACTGGTCGCAATCTGCATAATTTGAACTAATATTATTAACTATTTTATATTTATTTGTGCCATCGCCTATGGTCTATCCTTTAGACCGAAATCCACGAAGAACTCCAGCAATGTAACTAAATAGATGGCTGTATCGGTGGTGGTTGTGTATTATTTCTAAATGTACTGTATAATTTGGGGTTGTAACCGCACCGTCGATTGAGTAGTGCGACTCGTGTCTGACGAGAAAGGGATGTTTCTTGTGAATCGATATTTGATGAAATTTCATTGAACTTAGATATTGGATGTTACATTGTATGAAGATTGTTTTTTGGGTAGAGGTGACTTGTTACAGGAAGGTGGGTTTCTTTTATTCGATTCGTGGAAATTGTAGGGCTTATGTATGTAAAAACATGTATGGCTAGGGTTTCGCAATATCGTTATAATGAATTTATGGGAGGGTACGATAGTATTCTAAGAGTACGATCTATGTTGCCTAGTCTAAGTGGTTTATTTGGTGTTGTGAGTCTATCCAGTATGGACGCAGAGTGCTAGTGCTTTTTCTCATGTTTTATGTAAGGTGATGAGGTGAGTGCTAAGGTGGTAAAGATATAGACGAGTACGAGTAAAAGACGGATGTACTTCTTGTATGTGTGGATGATGGAAGGCGTGAATGTGATTCCTATGAGTACAAGTAGTATGCTTATTTTTGTATCAGCTTTGTTTGTTGTTTTTGTGTGTTGTCAGAAAGTAATTTATGTATCTATTACAACGTTGTGCACTGTAGGCTTTTGGAAAAAGGAGAGTGGGATGTTTGATGGGATGATGAGTAAGTGTTTGCTCTCATTAATTTCTGGGTTGTAAGGAGCGTAACAGTGTTTTTTGCCAATTAGAGGCTCATTATCTTCGGTTGCAGCCAACGTTTGGATTTTTTTTTTGTATAGTGTCTTAGATCACGAGCTGTTTCGTTGAACTTGGAGTGTTAGGCGAGGATGGTAATATCTTATGCATCACATATAAGTGTGATGATGGTATTTCGTGGACAAATGTCAGGTTGGAAAATGTTAAAGAGAGTGTGGTAAAGTATTGATGAATGTGAGACTCCATTGTGTACATATATGTGTGCTTGATAGCTCCCGACACATATATTTATAGCTGAGTTCGGTTTTGCGTCTAATTTTTTGTTGATAATGATATGTCTAGAAGATGTGTCAAATGCTTAGCAAATATGGCTATGTTGTGATTAATGTCCTGCGTAGTAAAATGAATTGGTTTTAGCCTTTTAGTGCGAGTTGGTTTTAACTATTGAGTACAATGATTGTTTAGAGCAATGGGCGGAATCCATGTTGAGAGAATTTATTTGGCATATGTGTTTATTATTAAACGTAGCATGGTTTGAGAGTGATTGCCGAGTAAGGAGATGTGGCAGTATGATTCCGGGTAGGTGGACGGTTTGTATGCTTTAAGAAATGGTATTAATATGGCATATATTAATAAGTTTGCACTAGCTTATGGGACATAGAATGGTTAAATATTTGTGCGAAGGCGTAGATGCCACTTGGATATAGGTGTTTTAGATGCATGTTTGAAATGCTGTTAATGCTAGAGGTTATGTATGATTTTTTTGCTCTATTGTCCGAATTACCATTACTATGGTAAATTATACGTGAAAGGCATAGTCTATTCCAAATCAGTGTAAGTTTTTAGTTGTGGACTTCGATTAGAACTCCAGTGCTTTTAATGATTTTTAAGTAGAGTTGTATGAGGATGTTTATTACCTGTTTGCTGGTTTTTTGTTTGCATTCGAGTAGTTCGATCCATGCGTGCCACGTTCTGCGTTAGAGTTCTCAATCTCCTGATACTTTGACAGTTTTATTGCTGTCCGTTATATGGTTTATATTTTGTTCAGGAAAGCTTGCTGTTACATTTTACTGCTGTTGAATAAATATTTGATTGCTGCGTGTTATGTGTTTAATGTTTATTCCGTTATTCTGGGTTTGCGGTTGAGTCCGTAAGTTTACTCTCTTTTTTGAGAATTCTCTGATTTGTGGAAAGAGAAGTTTGGGCTGTAAAATTTCTGATTTTACTAGTGTTGTGTTTCTTATATAGTATGGTAGCAGAGTATATTTAGGCTTTATTATTGTCGCTTAACTAGGCAAATAAGTAGTCTTTTAACTTTTATTCTATGTGTTTTGTGAACGACCCACCAAATCTAATTGCTAATTGTTTAAGTGTGTAGTTGTGTGTAAAGGACAAAAGGGTCTGTGGATAGATAGGGAAAATATGCAAGTGGTGAAAAGAGAAAGTAGTGAGGAAGATTTGCAAAGAGATGCTAGAGCCTGGTGATCAGTCCCATTGTTTTCAATTTGTTTATTACTTTTACTTTAAGTGTTGTCCTTAGTTTCGTTGCTATTGTTTCTTTGTATTGCGTGTATTTTCGTGCTCTTTGTTTCTTCTTTTTTCTGAAGCCTTGATCGTGGTTAATAAGTTTCTCTCAGTGATTTCATGGTCAATAATCGGTATTTTTCCTTATTCTGGTTATCATTCTCCTTGTCGGTTTTGTTTTGTCGTAATTTGAGCAAAAACAATCCATTTCATCCGCAGAACGGCACTCCGTTTCCGCCAGGAAACAAGGATTGCCTTGTATAGAGGAACTCGGAAATCTGGCACGACTTGGAGCTCTTCTGTTAAGGTTAATCATTTGAATGATTTCGTCATTAAATTCATGACTAACCAGCTCCTGTATATTACTTGTCCGTTTTTCGATGACAATGTTAATGGGACTTTGCCCCGCCTCCCGGTGTAGTTCTTCTTGGCGTCTTCTTTTCCGCCTACGTGTATCCGTGATTAGTTACATGCATTTCTTCTGCACCTGTTGTAGTTTCCTCTTTTGTGTCTTCGAGACACGAGAGAGGTCGGAAGCGGGATACAGTAACGTAGATCTTACAATGTATTATAGATCTTTCTATTGTTGCTTTCACGGAGACTTCTGAATATATACAGAGTTTGGACTGCAGCTGAAGCCTTGGAGATATTATCTTCAGAGTGCTCCCTGTACCTGGTTGACGTAATCATCATTATGAGTAAATTGAACTACGTGGTGTATGAATAGCGTGTATTCCCCGCCCTGGCAGCTGCTAGTAGCCTCCTACCGATGGGGACTATTTTTAACTTTTCGCGGTTCGTTCGAATCTTCCATTCTGCCTCGTAGATGTTTCGTCATTCAATTTCTGCTGCTGCCATACGAGCTTGCATAGGCTCGTTCCTCCATGGACAAGTGATTATCTGGCTGAAATTATCAGCGAATTAAACGTTGAGGTGAGGAGGATTTTCCGGGGATGGGACATCTACGGTGTAAATCGAATAGAGAATGAGAGACAGATACACCCCCTGCGGGAAGTGCGCAGTGAGCGGAGACTTCGGTCAGTCCGTACACCCTATAGTGACGTGCGCAGCTCTCTCCATGTCATATTCAGAGAGAGTTCTGTCTAAGTTTTCACTTAGGTCCAGCCGTAGGATCTTATACTGCATTCACCTTTGATACATCCACTTAACTCCTTTTTCCTTTGGCTTTGACTAGCTTTTCCATAATGACATTTATTGCCATCTCTGTATTTCACTTTTTTCTAACCCCGAATTGATATGGGTTATAGAGGGAGTTCTCTTCCTGGTGCGACACCAGCCTTCGTTTGATGATCTTTTTGAAGAGCATCCCGCCAAATTACAGGAGAAAAATGGACGGTAGCTCTCCTTCAAACTTGGGTCCTCCCAATGCTTCGGCAAGATCGTTTTTGCAAATTTTTAAGCATTTGGGAAGTATACCGTGTTCAAGTAGGCATTGAATATTCTTTCTATTCCCTCGCTGATATTGGCTGGTGCCTTTTCGAAGTTCAATTTTGTAAGCCCCGATTGTCCTGGGGCTTTCTATTGGAATGAGCGTAGCCCGCCGAGTAGTTCTTTTGCGGTAATCTCAGCGTCTCTGTTACGCTGTCTAGCCACCTGGCGGTGAGTGTGCGTCCTATGAATTTTTTCTTCAAGCTCGTCTATGATGTTGCTTTCGAATTCTATGTCGTAGTCTTCGTTTTCTTCTTCAGTTATACTAAAATTCTTCTCAAATAACTTCGGAATATTTCTTCGATGTTTTCCTTTTTTGTCTCTATGTTTCCGCCTTTTTTAGTAACTTATTTTTTTTCTTTTTTCCAGTCGATTCTTTGTAGGCGTCTGATTTTATTCCAAAAATCCTTTGGCGATGCTTGGTGATCGAGACTATCGATCGCATCATCCCATGGCCTCCATTGTTGCTCAAGGATCAAATAGTTCAGTTCTTCCTTGATTTCGTGCTTCTTTGGATTGAGTCGAACGATGCGTTCATGATGTTAATTTCATACAGTAATCTCAGCTCACGATAGATTTCCTTCATGTATTCAGTCAATCTGTAAGATGAGATGGACTTATACCTTGTTTTAGGGATACAAGCTTTATTCGCCTTGATGAAATGGTTATCGAGGTCTTCGAGTGCCTCGTTGATCTCCTCAAGGATTGCCTTATCCAAGTTAGGCGGATGGTATCCCTCGAGGAGGCGCGCGTACCGTTCCCAGTGTGCTCTTCTGTAGTCCTTTCTGACTGCAACTGTGACTTGTATAGGGTTATGATGGTGGTAAGAAGGACCCCTATATGGTCACTACATGGAATCTAGATTGGTTCCGTGTAGTAGTTGAACCGTAGCTGACGATTAGCCAAACATAAGTCCGGCCTTGTGGCACACCCTCTTGTGACGAAGGTAGGGAAGTCGGCGCCTATCCGCTGAACAATGGATCTGGCCAGCAGGAGGTCCAGGCTTCTTCCTAATCCATTATGGTTCCTGTAGCCAGACGCCTGGCATCTGGCGTTTAGGTTCCCTATTAATATAGTAGGAGCTCTCCTGCCAAATAGACCAGTGAGAGAGTGTATAGGTAAAACATCTCTCCTGCGGCTAGTACCCGGTGGCAAGAACCAGCTTTCCTAAGTCGAGCTGGACCTCAATTGTGAGATAAGATTCTACTATATTTTTTAATTGCTTATATTTGATCCCTGTTTTGATCGCAATAGCGGAACCATCGACCCCGCTCTTGAATAGAGTTTGTGACCAGCACGTCGTAATTCCAGATCTTCCTTTCGGAATTACGAGTGTCAATCCTGTGGTCTGAAATTAATATGATGTCTGCATCAATCTCTCTAAACACGTTTTCATAGAGTGTTCTATTAATTGTTCATCCGTTGGTGTTGATTTCCAATATCTTTAGTGCGTTCCGATTCATGGTGGTATGTTTTTACCGGTGCTTTTTCTTGTCCTTCTTTCTTTTGGTCTATAGCTTTAGTGTACCCAGGCATTTCGTTCTTCAGTAAAGGACTCGGAGTTTTGGACTTGCTCTTCGTCGCTCGTGTACGAGTGCATGGGCCCTCATCACTATCCGAAGAAGTAGGTCTTTACTCATCTTCTTCTTTTTCGACCTGCTGGTCTTTAGCAGGAGTATGGTATTTTCAATGAAGTGAAATAAATTATTATCATGCAAAAAGATTTCTTAAACACCTTCCATAAGGTCACCCTAATAAAATTAATCTTCAAAGTTATGATTTTGCTCATCTCTAGCACACACCCAACAAATCAAAACAACACAACATATGCTCACAAAAGTGACTACGATGCTATAAAACTGTAAATCAAACTAATTCATGTAAAACAGATCTCGTCTACTACAAAGTTGGTGTGAAAGGTAGAAGTTAGCATATATGTAGGTGGGTTACCAGATTTCTTGAGGACCGTCAAACATCCCAGCTTTCAACTTCTCCATGATGAATTCTGCAAAAGCGTGGTACAAGTAAGTGAAGCAGACAACATCCTTATTCAGAGCTTTGGCAAACTGTTTGATCAAGCCAAGCTTGATGTGTAGCTGTAGGAAGAGTATTTTTTCTCATTTTACCAAAGGATTGTATATGACTTTCCTTGCTCTACTGCTGTGCTAAGTCCCAACTATCCCACATGCACAGAAAGCACGTGAAATTGGTGAACCCGGACTGTTATCCTAACAAATAGTTCACCATATTTAGGTCAGCAAAAATCAACCATTCATGCTGATGATAACAACTTTTCTCCACCACATACTTCACTTATTCATTCTTTTCCTTAAGTATAGTTGAGTAAGCAAGGAGTAGAGAGGAAAACTGGCAGTCGTTGTGCATTAAAATATATTTAAGCGATCGTCTGCTGCTGTCAATGAGCATTCTCCAATTTTCAGGTTGATACTGTGGCACTCGAAGCTTCTGCAGAAACTACGTAATACCTGTACAGGACATCAAGTCCTTCTCTCCAAAGAAAAAGTGAAGATACTCTTGATGTCTGTTACGGTAGACGGTGATTACGAGCACTGACAGAGAGGAGTTTCATTTTTACTTCAAGCTGGATGCGAATAGTTCAGCAGAGGACTTTAACAATTTTAGATCGCGAACTAGATCATTTAGCTCCTTTGGGGAAAAAGAGGTACAGCATCATCGTCAAAAAACTTCTTCTTAATTTTCTTCAACACTAAAAGAATCTTCGTCACTATTATGAGGAATTTATCAAATGACAGATAATGAAATTTCATCACAATAAGCTACAGGAGGATGTGATGATTAACGATCAGGATACTTGAGGCTGCTCGTTTTTTTTTCATTTCATCCAATTCAAATCATTAACCTAGAAGTAGCAGTTAGTGCCACGGTTTGTCGGCTCCCACCTAACAATGGGAATTCCAAATTTCAGCCCGCTTCTTACCCTTGGTCCTCGGACGCAGATAGTCGGTGCATGTCTTGCATACCATTTGTGGCACCCAAGCATTATCCTGCTACCTAAGTTTTTGAATCAAAATAAGCATGGCAAGTACGCTTCATGAAACTTGTAACTGAATTCATCTTAGGAACAACGGTTTATTCGTCACAGATGTAGAGAAATACATAGGGCTTATTTTTGCAAGATCTTCTGGCCGAATCCATTGCATTCACCAGCAAAAGAAAAATACGAGTTAGTCAAAAACTGCCGCATGTAAACTCTTAATAATTCGTTTATTTAAAGAAATAGGGAAGGTTTTTGCATCATATAAATAGAAAATACCATTACATGTAAAAAAACGTTCCACACATTAAAACTGTTCTAAAGCAGCTAAAGTAACAGTCAATAAAGGTAGTGTTGGCCAGTGTAATTTATTTTGATAAATATACACAATTAAATTCTATATTTTCCTATATTTATAAATGTAAGATATTTATGACTATTTTTTTTATTAAATACAAACTTTGAATTTCTATTATTTTTTTTTAAATAAGAAACAATGCAGGCCATTTTCTTTTGATATTTATAAAAGTTCAATATTATTTTTTTGTTGTACTAAATACAATCATTTGGTCTATTCTTTTCCTTGAATACAAACAATTGAAGTCTAATTTATTAATTTTAAAAATTGAATCCATCTGAGTTTCTCCAATATGCCTTTCCTAAAATTTTCCTCGAGGCCCCGGCGGAAGCTTAAGGTCGGCTATAATGATTAAACCCTTATTTCCCCAGACAAAACCCAATTGATATTTTTTAATTTTTAAAATAAATTCATTTTGGATGAAATGTTCCGGGACGGGGGTTCTTTTATGTAAACCGTCAAATTTAATCCTAACACCCTGTAAACATATTTTTTCCTTTTCATATTACACCCAAATGAGATGAATTAGAGCATGGTGTTTATAACATTACGGAATCACTAAAATGAGGAAGATAAGATAATTTTTGAATCGAAGTGTCATGAAAGATGAATGTGATTGAGGCAAGAAAGGTATAAAAAATTACAAGTGAAACAAAGTTTGCAGTTGATTGATTATACTTGTTTCGACAGACATAAAGGCACTTGGATGGAGGATGAGGATTAAAATATAATTAGGTAGCCTGCCTTACTCGGTAAGTTAAGATGATGCAGGCAACTGGTGATGTGGATGGACAGAAACACGAGTTACTTATCTTTATTTAATTCCATAATCAGATGGCTTGGCTTTTAATGACAGTTGTGAAATCGATAAGAGTGGACGAGAAAGAGAGAGAGGAAGGGGATGAAAGGAGAGCAAGCGATATACATTGTTTTTAGTTAGCTTGGGCTAGAATAAAGCTGGTTTGAGACTTTCACATGAAAGAAAGGAGTCGAAAAGGTCTGGCGCTGCGAGGTCAGCTTAAGGTGTCGGAGATCTCTGTTGCAAGATCTGCATTGGTTTGAAGCTTTATGTGTGTATGCAAATCTTTCTAGCCATGGCGACAAATTAATATATAGATAGAGTGAAGACTAAAGAAACATCGACTATATGCAATATTGAATTTTGGAAGTTTTTTCATAAGTACATCTTATTTTAGAGGGATAAACAACTTGTACTTTGTCCCCCAAAATATTGTGATTCTTTCTAAACATGTGAGAGACAAGACTGGAATTTTATATGAGTAAGCTGTTATCCTTTTGACGTTTGACAACCTTGCGTGTCTCAGCGACGTCGAGTTTATGACATTCGTGCATGGAAACAGGTATAGTTCTTTGGCATTAATGTTTTTTATTCAAACAAATAAATCCCAATATTGTGCGAGTGTTTCAATTATTCCTAAATATTATGGATAATAAATATTTTAAAACCCCATATTTATGTGAATATGAGAGTGAAATCAACTCCTTTTTATTTCTATCTTGGTTTAACGAATTGCATGATGCGGGGAGTATATGGGTAATCTCGAGTCAAATGTTTAATTGATTCTAGAATAAGGGTAACGAAAAATATCCCATATTCCGGAAGGAAGAGCCAAAACTTTACTGTTTTTAGGGATACCTGTAGGCAGCATAAATGGATGTAGGAGTTAAAATCGTAGAAGCAAGACCAGAAAATGCCATTATATATGTTCACTGGCTAGTTGTTGGAAAAGTGAGAAAGCACACAGCATAGAAACCTCCTCTTCAGATATAGAGCTGCCCGAGGGCGGGTTTGATACTGATATAGAGCAAGGACATTTGCCGTACAAAATGGCTGAGGGAAGCCTCTCTATTGGTCAGAATTGTGCTGTAGTGGGTTTCTTCGCCCACTCCAATACCAAACCCGGTTGAGTTCTGACTGTGAGGGATGTAGTCTAAAATTTTCAAAGTTTGCCGTCAAAAAAGGTCAGTGGGCTTAGTCCCGCATTCAGCCGCTTTTCGGAATTTTTCATTGGTACACCTTGGATGCATTAAAGAATAGTGTTTGCACCTGTATAACGACACACACTGCCCAGAAGTTGCCTAGTAGAAGAAGGGAGACAGGGTGGATTTCCTTACGATATCGCACTAATCGTCGACAGAACAGCCAGGATCTGGATCTGTTGTTTAAGACCTATAGACGGGACTTGATACTTTATTTGGCCTGGGAGCTAACGAGGCAGTAATGTCCCTCCCCCATAAGCTGTACAGCCTTATGCAACCTAGAACAGTCGTAGGGGAGGTGGTCAACCCATTAAAACCAAGTTATTGATGTGAGACTGATTTTCCTATTAATTCCGACCCAACGCTCAGCTTCCAAAGCTTCTCTTCTGACACGGCATGAGCTAGCTGATCATGCCCTTAAGCCTAGAGAGACTAGAGATGGGATTGTCATAGAAAAGGTGGATGCTTAGAGGGACGAAGAGGAGGCGTACCGGATACGCTAATCTCCCCCGCACAGTACAAATCAAACCACTAAGCGTGGCTTTACCTCTATGCACTCGGTTCCGATGAGGTGCTGCTTCTCCACTTACCATTTGTAACAGGTTACGCAGGATACCCACCTTCGGGGACACACTTGGGTATGGACAGGGCAGGGCTTTAATAATAATTGCAGGTAAGATGTCCGTCATTATTTTGTTATTCCTAGCTGGGTTATAAGAACCTAGTGTTTGAGATATAAACCCGTTACTAATAAGTTATAACGCTTATAACACAGGCCTGCGTTTGAAAAAGGATTTTTCTGTTCCTGCGGTGTTCTTTTGCGATTCCTAACGGAATTGTTCTCTTAAATTCAAATATGACATTCATTTTGCTCAATCAGGTCTGGTTTTTGAGATACAGCGCACTACTGTTTTTAGAAAAGGGCCATTTTAGAAAAAAATCCCTTATTTATATAAAAGTTATTTAATAAATTACAATTACTTGCAATAAAAAAAATACCGACTCAATTCGACTTTCTTTTAATTAATTTTAAACTTAAAGACTACTTATGAGCTTACCCAGGAGTGCAAAGAAACTATTTTCCAAGAAAAGAAGTCCTTGATGATTTCCGCTTGTGAAGCGATGTTGGTTCGTCGCGTTTAAGACACCAGCAATAGTCAGCTAACATGTTGATGTCCCAGCGTCCTTGATATCTTGTCTCCATCGTCTTTATGTCTTGGTGAAATCTTTCTCCTTTGTGCCTCGCTATAAAGTTCACAGTTTGCCGGAAAATAGTCAAGATGTGACTGGATAAAATGCATTTTTATCGACATGCGAGCTCCCATTTTTTCGAAGCTTTTCATAAGCTCATTTACATGTGAGATATATTCTGAGCTTATTTTATTTCCCAGAAAACCATCGATTACTTTACTAAACGCTCGCCATGCTTCTTGTTCACTGGCTTCCATATTGGTGTAAAAATGCTTATAGTGAAGACTAGCCGCCCGGCTATCCCATAAGCACATGAAGCATGGATATTTTGTGTAGCCTCCTTGCATCCCAAGAAGAAGGCACACAACCTGAAAGAAAACATATTGATGCATATTGATGTACATGGTTTCTAAGAACTTCTATTTTTTGCATAGGCAATTTTCACTAAGTTTATTAGGGGTAGGGAGAAACTAATATGTGTATAATATCCTTCTGTCATTGGTATTTAGAAACAAACATTCCTTGAAATATTTAACAAGTTCAATAAAGTAAAATATATCTTACCTTGAGATCACCACATATTAACCAGTTCTGGTTAGAGTACTTGATTGTATTAATCAATACTTTCATATTTTCGTAGCTTTCTGTTAACTGAACTGAATGGCCAATAGGTACAGATGTCATTTTATTGCCAATATTTAAGAGTACTGCCTTTAAACTTCTGCTAGAAGAATCAATAAAGAGCCTCCATTCAATTGGTTGGTAAGGAACGCCAAGTGCCTCAATTAAACCTTTTACATCATTGCAATACACCAAAGAGCTGCAAGAATCAACTGCAAAGAACTTTCGAAACTCTTCGTCTCTATTTCTGAACCAAAAGTATGTAGTTTCTTGAGAGAGGAGGTTGCTCTCACTAAGACGGGATGCAAGAAGTTGTGCGTTCTCTTTAGAAAGACCAAGATCTCTAGTCAAGTCATTTAATTGACCTTGAGTGAGTGGTCTTGGCAAAGTCATTGTAGACGTAGGCTGATATGTCACTGAAGTGTCAGTGTCATTCACTTCTATATCTTCTATATTGTCTTGTAGCTCAGTATTTTTAGGTGGAGAAGGAAATGGAACTCCTGGACCACGTGGTTGTGGTTTAATGGCAGAAGGAACATCAGAATAGACTACAGTGTGTTTGTTCTTCTTATTGACACCTGAAAAAAAGTTCGAATACTTAATTTACCTCCTTTCAATTCACTCGACCCTCGTTTCCACATTTTTATACACATTTTTTATACCAGGTAAATTTACAATTTTTAAATACAATCAATTTTTATATACAATTTAACCACAATTTTTCTACTAGCATAATACACTATTTTTATACACAATTACAATTTTAATAGGCTACCAAAAGATTGGTATAAACATTTCTAGATTTGTCAAGGACTATATTGTTAAAGTAATTATCTCACCTTCAAGATTTGTCATGCAAAAATAGCAGTCTGTAATGTGGTCCTTGCCTTCTCTCCACACCATAGGTACACCAAATGACAAACAGTTCGTTTTGCCCTCACTCCAGCGTCTTAAGGCTATGACACAGGCTTTGCAGCACATATGCGGAGCAAAGTTTTTGTCTTGATCACCTAGCTTTATTCCAAAATATGCATTGTAAAGGAACTTTACTAACGGCGTTATAGTTCATTTCTGGTCACTAAAAGTTACCTTTCCACAAACAAAACCAAATCTATCAGGACTGTTTTTACACTTTCTAATCATTTTTATGAAATATAAGGAGTTTTGCTAATGTATTTGCCTGCCAAAAAATTCACAAAGGTAAATAAAGTTTTAGAAATACACTTTAAACACTGATCATAGATGAGAAAAGTCATGGATTAAAAAACCAACACTTAGTTGGAGAGTGAGCAAGCAACACACAACCACTTGCGCTCGCGGTCAGCTAGAGACTGAGCT
This sequence comes from Ceratothoa steindachneri, assembly GCA_963969495.1. Classification (NCBI taxonomy): domain Eukaryota; kingdom Metazoa; phylum Arthropoda; class Malacostraca; order Isopoda; family Cymothoidae; genus Ceratothoa; species Ceratothoa steindachneri. Next base: position 110,828,704 of record OZ018326.1, read on the forward strand.
CTTTAACGCCATCTAGGGAGCTTGGTCTGTATCCTAAAAACTAGACCTGGTTGAGCAATATGAATGCTTGATTTGGATTTAGGAGACAAATTACATTAAGAATCACCTATGAAACCCTCCGGGACATTTTTGACGCAGACCAGTGATAATTGATGCTCTACTTGTATCTTCCTTTTACATTCCCGCTTCCGTCTAATCTTGTCTCCTCTCTCTCCAATCTTCGGCTTTATTTCTTCATTAATACAGTAATCAATGAGCTTTTTCCAATCGCATTTAGATCATATATTAATAGAGATTATTTCGGATATAATCTAGGTATATATGTCCTCCCACAACTACTTCAAAGTACCCTCAAAGTAAAATTTATGCTTTCCCGATACGAGATTCATAGTCTTTTGCTTCCTGAGTCTCATGAGGATTTTTTTTGTAAAAGATACGAAAACACATCAGGTTTCTGGGTTTCTGTAAGTTCAAAATAGCCTTTTATAGTATTACCCACCCGTAATCGATTATTTCTATCGAGGTGGACGATTTAGGCGAGTCATCTGATTTTATTCCTGACGTCTCCTTTTAGGAGGTATCAAGCTCCATCTCACCAAAGAATATTTTATAGAATTTTGGCCTGGGATTCTTCTTCTAGGTTGAAAATGAATGTCTTTTGAGTAGTATATTCATCCGCATACTCAACTTAGTACATAGTATTCACCACTCATATGAACAAACCATTCACGAAACCATAGCAGATCCGCAAATCTCTCACTTGTCTCGGAAATAAGTCATTAGATTTCGACTTCTACGTACTGATATCGATCCCAACGAGAGCTGACACTAACAAGCTTCGGAGTTTGAAGAGGTCGTCTAATGGCTTTAAGTCGAGTCTGAAGTATGTGCGTAGTCAGCTCCATTTATCACGCGTCATTACACACACAGCTGATCATAAAACTGTTATCGCTTTCTTTTACATGTCTTCGCGTACATACACTCTTCTCCTAGAACTTACCAAAGGGGTTTTTATAACTACACTCCCCTAAGCTCGAACGCATAGCCCCTCCTTATACCACAAAGGCTTCCGTGTTCTCTTTTAGGTAGAAAAACACAGTAATGTAGCTCTTCCTTTACCTACTTCCCTAACAATGACCCCGCCATTTACATCTTCGGTTTGTCAACGATTGTCACTCTGGTTTTTATGTTGATTTATTAACCGGATTTTTGACGTAATTAACTGATAAATACACTAGATACTCTACTATGTTTGAATTTGGGTTTAACCTTGTTTCTTTTAAAGGGTCGCCTCGTGGGAGGAAGTGGCGTTGAATTGATAATGGATTCCACATGACACTCACAAGTGCAAGGGCCACAGAGCACGTCGTCGTTGATGAGGGGGAGTGGGATGTACTGTGTATGGTTACCAAACAGCAATCGAGAGACACTTGATTGGCTCAACGGAGAACCATTCGCTTTACGTGAGCGAAGTGCGGACTGGAAACCCTTTCGATGACCTATGTGGGCAGAAAAGTGATGGATCATGTGTGCGAAAAGGAGGCAAAAGATTCAGCAGTAGTGCGATTAGTTATGTAGGTGATGACGTATGTGGAGGAAACTTCCTGTTTACATGCGTAAAAAGTGCTACCTGAGCTATTGGCGGTGGCACCTTACTATGAGTGACGATTTTGGGGGGTACCATTCAATGGCAATCAAAAAGTAAGTTAGGTATGGAGATGGGAATCAAACAAGTTGCCCACATATAAAGATCCAATGGCATATCTATAGACTACGACCGCCCCAAATTCATATTACTTCATTGTCTGAAAACAAATGAATTTTGGACGTAAATGTTAAAGACTCGTTGTGAGTATCTTTACACACTCATTCCTATACTTTCGTCAATCAATTTTTTACATTATTTCAATAAGCAAAGAGATGTGCCCAAGGAAATCTAGATAAAAGAGGAATAGCGATTATTATTGTCATCTTAGCCATGCTGGTAAAGATTAGCATTGTTTAAAGCTGAATTGGGAGAAGAGTTATTGGCTATACTTCTCAGGACTTCAAAAGTTTGTTATTTTTGGAACACTTTTACTCTTTCTTTTGAAAAAATGTATTATGCACTGCTACTGGTTTATCGAACTTTCTTCCTAGATACTTCCAGTATGTAACCTGCACCGACCTCATTTTCAGTAATCCCGTATTTTTTATCTTTTTCCTTTTATTTTCTTTCTTACAGCTCTTTTCCACGTTAAATAGACCGGATTAACGGTGGAAGAAGACCTTATTTTTCAAATTTAATCTCCAACGGATAACCTTTATAAAAGTATTAATACCTAAAAATATTAAAGGGTGGATGTAATATCTTTGCGTATAAAAGCTTCTTTCGGATTTCCTAGATCAACCAGATCGGTATTAATGGTTTTGTTAAATATGAAATCCATTAATATTCACATACTTGATCTTTAGCTATGGTTGGTGGGAAACGTGACCCTTAAATCAGTGAAAATTCCTTCCCGCTAATAATTACAGAAAAACAAATTTGTGGTACTTTGGCTTCATTAATTTAAATTACTCCCTAATAGTAAGTGCGTGATTATATAATAAAATTGAAAACAATCGAAATCATATCCACATAAATCAAAAGTTTATTACACTAAAATAATATTTAATTAGCAAATTTAGTATTTAGCTTGTTGGCTACTTTTTTTCATTGCTTCTACAACTCGCTCTCTCATGCTAAAGATCAAATGATGAGAATATTTTGATCAATATTGATTCATTCTTGTCTTATCAAACATACGGGTAGATCAAGATTTGTGGGTTTCTGCTTCACACAACGGATCTAATAGTTCAATATGTTGTTGTTCAAGAGTGTTATCACTCCAGCCCTATCACAATATACTCCATCATGTTGTAATACTCATGGATCTTCACGAAATTTGTCTTGGATCGTAGTATGAGGGTTTCTTGGAGAAAATTTTGGTACTATTCTTTGTTCATTGCGGTAGTGGAAGAAATGAGGAGGCCAGATCCCTTGGAGAAGAAGCATCCCCATTTGTAAATCCTATGAAGATACTTCACTTTTGCACCCATGTAAGACGTAAGACTCATGCTACCGTTCTCCTATTCTTACCTGGACAGTCGATCTCCCAGATATCATAGACATTGAAAAAAGCTTCGTCAAAGCGAATAACCTTACCCTATTCTTCATCCTCTAATCCTTCTAACTTGAACTAAACGGCAACTTGTCCTTGATGTTTTTCTGCATTGTTGTCCTCTTTGTGAAGTGACCCGTGTCTAGAATTCTTCATCTCACCGTATGTGTAAGTGTAGACCTATTCGCCTGTTGTCAGTCTTGAGCAAGATCAACACTTGGAGTCACACAATTCTGAAATTAACTCCTCTGTCGGGGAACTACTGACGCTTAATGGATACCATTGGATGTCCGTAGGCCTTCTTTGGAGCATTTACATCTGTCTCTTTGAAAATTTTGGTTCTCAGAAAGACATATTTTATAAGTGTATTAGTTCTATTAGTCCTAGTAGATATTTATCCCCTTAAGAGGAACATTTTGTGCTTAAAAATGATGACTGCACGAGTTTCCTTGGAAGTAACCATTATTAGCAGAGAAGATAATAATATCGAGATTCTCGTTTCACGTCTATAGTGTCTAGGGCGATGGATTTTGTGAGAATGGTTGTATGTCGTCCACTCATCAAGGCTTGTCACTATGGTAACAATTAAGTGGTTAAATATGGTTCGTTGGCGAATTAATTTTGTTCAAGGGTACCAATTTATAATTTGCATTCGAAGATATCTTAATTTTTTCTATATTTATGCAATAATACAAACACGATAAGAATTCGAATAATAGATACATAATAGCGTACATATTGTATATATATATATACATAATATAAATTCTACATGTAAGGAAATATAAGTCAAAGAGGAATATCCCTTTAATTTGACGCTTAAATTTCTTCCCTCACTCCGTTCTAAAGATCTAACTCTACGTGTAGTAACGTAAGAGTCCAAAGAAGCGGGGAAACAAAAAAATAATTGAAATATCCGCCAGCTGCCTCGCCGGTGCAGATAATTAGGTTAAGCGCGCTAAAAGCTTTAATCCCACCGTGTAAACGCTAATATCCATCTTTTGGAGGGTGCTTGCCGAGTCTCCCGCCTACATCGTTGGAGGCCATTAAGACCTGAGTCGGGCGACAAACGCTTATCCTCCTAAGCGCCAGACGTCTGTGCCTTCCAGCGATTGAGCATCAAAAATGGCCATCATATAAATACCCTGGGATTTCTAGTCTCTGGTTAGATTGAGAACCCGTCGCCTCGGTTCAGATCGTTGCATCTGTTTCCTCAAATTCCCCGGTATTCAGTTATACTTCGAGATCGGATCTCACCAGGCAGACCCCTCTCTTTTGTGAAGCCTTACTCTGTTCAGAGCAAGCCTCGAATCATTTCATCCCCGAAAGATTCCTCTCGTCTCATCTGACCCCCTTTCGCCTTCAAGGATTTCCAGTTTCCCGGGCGAGACTTCGTGCTGAGCTGCTGCAGGGTCTCGATTTGGAGGTTGTACTTCTCTGGAGCACAGTTACCATCGTCCGTCTTCAAGAAGGATCGTGAACTCGTCTTCTGGTCCCCTCTTCCCCACGTTAATCCTTGTCACTATCAGGATATTCGACCAGGGCCACGTCCATTGGCCTTCTCCATTCCTCGCATCAACCCGCTGAAGGATATTCACTAGACGGCCGGCCGCGTCCGCTGGCCTTCTTCATTCCTCAAGCTGAGTCTATTAAAGGAAAAACGACCATTTGGTTTAATCTCACGATAATCGACCCACTTTCCAACATTTAAATATTTCCTCTGTATAACTGATTTGTAATATTTCATTTAAAAGCTGATTAACGAGTAATTAACGTTCTCCAATTGCCTATTTTTCGGAAGATTGCATGTTCATTCGCTTCGGTATTTCTAGATGGATTCATATGACCAAATATAAATTTGGTAGTAAGAGGTTCTGTGTTTTTAAAAGCATCATAAAGCATCACGACCATGGCGGAACTCCCTATTCCAGCGAGCAATGGTTACATAGGAAGGGGCGGTGTCGGTGTACACTGCAACCATGCGTTCATGGATCTCTTTTGCATTCTTGCCTTCCTTCGCAAAACTTATTGACCGCCCCTCGTGTTTACATTAATCAATTAATTCTATTTGAGAATCCCTCCTCATAATAATTACCAAGAGACTCATTGAATTTAAAAAATTCCCCTTTGCCTATTATTCTTCTTATTTTGATCTTTGTAAATAAAATTATATTTTTGCTGTTTCATCTTTAACTAACCTTGAGCGATACTGTCGGCCTACTCAAGTAAATCTCGCCAACCATTTATAGACTGTCTGATTATTAAGGATTTGAAACCCAAGGCCTCACATGTGACCTCCTAGTCGGTCGTTAATCCTTGCGAACGGTCCTTCAACGGTTCGCCTTGCAGTAGGTGATTAAGTCACCACCCCACATATTATAGGAGTAGTGTATGGTATAGAGTGGCTGTACCACGACATATATTATATATATCACTTCTATATTATAAAAACCGGTGTCAAGTGTGTGAGGTCTATTACATAGTACATCAGTTTAGTTGATTTACATCCCCTTTGAGTTTTAGTAGTTCCCTTCCATTATTAAAGTTTCTTTATTTACCTATTTTAGCCGAAGTACGTTCAAGTTAGTTATAGATCAATGGAACTCTAGTCTATTTAACCATTTATAACTCAGATTATTAGTTGGGATCCGTTCTTTATGTTTGTGTATTCCATTTACCGGAATATCTGAGTTAATTCCCAGCTGGATTAGAAAGATTAACCCGTCCTAACCGGGTAGAAAGAGTTTTAGTGTTCCTTTTGTAGGATAATTTTCGAATATTTATTTTGTGGAAAAGTAAAGGCTTCCGTATATTGCTGAGTAATTTCGTTTCGTAATAGCTCCGTTCGCGTGTTACGTTCCCCCTAGTTAGCCAACAAGATGTCTTCGTCGTTTGACCGTTTCAAGAGTCAAGGAGAGTCGTTGCTACTGTCGGGCCGAGAATTATTAACTTATATTCAGGAAGAAGAAAAAAATGAAAGATATGAGAGAAGAACTAAAGAAGGAGAACTAAGAGCGACTGAAGAGAGAAAAGAACAACGAGAGATGGAAAAGAACAGAGCAGAAATAGAAGAGAGTGAGAGAATAAGGCAACAAGAACTGGAATTGAGCTGTAGTCAATTGGAGTCGATATCATTTAACTTCCGGACCGAAACTCCACAGTCCCCATCAGTAAGATTACCCATCTTTAAAAAAGGAGAATATTTTTGATCATATCTTAAAAAATTTCGAGAAAATTTTTGAAATCAACAATTAGGACATCGAGGTAGATGGTGTCGCCAAATTGCTCCCCATCCTAAACTCATAGTTGAGAGACATATCCATTTCCCTTTCCTCAGAGACCACTGTAGACTACTCTACCTTTAAGTCTGAACTCTTAGCTGCCGTAAATATGACCCCGGACTTCTATCCTGCCAGTTTCCGTCACGAAAAGATCCTCCCTGGTTAGACCTTTCGCCATTTTAAGTACACTCTCCAGAAACTTCTACAACTTTGGTTAGATGTGTGTAGAGTTCCCAAGAGTACAAGTCCCTTCTGGACTTCGTCCTAATAGATCAATTCTTAGCTTCCCTAACCCACGAAATCCGTGCGTTCGTTCAGGACAAGCGCTGCTCTACGTTCAAGGAATGCCTAGAAGAAGCGATGTGTATGCAAGTAGCCATAACTTATATCCCAAGGTTAATAGGAAGTCCTCCTCCCCCGTCTACTCCCAAGTTTAAGATTAATAACTCCAGGCCCCCTCTAAGAAATACCCCTGAATTCATGAAAGTTCAAGGCCCTTCGAAACCCAGGAACCTCCCTCCTTCAGGACCAAGAGACATTAAGCCCATAATTACCACTTCTCCCGCGTCGTTATTCCCCAGAAGGCAGATAATCTGTTTTACGTACGTAATAAAAGGTCATGTACGCACAAACTGCCATCAAAATTCCAAATTTAGAAGCGTGTCCTCCCATCAGGTACACTAAATTAGTGCCACTCCTGCCTCCACCGTCTCTTCAAGATACCACTACGTCTCTCTCGTCAACAAACAACTCCGGTAACCAAGTAAATTTTCTCATTAATAAGAGCTCGGCCGGTGGTTTGAAATTTGAAAATGGAGCCGTGAACGGATGCCGTGTGTTCACCCTTGTACGTGACACTGGGTACACATTAGGGTGATTACTTTTTTACAACTTTATATCCCTGTGTCATAATTTGATGAGCTTTAATTAAAGATTATATAAAATCTTACTTTCCAGGTGATTTTATAAAAGAAGCTCACGCACAAAATGATTTAAAAAAATAATTTTGTCAGCTTTTTTGTCTAGTTTTTGAAGTCACTGGCAGCATATATAAGATTGAACACAGGCTTATGAGTCACATATATATAACATTATATAGGGTCATCAAACACACAAGGAAGTAAATTAGTTACAATAATGTCATTGGACAGGATGAATCTCAGTGATAGGTTGTCCTTGTTGTGGTAGGACCCGTGCAAGTCTTGCATAACTTTGACTGCACGCTCACAGGACTGGTTGCTACGGGCAATATTGATTGGAGATTCATCTGTTTTTCAGTGGATTTTCAAGCATTTAAGACCTGTTGGGTATTCATTCAGAGCTGCAGATAGTTCATAAAATTCTTCAGCGCGGAACAAGTGGGTGCTGAACCAATGGTCAGCCCATGAGTAAGAAATGAATGAACAGTTTTTTCGCAACCTGCTCCGGGTGTCAGGCATCAGAATGAACGCAAAGAGGGCTAGAATGGCACGAGAGTCCCAACGTGCATTGCTGATGTTTCGGATCTTTTAAACCTTTACAAAGGGGACCTCATTCATCTCAGTGAAGTGACGGAAGATACGCATGAGGTGATAGAGAAACTTCATGTCGTCTCTCCAGCCGCCTGTTTCCTTAAATTCAGTTTTACCGTTTCTGAAGGCTGCTTTCAACTTATAATAATTGCTCATCAAATCCTGCACAAAAAAGTACTCTATGTTTAGTAATTTATTCGACCCATGGAGCTCATCGTCCATGACAACGCGAAGAATCCGATCCAGGACATGGTGCTGGTAACTGATGAACTTGGGTTTGGGGTGACCTTTATCTTCGAACATTTGCTGCAGTCGAACAACAATGCCTGTCTTTTTGCCGGTATTCACGCTTGTTGTGTCGGCTACACGCATAAAAATTGATCCCTACAGGTTGAACTCCTCTAAAACACCCTGGAGCCCTTTTGAAATTGATACAGCTTTCCCACCCTTCAATTTGAGCGCAGCCAACTTTATTTCTTTTGCTTCATTCTTGAGGACCACCACCTGATATTTAAAGTCCTCAATGCATTTGCCGTCAAAGTGTTATCTCCACTTTAACCTGAGCAGCTCTCGTGTAGATAGCCTTGTGGATTGCTGACTGACATGGGGTTGGGATTTCAATGACATCACCAGAAAGCTGGCGACATACCTTTGCTGCTCTGTGAGAAGATAGCTTTGAGCTTATAGCAAGGAGTCTTGCCAAGCCTGAGTCTTCCCGTGGTGTAAAACCATCTCATACCTTGTCAAGGATAGGCTGTTACATCGTAAATGTTTCAACGAAACCGAACCTGAAACACACTCCTTGTGTGTTCCTAGCTCTCGCGTCCCCCAAGTCCTACAGATTTCTTATGATAGTTTATTCTCCGGCCATTTTAGTCATAATCAAACCTCTCAGAGGGTTTATTAGTGTTTTTATTGGCCAGGTACGCTCATTAAAATAAGAGAGTACTGCAAATCATGAGATGCCTGACAAAGGTCATCAACAAAAAGGCGCGTCAAGCCCGATCATCTCGGAACCTTTTTCTCGTGTGGCCATTGATCTTATTGGCCCTATTCATCCCCCATCTAGTGAAAGACACAGTTACGTCCTAAATTTGGAAGACTCCGCTACCCGTTTCCCTGAAGAAGTTACCTTTAAGCGCATTGATAGCGTTTCATGCGCCGAAGCCCTTATTTTTTTTCTCGGGTAGAAATTCCGAAAGAGGTATTGTCGGATCGAGGAAGACAATTTACCTTCGAGCTTATGGAGTATGTCGGCAAGCCCTTCATGGTAAATCCTCTGTTTACCACATCCATACCACCCAGCTGCAAACGGAGTTTGCGAAAAGCTAAAGGGCATATTGATAGCAATCCTCAGAAAATTGTGTATAGATCAGCCTCGAAAATGGCACAGCTTTTTTACGCGTGGCACTGTTTGCGTGTCGTGAAATCCCCCATAGAATCCTAAGATTCGCCCCCTTCGAATTACAATATGGCCTTAATGTTCGAGGCTCCCTTGCTATTTAAAGGAACTTTTCACCAATCCCCTTCTGGATAGCGAAATCCAATTCTCCTATTCGTACCTCCGAAAGCGCCTCGAGATATGTGCCGACATCGCGTTCCAAAATGTTGAGGTAAATTTGGAGAAGTATCGAACTTATTTTGAATTAAAGGTGAAGGAAAGAAGTTATAAGCCTGTTGCAAATTCCCAAGGAGAGTAACAAACTTCTGAGCAAGTGGAGGGCCCCTTTTCCGTTATAGAGGTAAAAGGACCAGTGGAGTACCTAATTCGAACCCCCTCAGGAGATAAGGTTTTCCACATCAACCTGTTGAAGAAATATCACCGTCGTGCGTGTATTAACAATATTTTGGTCCTCGATGAGGAGTTCCGTTTGGAAGCGAGGTATCCCGCTGAAGTGGACAATCTTTTAGCTTTAAATGTAGGGGAATCGTCACCCCCCCTTCCCCCGTTCACTCGTGGTGGAGTCACAAGGCAGTTACCGCAAAGGCATCCGACCCAGGCCTCGGCGGGTCAAACGCGTAACCGCAGCGCTGCACCACACGGCGCTATGAAAGACCAATGCAAGATCTCCCCCAGAAGAGTGAGATTCAATTTCACGTCAAATAAGAAATTGGAGACGTGTTTCTCCCAAGCTCGAAGGCTAACGAGGAGCCGATGTAAGACTTGGTGGGAAAAACCGTTTGGCATAAGAACCCTCTGGGGGCCGTCCTCAAGCCCCTGCCCCCCTTAACACTCCCCCAGTGGGGTGACAATGTATAAATGAGGAACACTGAGGAAAATCGAGGTAGTATACGTCAGTCTCTAGGTGACGAAGTCCTCGCATTAAAACCGAGCTACCGAGACTAGAGAGGTAGATTACTTGGCTCGCCAGACCAAGAAGTACCCTGCAAGAGAGGCAGGGATACCTACCTTGAGGGGCTAAGAAGCAGCTCATCCTCGAGCTAGTCCCTGGTTATCAAACCAAACGTTAAGTTAACTTTGCTAAGTTCAACTTACTTTCATCGGAGAGACTCCTCATATCCTGGTGCATCTTAAACACCAGGGGTATTCCTCGTCCTTGAGGAATTAAAAAAAGAAGAAGGAAAATGCTCCCCCTCGAACCCGTTATTCGGTGGCCACACCGAACTCATAAGTTAACTTAGTTAAGGAACCAAGTTCAACTTATTCTCGTCAGAGAAATCCTCCCCTGTTATACTCGCCCTTGAAGAAGACTGGAACTAAGAAGAAGCTCATCCTCGAGCTAGTTCCTGGTTACCAAACCAAACTTTAAGTAACTTATTCTCGTCAGAGAAACCCCCCCGCATCGATCCTCGCCCTTTGAAGAAAACCCTCCCCGAGTTCAGTCCTCATCCATGAGGAATTAAGTAACGAAGGAGAAAAGCTCCCCCTCGAGCTCGTTACTCGGCGGTCACACCGCACTCCAAGTTAACTTGATTTAAGAACCAAGTTTGACTCCCTCTCGCCAGAGAGACCACGACTACCTTGGTGCCGCATAAAGCACCGTAATTGTTCTCGTCCTTGAAGAACCCTCCCCGAAATACCGTGTGGAGCCACAGCTGCTACCCTCGCCAAAACGACCTCGTGATTTTGCCTACCTACATCTGGCCAGGCGGCACGCGTCATGAGACTAACATTCCTGAGGCATTTAAACTCCAGTTGAGTCCCTAAGCCTAAATCTTATTTTATTGAGGTGTGTAGCGAAATTAACCAATTTTTGAGGGTCAAACTAATTGAATCAATTTTTTGTTTAGGATAATATTCAGAGTATTGCTGTAGTTAATGTTTTAATGTTGTGTATTCAATTGTTAAAGTCAAAATATAAGTTTATTATGGGAATTATTGTGCGTTTCTCTATATCCTTACGTGTTTCCATTGGTTCTCTTCTTTAAGATATTAAAATATCAATATATTAGCACTCTTAGCACTTTTAGAACAAAAAGGGGGGCATTCTAAGACATTAAATATCATCGGCCCTCGAAGGGAGATTACTGATCCCCTATAATCATGGTTCGTAAGACCGACCAAACTTTTCTTATATGTGTCGATTTTCAAAAATTAAATTTGGTCATAATCATGCAGAACCTATTCCCCTTATAAACGAAAATCTCCACATTTTTGTGGAATCTAAATTTATTTCCGAGTTGGATCTCTGCAAAACCTACTACCAAATTCCCCTCCGTAAAAATGCACGTAAGTATACTGCTTTTCCCACCTATAAGGGTCTTATGCATTTTAAAAGACTCCCTTTCGGGTTAGTCACTGCATGTAGTAACTATAACAAGATGGTGCGAAGGATTGCGGATGACTTGCTGCACGTCTCCTTCTACTTCGACAACCTTTATGCTGCTACCTCTACGTGGGACCATCACGTGATAGCTCTTCGTGCCTTACTTACTTGGCTTCGTAAGTACGGACTCGCCTTTGGCCCTCGCAAGGAAGAGAGTTGATTTTCGAAATAGATCATCACCCTTTGTCGTACCTCAGAAATACTATCAGGCAGAACGGATGTATAATGCGATGGCTTTTGCTACTTCAACAATATCAGTTTAAAGTTTGGTATAAACGTGGTACCGAGAATTGTATAGCTGATAATCTTAGCCAGAATCCACCATTAGCCCACAATGGTGGCTAATCCACTAAATCATAGGTCGCCTGTAAACCCATAAGCTAATCATATATATATATATATATATATATATATATATATTATTTTTCTTTTTTTAACTAAACACATATTTATGGTCCCTCTAATACTTATTTAATATTGTAGATTTTTGTGTTGTGGTTCCACAAACCTTTTAGACAAAGTTATAATTTGTTTTCTTAATATAAATGTACATTTTTTCGACCCATTTATATATATATTTTTTTTGCTCACATCAATATCATAGCCTTTTTGTAAGCCTGTGGAATACAGGTCAGGTCCCCGTTTTTTTATCAGGCTGTGGCGTTAATGATAATTCCTCCTATCCAAATTTGCGATGTCCCTTGTTCTTCCCTGTCTCTCAGAAAAGTTCCATCGTATGAAAGGGAGGGGTGTAAAATAACAACTTCTTAGCCCACACCCCTAACTTTATCAGAGACCACATGCAATGGTATCCCGCCATGGACAACTTCATTGGCTGTTCGAACATTCACGAATTTTCGACTCCTGGGGGCATTGGGGAAATATTGCCCAATTCTGTGAATTCTTCCCAAGCCTCCTCCCCACCGGTGATGAGGTGAGGATGAATCGACTCGACCACCAGATTTAGATATCTGGAGCTTGTGACTCCTTTCTTCAAACTCCCCCTTCCCCTTCAGAATCGGGCTTACAAATACTCGGGTTATACTGTTGTTCGGTGAGTCTAGCCCGCACCTCAAGGCCGTCCTCATCGTCGCAAGTTTAAGTGCGTCCCGTGAGTATTCTTCAGACAGCAAGATTTTCATCACCGTAATTTTACCCCATTCTATTGGTAGCTTCTGTGAACGGCAAGCCTTTGAATTTGTGCAACAGTCTCCATTCGTTTAATCGAACCGAACAAAATCTCCAGTGATTACCTTTGAGGAAAAGAAGTTTCCTCTTCCAGTGGAATTACGAGTAATCCCACATTCCCCGTCGAACGATATCTTTGAAGTTTCGCTATCTTCATCAGAAGGTTGTTCCGGATCGTGCCCTACCTGCCTCATTAGGACCCCACCTCACTTTCCTCTTCAGATCGTTCCCTTTTCACTTCATCGCAAGAAGGACCTTCCTTAAACTCACTGACCCGTAAGACTGAAACCCCCTCCATTTTTAATATTTTTAAGTTGTCCTTTTGATCTGAGCCTAGTAACATTAATCAATTAATTCTTTTTGAGAATCTACTCTTATAATTATTATCCAGATACTATTTGTAATTTAAATTAATTTCCTTTTGCCTATTATTATTCTCATTTTGATCTTTGTAAATAAAATTTTATTTTTGTTGTTTTATCTTTAACAAACCTTGAATGATACTCTCAGCCTATTCAAGTAAATCTTGCCAACCAATTATGCACTTGGTCTGATTATTAAGGATTTGAAACTCAACTCCTCAAGTTTGACCTTCTAGTCAGTTGTTAATTCCTGCAAACGGTCCTTCAACGGTTCACTTTGCAGTATGTAATTAAGTCACGCCTCCAAATAATATAGGAGTAATGTACAGTGGCGGCAACAAAAAAAGTGACATTGAATATTGGCAATAGAAATCGATACATAGAATCGCTTTCACGATTTTACTTGCCAACAAGCCAATGAAAAGGGGCGGGGCTTATGCCACGAGTGGATGACTCTCCTGAGCTAAGACAACAGAACTGCGCTTTATTGGAACTCACTGTCTCGTTTGAGCTCGTACAGTGAGGTTTTGGTGTACAACGCTCCAGCGTGCTGATTTCCTGCATTCGTGCCTACATTTGACGTGCTATAACTTCTGTGCAAGTGGATACAATGGGGCGGAAAAAGCTTTCTATGACAGAGAAAAGCCGTGCCTTGACCCTATTAGAGCAGGGAAAGTCTTTTATTGATGTAGCAGCAGATTTAGGAACCTCAAGAAATACGATTTATCGCCTAAAACGGGCAGCTGAGTTATTGCCACCAGGTACCATACCAAAGAGGAAGGAGGGCACTGGTGCAGCTAGGAAGACATCTCCAAGGACTGATAATATCCTAAGGCGTGAAGTGATGTCAGACCCTTCTGTAACCTCCGCTTCAATCAAGAAAAAACACCCAGACCTTCTCCAGAACGTCGCCCTCAGGACCATCCGTCATCGCTTACAGAAGGACTTAGGCCTACCGGCTCGCCGCGCTGCCAAGAAGCCACTTCTTACCAAGGCTATGAAGATGAAAAGGCTCATTTTTGCAAGACCTATAAACATTGGACAGCTGCCCATTGGAAGAAGGTGATGTTCAGTGATGAGAGCACCTTTAGGCTGGTCAGAGGAGAGTCAAAGATCGTGCGTCGTCCCAGCAATGTGTCTCGGTATGACCCAAAATATACCGTGAAAACTGTGAAGCACCCTGATAGTGTGATGGTGTGGGGTGCCTTTAGTGGAAACAAGGGCAGAGGAGGTCTGTACTTCCTTCCCAAGAATGTAACCATGAGGGGGACTAACTATCTCGAAGTTTTGAAGCAGCACATGCTGCCATTTTGGGAAATTCATCGGTGTGAATTTTTCATGCATGATGGTGCCCCTGCTCACAGGTCCCAGTTAGTAAAAAGGTTCTTCAATGATAATAATATTAGTGTTTTGGAGTGGCCTGGTAATTCCCCGGACCTAAATCCTATTGAGAATGCTTGGAATCTGATGAAATCCAAAGTTCAAGAGACAGCATCCGGCAGCATCAAGGACCTGATAGAATCACTGAAGAAGATCTGGGTTACGATCGACCCCACCTACTTCGCAAACCTCGCTGAATCAATGCCCAATCGACTCAGAATGGTCATCAAGTGCAAGGGCAACATGACCAAGTATTAACTTTCATGAAATATTCCTAATAAAATATGTAAGTTACATTTTTCTGTTTCATTTTCCCCGAATTGTCACATGTCACTTTTTTTGTTGCCGCCACTGTATGGTATAGAGTGGTGTTCCACGACAGGCTTCTGGTAGTTTGAATTTTTGCATTTTTCTAAGAATTCATGAACTACACCTCTAAATGCATATCGTTCTTCTCTGTCGCCTTTGGTCATCGCTCTTTTATTTTTCTCAGACTTCAACAATACGTTTACTTCTGGTCTAGCAAATATATCCTCATTGAGCTTATCTTCAGAATGCTTTTGATAAATGAGACGAATTTTTTGAAAAGTTTTTCCTCCAAAATCTAAGGTCTTTACAAACGGTCTTATTAATCCAAATTTTATATAGATTGGGGATAATAAAATCTTCGCAGGATCCAGAAGAGGCTGTCTGACAATATTTGACTTAGCTGGCTGTAATTAATGTCACTAGGGCCACTGGCCTTCCGGGTAATGATCAGCATCAGCTGTACTATCCCATAAGCAAAGAAACACGAATATTTTGTGTACCTATCTTGCAAGCCAAGCAAAATGGCAAGAAACTTGAATTCCTATAGACATCCACTTAAATTCAGCATTGAAAATTTTTCTCAAGAAGCTCTTAAAAATTATCGTAGTCTTCTTTCTTCTGTTAGGAGAATGCAAGAGGCGAAGATAAATATGAGTTTTCATTGTGTAGTAACAGTTCACTTTGATTTGGAAAGTTGAGATGTGTACTCATTATTGGCTCGAATGCTTTATCTATTTCTTTGCTGGCGCTAATTGCTGACGCTTCTGAAGAAAAATCCATTAGATCGTTTGCCTTAAAAAAAGAAATGGCTACATTTAGCAACTTTAACCAAAACCTGAATGAAATACAATACTAAAATTTAGGTAGAATAATGGGAGAAGTTTTCATACTTACATTATCTGGTAGATTTACTAGTAAGTTATTATCATGAGAGACAGGTGCTAAAGATGATGGTATATCTAGATACTGAAGACCGTTCTTCCTTTAACCTTTCCTTGATTTGTAACTATGATGCATAAATAGTATAGCAGTTATCATGATGGTTAGTCGAATCTCTACATACTCAGGTAAATAGCAAAACGCATGGGTCTTTTTACATCTTTCAACCATACTTGTTGCGTAGATCTACAGATTCCACATATCATATAAGGGGCCCCATTGGTTTTATGATCACCCATGGGCATTCCAAAGTAGAGTCTGTACGCTATCCATATTTGGACCCCATTCACGGTTTTATCATCATTGTTTTGTCCCAATTTAATATATAAATACATAACAAAATGTATCGGGAAATTTTTGAATCCTCTAGTAGCCATAGTCAAGAAACCTAAAATTATATCTTAGGAAACGATTGGAAAAAGAAAACAAAAAAAAAATAAATGGTAGAATATGTAAATCATCTTAATGTGCGGTTTTTGATAATATAAAACTCAATATATTTCTGTAAGGGTTGATGATATGGAAAAAAATAATAACCATATTGGCATCAGGACAGAAAAATGATTAATAAACAGCCAAGTAATCATAATGTATAAACCACTTTTCAAAAGACATGCTTTTAACAACTAAGAAATTTTTTGGATACAAATAAATTCACCTTAGCTAAATATGATATACACAGCCACATTCTCAATTGAAATCGCATCATATTGTATTTTATATCATTTTAAGAGATTTTTTCTGATTTAAAATATAATATTGGTATTTTATATTACTCAATATTAAAGAAAATATGATTACTTTAATTAATCATCGCCATTGAATTCGTAACTAATGCTTGGCTTTGGAATTGTGTATAACACTAGATAAGTAAAATTAGCAGGGGGGGTGAGGTGCAACCCTTCCCCCATTTAAAAGGTTATGGGGACGAAGCTCCCACTTTGAAATAATCATTTTAAGGCTTGAATTCAAATGCGGTTGACATACGTTGTTAGGTGATCTAATTTATTTTTTATGCAGTGCCATTCCCATTTGTGGAAGAGCTGCACCGCCTCGAATGAGCGAAGCTAGAATTGGAGTCATGAAATTTACTTGGAATCGGTGGCTCTTTATTCCATCCCTACTTTAACATTATTTCTCACAACATAGTACCGTCTTAAACTAGCGATGCAAAACATTATATATATATATATATATATATATATATATATATATATATATATATATATATATATATATAGATATATATATATATATATATATATATATATATATATATATATATATATATATATATATATATATATATATATATATATATATATATATATATATATATATATATATATATATATATATATATATCAAAATACTTGTTCAATTTCAATGAAAATTGCGGGGAATATTCTTTAAAATCTCTGGTCAGAGTGACTAGTTGACGAGTCGACGTGTTCGATATTTTTTCGGTTGGTTGGGCATTGATCCGATCTGAATTTTATGCTGCTTTGTGTTGGTCTTTCTAGTCTTCCTTGTTTGGTTTTGACAAGAGAGTACTTAATGTTTACTACCTTTCCTGAAGGCAAGGTCTGTTATTTTTTAGTATCACATTTTGCTCCTGGGTACAGGTGAGCACCATTAATCAAAAAGTTATATTCGTTCCGTAAATCCGTTATCCAAAAATTAACTTCGATAACCATTAATCAGTTAATTCTTTAAAAATGTAACAAAAGTTATCGATAAATCGTTAACGTTAATTTTTGTTCGAGAAAAAATACAAAAAATCAGTTCTTGCTCTAAAACCACCTAAAACACCTTTAAAAAGTGCCAAAAGTATAAAATCAGCCTCTTTTGGTCTTTTTAGGGGCTTTAGGACCACAAAACCTTAGTTTTATTGCTTTAGAGATAAAAAAGCCTGATTTGATAGTTTTAACTTTTAAAAGGCCTAAAGAAGGCTGATTTAATAGTTTTGAACATTTTTTAAGTTTTTAAAGGCTTTTAGAGCCAAAGAAAGGATCAAAACTTAAATGAAACACAATATTAGTAATAAGCTAAACAAAAATATTGATAAAGTGGCAGAAAAAAAGAAGCATGTTGCCCTTTACGAAAATTAGCATGTCAAAGCATTCATTAGACAGGGATGATCTCTTGGCCCTCAAGATGACCTTGCCCTTAGATAACAAACGCGCTTCACTGTAGCACTGGAGGGCATCGCTGTGTTGAACTTGATGAACAATTCTACCAAAGAAAGTAGTATCTGTCAGCAAGTTCTTGGAGTTGGTCTCCAACCAGATCTTGACCAAGTTATGAGCCTTGTTCTTGAGTGATCTGTGGTTCCTGCTGCTCACCTTTTGGTGGGTTACACATCTGAAGAAGCCATCCTCCTCCTCCTCGGTGTTGCTGCTTCCACTCTTGCTGCTCACTTCGTAAGATTGCTGCCTCATGGCCTCCTAGACCTTACCCTCCATGCTTTTCCTCACCTTGGCGACCTTGGTGTTGTTATACTTATCCAACCAGATGAGGCGAAACCTGGGGTAGAAGGCAGCACCAGCTGGCATTCCGCATCCTCCAGGAGGATCCTAAACCTTTTATCGATGCCTGCCAAAATTGCATCGAATTTTGTCCATTTAATTCTTAAACTTCATGTTACGGTTAATAATCTCCTTGATATTTCATCTATTTTATACGCCGTGAATATCTGATTTCTGTAATACAGTTTGATTTCTGTAATACAGAAATCAGATGTCCACGGCCTATAAAATAGATGAAAAAAATCGAGGAGATTATTAACCGTAACATCAAAGTTAGGAATCAAATGGACAAAATTCAACTTATTATTTACTATAAAACGACAAAAGCCAAAAATCACCTTATGAAAAACAACAGTTACCAAAACTAGAATCCAAAGTCAGCCAACATAGTTTACAAGTTTATCTGCCCCAATGAAGACTGAAAGCTTTATAATAACTCAAAATATATTGCCATAAAAACTACCACCCTTTCGAAACGTTTAACCATGAACCTGCAAAGCGGAGGGGGTTAAAATCATATGGAGAGCGCGCACAACATCAACCTAACGAGAGGTGTTCTAGTTTACAACACCGTAATTAAAAGAAAAGAGGGAAATAAAGCTAGGCTGAACATTTTAGAAGCAATCTAAATAAACGAAGAAAAGCCGGCCACCAATAGTCAAGCATTGAGCTGGAATCAAACATTAAAATTGTTTTAAAATTTCACTTACCAGTTCGGCTCATTTTCTTTAACGTTGAGCTCAAGCCAGGCGAAATAAATATCCCCTAACAACCGTTCTCTTTTCATTCAGTCCGATTCTGACTCTACACATTTCATCCTACAAACTCTCTTACAACTTTCTCTGGTTGGCCTCCAATTTCATTGGATAGACGCCGAACAGCTCTCTTTCTCACCCAAGTATCCGGGATTGGGGCTGACCGGGGAGGAGACAACGTTCCTTCACCCCTGAGCTGCAGCCTGAGGTGCTGGGTTTTTAACAACCTGCTTCACCCCTTCCCACACCTTCCTCACATAACCTTTCTTCCTCCTTTATTTTTTATCAATTTTACGCCGTGCCCAAGGTGGACCCGCCATGGTGATGGGCAGCCAGGTCACCGGGCGGGATGAGTGACCTCAAATGGCAGCAGCTGGTTCTGCCGGCCCCTTGTTCACCTCTCGCAGAGCGGGCTACTGTGTGAGGTGATGATTGTTTGCGTCCCGTGACAATTACAGGCTCACCATGTCCAACAATGATACAAATAAAACTACGATCACTCTACCTTCCCCTGTAACATCGTCGGAGCCGCCCTCGGGCAGCTCAATCGATAAAGATTAAGAGAGGATGTTTACTCCTCTCCTTTGCATACGGGTGTAGGAGAGTCCCTCTCAACTCCTTCCTTGAAGTAGCCCTGTTCAAGCGGCAATTTCCCCTTTGCTTTCCAAGGGAACTGTCAAGAAGGCAGGTGGCAGGTAGGTAGCCCGCAATTGACTGATCCAGGCGGCAACAGAACGATAGAGCTATTCCTCTTAGAGAGGCAAGGGAAGGCAGGGCCCTTCGGTCCATGCCCTCCAAATACCTGCAGGTGCGCATAATATCCTTGGAAGGGGTCATTGTATGCACCCCGTCTCTTTCGCAAAAGATAACAGTTCGTTGGCCAAAGATAAGATAAATATAGGTACCTCGAATGGGAGCTGTGATGTCACGGGTGGATAACGACAAAGAAGCACCTCCCCCTCCTGAAATAGACATGATCCACAAGGTGACCCAGCCCAAGATGATTGGACCTTCCACGGGCTCAAACACGGGATCAGTGGTAAGCACTGAAACCGAGTCTGCTCCTGTGCAGGGTACTTCACAGACGGCTCGGGCTTCCGAGGCCTGACAGGGAGAGGAAGAATCTCCTTCCCCCGCTGGTGCATATGTGACAGCCAGGACCTTTTCCATTTCGCAGAAGAATCTGGCTGACGACGGTCCATCTGGCCTAGGGGCTCCGGCCCGCGGAGGAGAAAAGCGGGTGTAGTCGCCACCCTCGTCTCCTAAAAAGAAAAAAAAATAAAAGATTCGGGACTCCTCTTCTTCCGCCGGGGCCACGGGATCGGACGGGTCTAATGTCATTTCAGTAAATAACCAAGCCAAGATCGGCACTTCCGGCCCCGTTGGTCTCCCGGGTGGAGAGCCCCAGACTAAGACCAAAAGAGCGCAAAGCTGACCCTCGATTACTTCTGGATCCCTCATTTAGAGGCTACCTGGCGTTTTCAAGCCCGTTGGCTTCAAACGCTTCCTTATTCTTCGCTCCACTGAGGGCAGCATGTCGGTTAAGGGGTGAGCCTTAGCTAGCGTGATTGGTAGGGAGCCGAAGATGACCCGTTTCTCGGGCGGGAGCCCTTTGGCGAATGCGTTGAATCCCTGCGAGGAGCCATGATTAGTGCCTTTCGGACATTAATGGCACACCTTTGAGTGTGACACCGCACTCTTTCATTAATTTTGTGAAAGGAGTAGTTTATGCCAATGCAACTCTAGGACTACTCCATAGATGACATCACCGTAGAGCTAGCCGACCATGAAACATTTAAGGTCGAACTTGTGATGAGATAACAGGGAGGGGCTTCGAACCCCACCGCTATACTCTTCGTCATGTTTCAATGTTACAAACTCCCTGAGTTGTTGCGTGCCTGTTGGTATCAATACCGCGTGAAGGCATTCGTGCCACTACTCAGGAGATGCTATTACTCTCACTGCTTCGGCAATACTAATCGCTCCTGTAGACGTGCAATCTCGGGGTTACCCAAGGCCGCACACGATAAGTCCAAATCGTGTGTGGCCAAGTGTGTCAATTGCGGAGATGCGCACCAGGCTTCTTCGAAGCAATGTGATCCATGTCTCCTTGGCAATAAAATTCTGGCCGTTGAGGCTCAGGATCGTCTCTCATTTCGCGAGGCCATGGACTTCGTTCTGGCGTGCCCGGCACTGCCTCGGACGTCCTATGCCTCAATGTTAAGAAAGAGACCCTCTGCTCCTGGCCAATCCAGGCTTACAAGCACGGTCATTTCTGCACCCAATCGGAATTATTCTGTCGGTTCTACCCACCCCACGCGCTCCCGTGGTAAAGCTGGCGGCACAAAGGGTTCAGACCAGCCCCGGCTAAAACCAGGGCTTCCCGTATTTTCCACTTAAGGCGAAACGGACGCGCGCCTCTACCGAGTCGTTAGACTAACAGGAGGCAACACCTCTAAAGATGGTCGTGAGGCCATCTTCCGGTATTCTTATGCTGTCTACCGAAAGGAGGACAGGACTAAAGGAGCTTCGGCTCCATGGCGAGCCCAACCTCCCCCGATAAGTTCGCGAAGGCGATAGCGCCTTCAGCGCATTGTGCATCCAACAGCACCCGTATTCATGCCTCCAGGAAGGGTACGGCTATTCCCGTGAAGGCTCTGCATCCCCTCCGAGCATATTCCTTCAATGGAATTGTCACGAACTCCGGGCTAACTGGGAGGAGCTCCAGAGGCTCGTCTCATCCCGTTCCCGGTTAGCTATCTTTTTGTAAGAGACCATGCTTGGCGCGTGCGCCCTGCACATCCTCCTGGGGTATAAGGGTTTTTAGACCACACCACCAAGGGATGGGGGCTGAGCAGGTGAATGCTTCATTTAGACCCGTTCCTCTCTGCCTTACATACCTCTTTTCAGGCAGTAGCTGTGCTGCTGAACATGGATAGGAGGTATAATGTTTTTTCCGCGTTCATTCCCCTGTCAGCTGACTTTACGAGATCGTCGATTCCACCTACGGGTGAGGAAGGCCCTCTCAAGCTCAATGGAGCAGGAAGAGGATGTCCCGCTGAGCAATGTCCTTTATATCACAATATTTGCCCTAAGCATCAGCGGCATCACTTCAGTGCTGACGGAAGAGGTTCTCACTACACTCTACGTGGACGACCTTTCGATCTCTTTTGGCGTGGCCCAGATGCCAACTCTGGAGCGTCGACTCCAACGGGAATCGAACCGCGCCTCTCGCTATGCCGAAGCACATAGGCTTCGGTTTTTCTTGGCTAAGACTAAGGTGGTGCACTTATGTCGCCATGCACGGCTCCACCATGACTCAGACTTGTTTCTCAATGAGGTGCAACTAAAAAGGATAGGTTTGTATTTTACCGAAGTCTCATCTAGAAGGTTCATATCCGCACCCTTAGGGTCTCTTTTAGCCGTGCCATGGACATTCCTTCCGTGACGATCAGCTCCTGTGGCGCTGAAAGAGACACTGCTTTACTTTTTAGCGAACCTTTGTTCGTTCGAAGCTCGACTAGAGATGCGCGTTTTATGCATCCGCAGCCGAGCGTGTATGGCGGAAGTTGACCTTGATCCACCAAACCGGCCTTAACCTGGCGACCGGTGCCTTCCGCAATTCCCCTTTTGAGAGCCTAAGTGTAGACCCTGCGTATATCCAACTCGCTCTTTGCCGTCAGTGCATTTATTATTCGCCTGTACACGCCAGTGGGAAATTTACAAAGATTTACATCTCAAAACCATTTTATTATTAAATTGTCATTTGATGCGCGAAGTCAATATTTGCAATAATTTCCCTTCTTCTACAGGAGTGCTTCAATTCGTTTGGCATGCTGCAAACCAAATTTGTGATGGTATTTTAACTGCTATTGCTTAGCTTTTGTACATTAACAACCTGCAACTAGTCATAACTGAATGGCTTTTGATTATAGACCATCAGCTTGATTATCACGCACAAATTTCCTATTTGCGTTCAAGGTTAGAAGCTTTGGATGTTGTTTTTTCCAACCAAATCCTTTGTTAGTATTTTCGCTTTATAGAATGGTGCGCCATCCTGCAGACAAATACAGATATAATACCCCCAAATGCGTCTTAACTCTTGTAAAAGGTGTTGGTGAAGCAGGTTTTGGTACGATTTTAAGTTAATGGTAGTGTGCTTCGGCAAAATATTTAGTGGTTCAGTTATCTTAGATGAGAAGCTGACCCAGCCATGGAGAGTGTCCAAATGCTTTACCATGGGCACAACACAGGACTCGTGAAAGCATTCTCCATTTTTCTTATTAACAAATATGGACCCTATTCAGAAGGTTCTTCTTGGTAATATGAGGCTTCTTCGTAACCCTTCTAGACTTGAGAAATTTTTCAACAATTTTTTGCCTCACTCTGCACGATAAAGCGTTAACATCTGCTCCTTTTCATCCGTAAGCATGCTTGGCAGAGGAGGAAATTCGACCCTTGAGCTGAGGCCTTACGATGAGGTGAGCTTGGAGGTCATTTGAAGCATTTGGGCATCCAGAACACTTCTTCCCATGAGTGTGCTAGTGGCTTTGAAGTCATTAATGATTCATAAGATGGTTATATTTGATGAAGTATAGTTAGCAACAATCTCCTTGCATTTCAGATCACATTTTTGTAGAGGAACAATGGATGCCCGTTTTTCTTTAGAAAGAACCATTTCTAGAAATGACGAAGTTTCAGGCACTTATTTCTACCCCAAAATATTACGAATTAGATTATAAATACACATCATTCATTTAACTCATATTTATCATTATTTTACCTGTTTGATTGAATAGCAAAGCTCCGGGGACTGAAACGAATCTCCTACAAAAAGAAGACCAGAGCGGGATTTTGGATTCAAACAAGGAATGCAGTTTTTTCTTATTTTCGGGAAATGCTGACTTTTTGATAAACCTGCAATGATTTAAATATTAAAATAATTATTCCTATCGCGCAAATTTTAAAAACTGATGAAGAAACTAAATATATACATATATGTTAGTTTCAAATCCTTTGACCATGACTGTACACGTACCCTCTCCAGGATGTTGTACTTTTTGATAAAAGTAAAACAAATCCATAGACGTACGACAGCCGCATAAGCGTGTCCCTTCCCCTCGCTCCAATCTCAACACTTATCTGCCATGTAGGAAATCAATAACCAACGAGCGCATTCGTTCTACCTCTTATTACACACGCAGTTTACGGACACCTTGGAACTTTTAGGAAATTAAATAAATGAAGGGTGGTAATGTTTTATGGGCATATCGATATGAATATAACTCTGAAATGGTGATAAAAAAATAGAAATAATTTAAATATGCCCCAAAGTATCAAGTGATTTAACAAATTTGCCAAAATATTTATCATAAGCAGCATATATATATTTTTTTTGAGAGCCTATTTGGCGACTACCCACTTAGCCACAAGTCGCCGAACGTATGACAGCATAGCCCTAGGCTACTTTTAAATTAAGAATGAAAAACAATAAAAACAACAATAATAAAGGAAAATCGTAAAGCGGAACCAAGCTCCTGCGTCGAGGAGAGGTCTTCCCGGCGCAAAAACGTGCGACCTACAAAGAAAACAACAACAAAAAACAAGTTAAATAAAAGGGAGAAGGCCGGCCTTCCCCCAAAAGTCTACAAGTCCACCAGTCAATGTGCACGCACTCCTCCCAAGTACAAGGGAGAGGCGGTAGCGACCCTGCCCATCCAGGTACCGGGACAGGTTACGTGCGGGAAGATCACCCAGACTGGGAAATTCGACAAGAACCTGCCAAACAGTCTGGGCGACGACGCAGTCGTCACAATAGGGCGCAGGCGAGTGCTCCATTAAATGGCGATGCATCACATGAGTGTGCATAATTCGGAGACGACAGAAAGGGACCTGAAGCCTTCGCGGCATTGGGGGATAGGTCCATGGGAACAGTCGCGGCGCAATAGCACGCAACGTGATGTTCCCCTGGACCGTCTCCCATCTTCTTTGCCAAGTAGTCCGAAGAGCTGCCCTTATTCCTGCCATGTAATGGAGTGTGGAAGAGCCAAACACTGGTCCGGTCGCCCAGTCCTTGCGGATTCCTTAGCGCCCTAGTCAGCGCGCTTATTCCACGCAATCCTACATGTCTAGGAACCAAGCAGAAGATAATCTCGACATCCATGGTGATATCTATGGCGCGGGTATAAGAGGCCCTAAGGCTGAGAATATGAGCCTCCAAGGTGAGGGGTCGGTCCAAAAAAAAAACAAGGAAACGGTGCGTTTCAACCATTTCCAGGCGACCCCATTAGGAAACAAATCTTTGTCGGGGTGGAGCCGTGGATGGCGGCAGAAGTGCACCACCTTAGTCTTTGTCAAAGAAAACCGAAACCTGTGCACCTCGGCATAGCGAGGAACGCCGTTCAATGGCTCATGGAGTCGACGCTCCAGAATTGGCATCTGGGCCGCGCAAAAAGAGATCGAAAGGTCTTCTACGAAGAGCGTAGCAAAAAATTCTTCGGGCAGCACCGTGGTAATGCCGTTGATGCTCAAGGCGAATAGTGTGACACTGAGGATACTACCCTGCGGGACACTCTCTTCCTAATCCATTAGGCCAGAGAGGGCTCCAACCTCCCGTGCGCAAAATCGGCGATCTCGCAGAAATTCAGATATAAAGACCGGGAGGCGTCCCCTTAACCCCATCGTGTGGAGTGTATCCATGATACTGTATCACCATGCGGTATCATAAGCCTACTCCAGATCGAAAAACACTGTGGCGAAGTGCTGTCTACGAAGGAAGGCCTCGCAGACAGCATTTTCCAGGCGAAGCCGAGCATCCGACGTGGAATGAAACTTGCGGAAGCCGCACTGCGCAGAACAGAAATGGCCTCCGCTGTCGAGAAAAAAAGACTAATCTAACATTTACCAATTTCTCGATAACTTGCACACGCACACGCAGGAGGTTAGAGAATTTGGGCGGAAACCGGCTGAGGTAGAATAATCTCCCCCCGTTTAGCAAAAAGATAGCACAGTAGCGATTCGCCAGTAGGCTGGGAGGTCACCCTCTACCAAGATCATGTTGAACAAATCTAACAGAAGGGCCATGCGTCGCTCACCCAGGTGTCGAAGCATGGCATACGGGACATCCTCCGGACCATGGGCGTTGTCCACGTACGAAGCAAGAGCAGAACGCAACTCACTCAGAGTAAACCTGTCGTTAAAGGGTTCCTCGCCTCTGGAGGTAAAGTCCAGCCGGCGGCCTTTCGCAACATCACGATGTACATTGAATGCTGGCAGATCAGCATTCTG
This sequence comes from Ceratothoa steindachneri, assembly GCA_963969495.1. Classification (NCBI taxonomy): domain Eukaryota; kingdom Metazoa; phylum Arthropoda; class Malacostraca; order Isopoda; family Cymothoidae; genus Ceratothoa; species Ceratothoa steindachneri. The sequence continues at coordinate 110,855,175 of OZ018326.1, forward strand.
GCTAGAGAATGTGGAGAAAGAGGTCGCGAAGGATTCCACCACGAATGCGAGGTCTGAGATTACGGTCCCATTCTCCTGGAGAACTGGAGGGGCTCCTGCGAGAACATGCCCTGCATTCTATTGACTCGCTTCGACACCTCTGGTAGAGGGGTCTTCCCGTTAAGTGAAGACACGTATGCCCGCCAAGAAGAGCGGTGGGCGTGCTTCGAAATATACCGTAACCTAGCCCTAGCCCGACGAAATTCACCGACAGTGAAATCGTCCAGGCCGCGCTTATAGCGCACGTGGGCATAACACTTCGGTTTGAGGGCCGTATCACACTCGGCCGACCACCAAAATTGTAGTCGGTGTGCAAAATGGCCAGACGTTCTAGGAATAGTAGTCAGGCCTGTGGCGATGAGGTTGCCGGAGAAGAACTCAACGGCCTCATTTACCGACCAAAACTCCTCGACTGAGATAGAGAATTCAGTCATTTCCTGAAATGCAGGTCACCACGCCAGCGCCAAGCACCACCGAGATGGGCCAAGAAAATGATATTTAAATGGAAAAGTGATGACTACCATGGAGATCATCGAGCACCCCCCAATCAAAGTCAGGCTGTGCATCCGGAGAGCACAGAGATAGATCAAGGCAAGAAAATGAAGCGGTTCTAGGGCAGTAATGCGTAAACTAATCGACATTTAAGATACCTATCTCAAGCTTTTAGATCAGATCGGCAAGGAATTGTCCCCTGGGATTTATTGCGTAGTCTACCCAGATAGGATGTTTGCCATTCAGATCTCCAAGCACGAGAAACGGCCTCAGCAACCGTACCACGACGCGGCAGAAGTCCCCTGCGTCGAAGTCAGCTGACGTTGAATGTATGCAGAAATAACAGTATACTTCCTATCCAGGTGAAGCTGCACAACCACCGCCTGAAAGGAGGTATCTAAAGTCAAAAGAAGAACGGAGACATCATGCCGGGTGTAAACCGAGCATCCCCCAGCACGGCCCCCATCCCGTGGTGGTGGTGTCGCAAAACCATTATACCCCGGGAGGGTGGGAAGGGGACACACACATAGCATGGTCTCCTGCAGAAAAATAGGTAACGGGGAACGGGACGAGACGAGACTTCGCAACTCCTCCCAGTTGGCCCGGAGTTCGCGGCAATTCAATTGAAGTAATATGCCCTCCAGGCCTAGCTCGGAAGAGACGCGGGGTCCCTCTTTGAAGAGAAGACCCTCACGGGAATGGCCGTACGCTTCCGAAGGCGGAATCCCAGGCGCTGTTGGCCTGACAATGCGCTGAAGGCGCTGTCGCCTTCGAAGACTTATTGGGGAAGGTTGGGCTAACCATGTGAGTCTTTTCCTCCCTCCGCCCCCCTCCCTATTTTCAAGGATCCACTGTCTCCGAGCCACCTAGCCCACGAGCCCACGACTAGTCTTGGGCACAGGGGCTGAAGCTCTTTTGATGCTGTCCACCTTTCGGGGGGCAGCTTCAGGAACCCCCGAAGATAGCCTGGCGACCAACCTCATGGGTGTTGCCTCCTGTAAAGCTAACGACTCGGTGGAGACGCATGGCTGTTTTGCCTTATAGGAAACGGTCACACTGGGGAAAGGGAAAAAGCCCTGGTTTTAGCCGGGCAGGGTATGAACCCTTTCTGCTGCCAGCTTTACCAGGGAAGCGCCCTTGTTGAGTAGAGCCCACAGAAGGGCTCCGAATGGGCGCGAAAACAACCTCGTTGGCAGAGGGTGTCTTTCTTAGCATTGAACGGTCAGGATTTCTTTCTCAATGAGATATGCACCACATTGCGTCGAAATGCGGGGTGCGGCTCTCCGCAATTGACACACTTGGCTACACACTATTTGGATTTATCGTGTAAGGCATTGGAGCAATTTACACGGAGTTCGGGTAACTCTGACTTTGCACGTCTACATGAGCGATTCGTATCGCCGAACCGGTAAAACTAATAGCACCTCCACGGCAGTTGCACGAATGCTTTCACGCGGTAGCGGTACCAACTGGCACGCACCGACTCAGGGAGCTTGTCATTGTCGAACGTGAAGAAGAGTGCAAGGGTGGGTCTCGAGACCCCTCCCTATTTTCTCATCACACGCTCGACTTTGACGTCCCCGTGGTCGGCCAGGTCTAGAATGTAAGCTCTACGGCCTCACACTCACCGGGGTGACATCAAGTTTCCGAAAAGCACTTATCTTGGCCGCCTCGGATGGACTCACCGTATTCGACCAAAGGCTCCCGTCCGAGAAACTGGTTACCTTTGGCTCTCTATCAATTATACCAGCTAAAGCTTTCCTCTGATGGATCATGTTGCCCTTGGCCAACATGCTGCCATCAGTGGAGCGAATAACTAAGATTCGTTTGAAGCCAGCGGGCTCGAAAACGATATGTAGTCTCTGAATGAGGGGCACCGACGTAATCGAGGCTCCGCTCTGCGCACCTTTGGTCTTATTTGGGGATTCCCTGCCCAGGCGATCACCAGGGCTGGACCTGCCGATCTTGTCTTGGTCGCGTTAAAGGATTGTAGTGGCCTCGTCGGTCCCCGCGGCCCCCATGGAGGAAGAAGAGCCCCGAGTCTTCTTTGTCTTCTTTTGATTATTCTTTTTCTTTTTAGGAGAGGAGGTCGTGGAATAGACTTGCGTCTCCCCTCTCCCAGCAGGAGCCCCCAGGCCAGATGGGCCGGCTTCTGCAAGGTCCTTCCCCGAGATGGTGAAGGTCCCAGCAGTCATGGGGGCACCGGCTAGAGGAGGAGATCCCTCCCCTCCTTGTGGTGTTTTAGCAGCTTGACCCCTCTGGTGAGGGCTCCGCACAAGAGCAGAGGTGGGTTCGGTGTTTGATGCCGAGCCCGAATCTGCACCCACGGAAGGTTCCACCTTCTGAGGCTGGGCTGCGTCAGGAAGAATGTCTATCCCAGGGGGGCCTCCATTTTATCATCCCCTCCCCCTCGGATATCACAGGTCATGCCTGTCTCGTCCATGTTCTTTGGGGAGGGGGCATAGGCCTTCACCCCCGCTAGATTTAATATTTGGGCCTTTCTTCTCTCTTCCCCCTCACCTAGTTTGTCCTACCGAGCCGCTCAACGTGGAGCGGCCGGTTATGGGCTGCCTGCGAGCTTTCCTGGCAATCCTCTGTGGAAACAAAGGTGGGACTGCCAGATTTGAGCTGGAGTCACGTGGTGACTCAAAGGAAGGGGCTCAGGGGGAGCCCACTGCACCCGTAGGCACTGGAGAGGAGTAAGCCTTCCCTCCGGTTGAAGAGTAATGGAGTTCCTCTGGGAACCACAGGGGGAACCTCCATTTTTTTCTGTGGAGCTGCCTGAGGGTGGCTCCGTTGTGTTTAAATGGGAAATGGGGAGAGATTTTTTTTAGGGAGTTTTCATCATTGGGCATAGTGACCCTTTTTTCATGGGATGCAAACGCTAATCACCCCCCGCAGTGGCCCGCTCTGTGAAGGGTGAGTATATGCCTGGTTGAGCCAGGTACCGCCATTTTTTACCAACCCTCCCGTCTGGTGACCTTGCAGTTCCTCAGCATGGCGGCTCCACTTTGGACGCGGCGTAAAATGGTTAGTGTTTTAAAATAGGAAGGAAGAGGATGTGAGGAAGATGTGGGTGGGGATAAAGCAGGTTATTACAAAACCCACGATCCAAAAATGGAGCTCAGGGGTGAGGGATCATTGACTCCCCCCCCCTTAGCCTTGATCCGGGATAGTTGGCTGAGAAGAAGGTCAGCATCTACCCTGTGAAATTAGAGGCTGGCCAGAGAAAGTTGTGGGAGGTTGTATGAAAAGCGAGGAAACAGAGAGGAAACACAAGTGTCTTAAGGAAGGAGAAGAGGATAAGCTGAGGTCAGATGGGGTGCTGAGTCTTGTCTGCACGATGTCCAGGATGGCAAATCGCTGCGCGCATTACGTGGTCAGCACCATATAACAAACAAGCTGATGAAGCTCTTTAAAAATTATAGAAACACCAAACTGATACAGGAAGCTCAGTATTGTGTCGAAATATTCTTGCCAGTGATGGGATCATATATTCTAAGACCCTGCTATTTTCGAGAGTGAGACACTTGATGGGTGAGATACTAGTCCACTTCTCGCTGATGACTCCCTTCAGTTAGTCTTTGGACGCTTGCTGACGACGTCTCACCCCACGACTCTTTCATGTCCTGCAAGAGGTTTTCTAGTGAATTCATATCCAGTTCATCGTACGTTATATTGTTGTTCCGAATCACTGAATAGTTTACCCAAAGTTATTACATGAGGTTGTGCCTTTCTGTACCATCACATCCAGACATCTTTGGAGAGCTTCTGGGCTTAGAACAGGATGTTATCTCTCAGGAAAGCTTTGTACGTCTCTGAATTCATTGTACCATTAAAAACGGTGAGAAGACCTACCCCTGAACTTGACATGCATCCCCATTCCTTTAGAGAGCGGCCATCTTTTACTCTCTATAACAATGGTCTTCTTCTCTCCTGCAGGCTCTAAAGTTGCCTGGGTTCGAGGGAAACTGGAAATTGCACTCGTCGGACCATAAAACACGTGCCCAATGACGGATGTTCCAGTTGCGGAAATCACGTGCACAAGAATTTCTACGCCGCTTCTGATGAAGGTTGAACAGCTGCTTCTTTAACGGCTTTACATAACTCCAGGTCTTGGGAAAGACATCTGCGACGGACTGTTCTGATGGGTGCATTAAACTGGCCGCCGTTTCTTCTTCGGTCTGATTTTACCTCGGTACCCATCCCATTCTTCGATTTGCCCTCCACTACATACCCCTTTTCATTTATCACCTGTTCTACTGCTTGCTGTGAATTATAACTGTCTTCCGTCCAGTTTATGTCAATCGAATCAGAATTTCCTCAGAATTCTCATTCAGCCGTTGTGGTAGAGTATAGAATATCCCGCAAAGAGCCGAGGATGACGAAATTTGAATCACGACAGCGTTAGTTACTTTGGTATTTAATATGTATTTGGAATGTACTGGTTCTACACTTTTTTGTAGTAGTCGCTAAGTGTTGCACGAAGGTACGTTTTTTTTAAGTGGATTTATTTGTACAACGTCGTGGAGTTGGTCTGGATTGTTTTGTTCTACGCGTGTAAAGAATGGAATACTATTCAGGCATTGTTTTTATCATTATTATAACTTACGCCACGAAGCCAAATCTTCTACTTCTCTTTTCGATTTCTCCCTCTATATATCTCGATTCTTTTTTATTAAGATATATCTCGTTACACAACCCTTCTTTCTTTGTTCGCCTTTTTATATTTATTGTTTTCATTTTTATTCTTTTTCTTTATCTATTTCTCTTGTTTTGGTAAATGATTTCCCACAACTTTGAGACCTTGCATTCATACGCGCTTTACCAGAGATTCTCCCTGGTTAGACTCTGGATGCTGTTGTATGTGCTTATATGTACATATGTATATTACTTATTTGCAAAATATAGATCAGAGTATATTACAATCATCCGTGATGAATATGTACTAACCAACTTATGAGTACATTGTTTCTGAGTTAAACATTTTTCTTCCTCTTACCTACAGTAAAGTTGACTACACGTCTGATCAATCAAGAACTTGTTGATCAGACCGCCCGTCTCTCCTACGAGGAACCTGTGAGCCAATATTCTCCATAGAAGGTGGAAGAGTTATGACCGCAACCACTGCGATGTATAGAGAATTTAATCTTAATTTGCGTAGGAAACCCCTTCTCGCCAATCACATGTATTGCCATGAGTTTTGTTTACGTCGGGATCCAAATTGACACATTTTAAAACGCAGGCTCAAGATTAACCTTTTCAAATTGAATTAATATTATATATGTGGTTTATGATAAAAACATGAACGATGTGTGATTTTCTATTCACTATGCAACACAAGGACTAAAATCCGGCGCGCGGGGGACATCGAAATTGGTATTACTTATGGAAGGGTTCTGACCCTCGGAAGCCGTACAGTAGAAAATATTATTATAACGGCGCTAATCACTTATACTGGAACGGATATTGATTTTATGAGGATACGACATCAGGATAAGATTAGATACGATAAACAGTGGGTCAGGGGTTTTAGGGAATTATTGTTCCTTATGATGTGGTAAAATTGGGAAATTAAACGTATGGGTTTGGCCCTGGAGGCGCCATTAGATTTTTCGTATTAAAGGAGAAATAGTGTAGGGAAACTAACAATAGTACGATTTTCCAAAAATAATTTGGTCGAGAAAAAGTGGTAAATAAGTAAATATATTTTATAATTTTTCTTTCTCAAATGCCCTCGTTGGTTTTCAGCATTTACAGCTAATTTTTTTTCTTTTTGAGCCTTTTGTTTCATTCACCTCTACTTTGCCTTTTACATTATTTGTTTGTGTGTGTTATGATTTTTATTTCACTCTTATTCGTCATATTCTCTTCTCTGCGTTCTTTAATTATCATCGTTGATGCTAGGTTGTACGTTTGTATATATATATATATATATATATATATATATATATATATATATATATATATATACACCAGAATATACCTATGATCTTTTACCCCGTCAAATATGAGTGTAAGGTAATATACATGAATACACACATCATCTAAGCCAGTAAGATAGATGTGAGTTCGTTAGGAGGTGCAGTTGTAGAATGATATTTTTGGAAGAAGATTATGTTGTTCCTAGATCTGTGGGAATCAGAGGAGCTAGGGAGATTTGCGACAATGCTCTGTACCGATCCGCTCTTGTGTGTCAATGTGGATAAGGGTGCAATTTGATATATACGCGCGCACGCACACACCTTACAGCCAACACGATGGTTGTACCACTTAACTTCACTCGTTAGACACCACACGCTCAAATGAGTGCCTCACAATTGGACACAAAGGACCCCCCGCTCACTGACTGCTTGCAAATTACGACCCCCAGAACTCCTCCATCGCATTAGCTGACGAACTCCAGCCCTAAGGTTCATGGAATTGCTATTGGTTCTTTTTATAATAAACATTATATTGTTGATAATAGAAAACATAAATAAAAGGATGGCTAATTACAAATATTCTGGAGTAATAAAGAAGAAACAACGAAACAAACTAATTATATTCAGTGTATAATAAAATCCCGCTTCATTTGGTATCTGATAACTTGTATTTTTCGTGAAACTTGGCGGTCGACGGGAATATTTAATTTTTGCTTTCCCAACTCCGTCGTTGTTATTCGTTCGTTTTTATCCTGTTCTTTACTTAGCCTTTCTCCCGTTATTTCTTCATTATTCTTCTTATTCTGCTTGTTCTAAAACCATCTTATTATTCGTAAGGCTAAATGTTTTACTTCTCCTGGCCGTTCTCTTTGGTTAAAAACATTACTGAGGATCTCCAAAGATCCCGACTATATTCACTCCTCGCGGCAGATATATGATTGAAAACACGTGAAATAATTCATGCGTAATTGGCCAATGAATTAGCACGAGGAAATTGTTTATATGTCAAAAGGGTAAGGAAGGGACAGAGTGAGATAATGAGAGCAAGAGGAAAAAAGGGATGAATATGGGGAGGGATAGAGAGGAACAGAAAGAAAAAAGGAGAGAAAGCGGAGAAAGCAAGGAAAACAGATAGAGTTACAAGGATTTAGGTTAACCTCAAAGGCCTTACGGCTCACTCAAGGAGATTTACATTTTTGTTTGACTATTTCCATACATAAGCGTGGCATAATAACTTTACTACAATGTTATAAGCCGATAGGCTACGTAATGTTTTGTCTAACCTATTTTTAAACATATTAATGTTAGTATTTTTCAAAACCTACTAGGGAGGTCGATTTTATGCGTTAACAATCCAATACGAAAGATAATTTTCCACTACTGCGTGTGGAGAATCTTTAACCTCTAATTACCCTCCATCTCCAAGTGTGGATTTCAGTTAGTTGTGAATAGCTTCCTATTATCCAAATCGTCGATGCTATCAAAAATTCTGTAGACAGAGATGAGTTTCCCTCGTTGCCTTCTTGTCTTCAGCGCAAATAAGTTGAGGTCCGCCAGCTTTGTTTCCTACCTTTTTTCTGTCGCATTGATGGTAATTATTTGTTGCCATAGCCTGTTCCTTCTCCAGCCTTCGAAATCTTCCTGAGTGAAGGTGACCAAACTTGTCCACAATATTTTAGGTGTGGTCGTACTAGTGAGATATATAAAGTTTTTACCCCCACTTAAGGTCAAGTAATATGTAGTCGTTTCTTTGATTTATGTACCCTATATGCATCAGCCCGCACTTATATTCAATAAATGGCATCCGCCAGGTTTCAAGCTAATTACCTATTTTGTCCAGGTTTCAAGCTAATTACCTATTTTGTCCAGGTTCCCTTGCAGGATAAGAGAGATTGAAAAATAAAGATAACTGAAAGAGAGAGAAATAGAGAAAAAAAAGGTGCCTATATTATCATTCGTTGTAGAAAGGAATAGAAGGCAGAAAGAATAAGAGGAATGAAGAAAGAAAATGCCGAAAAAAACACCGAAATATGATTGAAGATCTACTATTGTAAGGCACTTCGTTTCATTACTTATTCGTAAGAGGAGTGTGCAATGAAAGTGTGTATATGTATGCCCGTGCATGTATGGAGATTGAGAGAAAGGAAGAGAGAGAGAGAGAGAGAGAGAGGAAGAAAAAGAGAGAAGAAGAGATGCCTTCTCAGCATCAATTTATCAGCAATGACTTAAAACAGAAGAATATTATTAGTTTAATTTTTAAGTTTAAAGGACAGAAAGACAGAAAGATAAAAAAATGGGAGACAGAACTTCAATAATTGAGAGAAACTAATAGAAAGGAAGATAACGAGAAGATGAGTAAAAAGGGAAGATAGAGTGGGAAAGGGAGGTTTGGATAGAATTGAGGAATAAGTATATATACATACAAGAACTTAACCATTTATATATACACGTATGAACATAAATACGTACGCACATAGAGAATTAATGCCAAATATTTGTAGAAGAAGTGGATTGACAGGAAGAAAAGAATGGCCAAACAAAGAAGGGTTGGGAAGGGTTCATGATTCTGGTGCGATGGCGGCATCATGAAGAATGAATGTTCGGTCAGTCTATATGTATTTTTATAATATTATTATTGTTATTATTATTAAGATACGAGGAACTATGAGTAAAAGAAGAGGAAGAGATAGGGTAGAATAGGACTAGAAAGAGATAAATATAAGCAGGGAGAGTGAGGTAAGCGCTGGTGCGTGGTGTTCGCGTCGGGAGCTCCAATACGAAGATCTCCGAGTGCTAAAGTGGCCATCAGAGGAAGATGAGATGAATGCTCACAAACTCCTCTCTCTAAGTGTTCCGATACGAACCCCCTCTAGAATTTTTGCGGTAATCTAGGCTATCATTCACAATGATCACAGCAAGCTAATGAAATCCATCCAGAGCCAGGGACAATGAAGTGTCAGAATCTGTCATCGGGTGCCGAGTGCATGATTGCATCCGCTACTAGTCATACAAGACAACGAAGGGACAGCTTCTGTTGTAGAATATGAAGGGCAAGCAAAAGGGAACGTATTGCGAAGCTTGTGAACAAACTGGTCTATCCCATCAAAACTGGCATACTCTTGTTCTTCCTCGATAAGAAGAATTTATGCTACGACCAGCTGGTAAACTCGCAAAAACACTGATGGCTTCCTATGTCCATCAAAGATGTCCTCAGAGTCATAAAGACCGAGTTTGCGGTCCACATTATGCTGTTTGGGTTGATCCGTAATGAGGGTCACGGTATGCTTCCTGTTTAACTCTGCGGAGAGATATATCACGTGCCTGCATGAGTTGGCGTTTCCCTTGATGCAGCAGGTTTCATTTACAAGCCGTATGTGTGGCAGCAGTACTGCAACATGCTACACAAGCAAGAGGACCCAATCTTGGCTGTTAGACAATTTCTTTAACATCACTCAGAACAAGTGCCCTTCCAACTCCCCAGATTGCAAGCCCCTGGAGTATTATGTGGGGCATGATTGAGAGAGAGACCAACAAGTTTCCATGCACCACCAAGTTTGGCCTTTGGTTTCGAATCACCACAGATTTCAACTAGTTAAGCAAAGAGACCATCCCTTAGGCCTGCAATAGGCTTCAACACCATTGGAGGTGGTGGATGAGGCCGACGGCCATTTTATGAATAAAATGAATAATAGAATTCTTCAAGTAATTAGCATGTAACTTTAGTAAATAAATATATGTAAATGAACTGTGTTATTTTCTTTAATATTGAAGTTAGGCGACAAATTACAAAATTGGTTACCGCCCCAGAAGTTGAAAGGCGAAAGGTCAATAAAGAACTCCAGAGCGTTTCCGTATTTTTACTTCCTCAATCCATTCTCACGAAGCCGCTCCTCTTGCTAGTTATAAAGCTATGCTTCATAAATTTATGTTTCAGAATTTTTTTTAAATACAGAAAGAATAATCCTCCCGATTAGTTTTTTCTCAGTCTAAATTTTCTCCAATAATTTAATTTTGCTTTACTAGTTTTAGGGGCCAGTAGTTATTTCCTCCTGATAGAGATTAAAATTGAAAATCTATTTCAGAAGTAACTTCGATAATACTTTCAAAAATACGAAAAATATCGGCCTCGCCTGAATTTTAATAACTTTTCTGAACTTCACCATTTGCACTTTTTTTTGTTTTAAAAAATTACAAAGCAGTAGATAATCATATTTATATTAAAAACTAGATTATGGGTTAAACAAAATGCAGATGGAGTCTTCTTATGTATTTTGAAAACCAAGTACAGAAGAAACGAAAATAATGAAAAACTGTAATAGACAAGTAACACACGTTTTGATCCTACGACGAGTGATGATCCAGTGAGGAAAACAAAAACGGATCCTTATATATGAGCGTAACAGACAGTTCCAGAAACTTCTAAAAAGTTCAATATGACAATCATGTGAGATCCTTTTATTTATTATAATGAAAACAAAATAAATTCAAGAAAAAAAACTCATTCAAGGTGGAATATAAATTAAAAAATATTTTCATCGCTGCTTTTCACATTGAATGTTTTTTTAACATACAAGTCAATCTTAACATTTATAATTTAATAAACTTCTCAGAGGGCAAAAGTTTGGTAAATATATCAGCTAACATGTCCTAAATTTAGCAGTAAGTGACTGAAATCTCGTTATTAGCTACCATTTCCTGAATAAAATGATATTTTATATCAATGTTAATTTTATGATGCTTTCTTGGATTACTAGCGAGACAAATGCCAGACTGATTATCTTCATTAATAGTTACATGACTATGAACATTATAATTTAAATTTTGTTAAAGTTGTTTAAGCCAAAGAGCCTCTTGGGCTGCACTAGATAAAGCTATATATTCTACCTCAGCAGTAGACAGAGCACCAGAGTTCTGCTTAGAAATACACCAAGATATCAATCCATTTTACCTACATACTCGAATCTTAAACCAATAAGCAGAGGTAGATAGATTTTCCGGCACATTTATCTCCTGCCCAGTCAGCATCTGAATAACCAATGAGAGTATCAGAATTTTGGTTCTCATATAAAATTCCTAAATCGGAAGTACCTTTAAGGTATCTAAAGATTCTTTTAACAGCAGACCAATGTTTCATAGTTGGTTTAGAACAAAATTTAGCAACATTGCAAACACCACATGTTATATCAGGTCTAGTTTTGGTAGATAAATAAAGCAATGAGCCAACGACTGATTGATATTTTTCAGTATCAAAAGGATTTAAATCATTGGAATTAAAATCTAGCATATTATTGACATCGGCAGGTGTAGAGACACTCTTAGTATTATGAAAATTAAGCCTGTTAAGCAGAATCTTAGCATAAGTAGATTGATTTATAAAAAAAATTACCATTACCCTCCACAATATTAACACGAAGTAATTACTTTAATTTTCCTTAATTCTTCATTTTTTATTTAGCAGAAAAAGAAGACCTAATTCCATCAATGACATAAATTGATTTGCAAGCAATAATTAATTCGTCCACATAAACAGCAATAATACATTCGGAACCGTCTTCATTAATACGAGCATAAATGCATGAATCCCTAGTAGTTTGAACAAAGTGAGGCTATTTTAACTAATTATTTAATGACATTTTCTAACATTTTTGAGCTTGTTTGAAATATACAAAGATTTATTAAGTTTGCAACATAATTTTCTTTTCCAACTACAAGTAATGCTTTCGGATGAGTTAAAAATAATTTTGCCTTTAGTTCTCCATTGAGAAATTCAGAAGATACTCGTACATCCATTTGATGTACTTCTAAACCTTCTAAACATTCCAGTTGACACGAACCGTACAACCGAAATAAAGGTTTCGTCACAGTCGATACCAATTCTTTGTGAAAACCCTTGTGCTACTAACTAAGCTTTATATGAACATACGGAGCCGTCATAACCTAATTTTATTTTAATTATCCGTTTTGTATTTGGTAGGTGTTTTACCATGACTAGATTTAACTAAGGACCATACATTATTTTCCTCAATTGTCTTTATTTCATTTTCCATGGCTTCTTTAAAATATTTAGCTTCAGAACCACTAAGAGCTTCTTGAAACAGTTGTTGGTTCATTTATATAGGAGTTGCTGAGAGTAATCCATTCACCCATGCGGTCAGGAGCTCTCCTTTCCCTGGTTGATCGTCGGAGCTCGGTCGCTTCAGTGTGAGGTGTATCTTGTTCCTCTTCGAAGGCAGTCTATGGAATACTCCACAAAATTATTATTAGGCAAGTTGACTTTCATTAAAAATAACACTACGACTGTAATTTTTTTCTTATTTTCCAAATTGAAGAGCCGATAACCTTTAGTTACAGTGCCATAGCCGAGGAGCACACAGCATTTTGATTTAGAGTCTAATTTTTCCCTGCCACTATCAGGTACATGAACATATGAAATAGAACCAAATGTTCTGAAATGATTCACATTAGGTTTTTGCCCGTTTAACGTTTCATATGGAGTTTAATTAGTGAGAGCAGATGTAGGACTTCTGTTGTGGACATACGATGCAGATGACAGAACCTCAGCCCCAAAAGACTTGCGCAACTTTGAATCAGATAACATTGTCCTAACAGCTTCCATTAAAGTTTTATTCATGCATTCCGCAACAACATTTTGTTGGGGTGTTCGTGGAATAGTCTTCTCATGTTTGATACTTTCCTTCTTAAAGTAGTTTTCAAATTCTGTCGAAGTATATTCGCCACCGTTGACAGTTCGGATGATTTTCGATTTTTGAGTTTTGTTTATTTTCAACAAGTGATTTCAACTCCACAATATTTTTAAATACCTCACTTTTATCATTTAGGATGTATACCAATGTATATCTAGATGCTTTATCTATAAAAGCCAAAGAATAGTTCCTATCACCTTGAGAACTAAGGTTAATTTACCGCATACATCGCTATGTATGAGATCTAACGGTATTATATTATCTCTCTTCTCAACAGTTTGAAATAGAGATTTGTGATTTTTCCTAAACAACAATTTTCACAAAAGAATGAATTACTAGTTACACTACAATCCATGTCTCTAACAAGTTCACTAGTCATTAGCTTCCTAATATTGTTTATACCTAGATGACAAAATCTTCCATGCCATAATACTTCATTAGAACATACTATAGCATTGGTTGCAAAGTCATAAAATAATTCAATAAAACAACTTTCCTAATCTGTAACTTTTAACTATTTGTTTCCTATTTTTATCAAGAATATTACATTCATTTTCAGAAAAATTAATGATTTTACCACCATTTGGAACTTGAGTAACCGATATTAAATTATGAGATAACTCAGGAACAAAAAGTATATTTTTCAATAAATATTTTTTCCCACTATTAGGCAAATTCAATTTTAATGGAACATCACCACTACCAACACCGTTAAGTGCCCTACCATCACCTACTTCCACTTTCACAGGTCTTGTTAACTCTTCAAAATTAATATAACTTGAATTTTGTTTAAATGCTAAGTAGAACCAGAGTGAATAATCCAAGAGTCACTGTAAGAATTATTAGATGAAAAAGCACTTGCTAGAAGCATTAGATTTTCTTTATCATTTAATTGATAACACTGGGGAACACTGTATTTGATGAATTAACAAAATACATTTTTCTACCTAATTCGAGCATACTGAAACAAATCTGAAATCGAATTGTCTCTAAATGCTACAGATTTTTCGTAATATCAATAACTAATATTATATAATAATTTTCATTTCATCACGCCTATCCTCATGCCCTGAAGTAATTTTGAATCATCCTTTTGCGTTATTTGAAGTAAAGCAGGATTTTTGCACAAACATTTTATTGCATATGACAAGAAACTTGAATTACACATTAGGATTACAAATACTGTAATCAAATAGATGCTAATTTATTAATGACCGTACATCAAATGGAGGACCTCTTCTTGATTTCAATCGGGCAAAGATTTGCGTTTGTAACTCTTTCTCTTGTAAGTCTTCTCTTGCTGATCTCTTCTAATCGTCCAGCAGTAGTCCGCCATCATGTGTCTATCTCAGTGATCTTGGTAGCGCTCTTCCATCGCCATCAAATCCTGATGTAAGCGTTCCCCTTGTTCGTCGCTCACGGCTCCCAGATTCTTTGGGAATCGGTCGAGCTGACTATTTAGAAAATGCAGCTTCACACTCATGTTGCATCCCAGATCACGACATGCTAAAAGCATATTAGTAACAAGAGCCAAGCTGCCTTCTCTTTTTCATTCATTGTGTTCACAAATCTAGAATCACTCAGAAGTCTTCGGATTTGGGGGCCATTAAATAATCCTGCTTTAATTTTTTCGTATGACAAAGCAGGAAACGCTGATGCTATGTACTAAAAACAATCATTGTCAGTGCTCAACGCCTTGACATACTGCTTCATCAACCCCAGTTCGAGATGAAGTGGAGGAAAAAAGATCTTCTCTTGATTTAGGATTGGATCATTAACAATGTTTGGCATTCCTGCTTCCAAAGTTTTCCGAACTGGCTAATCTTTTGAAACTAGTTTTGTCATGGGCTCGACTGTCCCACATACAGATATAGCATGGAAACTTTGTATATCCCTTCTGCTGGCCAAAGAGGAAGTTGACTATTTTAAGGTCTACACATATGATCCAATTGTGTTCATAGTACTTAAGTAAATCCATGACCATTCTTATGAGGTACTGCCCGGATCGCCGAGGTAATGTTGGGGTAGTCGATATTGTGCCTATTTTTCTTGCCAACCCCTTTAGTATTCACTAAACAGAAATAAAAGTCCGATACATGATCATCTGGCTCTCGCCACACCATGGGGATTCTAAAAGGAAGACACTTTATCTTTCCTTTCGTCCACTCACGAAGATGTTCCACACAACTAGGGCAAACAGCACATGGGGACCACTTCTTATCTTGATTGCCAAGAGAAACATCAAAATATGCCTTATAAGTGCGGATCACAAAGTTTGATATATTGCGCCTTTGACGAACTAGCATGTAACAGCTACATATGTAGCAGAAGGGGTCTGGATCATTAACGCAATTTCCTCTTGACGAAGCCATCACTCTAACATAAGACCTGAAAAAAGAAACAATAATCTCAATATTTTTCACAATAACACTTATTACTATCTTACTACTATGTACTGTGAAGTATTTGCTTTTACAAATACCCTCTCTGTCCGCCTTGAGAGCAGTTTTCGGGGAAACGAGAAAATATAAATCACAGAATAACTATAGCATGTAGGTAAAATTGGATTACATATTTGAAATCAGAATTAAAAAACGAATCAAAATTGGCGGATAAATCTAAGTAACCAGAAAATGTGATTAAAATTGTTCCCCTGTTATTGTTAACAGCACAGTTAGCCTTACTCTCTCATTTAATTGTTTACGTTCCTTCTTATAAACAAAACAATCCTTTTTAATTTGACCAATTTTGTCACATTCAAAACCCTTCACTTCATTTTTAGGCTTATATTTTTTACTAAAAAGCACATTAGGTTCACTTTCACTTCCAGTTAGGTTGCTAATATTTTGCTTGCTTTCTTCAGGAAGCAGGCGCTCGGTGACTTCTTTCCAGGATGGCACATTTTCCATCGGTTCAAGTGCTGTAACTAATATTGAATAATTCTCAGGAATAGAAGCTACTAAGTTTAAGTCGATGACTTGGTCTTCTTCAATCACAGGATCTCCAATTATTAAAAGTTCTCCAAAATTTTCAATAAAAGCTTTCAAATGAGCTTGAAGAGATTCACCAGGCTTTAATATCGTGCTGTAGAGTGTCTTTTTCAGACGCAACTTATTCGCCAATGTTGTTTTTTGAAATTGGTATTGAAGTTTAAGCCACACATCTGCTGCAGGATCTGAAGGGTCACCGATTAAATATAATAATTCGGGATTATTAGCAAGCACAAGTGTAGCTAGTGCTTTGTCACGACGCTGGTTGTACTTATGTAGTGGCGAAACATCGTCGCTAGATAGCGCTGAATCAGTGCCTTTCACTATTCCAAATAAATCATCTTTCATTAGGTTTATTTTGATTTGCACCTTCCATGTTGAATAATTTTTATCGGTCAAAAGTGTTAAATTAATCTTGCTGATCTTCATTTCTACACTGCTAACGTTAAACACAAATAAAGATAGTTTGCAACCCTTCACTTGACCGTCAGGTGAACGCAGATATCAAGGCCAAGCAGTACGTAGCTTAGCAAAAATGGCGTTGAACTAACCGGAACAGTGTTTAACATTAAGATGCTCAAAATAACTTCACTGGGCCCATAACCATTAATAAAAAATAGGTTATCGGTTAAACAAAATGCAGATGGACAGTTTTCTTATCTATTTTGAACACCAAGTAAAGAAGAAACGAAAATAATAAAAACTGTAGGAGACAAATAACACAAGTCTTCTTCCTACGACGAGTGATGATCCAATGAGGAAAACAAAAACGGAAACTTATATATGAATGTAACAGACAGTTCTAGAACCTTCTAGAAAGTTCAATATGGCAATCATGTGAGATACTTTTATTGATTATAATGAAAAACAAAATAAATTCAAGAAAATCCCTCATTTAAAGTGGGATATAAATTAAAAAATATATTTACAAGACTGTGGATAATTTTATTTTTTGTTTATTAACTTCGCTATTTGTTTTTTCAAACTCTAAAGGAATTCTTAGAAATAACTGATTAAAACTTTAAATATACTTAGGTCATAACCGAACTAAGCAGGAAAAATATCTATTATCCTTCAAACCTTCCCAAAAAAACCCGTTCTTACCATATAGTGTTATTGGAAGCGTGAAACAATAAGAATGGAGCAATATCTAGACCACACAAGCAAATTCAACTTACAATGAGTAGTTATTAAAATTAGACAAATATAGATAATAAGCAGTAATAGAACATTGTTTTACTTGAAATAATTAATAAAAAAAACGGGAAATAGTGAACTAGAATAGTAAAAATTATTGAAATGAGTAAACAAATTGATTGAAATAAAAATATTTTGACTGATTGGAATTTAGTGAATGAGGAAAATCTGAATTACAAGCAAATCATTACAATTTCCAATCTTGACTGTGAGAGTTGTAGGGGCAACTAATTATATGATCAAAATGGTGACGGAGTCGCTTGTGTTGAGTGAGATGAAAGAGAATTGGCTGGTTGGAAAATATTAACCTGGTCATGAATTTGATTGATGAAGTGTATTCATTTATTCGAGATTAAATTTGTTTATATAAAGAGATTCAAGAAATTTTAAATCTATAGAGTATGCAATATGAATTACAGAAAAATTATCTGTATCAATTAGATGACTACTATTTGTGATATGTGAGCATATATGGGAGTGCTCTGCTTTGGAAATAGGTCTAGCAGTTCTGTTTACAATCCCCAAGTGATTGAAGATCCTCAATTGTTGCTACAAAGTGGTTAAACCAATGTAGCGACTGTGGCAGGTCTTGCATGTAAATGAAATAAACAACCTTATATCTCATAAGTTTTTGGATGGGATCTTTAGAGTTGAAAAAAAATAACAACTTGAAAGGATTTACATTAATAATGATAAGATTGAATTGGGAAAAATTGTCTAGAGCAAAGCAATCTGATGTCAAGTGGTCAAAAAGGGTAATTTTTGAAAGGAAATTTTATTTATAAAATTTGACACTAGTTTATTGAAATACTGATGGGATAGTATTTGTGATTGAAAAAGTCTTTCAGATATACGATTTCTTGGTCGAAAGAGACCGAATATAAACAGATACGGAAGGCCCAATAGATTAACATTAAATGGGCGGAAGTTAGAATTTCAATGGAATGCTCCTAAAAAATGAATACCATGGAGAGTAGTGGTAAGCTTTCTAAAAACCGCAGTGGAAAACCAAAAATCGATCATAGCCACTAATATATTCAAAAGTGCAATTTTGCAATGATGTTTTATATCCATTGAAAAAGTGATATTATTTGCGTATAAAAATCACAAGAGAGGTATTCATCAATCCAGGATTTATCTATTTATGTTTTGAAAAATAGAAGTTTGAAATCGGAGGAGCTTTAATAATCTAGGACTCATCTATAACTCTTTTGATAAATAAAAGATTAAAATGAGAGAGCTATTCATCAATCCAGGAATTATCTATAATTCTTTTCTAAAATAGAGGTTTGAAATCAGAGGGTCATTCCTCAATCCAGGAAACATCTCTAACTCTTTTGAAAAATAGAGGTTTAAAATCAGAGGAGCTTTCTTCTATAAATCTTATAATAAATAGAGGTTTGCAATAAGATAGATATCAATCAATCAAGGAATCATCTATAAATCAATTGAAAAAAATAAAGGTTTGAAGTGTAGGAGGCAATCATCAATTCAGGAATCATCTATAAATCTTTCAAAAAATAGAGGTTTGAAATCAGAGTAGCATATTTCAATCCAGGAATCATCGATAAGTCTTTTACAAAATAGAGGCTTGAAATCGGAGGAGCATTCATAAATCCATTACTCATCTAAATATCTTTAAAAAAATAGAGATTTTTAATCAGAGGCATTCAACGATCCTGGAATCATCTATAGTTTTTCGAAAAATAGAGGTTTGAAAGCGTTAAGGCATTCATCAATCCAGGACTTATCTAAAAAAAATTTTAAAAATAAAGGGTTTGAAATCAGAGAGCTATACATCAATACAGGAATCATCTATAAATCGTTGGAAAAAAAAGAGGTTTGAAGTCATAGGGCATTCCTAAATCCATGAATCATCTATAAATCTTTTGAAAAATAAAGGTTTGAAATCAGAGAGGCCTATTTCAATGCAGGTATTATCTATTAATCTTTTGTTAAAATAGAGGATTGATATAAGAGCAGCATTCATCAATCCAGAAATCATCTAAAAATCTTTCGAAAAATAGAGGTTTGAAATCAGAGAGGCATTCATCGATCCAGGAATGATCTGTCAATCCTTTGAAAAAAGAGGTTTGAAATCAGAGGGATATGCATGAATCCAGGAATCATCTATAAGTCTTTAAAAAATAGAGGTTTGAAATCAGAGGAGCATTTATCAGTCCAAGTATCATCTATAAACCTTTTGGAAAATAGAGGTTTGAAATCAGAGAGATATGCATCAATCCAGGAACCAACTAATAATGAACTACAAATCATTTGAAAAATATCGCATAAAATCAGAGAGGTGTTCATCAATCCATAAATCAACTATAGTTCTTATCAAAAATATAAATTTGAAATCAGTGGGTCATTCATCAAACAAGGAATCATCTATAATTCTTTTGAAAAATAGAGGGTTGAAATCACATCAGCATTCTTCTATAAATGTTTTGAAAAATAGATGTATGAAATCAGAGATGCATTCATCAATCAAGGAATGATCTATAAAAAGTTTGAAAAATAGAGGTTTAAAATCAGGTAGGCATTCATCAATACAGGAATGATCGGTAAATCCTTTGAAAAAATAGAGATTTGAAATCAGGGGAGCATTCATCAATCCAGGAGTCATCTATAAGCCTTTTGCAAAATAGAGGTTTGAAATTAAAGAGGAATTCATGAATCCAGAAACCACCTTTGAAAAATGGAGGGTTAAAATCAGAGAGCTAATCATATATCAAGGAATCATCTTTAAATCTTTTAAAAACTAGTCGTTTAAAATCAGAGAGGTGTTCAGCAATCCAGGACTCCAAAAATAGAGGTTTGAAATCAGAGAGTCATTTCTCAATCCAGGAATCATCTATAACTCTTTTGAAAAATAGAGGTTTTCAAATCAGATTAGCATTTTGTTATAAATCATTTGAAAAATAAAGGTTTGAAATCAGAGATGCATTTATTAATAAAGGACTCATCTATTAATCTTTTGAAAAATAGAGCTTTAAAATCAGAGTGGCATACAGCAATTTATGAATCATCAATGAATCTTTAAAGAATAGTAATATGAAATCAGAATGGTATTAATCAATGAATTAGTCATCTAAATATCTATTGCAAAATAGAGTTTGAAATCAGAGAGGCATACATCAATCCCGGAATAATCTATACATTTTTGAAAAAATAGAGGTTTGAAGTCCTAGAAGAATTCAGCAATCCAGGAATCATCTTTAAATCTCTTAAAAAAAAGAGATTTGAAAGCATAGAGGCTTTCTTCAATCCACGACTCATCTAAAAATCCTTTGAAAAATCGAGGTTTAAATCACAAAGCTATACATCAATCCAGGAATCTTCTATATATCGTGTGAAAAATAGAGTTTTGAAGTAATGGAGGCATTCCTCAATCCAGGATTCATCTATAAATCTTTTGAAAAATAGAGGTTTGAAATCAAAGAGGCATTCATCAATGTATTAGTCATCTAAATATCTTTTTTAAAATAGACTTAGAAATCAGAGTCATTCATCTAAACCGGAATCATCTATATTTTTTTTTAAAAAATAGAGGTTTGAAATCAGAGAGGCATTTCTTAATCCAGGACTCATATAAAAATCTTTTGAATAATAGAGGTTTGAAATCAGACAGCTATTTTTCAATCCAGGAATCATCTAGAAATCTTTTGAAAAATAGAGGTTTCAAATCAGAAAGGGATTCTTTAATCGAAGAATTATCTTTAAATCTTTTTAAAAATATATGTTTGAAATCAATCTATTAATCATGTATAAATCATTTGAAAAATAGAGCTTTAAAATGAGAGAGGCATACATCAATCTAGGAATCATACATAAATCTTTGAAGAATTGAGGTTCGAAATCAGAGAGGTATTCATCAATGTATTAGTCATCTAAATATCTTTTGCAAAATAGAGTTTAAAATCAGAAGGGCTTTCATGAATCCAGGAATCATATATAATTTCTTGGAAAAATAGAGGTTGGAATTCAAAGAGACATTCATCTATCCAGTATTAACCTATAAATATTTGGTAAAATAGAGCTTTGAAGTCAGAGAGGAATTCTTCAACCCATGAATCTTTAAAAAATCTTTGTGGAATAAAGGTTTAAATTCAGAGAGGTATTCATCGTTTCAAAAATCATCTATGACTCTTTGAAAAATAGATTAATGAAACCACAGGTGCATTCATTAATCCAGCAATCATCTAAAAATCTTTTGAAAAATATAGCTTTAAAATAAGAGAGGAATTCATCAATCCAGATATCATCTATAAATATTTTGAAAAATAGAGGTATGATAGAAGAGAGGTAATCATCAATCAAGTAATATCTATACATTTTTTGAAAAATAAAAGTTTGAAATCAGAAGAGGGTACATCAATCAAGGAACTTATGTATAACTCTTTTCATAAATAGAGGATTGAAATAAGAGAGCTATTCCTCAATCCAAGAATTATCGATAAATCTTTTAAAAAATAGAGGTTTGAAATCAGAGGAGAATTGTCCTATTAATCTTATAAAAAATAGAGGTTTGAAATCAGAACAGCAATCATCAATTTACAAATCCTCTATAAATCTTTTAAAAAATATAGGTCCGAAGTCAAAGAGGCATTCATCAATCTAGAAATCATCATTAAATCTTTTTGGAAAATACAGGTTGAAAGCAGAGAGGTATTTATCAATCCAGGAATCTTCTATAAGTTTTAGAAAAAAATGATCAATACATGCATCATCCTAAAATATTTTAAATAATAGAGGTTTGAACTTAGTGCAGTATTTTTTTCCAGGAATCATCCATAAAGATTTTGATAAATAGAGCTTTCAAGTCAGTTGAGCCTTCATAAATCCAGGAATCATCTATAAATCTTTTGAAAAATAGAGTTTGGGAATTAGACGAGCTTTCTTCTATAAATCTTTTGAAAAATAGATCTTTGAAATCAGAGAGGTATTCATCAATCCAGGAATGATCTATAAATCCTTTGAAAAATAGAGGTTTAAAACCCGAGGAGCATTCCTTAATCCAGTAATCATCTATAAACCTTTTGGAAAATAGAGGGTTGAAATCAGAGAGGCATACTTCAATCTAGGAAATATCTATTAATATTTTGAAATATTGAAGTATGAAATCCGATAGATATTCCTATATCCAGGAATCATCTATAAATCTTTGGAAAATCGTTGTTTAAAATCAGATGAGCATTCTTCTATAAATCTTTTGAAAATAAAAGTTTGAAATCAGAGAGGAATTCATCAATCAAGGAGTCATTTACTAATCTTTTGAAAAATATAGGTTTGAAGTCATAGAGGCATTCATCAATCCAGGAATCTTCAATAAATCGTTGAAGAATAGAGGTTCAAAATCAGAGAGGCATTCATCAATCCAGGAATCATATATAATTTTTTGGAAAAATAGAGGTTTGAAATCAGAGACACATTCATCCATCCAGTATTAACCGATAAATATATGGAAAAATAGAGGTTTGAAAGCATAAAGGTTTTCTTCAATCCAGGACTCATCCTAAAATCCTTTGAAAAATAGAGGTTTGAAAGTAGAGAGTTATTCATCAATCCAGGACTGTTCTATAAATCGTTGAAAAATAAAGGGTTTGAAGTCATAGAAGCATTCATCAATCCAGGAATTATCTATAAATCTTTTGAACAATACAGGTTTGAAATCAGAGAGGCATATACGAGGGGCGGTCAATAAGTTTTGCAATTAGGATATATGGAAATGAGATATGAGCAAAAGTCTTTCATTATTTTTCAATCTAACTACTCTCGACTTTAATGCACTTGCACCACTTGTCCCTCAGGCTTCGAATTCCAGACAACCAGTAATACCTCGACTGCTGTTCAATATACTTTTCGACGGCGTGCTGGATATCTTAATCTTTCCCAAACCGGCGTCCACGCAGTGCAGCTTTGAGCTGGCGGAATAAAAGGTAGTCGCTAGGGACCAGATCTGGTCTGTAGGGAGGATGGTTGAGCTGCTCGAATCCTCACTCGCGCAGGGCAGCTTGTGCAACTCTGGCCTTGTGGACCTTAACGCCATGGAAGTTGATCATGGGGCGTGAGGTTTCGTGAGTTTTCTAGGGACCTAATAAGCAGAGACCTGGGTTATGGCCAAATTGTCGTGGATGATGTTGGTAACACTTCCATGTGATATTCTAAGTTCTCACTCGATTTCTTCGACTTTCACCCATGTATTTTGAAGGACCATCTTCTCCACACGGGCAAATTGTCCTCGGTGGTCACGTCATCTTCAAGGAACTCATGACCATGGCGAAAGTCCCTATTTTAGCGAGCAATGGTTGCATAGAAAGGGTAGGTGTTGGTGTACACTGCAACCATGTGTTCATGGATCTCAAGTTACATTGTTGTCTTCCTTGGTCAAAAATTTGATCACTGTGCGGTGCTCAACCTTCTCCATTGTAGAGAAATTTGTGACTGACGATCTGCGATCAGCTACTGATTTTTAAATAGACGAGGCATGAGCTTGCGGATGCAGAACTTTACTTTTCATAACTTGTCCTAACACCGAAACAAACAGCCATCCCCGTTCCTCTATTTTGCCCTACCGATTCGCAAAACATATTAACCGCCCATCGTATCAATCTAGAATTATAAATAGATCTTTTGAAAAATAGAGGCTTGTAATTAGAGGAGCATTCATTAATCAAGGAGTCACCTATAAATCTTCTAAAAAATAGAGGTTTGAAAGCGTAGAGGTATTCATCACTCCAGAACTCATCTCAAAATCTTTTGAAAAATTGAGGTTTCACATCAGAGAGGCATTCCTCAATCCAAAAATGATCTGTAAATACTTTGAAATATAGAAGTTTGAAATCTGAGAGATATCCATCAATCCATAAATCACATTATAAATTGTTTGAAAAATAGAGGTTTGAAGTCAAAGAAGCATTCCTCAATCCAGGAATCATCTATAAATCTTTTGAAAAATAGGGGATTGAAATCAAAGGAGCATTCATCAATCCATTAGTCATCTAAATATCTTTTGAAAAATAGAGGTTTGTTATCAGAGGCATTCAACAATCCTGGACCCATCTATAATTTTTTGATAAATAGAGGTTTAAAAGCGTAGAGGCATTCATCAATTCAGGACTCATCTAAATTCTTATGAAAAATAGAGTTTTCAAATCATAGAGCTATACATGAATCCAGGAATCTTGTATAAATCCTTTGAAAAATAGACGTTTGAATTTATAACAGCATGCCTTAATCCAGGAATCATCTATAAATCTTTTGTAAAATAGAGGTTTGAAATCAGAGAGTCATACTTCAATCCAGGTATTATCTATAAATCTTTTTAAAAATAGAGGCTTGATATCAGAGCAGCATTCATTAATCCAGGATTCATATAAAGAGATTTTGAAAATAGAGGCTTAGAATCACAGAGGATTTCAACTTTCCAGGAATGATGTGTAAATCCTTTGAAAAATAGAGGTTTATAATCCGAGAAGCATACATCAATCAAGTAATTATCGATAGATCTTTAGAAAAATGAAGGCTTGAAATCAGAGAAGCATTCATCAATCCATTAATCATCTAGATATCTTTTGAGAAATAGAGGCTTGAAATCAGAAAGGAATTCATTAATCCAGGAATAATTTATAAATCTTGTGAAAAATAGAGGTTCGAAATCAGAGGAGCATTCCTCAATCCAGGAGTCACCTACAAATCTTCTAAAATTTAGAGGTTTGAAACCATAGAGGCATACATCGCTCCAGAACACATCTATAAATTTTTGAAAAATAAAGGTTTTAAATCAGAGAGGCATTCCTCAATCCAGTATTCATCTATAAATATTTTCAAAAATAGAGGTTTGAAAGCAAACCAGGACTCATATAAAAATCTTTTGAAAAATAGAGGTTTGAAATCAGCCAGCTATTTTTCACCCCAGGAATCATCTAGAAATCTTTTGAAAAATAGAGGTTTGAAATCAAAAAGGGATTCTTCAATCGAGGAATAATCTTTAAATCTTTTGAAAAATACATTTTTGAAATCAATCTATTAATCATGTATAAGTCATTTGAAAAATAGAGGTTTGAAATGAGAGAGGCTTACATCAATCTAGGAATCATCGATAAATCTTTGAAGAATAGAGGTTAGAAATCAGAGAGGTATTCATTAATGTATTAATCATCAAAATATCTTTTGAAAAATAGAGTTTGAAATCAGAGAGGCATTCATCAATCCAGGAATCATATATATTTTTTTTTTAAAATAGATGTTTGAAATTAGAGAGACATTCATATATCCAGTATTAACCTATAAATATATGAAAAAATAGAGGTTTGAAATCATTGAGGCTTTTTTCAATCCAGGACTCATCCTAAAATCCTTTGAAAAATAGAAGTTTGGGAGTAAAGAGGTATTCATCAATCCAGGACTGCTCTATAAATCGTTTGAAAATAGAGGTTTGAAGTCATAGAAGTATTTATAAATCCAGAAATCATGTATAAATCTTTTAAAAAATAGAGGTTTGAAATCAAAGAAGCATACATCAATCAAGTAATTATCGATAGATCTTTAGAAAAATAGAGGCTTTAAATCAGAGGAGCATCCATCAATCCATTAATTATCTAAACACCTTTTGAAGAATTGAAGTTTGAAATCAGTGAGATTCATCAATCCAGGAATCATCTATAAATCTTTGGAAAAATAGAGGTTTGAAATCAGAGGAGCATTCCTCAATCCAGCATTCACCTACAAATTTTCTGAAAAATAGAGGTTTGAAAGCGGAGAGGCATTCATCACTCTAGAACTTATCTAAAAATCTTTTAAAAAATTGAGGTTTCACATCAGAGAGGCATTCCTCAATCCAGGAATCATCTTAAATACTTTGAAAAATAGAGGTTTGAAATCAGAGAGATATCCATCAATCCAGAAATCACATTATAACTTGTTTGAAAAATAGAGGTTTGAAGTCAAAGAAGCATACCTCATTCCAGGAATCATCTATAAATCTTTTGAAAAATAGGGGATTGAAATCAAAGGAGCATTCCTCAATCCATTACTCATCTTAGTATCTTTCAAAAAATAGAGGTTTGTTATCAAAGGCATTCAACAATCCTGTAATAAAGAGATGGAGCCTGATTGTAAAAATTGCATGGGAAAGAATAGGTTCTGAGAAGAAGCCAGTCGGTTTTAAGACTTTGGTTCAACTAAGGATGACGACATTGAAGCCGTTGCTGGAACGTTGTTTTTAATCGTCTCTTCTCATGGTCACTCTTTTTATCCATTAATAATCCGAAAAATAAAACATATATCAGGACTCGACGAAAGGAAATTAAACATTTTTTCTCCACTTGCGCAATTTAAGTGTTATATATTGTTTAATCGTGCTTTATTGCTTCTTAATTTTTCAGGCATAAATATTTCTAGTAAAAATAGCCTCCGCTCAGTAACTCGTCTTATAAGATAACAGCGATAGCTT
Source organism: Ceratothoa steindachneri (assembly GCA_963969495.1). Taxonomy (NCBI): domain Eukaryota; kingdom Metazoa; phylum Arthropoda; class Malacostraca; order Isopoda; family Cymothoidae; genus Ceratothoa; species Ceratothoa steindachneri. The sequence goes on from OZ018326.1 coordinate 110,881,978, forward strand.
CGCCACTCCTCCCTTACGGGGGGAGCTTGCACTTCACTACTAAGATTAAAATTTAAAATCCAAAAAAAGCAGCCATGGTTAAATTTTTATAAATTTTCTGAACTTAGCCAATTATAATAATTTTAAAAAGGAACTCGAAAATAAATTCCTACCTTTCAAAATATCACGCTGCTAAAATATAGTTATAGAAAAAGATATATAAAAATAAATTTTCTGAACTTCACCATTTGTAATTCTTTGGGTTTCAAAAAGTTCACAGAATTTCGATACTTATATTTATTTCTGAACTTCACGAATTTGTTTTTTTTTATATTATAAAAGAATTTTTAGAAATAACTTTGATAAAAAATATAAGTCATAACCAAACTAAGATGAAATAATTATTAAAATACTAAAAAATATCCCCTTCTTAAATTATAGTTAGTGATAACTAACTATCACGACATGAATCTTGAAGCATTAGTTCAAGATAGAGCGTGGTGGCGTGAGTTCATTGAGGCCCTATGCATCCCCGTGGGTGCCACATGAAATGATTGATTGATTGATGGATGATGATGATGATGATGGTGATGATTAGCTGATTTCTTGGTTGTTATAAGGATAGCCAACCTTGCGGAAAATTGAGGGGATCAAGGAAAGCCAATACTAGTTAGTGTGCAAGGTTAGGGAATTAGTTGTTAGGCTTAGTTAGTTAACATAACTAAATTTCTAAACTCTGACCTATGCGATTTATGAACCTTTAAAGAATCAAATGCAACGTTTTAATGTTTTTTTTTGTGAAACAATCGCTATCCAATTTAATTTGCTAGAATAAATAAATCAATTTCTATTTTCAAATGAATCTGGAGCCTTATAAGAACACTGAAATCAGGATAAACGTTAAACTAATTGATTTTTCAGAGCCGCTTCACGAGACACCAACATTTTTCATCCTTCCATCAATCATGACACGAACAGAGCTCATTATCAGGATTTAGAATCGTGGGAATTACTATGTTAGTTTCTATGTAATTATCTTGTTACGCTACTGTCTTTGCTACGCACAGCAAAAAACCTTCCTAGCCACCATAGATCTAGAGGCGACACCACTGGTAGCATGCCTACCACTCTCAGTATTGCCCAGGGCTTTTTAAAAGTTAATAATTCCTAAGCATTTTTAAATCTAGTAATGACTAGGCCTTTTTTAAGCTAATAATGCCTAAACGTTCTCTAATTTAGAAATGACAACAAGACCTTTTTAAGCTCGTAATGCCTAGAAGTTTTCTAATCTAGCGATGACTAGGAATTGTTTGAGGCAGTAATGCCTAGGCGTTCTCTAATTTAGCGATAGCTAGGCATTTCATTAGCTAGTAATGCCTAGGGCTTCATTAGTGACGGCGCTATGAGCAGATCTTCCAAATATCTTCAACAATTGTAACCTTTAAATGAAGCTCTGGAACAAAAACGTCCTTCACTGCTTAAACAAAAACATAACCTCCTCTTTCGTGACATTGTGTGCCCACACATCACACGTTTGACTAAGTACATACATAAGCAATAATGAATACATAAGAATAAACAAGAGAAATGTAACTAAATTAATAAATCGAAGGGCTATGTTACTCTTGTTTATTTTTATGTATTCATAATTGCGTGTGTATGTATATAGTTTTGTGACCTAAATGTCTACATTCTTTGCTCACAGGTGAAATGTACGGAAGTAAACTTTATCTTTTTGTTTTATACTTCATATCCGGTATCTAAACCCGTCTTCGATAATATTTTTCTATTCTGTGTCATTTCGTGGAACGGGGCACCACTCTATTGTTTCTCAGGTTTATTCGACGTTTGTAAATTTATTCGTTATTCATTGAGAATAAACTGAACAAGTTAGAAAGAACTTGGGATCCGCCTTTCATTTTTAAGTGTGATTTTTTGAATTTATTGTTCTACTCACGCGCTACTTTGTGAGTTTATCATATATATATATATATATATATATATATATATATATATATATATATATATATATATATATATATATATATGTCTCAATCTTTCATGAATGCGAAAGAATGATGAAATGAATCCAGCAAACCACATGAACAAGAAACAGAAAAACAGGATAATTTTTCTTCGGAAAAAATAATTTCCTAATTCGCAAAAATTCCGTGCAGGGATGGCATTCGAACGAAGCAGACTGAAACCGCGAGCAACCGCTTTTATCTTAATTAAACCGCTCCTTAAACCACTCAGCTACGCGGAAGGCTTAAAAAGCTTGTTTATTCAGAAGATTTTTTTGTCTTCCGCGTAGCCGACTGGTCTAAGGCGCGGTTTAATTGAGATAAAAGCGGTTGCTCGCTGCCTCAGTGTGCTTGGTTCGAATCCCACCCCTGTACGGATTTTAGGAATTAGGAATTAACTTTTCCCGAAGAAAAATTATCCTGTTTTTCTGTTTCTTGTGGTATGTTGGATTCATATATATATATATGAAATGAATAACTCACAAAGTAGCACGTGAGGGAGATTCGCAATGTTTTTTAGATTAAAATAATTTCACTTTCTTTTCAACAAGCAACATTAGTGTCTTTTGAACTTAATATTATATCAAGAGTAAAAATTACTAAGCGGAAATTTTTTATAAAGTTTTACTTAATATAATGAATAAATCCCAAATGAGCAAGAAAGTTTGAGAATTTTTGCCGGCTTCATACAAAAAGATAATATGAAACTAAAAGGATGAGTAAACATGGAATCTTCGCGCTAAGAGTTTCATAAACAACGCTAAACAAAAGAAAAGTGCTATCACTAAAATCTTGCCTTCTTTCATTTAAAAAAAATATGATATGTAAATTTTATAACTTCCTTATACTAAAATAAAAAAAAATGAATAAATGATGAAAGAAATGATTTTAAGTACGTTTAATCAAAATTATAGAATGAGTGTGATAGTTTGCAAAAGAAAATAATTTGCATCATTTTCCTTCATTGTCTCTACCTTTTCTGCACTCATGAAACATATGCACACACATACACCTCCGATCGTTCCAAACCAAGGGCAGAGAAGCTTTCCCCATGTGAATTCTCGCATGATTAAGGCGATCTTGGAGAGTACGCCATCTTGTAGTTCCGACCCAGAGCAGCTAGCATCTGTAGAGCAAGATATTATTCTTTTTGAAACACTCTCGACCTTAAACAGACAACAATTGACGGTTATATGCGTTGTCTTCCATTTTGCATACGTAGATTTATTTAAATGAAAGAGAGAAGAATAAAAACAATCGATTTCTGGGATCTATAAACAATAACATCCTACATCAAAACGTAGACGAACCGCCACGTGAACATAATATCCTAAAGTTAATTTTAACTGAGGATATGTTAGTAAAAAGTGTGCATGTAGGCGAAAGACTCGTGAGTAGCGATCACAACATAATTCGATTAAATCTAAATATTCTTAAACGTGTTCACAAGAGCTCTCAACTCGTACAGGACTTGATCTTTTTCGTGCCTCGAGTAGAACTTTTAAATTGGAATGAAATCTTAAACATTGAAGACGCCTGGAAAAGATATAATGGATTTCAGCGTTCATTTTTTAATATAAATAAAATAGTACTGCATAAAGCTAGAGAATCTAATAAGTCAAATCAGTTGCTGTGTGTAAAATAAAATAGATTAAAATTTACAAAAGAGAACGTGACTAATTGTAAAAAATTCCAAAATCAGCAATATTGTCAAGAATCGCCGCCTTTATTATCGTCGCTTTCCCAAGCGCAAAATAAGAACATCTAAAAGAGACCACGAAAAGGCACTAGCGTCGCTATTTTAATCATTATCCCTAGTGACTTTTAAGATGTAAATAATCGTAAGCCAAATAAGAGAGTGCATTTTGACCATTCACAATGCCAAGGGGTGGTTTAAGATTATGCATATAAAATACACATATCTATGTAATTTAGCATACATACATATGTAATGATAGATAGGAAATAGTAATAAGGTGGTTCATTGAATTCACATCTTTGGAGTTTTCTGCTAAACACCTGTAGAGAGGGTAATATTGTTCTTATCAAGGGACGATCTTTTTTCCTATAAACTGTTGTGAAAGTGTTTGTCCGTATAAATTAAGTTTCGAATCCCAGGTAAGGAAGGAACTGAGGTAACTGAAAAAAGGGCGAATAATGCTTTGGGATACTTCAAGGAAATGAGTCAGCATTGAATGGAGTTTTTCACGTTGAATATGGAAAGAAACTTCGGAATCACGCTCAGTTCAGGCTATTGTTTGATTTAAAGCTTAATTTCATACAAAGTTGTCTCGAACGGTTGTAAGCAAAGAGACTGGAGAATGGTGCAAGGGCAGATGTTTTCAAACAAGAATTCATGAAAGATGTAAAAAAAATTGGATATTGAGTTTTGGCCTTTAAATCAACCAATGAATTTCCTGTAGAAAGCGTGATTACATTAAGAACCACCTTAAAGAAAATTAATAATTCCTATCGAATTTATTTCTCAGTGTGGAGTTATATATATATATATATATATATATATATATATATATATATATATATATATATATATATATATATATATATAACCTGAGCCGGACATGAGAGCTTGATGTATACATGTACACAACAAATGTATATGAATGCCGAGATTTTCGAAACCATGAACCTCACAAAGTTTGTTTGCGGGAATGAGAAGAGAAGCTGTGGATAAAGACAAACAAAGTCACTCGTAGCTGGTCCGTCTGTACAGTCATTTATTTCTGGCGGAGGGCGCGGCTGAACAACAGCTTATGACAACCACTGCTTCACGTCAAGGCTAGTGGGAATGAGCTGAGTACCCACAGCTCTCCTATTCAACACTGTGATTAATATTTTATCTCATTTGAGAATAATCTATCGGTCGCAGGCATAATGTAAATCAATAAACAATGATTATTTTTTTATTTCCATTCCTCAACTACAACTATAAACCAAATCGCTCCCCACATTATCTGCCTTGAACTATATTCGAGATAGGTTACTAACTACAAACTACCGTAGAACCAGGTTGGTGAAACTTAGGGTAAAACTGAAGAAAATCAAGCAGTGAAAAAAATATGAAAGTAAAGATCAGCGAACACAGAGTATTTGTTGGTAGCTTAACTTTACTTGCTTGTTTTACTGGTTGCTTAACTTTACAAGGACAGATAGAGACATAAAGTAGTTTAGCATTCTAGTGGTTATAGGATCTTATGTATTTCGAGTACATTAATTAAGTGATTAGTTCGTCACATATGTTAATTAGAAACAAATCTTCAATTTATGAACGATCAACCAACAAAGCTCTTATTTAAATATGATGAAGTTATTAGGTCAAGAATAAAGAGCACACCAAGGATATGAGAGGATTCATAGAGGATTTCTTTACTACATATCTTCAGAATTTAAGAGAGAACAGATATTAGCAGGTTTCTTTGTGTGGCACATTGGCTGCTCGATTTCAATTAAGTTTTTTAAGGTTATTTTTCTTTTACAATTGCCATCCAATTATCATTTTATTTTTTATTATTTATATATATGCTTTATTCAATAAATCATTTTTTTAGTTCTACTGGAGGGGTTAGATAGAAATAAACTATAGCCTCTCCTTTACCCTTGTCCCTTTCAGCGCTCGAACTACTAACCACCCAACTATCCCATAGCAATCTTCAACTACCCAGCATGTCGAGACTAAATCTGACTTTAGATTTGGAACATTTTGGTCCCCTATCAAAATTTAATTGATTCGAGATATCTGGTCTAGACATTATTAAATTTAACTTTGTGTCTACTAATTTAAAATAATCTACATAATCATATTTTGGGGAACAAGATCTTACAGAAAAGCCGTTTCGTGTCTCCTACTTGAGCATAAGAGCAGTAATTTAGTCTGTATCCCGTTTAGAATTATTTAGGTAATATCATTAGTTGTTTTTTTAAGAAATTCTTTCCTTTAATCGTATTCACAAATTAACTTTTAATTTATCATTATTTTGTGAAATTAGTAAGCTTGCCGTTCATTCTTTCTTTTTTAATCCGTTAAGCCTGGGTATTTTCTTTCATTATAGCAAATATTGGAGAGTGAGAGACTGAAAAAGGCATTGATTTGAGTTAGGGTATTTTATATATTTTGAGTATGGTACTCAGATTGGTTCCTTCACTCTGAATAGGGTAGGGTTGTACAGGAGGCAAATAAATTTATAATTTTTTTCATTTTGTCTTCTTTGCGCTTGTCTTCTATTTCTGCATCCCTTATGTTGGTTATCAAGAGACCGTTGCAGTTTGGGCTAATAAACACGCTATTCATTCCGGGTTTGAGCCTCTCGTTCTAAGGCTTTCCTCTTTGTCTTTTGGGTGGGATCTATTCTATTCGTTTTCACAAAAAAGAATAGAAGCGAGCATTCCAAAATTTGAAAAATCTGCAAAATAAATTACTTATATGTTAATGGGATATGGTATTCTTGTGTTCTTGTGCCATCTGACTGGCAGTTCTACCCCAGCCGAATTTTTGACGAATACTTTATACCCATATGTACTTTTATCAGTAATCATGTGTCTTTTTAACTTATTTTTACTATTGATTTTGCTTGTGTAATAAGTGTAAATGCTCATATTTCTGTGATAGTTCTGCTTGTATGTTTTATCTTATATTTATTTATTTTTTTAGTAATTACGATAAATAGTCATACTTAAATACTAAGATTTATAAGATTTTTCTGTTTGCATGTTTTGTTTTCTTGAGTTATTTTATTTGTGCATTTTTTTTTAGAAAAGGATGGAATGATTGAAAGTTGAGATATTACTTTTTAACTTCAAATATACTAACCATATTTCTTCTGATCTACTTCCAAATTCATTTCAGCTAGGTTGGTTTTAATAAATAAAATAATAAAAAAATCCAGCTAACTCCGTTAATTTTTTTAGCCTCCATGTTTATCCCTGGTCATAAAACTCTCCTTTAACAGACAAAATCTACAAATTAACTGAACTTACTGAATCTTGGCTTGTTTATCATATTAATAGGATTATAATAAGTTAAAAGTAGAAAAATAACTATGGATTAATATAAAGCTTTTGCTATATCGACTACCAAATCGTGGTAGCCTAGAGTTTTGAATGTTTCATTTATTAAAACATAATGCTAATGGTTTTTAGTACTCATATCCAGCTTTCGAATTTTCATACTAATTTCCACTTACAAGGTAATTTTTGGATTTCACGAAGGTTTAGATTAATGTAACTTCCTGGAGATATCGTGTCAATTTTTCTCATATATATTTTCAGTAGATATGCAAAAGCTTTGCAGAGAAAAGAGTAGAGGAATTCCACTTGCTTTCAAACTTTACCCGATTTATTTTCACTTCAACTTAGCGGATTTCATTGGTTGCCATCTTTTGATTTCAGAATCCAATTCTTCAGATCATAATCCATAATCTCCCCATTGGTTTTCTTTTATCTTTGGGTTTTCTGCTAAAATTTCCAAATATTTATTTTTTTTTCAATGTCCCATACATTTTAACAATTGGTAAGTTACCATTAGCTGCCAAGCAAACTCTAGAGCATTCTTTTCTCCACCATGCTTTAAGGGTGATATGGTTTGGGAGGAAATTTAAAAGGTATACAATAACGTCCAAAACTAGATAACGAAATATCCTAATCTACATTTTTCTTGAAATTACTTATATTTCAATAGAAATCACAGAGAATATTCTGTGAAAATTCCTCTGCCTGTGGCTTGTTATCATTTCATAAAACTGCGGCTGAAAAAGGTTATGAGGAAAGTAATGTTTATTTGAAGAAAGAATATTTCCCAAACTTCAAAGCAATAAGTAAATGCATTCATAACCAGAAAACAACAAAGACGATTGAACAACATGAGAGTAAGGAGTATTCAGTCCCTTGGTCTGAAAGACTTAAGCATATCTTCGGTCAGAGAACTTAAGTTTTTTTTATTTTTAGGGTGTGACTTTATTACACTATTTTTTCATATTTTTCAGAGATCTTCAACATTCTCACTGAGTGCCTTCCATGGGTTTTCTATCAGCTTTAAATCAAGGCTTTGCGCAAGCTAGCCCATCACGACGACATTTTCAGCATCCATGAACTGCGTCATCCTCTCTGCAGTGTAGCACGGAGCATTTTATAGGATGAAAGTTTGCTAATATACCTCCGATTTTCAGAGAGAAATGATCTCATTTTCCTAAAACAGATTCTTTTGTACCTCGGATTTAATTTGCTGCAAATACGGAGGATGGGACATAAGGTCATGGCCATCATTTTTGAGCTTACTATATTTTTTTTTACAAAAGAAAGTTAAAAGAACTAATCTAACGTTAACTTTTGTTTTAGTATGTTTGTATTATAACTTGAAGGGAAAGTATACAAAAATATTAAAGACCTAACCCATTTTATTAATAAATACATTCAATTGATGCGCGCAGTTATTATTTATAATAATGTTCCTTGTTCTTCCGGACTACTTCGTTTTGGAATGGTGGAGAGATAATCTGTGATGATATCCTGACTGATATTGCTTCATTTTTGTTCTATACACATACAACTGTTCATAATTGGATGGCTTTTATTTTTCAACCGCCAGTTTGATTATCACCCACAAATTCTCTATTGGCTTCAACTCTGGCGAATTCCCGGACCAAGGGCGCATAAGTTAATGTTATTTACAGCCAGTAATTTGTTAGCAGTATTTCTTTATGCTAAGATATACCATCATGTTAAAAAATACAGTTATCATCCCCAATCTAGTCCTAAAACTTTGGGTAAAAGTGCTGCTGAACCAGGTTTTGTTCCCATTTTGAGTTCATGGCAGGGTTCTTTGGCAAAATTGTTAGCGCTCCAGTTCTTTATGATGAGAAGCAGTCCCATAAATATAGAGTGGCAGAATCCTTCACTTTGTACAAGACACATGACTCGTAAAAGCGCGCGACTTTTCTCTTCCTAATGAGGGATCTTCCTAAAGCTCTAAACAAGTGTAAAGGAGCTCCTTCCATAATATTATTTCTCCTAGTTTTTTACAGTCCATTCTTTATATTTTTGACAAATTTGGACCGTATTCATAAGGTCCTTTTGTGTGAGATGAAGCTTCTTCGCAGTCCTTATCGACTTAATGATTTTGTCGAAAGTATTAGGTTTCAATCTGTAGGCTGAAGCGTTCTCACTTTCTTTCCAGGCTGATTAAGCTTGGCACTGCAGGCAACCCGATCCTTGAGCTGAAACCTTACTAGGGAGCGATCGAGTCGATCATAGCGTTTCTTAGAAGCTCTTGGGCGTCCAAAGAACTTCTTTACAGGAGAAAAATCAGTCATTTTAAAGTCATTAACGATCCTATAGATCAGGGGTCTCCAAACTACGGCCCGTGGGCCAGGTCCGGCCCGCGAGGTCATTTCATTCGGCCCGCCGCTGTACCGTAGATGCAGCAATTACAGAGCAAATATTGATGATATGTTTAAAGCTAAACGCCAGTTTCACAAATCTCACTAACCTCTTTTGCTGCTTAGTTTGTGAAACTCGGATATGTGCGCACTGGGTGTGATAATACTCTTATTACTAACGACACCTTCTTTGATAACTCTTTGGTAAGTAAATATGTTTGTTGTCTTTATTTTTTGTACATTTTGTATTTTGTGTATTGGTAAATAAATATATTGGTTGTCTTTATTTTTTGTGTATTCACTATATTGTATTGAACAAAATGGTTAGGCGGACCGTGTACGTCATTCTCTTAGTTAACTGGCCCACTGTGAAAAAAGTTTGGCAACCTCTGCTATAGATGATCATCCTCTATGCATTACCTTAGCAACTATCTCCTAGCATTTCACAGGACACTGTTTACAGAGAAACAATAGTTGCACAGTTTTCTAAGGAAAAAACATTTCGGAGATTAATAAAGATTCAAGCATGTATTTTTACAAAGAAATATTTCTTCAGAGATTATAATTACACATCATCTCATTCATTTCACTCATATTTGTCATAATTTTTAGTAGCGTGCGAGTCTAGTCACGGGCAATTCTACATGTCACTATATCGGTCGTTCGGTCCCCCTTGTGCTTTTTATTTTATTTGTAATAATATTCTAACTATTAGGCTGATTCTAACGAAATTTGAAACCATTACGTTGTTTTATATTCTCTTTCGAATGATATAATTGCCTTCTATCCTCCAGAGTTTAGTCGAAATATTATTGGGCAATAACTGCATAACTCTTCCGCCGATTCTAACGAAATTTGGAACCCTTATGTTGTTTTACATTTCCTTTCAAATGATATAATTGCCAAGGTCCTCCCTAGGTTAATCCAGTAATTATTGAAATCTTTCAAGGTCATAAGTTCCTAAATCAGAATAAGTGAGACCACGCGACTTTTTGGCCAGCAGACCTCGTTTCTTTTTTATCCAGTAGCGAAGCTTCCTGGTTGAAATTCACTTAATACAGGAACAGGACCAGAACGCGATTTTGGATTCAAAGAAGGAATGCAGTTTTTCCTATTAACCTTTCTACACCTGCAATAATTTAAATATTAGAATAATTATAATTATTCTAATCACGTAAATTTAAAAAAACACGAATGAATAAATAAAAATATATATTAGTCTTAAATTATCCTTACCATGATTATACTCAAACACTTAATTTTCTCTCTCACACCATTATGGTGCCTCTTTCAATTTTGCCCACCTTTTTCGAGAATGTTAGATTCAATCTTCCATGTTGTGTAACAAGGCCTTATATGCTGGCTGCCTATTTTATCTGAACAAAAGAAATTTGGTTTCATCGCGAAAAAAACTAGTTTCCATCTTTCTGCCTTTCAGAGGACATTTGCAGAAGAGAAATACAAGTCAGCCGCTCTATTTTCCTTTACTTATGAGTTGTTTAAAAGCCGGGGAGTCTGCTATTTGGATGATAGTTACGAAAGACAAATTTCTTTTCAGGTTCTCGGGAACTTATGTATTCTTGCACAAAATTAATCGTTCAACAAACCATATTAAACAAATTAAATCTTACTCTATTAATTAGCGTAGTGAGTGGAGAGCACTCAACCATCCTCCCAGATACTATCGCCCTAGACAATATTATCTATTTTGTCAACAATGATTAGTTTCAAGGAAACTCGAGCAGTCATCATTAATTTGCATCAATGTGATATCTTGTATAGAGAAATTGCTGCTAAGACAAATAGGCCAGTAAGAGCCGTCTTCTGGACCAGAAAAATGTCCAAAGAGAGAGGTATACTTGCTCCAAAGAAGGCTTAAGGACATCTAATGGTAACCACTAAGCGTCAGTACCGCTTCATCGTGAGGAGTTAGTTTCGGAATCGTATGGCTTCTAGTGTAAAACTTGCTTAAGTGTGGCAACACGTAGGTGGGTATTCATCGGTAAGTACAATCAAACTATCTATTCAGGACCACAGTCTCGAGACAAGGAGGCACCACTGAGAAGCTTTCTAGGCCAAATATCAAAGCCAAGTCGTTCAGCAGTGGACAAGAGGGTTGGAAGATGGATGAATGGGGCGAGGTTATTTTCTCTCAATCAATCTCTTTTTCAGTCTTTGGGACATTTAGAAGATTGACTGTCTGGAGAAGATAAAGAGAAAGCGATCATGTGTCCTGCATCCTTTTAACAGTGAAACATCCTTCTAACCTTCAAGCATAGGAATAATTCTGTTTCAGGAAACATAATAAATGAAATTATTTCGTATGTAATGATTTCTTATGTAATTATTTCGTTTGCAATTATTTCTTATGCAACTTACTTAAATTAAACTGTGATTTATAAAATCACTGATCGTATAATCTGAACACTCACTAACCAGACACCACCTAACGATTTCTCCTCTGTCGCTCTAATAGGAACTTAACGTCCGCTCGTGGTAAGTGTAAGTGCACACAACAGAGCCTGGCTTAAAACCCACATTCTCCGCGAAAGATGAACCACTATTTTATGGTTTTCTATATTATTCTGTTCATCCTTATTTATTTAACAAAGTAGGAGTACTTTTTGGCAGAGACTGTCAACCAGCATTATGGTAAATGTTTGGAGTTTCAGAATTTTTCGAAAAGGATTAACCACAATTCTTAACTGGGTAGGTTTGAATCCTCAACGATATCTATGTAAGAGGAGAGCTGAAGTTCAACAAAGACACCCTCTTCCCTACAACCCAACCACCTTGAATATCTAAAATGGTTTTACTCCTTTTTGAGTTGGAGGTGGTTTTGTCTATTGATTATGTTATGGCCATGAGATAACCAGGCGAAAAATCGAAAAAGAGACTTTCCATTCTCAGATAACTAAAGTTCTTTTGAAATAACTGAGATAATGAGTTATAGAAGTAATTGAGAGCGAATGGAAGTGGGAGGCATAGGATTAAATCTTTGGATTCCAAGCTGAGAGAGTTGTAGAAAGGAAAAGGAAAAATAATTTCAATAGACAATTATATGACTTTAAAATAAATCAAAGGTTTTTGTATGGATGTAAGGGAAAGAAATATGTGAATTTATTTTCAGTATTTTCATAATTTGAAAATTTGTAAGCTTCTGGAGGTAGTAAGCAAGAAACCAAGTGGCCCACTTCTTGAAAAAATTAAATTTGAGAACTGAAGCAAAGAAAACATACATGAGAAACATACTAATGAAAGCTATCCAAACAAGCTGATAAAGGGACAGAGATAAGAAAGGAGGGAATCAAATACAACATAATCATTAACACAGAAGATAAAGCTAGTGCCTTGAATACAAGGCAAGGAATCAGGACAACAGGTGAATCAAATAAATAATTCAGAGAAAAACATTGGAAAAAATTGGTATTCATCAAAAAAGATGCAAATCGCTTTGGCATTATGGCATTTCACGGATCTGGCCACCAACTTAAACCACGTGTGAAAACCACTTTCCGCAGCATTACAATGGCAAGAGGTGATTCAACTATTCGTAGCCAAATGTAATGCGTGATTGATAAAGCCGAATTTCTCTGCCTCTTTTTTTGCTTCCTTCACCGGTCAAACGAACAGCCACTGCAAATAACTTTCTGAATTTATACCGACAAAAGAACTCAAAAGCATCGTTCTTGGCAATCCTAAGCGGTGGCCTCCATTGCTACTGCACATAGCGACCTCCTTACCAAATATTTATAAAATCAAATAAAACTGACTTTTTGAAGACGTTTTTATGTTATATTTTATCCCAAGAATTGCTGCATTTCACAATGTCAACACAATCCCAAATGATTATAACCTATCAAACTTTCATTTTACATCTTGCAATAAATCTATTTCACAAGACTTCAATTTCCGTTTTTAAATTTACTTTTGTAAGAAAATGTGACAAATATTCTTTTCCTTTCAAATCAAAATGCTGAATTTCCCTTTAATTCATATTTTCCAACATTTTTCCCTAGAAAATATCTTATATGAATTTATAATTATCTTTACTTTTTTCATCTTGTCATAACCTATTGAAATATTTTAGCCACCATATGGATCTCATTAAGTATCCCTGTACCACTAATTGTTCTACTCTGTTCCTTCCTCTAATTCTCAAATTCCTAAATCTTTTTCCCACTTTCTTTTTAATATTTAATAGCTGAAAGGGCAAGGTATTCATCGCTCTTTTTACAAGTATTATTGCGTACTTTCTTTAAACTTATATATTTTGCTATACTCTGAAAATTCTTAGGACTTTGTTGTAAATAATTAAAAAATCGCGGAACTAAACACTATCCGTTCCTGCACTTTAAAAAATGATTTGGAGGAGAATAACTTACTGCAAATATGTTTTGCCTTCTGTTTTCAGGTCATTTTCTTGCCTTTTGGTATATTACCAAGGAGATGCCATTAGTATTATTACTATTATCGTCGTACAAATGAGTTTTTACGCTTAATGCTCAGTTGGACTCTTATTACACTCAAAGGAATAGTACCGACTTTATTGCAACAACAATATTGTCCATTACAATTCTAGTTTAATTTGCCGTCGTTATGTATCCTATTGAGTAGGGGTCGCCGTACAATAAGAGACACAATAAAAAGGCCCCAACACAATCAGAATCCTTGATGTTTTTGCATTTCATATGGTTAGACATAGACTTAGAAAGGAATTATTATACATAAGGCAGGAAGCGCATTCAATGATAGCCCAACTTACCTAAAAAAGACTTGCTTCATCAACCCTGCAAAGTTTCTTGCAAGGTTTCTTATACCTTATTATTACTTAATTCTTTTTTGCCTACATTCTTATTTTTCATTGCTCTACAAATCTTGAAATATGAGAGCATAAAGAAGCAAGATAGAATATTAATTCGGTGAATAAATTATGAGTAAACGGGTGATGTTTGTGGTGAAGAGAGGCTAGGCTGTGGATATAGAGTCCGTACGTAATAGGTCACTATAACAACCTTTGTCTCTAGAGGAAATGTATTCTGCATATTCTAAAAGGGTTTTATAGACCTATTTACAAGGATTCTGGGGCCTACAACGCATTTTATATTTTAATACCCTAATATATTTCAACGAGAACGAATAATTCTAAATATTTCATTTATGAGGTAGCCATCTTCTCCGCCATCAATATCAATCCAGGGCAAAGAATCTCAATTTAAATTTATTAGCCCAAAATCGTCTCGATGTTTTAAAGCAAAATGATTGATGAACAACGTGAGCGCATCTAAGTAAACTCCTTCCAGCCCGTTCGTTCTTATGAGCCTTCATGATAGGCAAAAAATGAGAATGCTTTCTAAGTAAGTATGAAAGTAAAAAAGTAAGAAGCAAATAATTTCATTTGATTTTAATGAAAGAAAAGGAAAATAAACCTAAATAGCTGTAGGATGGGTAGCTACTTTCTCACTGCCTCGAACATACTAGGTAGACACTCTTATCTTGAATCTATCTTGAATGTATCCAGTAAATAATATTTCAATATTAGAAAGAACTATCTCAATTATCTTACTTATATCTCCCCCAGTTATATTTTTCCTTTTGATCCTAAAATTTTGGGGATACTGGGAATTTATTAATTTTACAAGCCATTGTAGTATTTTAGAAGAGTACTATATCGAGGAGTAATAACAGAATATCCGTTTACAAAAATATATATATATATAAAAGAAAACTGTAATTTTTAAAACACATACAGGGTGCGGTGAGGAATTGGTACCCGTTAGTAACTCTTATCAGAGCAGACCATGAAGTGCATCATCTCTGAAGGAAGTAATAAAACGGCTAAATTTAGAGGGTACCTCGGTCGGAGACATCATTCTAAGCGGCCAGATACAAAAAGAATCCCTGAATTTGTCGCAGTGATCCAGGCTATCATTGTCTACGATCCTATGGTATCATTGAGGTCCATATTAAGGGTCAAGGGAGTATCTCATTAGACAGTTCGTGTATGAAGGAGATCCACTACTACTCATACAAGATAATAAGAAAATGCCAGTTTCTGTCGCAGAAGATGAAGGACAAGCAGACGGAACGTGCTTTGAAGCTTGTTAACAACTTGAATCATCCCTTCAAGACTGGAATCTTATGATTCTTCTCAGACAAGAGGAATTTATACCAGGACCAGGTGGTGAGCTCGCATTTTAACCGTTGGCTTGCAGTG
The DNA here is from genome assembly GCA_963969495.1 of Ceratothoa steindachneri. Classification (NCBI taxonomy): domain Eukaryota; kingdom Metazoa; phylum Arthropoda; class Malacostraca; order Isopoda; family Cymothoidae; genus Ceratothoa; species Ceratothoa steindachneri. Next base: position 110,897,589 of record OZ018326.1, read on the forward strand.
TAACCTCAGAGATGTAGCGAGATTAATCATGAAGAGCAAGTGGTTGAAAGAGTTTTTGTTGCTCTTGATTCGGGGGATGACAGTTGGAAGGCTGTATGTGTGGCAAAAGGACTCTACCATGCAACGCAAGCAGGAAGACTCGGTCATGGCTGTAAGACAATTATTTTACCACATCCCTCCAAAGCTCTGTCCTCCAAACTCCCGAAACTGAAACTCATGTGTGGAGCATGGTTGAGAGAGAGACCAACAAGAGAGAAAATACAGGATCATCCAGTTTTCATCTAGTTAGAAAAGAGGAGTGTCGAGAAGGCCTGCAGCAGGTTCCGACCCCGCTTGGAAGCTGTGGATGAGGCCAACAGCAATTTCATTGAATAATATTAACGGTAAATCCTTCAAATCTTTAACACGTAACTTTGGTAAATAAATCTGTATAAATAAGCTGTTATTATATTATATTTTTTTGAAGTTAGGGGTCAAATTATATACCAAATCCTGTACACAATATTTTCTATTTAAAAAATATATTTAGGGGATAATTTGTGAACTTATATCGTTGTTAATGTTTATTAATTTGTGTATATGCACATATCTTTAAGCTTTGTAAATATATGTATATTTTGTATCCCTTACCTTGGTCTATTAGATATAGCTAATTGCTTGGGTAGGAAAAATATCGTCTCGCATGCATAAAAGGTTACAAATACATTATGAATAATAAAAGCGTAAATTATTACCAATAATGGATGAGCGATAATGCAGATATTGAGAAAATATGAATTCAAATACATAAATATAAAGTGTTATAGTGATTTTCTTCTATTTAACCTATCATCCATAACGCTATATTTTAGGAATGTAATTTTTTAAGTTTGAATTTTAGTTTGTGAGTCACCTTATAGTTATATTTGAAACTTTTCTCCAAATTCTTTGAAAGATTATTTTTATAGTTAAAAAAACAGCCGGTCTAATGTTTCGTATATTTGAAGTTTCTATCAAAGTTTTCTGTAAGATTTCAGAAAAAAGAAATATGATTATCGAATTTTGTGGATATTTTAAAACAAAAAAACAAATTAAAAATCATGAAGTTAAGAAAACGGTATTATAATTAAGGAAGAGCAGGTGTTTTTCTTTGTATTTTACATACATAATAGGAAATTTAGAAAGAAAAAAGAGCTCTGAGGCCTAGAAACTAAGCATGGATCTGAGAACCCTAGACTAAGAGTAAATTTTTTGGAGATATGTACAGGAATTATTTTAAATTTTTTATACAAAATCTTCGTTGCTAGAGCGAGATAGGCTGTAGCATAGACCTCTTTAACACTGGACTGGCCAATGTGCTATGTTTTTAATGTCGCCTGTGCATAACGGCCCCGCTGAATTCAAACATGCCGCCGGCCGCAGGGAACGCCAGTTTGAGTTCATCAGTGAGTGCAGCCACAAGTCACGCGCGCCTGTCTCCATAAGCTAGGGTAAGTTTACATTATTTGCTAACACTTCAGATTCGGGGCGTCGGACGGTAGCGTCAGATGTGAACAATCACGGCGTAATATTTTGGGGGTATATGAGTATATACTGGTGGCTGCGCCCCCCAGACCCCCCCAATTGATTGAAACTCAGGATCATCGCAGGGTGGTCCTCCTGCAGTGATATCTCCCCCACGAGCAGTACCCTTGAATATACTGGCAGAAAAATCTAACCTAATAACAAACAATTCATACTTTTATAGGTTTCTTGTATAGTTTATGCGCCTCTAGATAATCTAAAAGTTTTTCGCGAATATACAAAGCAAAGCCGAATTCAAATAACGAAGAACCACATGGAGAGCACGAAAACACAATAACAAAAGAAAAACATTTGCAAAACGGGTCCTATATATAAGCTACAATGTTGCCAGTAAGAAGCTGTTATCGTTCGCAGCGAACAAAAAATACGAAAACAAAACGATAAAAGACATCAAGAAACCTTACCTAACTTAGAAAAAAAACTAGAAACGAGCAGAGCGCAGATATTTAGTAAATAATAGACTAAAAGTTACAAATCCTCCAAACAACAAAAAAATATAACGCAGTGATTGTCACATCTGAAGCTACCGGCTGACGTCATAAGAGATATGCTGTAGCCCAAAATTGTAGCCGACTAACAGCGCCATCTACCGTGCGCCCCAAATCTGAAGTATTGCCCATTATTTTTGTATATTTCTACCTAAAACTGAATTGTTTCTGCTCAAATGCTAAATAGGTTTTTGAAGAATAAGGAGAGAGAGCAAGAATTCCATCCCCCTGACTTCCCCGTTTGCCGTTGACCGCTCTAAATTCGTCGTCCCTATATAATGCGAAAATTAGCACAATGGAAAGACCATTAAGGGGAAATCGCAACTTCTCGCTATAGGCCCTTATTGCGACTCAAGTCAATTAAAGAAAGCTGTTTACGATGAATATCTCTCCCCGTATAGATAATTTCGGAGTATATATTCGATACTTCCAAGTTCACATGCAGATTGTGTCTGAAGCCACCCTTCAGTACGTTAGCAGTAATATCTTAAAGGTCGAACTCACCTACCTGGTCCTACTCGCCGCACATCAAGGTAAAAAGGATTCAACTTCCACTTCGTCACGTTCCTCCCACCTTTACTGTCTCGAACTTCAAGGATCCCCTTTCCTCTAGAACTTGCATAATTGTAAAATCATTTCTTAATTAATTATCCCTCGGTTTAAACTTCTCTTGTAAGGAGGAGTGGAGAAGCCGCTGCTCTTTTCTAAATATATTTTAAAGAAATTTTAAGTTAAAAAATGTGTTTATGAAGGTAACAAATATTTTTTTTTATTATTTTGAGTTTCAATTATCTTTTAGTGTAGCCCCTCAAAATAACCAGGAAACAAATCAGACTAAGCAACGAGAACTTTCTTACAAAAAAAACAAACAGGTGTCTCTAAATATTTGTTATGCTGAATGCGAGTCTCTGCTTAGAATATTTCTGTTACGTGCCTATTTTAGGTAATTAAACTTAGTTATTTTGTGGATACATTAATAACATTACATACTCGGTTTTATCATGTGGCATATCCTAATAACATTTTCAGTTTTCAAAGCTTATTCGATCTTTAATAATTATAACAAATAGGCATGCTTGGGTTAAACACACAGACTTCAGCTTTGTCTTCGGAAAATATACACATACATCTGCAAAGCAGGGGAATTACTTAGGATATAGGAGGTGATTATGCAAAAATTTGGACGTGATAGGGAAATTTAGTTATTAGTTGTGAAATCAGGATTATCGGTTCCCTTTACATCTAGTGTCTTTCCGTGTCATTTCTAAAGTATTTAAAGATTTATGTTACCCAATAATGGATAAAAATCGTTGAAATACACAATCTATTAAAAAAAATAAAGTGTTAAAAGGCAGCATTAGTATAATAATATAAGCAACAGTTGAAATCCAGCATGAATTTAAAATATTTCATAAACAAAACTAATTTTATGTGGCATGTAACAAAGCTGTCCCATGAGAATGAAATTCATCACGCCACACAGAGAACAACATCATAAAAGGAGCACGAGAAGGAAATAGTCGCATTCCAGATAAGGTTGACTATATTTTACAAGAGGGAAGTGGAGGACGCTGTTAAAATAACCTCCTAATGATAGTTTCTTTGTTTCTCCCAATAACTGCAGTTGATTAAGAGATTGACCAGGGGAATTGAGGCCCTTCCCTAGTTTACCTGGATGCAGTAGACTACGAAAAAAAAGCAGAGAGGACCTCAAAGAAAAAAACAAGAAAATGAAACATGGTGAGCCCTCTCACGATCAAGACAGATTTCGGTCATACGTAGATTGTGCTACCCTACTTATTTTTCTCCATCCATGAGTCTTGATAAGGTCAGAGGTTTTCCGCCAGCAGGATACAACTACTATCTATCTGTTTTCCTCAAGTGATGACCATTGATGAAGATATTTATAATTGATTCTATGGTACTTACCTGTCGCTTACCATTGAAATTTATTCTCTCACTTGAAAACCCTCGTCCTTTCGCTCCTCTGACGAACCCTGACCCCCTGTTAAGTCATGATTCTTCCATTTTCCTTACGACCAATGCCATTGTCAACACTTCGGTTTGACTACCTCTCCATAAATCTCATACACCTCTTTGCTTCCGAATGCCTGTGTTGTTTTATCTGTGTATTTGGATGCGTATTTAATTGTTTATCTGGAAAGATGATTACATCTCCCAGGATTTAAAAAAATAGGCATTATTTCACATATCAAGGTTAAGAAAAGGACACGAGGAATTTATTTATTCTTAATTCTGTAGGCTCTTCTCAATTCCTCCTAAGCACCAACGAATTTTCCTGTTCCTCTTTAAATAAGTTGCATAACTTCAATTTAAATTCCCAGGCGAGACTTATGCCCAATCTTTTCAAGAGGACATGTTTTAAGCCAGCCCATCACTGTAACAGCTCCGAAAGAGAGGTAAGTATATATTCATTAAATACATATCAATTAGTTTAATACAATAGAAGGAAAATAGAAAATGTACATAAATCAAAACATTTGAATTGATTTTAAGAGAAATATAAAGAATTTATTAGTATTATTTAATGAGCTAGAGATAGGCCGAGGAGAGACATACTTGATCTTATTGTATTTCCCTGGAAGCATTGATGCAAAAGCTTCCATTCCAGCAGAGCTTTTAGGCAAGGATTTCCAGGAAAGCTCTTAGGTAAGGATTCCCGGAAAGCTTTTAGTCAAGGATTTTCAGAAAAGCTTGGCGGCAAGGTTCTACAGGAAAGCTCTTAGACAAGGAATTCCAGGAAAGCTTTTAAGCCAGAATTTCCACAAAACATTTAGGCAAGGATTTCTAGGAAATCTCTTAGGTAAGGATTCCAGGAAAGCTTTTAGTCAAGGATTTCCCGGAAAGCTTTTCGGTAAGGAATTCCAGGAAATCTTTGTGGCAAGGTTCTCTAGGAAAGTTCTTAGACAAGGAATTCCAGAAAAGCTTTTTGGTAAGGATTTCTAGGAAAGCTTTGCGTCAAGGATCTCTAGGAAAACTCTTAAACAAGGAATTCCAGGAAAGCTTCAAGATAAGGAGCTTCCAGAAAACGCTTCGATCTCCGGTAAGAGCGGCCACCAAACAAAAAAAAATCTGCAATCGTAGGGAACTGCCGCGACTCAAGTAGTGCCTCGATTCTAGTAAATACACACATAAAGCTCTGATCACATAAGTTAGCACGCACATTGCCAATCACAACACCGCTCTCTATTCTATCCCCTTTATTTGACAAATATAACCCATCACTCTTCCGTCAACGGAACCTTTAAAGGGGTTTCTATATCCACATTCATTTGATGTATGCCCCCGTCAAGGGGATGCCATTCATTACATTGGCAGGCATGTTGCAGCTGATATCTATATGATTGTATGCCCTTCTGTCCTCAAGCTACGAAGTTGAAGTAGCTACCAAAAGTGCAGGAGGATATTTTATACATCTTCCTTGCATTTTCACTTCCTCATCTTCACCCCCTCGCCCCTTCTTTTCATACGCTCTTCGAGAAATGCCATCGTTGGCTTTCACTATAAATTTAATTTTAACCTCCCTGACGTAAAGCGGGTGAGGCTTCCATGGGCCACCCAAGTATTCTAGTTCTTGGTTCAGTAGCAAAACGCAATAATACTCTCTTCCTGCTCCGTTTGCCCAACGAGGACCTTGCCCCCCTGGCTTCCTGGTGATTGTCATTCTGATCTCTATGTTAATTTCATTATGCTGTCAGGGGCCTTCTCTATGAATTTAAATGGAAGAATAGCGCAAAAGACTAATTGAATTATTAAAATATTTTAAACTAACTAACCATCAGAGTGGGTAAAACGAAAGTAAAAATTTTTATTTTTTCCATTTCCTTGTTTTCATTTTTCTTGTTTTCCTTTTTTTCTCCTTTCGGGCCTATTACACTTGCTAACATTTAAAAATTAAATTTGTTTTGTCTGAAGGTTTTCAAATGATTCTATATATTAAATTGACCTCGATTAACACGAAAATGATAACATTTTTCATCTATCTTGTAATTTTTAATTTCTATGGAAGGTATGGGTGGTATCCATTATCATGTTCTTCTCCATAGTCCATTTTTGCGTACGTTGTGTGTTGTCAGCTAAGTGCAATGAGCTACAACTCAAGAAGAAGCTTCAAAACTAAACTAAAATTGAATAAAACAAAAGAAATTCTCAGTAGATCCTTTTATAATATAAAAAACCTACATTGGAATATTAATTAGAAATAAAAAAACAACAAGTGGTTTTCTCATATCTGTAGCTCCAGGTTCATCTCTTTTCAAGCGTCCACAGTAATCTGCAATTATGTTGATATACCAGCGAGCTTGATATCTTTGTCCATCGTCCCGATATCTTGATGTAACCTTTCAAGAAACGAGCGCCCAGTTTGTTTCAGCATTACAAGAAAGTACTGACACTGACTTCATACTTGGGACTTTGTTGCTTTCTAAGGAAGATAATAATAATAATATATAATAATAATAATAAGTATTTATAATGCGCCCTTCAGGGCTGTTAGCCTTTCCAGAGTGCAGGTTGTGTAGCGAGTGTAGAGAAAGTCTACAGGGAAGAGAAGGCAATTCTGAAGAGATGAGTCTTCAGGAGACGTTTAAAAGTAGCAAGGGAGGAAGAGGATCAGACTTCGGCAGGAAGGGCATTCCAGAATCTAGGAGCACAAACTGACAAGGAACGGTCACCAATCGAGCAGAGGACAGAAAAAGGAGTGTTCAGGATGGGAGCGAGGTTAGACCGGAGTGCCCGAGGAGTTTGACGACGGGAGAGGGCAGACGAGAGATATGGTGGAGCCTCGACGTTTAGGGCCTTGTAGGTGATGAGAAGAATTTTAAAGTGGGTACGGAAGCGAATAGGTAACCAGTGTAGCTCCTGTAACAGAAGCCTCGAAGGAGAGAAGCGGGGGCCGCGAAGAAGGAGCAGGGCAGCATAGTTTAGAACTAGTTGTAGGGGGCGAAGTGACGATAAAGGGATATTCACTAGAAGAGAATTTCAGTAGTCTAAGCGTGAGGTGACGAAGGCATGAAAAGCAGTCTCAAAACTTCGTCGATCAAAATGGGATCGAACAAGTGAAAAGTTGCGGAGGAAACCGAGAGAAGTTTTAGATAAGATGGATGTGCTGTTTAAATGAGAGTTTCTCGTCGAAAATAACACCAAGATTACTGACGGTATCAGAGAAGGCGACATTGGTTTCCCCAAGGTTGAGGGAGAGGAAGAGAGACTTAGATTTCTCCACCATCGAAGCCGTACCAACAAGGAGAACTTGAGTTTTATCGTGGTCAAGTTTGAGAAAGTTGGCAGATTGTTATTTGTTTATGGATGTGTAGGCTGAAAGGAACTTGGTAATTGATTGAGAGAAGGACACAGGAGATGAGGAAAGGTATATATGACTGTCATCAGCATAGAGGTGGAAGGACAGGCCCAAATCTCAAATTAATCCAAATTTTCTTCTTTATTTCGTCTATAGTCTTATCAAATTTGAGATCCTTCATTAAGCTTCTAATTTGGGAACCATATAAAATCGCCTCATTTATTTTTGCATTACTTATATGTAGAAATGCTTTTTGGATGTAAAGGAAACCGGGTTTCTGTTTATTCACTGGTTCATGAGATTTCTCATGAAACCTAGTTTTATATGCAGTGATTGAAGCAGAATTTTATTAAAATTAATCATTAGATTACAACAATATTTGGAATCCAGGTGTAAAAGATTTTCGAGATGGCCTTTCATTGTTTTCAAAATGTTTGTCTTTTGTCTGGCTATCTAACAGGCAAAAGAAAGCAAGAAACCTTGTGGTAACCTCCTTCCATTCTTAATATGAGAGGATAACTTTATGATGACAACAGATTCTACACCAATAATCATTGTATTTGATGGCAACAAGTCTAATTTTTATGTTGTCATAACATCCAATCATTTGTATAAAATGACCAACAGGAACATTTGGTCATTTGGTGAGTCTATAAATCGTCTCCATTTAGATGATTGATAGACCACTTTTAAAGCTTCGATCAAACCTTTAATCCCCCAGCAGTATACGAAAGATGAATTCTCATGAGGAGAAAGAAACATGAATTCTTCATTCCTACTTCTGTACTAGTTGTATGTGTTTTCTGGTTCCAAATAGATTGCTCTCTCTAAGACCAGAGCCTAGGACCTAGGACGACTCTTTTGATAGTCTTAAGTCTCTTGTAAGATCATTTAGCTATGCTTGTGTTAAAGGTTCTGGTTCATTGAAACTAGAATATGATAGACTGAATACTTCAGTTTTCCACATTGTTTATCTGATATCGCTGACTTTATCCAGATCCAAGCTTTAAGGTAAATCTGAAATTCGAATAGTTATTCTATGGGGGATTGATTTGCTTTATGGCAGATAAGCACATGTGGGGTTTAACAGCGTGTTTGTTGTTTTGTTTAATCCTGAAACAAAAGACAGATATTTAAGGTGATTTTAGCATGTTTAAATAAAATAGAAGAATAACACTAGTTTACTGACTTTTAGAGATAGGTTGCTTTAGAGTCTAGCAAAGTAGTAGCTGTTTTTTAAGTTATAAGCCATAAGAAGTTCCTACATTTCATTTGATAACCAAATGAGAACCAGAATTTTCACATTTTACAACGTCTTCATTAAGCCATTATGAAAATTGGATTGGAAATGAATTTAACTTATATACTCCTGGTATCTTTTAATTTAGAAAACCTTAAAGTGCTCAAAAATTGTGCATCTCTGTGTTGTAAAATTAGTAAAAGGTTGTACAAAATTACTTACGAGTACCTTGTAAGTTCGTCATGCAGTGGTAGCAATCTGCTGCATGGTATTTTCTTTCCACCAAACCATACGTATACCATAGGGAAGCTTTAAGGCTTCCCTTGCGCAATCCTCTGACGTATTTGACACATATTCACCAGCATATGTGAAGAGAAAATTCCTTCTTATCTTGATCTTCGATCTTTATGCTAAAATATGCATGATAGCAGGTCTTTACAAATGTTGTGATGTTCGATTGTTGCCCAGGAAGTGCAACTTTGGCACATACGTAGAAAAACCTATCGGGGTCATTTTTGCATTTTCTATTCATGCTGAATAATTTTATAACATAAGGAATAGCTCCAATTTTTTTAGTCACATTTTACTGATAAATTTCAAATTAAAGCATTTGCATAAAAAATTTGCATAGAAACGAGAAAAATGGCTAAACCTGATCTGCAAAAAGGGATTGAGATATGAATTCCTCGCAAAGATTTCATATCAAATCATTTAAAACATCTCAGGCAACAAAAATATGAGGACCATTGTTATATATCGTGATTTCAGCTAATAATCTTTAGAGGGGGAGGGGTTATTATAATTACTTAAGCTTCAAATAGATATGTTTTTAACTTTTTGTAATCATTTTTTTCCTATTTCATATTTATCATTAATATTATATTTCAGCTTTTTATATTATTAATAATTTATTTATTTTGTTCACTCAAAAACTAATTCGAGTAAAAATAATTTTAGACCAAATTGAATGATTTTTCCTTTTTCTTATCTGGCGTCCTTTTAGGAAATTGCTTACTTTTGTTTCCCCGTCGATACCAAATTTAACGTACTACATTTTTTCCTTGGAATTTTTTCTTATTCTATAGCCAGGTGGGGAACGCCTCCCGGTCGATATTTTGCTTACGGTTGAATTTTCTATCACCCACTAAAGAAGTGGGGATAAAACATCAGCGCCATATCTGCCGCATCTGCTTATTGCAAATGAATCATAATATTTCATACTTAAAAGTATTAATTATAATGTAAGCGAATGATCATTTTTCTGTTGAAAATATTGGTCCATTCTTTACCTTCCGCACAACTTGTTTTGGTTTTACAAGCCGCTCTTGGTAGAGCAAAGTTTTCTCAAACTTACTGTATACATATGATTGAATGGTGGAATGACTAAAGGTTATTAAAATATTAGAGGCAACAGACAAATGATCATGAAGGAAACTATGAGTTCTTTTAGATTAAGTGTTCCAAATCAGACTGTCCTCTTCATAGCATCTATTTTGGGAAATATATGATCCGGGCAATCGTCAATATAACTGTAGATGTAATGGGTATTTCAACATAAATTGTAATTTACTACGCTAAATGGTCTAATTCTTCTCCCTCGGTAATAATTCCCTTTCGTCCATAGGCTATACATATGTCTGTATATGACCTTAAAGGGAAGCTTAGTCGAATTTAGCTTACCTGTTTGACAGAGGGAAACCCTTGTGAGCTTTTGATGTAAATTAACATTAATTTTTACTGTCACTTGCTGTAACATCGTATTTTCTTTGTATCTCTTAAAATATGTGCATAGGAAAAGTTAATACAGAAACAAACATGAAAATATTTCCATACACTTGACATTATTACACTGTCGCCTTTTTAAATTATTATTTGTCAATTATAGTAAGATGCATCCCTTAAACAAATAAATAGACTACGAATGAATTAAAATTTCTTTTAGCAATATTTTTGTAACATACCTTCGAACCATTAACCAGCAAATCCTGACCATTGAACAAATTGATAAATATGGATTAGGTGCAAGTCCATACGTTCGATCCAATGTTGATATAGGAAAAGATTGCATATATATATATATAATTCCAAGGACTATGTAAATTTAATAGCATAAAAGAATTAAGAACATAAATAAAGGCAAGTTCACACGTTAGAGAAGCACAATTCCATTCAACCATAAAATTAGGAAACATTAATGATTTCCTGCGAGTCAATACCTCACTCAAGACAATTCCAAAAAACAGCTTAATGCCGTGCATCATTATGATTCATTTAATGAAGATTCGATATTTTCCAGATTATTTTGAGGTATTGTTTAGATATTATTATCGTTATGGAGAAATATCTACCTAAATTTCAACTTTAGTGGGAAATTCTTTTGAACATCTTCCCAATCTACATCATTTTGCCGTTAAAATATCCTAAACATGCTAAGGATGGACTGGCAAAAAAAGTCATTTTGCATTGAAAAAAAGCGCTTGAGTGAACTTTTAACAGCTCTTGCTCACAAATTTACTTTAGCGGAATATGTTAAAGAAAGGACGGTGAAGCTCAAAGTCACAGCATAGTTGCTAAATTTAGTGACGATGCGTTTAAGAATTAAAGGAACAGACGGGTGTGGCCTCACCAGTCAGAAGCGAAAAGAACATTTTAATTTCCATGGGGAAGAATAAGAAGATGAATAGAAGTGAAGAGATAAATGGAAAAGCTAGCTAAACATTGTTGATGTATCTGATGTGATGACGGATTGTGTGAACGTAATTTTTATCACCATAAAGACTAAGTGCGGGAAAGGATATTGTAATTCTGCCTCAACACGTTAGTCCGAGGAGTAGAATCTCACCAAAGTCCTAACAATAATATCAACCGTAAATAACTTTTATATGCCATTTCGCGTCCTCATTTGTTTCCACTGACATTACAACTTGTTTAAGTATTTAAAAGTTTCATTTGACTTCAATGTCTTAAAAACTCATTAGTTTCAGCTAATTTAGATGTATTATACTTGCGAACCCACCTTTTTTTCATTCATGCTACAGTTTTGTCTAGTTTCTGGGGACTTTAAAATCTTCTACATTAGAATCCAGATTCTCTTCGTTGTTTATGTTCTCTATTGAGAATTGTGGGGAATATTTGGATTATGAAACCACAATATCAGCAAAATGTTTTTTATATGAGCAAATATTTTATTTCGTAGAACATAAAATATGTTGTGTTTAGAAATTATGATCTGAAACCACCTCAAATAGGGGAAAGAACAGCATAGATGAAGGCTCTTCCCACGGATCTCTTCCACCCACATTTACGGGTCAGAAAGTGGAAACGATACCTGAATGTGCTGTGAAAAAGAACACACTCAGGCAATTTTTATCGAAAAGTTGAAACCTATCTACTTGTCTCTAATCTATGATCTATACGAACGTGGTACCATCTAGAACAAGGTGTAGATTATCTTGTCAAGTCGAGATCTGAATTGTTTGAATGACAAACTGTTCACCACTTCTGGCGGTACACGGTTCCACGTCACGCAGATTTTGTACGAGAAGAAGTTGTCGCAAATGCTAGTATGGAATTTCGGTTTTTCCAGTTTGTAACCGTAGTTTCCTGTAGCATTTGTGTTCAACGTAAACAGCCTCATATGATCTACGTTTTCAACTCCTTGTATTATCTTAAAAGTTTCAATCAGCTCGCCTCTTGACCGGCCCGTCTCCAGGAAGAACATTCCCAGTTTTCGTAGCCTATGCTGATAACTTTTCTATCTAAGGGAAGGGATCACTTTTTGGCTCTGTCCTGTACCCTTTCCAGCCGTTGAATGTCCTTCTTCAGGGTTAGGGACCAGAAATGTACGGCGTTTCCGAGGTATGACCGGAATAGAGAGTTTTACAAAGCAACAAAAATCTGCTTATTTCGGAAGGGAAAATGTCTCTTTATGTACCGGAGCATGCGTTAGGCCCTCTTTTCCACCTGAAAGTACTGCTTGGAAAACTTTAGGTGACTGCTAATGAGCACACCTATATCGTCTCAAGGTCAGGGGTATCTAGCTGTTTGCCTAGCAAAGAGTAGTTTTCCCGAGGGCTAGGATAACCAATGCGTATTACCTTGCACTCTTCAAGGTTAAATATCATCTGAGAAGGCTACTTTGCAGGCGTTCTAATCCTTCTCGCGAGCTCACACTACCACCTAACTTGCTATGGTCAGCGAACTTGGCTATCGAGCATAGTAGTTTTTCGTCTATGTCATTGATATAGACGATAAACAATATAGGTCCAAGCATGGAGACCGCAAGCACTCCGATTCTGACCGGTGGTCATTGCAAAGCTACTCTGTTGATCTTTACTCATTGCCTCCGTCCCGGGACCCAATTTTCTATCCATTCGGTTAATTTGCTGGCAATGCTGAGGGCGCGGACATTATTTGACAACCTGTGGTGCTGTACTTTATCGAAGGCATTTTGAAGGTCCAGGTATAAGATATCCACAGCACAACTACGGTCTACTCACTCAAAATATTGTGGAAAAATTCTAGTTGGTTAGTGAGATATTCAGATAATAAGGTAGAATTCAGCTAATGGATGACCTGTGTATTTGACACGGCGTATGCAAAAGAGAAATGTGAAAAAGATGGTCACTTCGTTGGATAGAGTCATTACGCTTAGTACTCATCCATCACTCTCTAGAATTTTTCTTTCTGTCAGCATTCTCTATGCTACCCTCCCGATTATCACCTTCTTAATTGAGCCATAATGCAGTCTCGCAATGTGAGCTGGGGAAAATATCTTTACAACTTCAGGTGTGGCTGTTGTTCTTGATCGTGTAAATATTACGGATAGAAAAACAACAATGTTTGCTGGATCAATAGCACAGGCCTTGGGTCAGGATATTGCAGCTATCAAACTTTCGAGGGAGTTCTATACGACGTTCCAGAAAGCAAGTAAGAGAGGCAACATACAATGAAGACAAAGCTTCGTTGTCTGTTGAAGGACCGATCCTTCTTCACTGGGATGGAAAACTACTACTTGCTATTGATGGGGCAAAGGAAACAGTAGAACCAATTGCAATAATAGTTTCTGTAAATGGAATGGGAAAACTTCTTGGTGTGCCAAAAATAACAGGAGCAACAGGAGGAGAACAGGCTCTGGCATGCATTTCATCAATTAATGACTGGAATCTGGACTAGGCCTGCATCAAATACAGGCCTACAAAAAGGAGCCTGTACCATAATTGAGAAAGTATTAGGAAGGAAGCTTGTTTGTATTGCGTGCCGTCATCATATTTTAGAAATTATGTTGTCATGTGCTTGCAATATTTTACTTGGGCCTACAAGTAGTCCAAAGAGGAGTCTCTTTGAACGTTCTAAAGAACAATGGTCGTCACTTAAAAATGATTCTTTTTTAGAGAAGGATAGCAGTTTATTCGCCAATCCAGTAATGCATAATCTTCGAGGAGAAATGGTCCCATATTTTCAGGAAGATTTGAAATCTCGTGAGTTGCGTGACGATTATGAAGAATTGCTGCGACTCAGTCTTATCTTTCTTGAGGGCATTATTAAGACAGAAGTTACATTAAGAGCCCCAGGAGCACATCATCATACACGCTGAATGGCTGAGGCTATATAGGTCCTGAAAAAAAACTTGATCAAGCATCAAATGAAACTAACGGAACGTGAACTGGCTAATATTACAGAGTTCTCTCTTTCTATTGCTTGATCTACTCGCGTTTTTGGAATGAAGCCCATTTTGGAATTAATGCTACTTTAAATGACATTCTGCTTCTTAAAACTTTGCAAAAGTACCCAAATCAGACAATATCTAAAGAAGCAACCACATCTCTTCACAGACACCTTAGGAATCTTGGAGAACATGTTGTTGGTCTTGCATTTTTCGATCATAGAATTAATGCTGAGACCAAACAAAAGATGGTCTCCAATCTCCAACGTAATGAAAACACCAAAGTTGTTCGCCGATTGAATCTTACAAAAAACATCGAGGATTTGGACTTGCATGAACTTGTAACTCAAAGAACTAAGCTAATCATTAGTCACCTAATGAAAGATGGATACAAGTTTGCAGAGGATACATTCCTGAAGACTAACCCAAGTTCTTGGGAAAAGAATACGTGCTTTCAAGAATTTCAACGTCGAGCGATTAACTTAATGGTTGTTAACGATCCAGCTGAAAGAGGTATTGCACTTATAAAATCGTATAATGCATCTCTAACAAACAAAAGATGAAGAACAGAAACAGTTGCTTCTCAGACTTGTGGCAAAACATCACAAACGTTTTCCCTCATACTCAAAAGTATCAATGTTTAATCAGCAATTTTAGTTTTAATTTGTCAAAAAGAAATCATTTGCCATTTAACTATTTTCTTTTCACTTGAATATAAATATTTTTTTTAAAAATTGTCTTTCAACACCAAGATCTGTTTCAAATAAACTAGTATTTGCAAAGACTGTTCATTTCTATCCCCAAAATTTATTTACCAGCAGACTAATAAGTTAAGATCCATAGAGCGACCACATTAAATATTGTTCGATTTTGATGAAATTGAGTATGTGACCTGCTGTTCAATGTGATCATACAATCAGGCATGTGGAGATAAAAAAATAAAAAAAATCTTTGGGGGACCACCATAATATATATATATATATATATATATATATATATATATATATATATATATATATATATATATATATATATATATATATATATATATATATATATATATATATATTATATATATATATATATATATATATATATATATATATATATTTATATATATATATATATATATATATATATATATATATATATATATATATATATATATATATATATTGATAAATGAACAATAACGTTCTAGTCAATGCGGTTAGTAAGATTTCCCTAACCTGCCATAGAAGTTTCCTGGAGTTCCCCAATCCTCTATATAAGCATTGCATATACGACAAGGCAACCATCCATTTCTCTAAAAAGAGAAATTTTAAGAAACCTTTGGTATATGCTAACGCTCCCCCCCCCCCAAAAAAATGGGCCATTTTAAAAAAAATAATATCTCATTAACCTACTTCTATTCATGACAATTTTCATATGCATATACCCTTAATCTTCTTTTTTGAATGCAAAAAAATGAATTTAGATACCTTTTATAGTTTACTTGCAATTCACAAAAAAACATATAGGTCAAAATAAACGAATATCCAGTGTAAATAAATAAATAATCAGAAATTAAACTTGCCTACTAGGAAATGATCGATAGGACCACCACTTTGATGAATCACTAATCTGAGTCTTTTTCCCACAGACACAAATATTTTTTACTTCATTAATGTCAATTTCCTTACAAGATTCACGTATTTTGCTTTTCAATTCTGACCTCGGCAAACCTTTTCTTTTAGTAACTCCCAAATTGAGTAATCCATGTGGTTACAATCTTGACTTTGCAGTGCCCCCTCATTTTTCGTTATTAATCTTCCTGTATTGCTAATTAGAAACAGTGTGTGGCGTGGCTTGTATCTGAAGGTGCTACATCTTGTTGTAAAATAAATTGATTTTCTTAATACAAACGACGACAATCGGCAGTAATTTTGTTTTCAGGAGCTTAATGTAATTAGCAGAATTCACTTTTCTCTTTTCAGTATCAATAAAATTAACATCTGTTTTGCCATTCCAAGAGATCCCTTTTTGAAAAATCTGGAAGTTTCATGATGCAATCTGTTTATCGGAATGTGACACTTTTTACCAAGGCTGTAGGCAACATCATTTTGGCGGTTTCGCGGAATTTCTAAAGTGAAATCTTTTTCATCAGCGAACACAATATTTTTAACATCAACGTCAGCGTCAGCGACAGAGAAGTTATCAAGTAACTATCTGCATCTTATTTTACTTTTATCCATAACAGTACCACATTTTCGATAAAATACTATTCTTTTGAAGGCTTTTATCTTTTGTGTCTTATTTATTCGTTGTACAGAACTCCTTCCAATATTCCAGTTTTTAGGGTTTGTTCTTTGCGATAAATTACTTCCTGGTTTATCTTCTAGAGAGCAGATGTTATCGTTAATGCAATTCACATTTGCTAAAGCTGTTTTAGGTCTTCTGCTTTCTGATTTTTCTGTTAGAGTTTCCCATTTCGCGAATCTTTTTTAAGGAGTTTTCCACAATACATCTTTTCCATATTTTTTCAGGAAATTCTCGCAATACTCTTTCAGTCTTACACTCATTTTCAGTGTAACAAGCTTTAATGAGAAATCGATCTTTTTCTCACGGTCATTATGGGTACTGAGGAACTGTAAATGAAGATATTCGTAATACAAGGGGCGGTCAATAACTTTGTCAATTCGGATATAAGGAAATGAGATATGATGAAAAGTATTTTATTATTTTCCAAAATAACTACCCTTGACTTCAATGCATTTGCGCCACTTGTCCCTAAGGCTTCGAATTCCCGACAACCAGAAATATCCCGACTGCTGTTCAATCCACTCCTGGACGGCGATCTGGACATCTTCATCGTCCCCAAACCGGCGTCCACGCAGTGCAGCCTTGAGCTGGCGGAATAAAAAGTAGTCGCTAGGGGCCAGATCTGGACTGTAGGGGAGATGGTTGAGCTCCTCGAATCCGCACTCGCGCAAGGCAGCTTGTGCAACTCTGGCCTTGTGGACTTTGACGACGTTGAAGTCGATCATGGGGCGTGAGGTTTCTAGGGACCCAACGGGCACAGACCTTGGTCATGGCCAAATTGTCGTGGTTGATGTTGATAACACTTTCATGTGATATTCCAAGTTCTTGTTCGATTTCTTCGACCTTCACCCGTCGATTTTCGAGGACCATCCTCTCCACACTGGCCACATTGTCTTCGTTGGTCACGTCTGATGAGCGTCCTGGACGGGGTTCATCTTCAAGGGACTCACGACCATGACGGAACTCCCAATTCCAGCGAGCAATGGTTGCATAGGAAGGGGCGGTGTCGGTGTACACTGCAACCATGGATCTCTTTTGCATTCTTGCCTTCCTTGGTTAAAAATTTGATTACTGCGCGGTGCTCAACCTTCTCCATCGTTGAAAAGTTTGTGACTGACGATCTGCGATCAGCTAATGCTTCTTAAATAGACGAGGCAGGAGCGTGCAGCTGCAGGTTCTGACTTGTTATAACTTGTTCTAAAACCTCCAAAAACAGCCATCCCCCTTCCTCTGTTTTGCCGTACCGATTCGCAAAACTTATTGACCGCCCCTCGTATGACAGGTTGATTCCTATAGGCTTTTGTAAGTACGTGAAAATCCTATATGATATTTCACAATAAAATAATATTTTACCCCGATATTAGTTTTTTTTACCCATGTTGTTATTTTTGTGAAGTGCAAAAAACTATAGAAGGTATCTAAATTATTTTTTTTCGCATTCGATTAATAAAGATTAAAAGTATCTTGCATATGAAAATTGTCATCAGAAGGAAGGAGGTTACTGAGATATTTATCTTTTAAAAATGCGTAATTTTTTTTGGGGGGTGGGGCACCCGATATATATCTAGAGTATACATATATATATATATATATATATATATATATATATATATATATATATATATATATATGCTGGTTCTAATGAAGTCCACAGCTGTGGCATCGCTATTAATTTTAACTTGTATTTTCTTAATATTTCTTACAAGTCTTTTAACGGGCTCTCCGAGGCGAGAAAAAACATCCGCGAATGACATCTTTATTCCTAGACGTCTTTTAACCATGTTAGGTCTTTTTCAGGAAATGAGCAGATATGGAATTATTCAGCGAATCAAATGGATTTATATATAACGAACAGAGAGTGATCATTGTGTAACACAGGCGATCAGGTAATCGTAAAAGAAAAAGGTACATAAATAATTTGGCGGGTTTTTTCGTATTCTGTTGTGAACTATAGTCAGAGCCGCCCGAGTGGTCCGGCCCCTCCTGAACCCATATTGGTGGGGGAAGAACCACTCCCTCTCTTCCAGGTAGTCTCGTAGGCAGCAGTTAATCATATGTTCGAGTATTTTGCCTAGGTGCTCTACTAGAGCAATAGGCCTGTAATTGTTTGGGAGTTCTGTATTTGTTCATTTTGTGTAGAAGTATGTTGTGAGAGACATTGAATATTTTGGGGAAGTGGCCTGAGTTTAGTGAGGCGTTGAATAGGTGTGAAAGTGTAGGGTATATGTTTTCGGGGAGGTTGTATATTAATGCGGCTGGTAGTGCGGAGGGGCCGGGGTGCGTTTTGGTGTTGTTTTAATGTAGTTTTTTGTTTCCTCGATGGTGATGGGAGTGGTCAGTGTAGATATGTTGTCAAGCAGCTGCATTCGTATCAGGGGAAAGGGCCTTAGCTCGTGAGCGTGGGCCCGACAACACTCCTGGAATTCCTGGAAGTTGTCTTGCGCGTGTGGTTTGGGTGGATTGTGTGCGTGTACTGTGTCCCAGTGCGACCTAAATGCGTAGAGGATGAGGTTGGTGTCTGGGAGTGTTTGGTTGTTTACTTGGAGGGTGATGGGCTTGGTGGATTGGTGCCTAACATCCTTTTTACGCGCCGCTAGAAGAAGAAGGGGTCAGTGAAACGAGTGTCGTCCACGATGCGGACGACCTCTCGCCATTGTCGGCTACTATCTAGTTGCACGCACTGCAGGATGCAGGCACCTAGGTGAGTGATGTTGTGTTGTCGTGACCCTCTGGTGTAGTGATTGTTGTACTGTGTGATGAGTCTCTGAGTGTGTATGGAATATGTGGATTGTTTATACATGTGAATGTTTTGTGTGGTTTATGTAGGTCACGTGCGGCGGTTATAGTGTTCAGGATTGAGCACCAGTGGTCGTCTAACAGATACGTATTGGTGTGGTCCAGGTCGAGGTTTTGTGGCGTGTTTTCTGTTATGTGTCTCTTGAACTCTTCTCAGTTTGTCCTTTGAAGTCGAAGAGAGGTGGCGTGGGTATTAGTATGGGAGGTGTGGATATGATAAGGCATAACGGAATGTGGTCAGAAAGTACGTGAGGACCCGGTGAGATGTGAGTGCAGAAGCGTGTAGCGTGGTTGTTGCGGAAGACCACGTCCGGAGACGTGGTTCCTCCGCGAGTACCGAAGAATGTGGGGAAGGCCTGGCCGATGTGCTCGCAGCGACAACGCGGCAGAGCACCGGCCAAGTACCTTTCTGCATCATTCGTTATATTAGAAAGGAGTGTTGGGTGGAAAGCATTGAGGTCCCCTACAAAAAAATATAGGTAGATTTAGGTTTGATAGAGCTCATTGTGGGACTGCTATGTTGAATTGTAGGCGTGGTTGTCTGTAGTGCGTGGCCGCTAGGATTAGGGCGGAGCTTGTCTGTATCTTGCAGGCTAGAAAAGAGTCATCGCGTGTTCGAATGAGGGAGTGGTGTATAGAGCGCTTTATTAGGATCGCTGATCCTAGGTACAGAGCAGGTGGAGTTAGATATGTGTGATAGCCTTCAATGCGGAGACTGTTGTTGGAAGTGTGTACAATGGTCGAGTTCAAGAGTATTATGTCAGGTCTTTGTGTGTTGAGGACCAAGTTGGCAACAGTATGGCAAATACCGTGTAAACTACGTACGTTTAATTGTATTATGTTGAGGCAATCTATTGACGTGGGCGGAATGCGCGTGGGGCTACTTAAGCCTGGGCCGTTCCCCTCTCCTTGGTTATTTCCCAGGAGGCGTGGGGAGAGAGTAGCTTCACGCGTGTCGACTGTGGTTTTATGGGAGTGGAGAGGTTGTATGTGGTGTTTTTGGGTGGGCAGGCCGCTGTAGAGGGGAGAGTGTGCTCTCTGGAAGGAAGGTTAGATATAGTGGGAGAGTGGGTGGTGGTCGTGAAAGGATGGTTGGAGAGAGTAGAGTCTAGGATAGGAGAGTTAGAAGCAGAGGAAGAGGAAATTGAGCTAGTACATGGGGGGCTAGAGCTAGTAGATGGGGCCTAGAGATAGTGGGGGGGTGCAGATTATGAGAGAGGAGGGTGTCGGGAGAGATACGAGGGGCGGTCAATAAGTTTTGAGAATCGGTTGGGCAAAACAGAGGGAAGGGGATAGCTGTTTGTGGGCGTGTTAGGAAAAGTTATGCCAAGTCAGTACCTGCAGCCGCACGCTGCTGCTTCGTCCATTTAAGAAAAAGTAGCTGATCGCAGATCGTCAGTCACAAGTTTTTGAACAATGGAGAAGGTTGAGCACCGCACAGTGATCAAATATTTCACTAAGGAAGGCAAGAATGCAAGAGAGATCCATGAACGCATGGTTGCAGTGTACACCGACACCGCCCCTTCCTATGCAACCATTGCTCGCTGGAATAGGGAGTTCCGCCATGGTCGTGAGTCCCTTGAAGATGACCCCTGTCCAGGACACCCGTCAGACGTGACCAACGAGGACAATGTGGCCCATGTGGAGAGGATGATCCTCGAAAATCGACGGGTGAAGGTCGAGAAAATCGAGCGAGAACTTGCAATATCACATGAAAGGGTTATCAACATCATCCCCGACAATTTGGCGAGACCAAGGTCTCTGCCCGTTGGGTCCCTAGAAACCTCACAAAACCTCAGTCCCCAGTGTCTACTTCAACGTCGTCAAAGTTCACAAGGCCAGAGTTGCACAAGCTTCCCTGCGCGAGTGCGGATTCGAGGAGCTCAACTATCCCCCCTACAGTCCAGATCTTAGCCCTAGCGACTACTTTTTATTCCGCCAGCTCAAGGTTGCACTGCGTGAATGCTGGTTTGGGGACGATGAAAATGTCCTGCTTGCCGTCCAGGAGTGGATTAAACAGCTGTCGGGAGATTCCTGGTTGTTGGGAATTCGAAGCCTCAAGGACAAGTGGCGCAAGTGCATTGAAGTCGAGGGTAAGTTTTTTGAAAAATAATAAAACACTTTTCTTTATATCTCGTTTACTTATATCCGAATTGCCAAAGTTATTGACCGCCCCTCGTAGGAGGTTGTGATGGCGAGGAAGGAAGGTTGGAAAAAGGAGAGGAAGGAATTGCGGGGAGGGGGTTGGTCGGCTTTACGCGTGGTTGTGTGTGGCGGAGGGCTTTCGTGGTGGAGTTTTTTTGTTTATTGAGGAGTGTCGTGGAGGTTGTGGTGGGCGTGGTGGAGGTGGAAAAGGTGGTGGTTGTGGTATCAGTGGGAGTGGAGTCTGTGAGAGGGTGGGTGGGGACGGGGGGGTTGATGGCAATAGGGGGGAGTTGAGGCTGCCGTATGAGGAGTGCTGGTGGTAGGAGCCAGTTTAGGTATAAAGGAGGAAGGAGTGCTAGCTGTGCAGGAGGAGATGAGGCAGTAGGAAGAGAAGTGGGAGCAGTAGGCAAAGGGGCAGGTAACGAAGGTGCAGTGGCGAGAGAGGCAGGGCCAGAAAGGCGAGAGGAAGCAGGAGCGTAGTCAAGGTGGGGGCAGGGTGTGAGGGGGCAGTAGGTCCAGGGAAAAAGGTGTTCGTGCCCACCGGGGGGGGGGGAGGAGTGCGGGTCTCGTGTATGTATGTGGGTCGATTAGAGCGAACACCTTCTCGGGGAAGGTGATCTGTTCTAGACCGTGCGAAGAAAACAGTATATTTAGTATCTTTGCGTTTAGTCGGGTGTCACCCCTCGACATGTCGTTTGCCACCGTCGAAAGCATGAAGGCTAGGTGTAGCTTTGGGTGTCTGGTCTCGTTGGGTGTGTGGTGTGGAGTATGGGTGGGTTTAGGATGTTTGAGTGGGGGCCGGTGTCGAAGCATGTGTGTGAGTCTTGGTTCCTGCTGGGGTAGGGGTTGTCTGGGGTAGGACAGGGGGTAGTGTGGACAGCCTTACGCCGGCAGCAGCAGCTAATGTTTTTGTGAGGGAAGAGGGGCGGGGGCGGAGTGTGTGGTTGTGTTGGTGGGTTGTGGACGCCGAATTGGGTTGACGGCAACATGGTCACCGCCTCAGTTTGTGCAGATGGGTAAGGTGACTGTGCAGGTGGGGTAGTGGTAAGCCATTTCACTATACCTTGAGCAGACCAGGTCTATTTGACAGTTTCGTGTCTCGTGTCCGGTTATTTAACACCGGTGGCACTGTGTGGGTTTTATGTTCCGCTGTGGCTCGATATTATGTGGATATGTTAGTGTGCCGCAGACTTTGATGCCTTGATCTAGCAGTAGTGTTTTGTTTTGTTCATCGGACAGTGTAATTACTGCCCATTGTTTTGCTCGGTTGTAGTAGAAGTCTTTGAAGACCTCCTCCCAACACTTCTGTCTGAGGTGTGTGCAGAGGTCAACGATGGAGAAAGCCAACCATAGGGGGATGGTCTTGAGGACTCGTATTTGGTGTTTCTTGTGTACACCTTCGGCTAGCTTTGTGTGAAGGTCTTGTGCGGCGAGTGTGTCAGACGCAAGTTCGTGGAACTTGACTGCGTCCTCCTGTGAGCGAAAGAGGAGTTTGGGGCCTGTGTGAGTCTTTATATATTTGTGATGGAGGTGTCACGTGTAGCGGCTAGGTTGAGTAATGTGTGTTCATTGTTGGTAGTGGGTGTTTTTTCTGTTATGTGTAAGAGTCTGAGTGTGGATGAATTGATACCTACCATTGAGAATCGGTTTTTAAAACTTACTCTACTTTCTTTAGACGGGATCTCCGCCCCGCTCATAAGGACCCCATTAAAATGACTCGGATGTGATGATGATTAGTGAGTATGGAAATAGTTGGGCTCCTCAAAGGGTGTTAAAATATGGCGGACTGTAGAAGTCTAAATACCGCGTCCATTATTGTACGAAGAAATATTCCGACACAAGATCCGTATCCCTCCAGTATTTCCAAATGCACCATTTATCTCGAATTCTATATTGCCCCTTTTCGCGCCATCGTAAACTGCGACGTGGCTCGCAGGTCTGAACGAATTATACTATCTGGCCACAGATCAAAAGGTCTTTCGCGCCGCGATACATATTTTATGAGAATTTGGTGCTCTCTCTTTATTTCTGCCCGTGAGGGAAATAAAAGGAAGACTTCTTCCTGGAATCAGGCAGAAGCCCTTGGACCTACGTCGAGTTTGTGTGAAACTCGATCCACATAAGAAACAGTTCGCCCGTTGCAAGAAAAGAACTTCTCGGAAGATTGGTTGTTGCCATTACGGTACTTGTAGGTGCCAAACTTCTCGCAGGCCCCCCATTCAGAGTCAGAGGTTACACAGGACGTAACTTGGTAATGGGTTTTGGCAACCACTCTAGGAGTAGAATAATCGGACAGTCACCTTGAGGAAGAAGGAGTCCGATTTGAGCCACAGTTTGGCTCGCCTTCGTGATCCGGCATAGGATCATTATATAACCGGTCTATGATTACCTTCTCATTCGATAACCTCGGACGGCCGGACTAAGTGTGATCATCGTCACCAGAGAAGATCTTCACCGTCATTCTCAAAAATACTTACCAACTCAAAGGTATCGTTAAAGTGAACTATCCCCTCCCCTAACTTCACTAGTTTATTTGTGAACTAGAATTCCTATCTCTAGCCCATAACCTTGAGTATTAGAAGTGCTTAATTCAGTGTTTAACAAATAATACTATTCCATTTATTCTGTCGGTGCCATCAAGACGCAAGCTTCCTAGTGAGTAATTTTCAAATAATCCCCACGGCATTTTTGTAGACTTATTCAGGGCAAAGATTAATAATATTTATATCTATATACGCTGTTGCTTATTTCAAATTCATGTACATTAAATATTATTTTTGTATCTGTGTGTTTAACTATTTTGGACGATCTTTTGGCAATTATTAAGCAATCCACTCAGCTTAAATCTCAATATTACACCGGTCCATCCATGGCTGGCTTTTACTGAGTGGAGACAGACTCA
The DNA here is from genome assembly GCA_963969495.1 of Ceratothoa steindachneri. Classification (NCBI taxonomy): domain Eukaryota; kingdom Metazoa; phylum Arthropoda; class Malacostraca; order Isopoda; family Cymothoidae; genus Ceratothoa; species Ceratothoa steindachneri. The sequence goes on from OZ018326.1 coordinate 110,922,009, forward strand.
GGGGATGATCATCTTAATTTTGGTAAAAAGGGACGCACTGGAGTTATTCCTATTTACCGGAAGTGGCTAAGGTAGGTGTACTGGATACACTTCACCTCTGCTTCACCTCGGTGTGGTAATAAAATATATATCCAGGAAGTGGGACTGGGATTACCCACTCACCAAACCTCGACACGGACTTAACGATGACTAAAGCCTGAATTAACTGAATCTAGTTGGGGTGCCGCCCCTCTATTGGGTTTTGGGTATTTCACAGTTACGTCCGACTTTTCACAGAGACGGTGGTTTTTCCCTCTGTGCTCTTAGACGGTACCGCAGGATAGGGTATTAATCCTCCCCTTGTTGGCAACTTACCCTTAATCGAGGTTTGCTCCTTCCTTTGGGTTCGCAGCAGACTAAGCTTCAGACCTCCTTCCCCCAAAGTTTGTAATTATGCCCTTTCTAAGTAGAACGGCATAGTTGCAATGGACTCTATGTGCAGAGTCATATTCCCGTGGCAAATTCACGGCGGGACAGGGATAAGGAGGGTTTAGCACGTCATATCACTATGAGGAGCCAAGGAAATAAAAGAATTTTTATTCAGGGTGTTGGGGGAGTAGACGGCTTAACCTGGATGTCGTCGATTAGCCATAGGAGGTATCTCCAATCAAACTAAGCACGCATCTATATTGGATGCAGCGACGTCGAAAAAGTTATTTGCGCTAAGTTTTCACGTACTTGCGTATTCAAACTTCTACAAAACGTTACCTCCTTTATCAGGGAAAATTTTACCAGAGCCTAAAGAGATAGAAGCGAAGTTGTGTGGAATTATTCTTTAACTTTTACTTTAACCTTATTATTAGAAAGATGAAAGCTTAGGGACCCTCCTACACTCTCGTGGGTTGGGGTACTAGAGAAATGGAAGGAATAAAAATTTTATAAAGGTAAAATACAGCAGAAGGTATACACTTGTCCGGAGGTCGTGCTTATCAACTCTTTAAAAAAATTACAATTACTTTTTAGATAAATATTAAATTGATTATTATATATTATTGTTTCCCGTTGATTATTATGTTTTTACAACGATAAGTTACCTTATGTTGTCGTTTTCTTTCTATAAAACTGAGTTATTACATTTTTTGGCACAATGTTAATTTACATTACTATGTTTTTATAAATTTCACATCTCTCAGCTGTATTGTTAACAATATATTCATGCATTTCATCGTCGTTTTTTTTTTTAAATTGTCACTGTTGATTTACGATTAACTCTTATGACGCTGGCCTTAAATTTAATTATTTATGCTATTATTCATTGTTAGACTTCTTGATACGCCGATGTACTTTGAATTGCGATGTTCGCAGTCACCGACTTTGCACGAATATTCGTACACGATGTTATTCTCCTGGAGTTCGCTCATCGGAGGGAGACAGCTGTTCTTCATGATTCAACTCCTCGTTTTCTTGTAGTATATATATATATATATATATATATATACAATATATATATATATATATATATATATATATATATATATATATATATATATATATATATATATTTCAATAAGAAACCAATGGCGAGGATCAGACTTGTCAATAAATCTTTATTAAGGTGGAATAGTGCAACGTTTCGACCTTACGGTCATCTTCTGGCTCAAGAAAACAGATTGAGATATGAAATATACAAAAGAGGTTTAAGTGTTCAACACAAATTATAATTATAAATACAGGGGAGTAAAATACAACGATTTAAGGAAAGATGTAAAGTAAAATTATACAGAAATCAAACAAATAAAAAACTGGCTAGTCAAAGCTAAAAAAACAAAACGAAAATCCATACAAAACCAAACGGATAAAATGAGGAACATACCTTGAATCTTTGATATACAGTGCGAATATGTGTGGTTGAGAGGTGACGGGAAATATAACAGTTTCGCTAGTAGTGGTCGTTTATACATATATATATATATATATATATATATATATATATATATATATATATATATATATATATATATATATATAAAGGGTGTTCCAATAACTTGGAACTATTTTAAATGTGAGTTAAGTTTAAGCGTCTAATGATATTTTTCTTTTTATTTCAGATTTAACAACTGTAGTCTTTGGCAATTTCAACCATGGAAAGAGTAACAATCGAACAGGGTGTTAAAGTTATCGAAGCCTATTACGAAAATGGACGTTCAAACAGAAACGCATTTCGGGCACTTCGCGATTTCTTTTGGTCAACATAATCGACCAACCGAGAGTGCAATTGGAAAAATTGTTCGTAAATTAAAACAAACGGGGTCGGTGGCAGATATGAAAATGCCATTGCGTGCTTGTTTACACCATTTAGCTGAAAACATTGCTTCAGTGCGCTAGAATGTGGCCGAAGATCCAGACACCTCTATTCGTCATCGCGCGCAGGAATTGAACCACTCCACAACAACGTTACATCGAATTTTGGCAAAAGATTTGTCTCTACACGCTTACAAAATTCAATTGACACAAGAACTGAAGACTGCTGACTATTAGAAGCGCAGTGCATTCGTCAATTGGATGCACGAGCAAAAAAGACAAGCCGATGATGATTTTTCGCAAAAAAATCATCTTTAGCGATGAAGCCCATTTTCATCTTGGTGGATTCGTTAATAAGCAGAATTGTCGCATTTGGGCTGATGAAAATCCCAGGAAGATTGTTAAAAAGCCACTGCGGAGAAGCTAGCGGAATCATTGGGCCGTATTTTTCGAAAATGATGCCGCGAATTCTGGTACGGTGACAGGTGAGCGATACCGTGCCATGATAACCAACTTTTTATGGTCTGAATTGAATTCTATGGATGTCTAAGATTTGTGATTTCAACAGGACGGGGCCACATGTTACGCAGCCAATACAACAATGACTTTATTGAATGAGGAGTTCCCAGGTCGCATCATCTCTCGAAACAGCGAGGTCAATTGGCTACCACGATCGTGTGACTTGACGCCTTTAGATTTTTTCCTTTGGGTTCATCTCAAAAGTAAGGTCTATGCCAACAAGCCAACAACAATTCAACAGCTGAAGGATGAGATAATAAGGCACATTGGTGAGATCGACGAGCAACTATGCAGAGACGTCATCAAAAAGTTGGACCATCGAGTGAAGGTGTGCCACCCAAGCCTTGGCGGACATTTAGGCGATATTATTTTTCACACATAATTGCCATGACTCAAATAACATGATCCAATATTGAAATCAATAAATTTTCACCAATAACACTGTTTTATTTACTGGTAACTTCGATCCATCTTAATGGAACACCCTTTATATGTATATATATATATATATATATATATATATATATATACCAAACGGAATCAAATAATATAAAATCTTCTATCCGTTAAAGGAGTGAAATAAAAAGTGTGGTTGAACCTATGCCATTGAGCTCACTTTGCTTTTCGGGCCGCTGCGTTAACTACTAGGCTACGATTTACTCCTCTCAAAAGGTTGATTCAGGTCACTTTATAAGCAAAATAGTGTAGGGGAAGTCCCTAAATGTTGAAGATGAAAGCGTTACTAAGAGACACACACGGGCTTCGTAAACGAATTGAATGTTTTGGACCAAATCCTATTGCATCTTCTGTGGCTATAACATCATAGAAATACATTGAAATATATTTCTATATACTCGTATAATAAACACTATAAGATATGCTCTTAATAAAAGATGGGTGTGGCTATTATTCCAGTGGACTTAAAATCATGAGGGCCATAGGTTTAAAGAGACAATTGATTATTAAAAGTGATACCCACATTTTTAATTTTATCTTACAGTGGAAAGATAGAATAAAGATATGTTTAGATTAGGTGTGATAAAAGCTGTAATTGGACTCTTGCACCCAGGGATGCAACTAGACTAAACGAGATGTTGCATATCCCCTTTGTTGCTATGAAAAATAATTTATCTTCCGGCCGGTTTTTGAAAAATAGATTGTCGAGGATAACGATAATGAATAGCTCATATCAGGGGAAGAAATGATTTCAGTCTTTTAATATATAAATTTTTGGTTGCTTCATTCTAAGCTTCTCTCTTCTTTTCTTCACACTGTATACACCGACTATCTTAACTCTAGCTAACGAGCCATAATTTATTTTTAAGAGTTTCCTTCATATTTCTGCTTTCACTAATGGAAGGTTCATGATTTGGCGGAATTCGTAAAAGCTACGTTGTTTATTATTATGAATAAGGCAGTGCTTGCATACTGGTGCGATAAGTCGCAATTAATAAGATTTAATTATTTGTAGGAGGATTCAAATCTTTCCTCTTTCACTACCTTAAAGAACTAAATAATTGCTCCTTAACCAAGTAATAGGAGTTATGGTGTCATATAACAAAATTAATTTATAACAAATTATATATTGGAGGAAGTTTTAATTAAAAATAACTTGGATAATTGATTTCTCGCCTATATTTACTTATATATTTTACTTGGTAATTAGTTTGGAATATGATTATGAGAAGACTCATAAAAGTCAATCGATCCGAAAATCTTTTAAGCATCGTAGTTCAAATAACATCATAAATACCTTTTGTGGGAGATCGCACTTGCGATCATCTTTTGCAGGCTGGCGCTTCCCAAGTAGTCCAGGCCAATATTAAATTTTGATAATTACTCGGATCTAATGTCTATGAAGAAGGCAGAAATACGTAGGTACAGACACATTGAAAAGTCTCGATACACTTTTAACTTTTAATAGAGTATGAATTTGAACAAAATTAGTCGTGAACTTGCTATAATGCAGGGGTGGGGAATCCTTTTTAGGCGATAAATATAAATTGATTCTTCTATCTTTGTAAATGTTGTTCTAATTTGTTACATGGTGCGTTATCCTCATGAATTAATATCTTAATAAATTAATACGCAACATTTTTATTGACGGCCAGAGGGCGATAAAAGTGTGGCTTGCGGGAGAGGCTTTCCCACCTTTGTGCTATAGACTGCTATAATTATGCCCATAACGAAAAAAATCCTTTTTTTCTGTTTTCTTAGGCTCGGTAGACTTCAACGTGAGCGCCTTCTTTTTCGAGACACATTGCCCACCTCTTTTTGCATGCCTCTCTAACACCAGTTAGCATCTGCCTTGTAACAGGATTGAAGGTATTCCTTATATGTTCCTCTAAATTTTCAACACTTCTGGGCTTTGATGCCTAGATTTTGCTTTTCAGGAAGCACCACAGAAATAAGTCACAAAGTGTCAAAGTTGGAGAACGTGGCACCGACTCCAGAGGTCCTCAAAACCTATCCATCTATCATGGAACTTCTAATTAAAGAAATCGCGAACTTAATTAGCATAATGGGGAAGAGCACAATCTTGTTGGCAAAAACAATCACCAAGATTGGCTACACGTTCCAATTCAGGGAGAAAAAGATTCGAAGCATCGTTAGATAATTCAGACCTCTCATATTAACAGGCTATGCTGATCATCTTTGAAGGAAAATGGTTCAATGAACTTTTTAGAACTATCATACAACTATCTTTGGAGAGTCGCGCTCGTACTCTTCAATAAAAATGAGTTGCTTTTACCACCAAATCGAGTGTTATTTCGATTCACGTGACGAAATAATTGAAAAATTGCTTCATTACTGAAGAACATGTTATCCAAGATAGAAGCGTCATTTTCGTGATGGTGTATGAGCAGCTCACATAGTGAAAAGTCCTTTTCCATGAAAAACTTTTATCTCAAAAGTAAACATTTCTAAGTCTTTACGTAGTATCCATTAGATGGTTGAAGTATGAATGGTCAATTCACGCAATGCTCTGTTTATGGACGTCCCTTGGCTTCTGTTGAAATCTTTTTCAAAGATAGCAATGTTTTCTTCAGAACGGCTACTTCCAAGTCTTTCTGTGCGTGGTATATCAGCCACAGAGATTGTTTCAATAAATCTTTTATGAATGTAATAATAAAATCTAGAACGTGCTGGGCAAGTAGTTACCCTATAGAAAGCACGGATTTTCTTTTTATTTTAGCAGACTATCTGGCGACTACCCACTTGGGCATAAGTCGCCGCAATCACGACAGCCTATCACTAGGATAATTTAAAATAAGAATATGGAAAAACAACAACAATAAAAAGGAAAAATGGCAACAATTAGGAAGCAAGCTCCGACTTTGGGAGGAGGTCCGCCTCCGTCTCGGCGCAGAAGTGTGCGAGCTACAAAGAAAACAACAACAACAAAAAAAACGTGTTAAATAAGGGGGAGAAGGCGGGCCTCCCCCCAAAAGTCTATAAGTCCACCAGTCAATGTGCACGAACTCGTCCTGAGTACAAGGACAGGCGGTTGCGACCCCGGCCATCCCGGTACGGGACAGGTAACGTGCGGCAAGAACGCCCAGAGTGAAATATTCAACAAGAATGTGCCGAACAGTTTGGGGGACAACGCAGTCTTCACAGTAGGGCGCTGGCGAGCGCTCCATCAAATGGCGGTGCGTCCCGCGAGTGTATTCAATTCGGAGACGACAGAAAGCAACCTGAAGCCTTCACGGAATTGGGGGGCTAGGTTCATGAGAACAGTCACGGCGAGATGGCACGCAACTTTAAGTTCCCTTCGACCGTCTCCCATCTTCTTTGCAAAGCAACACGAAGAGCTGCCCATATTCTTGCCATGTAGTCGGTGTGAGGAAGAGCGAAACGCTGGTCCGGTTTTAGAGGCCTCGCGAAGTCTTTGGCGCCCTCATCGGCACGCTCATTCCCCGCAATTCCTACGTGTCCAGGAACCCAGTAGAAGATAATCTCGACATCCGCCCGGCCTGCCAAGACCATGGCGTCATGGATATCGCGAACTAGGGGATACGGAGATTCCAAAGCCCAGAGAGCATTCAAGGCGCTTAGTGAGTCGCTATAGATCACAATCCGGTCTCCGAACCCGTCACGCCGCGTAATCTACCGTAACTAGTGGTGGATTGCAACCAGCTCGGGCGTGAAGACAGACGCAGCACCTGGCAGAGCCCCGCTGACTTCAAACAAAGGAGATACGGCGTGGAAGCCGACCAACTCTTCGGATTTGGAGCCATCCGTATACACTGGCACGGTTCCAGCGTGACAGGAAGTGTGCTCCAAAAAAGGTCGAACGCAATACTCCCGTAACTGTACAAGTTTTAGGAGCAGAGGCGTGGCGACAAGTAGTCTAATGGTATACCCTCTAGGGTGACGTCCTGGGCAGAACCAGTGGCGCCACGGGCCCAAGAGATATACCTAGCTCTAGAAGTAGTTTCCTGACCCTACACCCAAAGGGCTTGGGGTATAGCTGGCGTCTCTTGGCAGCATAGGTACCGTCGAAATCAGCTGCGGATGCATGATAGCTGTTGGCGACTGGGGGAGGCGCTGGGCTTGCGTGTACAGACGTAAATGCACTTTACACGGTGTAAAGCAAGTGTCATCTCCCCAGTTTTGACTAGTAGGCTCTCAATCGGAGAATTACGGAAGGCACCGGTCGTCAGGCGAAGGCTGATGTGGTGAATCAAGTCCACCTTCCGCAATACACGCTCGGCCGTGGATCCATAAAACTCGCATCCGTAGTCGATCTTCAAACGAACAAAAGATCGATATAAAAGTAAAGCAGTAGTCCTATAAGCGCACCAAGCGCTGAACATCACGGAACGGAAAATATCCATGGTGCGGGTACAAGAGACTCTAAGGCTGCGAATATGAGCCTTCCAGGTGAAGCGTCTATCAAATACAAGACCAAGGAAACGGGTCGATTTAACCACTTCCAGGCGTATCCCATTATAAAACAAGTCTGGGTCAGGGCGGATCTGTGGATGGCCGTAGAAGTGCACCAACTTAGTGTTGGCCAAGGACAACCGAAACCTGCGCGCTTCTGCATAGCAGGAAACGCAGTACAATGACTTTTGGAGTCGACACTCCAGAGTTGGCATCTGGGCCGCGCCAAAAGAGATTGAAAGGTCGTCCACATGGAGCGTAGCGAGAACATCTTCCAGCAGCACTGAGGTGATGCCGTTGATGCTCAGGGTAGAGCGTGACACTAAGGACACTTCCCTGAGGGATACCCTCTTTCTGCTCCATTGGGCTGGAGAGGCTCATCCCCCCCGTACGCGGAATAGACGATTTCGCAAAAAATCAGATATAAACATTGGGAGGCGTCCCCTCGCCACCATTGTGTGGAGACTTTTAATGATATTTAATCGCCATGCAGCATCATAGGCATCCTCCCAATCGAAAAACACCGTGGCGTAGTGCTGTCGACGAAAGGAGGCCTCGCAGACGGCATTTTCCAGTCGGAGCAAAGCATCCGACGTGAAGTGGAACTTACGGAAGCCGCAATGTGCAGAATACAGATGTCCTCCGCTATTCAGAAAAAAGGGTAATCTAACAATTACCAATTTTTCAATCAACTTGAAAACGCAAGAGGTTAGAGAGATTGGGCGGAAACTGGCCGGAGTAGAGGGATCTCTTCCCGGTTTATGAAAGGCGAGCACAGTAGCGATTCGCCAGGAATCCTGGAGGAGACCCTCCAACCAGATCCTGTTGAACAAATTTAAGATAAATGCCATGCCTCGCTCACCCATATGTCTAAGCATGGCGTACCAGACATCGTCCGGACCATGAGTGGTGTCCCCATGGTCCAGACGATGTTTGGTACGCAAGAGCGGAACGCAACTCACTCACAGTCAACTTGTCGTTAAAGGGTTCTCCGCCTCTGGAGATAAAGTCCGGGCGACGGCTTTCCACGCCATCACGGCGTGCATTGAATGCTGACGGAGCAGCATCTTGGCTAGAGAATGCGGAGAAAATGGTCGCGAAGGATTCCGCTACGGACGCGGGGTCCGAGATTGCTGTCCCATTCTCCCGGAGAACGGGAGGGGGGTCCTGCGAAAACTTGCCCGAATCCTTTTGACTCGCTTCCACACCTCTGCTAAAGGCGTTTTCCCGTTAAGTGAAGACAAGTATCCCGACAAGAATACCATCGGGCGTGCTTCGAAATATACCAAAACCTAGCCCAAGCCCGATCAAAGTCACCGACAGTGAAATCGTTTGGCCGGCGCTTATATCGCATGTAAGCATAACGCTTCTGTTTGAGGGCCGTCTCACACTCGGCCGACCAACACGGGAGTAGTCGGTGTGCAAAACGGCCAGGCGTTCTTGGAATAGTAGTCAGGCCCGCGGCGATGAGGTTGCAGGAGAAGAACTCAACGGCCTCCTCTACCAACCTAAACTCCTTGACTGAGATAGAGAATTCAGTCATGTCCTGAAATGCAGGCTAACCAGCCAGCGCCAAGCTCCACCGACGTGGGCTATCAGTCGGTACCCGACCTGAAAATTATATTTGAATGGGAAAGTGATCAATGCCATCATGGAGGTCATCGACCACCCCCAAGTAAAATCAAGCTGTCCATCCGGAGAGCACAGACATAGATCAAGGCAAGAAAATGAAGCGGTTCTAAGTCAGTGATGCGTAAACTCATGCACATTTAGGACATCTATCTCAAACTCTTCAATCAGATCGGCAAGGACTTGTCCCCTTGAATTCATTTAGTAGTTTTCCCCGAGAGGATGTCTGCCGTTCAGATCTCCAAGTAAGAGAAAGGGGCTCGGCAAACGTGCCACAAACGTGGCGGAAGTTCCCGTCCTCGAAGTCAGCTGACGGTGGAATGTACGCAGAAATAACAGTATACCTCCTATCCAGGTGAAGCTGCACAGCCACTGCCTGAAATGAGGTATCTAAAGTAAAAAGAAGAACGGAGGCATCATGCCGGGTGTAAACCGTGCATCCCTCAGCCCGGCCCCCATCTCGTGGTGGTGGATTCGCAAAAGTTTTTATACCCCGGGAGTGTGGGCAGAGGGCACGCGCCTAGCATGGTCTCCTGCAGAAAAATAGCTAACGAGGAACGGGACGAGACGAGACTCCGCAGCTCCTCCTAGTTAGCTCGGAGTTCACAGCAATTCCATTAAAGAGATATGCCCTCCAGGCCTAGCTCGGAAGAGACGCGGGGTCCCTCTTTGAAAGGAAAACCCTAACGGGAAAGACCGTACACTTACCAGAGCAAGAGCCTGAGGCGCACTTGGCCGGACAATGCGCTGAATTTGCTGTCTGTCGCCTTGGAGGTCGTATTGGGGAAGGTTGGGCTCACCATGCATGTTTTTTACTCCCTCCGCCTCAAAAAGTTAGGCGGGCGTTGTGACTTCGCAAGGGAGGAGGGGGCCCTTTTTCGAGGATCTACAATCCTTGAAACAGCTAGCCCATCACTATGAGTGGGCGAAGGAACCGAAGCTCTTTTGTTGCTGTCTTGTTGCCTGTCACCATAACTTCAGGAGTGTTGCCTCCTGTGAATCTAACGACTGGGTGGAGGGTCGTGGCGTTTTCGCATTAGGGGAAACAGTCAGGCTGGAAGAATGGGGGAGAGCCCTGGTTTTAGCCGGTGCTGGATGTGACCCCTTTGTGCCGCCAGCTTTACCAGAGGAGCGCCTGGCTTAAGTAGAACCCGCAGAAGGGCTCCGAATGTGCGCGGAAACAACATTGCTCGTTGGCCTGGATGAGCATGGAGCAGAGGGTGTCTTCCTGAGCATTAAGGCGTAAGACGTCCCAGGCAGAGCCGGGCGGGCCAGGACCAAGTCCTTAGCCTCGCGGAATGAGAGTCGATCCTGGGCTTGAACGGTCAGGATTTCTTTCTCAAGCAGATATGCACCACATTGCTTCAAATAAGACGGGTGCGGCTCTCCACAATTAAAACACTTGGCCACACACGATTTGGACTTATCGTGTGTGGCCTTGAAGCAATTTACACAGACTTCGGGTGACCCTGACTTTTCACGTCTACATGACCGATTCCTATGGCCGAATCAGTGACAGTAATAGTACATCCGCGTCAGTGGCGCGAATGCCTTCACATAGAAGCGGTACCACCCGGCACGCACTGACTCAGGTCTTGTCACAGTTAAACGTGACGAAGAGTGTAGGAGTAAGTCGCAAGGCTCATCCCTGTTTCACATCACACGTTCGACCTTGACCGACCTATGTTCGGCCAGGTCTAAGGTGATGTTCTCTATGGAGTAGTCAACGAGTTCCCTCGCATAAACTACTTTCACAAAGTTTATGGTAGAGTGTGGCGTCACACTCAAAGGTGTGCCATCAAGTATCCAAAGGGCACTAATCATGGCCGCCTCGGAGGGATTCGACGCATTGGTCAAAAGACTCCCGTCCGAGAAACGGGGTAAAATCCGGTTATCTACCAATCACATTAGCTAAACGCTCTCCTCTGATGAATCATGTTGCCCTTAGCCAATATGGTGCCATCAGTGGAGCGAATACCAAGGAAGCGTTTGTAGCCAGCTGGCTCAAAAACGCCGGGTAATCTCTGAATAAGGGGCCCCGAGGTTATCGAGGATTCGCCCTGCATCCATTTTGTCATAGTCAGGGGCTCTGTACCCGGAGTGTCAGAGGGGTTGGATGTGGCGATCTTGGCTTGATTGCTTACAGAAATGGAACAGACCCATCCGTCCTCGCAGTTCCCGCTGATGGAGAGGACCCCAGAGTCTGTTTAGTCTTTTTTTGTTGTTTTTTTCGTTTTAGGAGAGGATGGCGGGGAACTAAAGTTCTTCTCCGCTCCGCCGGCAGAAGCCCATAGGCCGGATGGACCAGCCTCAGCAAGGTCCTTCTCCGAGATGGAGGATGACCTGGCAGTCGTAGGGGTACCGGTTTGGAGAGTAGATCCCTCCCATTCTTTTACTGCCTTGTAAACCCTAGTCGCTTAAGGAGGGCCTTGCATAGGAGCGGACTCAAGTTCGGTGCTTGGCGCCGAACCCGGATTCGCTCCCATGAAAGGCCCTACCCTCTGAGGCTGGGTTACCTCAAGAACCATGTCTATCTCGGGTGGGGCCTCCATTTGGTTATTCTTCCCCCCCTCCCGGACATAGTATATCATATTGGCAGCAGTGTCATTAGTCGAGTGTGTGGAGGCACAGGCCTTGACTTCCGCTAGGTTTAATATTCTAGCCAGCAGGTCTTTTGAGGGAAGCGACCGAAGGGGCCTGGCTTTCCTTTCCCCCCTAAGGGGGTTTGCCCTACCGAGATGCTTCAATGTGGAGCTATCGGCTGCCTGCTAGCTTTCTCGGCAGTTCCCTTAGAGAGTGAAGTGGGTACTGCCGCTGGGAAGAGGGAGGTGCCTGAAGGCACCTCCAGATCAAGGGGTAAGAGGGAGTCCCCTACACCCTTAGGCGAAGGAGAGGAGTAAGTCTCTTTTCCGTTTAGAGAGATTTGGAGTGTCCCCTGCGACAGCACAGGTGGGGTGGAACTTACATTTTTTTCTGTGGAGCTGCCCGAAGGTGGCTCCATTGTTCTTAAAGGGGAAATGGGAAGAAGGTTTTTTTTTATTTGCATCATCGGGCATGGGGACCGTAATTTTTCTACAAGATGCACACGCTTATCACCCCTCACAGTAGTTCACCCTGCAAGGGGTGCGTACGGGGTGGCAGAGCCCGTTGCCACCATTAAAGGCCACCCCTTCCACCTAGTGACCTGGCAGCCCTTCAGCATGGCAGCTCCACCTTGGGCACGGCGTAAAAAAAATAGGTAGTGAAGTGAGAAGGAAAGGGGATGTAAGGAATGTATGGGTGGGCATGAAGCAGGTTGTTAAAATCCCATAATCCCACAACTCCAATCTGGGATAGTTGGCTGTGAAGAAGGTCGGGATCTACCCTGAGAAAATAGAGGCCGACTAGAGAAAGTTGTTAGAGAGGTTCTAGGGGAAGTGATGAAGTAGGGGAGAAATACAGGCTGTCTGAAAGAAGGAGAAGAAGCTAAGCTGGGGCCGAATGGAGCGCTGAGTCCCTTTAGCACAGCGGACAGGAAGGCAAATCGCCGCGCCCCCTACGAGGTAGAAAGCACGGAATCGTTTTAAGTTTATGTTAGAGATCGGTAAACTTGCTGGCAGACAACGATTTTACACTTCTTTTCCAAAGTCAAATGATCACACATTTTAACCAGATGTAGGGTTAAACTTACGAGGGGCGGTCAATAAGTTTTGCGAATCGGTACGGCAAAATAGAAAAAGGGGGAGGGCTGTTTGTGTGGGTTTTAGGACAAGTTATGACAAGTCAGGACCTGCAGCCGTACGCTCCTGCCTCGTCTATGTAAGAAGCAGTAGCTGATCCAGATCGTCAGTCACAATTTTTTCAACAATGGAGAAGGTTAAGCACCGCGCAGTAATCGAATTTTTCCCCAAGGAAGGCAAGAATGCAAAAGAAATCCATGAACGCATGGTTGCAGTGTACACCGACACCGCTCCTTCCTATGCAACCATTACTTGCTGGAATAGGGAGTTCCGCCATGGTCGTGAGTCCCTTGAAGATGACCCTCGTCCATGACGCCCGTCACACATGACCAACGAGGACAATGTGGCCCGTGTGGAGAGGACGATCCTCGCAAATCGACGGGTGAAGGTCGAAGAAATCAGGCAAGAATTTGGAATATCATATAGAAGTGTTATCAACATCAATCACGACAATTTGGCCATGACCAAGGTCTGTGCCCGTTGGGTCCCTAGAAACCTCACGCCCCATGATCAACTTCAACGTCGTCAAAGTGCACATGGCCAGAGTTGCACAAGCTGCCCTGCGCAAGTGCGGATTCGAGGAGCTCAACCATCCCCCCTATAGTTCAGATCTAGCCCCTAGCGACTACTTTTTATTCCGCCAGCTCAAGGCTGCACTGCAAGGACGCCAGTTTGGGGACGATGAAGATGTCCAGGTCACCGTCCAGGAGTGGATTGAACAGCAGTCGGGAGATTTCTGGTTGTCGGGAATTCGAAGCCTCAGGGACAAGTGGCGTAAGTGCATTGAAGTCGAGGGTAGTTATATTGAAAAATAATAAAACACTTTTCCTCATATCTCGTTTCCCTATATCCGAATTGCAAAACTTATTGACCACCCCTCGTATATACCAACAAATTCTAATTTAGTGAACAAAATTATACTAAAAAATTGAAGTCTTTGTTATAAAATTGGCAAAAAAATGCAGCGGGATATTTGAATGACCCAGTGTAATAAACTTCAAACTATGAAACCCTTTTCTTGTAGCTTGATATCTAAGTCATTTTTAAGAAGAAATTAAGTTATATTTGGCAAACTTAAATACAAACGTAATAACAATATCTCCTTTTCACTCCCATCTCGATAGTGTTCTTTGTTAACAGTTTTAAGGCATATATATTTATTTACACTCCAACTATACTTCAATTTTGCAGCCATTATTGACTATTATATTAGAGTGATAAGTTCAGGGATTCCTTAGAGGTGTTTTGAAAAAACTGTCGTTAATTGTCTGAAAACAGTTTGCAGAATCTGAAAATTGTATTTGATCTATTTCCTCTAGCGTAAAATATCTACAAACATCTATCACTCTTTTGTTTTAAAAGATTTTGTCCAATAAAGGAATTTAGTTCAAAACTTAGGCCTTGATACGGCTAAATTTCATCTCTGAAATGATCGAATTTCCTTCTTCTTCTGCCTCCATCGTTTTAACTGAGGGTGTAAGAGTTCATCATTAAGATATTATAGTCTTCCTTGTCCATTTTATGGATTATTTTTTCTCAGCATGAATTTTATACAGGAATCGTCTACTCAAAGACAGTTGACAGTAGTTTTTTTTTAAATAGAGGGTTAAGTTCTTGTAGTTATGACCACTACTACGCTTTACTAGCTTTCTATCATTTAGCTTTTATCTTCGTTTGGGATCGAGAATTTGACGGAAGACAAAATTGGGAGAAATCTCACAATGCCGTCAAAAGAAATTATGAAGTTAAAAAATTCCTTGTTTAAATTTAATCCTCGAATAGTCGATTAATTGACATAAAATAGACATAAACAATCGGAGGGAACAGTGAGCCTGTTCATAGATTTTCTGCCGACGAAGCTCTCGGCAGCAAGATTTTCATTCTAAAGGCTCTCACACCATCCTATGTTTATATTAACAGACTACACTAACAGGCTCGTAAATTTTGAAATCTGCTGACCGAAATCGGTTTTTGCGAGCGACTTCGAAGGGTCTTTGGGCAGCGGGGAAAGGGGGTTAGTGGTAAAGTCCTGGCCCAATGCGGAGCGTAACGGTTGATGCTGTATAATCGAACTAGCGTCTGCTTGTCCTCGTTATATTCATTCCTCCACATTAATATTTCCCATACTTACTTTCCTTGCATTTCAAATATTACTGCACTGTTTTTCGCTTTATTGTCTTCCTTATATCATTTCCCCTGTTTTTCTTAATCTCCTTCAACACCTTTTAGTCTGCTATCTTTAAGATACTTTTAAAGCTTTTGCTCGCTCTTCTCTTTAATTTGCGAGAGTTGGGTTAAATTGAAGTAAATTAACACTAAAAGTTCGCACTGTAATTATAGAATATAGGTAAATATGACGCTCATTTGCACATTGTGGCATAAAGATGTGCCTAGCCTCACAAAAGGCGGTATCAAGTGGTGCGCATCCTTAAGATAGGGGTATCAAGAGATACCCATCCTTACGCATAGGGATATCAAGAGGTGCACATCCTTACGCATAGATGCATCAAGAGGAGCACACTCTTAAGCATAGAGTTATCAAGATGTGCACATCCTAAGCATAGGGGTATCAATAAGTAGCTATCCTTACGCATAGAGGTATCAAAAGGTGCACATGGTTACGCATAGAGTTATCAAGAGGTGCACATCCTTACGCATAGAGGTATCAGGAGCTTGCACATGATTAGGCATAGAGGTATCAAGAGGGGAACATCCTCACGCATAGAGGAATGGAGAGGTGCAGATCCATACACATAGGGGTATCAATAGGAGCTAATCCTTAGGCGTAGAGTTATCAAGAGGTAGAGATCTAAAGCATAGGGGTGTCAAGAAGTGCTCATCCTTATGGAAAGAGCTATCAAGAGGTGCACATACACACAGATAGAGGTATCAAGAGGTGCACATCATTACGCATAGAGTTATCAAGAGGTGCACATCATTATGCATAGAGGTATCAAGAGGTGCACATCCTCACGTATAGAGGAATGTGGAGGTGCTGATCCTTACGCATAGGGTATCAATAAGGGCCCATCCTTACGCGTAGAGGTATCAAGAGGTGCATATACTCACGCATAGAGTTTATCAAAGGTGCAAATCCTTACGCATAGAGGTATCAAGAGGTGCAAACTCTTACGCATAGAGTTATCAAATGGTACATCCTCACGCATAGAGTTATCAAGAGGTGCGCAGCCTTACGCAGAGGAGTACCCTCATTAAATAGCCTATATATTCTATTTAAGAATTATAATTATTGCCATCACCTTACAACGTCATCATCAATCGCTGTAAGGATCTTCCACCCTGATCTAATCCTCATAAAAACAGTTTAAAATACTCAAGGGACAAACCTTGGATTAGTTTATTTCTTAGGACTCTGATAGGACAGAAACGGTCACTTTACAAAAGGTTAAAAGGCCACCCTTCTTTAGGGCAAAGACAGATAAAGAGATAACTGAATGCAGTTAAATGCAGGTACAAAAATAGATTAGCGGAAAGGTCACGCGATAATCCAAAAGCTTTCCCTAGGTACTACAGGACCCTAACAAAGAGTCAGTTAAAAAGCTAAAACATAACGACCGATTAGTTTAAAATGATTTCGAAAAGGCGACTCTCTTGAATAATTATTCTGCTTAAATTTTCAACACGATTATTTCGAATTAAAATGAGGAAAGCATAGAAACGTTCAATAATTACATTCGAAAAATGAATGAAATAATAGTTATGGCAAATGATTTAAAAAATGCAATTAATGAATTAATGTTATCAATAAATTAATAAATTATTGCGGTTGATGAAATGTATGCTCAAAGTATTAGGGAAATTATAATGAAATTCGTGCTTTACTCGCTTTTTATTTAATTACTCTCTGGAGGCAAATTTTCTTCCCAGAAATTGGAAACTGGTCAATGTTGTTCCCATATTCAAAAAAGGAAGACGTGAGGAAAACGAGAATTATCGGTCAGTAAGCTTAACTTCACTTAAATGTAATCGAAATATAGTAAATTTTTTTATTTAAAATTAAGCAGCTTTTAATAAATAATCGACATGATTTCAGGAAAGGGAGGTCTTGTGTCACTAGTCTGATCACATTTTATGAGCATGTAGCAAAAGCTGTCGATTCAAGTTCTAGATTTTTCTAAGCTTTTGACAAACTCCCGTTCAACATCCTTCTTTCAAAGCTAAATGCTATGCATATCCATGAGAAACGATAACTTGGTTGAAAGACCGTAAACAGAGGTTAATTTTAAAGGCGGTGACATCCGATTGACTGCCGAAAAGTAGCGGAGGTCGTCTTGGTTCCGTTTGGGTCCTCTACTCTTTATAATTTTTGTAAACACTTTAGGTTCTGGAAGGAATTGCCTAGTAAATTCATTTTGCTGACGATACGAAACTTTGACGGATAAGAAAAGATAAGGAAGACCCAAACTGTTTAGAAAATTGCCTGAATATTTCAATAAAATGGTGCAACGAATATGGCATGAATCTTAAAGCTGCCAAATGCGGTGTTTTCCACTTCGGAAAACAATAATCCTACATTTAAATACTATCTCCTGAGACCGAGATTATAGAAGTCAAATAGCAGGTTGATTTAGGAGTTAAAATAGATAATAAATTAAATTTCTCCAGTCAATGCGAGGCAATTAGAAATAAAGCAGCAAGAGCTGTATCTTTTATTAGGCAATCCGTCGCAACGCGTAATTCAGAGACGATGTTAAAACTATACAAGCCATTAGTCAGACCTATTCCTGATTATGTTGTTTCCTTCTAGTTACACAATTAGTTAGAGATGTAGATATAATACACAGGTACAACGTAACTATATGAAAATGATTAGGGGAATAAAACATCTTAGCTACAATGATAGGCTTTCTAAAATTCAATTTCTTTTCCCTCGAATATAGAAGGAAAAGGGGGGAACAAATAGAAACATGTAAATTATTGATGCATATAGCTGATATGGTATAAAATCTTTTTAATTTGACAAGGGAAACAGTTACGCGAAAACAGGAAAAAAATAAAAAGGTGGAGAGTAAACCGCAGACGAGGTTGACAGGGAGGCCTTCAATCCTCAAGTCGGCAACCACATCAGCCCTCGAGCACAAGAGTCTTAATGATATATATTTCTACTATTAAGATTCTTTTACACAGGGGCTTTTATCTGTGCTTATCCTTCCTCCAAATCCACCATGAGTTCCAGAACTTGAAGTCACTCTTGATAAAAAAACAGCTTTCCGTGGATAACCCCCCAACAATCACTCTGGCGAACAGGTTCGCTGCTATAGGTGAGGCAAGCTCCTTAAGGGTAAAGTCGCATAACGGAGAAAAGCAGGTTAGGAAATCCAGCAGCAATGAAGTTAACACCTATGTCTTGTCTGACTCACTTTTAAGGGGTCAGGGTGTAGCATTTGCCATGGAAAGGAAGAACAGAATGGTCAAGGTAATACCAGGTGGTACTTTAGACATAATTACTGAAGACCTTAAGAAAGCAAAAGTCCCCAGGAGTTCATGCTTACTAGTTAACGTGGGTAGTAACGATGCATATGACGGTGGTAAAGCCACAAGTAGGGAAATACTAGCCAAGTATAACAAGCTAATAAAAGAAATGAGATCCAAGACAAATAAATGCATAGTTAATGGAATACTGCCACGTATGAGAGCCAACAATCACTACAGTAACATCAGAGCTCTAGGAATCATGAATCTCTAAAAGAAATGTGTGAGAAAGAACATGTGTTATATAACGACACATGGAGTAGCTTCCATAATAAGCCTTGGCTAACAAACAGAGATGGTATCCATTTGTCACAAGCAGGAGTACAGTTAATGAGTAAATTACTAAACAACGCTGTATATAATATACATAAGAGATGCCAGAGTCAAACAAATAACCCTCCCACACCTGCCACAGAACGGGTTTCCCCTGCCTCACCTGACCGAAGGCACAGGGTAGGGACCCCCTCAACCCTAGCTAACCCAACCCAGATGTCCAATACGCCCTCCCAAGCCACACCTCTAAACCCATTTAATTTCCATATAACTCCTCGCCCTACCGACAACCCATTTAATTTCCATGTCACTCCTCGCCCTGTTGCAAATCCCTTTAATCCCCGTGGCTACGCTCAAGCAGCTGCCTCCCCTCCCCGATCCCCCCCGGACCTGACCCCCACCCCCACCCACAGACAGGGAAACTAATGAATAGTCTCACCCGCTCACCTTCAAAAGAAATCAGTACAGTCAAAATAATAACTTTTAATGCACGTAGCCTTAGAAAACATATTACAGAACTTAAATGTCTAATAGCAACGGAAGAGGTTGACATCATAGCCTTAACTGAGACCCATCTACAAATTGGCATAAAAGACTTATTATGTGAATACATGCTAGAAGTCTATAGATTATTTTACAAAAACAGGGCCAATGGAAGGCTTGGAGGAGGAGTGGGACTATATATAAGATCAGAATTAAAAGTAACTGAGGTAGAACTTACAAATAATGAAGTGGAGCTGATCTGTGTTAAACTACATTTACGAGATTTCAAAATAAACATAAGCACTGTTTACCGTCGCCCAAATACTACCGTTAATGAGGACCTGGAAATATATAGAATCTTGCAAGAAACATTACAGGAGGAACAAACGCTATTACTGGGAGATTTTAATTTACCTAATATCTGCTGGGACTTGAATATAGGGACTAGCCAACAAGAAAAATTAATGACAAATTTTATCGATACTAATTATTTACACCAATGCGTAAGGGAGCCAACCAGAGGAAATAATATACTAGACCTAGTTATTGCATCCCAGGAAAATTTAATATCAACTCTGGCCGTAGCGGAACATATAGGTACATGTGACCATAAACTAATCCGCTTTGATCTAAATGCCAGGTATTCAACTACCAATAACTATTCAAAAGTACCAGACTACAGTAAAGCTAACTTAGAGGGCCTCAGAGAAGCCCTGGGAAATATTCACGAGCAGCTGATAGAAATAGAAGATGTAAATCAACTTTGGAATAAATTTAAAGAACTATTTTTTATAGCCCAAGAAAACCATGTTCCTCTTAAGACAAGGAATAGTAACGCGAATAGAGGCAATCCGCCGTGGTTTAATAATGACTTTAAACGAGCAATTAGAGATAGGAACCGTATCCACACATTATTAAAACACAATAGAAGCTATCAAGTTAAGCAACAATATAACACTAGCAGAAGAAAGGTTAAAACACTCATAAGATCAACGAAACGTCAATACGAAATCGAGATAGCGAAAGCAAGCACCACTAATCCCAAACACTTCTATACTTATATCAATAGAAATAGGCAAATGAGAAGCGGGATTGGCCCCTTGAAAAAACAGTTGGGTGAAATTATTTCAGATGATATGGGTATGGCTAATATCTTAAACGAGTTTTTTAGTTCAGTCTTCACCTTAGGATATACTAATAACGATAACAACGAGTCTATACAGGTCAGACACCCATCACTAAGGAGCCTGGAAGTAAATCCGCAACTAGTAATTGATAAATTAAAGAAAATGAACTCGTACAAGACTCCTGGTCCTGATAAATTTTACCCAAGAATCTTAAAACATGTCCATAATGAGTTAGCAGAGTCACTTGCTCTCATTTTTAACAAATCTCTCAAGCATGGGGTCGTTCCTGATGATTGGAGGGAAGCTAACGTCACACCTATCTTTAAAAAGGGATGTAAAAACTAGGCCAGTAATTACAGACCCATTAGCTTAACCTCAATAGTTGGAAAATTGCTCGAAACGATCATTAGAGACAAGCTAGTAGAGTTCCTCGAAAACAATAACCTTATACGTGATAGCCAGCATGGTTTTAGGTCTAAGAGATCGTGCTTAACAAACCTAATTGACTTTTACCATAACCTTTTCAACCTATATAACGATACTAAATCATTAGATATAATTTACCTAGATTTCAAAAAGGCATTTGACAAAATTCCCCATCAGAAACTCATGAACAAAGTGCGTACTCTAGGAATTAACGGTAATATATACGGATGGATTAGTAGCTGGTTAAAAAACAGGAAGCAGAGAGTGATAATAAATGGCGTGGAATCAGACTGGGTATCTGTTACCAGCGGTGTTTCCCAGGGATCAGTCCTGGGGCCTATTTTATTTACTATATACATCAATGACATAGACGTTGGAATAAATAATATCATATCTAAATTTGCAGATGACACGAAAATAGGTAACTCAGTATTATGCGAAGATGACAGGGCTAGCCTGCAGGCTGATATAAATAAAATTACCGAATGGTCTGAGAAATGGCAAATGCGATTTAATATCGACAAATGCCAAATTCTTCAGTGCGGAACAAAAAACAAAAAATACACCTATACAATGCAAGGCGGCTTAATAAACACAACCCCGCAGGTTAAAGATTTAGGAGTAATAATTACAGAAAACTTAAAAACATCAAACCAATGCGCAGCTGCTGCAAACAAAGCTAACACAGCACTAGGATTTATAAAAAGAAACTTTACTTATAAAAGCGAGGAGATAATTATGCCACTATATGAAAGTATTGTCAGGCCCCATCTCGAATACGCTGTACAGTTCTGGGCTCCTTACTTAATAAAAGACATAGATAAATTAGAAGCTGTACAACACAGAGCGACAAAACTTATCCCGTCAGTACGTAACAAACCTTACCACGAGAGGCTAAAAAAACTCAATCTATTTTCCGTCAGAAAACGAAGACTAAGGGGGCAGCTTATAGAGTGCTTCAAAATACTTAAAGGATTTAACAACGTTAATGCCAATAACTTGTTCACACTGACAGGGGAGTGTCCCACCCGTGGACATGATTCAAAACTTCAGGGTAAAAGAGCCACTATGGATGTAATAAAAAACTTCTTCACTTACTCGATTATTAATGATTGGAATAATTTGCCAAACGCAGTAGTGGACAGCAGAACTATAGATTCATTTAAAATGAGATTAGACAAACACTTAACAAATATTGGAATTGTTTAGCATAAGCTACAAAATAAAATAATATTACAAAAATATAACTCTTTCAGGTTTATGTAAGTGGTTTTCATATTCATTTCATTTAATTACTATTCAATGCAAATTTTCTTCAGGTACTGTCTTCTTACACCTGCAAGGTACTTTTCCCAAATTATTTCATGTACGGCTTTTGCCGGAGGGAGTGGAGGGTGGGGAGAGCCTAAAACTTTTCTATCCTTTACTTCTACTATTCTATGTGTAAGTGGCAGTAGATTTAAGGCCAGATCACCTTAGTCTGGGCCGTAAGGCCCGTGTGATCTGTGTATCTATGTAACTCAATGTAACTCTTAATGGAAAAGACAATAAAACAACTTATAAATAAATACGAGGGGCTGTAAATAGGTTTTGCGAATCGGTAGAGCAATACAGAGGAAGGGGGATGGCTGTTTGTAGGGGTGTTAGGACAAGTTATGACAAGTCAGGACCCGCAGCCGCACGCTCCTGCCTCGTCTATTTAAGAAGCAGTAGCTGATCGCAGATCGTCAGTCCCAAATTTTTCAACAATGGAGAAGGTTGAGCACCACTCAGTGATCAAATTTTTTACCAAGGAAAGCAAGAATGCAAGAGAGATCCATGGTTGCAGTGTACACCGACACCGCCCCTTCCGATTCAACCATTGCTCGCTGGAATAGGGAGTTCCGCCATGGTCGTGAGTCCCTTGAAGATGACCTCCATCCAGAACGCCCGTCAGACGTGACCAACGAGGACAATGTGGCCCGTGTGGAGAGGAGGATCCTCGAAAATCGATTTTCTCGCTCGAGAAAATCGAGCGAGAACTTGGTATATCACATGGAAGTGTTATCAACATCATCCACGACAATTTGGCCATGACCAAGGTCTGTGCCCGTTGGGTCCCTAGAAACCTCACGCCCCATGATCGACTTCAACGTCGTCAAAGTGCACATGGCCAGAGTTGCACAAGCTGCCCCGCGCGAGTGCGGATTCGAGGAGCTCAACCATCCCCCCCTACAGTCCAGGTCTGGCCCCTAGCGACTACTTTTTATTTCGCCAGCTTAAGGCTGCACTGCGTGGACGCCGGTTTAGGGACGATGAAGATGTCCAGCTCGCCGTCCAGGAGTGAATTGAACAGCAGTCTGGAGATTTCTGGTTGTCGGGAATTCGAAGCCTCAGGGACGAGTGGCGCAAGTGCATTCAGGTCGAGGGTAGTTATATTGAAAAATAATAAACACTTTTCCTCATATCTTGTTTCCTTATATCCGAATTGCAAAACTAATTGACCGCCCCTCGTATGCCGCTACTGGCCATTGCCCATCAATTATTTCCATTGAGGACAAATCTGGCTTAGATTTTTCCACCATTTTACTAAGCTGCTCCATATTCTGTGCACTTTTATCTTTATAAAGTGTAATTTTTTTTTAATCAAGATATACTACCTTTATACCTTTATATTGGTCAAACATTAAGATCATTGCATGAAAAAGAATCGAGCAAATTACTTATACATAAGTGCCCGTGCTTCACGATCGTATCTCTAACAATGCACTCTAAGAGTTTACAAACGACCGGATTAATAGAAAAAATGGGACGAAAGTTATTTGGAATAATCAGTCTTCATAGCGTTTTTGATAAACTACAGATGCAAATTTTACTCCTCCACATCCCATCCAAATCCAATCATCTTCTGCATAAGGTGTAAATGTTTTTATTATGTTTCATCTTAAACTTATAACTATTGTGTAATTAATATAGATCTAAAGAAGTATTATGACTTGAACTAAAGAACTTAATGAAGTACAGCAAGCTCAAATCCAACTTCTATATGTGCTAAGGGTGGTTACAAGTGAAAATTGCCGAAAACTAAAATTTTCAAGATATTCTCTGCATACAAACCACTGTAAAACCATATGAAGAGAATAAGACTTTGATTCAAGGAAGAAAAGTTCAGAAAATGTCCTAAATCATATAGATCTATCATTCTCTCTTCACTACAAAATCGCATAAAAATTGCTTATGAACTTATTATAGAGTTTATTGTAGCTTCATGGTCAAAAATAGCATTACGAATGAGAGATGGAAATGTAATATTTAAGGGCTTCAAGGATGAAAGAAGAGAAAAAAGCCATGTATATCTGAGGTAAACAGAAACAAAATGTCTTAGGTGGGCCGAAGATCACAAATATTGGCTACACGAACAATGGTCTGAAGTTATATGATCAGATAAAATTATCATGTATGTAAGAAAGGTCACTGTAGTTTTTTTTACATGAAATTTATATCATTCCATTTAAATATATTTTGGGAACAAATAATTAAAAATTCAACATCGGTAATTACTTTTTCAGATTTTTTACACTTCTGGGGCTACCTTTGAGAGATAAAGATTTGTAAAGGCATTTTATCTTGCTTGTGTTACTCCACCTGTGAAACATGGATGTGGTTCTATCACATGGGGCTGAATATCTTTATTTAGGACAAGGGAAGTGCTTTTATGCCATGGATATATGAACACAACTTATAGCTCTAAGTTGGCTCAAGTTTTTAAGGTATCTATTAAGAAACTGCATCTCACAACACCAAAGAATGAAATTATATTTAAGCAGGACATTGTCCCATGCATAATACATTCAACCACATCAAGAAATGGTTTGGAGAAATGAGGATTACCCCTCTGGAATGACTACCACAGAGTCCAGTCTTAAATGCAATTGAATACTTGTGGGTAGTAGTATAAAAGCAATGAAAGTTACCACAGGTACAAATAAAACTGAACTGTATGAAAATTCTTAAAGTTGGCTGAGAAAATATAGCGTCAAAAATTTGTGAAAATTTAGTGAGATCAATGCGATGAAGAATAAAGCTGTAATTTAAGTAAAATGAGGTCAAACTAAGTATTAAAAAAAAATAAAAATAAATAACATATATATACATATAGTAAATTCATTTACCACAATTGTGTCATTACATTATATGGATGATTCCATAGGATGCTCCATACTTTTGTCCAAGGGTGTATATTAAATCCCTTCCTACGGCGCACAACTAAAACCAAGATGATAATATTCTTATATTCTTACTCTACTTCTATGTAAAGATGGTGAATAACAAAGGAGTTTTATAAGTAAAACTACAGATTGCGATGGAGAAAGGAATGACGAAAGATCGAATCTACATTTCCTCTGATGAACAATTACCATAGTTGACGAGGTGCGTTTACTCCTGTGGTTATCATCTTCATCACGATGGTTGACGATATATTTGCAATAACGTAAACTCATAAGAAAGTAAATATTTATTAAACTGCCACAAGGGTAAATATAGAACAATGAAAATAGTAAAGAAGCTAGGAAGATGCTAGCCGTGAAGAGATCATGTGGAGAGAGACATTATTTATACCCTGTCAATCTAACATTGATACTTCAACATAGTGAAGTGTCGAGGTGGAAACCTCGACAGCGCGAGGTGCTTAGCAAGCGTTGCATGTTGACTCATCTCCTGACTACTAGTGGGATGAAGAGGAGGAAAGTTAATCACCTGATGGCAGGGGTGTGCAAGTAGTTTGCGTGAATATCTACCATCACTTGATGAGCTGCTACTCTAGTGAAAGTGTGAGTACTTTCCCTGAGAGATTGGTTGCTTCTGTTTGAGAGCGTAATCTGATTGACTGACTCATGTTTGGAGTAAGTGAACAAACTGAGTCCGATCACTCTAACCCTCTACGTTGAAAGAAATTAAAAGGCTTGGAATGGGTGTGTTTAGAGTAGAAAGCAAGCTTAATATCACTGATGAATTATCTTCCAATTGCGAATTTTCTGCTAACTAAGAATAAAATATATGTGCGATAGAATGTAACTGACGTGGTTGTTTATCGTTATTAGAGGCTTATTTTATTAGATACATTCAAGCTTCTGTTTGTCTTTTGACTGACAAAAATCCACCTGTCATGTGGTCTTGTATTCCAATTGTATCAGTTGCAATCCGATAAAATAACACTCGGAGCTGAATAATGAGAGGAAAGACGAAATTTGGACAGTGAAGGCCACTGTACACCTTCCCACAACATTTTCTTACCCACTCTTGCCTTACACGTGATACCATATAATTTTTAGAGGTTACTAATTTACAAATCTCCAGACGAAAAATAAATTCCTTTTAAGAAAAATGATTAAGAAGAAGGCTGCTCACGTTCAACGCTCGTACAATCAGAGAATTCTAATTTAAGAAGATTGCAAATTAAATTTCAAATTTAAAACAGTTATAAATGAACTAAAAAAAGAAAATATACTAGAATTCTTAAAAAAGTAACTTCTTAGCATCTTAATAGTAACATGTAAGGAAAGTGACTAAATTTAAGACCAATAGACCTGGCGTTGTTTGGCTACAAACTGCCTAAAAGAGTCTGTTAAAAGCTTTACCCTGGAAAGCTGTTGAGTTCTATCATAAATATCAGGTATGAAGAATTGACAATGATTGGGGGAAAATAGTGGAAAATAGCTTAATCGACATTCTGCATTTGCTGATAATCACTCGAGGAAGGCAAGTTCATGTCAATTCTGAAAGGATCTCCCTACCTGTGTTTACTTCTCGGTTCTCTGCTGCTAAAGTTGGATACTCTCTGCGTATGAACTTCATTTCTATAACAGGACTGGACGTTATTCCTGCTAGAGCAAAAGGTAACATTATCTTGGTAGAGTGATCTGATGTTCTCTTCGTTTTCTATAGTAGCCCCCCCACCCCGCACCCCTTTCCTAGCAGCAGCAATATAGGGGATTTGCTTAGAAAGCTAATATTTCTCCATGGCAGAGGGAAGGGGGGGGGGGGGTTCTGACAGGCCGCTGCTTAGGAAATGAAAATTTGAGAAACTGACATGCCAAATGCCAATATACTATGGCTTCCGAAATATTCTATGCCATGCATAAAAAAGAATATAATTCACATGAATCCGAGGATAGCTATTCACTACCTATTATAATTATCGCATTGATTATAATAGTTTGTAAATAGTGCGTTATTAAAAATTGGGTTTATTTGACACAACATGAAATCAATTTTGCTTTGCTTTGTGGTCCTTAACTTAAAATTTTGCAAAAATATGTAAATTTAATATTTTGATTAATTCATCAATTAATCAAATGCACATACAAAAAGTTTTGTTTAAAATTCTTAAAAAATTATTCAAGGGATTTTTATCATGAAATAGTGATATTTTACCTTAAATTCTTTTAATTGAAATATTAAAAACGAAGAGGAAGGGACCTATAAGTTTTCCAAGCTCTCATCTCATAAACCAAAAAGGTACAGGCGTTTGAATAAAACTCAAAGCAGCATTTAAAACCAAAACTAAAGAAAAATTAAAGCAAAGGGAAAATAAAATTTTGTTTCAAAACAAACGGTACAAAAAGAAAATTAAAAACATCAAGAAAAAGACTGAAAAATTATGGAAAAGGGACGAAACTGCAGTTTACATTTTAAAAGCTACATTGGCAAGATCATTTTTCCCAAGAAACTTTTGATAGAAATATCAGCCTCATCATCTTTTTATTAGTATTATTATTATTCTTTTTTATAAGATTCTTGACGCTGCTTTGCTTGTGTCAAGGCGCGATTGTAATGAGCTCGTGAAAAGTAGCAGATTGTGATCTACTGACGTCCCTTTTGTGCATTTGGAACAACAACAAATCGTCATCGTCTCATCATTCGTGGTATAAATTCAAATCTATTAAATTATGTTTTTTAGTCAAAGTGATTAAATAATTAACACAATCATGTTGTTTATCTGAGTTTGTCCGGTTTTCTGCTGCATGAATCGTTCGGAGCGTAAATTAGAGGAAAATACAGCAATTCCTATCCATTAAATGTAGAAGTACTATACCACGGAAGTTCGAATGCGTGAGATGCAGAGTTGATTTTAGCAAGGAAGTTACCTTAAAACCAGCGTTACTTACACCCCACCGAGACGTGGATGATGTAGGAGGAGCAATATCCTTGTTAAAACGGAAACCTGGAGAAATAACCCACCCTCCCGAACTTGTGGCTCAAGAGAAAGTGATGCTCTCTCTTCGGTCATCTTTTCAATCTCTCACTATTTTTCGCGCCTGTTTAGACCCAGCAAAGGGTGAAAAAGGGGCGTTAAAAATTGTTTACAAAAGAGATATTGAAATAGGGTATTTCCCAATTTTATATACCAAACGAAGTTTAGAGGTTAAGGTTAGCATCTAAAGGTGAAATTTATTGGCAAAATAGACAATTATCCGAGATTTTACAGCTTTCATGGACCATTTATAAGTAAATTCATTGGTAATTTGTGCGATAGGATATAAGATGGATGACAAAATGGAAGAAAATTATTGCAAAATAACTAGAAATTTGTACGCTTATAGAGTGGGGTGGGGGTGTAGGATATAACTTAATAGACCTAGACAAATTTTCTCACACGAACCGCCCAAACTTTCTAGACGTCTTAAACTGGAATAGACCAAAAAAGTTGGGCAGTTTAGATTAGAATGCAAATAAGAGTTTAATCTTTTCTAAGATTAAAAATGAAATACAGATGGTCTTAAAAGTAGCATTATATATCACAATAATTAGAGATCAATCAAGTTATTTACTCTGAAGACTATACAAAGTGAAGTGTTTACATTTGCAAATTGCAGGGAAAAAATTCAACACCCAATCCTTTTTTTAACCGGACGTTATTATCGCTAATTAAGAGGGCGAAGAAAGCACAGGTCATTCGGTAAATAAAGCAGCGCCCTTGAGCTATATCCTTGGCCAAAGGCAGGTAAGCGCCCAAAATAAACTTTGAAGAGAGGGTTGAGGAAAGGGGCTACTGAAACAGGTAACTTTAAGACGGGCGAATAAATAATTCAAGGAAACGAGCGGTCGCTGTCAGAAAATCCATGTCTTCTTAAAAGTCAAACAGAAGTTATCCTATTAATGTTCCTTAGAAACCTGTGCACCATTGCTTCCGCTTCTGCACAAAAGTCTTCATTTTCTCCTTGATCATCTTGGATTAAGTTACCCTTTTTATCTTTTTTTTATTTTTTTATTCTTAGTTTTGATCATCTTGCTCTGTTTATAATTCGCGAGTTTTCCTTGAACATTCTATTTTAATCTATTTTTTATTAAAGTCATTCTAACTCTTTTCTTGTTGCCCACTTATTAAGGGGATCATTTCTGATTTTAATCTTCCTAGTTAATTTGTTTTTCTGCGTTAGTTCTGCATATCCATATGTACTAATATTCCCTATTTATCATTTTATTCTCTTTTCATTGCAGTAGTCGCCTTTTGTTGTTGCGATATACGGAAACTGGTGTTAGGGGACGTTCTTCGATTCTGCGGCCACAAGAACATCTGTGATTCACCTCATCTCCTCATCGATCTCTTCGAGTGAAGTCTGCCAGGTCGTTTGGTATATATTCATTTAGATTCTCTTTATATTTACTCCATTTAGCTCTGTGCTACTGCTTCCTAATAGTCACAGGAACCTGAAAGAGGTTTTGATTCAACTGCAGTATCGTTCCAGTGTTAACCTTACTCGCAATTGGTCCTGTCTTCACATGCAAATATAGTGGCATATTACAGCTGGTTAGCACTATGTCTGTTTTTATAGCGGCATTTGCTGTAATATAGGTTGGTTGACTTGGTCCCACTCTTTATTTATAGGATGTTTCTTCCAAGCAACTTTTCTAAATTACGTCCAGCGTTGTTTGTTGTTCTATAGCTACTTACTTGACAAAGTGCGCTTTTTTGGCGGATTTTTCTGGAAATGTTCCATCAAAACCGTTGGTCGCGGTGGTACTTAACTAAATGGAGCCTCATTTTTTTCTTTAGCCAACCCATCATTTCTTTCGGCTGTTGAGTTGGTTGTTATGATAGTATAGTTAAATATTTTCTATTTTGTTCTCGCTTCTTAATCCATGTTCCGAGATGAGTACAATGTCTGGATTGATATTATTTAATATGATTGCTTCATTTCCGATCCATCCCTTAGTATTTATTTGCAGAATTTGCAGTTTT
This sequence comes from Ceratothoa steindachneri, assembly GCA_963969495.1. Lineage (NCBI taxonomy): Eukaryota > Metazoa > Arthropoda > Malacostraca > Isopoda > Cymothoidae > Ceratothoa > Ceratothoa steindachneri. The sequence goes on from OZ018326.1 coordinate 110,952,071, forward strand.
CTATATCTTTCTCTGCCTATTACATAGTCTCTAGTTTACTTAAGTAAGAAATATTTTTAGGATCTTAGTTTTCTTTAATGGAAAGTTTGTCGTGTGAAATCCTTGCTATTTCGACCTTGAGGTTTAATTTCCCATTCTTTGCGCTTGATCGAATGTGGCACTTGAGAGCGTTACCACATTCCCTGGGTAGATTCCCATTCTACTCTCCATTAATAATATTTTACTTGTTTTTCATCTTGGTTTCCTTTGTTTGCCCATTTTCACTAATCTTTCACGTTTATATGTGTTCTGTGATATTTATATAAAACAGATCGCTGTGATTGAGGGATCGTTGGTGTTTCTATTGAATCTAATGATTTTTAGTAGTCTACAATTACAAGTATAGAGTTATACTCTGAATTTTTATTAATGAGCTGGATGAGAGTATTTATGTGGTCAAACGTTGAAAAGTATTTTCTAAAGCCAGCTTTTTTCCTAGTTGTTGGTTATCTACCTGGTTTTGCAATCTGTGAGTAATGGCCTATTTGAAGAGTTTATAGATTCATGACAAAAAGATGATTGTTCAGTAGTTTGTAAGGTGTGTTTTATCACCTTTTTGATATGAACGATTAGTATATCATTTTGCTTGTCGTCCGGAATCTTGTTTTAGACATTAAGTGAAGAGGAGAGCTAGTTTGTTTACAATCACATGTTTGAAGTCTTTCAACAAATCTGAAGTGATGTCCTGACCTGGTGCATTTTAGCTCTATATATGATTGATTGCAATTTCAATATCTGATTTAGGAATGGTCTGGTCATTATTGGGTATTCTTGGTGGGTTGTGGTTCTGGATGATGTTGTCGCTTGAATACAACTTTTCATAGAAGAAACTTGGGTTTTAACTATTATTTCTCAACCTAGGGTGATTGTACCATTTTCGTCTTTTATTTCTACTACATAAGTGAGATTTTTCTTTTTCCTTTTCTGATGTTGTCCCTAACTATGGTTATATTAAAATTTCCTATGTAAGCTCTGTGTTTCTATTTAATTAGCTTGTTTAGTTCTGCTAAATTAATTTGTTATTTAATGTTTGTTGGACTATTTTTACTTTGGTTATTCTTCTGATATGCCGTGAAAATCTATTGTCATTTGTTTGAGCTATCTATTCATCATAAATCCAACTCCATCTTTTTTTCTTTGTGGTAGAGTATATAATGGTCACTTGTTTCAGTGATAGCTTCTAAGTATCGTAGGGTTTCATATAGACCAATTTGATAGCATTTAACACGTTGACACTCAAGGCCAATTTCCGATGTGGGAATAAATTATCATGAAGCCTTTTGCCGTCAGTATTAAAATCCTCAAAATGATACATGACGTCCCAAGCCGTAGAATTAATAAGCAGCTTTCAATTAATTACGGAATAATTCGTCATTTTGAACTTGTTCATACAGAACTTGTTCATCTGAATGACATATATGCCCATATTTTCTCCACCAAATTCTCTCTCCCGCCGCCTACCAAGCTTAAATAGGAGAAGCATAAAGACTAGAGCCGTCCTTGAGTGTCAACTTGCATAATACCATTAATTTCAGTAACAAGTTATTGGAGATTTAGTTGTTCAGATAGTATTCGCCAGCTAGGCCTAAAATTTTCAGTTAGAATCTAACAATATCTGCGTTTCTCAAGTCCCATGAACACAGTTCCCCCCAAAATTAAAAGAATACAAAAAGAATTTTAAATTGAATAACTTTAACAGCACTCTTTTCTATAATCGGGAATACATGGTTTTTAAAATCTATTTAAAAATTCTAGGCCTATTACAATAGGCATAGAATTTTCAACAACTTTATTATTGAAAATAAAGTTGTTAAAACAAAGCAAATCTAAGAGGACTGTTACATCATAAAATATTTTTTTATTGACAATAAGACCTCTTATAATTATTCAATTAATCATTAATAAATTCAAAATATTTAGGTAGTCCCATTTCAGTGGATGGATACGTCTCATTATGTGATGTAATTGCTGCCACAGTAATCTTCTTTTTCTGATGAGGAAGGGACATTGGTGGCCTAAATTAATAAATTTACAGTTTCTGAGCGGATTAAATGTTATAAATATATATATATATATATATATATATATATATATATATATATATATATATATATATATATATATATATATATATATGTATATATATATATATATATATATATATATATATATATATATATATATATATATATATATATATATATATATATATATATATATATATATATATATATATATATATATATATATATATATATATATATATATATATATATATAATCAATAGAGATTGTTACTAGTTTGGTCATTGTCCACTAATAGGATTAAATAGGATATAACTATGAATTTATCCTTTAAACAGGATAAAAGGGTTCTCTATTAAAAACCAATTACTAAGGGAAATTAAAAGTAATACCTACATTTTATATTTTCACAATTAACATAAAAATGCTTTTGATAAATAGTAAAAGGGCCTTAAATATAGAACATATATTACAAGTTTATCAATCTATGCAAGAAATGCCTCAAAGGAGTATCTTTTTTGCAACAATAAGATTCTCGACACATTAAAGTATTTTGTCGTTCTTCTTCCGATTGGTTTTTCGCCACCTTAACATTCACTTTAAGGCATTTGATTTTCGGTGCTGCTATGGATCGCTTGTTTTTTTTAAGCTTAATTTCGAATATGCCTTTCATCTAATTAGGGCATGCTAAGCCTCTATCTACATTTTAATAGAACAAGTTTTTCTTTAGACACAGTTGCTTTTAACAAAATGAGTTTACCGTAAGAACTTTTAAAAAAGAAAGAAAATTCGTTACCACCGCTTTGCTCAACATTAGGTTCTGATCATCTTATCTCAATTTTAGATCTATTTTCTGGTTTCCCTTTAACAATTTCAAACTTAGTAAGATCCACCTCGTTATTCTACACTTGTACACTTTTATCATCTATCTATAAATTTAACAAGGCAAATTCTGGATTCATCTATTCGCGTTTCATTCTCACCTTAATGAACACAGAAACTTAGGACTCTAGCTTTGATTTTTCTTCCATTGTACAGACAAAAATAAATTACCAGCGAATAGTTTACATCAATTCTCTCCTAATGCACCGCAAAGGTCTAGTAACACCACATTACCTTCTAAACCATACTCTGCGAATCGATTATTTAGTTACCAGCATCTATAAAACACTGACACTGCTAAACCTTTCTGCTCAAACCCGTCTTTTACGCCCATTACATTAGTTTAATAAGCACGTATTCTTTCAAACTAGATTGCCCTTTAAATGTCACTGCATTCATCAAGTGATTATTTGTATTTAGTAAGACTGTATGAATCACTAAAATTTTCCTTCAGTGCATTAAGCGAAGACTGAACTTTGAATAATTTATCAAAGTAAACACAAACTCTCGTTTCCATTTCGCAAATGTCATTTAAAAGGATATTTGTTGCGTTGAAGTGCGGAAACAATGCCATGTGGGAAAATGGTTGAAGTCTTGAAGTTAAGCTATTTAACTCTATTTAGAAGCATAATAGTGGAAATATAGTGATCTATACTTATCAGATGACCAATTATTTGAATAATAGAGCACCTTTTTGCTAGCTATCAAAATATTAATCTCTAAAAGTGTTTAATTTAATCATATTTGGTCGGTTTGTGTGACTTTATTCTTCTGTTTCATAAACAATTCCAAAAGTACTTTCGCATTTCAATATGTACATGTTTATGTATATTATATTTATATATGTATAGATTCTAAAATGTTTATTCATTTGCATACTAAATTTATCCCTTTACATCTTTCGATTCTTTAGATAAAACATGCATAAATCTGTAAATTTTCCTCTTGTTGTTAGATATTATTTGACTTTTCCCTACGAATCTTAGTTTATACCCCGCGCAAAATTGCGCCGTATACCTCCCTGCATATTCTCCCTCAGCCGCTTGAGCCGTGGGAGAAGTTTAAGGTATGGAGTAACTAGTGATTGAGAGTCAGTCACAGGCCTCTTTCTTTCTGTTTCTCTTCCTACCTCACGAAAAAGCTGGCCTACGAGGTTGTACTATTTTCCCTTAATTAAAAAAAAATAACTAAGCTAAAAGTGAAATGCCAGGTAAAGGTGGCAGAACTTCTAGTATTTACTCAAATTGTAGGATTATATAAATATTACTTTGTTTTAATTTAGCGAACTAGAAGAATATGAGAATGGTTGCCAGGTTGGAAAAATGCTCTGAGGAATTGAAGTCAGGAATTTCGATGATAAGGAATGAAGATGAATAGGTTTTGTATTCATGAAGTTAGTGTATTTAATAAACCTCTTCAGTTATGGCAGCTCTTTCTTATCATTAAAGATCTGAAACAATAATTTATTATCAATTCAAATTTATTGTTGAGAGAGAGATTTATCCAAAGCTAAAATGAAATGAAAGTAAGCAGCCTTCTGAGGAAGCCAACGGAATGTTCGAAAACGTTCATCTTGGCACAGATGGAAATTAATTTCCCGCGATTGTAATAAGAAGGAAAACAAGTTGTGTTATTTCTGCATGAATAACCTATTAAATTCAGACACAAATGGGATATTTAATCATTAATTTGCGTTTGCGAGAACTCATTTTGAAACTCCATTTATATATATATATATATATATATATATATATATATATATATATATATATATATATATATATATATATATATATATATATATATATATATATCATTATCATTATATTAAAATCCTCTTTCAGGTAGAGTTGGGTTATTTTGTATTGAAGGAACCCTTTTACTTTTCAAGTTTTCCCTCCAGTTTGTTAAGTTCGTTCAAGGATATCTAAAGAAAGTGGAACAAATTCTTTATTTTTTTACTTTGATTAAGCATTTTTTTTTGTGGTGCCATTTTGTCCAAGTTTATTTTCGTTGTGTGTGGGGTTTTTTTGGGAGACGATCTTCCCTGATTTCCCTACTAATCCCGGTGCAAGATTAAAAGGCCCTATAATTATTGATAATATAGTGATCAATTTTTGAATTATAACTTATTTTCCATTCTTTATTGATTGCGTACAATCTTTGTGTGAGTATATTTCCGTTATGGTTTTGGTACGATTGTAAGAGCCCCACAATCTTTTCCGTGAGTTCCTTTGACGCGCCGAGCGGCCAGACGCGCATTTGCACCAACAAGATGTCGTCATTTGTACGTTTCCGACAGCAAGCACCTAGTTGCCTATATTTAAGAGAAAGAAAGAAATGAAAAGAGAGCAAAGAGATGCTGAAGAAAAAAGAGAATATAGAAGAGAAGGAGAGCAGAGAGAAATGGAAGAAAGAGAAAGAATTCGTCAGCATATGCGTGAGTTAAACAGAAACCATTTGAAAACTCTATCCGTTACCTCGAAGAATGTATCCCTCAAACCCCATTAGTAAAGATGCAAGTATTTAAGGAAAGCGAAGATTTCAGCCCCTACTTAACTCATTTTGAGAAAATTTTCGAAGTGAACTACTGGGACATTGAAGCCGATGGAGTCGCTCGACTACTACCCCGCCGAAGCCACCCTCGACTACTCTACCCTCAAGTCGTAATGATTATCGGCTATTAATATGAATCCTAATTTTTATAAGGCAAAATTCCGCCAGGCGAGATACTTCCTCGCCAGACCTATCGCCAATTTGGATTCACCCTCCAGAGGACTTTTCAATTCTGCTTTGACTCAGCCCAAGTTAACCATGACTACGAGTCCCTATTTGATTTCGTTTTACGTCATCAGTTGATGGCTGCTCTATCTTCCAAAATCCGCGCATTCGTGAGGGATAGACGCGTAATTTCCTTCAAAGAATATATCGAAGAGGCGGATGTGCCCACATCAAGCCACCACCGATACCCGAAAGACCCCAAGAAATCGCACCTCCAATCCGTCAAATGTAAAGAGAACAACTTCAAGTTCCCTTGGAAGAACTCGCTCAAGTTTGTGAAGGTACCTGGTCCCCCCCAACCCAAGTACTATTCCCGGCCGGAATCGATATATATTAAACCCCTCATCATTAATCCCCCAGTGTCAGATTAACCTCGAAGGCCCGTCATATGTTTTTCCTGCGGCGTTCCCGGTCATGTGAGGACCAACTGTCAACAAAACTCCCAATTCCGTTCTGATCATATTTAGCATGTCCATCAGATAAGTGCCTTTCTCTCTCTCATCTGCCCGTTAGCCCTGAGCCGCTAGCAAGTTCAGCAAAAGCTTCTCCGGTGGGCTTGAGTTCGAAAACTGAACCGTTAATGGTTGCAGAGTGTCAACCCTCGTAAGAGATACCGGCTGCACTTGCATCGTCGTCTCAGAAATGTTGTTCCCTCCAGTGAGCCCCGACCACGATAAATTCGCAGTAGTACATGACTACTTGGGCCGTGCAAATCGGTTCTCCGTGGTCCGCTGCTATCTCGAATGTAAATACCTTACTGGTTGCGTCGAAGTAGTAGCAGTGCCCATTAGGTTCTGCGCCGTGTTGGTTGGACATAGCACGCAGCTCTCCCATAACCCCGTCGCACAGCCCATCATCACGAGGACCTGGAGGCTAAGGGATACTGCACCTCCCGTGCCATTAGAACCCCTTTATGCTCCAGAATTTGCAGCTCTTCAGAACGAAACATTTTTAACCGCTCAGAAGGAGTGCTCTACCCTCCAGCACTTGTGGGAAAAAGCGAGAAATGACGAACGAGGAACTGCCCGCAGTCAAAGGAAAGTCGCCTACCTCGTTAGTGACGGACTCCTTTTTCGCTCTAGTTCGGCTGAGGATAAATCCACAACTCGCTCTATATGTATACCACGTTCGTATGTTTCCCAAGTCCTCCGACTCGCCCACGATGGATTACTGGCTGGTCATTTTAGCCACAATAAAATAGCCCAGAAAATCTTGAGTTATTTCTTTGGGCCTGGTGCTACCAAAGAAATTGCCGGGTTTTGCAGATCGTGTGACATTTGTCAAAATACTACAGCAAAAGGGAGAATACCACTTTTACCCCTCCAGAAGACCCCAATTGTCTCAAAGCATTTCTTTAGAGTGGTCATAGACTTGATTAGCCCAATTCACCCCCTGTATAGCAAAGGACACTCATACGTCCTCACGCTTGTCGATTTTGCAACGAGATTCCCTGACGCAGTCCCCCTTAAAAATATAGATACTGTAACCTGTGCGGAGGCCCTTATTTCTATATTTTCCTGCGTCGGCATCCCGAAGGAGATCTTGTCAGACAGAAGTAGACAGTTTACCTCTAAACTAATGGAATACGTCGGTAAGCTCCTTATGATCAAGCCACTATTCACCACCCCCTTTTCATCCCGCCGCTAACGGAGTCTGCAAAAAGTTAAATGGTACCTTGATGACCATTTTGAAAAGGTTGTGCTATGCCCAGCCCCGAGAAGGGCATCGGTACTTGCCGGTTGCTTTACTTACCTGCCGAGAAATCACCCAAAGAACTTTAGGATTTGCCCCCTATGAACTTTTGTATGGCCCTAACGTCCGAGGCCCGATGGACATATTAAATGAACTTTTTCCCAATCGCCTCCTGAGTGAGCAGATCAAATCTTGGTATTCTTACTTGTTAGAACTTAGGAACCGCGAGGAAGAATGCACCGATATAGCATACAAAAATACGGACATAAACTTAAAAAAGTATAGGACCTATTTTGACGTTAGGTCAAAAGAAAGGCGATTGAATTCTGGTGACGAGGTGCTACTCCTCCTACCCACGGAGACAAATAAGTTCTTGTCCCAATGGAAAGGCTTCTTTCAATCATAGAATCGCGCGGAATTACTTAATACAGACCCCCTCAGGTAACAAACTGTTTCATGCGAATATGCTTAAGCGCTACCACCGCCACGCCTGCATTAATAATATGATTCCCCCTGACAAAGAGGTAGTAATGGAAGTCTCTTATCCCTCTGAGCATCTTAACTTAATTCAAACCGTATGTGTCGAGTCTGACAACAACTAACCTCTCCCTTCGCTCCACGGTTCCCGTGAAAACTCCGCCTCGGAACTCGACTTAGATCCCCAGATGGAACATTCTCAGAAGACTCAATTGGCTCTTTTGCTGACCGAATTCCCGGATGTAATTTTCGAGAAGCCCGGTTGATCTATCCATTTTGAGCATGATATAACTCAAAGCACCCAAGAGCCTCTCCGCTTTAAACAATACCCCTTCGGCGGTTCACTTGGGTTCTGCTTTCAACTCCGAAGTAGAAAACCTGCTAAAATTGGGAATCATTGAACCTAACACATCAGATTATTGCTCCCCCATTGTTATTGTCAGGAAGCCAGACCAATCCTTTCGCATATGCCTAAACTTTAGGAAACTGAACGCCGTAACGATATTTGATGCTGAGCCTATCTCTTTAATAGACCAGAGCTACATCTATTTGAAGATGCTAAGTTTATTTCGGATGGTTGACATGTGTAAGGCCTACTATCCAATCCCCCTTAAGGCTAGTGCCCGGGAATACTCCGCATTCCCCACAGAAAAGGCCTTATGCAATTTAGGCATCTTCCCTTTTGATTAGTTACTGCTTGTAGTAACTATAATTGCATGATGGGCTGAATAACGTTTCGTTTTATTTTGATAACGTTTACGTGGCCACCCGCACATAGGACCAACATCTAATCTCCTTACGCTCCCTCCTCAGTAGGCTTCGTGAACACGGCCTAACTATAGACCCCAGCAAGTGCGATTTGGCCTATGGCACCATTAAATATCTTGGTTTCCACATTGGTGAAAATCTAATGGCACTCCAGTAAGAAAAGGTGAATGCCATCGCCGGCATGCCCCTTCCGCGTACTAAGAAACAATTACGCTCTTTTCTCGGATCGACGTCCTTTTACAGGCGCTTTCTCCCGAATTTAGCCGCTTTATCGTCCCACCTTAGCGTCCTTCTAAAAAAACATTACCCGGACTCCCTCTTCTGGAACCCCAAGGCGATTGCCCACGTCCATCAGTTGAAGAAAAACTAACGTCAGCTCCCATAATGCGATTCTCAAACACGAGCAAACCGTTTGTAATTCGAACGGATGCCTGTAGTGAAGGCATCTGTTGCGTTTTGCTCCAGTATGAAGAAGATGGCATTGTTATCCCATTGCGTATGCCAGCCGGAAGCTCTAGTCACGCGAAGGAACTATGCGGTAATAGAACTTGAAGCTCTCGCGATCGTGTAGAGCGTGTAGAAATTCAAAATGTATTTTCTAGGCAAAGAATTCATGGTCGAAACCGATCATCGCCCATTGGCTTACTAAAAAAACTGTAAACGCCAGAATGGAAGGCTTATGCGATGGAACTTACTTCTAATGGAATACCAGTTCCGAATTTTGTACATAAAAGGGACAGAAAACTGTATTGCAGACAGTCTAAGTAGGAATCCGGTAGAGGATCCTCCCTCTGCAAAGTAAATCGTATTAAGCCCTGTACTCCCGTGTATATAATCGAGTCTGTGTACTCGCCCCTTTTTAATAATCATAGGACTCCGTCCTATCTGTGTACGTATTATGCTCCTTGGTTTCGAGGTAAAAAAATTGTTTTTTGTACATATTTGTCTCTTGTGTATTTTTTATTCGCGTTGTTTTTGTTTTTTTTGTCTTGGATATGGTTCCACTACAATTCACATGAATGAGTCTTTATTTAAATTGATTTTTTGTTGTGACCTGCATTTTACTATTTCATTTATTTATTTTATTTTGTTCGCTGGTTAATGCCGAAACCTCTTTTAAATGTTCCCTGAGTCAGGAATTAAACGAAAGTCATTCTTTCATTTGGTGACCGTTGTGTCGAGAAAATTAAATGCCTGCTATTATTGTACACCTGTAGACCCAGGTCAAAGTTTTCCCATACATTACACCTCCCATTTTGGGGATGCCCTTTTCCCTCCTCTACGTATAAGTAAAATGTCATCTTCTGAAAGGAAGGCGTGTAAGGGAATGCCCCTCGAAGGACCAGCGTGAGGGGAATCCCCTCGGAATACACTTTTCAGCCCCTTCGCTCCAAACCACGTGCTCCTTGGCGTGGGAATTATAAAATCATAAAGAAGGAAGCAGTCCCGTGCTGAGTCGCTCGACCCGTCTGTTTTTGTTTATTCGGGTCGCACCTCGCCCCCCTCCCGCCGCGATAACGCTGAATTCTCGCCCCATGCCTCACAGGCATGGCTGTTCCCCCGCGAGCGCGGCCGTACCAACCCAATCCCATGTCCTGAGGCAAACTTCGATGTCCGATCTAACTCGTTATCTCGAAATAATTTTGCATAGACTGATGTTGAGAATCCCCTGGGAACAGCCATGCCCTGGGACTATCTATCGGACCAGCCACCTGGCTATTTAACCCTGAGTCCGCTATTCTTCGAGGAGCTTGAGAGTCTGCCAGTTCCTCCGTTCAGACCGTTTTTTCGGATCCCTCGCGAAGTCTTGCAATTCCTATTCGAGTCGTACCTCGTCGTTATGATCTCACCACCATATTGCCCTTCGTGAAGCTTTAGCCCCTGTTCAAAGGAAAGCTATCGGGGCATCTTCTTTCCGGAGAACGGTGCAGCCCAGTTCATCTCGCTCCCCTCTTAAAGACTCTCGTTCCTCGTGTCTGAGACTCCCTGCCGAAAGGCAGAACCGTCTCGTTTTTAAGATTTCATCTCTCTGGAGCAGAGAAAATCTCGTTCTTCAAAAAGAAGAATTCAAACCTCCATCTACGAGTCCTCCTCATTAGGACTCAAAGAAGTATCTCTTCGAAGATCTGTGCCGTTGGTCTTTCCCCTTCGAACACCACTAAGCTTCAAAGGAAAGCGATTTTGAGTTATAATCCCATGATTACATCCCCCCGTCAATCGTTACCTGCCTCCCCTTTTGAATTGACTTCCCGCTCAAACTTAAATAATATCCATTGATCGAATTAACGATCATTGTGCACTTCCCGCTTTGCTCTGTCCTATTGTAAACGGTCACGATCCAATCAACTATCCTTATTGAGCAATTTGTTTCCCTTTTATATATATATATATATATATATATATATATATATATATATATATATATATATATATATATATTGCCCCGTTTATTATATATATTAAAATTATATTTTGGGGTCTTGATCTTTATATTTGCTTTGAACTGCAACTTAGCAAGCCATTAGATAAATCCCGGTCAATCGTAAACGCACTCTATAAAAACCAAGAAGGCGGCCTCCCACTTCTTTACTTGCTCCAAAGCATATCACAGGTGGCCTCGGGTCGGCTACCAAGGTGATGCCGTTGATGCTCAGGGCAGAGAATGTGACACTGAGGAACACCCTCTCCCTGCTCCATTGGGCTGAAAAGGGCTACCCTCACCTGTACGCGGAATCGACAATCTCGCAAAAATTCAAATATAAACATTGGAAAGCGTCCCCTCGCCCCCATCGTGTGGAAAGTCTCCATGATATTTATTGCCATGCGGTATTATAGGCCTTCTCCAGATCGAAAAACACCGTGGTGAAGTGCTGTCTATGAGGGAAGGCCCCGCAGACAACATTGTCCAGTTGGAGCAGAGAATCCGACGTGGAGTAGAACTTGCAGAAGCCGCACTGTGCAGAAGACAGATGGCCTCCGCTGTCCAGAAAAAAGGCTAAGCTAACTTTTACCAATTTCTCCATCAACTTGCACACGCAAGAGGTTAGAGAGATTGGGCGAATACGGCCTAAGTAGAGTGATCTCTACCCGGTTTGCGGAAGGCGGGCACAGTAGCAATTCACGGAGAAAGCGGTCGTCAAGGATTCCGCCACGGACGCTTGGTGTGAGATTACGGTCCCATTCTCCTAGGGAACGGGAGTGGGGCTCCTGCGAGAACTTGCTCCGTATCCTTTTGACTCGCCTTCACGCCTCTGCCAGAGGGGTCTTAACATTGAGTGAAGACACGTATGCCCGCCAAGAAGAGCGGCTGGCGTGCTTCGAAATATACTGGAACCTAGCCCTGGCCCGACAAAATTCACGGACAGTGAAATCGTTCGGGCGGCGCTTATAGCGCATGCAAGCATAACGCTTCTGTTTGAGGGCCGTCTCACACTCGGCTGAACAGCACGGGATTGGTCGTTCTAGAATTGGTAGTCAGGCCCGCGGCAAAGAGGTTGCCGGAGAAGAACTCAACGACCTCATCTACAGACCCAAACTCCTCGACGTAGATAGAGAATTCAGTCATTTCCTTAAATGCAGGCCACCGCGCCCGCGCCCGGGCCACGCTCCAACGAGGTGGGCTCGCAGGCTGCAGTTGCCCTGAAAATGAATTTTGAGTGAGAAAGTAATCACTACCATGGAGGTCATCGACCACCCCCCAATTAAAATCAGGCTGTGAATCCGGAGAACACAAATATAGATCAAGGCAAGAAAATGAAGCGGTTCTCGGTCAATGATGTGTAAACTCATCCAAATTTAGGACACATATCCCAAACTCTTTGATCAAATCGGCAAGGACTTGCCCCCTGGGATTTATTGAGCAATCTCCCCAGAGAGGATGCCTGCCGTTCAGATCTCCAAGCAAGAGAAAGGGCCTCGGCAACCGTGCCACGACGCGGCAAGTTCTCTGCGTCGAAGTCAGCAAACGGTGGAATGTACGCAGAAATGATAGTATACCTCCTATTCAGGTGAAACTGCACAGCCACTGCCGGAAAGGAGGTATCTAAAGTGAAAGGAAGAAGGGAGACATCATGCCGGGTGTAAACCACGCATCCCTCAGCCCGCCATTTCGTGGTAGTGGGGTCGCAAGACCCTTATTCCCCGGGAGGGTTTTCAGTGGGCACGCGCCTAGCATTGTTTTATGCAGAAAAATTGCTAACGGGGAACGGGACGAGACGAGCCTCCGCAGCTCCTTCCAGTTGACCCGGATTCCACGGCAATTCCACGGGTCTCGAGGCCCCTCTTTTTTTTCTCATCACACTTTTGACCTTGACCCCCCCCCATGGTCGCTAGGTCTAAGGTGATGTCCTCTATTGAGTAGTCAACGAGTTCCCTAGCATAAACTACTCCTTTCACAAAGTTTAGGGTAGAGTGCGGCGTCACACTCACTGGGGTGCCATCAAGTATCCGAAGAGCACTTATCTTGGCCGCCTCGGAGGGATCCGCCGCATTTTCCAGAAGGCTGCCGTTCCAGAAACGCGTCATCTTTGGCTCTCTACCAATTACACTAGCTAATGCTCTCCTCTGATTGATCATGTTCCCTTTGGCCAACATGCTGCCATCAAAGGAGCGAATAACGCGGAAGGTTTTAAGCCAGCGGGCTTGAAAACGCTAGGGAACCTCTGAATAAGGGGCCCCGATGTTATCGAGGCTCCGCCCTGTGCAAAGGGGCCGGATGTGCCGATCTTGGCTTGGTCGCTTACCAAAGTGGCAGCAGACCCATCCGTCCCCGCAGCCCCAGCGGCTGGAGAGGAGCCCCGATTCTTCTTAGTCTATTTCTTATTTTTTTCTTTCTAGGAGAGGAGGGCGGGGAATAAACTAGCTTCTCCCCTCCGCCGGCTGGAGCCCCCAGTCCAGATATACCAGCCCCAGCAGGGTCCTTCTCCGAAATGGAGAAGGTCCTGGGAGTCGTAAGGGCACCAGGCGGAGGAGATCCTCCCCTCATTCTAATGCCTCGGAAACACTAGCCTTTTGAGGAGGACCTTGCATAAAGGCAGGTTCGGGTTCGGTGCTTGGCGCCGAGCCCGGATTTCCCCCCATGGAAGGCCCTACCCTCTGAGGCTGGGTTGCCTTAAGGACCATTTCTATCTCAGGGGGGGGACTCCAGTTGGCCATCTCCACCAGGACATTGCAGGTCCCGTTGGCATCATTGTCACTAGTCAGGTGTGTAAAGGCACAGGCCTTGACCCCAGCTAGGTTCAATATTCTTGCTACCAGGTCTTTAGGGGGAAGAGCATGAAGGGGCCTTGCTTCCTTCTCCCCGCTAAGGGAATTTGCCATACCGAGCCGCTTCAATGCGGAGCGATCGGCTATGGGCTGCCTGCTTGCTTTCTTGTCAGTCCCCTTGGAAAGAAAAGGAGGGACTACCGCTGGAAACAGAGAGGTGCCCGAAAGCACCTCGAAAGAAGGGGGTGAAGGGGCGTCACCTACACCCATAGGCGTAGAAGAGGAGTAAGCCTCCTCTCCAGTTAGAGAAGTTTGGAGGGTCCCCTGCGCAAGCACAGGAGGGGACCTCCATTTTTCTTTGGAGCTTCCGGAGGGCGGCTCCGTCGATGTACAAGGGAAAATCAAGGGGAGATTTTTAATTTCTCATCAGTGGGCATGGTGACCCTAAATTTACAACGGGATGCAATAGCTCACCACCCCTCGCAGTAGCCAACTTTGCAAGGGGTGCGTACAGGCCTTGCAGAGCCAGGTGCTAACATTCAGGACCTACCCTCCCGCCTGGTGGCCTGGCGCTCCGTCTGCATGGCGTCTACACGGCGTAAAATTGATAGACTGTTAAGAGGGAAGGAAAAGAGGATGTGAGGAAGGTATGGGTGGGGATGAAGCAGTTTGTTAAAAAAACCCTTTCCCGAACTGGATCTCAGGGGTTAGGGAACATTGTCCCCTCACCCCTCAGCCCTAATCCAAGACGGTTGGCTGAGAAGGTCAGCATCTACCCTGTGAAAATAGAAGCCGACCAGAGAAAGTTGTGGGAGAGGTTGTATGAAAAGCGACGAAGTAAGGGTTTAAATACAGACTGTCTAAAAGAAGGAGAAGATGCTAATCTGGGGTTCGGATGGGGGGCTGAATCCCGTCAGCACGGCGCCTAGGATGGCAAGTCGCCGCGCTCCTTACTTGGTCAAAGATAAAAGAAATCTTTGAACTGGATTCAATATTTTTTATTCGGAGGGAACTTTGTAATCGTTTTCAGATCTCTTTTCTTGATAAAATAATTCATCCTTAAACGCACTCCATCTCCCTCTTTACATAAACAGCTAGAATACATGAATGTGGTCTTAGAAGACCTACTTATAATAAATTTATATATTTAATCGATTCCCATAACATAAAATTGGTTCTCTCAACTTACATTAACATATTTTTATCAATTCTTACATAACTATCAAGTCTTACAATTCATATATAATAAAACAAGGAATAAATACACTTTTATGAAAATCCCGACGAAAGAATAAGTCACTATTTAGGGCCTTCAAATAAACAGAGCTCATAGAGGACCGCTAGGTACATTAAATATAAATTGAACATACTAACACTTTTCACTTATTTAATTTAATTTATTTACAAGGCTTTACATATTTATTCAATCTTAGAATTGTTGAATCATGAATCATAAGCAATTTAAAGGTCTAATACATTTTATTTAACATATTTCTTCGATATGGGGGGCAAAATTTAGAGCGTTTTAAAAATATTAAGAGATACTTTTTTTAGAGATTAATTTATAGTATATTGTTTTAATTTTTATCACAAATATATACTTATTACAAAAACAAAAGAAATTCAATGCATTATTATAGCAGAAATTGTTTCTATTTAAGTAAACTCTTGTATATTTGCCAAATGTCACAATTTCTCCAATTTCTCAGTGCTTCCTAACAAGCTGCAGGGAGCGTGTTATATAATAGGAAAGCTCCTGGCCTAAAAAAAATGTAAGATTAATAGGCTCAACGAGAAACTGAAAAAAATGACGCTCGGTGGACTTAGCAAATCTGAATAAATTGCGTTTCATCTGAATAACAGGAATACTATGTATACTATGAGAATAAGTAGATGAAAACACATATGCCAATTTTGTGTATATTTATTTGTATACAGAAATGGAAATATATATTAATTTGTATGAATAAAATCAGACAAGCTGTCCTCGAATGTAGTGCGCGGGTAGGCACAAATATACGAACACTCGCGTCTTGGGATAGAATTATCAGAAGATGGAAGTATACGAAGCAGCTGGGTAAACACAAATTCCAACCAAAGGAAATTATAACACAGATCTGTAAAATCAGTTCACAGAATAGAGATGAAATTATTTAAATATGTAAGTATATTGTAAATACACAGCTGTTCAGTAACTTTGAACAGGGGTGTAACTAATGATCCCGACGACGGAGACTTATCCCGCAGACGGGTCTAGGCCATGCCCCCCTAGAAATAAAACCGTATGTATACTCTTTCAGGAGAGATATTGTTATTATAATTATGATTATTTTGGAAAAAAGACAAGTTCGATTCAGTTAAGACATTAACATCAATTCGTTCTCATCTTAGCGTTACGGAATCCCCTTTAATTCGCCTAAGTCTTGTCGCTCCAGAATTCAATATTTCGCGTTAAATAAGAAACCTGATGGTCGCTCGCAAAGTACTTCTTCACGTGCCGCTTGCCGCACGTGAAGGTCAAGGTCATTTTTTACTCTATTACCCGTAAACCTTCGGTAAGCCCAGCTAACAAGAAAAGTACCCTTGAAGAATCATCTTTGAAGTCAGATAATTTCCCATTCATATACACTGGTAACTAACCTCTATAAACTGGTTACCTTGCTAGAAATCGGTAGTATATACCCAAATAAACTTGTGACCCTTCGATTCGACCGGACAGTGAAAGTATCAAAGAAATGGATTCATCAAGCCATCGTCCTGCAGGACAAGGTGAAAAGGACTTTGTAAACGGTATCAACATCAAGTCGCCAATCTTCAATGATACAGCAGTCGCAGGTGGGGTCCAAATTGTGAAGGCCCGATTTCACATCTCTGGAATAAAGAATGAGGAAACGAAATTTCTTCATGTATTGGCTTCACTTCCTCCTAAGACTGTCGATCGTTTTTTGCCAGTCCTTATATCTAACCCGAATTATCAGCTTTTAAGGGCGAAAGTGATTAGGCTATTCGAAAAGACCAAGACTGAGCTTTTCGAAAAGCTAATCGCATTTCCTACGCTCACAGCAAACCCTCGGCCAATTTGGAAGAACAACCGAAAACAGCCCTTCAGGTAAGAGTTGGTGAAGAGATTGTGCGACACAAGTTCGTTCAGTCCCTGCTAGATAACATCGCGTCTATAATCGCCACACAGAGAGAATTAACCCAGGCCCAACCCTGGGTTCTCCACAAGGAAGAATGAAAATCATGAATCTGTTGTCATTCTACATTACCATATCAAGAATAGAGATCTCAAAATTACTTTAGTCAAGATAAGAAAATCCAAAACCTTTGGGTTCTCTATTTTTGACATGATCTACAGAAGGTTCTAATAACAATAAATCCATAAATGATGGTAATGAATCACGACGTTCTGTTACTCTTTAATACCTCATGAATATTCAGTGTGGGTTTAGAAAAGGTGATAACATGTGGAGTTTATTAGTTAACTTTGTTTATCCATCAACCAATTGACTATTTAGGAATGCAATGGAATCGTAATCAATGTATTGAATGGGAAACCTGCGAAGACTGAGCTCTAAGATAAGGCGCAGCAATATTGTTTCACACTGCCCCTATTGATCGGAGTAAAAACACATTTTCTGTTGACAAATGAATCCATATTTACTTTCGTTTCAACGAGACACGTGATTTCATCGCGAAAGAGCAAGCAAGTCTCGATAGCGGGGAAATTGCCATTTCCGCTAACGATATATACTACAGAAATAGGCTCCAAAATGAAGAAATAATTCTCTACCCCCTGCTCGCTAACTACTGCACAAGATTTGATTTTGTTGGCTAAAACTCAGAAGCAAAAATTAACGAAGGTATATGAATCCGAATGTAGGTGAGGAAAGATCTGCAAAAAAAGTGGTGAAGACAAGGAAATGAAAATATTTGCAAGATATCAGATTGGAACGAAAGTACCTAATACCTAATTTGTAGAATAAAGATTTAGATAGTATTTATTAAAGTAAAGAGTGCCTTTATATCGTTTAGATATGCTATAATGAGTAAATCATTTTTTTCAGATATAAAAGTATTATGCATAATCTTCTTCGGCCTTCATCCCCTATATCCTCTTATCTAAAGATCACATGAAACATGTTTTACTCTAAGAGTATCGTTAAGGTGACAATGCAAGTAAGGCGGCAAAATCCATTCAAAACATTTATGGGGATGTTGCAATGAATGAGACAAGTTACACGCGGGGGTTTCCAGTTCCTGAAGTAGGGATTTCAGTCTAAATGACAGGTTTAAAGAATGTCGTCCAAAAGAACTTGATTCCCAAAAGTTTGAAGCTGTTGTAGCAGCACATCCTGCTATAAACTTCTAGGGAACTCGCGGAACAATTTAACGAAACTCATGCGACTGTTCGACGCCAACTGAAAAAGACTGGATTGACTCCACTGATTGCAAAATGGGTCCCGCACGAGCTGTCCGCGGCGAATCTGGAACAGCGTGTTGCTTGGTGTGTGTCATTGCTTTTACGACAAGTTCAAGCGCCTATTTTATGCAGGCTTCTTACTGGTGAGGAGAAATATATCCGTTATCTTAACTTTAAACACCACCCTTCGTGGATCAGTCGAGGAAGCAGAATTTCTCAACAACTAAGAAAAAGGCTTCAGCCCCAAAATATCATGTTGAGTGTATGATTGAATATTGAAAGAGTTGTCCATTACAAATTTTAGAAGAAAAGCTCAAACAATTAATGCTAATCTCTACTGCAATCAACTTTTTCATTTGAAACCCGCTTTGAGTGAAAGGTGGCCATCCTTAGTAAAGAGAAGGAGTATCATCCTTAATCACGATATTGCCCATCCTCACACAGCTTGAATGACTAAAAATCTCTTGAATGAGCTTGCTTGGGAAATATTGCTTCATCCTCCATATTCTCTTGAGCTTGCTTCTTCTGATTATCACCAGTTTAGGGCATTACAGAACCATTTGTAAGGTCTTAGGTTGACATCAAGAGAAGGGATTGAAAAAGAGTTAGATTGATATTTTGCATCAAAACCTAAAAAGTTCTACAAGCGTGGCATTTGTAAGCTTGCTGACAGGTGGAATGAGGATCAAGAGAGCAATGAAGGCTATGTTTATGGTTAAATATTTCCATAGTCATAGGTTTTTCATTATTAATATGTAGCCCTAAATTGAAGAGTACATTCGTTCCACACTTGATATATATATCCGCTGATCCACCTGTGAGAAATAGTGACTGTAGGGCAAGCAAAACTCCAGATTTAGGCCTAAGCTTGGCGGCTCATATAATAAGATAAAGGTAAAGTAGAACGAAGGAGTATGAAAAAGAAACTTCCCAACTTGTATTACTTCGTTAGAGAATTCGCCAATCTGCTATAAACCCGCTATACGCGTTAGAAGATCGATTAAAAAAATAAATTAATCACAACGCTACTCGTTTTCGCCCCCTGGAAGAATTTTTTTTTTTTTGGGGGGGGGGGAGTATTGAAATTTTACAAGATCAACGAGAGCTTTTCTCGCTGATTTTTTCAAAAAATGATGTGTACAGTGCCAGCAAAATAAATCTAGACATTTTTACCGCAACGAAAATTTGAATACGAGATTTGGTGCATAGTTTCACTTTATAATGCAGCGTAATAGATTCTGACTCACTGCATATTTTCCAAACACAGCACGCTTCAGTGAGCTGCCTTAGCTCGCTGAGGAATGATTTGATTTACGTTGCTTCTCAGTGACACTTTTTGCATTCAATAACCAAATTTTCACCCATATCATTGCTACAAGTGGTCAGAATGGGTCTACATAAACTATTAATCAAAGAGAAGACCCGTGCCCTCACCCTATTAGAACAAAGCTTTACTGTGATACGCGTAGCCTCAGAACTGAAAATTACGAGGATAGCACCGTACTACCTTACCACCCAGGAAGCTTCGCTTTTTAACCCGTAAAAAGATTTCTCTTCCTTCAGACAATATCCTCAATAAAGAAGTGATATCAGATGCTGCCATAACTGCCGTAGCCATCAAGAGAAAGCATCCTGCACTCTTAAAAGGTATCTCAGTACAAATCATTCAGCACCGCATCCAGAACGACCGGAAAATGCCTACTCGTCGTACCGCCAAGAAGCTCATGCTAACTAAAGCTATGAAGAAGGAACCGTTACATTTCTGCAACAGCTACAAGGATTTCGCCTCAGATCAGTAGCAGAAGGTGATGTTCAGTGATAAGAGCACCTTCAGGCTGGTCAGCGGCTGATCCAAGTTCGTCCGTCGTCCGAGTGATGCAGCTCCTTATGACCCGCGGTACACAATGAGAACAGTGAATCACCCTGAAAGTATTATGGTATGGGGTGTTTTTATTGGAAATAAGGGCAGAGGGGAATTAGACTTCCTTCCTAAGAACATGACGATGAAAGGAAGTACAAGTAATTATATCGAGGTGTTAAGGGAGCATATGCTCCAGTTTGGGAACATTCACAAGTGCTACTCTTTTATGCATGATGGTGCCTCTGCCATTAAATTAAAAGCGGTGAAAATGTTCCTTGAATATAATAGTATCAGTGTTTCGGAGTGGCCGAGCATTTCGCCTGACCTAAATCCCATCGAAAATACCTGGAACGTCATGAAGAGTAAGCTAGAAAAAACTCGACCCACCAGCATCACGGAGATTAAGGATGTGCTGAAGAAGCTTTAGGTCATCGTGGACGCTTCCTACTTCTCCAACCTTGCCAATTCGAGGATAAACCGACTTCAGACGGTGATCAAGAGCAAGGGAAAAATGACAAAGTGCTAGTTGTATGATAAATTTGAAAATAAGATACATGTAATTGGCATTGTTTCGTTTTATTATTTAAAAATCTTAATGTATAGATTTTTAATCGCGTGCAACTATGTCGGTCGGTCGTTCGGTCGGTCGGTCCCCGTTTTACTTTTTTTTTGGGGGGGGGGTAATAATCTAACTATTCGGCCGATTCTAACGAAATTTAGGCCATTATGTTGTTTTAAATTCTTTTTCGAACGATATAATTGCAAAGGTCCTCTCAAGGCTACCCCTGGAATTATATTGTTTTGACAATAACATAATAACTATTTGACCGATTCTAGCGAAATTTGAAACCCTTATTTTATGTTACATTTTCTTTCGAATGATATAATAGCCAAGGTCCTCCCAAGGTTATTCCGAGAATTATTGAAATTTTTGAAGGTCTTAAGGTCATAAATCTGAATAAGTGAGAGTACGCTCCTTTGGTCATCAGACCTTGTCCTTTTGCAGGCATTGTAGCTAACGCATTAGATATAGAACGAATGAATATGTGTGCAAAATCTATAGCCACATATCCACGTACAGGAATTTGGGCAAGAAGATCAGAATTCTGCACCCCTGCTCGTGGCGGCAAACTCTAATCTTAACTAAGATTCTTATTTGTGAAAAGTTATGGGTTACACCGAGAGATAGATCAATTTTCCAAAATTATTTGCCCTGATATCAAATTAAGACACTTTATCGGTTACAAACTGGATGAAACAGCGTCGCCATCATGCAAGTAATATGAAGTGTTGCAGCTGTGATGAAATTATGAACAGGGCTAAATATTCACTCAAGACAAATTTGAATGAAAATGCCTGAATAAGGTCTCAACCAAATGAAAAATTAGAACATCCGTAAGTTCTAAATACTCCTATGCTAATTAAAATCTGCTTCTCATGATAGATATTTACCCTATATTTTTGAACTAAAAGAACCAGTCAGAAAAATTCCCCGAGTCACCTTAACGTTTCCGGAAAAAACTCTAATTGATTTATATAACTTTTTCAGGGAAGTGTGTCAAAAACACCTTCCAGATAATAGAATACAACTTGATACTTCTGGCATCGTTGTAGAAATAGATGAGTAATGTTTTTCATACAACCGTAAGCACCATTGCGGGAGAGATCCGAGTGCGCCATTGAGGATTTTTCTTCTGGTTGACACAAACACTAAATCTCCTGTAAGATATTTGGAGAGTGTGGACAAGATAAATTCCGATACTTTATTACTAATTATTCAAAAGTTATAAAACCTGGAACTGCTCTTCACAGAGATGAATGGAGGGTTTACAGGTGCATTCAACAAGATCATGGATTTACTCACAGGATTGGGAATCATTTGCTTTATGTTGACACAAATACTGTAGCTACACACACAAACTATTAAAAGTTATTGAAATCGGCAAAGAATCTTTATAAATTCAGTGAATGGATCACACTAAAATTCATACTTAGACTAATTTATGTGGCACTAAAAAATATTAATACGTTTTTCCAATTTTGTGATACAATTTTTTTTCCATCATTCTCTTAAAGTTTGATATTAAAATTAAATTTTATAAGAACATTTCAAGTGTTTATAAATTAAACTAAATAAGATTTTACAATTGGTTTGATTGTAAATTAGAAAAAAGTTCGGGCCTGGATTCTAAATTATCTAATTAAGGGGAGTTTGTACAGTATTCTTCAATTGGGTTTCCTGCCTTCAGAATTCTCTATTCGACCTTTTTATTCCTATATTTTAAAGAAAATAAAGATAAAGGAATTGGCTAAAACTTTGACGAAGAACAAAATTTAACTCTCTTATCATTTTTATATTCAATTTTCTCTTCCACATCACCACCCCGTTGATTGCTTGTTTTCCTTCTCATTTCAACCAACTAAGTATTAAAGAAAAGAAAATTATTAGACAAATTTTTATATAGTTTCCAAGAGGAATGACTAATCGCTTGCATTTTCTTGAAGAAGATTTTAATTACATATATAGTAAAACCTGGTTTCATGTTTATCCATAAAAATGCTTATTAAAAGTAACAAACTAATCGATTATTATGTACTAAGTTTTCCATTGATACTCTAATAATCTTTGGCAAACAGAATTTTGTTTAGCTTCACTATCACCAATGCGGATTCATTATTATTAAACCGTTTCCTTAATGCAAACACTACAAACTTATTTTTAATTATAACTACTTGAATTTCGCTTTTTCCGTGGACACTTTTTATATGAAAGTTTTCTTTCTTTTTTAGAACTTACGAAAAGTTTCGCAACGTTTAAAAGTTTCGTGTTTCATTTGAGCAAAGTTTAACTGTTTTAGGAAATCCATCGAGATCGATGCTGACGGATGACCTCTCGAGGGCATCAACCTGTACTAGGTTTAAACGGGTAGGAATGTGTGCAGATTTCGGACCCGTATCTTGAACGAGGGGAGAAGGACCCTGGTGGCAAGAGAGCCTCGAGATGACCAGGCTTCAGCCTCGGCTACAGGAAGCTGCCGAGACACCGGTCTGTTGGTGGTTGCCTATAGACATCCCCGATCCTGGTTTGTTATCGAGGTATCCTTCCTCTCGACTTTGCCTAAAAAGGCCGACCCCCCAAAGCAGTAGGGGAGGGGGGGGGGATGGCAGTGATCAGTATGCATCTCGTTTGTTATTTGATAAAAATTTTAATTAATTTAAGAGCACAAAAGTTACTTCCACTAGAATTGTTCTTGTTAAAATCAATTGGAGGAGCTTCACTGTATCAAAATGTTTTCCCAAAGTTGATTTTGCACAATGAAAAAGTACATCTTTAATAGACTTATCGTCGAATATTTGCTTTGTGGAGATTTCAAAAAGATTTAAATCATCATCATCATCATCACAAACTCTATAATTTAGTAAGGGGATTTTCTTGAGTATATGAATAAAAATTTCATCTTAGTTTGGTTATGACTTATGTTTTTTATCAAAGTTATTTCTAATAATTCTTTTATAATATCAAAAAACAAAATGGTGAAGTTCAGAAATAGATATAAGTATCGAAATTTTGTGAATTCTTTAAAACCCAAAGAATTACAAATGGTGAAGTTCAGAAAATTTATTTTTATATATCTTCTTCTATAACTATATTTTAGCGACGTGATATTTTGAAAGGGGGGAAATTTAGTTTAGAGTTCCTTTTTAAAATTATTATAATTGGCGAAGTTCAGAAAATTTATGAAAATTTAACCATGGCTGCATTTTTCTAGATTTTAAATTTTAATCTTAGTAGCGAAGCCATTGCCGGTTCCTTTATAATATCAAAAAAGTAAAGTGGTGAAGTTCATAAATAAATATAAGTATCGAATTTTGTGATTTTTTAAACTAAAATAATTACAAATGGCGAAGTTGAGAAAATTGATTAAGCTATTAGCATATAAATTATTAGAGCAAATTTCGATGGAGAAAAAAAAGAGAATCATGATAGGTCGTAGGCCAGAGATCGAAAGTCTGCCAGAAAGGCGCAAGCTCCTTCTGTAAGAGGAGTGGCGAAGCCCTCGTCTTGTTATCCAATATTTTAACTCACTTTACACAAAACTTTGTCTCAAAATGTTCATAAAGTCACAAAATGAGTGGTTTGCCAATCCTCGTTACATGAGTAACTTGCGCTTCGTACGCAAATCTTTAGTCTCTGGCTCTTGCAAGTGTGTTTTGGTCTAGAAAAGTTAAGGATTTCAGTACATATCTCTTAGCCACTGTGGGGGAAACCAGTCCAACTCAGTGCCGATTCCAAGCCGGATAAATAAGGAGGCTGTGAGTCAGGAAGGGCAAACCTTAAAGAAAGTCTTTTACTGAATGGAACGACTGATCAATAACGACGACCCCGCGTACGGAAAAGCCCAGAAAAAGAAAAAGTACATAACTCCTAATAATTTACACTTGGACTATGGTTTTACAGGTCCATGCTTATTTTCTAGGCAGAAAGACAAGAAACATCTTTTATCTGAATTCTTTTGATATACGGAAAAAACAATCATCATAGCTCTTTTTTCTCATCTGAATTTATAAAAAACTAATCTTTTGAAAAATAGCTGTCTCAGATGACCCGTTTTAAGAACAGGGATCATAGTTTTGGCCTTTTGAAGAATAAGTGCCCCAGTTTGGGGACAATGAAGATTACCAAAAAAATAAAATAAATAACAAGGATTAGTACTGTATTTAATACCTTATTAACTAAATTATATAAAAATTACATAATAAAATACATTAGTAATATTTTGTTACATAAATAAATTAAAATATTGCATGAATTTCTAAATTTCAGCACAAAAAAAATCCAATAAATTTTCTTGATGCCTTTCACAATACATAAATTCATGTCGATAGAATTCTTTTTTGCATCCATACATCTTTTTTATTTTAGCTTTATGTTTTTCTCTAAAGGAATTTTACATGCTGAGTGTGAACGGATGATACCAAACTAGCAGCTGTAGTTAAAGAGATTGATGATAATTTTAAAGTGCAGGGGGATTTAAATAAATTGTTATCCTGGGCACATAAGTGGCAAATGACTTTCAACCTTGATAAGTGCAAAGTTATTAACATGGGAAAAGATAATAGAGAATTTAACTATGAAATGGATGGGCATTGACTCAGCTCAGTAGAGGATGAGAAAGATCTAGGAGTAGTAATAGATAAGTCATTAAGGTTTTCTAAGCAGTGTATTGAAGCAAGAAATAGGGCAAATAGAGTGCTGGGTTTCATTAAGAGAAATGTCGGTTACAAAAGTAAGGAGGTTATTCTTAAACTCTATAACTCTTATGTTAGGCCACATCTAGAGTACTGTATACAGGCATAATCCCCACATTTTAGACACGATATTAACCTTCTCGAGTCAGTGCAACAGAGGGCAACAAAGATTATTCCTTCCCTGAGGCACCTTGAATATATAGATAGACTGAGGGTATTAAATATGTTCTCGTTCAAAAAGAGGTGTGTAAGAGGGGATATGATTGAGCTCTTAAAGTTTTTTGAGTTAGATGATGGAAATCGGACTAGACGTCACCACCTGAAAATTAAAAAGCAAGGGCGTAGGTTAGATTTAAGAAAATATTTTTTCACCAATGGAGTAGTAGACTTCTGGAACAAATTGCCGCAGAGGGTAGTAGTTAGTCCAAATTTAAATGTATTTAAGAGTAAATTGGATGAGTTTATGGGGAGGGAAAGTTGTGATGGTTCCTGAGTTTTGTATATATTAATATTGTTTGTATATATCTATAGCTACATAATTTAGTTCTTGACAAGCCTTGTTGGTGATACCCTTGTTCCTGGACGCAATCCTCTGGATGTAGTTTTCCTGGGACTTTGGGTGCCTTAATAAAGACGCCGTTTGACTCGGATGACCTATGATGGGCCCTTGTGTCTTTTTTCATCTGTTATATTATATTGTGGGGGACTTTGATTTTGTCTTTCCCTGGTGATGGTGCTTTTTGTTGGTGGGTTTTGACGGATGCGGATGACCTTTGATAGGCCCTTGTGGCTTTTGTCATCCATGAAATTATGTTATGTTATGTTATGTTAAGTTATGTTATTATCAACAAAATGTGACCAATGATTTACAGTTTTCTGTAGGTATCTTAGTTTACTTATTTTTTGGTAGTCCTTCCATTTGCCTGAGTGCACAATGGAGCCTCTCCTAAAAGGGTTCAGTATTCCGTTGTTGGAATATATCCATTTTGCCTACAGCTGGTCTCGTTCATGTATCTATACTTCTAAAAACCCAAATTTGAGAAGGGGAGATCATCATCTCTGATGTTTGGGTTTATGCGAAAAGAAAGATGCGTCTAATTGTACCGTAATAAATGACTCACCTAGTTGAATTTGGCATTTTTAAAAATGCTTAGTACATATCTCACGAAAGAATCTATAAATTAACTATAGTTTTTGTGAAACATTTAATAACTTAGGCGTAATTGTTTCGCCAATTTCATCACACCAATATAAAATAGCTTCAACACATTTTTGAACTGTGATTTTAGAATTAAAAAAGATTTATTTTTTCCCAATTTGCACTTTATGTTTGTACATTACACAGACCTTATTTTTATACTTCCCCATATGTTTATCATAATTTGATAAACACATATTACCACCTGAACATTTCATTTCACGTGTAATAAGTTCTTTATTCTACATCCATGTAATAAATGGAACAGTGTCTACAATTAGTATCGACTTGATTTAATTTTCAAATATGCTTTAATCTATTCTCACTTAAAGACCGCTCACTATTCAATACTTTATAATAAAGAAAATTGTCAAAGAAAACTATGCCAAAGTTTTGCTGATGGTTCATTCATTATTAACGGTGCTGTGGAAGAATAAGGAGAGAGAGAAGGAATTCCCTTCCCCCTGACTTCCCCAGTTCGCCGTTGACTGCTCTAAATTCATCTTTCCTATATACTGCAAAATTAGCACAATGGAAAGACCATTAAGGGGGCATCGCGACTTCGCGCTATGGAACCTTATCGGCGACCCAAGGCAATTAAAGAAGTCTGTTGGCTATGAATCTCTCTCCTCATCTAGATTATTTCGGAGTATATATTTCACACTTCACAATTAACATGCAGATTGTGTCTGAAGCCACCGTCCATTACGTTACCTGCAACGTCTCCCTTAGTCGAGAGGGAATCGACTACATTCCCGTCCAGAGAAGAATTGAGTAATTGTCGAGGAGCCAAGGAAGAGCTACTCGTCACTCAGTGTTGTTCGTGGAGATAGTTAGGCGCGCTTCAACCCTTCCCATCACGTCTTCGGATTTTAAGGATTGCAAAAGCCATCCCGGAAAAGCACCCTCCGTTTGCCTTTTAAGGATAAGAGGCCCCCAACTTAAGTTTCGTGAAGTTGAATTGAGCGTCCCGTGAGACGCCCACAAGTTAAAGGTTGAACTAACCTACCTGGTCCAACTCGCCGCACATTAAGGTAAGAGGGATTTAACCCCCGCTTCGTCACGCTCCTCCCACCTTTACCGCGTCGAACCTCAAGGATACCCTTTGCTATAGAACTTGCATAATTAAAAAATCGTTACTTAGTTAATTATCCCTCTGTTCAAACTTAATTGATAGTGTTAATCATCTTAGCAGTGAACCGTCAATATTTAATTGCATTGCCATTTAACTTGCCCTATATGTATATGTAATCTTTAGTCCTATTAAAGTATATTTTTATAGCCGTGTTTGAATATTCCTTGGCCTACCAACTGTGTATTTAAATAATTCTTAGAATCATCCCCAGATGGAGCCTTAATTTCTGGACGGCCAGTAGGCCAGTGTGCATATAACCGAGTACACCTGGTCTTACCACGACAGGCGCTACTTTGAGTTTGGGCAAAATTTTAGAACTGCTTTCTTTTTCGAGGTCGAAAAACCCTTAAATAAAGTAATAACTCAAACAAGAAAGTCTACCTACCTAAAGGTGAATCATCAAACAGATTATTTTGATTGACTGACAGGAGCACCCATTGAGTCTATTGAATGATCAGGCTTGGATGCCAAAACAACAATGTTAAGGAAAAAGAGAGACGTTAATAGTGAGCATTTAGAGACAGACCTTGATCACTTTCGCTGGTAGTTACTGAAAAAAGGTGCAAGAGATCTGTTTGCGGCCTTCTTAAATGGTGTCTGAAGTGTGTATCGTTAATTAAATGATTTATTTAGATTGTTTGTGTCAGTTATGAAACACACTGGTGTAAAAGACTTGGCAGACCGCACGATAAAGCGTAAATGATCTGGTAGACCTCACTCTAAAGTATCACCCTATTAACTATCTTTTAACAATACGGGTCCCATTATTATCTTTTGAAGAATAATGGTCTCTAACTCAGGCGAGACAGCAATTCTTCAAAAGATAAAAAAATCCGCTATGCTTTAATTTTAATAGATTTTCTAAACAACACGCCTTCTAGTTCCTTTTGTTTTAAAAATTCCCAAAGATTCGATAATCATATTTATATTTTCTGAACTCTTAGAAAGGACTTTTATATAAGCCTTAAATATAATTAGGTGACTCAAAAACTAAAATTTAAAATGTTAAAAAATTTGCATTCCTAAGAAACACTCATTAAGGAAAAACGTGCAAACTCACAAAAACAAGACGCAAAGGCAACGCAAATTTTCGGCAAATTTGACATGTAATCTCCTTAACACTAGATTCTAGAAAATGTTAAAAAAAAATTTATTCTCTTCATTTAAGTGTGACTTTTTATGTTATTTTCATTTTATTTTTTTAAAAAATAACATAATAAGACTTGTAGAAATTGAAAAATATTATTCAAAAGTTTGGGAGTATTTTTTAAAGAAAAGGAATTGGAAAAGAAAGAGATTCAGAGAGATTTTCCCACATTATGAAAACTACAGTTGTTTTTTGGCACATTTTAATCTTTTATAAAAGTTATTTCTAGAAGTTTAGAAAAAGTAAATATGATAAGAGAATGCGAATATTATGCAATTTTTAAACAATGTATATTATTACAAGTCATGAAGTTCAGAGAATGCATTAAAATTAAGCATTGCTGTCTTTTGTATTTTTATGAATATGAAAGAAAATTTGGATGAAAAGAAGAGTTCTTAGGATTGTTTTTTTCTGTATATCAAATGAAGCCCAAGGAAGTTTTTCTTGCCTTCAGGCCGCAAAAATATGCATGGATCTGTAATAATTAGATCAAGAGTAAATTATTAAGAGATATTTAATCGAAACCTTAAACATTTTTTTAATCAAACCCGTTGCTAGAGCCTGATAGGCATAACGGTACCCCTCTTAATACGTCAGTTGGCATGCGTACCTTGTCATGAAAGTAGACACAGTTCCATGTGTACCATAAACGCGCACGAAACCTACAATACAGCTCGTCTCAAAGGTGAGGCGCGAAACCTCAAAAATTCAAGTTGAAATTGCCGTTGGCCACAGAACAAAGGTCTGCCTGCGAATCGCAGGCTCCTCCTTTAAAGAGTGACGAAACCAGTCCTCTTGTTATTCTATGTAACCTATATATACTAGCCCCTGGTTAAACCCACCATTCACTCTCTAGGATGGATCCGCTTTAGTAAGTACCCAAATTTTCCGTTGTTATATTAAATGTTTTTAACTCTTACAGTCTTTACAAAATTAAAAACAAAGTTTGAATTTATTATCTTTAAATAATGCCAGGTCAATTTCTCTTATAGTTTGTAATTAATTTCTGCAATAATCCTTAAATTTATTAACTAATTTTTGAGTCAGTCTTAAAGCAAATTTAACTGTTGCCAAGTCATATTTAATTTAACTTGTAGTACTTTCTACTGATATTTTGTAATTGGTCACCTTTAAAATAATGGCTTGTTGGCCTTTTCAAGTTTTCTTCATACAAATTAACTTTGTAAACTTATTCTAGCCTGAAGATGAAAAACTTGTAGTTTTCGAAACGTAGTGAAAAATTAAAAGATGCTACATCCGTTTCTCGTGGCTCTGGGATTTATCCTCAATATTAAATGCACGCTTCACGGCCGAGCTCCATATGGATATATATATAAATATATATATATATATATATATATATATATATATATATATATATATATATAATATATATATATATATATATATATACATATATATATACAGGTATACAGGATGACCAGGACAGAGCCGTAGATGCCTCGTAACATTTATTTCAAACGTTTCAGGATTATAACTAACCCCATCATCAGTGCTAGAGAAATAATACAAAATACATAGTTAAATGTACTCATGAAATGTTAACACATGTAATAAAAGTGTGAAACAAGAATATTAAATTTGAGACTAATTGATTATATTAGAAATATAGAGGAAAAAACAAACTAAATAATTGACGGTGGATTTTATTCTTGCACCCCCCCTTCTAAAAAAAAACAATGTAAAATTTAACAAATTAGCATGTTTTTTAATGAGTCAGTAAATTTAATGAGACAGATAATGAGTTATAATTTAGACTGGGTTGAAGTTTTGTAATATAAATTGACTCTAGCAGGTAAAGGTGCGAGATGTTTCTTACCGCATTAAGGATCGTCAAGTTCTCGAGCGTAGCCCTAGAGCCACATTGTGAGAGATGGTTTCGAATTGAGGATTAATCTAACATTTACCAATTTCTCCATCAACTTTTATACGCAAGAGGTTAGAGGGATTGGGCGGAAACTGGCCGGAGTAGAGTGATCTCTCTCCGGTTTGCGAAAGGCGAGCACAGTAGCGATTCGCCAGAAATCCAGGAGGAGACCCTTTACCCAGATCCTGTTGAACAAATCTAACAGAAACGCCATGCCTCGCTCATGAAGGTGTCGGAGCATGACGTGAGGGACATCGTCTGGACCATGGGCAGTGCCCGCGCACGAAGCAAGAGCGGTACGCAACTCACTCAGAATAAAACTGTTGTTGAAGGGTTCTCCGCCTCTGGAGGTAAAGTCCAGTCGGCGACCTTCTGCGACATCACGACGTGTATTAAATGCTAGAGGAGCAACATCCCGGCTAGAGAATGCGGAGAATGCGGTCACGAATGTTTCCGCCACGGACGTGGAGTCCGAGTTTTCGGTCCCATTCTCCTGGAGAACGGGAGGGTGGTCTTGCGAGAACTTGCCCCGAATCCTTTTGACTCGCTTCCACACCTCTGCTAGATGGTTCATCCCGTTAAGTGAAGACACGTACGCCCGCCAAGAAGAGCGGCGGGCGTGCTTCGAAATTTACCGGATCCTAGCCCTAGCCTGACGAAATTCAGCGACAGGGAAATCATTATGAGGCGCTTATTGCGCATGTAGGCATAACACTTCTGTTTGAGGGCAGTGCCACACTTAGCCAACCACCACAGGAGTGATTGGCGTGCAAAACGGCCAGGCGGTCTGGGAATAGTAGTTAGGCCCGCGGCGATGAGGTTGCCGGAGAAAAACTCAACGGCCTCATCTAACGAGCTAAACTCCTCGACTAAGAAAGAGAATTCAGTCATTTCCTGAAATGCAGGCCACCGCGCCCGCGCCAAGCACCATCGAGGTGTACTCTCAGGCAGCAGGCGACCTGAAAATGATATTTGAATGGGTAAGTGATCACTACCATGGAGGTCACCGACCACCTCCCAATCAAAATCCGGCTGTGCATATGGAGAGCACAGAGATAAGTCAAGGCAAGAAAATGAAGCTGTTCTCTGACAGTGATGCGTAAACTCATCCACATTTAGGACATCTATCTCAAGCTCTTCGATCAGATTGGCAAAGACTTGTTACCTGAGATTTATTGCTTAGTCTCCCCAGAGAGGATGTATGCAGTTCAGATTGCCAGGCCCCTCCGTGCCTGGCTTCCCTCTCCCCGCTTAGGGGGTTTGCGCTACCCACACGCTTCAATAAGAAGCGATCGGTTATGGGCCGCCTGCTGGCTTTCTTGGCAATCCCCTTGGTAATGAAAGGGGGGACTGTCGCTGGTAAGAAGGATGTGCCCGAAGGCATCTCCAGAAAAGGGTGTAAAGGGGAATCTCCTGCACCCATGGCGAAGGAGAGGAGTAAGCCTCCTCTCCGGTTAGAGAAATTTGAAAGATCCCCTGCGCAAGCACAGGTGGGGGGAACATCAATTTTATCTGTGGAACTGCCCGAGAGTGGCTCCGATGATGGAAAGGGGGAAATTGAGGAGAGAAAATTTGTTTTTTCCTTATTGGCCATGGTGACCCTACATTTTTTACGGGATGCATGCGCTCATCACCCTTCGCAGTAGCTCGCCATGAAAGGGGTGCGTACTGGCCTGGCAGAGCCAGGTGCCGCCATTCAGGACCACCCCTCCCGCCTGGTGGCCTGGTAGTCCGTCGGCATGGCGGCTTCACCTTGGACACGGCCTAAAAAAAATAGATGGTGAAGTGAAAAGAAAAGGGGATGTGAGGAAGGTATTGGTGGGGATGGAGCAGGTTGTTAAAAACCTACCATCCCCAACCCGAGCTCAGGGGTTAGGAAACATTGTGCCTTTCCTCCTCAGCCCCGATCCGGGAGAGGTGGTTGAGAAGAAGGTCAGCATCTATCCTGTGAAATTAGAGGCTGACCAGAGAAAGTTGTGGGAGAGGTTGTTGGGGAAGTGAAGAACTAGGGGAGAAATACAGGCTATCTGAAATAAGGAGAAGAGGCTAAGCTGGGATCGGACGGGGTGCTGTGTCCCGTCAACACGGCGGCCAGGAAAGCAAATCGACGCGCCCCTTGCTGGGAATTTGTCTCAAAAACTTGATCTAATGAAATTGAATGAACATGCTTTTCAGATTCAGTGCGAAAATCTGGACTAATATCAGGTTATTATGTGTTAGACCTCCTAACAAGCGCAGGCCAGTGTTATCAATGATGTGTAAGATAATGTTCAATGCTTTTTTCTCAGACACCTCAGAGGGACAAATTCAGAATAGTTTCCGCCAAAAAGTTTTAGCCTGGTTCAACCACTGACTTAACAGTAGCCCGCTTTCAGATAATTCATAATATAGCAGTGCTCTTTATAGACAAAAGAAGTAGATAAGAAAAATTATAAACATAACATCATAAGAATACTAAATTAAACGAAAATTTTCATCTGGACGAGAGACTCATAAATTTCCGGAATCCGATCTGATATTTCATCGGTCTGTTAAGCATCTCCAACCGAGGTGATCAGCACACAGTGATCTACCTATGTACTACATCAACACTTTTAATTTTTAAATAAACGAAACAGAATATAAAAAAGACTAGTCAGTATCTGCACGAAAGAGTGGGAAATCTCTGAATTATGATTCCAAATTCCATCGGCCTGGTAATCATCGCCAACAGAGACGTAATACATAGAAGAGAAACCACCAAAGATCAACTTTCGAACCACAGGATTTGAATTCAACAAATTATACCGGCTCTTTTTACAGTTAAACCAGTGGTTACTATATAACAATATAGCAAAATACTTAAAATATTTAGAGACAGAGGAAGTATGCATACATAGACATCAGAACGCAGATTATCAGCACACACTGGTGGTGGTGGGCCTATGATCTACACCAACACTTTTAATTTGAAACAAATATGACATTATATAAAAACAGATTTGTCATGACATTTTCTAAATTTGTCACTTCAAATCAGTGCATCTCAAATATATATAGTATTTTTTCTAACTATAACCTCTTCTCTCTTGCTTAAAATAAAATTTTACTTGCTTTTACAATAATATTATCATTCTCGGCAAGCCTGACAAATGAATTGTGTGGATGAAAAGCACCTTAAAAGGAATAAATAAATTATTTTTGAATCGCTAAATCCAACTTCTTTTCATGTATTAAAGTTATATTAGTAAAATAACAGTGATAAAAGGATCGTTTGTTGACGTGAAAACACTTTACCTGTCATTAATTTGATGAAACAGACCTACATTCTTGAAAATTTATTGAACTGTAGAGCTATTATTGAATTATGTACTCGATTAAACATTCATCAACCAAGGATAAATTTACACTGAAATGGCAAAATAAGGCTGACAAACAAATATTAAACCAGAACTTCGATAAATTCAAATTATTTTTTCTGCGAACTGAAAACTTCTTATACAGAAATGGAGATTAACCATTTACTTTTGGACTAAAAGAAGCAGGTGAAATAATGGCATGAATGAGATAAATGTTTCATATAAAAATATTGTGCATATTTATTATTACTTTTTGAGATTTTTTCCAAAATAACACGAAGATAAGCCATAACAACTAGTTATTCCTGGTATCATTGTTGAAATAGATGTCAAATTTTCCTACAAGCCAAAGTTATTGTTAATCATTCATAAAATAGTAAAGTTACAAATCGTTCGTTTTGTTTTATTGACAGAATTATTGGAATCCATACATACAAAATTATATCCTATTGGAATTGTAAAAGTGTTGCAAAATCAATGTTCAGATGTAGAGATATCCTAGATAATTTCTTATTTACATGAAGTTATGTGAAATAAAAGACGTATAATAATTTTTTACATTGATCTGAGGTTGATTTTGATCAGTATTCTCTAATATTCTGTAAGAAGAGAAGTTTGGGTTGGAATTCTCAATTAGTTTAAAGTTGGAGTTTATGTCCTTCATTAGGTAAATTTAATGGATCTGCATTCTAAATTTCAGATAACTGGGTCCTGATTTCTATTTTTCTTGATCGAAGAAAATTATAAGTGATTGTACTAAAGTAAAAAATAATAATAAATACAACCAATCTGCCAGCATTCCAAGATGTTCATTATTCTCGAATCAAAAATTTATCCTGGAAAAAAACAAGAAATTTACAAATCACCATTACCTCAAAATATGTCTTCAAACTTATAAATGGAAACTTTTCCCTCACTGAATGTTTTAAATTGGGCGAAATTCTCTAGGATTACTATAATAGAGCGGATGTGAATCGTCAACTTGCAGACAAATTAACCTTCACTAATGGTTCCACACACTTTTCGTGAGATTCACCACTAAGAAAATGCAATGCCAGCTAAATGAAAAACAATCTTGTAAAATATTCGAAATATTAATGTATGAAAATGCACGTTTGAAATGAAGTAAGTTAAACTATGATTTTAAAATTTTAGAATGTAGAAACATGTTGATAAAAATGGTAAAGGAGGTGAAGTAATGAGAAAAAGATTTATGGTTAGATTGGTGTCGCTGAGAAGTTAAACTGGACTGTTCCTTTGGAATGGCCTAAATAGAAAATTTGTCTCAAGATGTGACTTCGACTATTTCCGTTGTTGAAGTGAGGAAGGATGGTATAGATAATAGAGTGGATGAAGTAGCGAAAATTGACCCGGCGAGAATTTTCACCTTGAATTTCTGGTCATTTTATTCTCATAAATATAATAATCATGGGTTCACTAATGTAGAACTTTGGATATTCTACGCATAGTAGAATATCCTAAAGCACTTTCAACTTATCACAGTCCAGAGTTCTCTTTTTGGCCAATGAGAGAATTTCAGCTTCTTACCATCAATTGGGTCATTTTCGGAGGTGGTTTAGGATTTCCTCTGATCATCTTATGTCGTTTCATTTGACTTGTTTATGACCATTTTTTCTTCGGAACTTTAATATTTTTGACGATATCCTTCAATTGTGGTTATGTTCTCGTCCAATAAATCTATAAGAGTCCTTTCGCTTTCTTTGTTCTAACGTGTATCATTTTATATTTTTTTAAATTTGTTTGATTTTTTTATTAGTTTCTGTGTGATAATTTTGTGGTGTGTGTCTATATTTCACTTCCATGTCATAATAGGCAAGATGGGTCAGTTAAATATTCACGTATTAAAGATAGAGGAATATCGCTTTTATCTGTACTCTGAATCGTAGCCCAGTTGGCGAAATTCGCGTGGTGAATGGCGATCTGGAATGACTTGAATTATGGATATAAGTACACAATGATTAGTAAAAATAGTGAAGGTCCATTCTTCTAAATTTTGAGGGGAATGCTAAATTACGAGGAATACTGCCTCATGTTTGCAGCCCAAAATACTGTAAAGCCTCTCAGCTGGTTTCATATTCAGTATAAAAATCACACTGCTCTCCATAGTCCTACAGCTTTTGCTGTTTGATCCAGCCACGCCCCTTTGCCGTACTTCCTTCTTTCTAAAGAGTTAGAGCAAATGATCCACATGTGCTAAACGGGTGTGGGAAGCCAAGGTTCCTTTGACATGTTTTATATCTCGAATGCGTCGTCCGATCCAATAAGTGTAGAGTACTTTCTTCTGAAAAATGCTCCCTCTCTCGAGAGCATTTAAGCAATCTAATTGATGAGTAAATTGAGGAAAGTAACTACGATATATGTTCCCCATTCCCAGAAATTCACTTAATTTCGTGAATGTATGTTATTAGTGTAAGTTTCTAATAACCTTATTCTTTTTCGTCGGTCTAAGAGATGCTATCTTTCCGATAGTATGATAGTATTCTAAGACGGTTACCCCATGACTTTGAAGACATAATTGGCCGAATTAATCTTTAGTATGACTCTGTGTATGGGTTAGGAAAAGGGTCAAAACTTGAGGAATTGCTCCTCGTGACTAAACTATATCACCTCAGCAGAATATCATTCGAAATGACGAACTCAAACTCGAGACCTCGTCAATGAAAGTATGAAACATGTGCCCTGCATTCTTGAGACTAGCTGGTAGCATGAGCCACTCGCTAGGCTATAAGATTTAATAGTAACTGTTATCGAGGTGGGACCATGGCCAACAGGAATTTGTTGATAGGCTTTTATTAATTGACCATTGGGAACATCGTTTTCACATGCAAATTTGCCGAAAGATACAAGACAGGGACAACTTACAGGTGAATAACAGTCTGTAAATTTAAGCTTCGAAAATTAACACAAAAGCTCCTTTCCCTTGAAGATTTCGGTACCAGATACAAGGAAGCCGCACAATCGCTCTTGAATGGGTTTTTAGGACCATTAGCAATAATGTAATGGTTAGTTAACCTTATGATTAACAGGCTCATTTCCCTGAAATTGGGGTAAGTCGGAAAAGTTGACGATGGTTCTTGATACGTGGGTGATAATGCAATAGAGAGGTGATGCGCGGAAGGAATTTCACTTTCTTTTGTGTAGATGAATGCGTCATGTGCGGATCTATAAGCCTTTGCCTCTTAAGGTGAACTCTTAGGTCAAATTTAGTAAAAAATCCACCTAAAAATAGAATCCCATTCTTTTGCCACGATGAATTTTCAGTTCAATGTACGCTTTAGACCTAAGATAGGAGAAATAGCAAGCTTTTCTTGTCTTATTTCGCGATATAGGATGATTGTTTGGCCTACAACTGAAGATAATACAGTGAGCTATATTTTTTAGCAAAATCTATAGGGTATATTTGTCTCACTTTCCTAGATTCAGCCAGAAAACGGACATTTCTATTTCAGTCAGCAAGTAAAAGTCGGCCATTTTGTAGCCGATCCCCATTTTTGCCAGTAGGCTTGGAAAAGCGCGCCGTTATCCTGAAGGTAACAAGGTGTCAGAAGCACATGTAATCCTTCTCCTTAAGCCAATAGTGGTATTAAGAATGACCTGATCCCCGGCTGCTGTGCGACGAGGAACGACAAAGTAAGCGGAGCTTAAACTAGGGAATGACAGCAGCCTTTGACACAGATGCAAAGAGCTTCTTAAATTTTTCTCACCTGATATCTGAGAAGGGTTAACTGGTGCTACCACAGGCCAAGATAATAATAGTCTTTTTTTTAAATTGCTGCGTCTGACTCGGAAAATACTGTAAAACCAGCCCCTGAGGACGGTCTTCATTGACTTATAAGTTTAGGAAATCTGCAAATGAACTCAATACGCAAAGTAGTTCCGTTGTTCTCCAGTCAGAGTGTTCTTCTATAAAAGGTCTCTTAATTTCTTTTTAATTTTCATTCGCTGGTGTTGAAAAAGTTGGGCTTCGCACCTTTCTGTTAATTTGACCGTTTCACTTACAGATCGATGGAGGTTAAACATGATTTTATATTTTCTGATACACAATTATGCTCCACTCACTTGGCAAAGAGAGGTTTTGCGTTCAATTTGAAGAAAAGTGGATTGTGAGGAGTCAATTTCATCCTTACGCAATTCAAATATTCTTTACAAAACCCCAAAACTACAACCAGAGCTTCTGATACGATTAATCTCGATAAATGCCAGCAATTAATAGGGTCAAATCTGGTACCAATTTGTGAGACTAATTAAACCACTCTAGAGGGATCAAGGAGCTATCTTAAATTACGTAAAGAATTTACGACACGTGAGGGTTATTCAATATGTTTTATACTATCCACACCATTTTTTTTGGTTTTCTTAATCTTTTAAAAAGTATTTAACATAGACATCGGCGCAAATGATTCAAAATATTTCAGTTTTCTACGACAACAGGGTGTGATTTATAAACATTAATGATACAATTAGAATTAAAGTTTTGAGAAGCCCTTTGAAAGCCCAAATTTCTTTGTTTAGCAAGAGAAGCAACTGCCCTTCCTAGAAGGTTGTTATGTGAGCGTCTTCGATTGCCCCGACGATCAATTCCATTCCCAAAGCTCTTGATCGGCATTCTTATCATCCGTCTCCTGATTCCTCGTTTTTCTGTTATTTAGTGCTCTTTAATCAGTGTTGTCGCGTTGTAATCTTAGTGCTTTTTAATTAATTTCATTGTGTGAACTATAATCACCGCATTTTCTTTAATGCTTTTCAATTAATTAGTACTGTGCTTCGCATTCACTGGTAGTTTCAGCTTTAATATTAACTTCCTTCTCACTTCATTATTTCATTTGTTTTCACGTGCTGCTCTGTATCTTTATTTCTGGCTAACGCTTTCCCACTCCCACGCCTTGCGTAGGCGAACCAGCCCCCACACCCACGCCTCGCTCGGGTGAACCCTCCCCCACTTTCTATGAGTAAAGTTAGAATTAAGTTTTCCCTCTTGCTCCGTTCCTTATAATTCTCGCCTTTGTTTCCTCCTTTCTCCTCGACTATGTATGATAAGGAGTCAAACTTTCACTCAACTCTTTAAATTATCGTCTTTCGCCAGCTACACGCGCGAAGATAAAGGGGGCTGGTATCCCCAGAACTCGCCCGACTAGGAGAGGCTCTGATACTTTCGGCGTCCCTTAGAAACCTTTTTCGCCTACCATTCTTCCTTTACTCAACACCTCGAAATCTCCCCCTTCCTTCTGTTTTCATCAGCAGGCGCTGTCGGCGTCCCTTCTGAACATTATAAGCCTGATCAATAACTCGAAGTATGTCCATGACCTCGTTGTTTGCACTTGGCTTCCCTTTCTTGGCCTTACAGAAACCTAGCTCGACTCTGATTCTAGTTCATTCACTGCCCTTGCACCCCTCCGGGTCATTCCTTCTAGCATGCTCCTTGAAACTACCGTGGAGGGGGAGAGTTGCACTGATTTCCAACTTATCCTTCTCCCTGAATCTTCTACCCTCCCCACCTCTAGCCTCATTTGAGGCTCTCATTGCTGTCTCAGGTGCTGGGCCTGGTCTGACTATCGTGGTCCTTTACCCCCATTCCAGCTCTTATCCGGCTTTATTTCTCGAGGAGTTCGGTAACCTACTCTCGGACCTATTCCCTACTGGTTCTCTCTTTATTCTTGGTGACTTCAATCTTCCTAGCCACAAGTAGACTTTTCGTGCATTTATTGACATCATCGACCTCTTCTCTCTTACATAACATGTGTCATCCCCAACACATATACATCGTAATACCCTAGACTTAGTCATCTCGAACCTCCATATCTCTAATCTAACAGTAATTGACCTTTCTAATACGATTTCCGACCATTCTTGGTCATTTTTTATGTAAGATTCTACTCCTTTCCGGCGACTATCGTCAATTGGAACTACTTGTCTCTTCAACAACGTTGTTTCTGGCCTACCTCCTATTGATACTACTGCTTCAGCTGACTAGACCTTAAACTCTATCCACCAATCATTACTCGCCTGCCTTGACGTGCACACCCTCCCTATCACTCTTCTTCCAATCGCCATTACCGCGCCCCTTGGTTCACCATGGAAATCTTTCGTTAAAGGAGGTCATTACGTGCTCATGAACGAGCGCTCCGTAAAGCACGCTCCCGTAGGCAGGACACGACCTTCCTCTCACTTGCCTAGCGCCTTGCTACTTCGACTTATTCTTTCAAATTAAAATTAGCGCGCGAGAATCATTCACGCAAACCTTTATCTGAGAGCAAGAATGACCCCTCGGACTATCTTTCGTCTCCTCTCTCGTCTTTCCTCGCCCAGCCCCATTTCCCCCACCTCTCCTTCCACCAACCCCTCTACTCTTTCTAAATTTTCCTATGATAAAATTATTAACCTTCGCGCCGTACCACCCCAGTCATCTGAACAAGCCC
Source organism: Ceratothoa steindachneri (assembly GCA_963969495.1). Classification (NCBI taxonomy): domain Eukaryota; kingdom Metazoa; phylum Arthropoda; class Malacostraca; order Isopoda; family Cymothoidae; genus Ceratothoa; species Ceratothoa steindachneri. The sequence continues at coordinate 110,992,616 of OZ018326.1, forward strand.
ATGCTGTTCTGCCAGTCCATACTCCATTGTTGTTTAACCTCCTCACTCGGGCGTCCTTTGAGGAAGTAACTGCCCTGATCTCACGCTCTAACAAATCTGGATTCCCTAAGGACGTCTTTCCACCCAAACTCCTCCACCAAAATCTCCCTGAGGTCCTCCCACTGATTCTTCATCTCTTTAACACTTCTTTTGCCACAATAGTGGTTTCCACTTCCTTCAAATATGCTTAATTCGTCCTATCCTTAAAAAAACACACCTTAACCCCTCTGAACCATTTATCTATCGCTCTATCTCACAGCTTCCATTCCTCTCTAAGATCCTTGAAAGAGTGATTTTCTCTCGCCTTAATGACCAAAATTCTAAGTGCAATATATATGAAATGTACCAATCAGGGTTCAAAGCGAAGCACTCTGCTGAAACTGCTCTTCTTAATGTTTCAGACGGTTTAGGTAGAGCAGCCGATAGGGGTTGTACGTCCATTCTAGGCCACTTAGACCTCTCCCCTACCTTTGATACCATCGACCACACTGTCATGCTTGATCGTCTTCACACTTTTATTGGTCTCTCGAGCACTGCAATTGATTGGTTCCGCTCATACCTCTCCTCCTACACTCAGTCGGTCGCGCTCTATAACCTCTCCTCCGAGCCCACGCCCATTCATTTTGGGGTGCCTCAGGGCTCATTCGTTGGTCTCCTCTTCTTTCGCATCTACTTACTTCCTCTTGGCTCCCTTCTTTGCGATTTGGGCCTGTCCTTCCACTTCTATGCTGATGATACTTAAATATACCTTTTCTCATCCCCTGTGTCATTCTCTCAATCAATTAACAAGCTCCTTTCAGCCTACACCTCCATAAACGAATGCCTGTCTGCCAACTTTCTCCAACTTAACCACGATAAAACTGAATTTCTCCTTGTTGGTACCGCTTCGATGGTGGAGAAATCTGAGGCTCTTTTCCCTTCCCTTAACTTTGGGCAAACCAATGTCGCCTTCTCTGATACCGTTAGGAATCTTGGTGTTATTTCGACGAGCAACTCTCGTTTAAACCGCACATCCATCGTATCTGTAAGTCTTCCCTCGGTTTCCTCCGCAACTTTTCACGTGTTCGATTCCATTTTGATCGACGAAACCTTGAGACTGCTCTTCATGCCTTCGTCACCTCACGCTTAGACTAATGCAGTTCTCTTTTAGTAAATCTTCCTTCTTCGTCACTTCGGCCCTTACAACTAGTTCGAAACTATGCTTCCCGGCCCCCTTCGCCGTTCCAGGTTTTCTCCTTCGATGCTTCTGTTACAGGAGCTACACTGGTTACCTATTTGCTTCCGTACCCACTATTAAATTCTTCTCATCACCTACAAGGCCCTAAACCTCGAGGCTCCACCTTATCTCTCGTCTTCCCCCTCCCGTCGTCAAACTCCTCGGCACTCCAATCTAACCTCGCTCCCATCCTGAACACTACTCGTTCTGTCCTTTGCTCGATGGGTGACCGTTCCTTCTCAGTTTGTGCTCCTAGACTCTGGAATGCGCTCCCTGCCGAAGTCCGATCCTGTACCTCCCTTGATACTTTTAAACTCCTCCTGAAGACTCATCTCTTCAGAATTGCCTTCTCTCCCCTGTAAACTTTCTCTACACTCGCTACGCAACCTACGCATGGGATGGCTAACAGCCCTGAAGCGTGCATTATAACTACCTATTATTATTATATTATATTATAACGGCAACAATTGTATTGATTTTTCTCGTATCTTAAAAGTATTTAGCATCGACAGTGCTGAAAAAAATATAAAAGCTTTCCATTTTTTAAGAGAATAAAGGTGTAGTTTATAAAACTTAACACAATTCATTATAGAGGTTGTTATAGAAGCTCTTTAAACATAACCTAACCTGGTGAGAAAAAGAAAGTCTCACAGCGACCTCGAAGCAGTGTTAGTCATTAATTATTGTATATCCTAACTGCATAAATTGTCTTGACTTTACCCTTTTGTTAAAAAACATTTAGCAAGGATAGCCGTGAAAATAATTATTAATAGCTCCGTATTCTGGAATAAGAGAGGTGTGATTTATTTTTAGTTATTGATACGGTTTATTTTGTTTTTTATTCAAGCTCAGTGAGACTTAGCCTCCGTCGTGAAGACAAAGAGTGTCTCACAGCGGATTTGAGTTAGTTATGGTTGTTATTTATTGCTTTGTAATAACCGCACCAATTCTCTTGATGATCAAATTTTAGAGTATTTCAGTAATACAATTATTTAGGATATCGTGTGATTCATATTGGCAGCATGGTAAAGGACACCAGAGATATCCCAAACATAGTCTATGGGCGGTAGGGAACTAAGGAGACATTCCTTTATCTTTAATACGTAAATATTTAACTAACCCATCTTGCCCATTATAACAGATGGAAGTAGAATATAGACACAGACTACAAAATAAATCACAAAGAAGCCAATAAAAAATCAAACAAAGATAAAAGGTATAAAATGATACGCATTAGAAAACGAAAGGACTCTTATTTTATTTGGACGAGAACTTAGCCACGTTTGAATGATATAGTAAAAAATATTAAAGTTCCAAAGGAAAATGTTCAAAAACAAGTCAAATAAAACAAAATAAGATGATCGAAAGAAATCCTAAACAAACTCTGAAAATAACCCAATAGATGGAAGAAGCTGAAATTCTCTCAATGGCCAAAATAGAACAATGAGTTGAGATGGGTGTATCATAACTAGTCAAAAGACAAGAACACATTTTCGACGATGATTTATTCTGCCGACTTTATATTACCTTAAGTAATTGAGTACTATCGACTGTAAACATAAGTCGTCCTGGTGCGCACAATATGGAACGGTCTCATTCGAATCCGGCGAGTTTAAGATTTATTGCGATAGATCATCAGGAATGACACGTTCTTACATTTGTGCGGACTCTTAGGAAGGTGTTTTGTTTGCCTTTCATCGACTTGGACATCCAAGAATTCAAACATACAAAAGGCCTTTGCATTGCGTTTATTCTGGGTAGTTATAGGTAAAGATTTTCTCTGTATTATCTGTAAATGTTTTCCTCAAATGTGAGGTCACCACAACGTTTCACCTTATATAACTTCACAACTGTTACAGATCTCTCTTTACCAATTTTCTCCACGATAAGTCTTTTTCTATTCCGCTTTAAATCCAAGAAAAACATGCAATTTCCTCTACTGTAGTGTCTTGCTCAAAAGTACAATTCATACCGCTAAACCTATTTAGGCATGTGCCCAAGCCTCTGAATGGTACGGCAAAATACATCTGAATATGGTAGGTCCATTTTCTCGGTAGTATAGGCGGGACTATCTCTTGACCATCATTGACTGCTTTACGCTTTGAGTAGAGGCCGTTCCCGTGGCAGCAATATACGCTAAATGTGTAGTCAAATCTTTCATCAGTAACCAAATTTGGAGTTGCTTTTACGATTGCCACTGGCATTCACTAGCAACTGGGGTCATTTTTTATGGATGAAGCTTACTTGACCTTTCGGTTCCAACTGCATTAAAACTACCTTGTACCAAACCGAGAGTAATGGGCTCAATGAACGTGTTCACCATAATTAGAACGCCTTTCAAGACTGCATCCACGACTATTGGGTAGTATCCCTTCTCTTGGTAATCTGTGGCCCCATAAATTCGTATAAGGAATACCTAGGTGAATCACCTGCCGATCACATTTATTACACCAAGCTTCTACTGCCCAGCAACTTTATTACAGCTATCTCGAATCCTATCTCTCCTTCGAATTCATCACCCATTCTAGCCACACGCTGATGCAGATCCTGCCGATTCTGGCGTCACACAAAGAGGAGGAACAATTTATATCTGAATAGATCTCCGTGCCTTTGTTGTGTCTCATTTTTAGTCGCGGGCAATTCTATATCTCACTATGTCAGTCGGTCCCCGTTTTGCTCTCCTTTTTTTTGGTAATAACATTGTAACTATTCGGTCGATTTTAACGAAATTTGAAACCTTTCTGCTGTTTTACATTCTCGTTCAAATGATATAATTGCTAAGGTCCTGCCAAGATCTCTAGATTTTCTTGGGGGTTGGCAATAACATCATAACTATTCTGCCGATTCTAACGAAATTTGAAATATTTAGTTGTTTTGCATTCTCTTTCTAATGATATAATTTCCAAAGTATTCCCAAGGTTTGTCCGAGAATTATTGAAAGTTTGAAAGTAGTAAGGTCCTAAATCAGTATAAGTGAGAGCATGCGACCTTTGGTTAGCAGACCTTGTTTTAGTGATTTGTTGTTGAATTATTTTCACAGATCCTCAATTTCCTTTATCTAAAATTTTTCCTAGATGTCCATTAATTCTTCTTCTTATGGAACGCTCTTGATGTTGTTAACTAATGATTCACCAGGCGTAACCTAGTATTTTTTAAAATTTGTTTCAGTTTTATAATGATAATTCTCGAATATGATCATCCAGATCGTTAAAAAATTTCACCCGTATAATCGCGAATTAGGATTCTTCTATATTTTTTATTTGTTTGTATTTAATCCCTTTCTTTATTGCAATAGCGGCACCGTCGAACCGCTCCTGCGAATAATTCATGGTCAACACATCGTAGTTCCAGATTTTCATTTTTGCACTACGCGTGTCGATCCCGTGTTCCGAAATTAAGATGATGACTGCATTAATTTCTCTAAATACATTTCCGTAAAGAGTCCTTTTCCTCGTCCAGCCGTTGGTATTAATTTCCAGTATCTTAAGTGCGTTCCGTAACATGGTAAATTGTTTTTACCTATGTTTCTTCTTATTCTTCTTTATCTTCTTGGGGGCTGGCTGGGCGGTTTTACTGTACTCAGGGTTTTCCTTCCTCGGAGGGGGACTTGGAGTTTTGGACCTGCCCTTCGTAGCTCATGTGCGGGTGCAGGGGCCCTCGTCATTGTCAGAAGAGGATGATCCCTCCTCCTTTTTAGCCTTTGCTTCTCCTTCTTCATCGTCCTCTTCGAATTTCTCCGATAAGGGAACTTCGACGATCTTCTCCAGTCCAGATTTGACAGTGTTGTTTCTTATGACTGATTCCTTGAATACATTGGAGCATTCAGGATCTGCAGGCATGATCACTGAAGGGAGAATATTTGCTCTTAAGAGTGCATTGAGTACCTAGCTGTAACAGTCAGGCTTCAATGCATTAGGCACATTTGCGTGAGTAATGCAGATCAGGATCTTTGCACTCAGATCTCCTGTGATATTCATCTGTGCAGGTGCAGTCTTCACTTTCATATTCTTGTTGGCGGCGTTCGCGTGGGTCATCTCCTTAGCTTTCTCTTCTTCTTCCTTCCTTTTGATGATATCTCGGCGCTTTAGGCAGTTCAGGGCCATGGTTCTGCATTTTTCTTTACAGTTGAGACACTACTTCTTAGTGCTTTCGCAATTATCGAATCGATGACCTTTTGTAGCGCACTTGTGGGGGGTCGAACCAAGTAAACATTCCTTGAAAAAATTTAAACGGTTCACACATTGAACCTTATTTATTGGAAGACATACTTCTCGCTTTGTATTAATCTCTTATAAATGGGAAGATAGACTTGCCTCTTTGTATTAATCTCTTTCGTAAATGGGAAGATAGACTTGCCTCTTTGTATTAATCTCTTTCGTAAATGAGAAGATAGACTTCCCTCTTTGTACCAATCTCTTTCGTAAATGGGAAGATACACTTCCCTCTTTGTATTAATCTCTTTCGTAAATGGGAAGATAGACTTCCCTCTTTGCATTAATCTCTTTATTAAATAGGAAAGATTCTCAACCAGCGTCAGCAAGCTTGGAGATGCAATTGTACCAATTTGTGCATAGGAATAAACTATCGACCAAAACCGATGATTAAAAACAACCGATAATGACGAACTAAACCGATTTTACCTAGAGACCAAAGAAGACTACAACAACCTAGTGAAGACAACGATGCATAAAAAATAAAAATAAAATAAAAAATGAAGGAAATAGGTAAGTACGATTCACTGAACACACAAAACACAAATACTAACAACCAAACTACACGTCAAGTTAACATTAAAAAAGCTAAAATAGTACAAGAATCCAAAGCTTTGAACGCCTTATAATATATATATATATATATATATATATATATATATATATATATATATATATATATATATATGGTGCGGTTAAGGTAATGGCATAATTAGACAACGGCTCTGCTTCAGGTCCAGCAGGTGATCCTATCCTCCTTGAACTGGAAGACAACACTTAGGGATGACCCATCCTTCAGCCCAAAAAAGCTGATTTCAAAGACACGCCTTTATGTCGTCTCGTTTACCGTCACAGAAAACTGTTATTATTAATATATTAACAGCGTTGACTGAGCCAAAACGCTCGAAAGATGGAAAAATATCCAAGACAAATTGGTGCGGTTAAGGTAATGGCATAATTAGACAACGGCTCTGCTTCAGGTCCAGCAGGTGATCCTATCCTCCTTGAACTGGAAGACAACACTTAGGGATGACCCATCCTTCAGCCCAAAAAAGCTGATTTCAAAGACACGCCTTTATGTCGTCTCGTTCAAAGAGGATAGGATCACCTGCTGGACCTGAAGCAGAGCCGTTGTCTAATTATGCCATTACCTTAACCGCACCAATTTGTCTTGGATATTTTTCCATCTTTCGAGCGTTTTGGCTCAGTCAACGCTGTTAATATATTAATAATAACAGTTTTCTGTGACGGTAAACGAGACGACATAAAGGCGTGTCTTTGACATCAGCTTTTTTGGGCTGAAGGATGGGTCATCCCTAAGTGTTGTCTTCCAGTTCAAGGAGGATAGGATCACCTGCTGGACCTGAAGCAGAGCCGTTGTCTAATTATGCCATTACCTTAACCGCACCAATTTGTCTTGGATATTTTTCCATCTTTCGAGCGTTTTGGCTCAGTCAACGCTGTTAATATATTAATAATAACAGTTTTCTGTGACGGTAAACGAGACGACATAAAGGCGTGTCTTTGAAATCAGCTTTTTTGGGCTGAAGGATGGGTCATCCCTAAGTGTTGTCTTCCAGTTCAAGGAGGATAGGATCACCTGCTGGACCTGAAGCAGAGCCGTTGTCTAATTATGCCATTACCTTAACCGCACCAATTTGTCTTGGATATTTTTCCATCTTTCGAGCGTTTTGGCTCAGTCAACGCTGTTAATATATTAATAATAACAGTTTTCTGTGACGGTAAACGAGACGACATAAAGGCGTGTCTTTGAAATCAGCTTTTTTGGGCTGAAGGATGGGTCATCCCTAAGTGTTGTCTTCCAGTTCAAGGAGGATAGGATCACCTGCTGGACCTGAAGCAGAGTCGTTGTCTAATTATGCCATTACCTTAACCGCACCAATTTGTCTTGGATATTTTTCCATCTTTCGAGCGTTTTGGCTCAGTCAACGCTGTTAATATATTAATAATAACAGTTTTCTGTGACGGTAAACGAGACGACATAAAGGCGTGTCTTTGAAATCAGCTTTTTTGGGCTGAAGGATGGGTCATCCCTAAGTGTTGTCTTCCAGTTCAAGGAGGATAGGATCACCTGCTGGACATGAAGCAGAGCCGTTGTCTAATTATGCCATTACCTTAACCGCACCAATTTGTCTTGGATATTTTTCCATATATATATATATATATATATATATATATATATATATGCATATATACTTGTATACATATATATACATATATAAAAACAATAATAATAAAACAAACAGTGAAAGAGATTAGCCTGATCTCCAGGCACCTTTGCAAATCTTGCAACTACAGAATTCCTTATTTCATCATTATTCCCAAACCACACTATTTTAATACACCACTATCTCTCACACTCACATACTTACCACCTTCCCAAAAGACAAAGACATAAAGATTGAGGGCCGAATATTCGACTATTACGCTGTGCTGACAACCTTCGGATAAAGCATTTTTACTTGCTTAGTAAACACCTTGAGCACCGCCTACATAGAAGAGCGCCTATTCTGGAAGTCTTTCGGTGAATTACGCTTCACCCTTCAAAAGGAGATAATACCTTTTTCATCGACGATTCATAACTCAATGAGGGCTTATTCACCTCACTGCTCCCGTCATACCCAAGAACATTAATTGTTTTTTGGAGACAAATGGCTTGAACGCCATATTATATATTCGTATATTTGGGTAGAAGATTCTCTTCGTGACATATTTTATTGAAAGCGACTGCGAATTCAGCATTAATAATTTTCTTTTTGAGTCTCTCTGTTTCTCTAATATTCCGCTTTTGGTCCTTGGTTAACCCGTGTATAAGCTCGCCAAAATTCATTACATAAGCACTGATAGACGAGGGCAGTAAAATAATTAACTGGATAAAACGAAACATTTATTGACCTGACGCGTTTCAATACACTCTTGTATCCTTATCAAAGGAAGGTAGAAATAATATAAGGAAATAAAAACATAGCTATAATATCGGGGTTTGGAGGTTACCAATTATACGAACATATTTATAGGGAATGGAAATTCTTAAAAACAAAGGATTAAGGAGGCTTAAACATGCTAGTTTAAAATGGGCACAAAATTAAGATAGGCAAGGATTATTACTTGGCGCACGAGGACCCGAGGAAGGCAGGGTGAACTGTATGTTTGTTTGTGTATTCAATTTGGGCTGTTTTTCTTTTATATATAGAGCTTCTAATATGAGTAATTGTTGGCGATTTGGAGCATATGCAAGAATTTCGGTGTTTTCTTCAAGTGACTTCCGGTCCAATTGTCTTCCATATTTTTTGAATGTATGTGTTTTGGGTGCATCGTTGTTTAAATGGTAGCTCATTCTTCGTGTTAATTTTATTTCTGTCATTCCGATATATGAATAAGGTGGATAGGACAACGAAGAAAGTAGTAGAAGACAAAAGTGGACTTAGTTAGTCATAAGACCTACATCTTAACGTGGAATCTGAACCACAATGTGTCGCTTGTCTTTAACTATAACTTTGCAGTTTATCGTTACTCCTTTCCCAACTATCACTGCGAGTCCCGTGTGTGAATGTGATAGTAAAAAACGAATAGATGTTAAAGGCTGAAGGAAGTAAGAAGTTTGCAAAGAAATGCTAGTTGCCTGGAGGTCAGGCAAAGTTAGAAAATTTCTATTTGCGTGAGTGTCCCGCATTTCTGTGTTATTCTTTTTATTTATTTATTTTATTTTATTTTTATTTTTATATGTATCTATTTTAATATGTCTAAGTAGTGTTCAAACCGTTATTAGTAAATATTCTTACTGAAAACTGGTGAAGGTTTCTATCTCTCTATCTATTCTTTCGTATTCATATCCTAGTTATAATTGACTATATGCTATTCTCTATGATTCGGTTATATAATTACTCTTAGTTGTATTCGAGTATTATTTTCTTTCTCTAGGTATAGATTTCTTCTTTTCCCTCTTCTCCTCCTTCTACTATCCTTGGGAAACTTGGGAATAATCTGTGGGATCTCCTTCCTTCTATTTGGCCAATTTGGTTGGTTAATTCATCTCCTACTTCATTCTGTATCTTTTCTAAGACTCTCCTTGCTCTTTTTTTAATTATTCTGTTAAGTGGCTTTGTCATTGCCTCCCTGTGCTGGTCTCGTAGTCTTCTTCTTTCTCCTCTTCTGGTATTTGTTATTAAGTAGATGGCTTTGTTTGGGACTTTTTGGAGTCTTAATAGGTTACTTCTCGAGATCGTGTACATCGCGATGGTTGGATAAATAATCGCGGACTGTACGCTTGACAAAACTTTCTCTTATTTTTCATGCTTACGTTAACTAACTTGTACCTTCTCAGTTACGTGCTGTTTATAACCTGATTTCGTAATGGTTAGTCCGAGCACCTTACATTCTTTGTCGTATCTGTAGCGCTGTCCTTCTACCTATACATCTGAGATGCTCCTCATGTACATGGGTACCATTTTAAATCATTCCTGTTGGTTTTAATTTTCCATTTTTCTTAATATCTCTTATTGCTTCTTATCTCTTCTGCAGTCATCCTAGCTTGCAATGGGCCGTTCCTGTAGGAGCAAACTATGATTTGAGTGACGTCATCGGCAAATTGGATGTTCAAGCAGCCCTCATTTCTTGGTGGTGGTATATCTGCCTTGTAGTTTAAATAGAGAGACAGACTCAGACTTCCGCTTTTGGCCAAACCCACAGGGAGCTCGAATATTTCTTTCTGATGTCGTCCTATTTCCACATAAGCACGTCTCTCCATTACATACTCACATAAAATCCTTTCGATCTTGTTGTTCATTCCTAATCTGAGTATTTTAAGTTGCATACCGCTCTACCATACTTTGTCGAATGCCTTGGACACGTCCCGGCACACGATGTTTATGCTCATTTTTCTCTCTTTGCTTTCAAGGATGACTCCAAGGGCCATCTCTGTGCTTCTGTTTTTCCTGAAGCCAAATTGGCAGCTGTTTCTCCGGCCATTATCATCAAGGAATTTTGACAGTTTGTTATTAATTATTTTTTCCAATACATTACCGATGAAATCTAGTAGCGAGACGGGGCAGTAGTTAGTCACTTGCTCTGGGGTTTTTCCTGCCTTGGGTATGAATTTCATCTTCGCCACTTTCAGTTCATCAGGAAGGTATCCCATGTTCAAGTACGCATTGAAGACGTTTCTCACTCCTTTTAGTATGTTCGGGGGTGGTTCAAGGTAATTAATCTGGTCAGCCCCGATCTGCCTGGGGTTCTCTGTTGGAAGTTCTTTAGCGCTTCTTTTAATTCCTCAGATGTTTTTATTGCGTCTATTCCTTGTTGTTATTTCTCCTTTCCTCGACAAAGTGGAAGGGGTATGACCTTTCGATCTCCTCATTGAGTTTGTCCACGATCTGATGTTCGAATTGAATTTGATAGTCCTCATTCTCTTCTTCGCTAATTCTGAATACATTTCTCCAGTGATCTCTAAATAATGCCTCTATTTCTTCTTTATCTTCTAAAATGTTGTTCCCTGCATCCTTAATTTTCATTTTATCCCTTGTTGTCCGTGTCATTAATCTGTTGATATGTTTCCAAAATTCCCTTAATGATGTTTCCACATCTATTTTCTCTATGTGCTGATCCTATTTCTCTTTCTGTTTTTCATAAATTAGTGCTATTAATTCTCTTTTCTGTCTCTTGTGTTGTATGCTTCCCTTGATGTTCCGAATCTTCTTTTATTTTCTGCCACCCGGCCGACTTCCTCGCTCAAAGCCACCATTCCTGGTGTCCACCTAAATTGTTTAATGTTTTGTAACGAGTTAATAGGAACAGCCCCCTTCTCTGCTTTTTTAATTTCTTTTCTGATCCTATCCAACTCCCCGTCGATTTCCTCTAGAGTGGCTTCCCCGAACGGGATGGGCACGTACGTCTGAAATAGTTCTTTGTACTTATCCTAATCAGCTCTATGGTATTTTCTGCCGCCCAGCCGACTTCCTCGCTCAAAGCCACTATTCCTGGTGTCCACCTAAATTGTTTAATGCTTTGCAACGAGCTAATGAGGACGGCCATCTTCTCTGTACTTTTAATTTAGTCTCTGATCTTATCGAACTCCACGTCGATTTCCTCCAGAGTGGCTTGCCTGAGAGAGCTGGGCACGTACGTCTGAAGTAATTCTTTGTACTTATCCCAATCTACTCTATGGTATGCCTTCCATTTCTTCGAAGGGATTTGTATAGGATTCGTGTTCATCTACATTAGAGTCGCAGTGTGGTCACTGCAAGGAACATCCACTGGTTCCCTAAAATAGTTAAAGGGCAGATTTAAGTTAGCCAGGCAGATGTCCAGTTTTATTGAGTGTTCTCTTTGTAAGTATGTAGGGAAATTGGGTCGCAGTCTTTGCAGTATACGTCGATTGATAAGCGTTTTAAGTAGTCTTCCGATTCTGTTTGTATTTCTGTGCCCAGAAGCCCCACAATGAGCGTTTAAATCGCCCATCAAAATGACCGGTATCCTATAGTTGAAGAGTTTAGTAAAGTTTTGTACCGGTAATTGGGGGCACCTGGGTAGCTGGTATCTAGTTGCGACAATGATGTTGCTTAATTCTCATTTTAATTTCTATAGCTAAATATGCATCCTCCAATCCTTGTATTGTTTTGTACTGCAATCCTTGCTTGACAGCTATTGTCGCTCCGTCGTGTGTTTCTCCTGAAGGATTTGTGTTAATAACATTGTAGTTCCATATCTTTAATTTCTCGTTTTCTGTGTTTCTTCCATGTTTTGATATTATTATAACATCTGGGTCAATCTTTCTGAATAAGTTTTCGTACATAATTTCCTTGTCTTTCCATCCCCATGTGTTAATTTGTAGTATTTTTAATTTCTTAATATCCATAATCCAATTGTCCATTTCCGTTCGTTTATTCGTTTTCCGTTTTGTTTGTCCTATCTGTTAAATTATCGGTGTTTCTTCTTCTTTTTCTGATGTTTCTTTCGTTTCTCCTAGGTTCACCCTCTACTTGGTGCATTCGAGGGTCCTTCTGGTAGTTCATCTCTGGTGGATGGACCCCTTTTACTTGTGGATTTAGATCTGTTAGTTCTTTGGGCTTTCTTGCGAGTAACCCGTGTGCACTCTTGCTGTGTCGTCGGAGTTAATTTCAGTCTCTGAGTCTTCGCTGTTTGTGTCCTCTTCTGTCTCTGCTTCCTGTTGGTTTCCTTTCGCCTCTTTGATTAACTCATGTTTTGTCTTTTCTGTGACTTTGATTTTGAAAATGGCCGATGAGTCGACTTCTTTGGGGAATTTTATCGGTTCGAGCCCGTTTTCCTATAACATGCTGTTGACTGTTGTTGCGTAACTTCCAGGCTTAGCTATGTTCATCACCTGGGCATTTAATATACAAGTAAATATTTTCACGTTGAGAGTACCATACAAATCTATCTGTGTCGCCGGTCCTTGTTAGTTACTTTTTGCCATTGAGGCGTATGAGTTTTTATTTACGTTAGCATTATTTATGTTTGACTGTGTTTCTTTTCTCTTTATAATTTCCGTTCTTCTGGGACAGATCATGGCCATAGTTCTGTGTCCTCTTTGGCAGTTAATGCATCTTTTATCTGTGTTGTTGCAGTAATGCCAATAACGACCTTCAGTTCCACACTCAGAACAGATAATTAGGTCTTTTCGGGGGCAATGTTGAGTCGTATGTGCCTCCAACGCATAACATCTGAAGCATATATGTATGCTTGTGAAGACGTCTCTTTGTATGAGGGCGGATGGGATTCTCATGTTGAAAGCGAGAAGTCCCTGTTCGATGATCTTTGAAGCCAGTTTGGTAGATTCACAAATGACCTTGAATACGTGAATGTGATCTTTAAATTTGACCACCTCTGATATCTGTCCTAGTTCTATCTCGCCTACATTACAATTTTTGCACTCTCCTTGGTCAATTCTACCTATCTGGGCCTAGTCCTAACAGCGGTTTACAGTTTGGTTCTGGCTCGTGACCGAGAATTGGCCCCCCTTTTCTGGACCCCTAAGAGGGTCTCCTACAGGGCTTCACTATACCTTACTACCAACTGCAACTCAGACCTTGCTGGTGACCAAGTTATGTAGTGCTAGTGAGAAATAAGTTTGAGGTAAAAAGTATAAATAAAGAGCCAAGAATTTAGAATAAGGTAGAGCAACACCTTCAGGGGTGGGCACTTCACTCAAGAGGAATAGAAGTTATCTCCAATCAACCAAAGGAGCGCATATATTTCTTCTTAGAAGTTTTCTTAAGAAAGGCGCTTCTAGGTCCTACTTGAAACTTTTCCTCCTTTACCTGAGATAGCCTTTACCAAATTCGCAGCGAGAGAGCAAGCATACAGATGATTTGATTTGATTTGATTTGATGTATAAAGAGTGAAAAGGTGTAAGAGAGGGCATCTCTAAAGTACTTTCTTTTTCATATATCGTCTTGTCTCTTCTTGTGTAACGTCCGTGCTTTCTTCAGGTGCTTGTGTAAGTCATCCTGAGTATTTATTCTATTTCAGCGTCTCTTATGATTGTATCTGTTTGAACGTAAATTGTTCTTAAAAAATCTATCGTGACGCTGTAAAGTTGGTTTTAAAGCTACATAAATAAATTGAACATAAAAGTGTTATTAAATATCTCCTTAATTCTAATTGGCTAAATTTTGTATAATAGCTTATGTTAGGTATAATAACTATATATATAGCAGCAGTTTGTTAAAAAAGGATATAAGGAATCATCAGTCTGGAAAGCTGCTTTCGTTGCCTTGACGTGGAAAAACACCCCACGAACGAATGTACGGCGCCCGACGTCACTTGCTCCCTATGCTCAAAAATTGGTCACGGATGGAAAGAGTGTACTGCGGAGGGGACCACAGGGCCTTGGCCATGAGATGTCCTGTCCACAAAGAAGCTCTCAGAACAAAACGGGAAGTAATAAAGCAAAAAAAGGAGGCAAAAAAAGAAGACCTACGTCGAAGCGGCGGCAACGGCTACAACCACCATCAGTAGAACCGCAACCCCGAAGCTAGTGATGTCAGGTGAAAGCAAATAAATAATCACTATAGTCATTTTTGCTCACCTGGCGAACCTAGCCAACCCCGGCACTATTAAGGATGAATTAAATCGTCTATAAAAGAATGGAGTTAAGAAAAAGCTGTGGTTCCCGCCCAACCCCGCGTCGCAGGAAATACTAAATATCCAGTTTGTCGACGAAAAAAAGAGACGCAAACAAAGAAGATGAAGTATCAAAAAAGCAACAAAACACACAGAGGAAGAAGTAACCACGGAGGAAGATGAATCGGAAAAGAACGGAAACTAAAAATAGAGCTCGAAGAAAAACTTCCAAAAAAAGAAGACAGAAGTGAAACAAGAAACAGAGAAGGAAGAGAGTAAAGAAATGGAAAAAAAACTCAGAAGAAGATGAAGATGAAATCGTAGGCTTTCCTGGAGTACCCCTCACGGAGGAAAGGGATATCCTACTGCGGGATTTTTTCTTCGACGCCGAGGACGTGAATCTTAAAGTCTTCGGTGCTTCTGTTTTCAGACCTTCCAAAGGAAACATAGAAAAACTGGTCGAAGGCATCTGCCGTGGCGACTACAAGTGGACCTAAGAAGGACCTTGCTCGTCGAAGGAAATAAGAGGACTACAGAGGGAGCGCGCCATGTTCATCCCGGACTCGTGCGTTCACACCGTCAAAATGTCCACTTACAAGAAGATAAAAAGTGGCCAAAAAACATCGGACATTGAGTAATAGTCTAAAGTACGAAAAGGTGTAGAAAATAGCAAAAAGCCAATAAATAACGATAATAAAGTGATTAGTGCGAAAAATAAATAATAATAACGGAAAGTGAATAACCATAATAAGAGAATAAATTGCGATAATAAAGTGAATAAATTATTCGTTAAAACAAATTATTGGATAATAACGAAAAGTGAATAAATAAAGTAGAAAAGAGAATAAATAACGATAATAAAATGATTAAAACAAGTGACTAAAATAAATAGTGATGAAAACAAATTATTGATAAATAATTTAAAGTGAGAAAAGTAAATAATATTAAGAAAAAGTGACTAAATAATGACATTAAAGTGATTAAAAGATATTTACAATACATAACCAAACATGACTAAAATAAATAACGACGAATAAAAGAATAACTAAATTATATATGTGTTAATACTATTGTAATTAAATGCGACCAAAAATGGCATATAGTTATATTAAAATTTGATAATGTTAATAATGTGAACAACCTATTTTAAAAATTAGTAATATGTTTTTCGACAAAAACTAACCCGATAAATGTATAATATCAAAGATAAAGATAACTAACGTTTAGATTAAAACAATATGATCCCCTGACAATTCCGGGGGAGACCCCTTTATTTCTTACTCATATCATACTTTTCTCTGCTAATTTAATAAAACCTTTCACCACTATTACCATTTTTTTTTTTTTACATATATGTATTAAATTTAAATATTTGTAAAAAGAAATTATTGTATTTCTGTCTCTAAATATATCATAAAAATGATCAGTCATTAGTCAAGAAAAAAGAAGAAGTTATCCTTACCGTTCGCCTTTTCTAGACTTCTTCCCGCAATTTATAACGAAATGATGAATCCAGCTCAATAATTCCCCTTATCCTAAGGAAGCTTCGTTCGATCACATAACCCATCCTGATACACAAAAAGAGCTCCCCTTTTCCTATCTTAAATAAAAGGGGCATATAACGTCTGGAATAGTTGTTCCCGAATCTTTCCTTGCAATGCTTCATTCATATAGTGATTATTTTCTCCTTATATGTGCGACTTTGTAGTTGAATATGCTTGATTTACTTGTCGGGAATATCTATTTAAGATCATTAATACTAATTTTAATAATATAATCAATGGGATATTTATAAAAATTTCGTTAGAAAAGCTGCTTTTCAGGTTATATTAATTCCTACGCCACAAGGGTAATTTCTACCTTCATAGAGACCAGATAACCTTTTTTACCTGCATCATTCATACTTCTGTTGTTATCATCTGTTTTATTAAGTATTCTGTGCATTGCAAACTTTTTTTATTTGGGACAAGTAAGATCAGTCTGCAAACCTTTTCGTACTCAGGTTAACAATTAACCTAAAATTCACTATTAATGGTGACAAATGGAAAAAGGACAAAATCTTAGGGTTTAGGCTTTGTAACTGAGCCTCCAAATAAATAACGCCAAACAATTGGTGCGTTTTATGTAGCGTATTATTTTCATAATTTCCTGATAAACAAAAAAGTTACTTTTGGCACGATAATGATTATAGGATCGTAAGTTTCTTTTTCAGTGGTATTCGATACAGTGCCAAACTTCTCCTATTATAACTTACAAATATATTATTTTTCATGTGCTGGTAAAGAAAGATTGTGCACCTGGTTAGAGCGCAATGGCCGACAGAAAATTGGTTTTGAAAAGTAAGCCTATAAAAAAATAATAGTCATGCAGGTAAGCAGCAAAACCTCCTGTCCAAGGTAATGTGAGTTAATTTCAACAACGCAATTTGGCTGAAATAACAGAACCATATTGAACAAATGTTGAGTTTAAATCAGGTGGTAGAGAAGATTCGTGTATCTTTGAGGACTTAGGATTTTTTCATATTGTATCTGTTGTTTCTTTGCTCTGGCGCTTCAGAAATAGACCGTTTAAATTTCTTGTATCTACCAACTAATCAAAATCATCAGAAATGTTTAGAGGGAATTTAATTATATACAAAATTTTGTTTCCTAATTGATTCCCTGTCTTCTAGCAGGAGGAGCATCTTTGAATGAGTCATTTTTAGCTAAAATTCTTTTCATCTTCTTTGGACTTCCATGTTAATTAACTTCATCTTCCCGAGATGGTTGTGTAGTGTATACTGTGTTGCCATGGTTCCAAGATTAAAGGCATAAAGAAATGATATGACTATAGACTTTTGTTGGTTTATCTTGTGTTTATTTATTTCTCGTATTGTCCACTCCTCATGTGAGGGTTATATGGTAGAGAATGGTTTACTTTCATTTTTTAGTGCAAAGAATGCTTAAGAAATGTTGCTTCATAAAGTGATCAAAGCATTTAAAAATATTAATTGCAATAATATATCTAAACCGATTTTTTTCCCGCACTCGATAGTTTTTTTTAAACATTTCCGTTCACTCCATCCCAGTCTGGACCAATGTGGGATACGGAATTAATAATTTTAGTAATAATGAAATCAAGGATAAAAAAATAATATTTTTCCAGCCTTAAATCCTTTTGGTTCGGTTGAATATAACTTATATTTCAGTTGATTTCGATGAAACATTTCGAGAGAGAGAGAGAGATGTGTTTGTACTTAAACTCCTAATCTTTAGAGAAACAAGAGTTTATTTTTCTCTACTTGAGAGAACAGATCCAAAAAATGAAAAAGATAACTAAATAGATATTCTTAAATATGCGTAAAATTGGATGATTATTGGATATATTACCTTAATTATCCACCGCGGATTTTAATTGGCTATAGAAAAATTAAATTTCTTTCAAAACTTCATTTGATCTTCTTGCTGTGTGAGCAGTGGTTCCAAGCTGTTGAAACCACCCATTTGAAATTTCAAGGTCTTTGTGTTTTTTGGCTGAATGTTACTGGAACTTGTTGATCTCAAACACCAACATTTGAAACTGCGCACCATGCAGTAATTCGCTTACTGGCTAGAAGTCTTCCATGCAGCTGCTCAGGATTTTTTCCGTCTAATCGCAAAAAATTATGCTTCTTGGCGCAGCCAGAGGGGTAAGAGTAAACTTAGTCATTTGTGAGGAGACCATCATTTCTTGGAACATTATGAAAGATATCCATCCTTACAGTATGCTATGCAATTTTCTCAGTCGCGTTCATAGAGTTCCTGAACAACCTTCAATTTGTTCGGATGGAATTTGAGATCGGTGTGTAATATTTTCCTGGTAGTTCGATCGATAATCCCAAAGCAGAAGCATGTTTACTGGCTTAACCTCAAGAATAAAGTATAATATCTCTCAAAACCTGAAGATTTTCTGGAGTTCGAACGCTCCAAAATTCCATGTATTTTTCTTTTTGGCGCTGAGCCTGTGGTCCTAAAATTTTCAGTCCAAGCATATAGTAGTTTCGCTCTGTGACAGTATCATTTTGACTTAGGTTTAAGTGAATACCAAAAGCTCTACGTGGCTCTCATTCTTGAGAAACAGTTTAACAACGCGGTGAACAACGATCCAAATCATGACGAGTAGCTGAAAGAAGAAAATAAAATAAACATCAAAAATAGTAAATAATAAATGGTCACACGTTACCTCAATGAAGAAATCGTTACCTTCTAGCTGGTTTCAATAAACCATCATCAATTGCCTTAGAAAATATGAGAGTTTTGTTGTCGGACATAATCTATTAAATACAGTGATCGCCAAAATTTGAGACATATATTATAAAATTTTTTCTTTCGATTTTAAATTTCACATGTTAAGAACAATTATGATAATATTTGAAATTATTTCAGGTTTATTAAAAAGTTGCCATTTCAAAAATAATGAAGAAAAATCCAAAATCACGCTCTGGTCCCGTTCCTGTAGGAGGTGAGTTTCCGTCCCTGGAACTTTGCTATTCGATAAAAAATGATGATAAATTTGATTTAAATGAATGAAGCGGTGTAATTATAAATTATTTCGTAATATTTGTTGTAATGATAAATGTTCGAATGTTTTTCAATACCAAAAAAATACTCTTTTCATAGAAAGGCGTGCAAGCATTGTTCCTCTCCATCAAAGTGGCCTGAAATGAAAAGTGATAGTTGCGAAGGGTATTAAATCAAGGAGAACCTACTTTTATGTAATTAATGATTTTAAAAATTAAGTTTATACTTCTGTAAAGAAGTCTTCTGGGCGCCCAAGTGCTTTAAATCAACGCCATGATCGCCCGCTAGTAAGATTTTATCCCAAGAATCGGGTTGCATTCAATTGCTAACTTGTTGAAGATCGGAAAGAGGCAGGTGTGAACACTTCAGCCCGAAAAGTGAGGCGGAGAGTTTACGAAAAATGTCTCAAGTTGAGAATGGCTGTGATTTTTTAAAGTATTTTTTAGTCCATTATGCGACTGCCTACTTGGGTATAAGTCGCCTTACTCACGACAGCCTATTAGTAGGCTACTTTAAAATAACAACATGCAAAACAAAAAACCAAGAGTAACAATAAAATAAGGAAAAAGGCAACAAGAGGGAAGAAAGGTCCGGCGTCGGAGAGAGGTCTGCCTAACCCCGGCGCAGGAAATTGTGACCTACAAAGAAAGCAGCAACAAAAAAAACTATAGTTAAATAAAGGGGAGAAGGCCGGCCTCGTCGAAAAAGTCATAAAGTCCAGAAGTCAATGGGTACGAACCCGTCCCGAGTACAAGAGATAAGTGGTAGCGACCCCGCTCGTCCTGGTACCTGGACAGGTAACGTGTGCGAAGATCGCCCAGACTGGGGCATTCAACCTGAATATGCTGAGCAGTCTGCGGGACAAGACAGTCTTCACAGTAGGAGGAAGGCGAGCGCTCCATCAAATTGCTGTGTGCCCCGTCAATGTGTCCATTTCGGAGACGACAAAACGCAACCTGAAGCATCGTGGCATTGAGGAGTAGGTCCATGGGAACATTTACGGCGAAATTGCACGCAACTTAAAGTTCCCAACGACCGTCTCCCATCTTTTTTGTCAAACAGCCCGGAGAGCTACCCGTATTCCTGCCATGTAATCGGTGTGAGGAAGAGCAAAATGATGGTCCGGTCGCCCAGTCCTCGCGAACTCTTTGGCGCCCTCATCCGCGTGCTCATTCCCCGTAATTCCTACATGTCCAGGAGCCCAGCAGAAGATAATCTCGACATCCGCCCGGCTCGCCAAAACTGTAGCGTCATGGATATAGCGAACCAAGGGATGCGGAGATTCCAATTTCCGAGAGCACTCATGGCGCTTTGTGTATCGCTATAAATGACAATCTGGTCTCCGAACTTGGCACGTCGTGTAATCTCCCGTACTGAGTGGTGTATTGCCACCAGCTCGGCCATGAAGACAGACGCAGCGGCTGGCATATCCTCGCTGTCTCAAGAGGTAATACGGCGTGGAAGCCGAACCCCTCTTGAGACCTGGAGCCATCCGTATACACTGGCAAGGTTTCAGCGTGAAAATGAGGGTTTTCCCAAAAGCCCGAACGCAATACTTCCGGCGCTGTACATGCTTTGGGAGCAGAGGTGTGGTGACAAATGGTCAAAAGCGGTAGCCTCCAGGGTGGTGTTCTGGGCAGAATCAGGGGCGCCACCGGCCCGAGAGCTATATCTAGCTCTTAAAGGAGATTCTTGGCCCTAAACCCGAAGGGCTTACGGTATGAATGGCGTCTCTCGGTGGCATAGGCACCGTCAAGATATGCTGCGAAGAGACTGAGAGAGAGGATGAGCTCGTGCGTACAGAGGAATCATGCACTGTGCACGGCACAGAACAAGCGGCATCTCCCCGAGCCCCGACGTAGCGGGAGGCCCCAGGTCAAAGTCGGCTTACAGTGGAATGCACGCAGAAATCACAGTATATCTCCTATCCAGGTGCAGCTGCACAACTACTGCCGGAAAGAAGATATATAAAGCAAAGTGAAGAACGGACACATCATGCTGGGTGTAAACCACGCATCCTCATGCCCGGCCCCTATCTCGTGGTGGTCGGTTCGTGAAGCCGATATACCCTGGGAGTATTGGCAGGAGCTTTCACCTCTTCTCTCAGTTATCCCTTAGTCAGTGGGAATTCTATTAAAGGAATATACCTTTTAGGCCTAACTCTGAGGAAATGGGGGGACTCACTTCGAAGAGAAGACTCTCACGGGAATTACCCTACGCTTTCTGTAGGCAGAACTCCGGGCGCTGTTAGCCGAATAATGCGCTGAAGGCGCTATCGCCTTCGAGGACATATCAAGGGAGATTGGGCTCGACATGCGAGTCTTTTCCTCTCTCCGCCTCAAAAGCTTAGGAGAAAGTGACGAGGGCTTCGGAGGTGGTGGTCCCTCCTTTGCAGGACTCACACATTCCGAGCCACCCAGCTTACCACTGGGTGTTGGCGAAGGGGCCGAAGCTTCTTGAGTGCTGTTGTCCTTTCGGGCGACAGCTATAGAAACCCCAGAATATGGCCTGGCAACCAAAATTCAGGAGTGTTGCCCTTTATGAGTCTAAAGACTCTGTATAGGCGTGTGGCTATTTGGCTTTACGGGAAATGGTCACGCTGGGATATGGGAGGAGAGCCCTGGTTTTAGCAGGGTTGGGTGTGAACCCTTTGTGCCGCCAGCTTTACCAGGGAAGCGCCTCGGGGTGTGTAGAACCCGCAGAAGTGTTCCGAATGGGTGCAGAAACGACCGTGCTCGGAGTTCTGGGGGTGCCAGGAGCAGAGGGTTTATTTTTACTATTGAGGCATAGGATGTTCTAGGTAGCGCCGAGCGTGACAGTTCAAAGTCCTTATCATATCGGAAGAAAAGACGATCCTCTGCCTGAATGGGCAGGATTTCTTTATCAAAAAGATTTGCACCAAATTGCTTTGAAGAAGCTGGATGCGTCTCTCTGCAATTGACAGACTTAGCCACACGCGATTTGGACTTATCGTGTGCGGCCTTGGAGCAACTTACACAGGTTTCGAGTAACTCCGACTTTGCACGTCTACATGAGCAATTCGTATGGCCGAAGCGGTGACAGTAATAGCACCTCCGCCGCAGTGGCACGAATGCTTTCACGCGGTAGCGGTACCAACCGGCCCGCAACGACTCAGGGAGCTTGTCACAGTCGAACGTGATGAAGAGTGTAGGAATGGGTCTCGAGGCCCCTCCCTGTCTTCTCATCACACGTTCGACCTTGACCGCCCTGTGGTCAGTTAGCTCTAGGGTGATGGAATCTACGGAGTAGTACACGAGTTCCTTCGCATAAACTTCTCCTTTCACGAAGTTCATGGTACAGTGCCACGCACACTCACGGGGGTGCCATCAAGTGTTCGAAAAGCACTAATGTTGGCCGCCTCGGAGGGATCCGATGCATTCGACAGAGGGCTCTCGTCCAAGAAACGGGTAACCTCTGGCTCTCTACCAATCACACTAGCTAAAGCTCTCCTCTGATGGATCATGTTGCCCTTAGCCAACATGCTGCCATCAGTAATCAAGGCTCCGCTCTGCGCACTTGCACTTTTGGTCTTTGTCGGGGACTCCGCACCTGGGGTGACAGCGGGGCCGGATGTGCTGATCTTGGCTTGGTCGCTTACCGAAGTGGCAGCAGACCCATCCCTCCACGCATCCTTCGCGGATGAGGAGGAACCCCGAGTATTTTTCTTCTATTTCCTGTTTTTTTCTCTTTTGGAGAGGAGGGCGGGTAATGAATCCGCTTCTCCCCTCCGCTGGCAGAAGTCCCCAGGTCAGATGAACCGGCCTCAAAAAGGTTCTTCTCTAAGATGGAAAAAGTTCCGGAGGTTGCAGGAGCACCAGCCAGAGGAGGAGGTCCCTCCCGTCTTTGGTCTGCCTTGGAGACCCAAGCCGTCTGAACAGGACCTTGCACAGGAGCGGACTCAGGTTAAGTGCTTGGCCAACAGAGCCAGCTGCCGCTATTTTGGTCCTCTCATCCCGTCCAGTGACCCGGCAGCCCTTCAGCATGGTGGCTCTACCTTAGGCACGGCGTAAAAAGATAAATAGTAAAGTGAGAAGGAAAGCGGATGTGAGAAATGTATGGGTGGGCATGAAGTAGGTTGTTAAAAACCCACCATCCCAAACCGGAGCTCAGAGGTGGGTTGAGGAGAAGGTGGTCAGCATCTATCCTGTGCAAATAGAAGCCGACCGGAGAAAGTTGTGGGAGAGGTTGTAGGGTAAGTGACGAAGTATGTGAGAAACCCAGGTTGGCTGAAAGAAGGAGAAGAGGATAAGCTGAGGCCGAACGGGGCGCTGAGTCCCGTTAGCACGGTGGCCAGGAAGGTAAATTACCGCCCCCATTATGGGGAAGAATGACTGTGAAAAAGTATCATCTCACCAAGAAACACCTTCAAGATACGATCCACTTTTGTCCGGAATATAAAGAATGGAGTATTCAAGAACGAAGCAAAGTGATATTTTCGATGAAGCTCTCCCTCGCTTGTTTGGAACTTCTTGAATATCCCTCGTTATTAGGATAAAAGGAAAGCGCTTTCATGAGTATTGTATCGTGTCCACGGTGAAGCATCTAGAGCCTCTCTATGTCTGCAGCTTTTTCTCATCTAAGCAAATTGGAGCACTAACATTATTGCACAAGAACACTGCCATCAACTCAAAATGGTACCAAAACGTGTTTCATCAGGACCTTTTCCTAACAGTTCATGAACACTTTTATGATGATAACTGTATTTTCCAACATGATAGCGCACTTTATAACAAAGGAAAAACAATAACAAAGTTTGGGGCTGAAAATAACATCGAAATTGTGCGAGCTTAGCCTGGAACTTAGACAGATTTGAACACTTCAGAGAATTTGTGCATGATAATCAAAGTGGCGGTTGATAAACACAAGCCATTCTATTGTGAGCGGAGTAGATGCTAACTGAACAGAAATGGAGCAAGATTAGTCAAGATTTCTTCAAAAACTCGGTCTCCACGATGCCAAAGCGAATTTAAGCAGTTTTGAAAAACAAGACATCATTGCAAATCAATTGACTGTATTTATTAAGGGAATGTGATTGGGCTGACATTTTCCTCTATTTCACCTTTATATTTTGGAACAAACATAAAGAAAAGAATCTCCAATATTTGATTAGTTTTATTTATTTTCTTATATGAAAAATTATAGTAATCTCAAAACTTCTGGCAATAACTTTATTCCAAAATACGAATCTCATATCTCATTTTTATAGATTCACAAGCATAGCTAAATCGTTTTACTTATAACAAATTCTCTATCTTATTTTGGAGATTACTTAATTTATTGAGACATTTATAAACCCAGCTATTATTCTAATCGAGTGTATGTTTTCTTCCTCATGGCATGTAGGCCAAAACAGGGTTTTGCATTTTTTTAATTTCTTGGAAAAATTGAATACAGATGATTAAATCACGAATTCACTGATGAGTATGTAAATGGAAATAAACGAAATAAGAATTATTATTAAGAATTCTCAAAATATTTTATTTTGCATTAAAATAAAAGTAAATTGGTGAATCAGGGAAAGTTAAAATGTACAAAAATTACATAGTCCAAGTAAACAAGTTGACAGGGTATGAGCCGGAAGGTAGGTAATTTAATAACTTTATGAAAGACGCAAACTTTCTGTGTGCTGATAATTAACTAAAAAAAATAAAACGTTTATCGGATCTCGCTAAAAGACGAACAGGACAGAAAGTGTAAGATTGAGAATGGTAATTATTTCCCTTGTAATCATCTAATTTTAAATGCAAAATGATCTCTCAAGAGTCTAGTCACTACAAAGATATCATTTTCATTTAGAAAATCTTTATTATCATCTAATTGGTGTGTATCTTTTAAAAATGAATGAAAATTTGAGTAAAGATTTTTGTTAAGTAATTCTAAAAGTCCTGTAGTTTTTTCGACAAACAAATTATAAATTGTTTTTAGCACATTTTTCTAACCTTAAGTCATTCATTAAATCATCCACTCAGTTACAAAAGAAATCTTGTAAACCGTCTGCTTTTTCAACTGACTTAGGATAATTTTCCAGCGCTAAATCCAAAAATGACATCTGTTATCCGACCAGTTAGGTGTTTACACTAAGTCAATTTTTATAAATCCAATCTTATAACCAAAAATATTACATTTTCGTGACATTTTCAGTTGATTTTTTTAATATTTCTCATCCTAAATAGGTTTTTAATAAGAAAAACATCATTTTGTAACACAATCTATTAATTAAAAGTCGCAAAATTAATTACTCTACATTGAATAGTAGACAGATAAAATAAGTACATGTAAATTGTATATTAGGTCATCATTTTTCAGAATTCAGGCTATGAACATCGGTATTGATGTCTCTCTTCAGTCCAACATTAATCAGCCATCATGACTGCATACCAGCGTTCCTGATACTGGTCTTCTCTCTTTCATTTTCCGATGGAATCTCTTCTCCTGGTCGTCGCTCAATGATCTCAGATTCTCAGCAAACCGATCACTATGTGAGAATAAGTAACGCACTTTGATGCTCATGTTGCATATGAGTTTTCTGAAATAATTCAGGATATTAGATAAAAGTGTCGTAATTTCTGGCCTTCTTGTAGCCAATAAAGTTCTTCAAGACCAGAACAAAAGCTTTCCATGTTCCACTTCCACTTCGTTCAATGAGTTTTCAAACTCTGATTCTCTGATGAGCTGATGGAGTTGAGGACCGTCAAAGATGCTAGCTTTCAATTTCTCCCTGATCAATCCTAGAAAAGTTTGCGAAGCAGCCCCCATCCTTGTCCAGAGGTTTGGTAAACTATTTGATCAAACCGAGCTTGATGTGCAGAGATGGGAAAAGTATCCTGTTCTTACAACCAAAAGTTTTTTTAATGACGTTCCTTGTTCTGAAAGGCACCAATTCCTCTTGTACAGGACATACCTTCTTACGGTAATGCTGAAACTTGTCCCTACTATCCCAAATGCACAGAAAGCACGGGTACTTGGTGAATCCGGATTGTGGTTCCAACCAAAAGTTCACCATCTCCAGGTCAACACAATTCAACCAGTCATGCAGATCATGATGAAATTTCTCCAGCACGTACTTCCCCACTTCATAATTCTCCCTCAGTGTAGTCGACTGAATGAAGGGTACAGAGGCAAGCTGGTTTCTGTCGTGCAGCAGAACACATTTTAGTGATCGACTGATGCTGTCAAGGAACAGCCTCCAATCTTCGGGTTGGTATTGTGACACTCCAAGCTTGTGTAGAATCTGCACAATATCTGTAGAGTCAATAAGTCTTTTATTAAAAAAAACGGAGGTACACTTGATGTCTGATGAAGAAGAAGGTGATGAGGGCACTGTAAGAGAGGATTTTTTCCCTTTAATCTAGATAAATACAGTTCAGCCTTGGACTTTGTCAGGCTGATAATGCGAACTAGATCATTTAGCTTCTTTGGGAAAAAAGGATTTGGAGCAGCATCGTCAAAAAACCCTTTTTTTTTAAATTTTCTTCAACACAGGAGGAAACCTCGTCACTAATATCATGATGTTTTCTGAAGACAGTTACTGGAATTTCATCTCAATGAGCTATAGGATGACGTGCTTATTGAAGATCAAGATACTCGAGTCTAGTCCGGTTTTTTCTGTTGATCTCAGTCAAATCAATAGCGCAGAAGTAGCAGTCAGTGTCTTGGTTTGTCGGCTCCCTCCAAACCATGAAAATTCCAAGCTTCAGACAACTATTCTTGCCCTTAGTCCAACGATGCAAATATTCGGTGCATGTTCTACATACCATGTGTAGCACCCAAGCTTTATCTTTCTCACTAAGTTTCGTACCAAAATAAGCATGGTAAGCACGCTTTATAAACCTTGTGAGGGGATTCCTAGTAGGAACAACGTTGTATTCGCCGCAGATGTAGCAGAATACTTCGGACTTATTTTGCAAGATCTTCTGGCCGAATCAATTTCATTCACCTGCAGAAGAAAAATACCATTTATTCAAAATTGCCTCATGTAAAATTTTCAGAATTCGTTTATTTAAAGAAATAATAAGATATTTGCATCATATAAATAGAAAATGACCGTATATTTAAAAAGCATAACAAACATTATGTGGCGATAAATAAAAAAGGTTAACATAGTAAATCAAAACCAATGTGATTTTTTGATTCAGTACCTCAAAATTGTCTTAAATAAGCTAAAAAAACTTTCACAATAAAGTTGGTGTTGGTCAATGCCATTTCTCGCACTGTTTTGCCTTTTACCCAAATCTTCCCATCTTTTTGATGTCTTTAAATTATACCGTTAAATTCATGATATGAAAAAATGATTTAGCTGTTTTGAGATTAAGGATATACCGAGAATTAAGATCAATACAACTAATTAAACATTTAAAAAAACTACGTAGCTACGCGTGTTTAAATTCAACTCAAGGTAAATGGATTTAACTATGACAGAGTATTTTATATAAAAAGTTAGCCCAAGAGTAAAATAAGTGGTTATAATTTCAATCTCATAGTGCTGTTTCGCAATTAACGTTAGCTTATTTAATCCATTTCCATCTTTTTTTATTGCACACTATTACTATTCCTGGTCATCAGTTTAGCCATCAACATAAACTGTAATTTAGTACTAATGCTGAAGCTATCTTGATTTTTCCTTAAGCAAAATTGATAATTATGAACATAACACTAAAGAAAAAAATGGTAGAAATTTACGAATTTTCAGATAGAGCAATAATTCGTATCTTCCATAAATTCAAATGGATCGTCTGATTGGGAAGAGATTCCACCGTATCTAAAAATGAATAACATTCTAGGAATACTTCGCTATAGATAGTATCTGATACTGTATTACAAAGCAATATCTCTTCTTACTAATCAATAGCAAATATTCATGAAAGTTGATCACAAGGATATTGGCCAGGTATCGATCATGTTCTCTCTATATATCTTCAGATCATTATAGAAAATATTTCTTTATTGCCCTATCGGTTATTATTATGAATTTTAATGAGTTTAAAAGGATTAATTATGGTAATTTACGTTAATCTTCTAAAAATGATTACCGTTAAGGCAGAAAAAAAATGCAGGATAAGAGCACCATTACGGAAAGAGCAACAATATATTGATAAAATATAAAATTGAAAAGAAATAACGTGAAAGCATTTCACTTATTCTAATGGCCATTTTAAAAGGACCATCCCAAAATAATGTTTTCAGTGGAACATTTTACATCTATTTGAGTTTCCTGTTGTAATATGGGATACTTCCAAATGGCCAATTTATGCAATTAGTAAAATGATGTTGCTTTCCCAACGTGACCATTAATTCCCTAGGTTTCTCGAGTTTTTATGAGGCTTCAGTAAATTGGTAGACGCCGTAGAAATGTAAATGAACACCGTGATTTCATCCGAATTTTAAAATAAATTGATTATTCGAGTGATATTGCTCTTAGTTTTATTTGCGAAGTTTTTGACGGTTTATTCATTTGGTAAATAGATTATTCTCTTCTGTCTAAAATCTCGATAGTTTCACTCGAAATGAGATTTTCCTTCCCTCGAAAGAATAACAAGTCTACGGGCTTCAACTAAGGAAAGTAGGACAGTATCTCTTGAAAATCTCTGGGGTCTCCCAGATTGCTTACCTGACACAGAGGAAATCTGCTTAGAATTACCCCCTCCCCTCTTGACCAGAAGAGCAATCAAGACACCAACCTGGTTTGAAAGTTTGCTCAAGTACTTCTTAATCAAATAACATAGCTTTGATACAATAGTTATTTAGGTACATTAATAAATCTGGGGGTAAAATTAAGTTTTATTAAAGTAGGCTCAATGCTCTTCAGAGGTTACCCGTAAAGTTCGTCTAAATTACCAATTGAAAACGAGTTACAGTACCAATATAAGAATAAGGGTTTAATTGAAATATGAATTAACAGTAGAAGGTTTGCATACGCTTCTTCTAAGTGCATATATAAGAGCTCACAAAGTAGCACTATAATAAGATTTATATAAGAGAACGAACAGGACAAAATAAAACAGATTCAGATAGATTTGAAAATATAGACGAAAATGCTTAGATAAAGTTTATTCTAATTTGGATGAATAAAACGAAAGTAATCCGCAGATAAGCAATTAACTCAAAAAATTGAAGTGTTCAAAGTCGATGAAGATCTTCCCGGACGACGAGCACATCACTGTTATGAACTGGAATGCACAAAGCCGGGACTTGAACCCCATTGGAATGTTTGGAAGACGTACGGACAGAGAGGTCTAAAGCGAGAAATCCGCAAACAGATCAAGAACTCTCGGAAATTCTTCAAGATAAAGAAAGAAAGAGAGATTTCTGTGGCAGGAAATATCAAAATGTCATCGAGAATAAGGGCCTAGGTATACACTAAATACTAATTACTTATAACTTGTAAAAAGAATTTCCACCCATAATTTAATTGTTATTTTTGATGAAAAAGTTATTTCCGCTGTGGTTCGGATTATTTTTATTAATCATTTAATTGTTATTTTGTATTAAAAATTTCTTAGCGCTGTTGTTCAGATTATTTCAAACACTTGTGTTTTATCGTCAATTACTTATCTGCTCATACTTTTTGTTTTATTTATCGAAATTTGCATATGTATACAGTAGTGGCCATAATAATTCAAACATTTAGATTTCCATCACAAACCTACAGTTACTTCAAATGAAATAATGTTAAGTAAGGTATGATAAATTACAGATATAAACTAAGCATAGCCATAAGTTGTACCTATACATTTTACATGTTAGGAATGATGAAGCTGCAAGTTACGGGCAAAGGAACATTCGTATTCCAAAAGTATAGTGGTCAAAATGATCCCCAAAACGTAGTTCTATTACTTCTATCTTTAAGAAGACCAACTAATTTAGGGTAATAATTAACGTTCATGAATTCTTAACACTTTCACTCATCACGTTGTCAATTTCCGAGCAGCAAGCATGCCTAGGAGACTCACTACACCTGCTTATATCCAGGAGCTAATTGTTAAGCTACGTCAAGATTATCATGTCTCCATCAGAGCATCACTTTAAAATACTACATGCTCATGTATCAGTGGAATTTCTACTGCTAAGCCTTGGGAAACCTCAAAGAGAGATGATTAAGCCATTTTCTGTATCTCTAAAATGGACCGATAAAAGATAGCAGTCATGATTTCCCGAGAATTAAATGAAACTATATGCATAGGTGTCTCCAGAGAGACAGTATCACGCCGCCTGACGGAAAGAGCTTTAAAATCTCGTTACCACCAGCAATCAAACCATTGATCAGCCCCCAAAGCAAGAAAGCTAGATTATCCTTCGTCACTAAGCAGGTTCTATGGACAAAAGACCAATGGGCCAAAGTACACGATGCAATGCGATGCGATGAAGGTCGGAAGTATTGACTTTGAAACTTCACTTCCTTGTCTTTCATTATTAGTTTTGCTTTCAGTTAGTCTAGTTCTGTTGTTCCTTTATGCTCTTTGCTCTGTTAATCCAAAATTTATGCATACCTCTTTTTTGTTTTCTATATTTTCTTCCAAGAAAATAAATTCTCCCAATAATTGTTTTCTTTGTATGGCTGCTGTGCCGCATATGAGAGCCACCTCTGCCTAATCTGCCATTTATATGCAGGATAATACACCTTGTCACACAGCAAAGTTGGTAAAGAATTATCTGGATCAGGACTGGTCTGTTCAGAGCCTGGACCTCAATCTGATTGATAATTTTTGGAAGACGCTACGAGAGAGAAGTAAGGAGAGGAACACAAGCACTGTCTAAGAACTTTAGGGAAATATTCACGGGTGGTTCGATAGTTACTTCCCATATTTAAAAATTAATAACACAATAATTAAGTTATAAAGGTGGTAATACGAGGGGCGGTCAATGAGTTGTGCAATTCGGATATAAGGAAACGAGATACGAGTAAAAGTGTTTTATTATTTTTCAATATAACTACCCTCGACTTCAATGCACTTGCGCCACTTGTCCCTGAGGCTTTGAATTCCCGACAACCAGAAATCTCCCGACTGCTGTTCAATTGACTCCTTGACGGCGAGCTGCACATCTTCATCGTCCCCAAACCGGCGTTAACGCAGTGCAGCCTTGAGCTGGCGGAATAAAAAGTAGTCGCTAGGGGCCAGATCTGGACTGTAGCGGGGATGGTTGAGCTCTTCGAATCCGCACTCACGCAGGGCAGCTTGTGCAACTCTGGCCTTGTGGACTTTGACGACGTTGAAGACGATCATGGGGCGTGAGGTTTCTAGGGACCTAACGGGCAGAGACTTTAACCATGGCCAAATTGTCGTGGATGATGTTGATAACACTTCCATGTGATATTCCAAGTTCTCGCTCGATTTCTTCGACCTTCATCCGTCGATTTTTGAAGATCATCCTCTCCACACGGGTCACATTGTCCTCGTTGGTCACGTCTGACGGGCGTCCTGGACAGGGGTCATCTTCAAGGGACTTACGACTATGGTGGAACTCCCTATTCCATCGAGCAATGGCTGCATAGGAAGGGGCGGTGTCGGTGTACACTGCAACCATGCGTTCATGGATTTCTTTTGCATTCTTGCCTTCCTTGGTCCAAAATTTGATCACTGCGCGGTGCTCAATCTTCTCCACTGTTGAAAGATTTGTGACTGACGATCTGCGATCAGCTACGGCTTCTCAAATATATGAAGCAGGAGCGTGCGGCTGCAGGTCCTGACTTGTCATAACTTGTCCTAACACCCCCATAAACAGCCATCCCCCTTCTTCTGTTTCGCCCTACTGATTCGCAAAACTTATTACCGCCCCTCGTATATAAAATGAAAGAAAAGATCTTGAAGTTTTATTATTTAAATACAATATCCTTAAATGTTCTCCATTATTGTTCTAACAAAAGCGGAATTCTTTGAACCATTTTTCTTCATGACATTCTCCATAATGTCAAGATACAGGAAAGAACAGGAGCGAGAATTGTGACAACTCATTTCAAACATAATGGATTAATCTTTAGTGTGCAGAAGGACATTTGCACACTATTTAATCAACGAGACATTGCATTCATACAATGGTATCAATGTTAAGATAATCTGAGTCTACAAATGATAAATATAATGATCTGGTAGACAAAGATCTGTGCGAAATGCGAGTGTCATTCAGCGTGTGTTAACCAGTGTTCAACAAGAGCCACAACTATTAACTAGGATACGTTCCAGTTAATTAGGAATTTCTTGTAAATCAATGCAACGCATGTTAACAAAATAATATAATTTCATTTATACAAAATTAAAATAACCCAACAATTAAATATTTCAGACTATCAAAAAAGAAGTAACTTTGCAGTCGCATTTTGGGGACCAAGAAATCATCTACCTTTTCCTCGCGCCTAATCATGTCCATTGAAGTCTATTTTTACATGACTATGTTCGTTGCTAAACAAAATTACAGATTGTGGTGTGCTGCAATTCCATGATACATAATTTACGAGCAGCCTTTTCATTTACAGTAAGTTACAATATGGTACTGCATAACCAGTTCGAGCATCATTAGTCCCTACTTCTTCGAGGATGCTGACTAAAAAACAGTGATAGTAACAAGAGACGCTTAAAGAGAAATGATACCAGATTATTTATCACCAAAACTGAAGGATTTTGATATGCACTAGGAGCAAGAGAAACCATAAATATACTAGGTGATGTATGTGGCCACCACGATCAGTTGATTTCACCACTCCAGTATTTTTTTCCTTTAGGGATACCTTAAAGAAAAGGTATATGTAAATAAACCTCATAATCCTAAAGAATTGAAACAGAACCTCATTGAAGAATTTAAAAAAAAAACTTTTGTTGTTTCGGAAAAGGTCTGGGAAAATATGATGCAAAGAATCCGCGTTGTTTCAGCCATAGTGGAGGATATTTAAAGGATATTATATTTAGATAATAAAACTTCAAAATTTCCTCATCATCATCATCACTAACTCTATAATTTAAGAAGGGGATTTTCTTGAGTATTTGAATAATAATTTCATCTTAGTCTGGTCATGACATGTTTTTTTATCAAACCTATTTTTAATAATTCTTCTATAATATCAAAACCAAAATGGTGAAGTTCAGAAATAAATATAAGTATCGAAATTTTGTGAATTTTTTAAAACCCAAAGAATTACAAATGGTGAAGTTCAGAAAATTTATTTTTATATATGTTCTTTTATTCTATATCTCTATATTTTAACCATGGCTGCTTTTTTTTAGATTTTAAATTTCAATCTTAGTGGCAAAGCGCCAGCTCCCACCATAAGGGGGGAGTAGCGAAGCCATTGCTTGGTTTATTTTATATATCACCAACTTCCATAACTTAAATATTTCTTGTGTTATTAACTTAAAAATATGTGAAGTAACTTTCGGGAACCCTTTACAAGAGGAATGGATAAAAATAACACCAGAAGAATTCTTTTGGTCAGTGCTGTCCTTCGTTAGAAGATGTCATTGATAGTAAAGATCTACATAATAAGTACCAATTTATTGTAACCACCAAAAATTATTTGTTGAGTAACTTATATCATCATACCTTCTCATGTACCTCTGCTGTTTTATTAGGTTGAGGAATAAGTTCTTGCGGTTTTTTTAATGTTGTGTTGATTTAAGTTTAGTTGACGTGATTTGTGCACATATTAAGAAACAATAATAAATAATGAGAGCAAAACTTGCAAAGGTTAGGCTACATCTATTAACAGCTTAGACTATTAGGCTTTTGCTTAGGCTACGTCTTGAAGTTAAGTAATAAGTCATTTCGGTTTAGTTAAAAGTTGTGTTAATTTAATTTTTGTTCTGTACCCTCAAAATGAAATGTCAAGTTGAAAGAAAGGTGCATTTTCAACATTTGTTGTTATTCATTTTCAATTGAGATGAGAACAATGCAAACGCAACCAGAGCTCGTCGCGATATTTTTGCTGTGTACGGAGAAAATGCTTATCAGAAAGGACAGCTCAATGGTGGTTTTCACGTTTCAAAAACGGCCATTTTAATCTTTTTGACGAAGAACGTTCTGGTCGCCTCATTAAGTTGGATGAAGATCGATTGAACGACCTTCTTCACGAAAATCCTCGTCAATCGACTAGAAAATTGGCTGTACAACTAGTGTGTGGTCAGAAAACTGTAGTGAATCACCTTCATTCGATGGGGAAAGTTCAAAAACTTCGTGCATGGGTTCCGCAGGTTTGCTTGCTCGTCACAAGGCTACTTGTGGATATAAGGACAGATTGCTTCATCGCATCATCACTAACGACGAAAAGTGGTGTGTTTATGTCAACATGAACCATCGAAAACAATAGCTTAGCCACAATAGAAAAAACACTTCCGCGATTAAAGCAAGGGCTTCATCCACGAAAGACGATGTTGTGTGTGTGTGGTGGGATTGTAAAGGCATTATTCTTTATGAGCTCCTTGCGAACAACGAGATTGTCAATGCAGAACTCTACGTTCAACATATGTATTGACTCGCCGAAGCTATTCGTGAAAAGCGAACTCATCGACGTTATGGAGTCCTTCTACAACACGACAATACTCATCCTCTTATTGCCAATATGACAAAAGACGCCATCTAAACGCTTAGTTGGGAAATCCTGCCGCATCCTCCATATTCGCAAGACTTGGCTCAATCGAATTTCGATCTGTTCCGATCGCTCTCCAACAATTTGCGCGGCGTTTCGTTCAACACTGATGTGGAATTAGGAACCTGGTTAGAGGAATTCTTCAGGTCAAAATTTAGAGATTTTTATTGCAGAGGCATCGAATAATTAGTTGAACGTTGGGAAGAAGTCGCAAATAACAACGGAGAATACATTAGTGATTAAATTTCATATTGTTATCAATTAAAAATGAAGTTTTTCTAAAATTGTTAATGGTAAGGAATAAAGTTGATAAAACCGCAAGAACTTATTCTTTAACCCATTATCTGTCCGGATGATTTTTGACCTTCATATTTTTGTAATAAAAATGCTCTTTTGCACGTAACTTGCAGTTTCATTCATTCTCAGATGTGCAAGGTACATTTATAACTTATAGCTATGCTTATTTCATATCATTAATTTATTATGCACTACTTAACATTATTTGGTTTGAAGATACTCTAAGGTTTTTGATTAAAATCGAAGTACCCGAATCATTATGGACGCTACTGAGTATATACTTATTGGTTAGTGTCCACCAATTTTGGAAACAAATGTATTTTCTTTTGCCAAATTTATGAAAGATGAGTGATATATATATATATATATATATATATATATATATATATATATATATATATATATATATATATATATATATATATATATATATATATATGCATTCTGACCTTTTAGGGCGATACCGTATATACGAGGTGGATGTGGAAAAGGTGCATTGGTAAAAACCCATGAAGAAATCATTTCCTAGCAAAGAGTCATTGCCTTCCGCCTGACATACACTTTAATTAATAAGTGCACAAGCGAAGGCAATATCGATGTATGCGGAATCACACCAAAATAGTAATCTCTTACTGGTACAATAAGAAGAGATGCCATTCCGCACTTGCATCGAAGACTTGGATGTAGAACAAGAGGTGAAATATTTATCTTATTTAAGGATTTAGAAAAGAGCTTATAAATGGGGCCCTAGAATATGTAGATCACATATTTCAATACTATTCTTTCAGTCTTTCTGTCAATTTACAACCTGTCAGTTGTGTTGCGTGACTGTAGGGCCTGCTCTCTGAAATCTTGGAAAACTTTCTAATTTCACTAAATTCCACGCCTTTTCATAAGACGTCACAAAGAAGATAAGTTTTTGTGTCATGCATTAGTGTTCTGAAAAGAAAATTCACGTATAAAAATAAAGATGTTATTAAGCTATTTAAAATGTCTTTTTATAAAAAATAAGCCCTTAATCAAAAAATCTTGTCATTTTTCAGAAATTCGCATCATTTCATTACTATAGGTAGTCAATTGTGCGATACAATATATTCTACTTCTAAAATCTTAAAAGTTTACAAATAAAAAAAAGTTGGTTGTGCAATGACACTTTAAATTCCGCCCTTGTGTAGAAACAGATTTATAGCATTCACGCTCTTGTTTTAGAAAATAAAAGTTTCCATAATTATATTGCATGGCAAACAAGAAGTATGAGAAAAATACGGCATTTATTTCAATATTTTTCGTGTATATCAATTAAATCCCTTCTATTACCCTTGATTTGGGGGACTTTTTCAAAACAGGCTGGCAGCAAATTAGGCGTTCGAAACTATTGCCAAGTTAAAATCAAGCTATGGTTAGAGCGTTCGAGGTTCTTACTGTGAGTACAGCCTCTTGTTCACTATTCTTTTTCCATTTTAAAATCTCAAATTTTATGTTTATTTACGAAATTGCGAGGGAAGTTAAAAACACAAAAGTGGCCGTGGAGTATTTTCATGATCAGCGACTTTGCAAAAATCAACATATTATGAACCTTCATTAGCATCTCTGCATTGCTGTTGGCGCTGTATAAACGTGAATGCAATCCCAGTGTTGGGTTGCGAAAAGACACCTGGTTAGAAGAATCAAAATTATTTTTTGAAAATTGATTATTTAATTCACAAAAATTGCAAAGGGTTTACTAGTGGTTTTTTTTTTTTTAAAGAGTAAAAAGGTCACCAGAAGCCATAACTGATTGTAAAAAGTTTCTGTGAAAAGTTTGCACCAGTTCCTTGCGACAAAACCCAATTAAAATCGGTGGTGAAAGGTAGACGGTTGAAATCGATGAATTTTGTTTCTGAAGACGAAAATATAACGCAGGAAGTGTGTATCCTAAGCAGTAGATGTTTAGTAGGATTTGTAGGAAGACAAGTGACGTTTTATATACTATATCAGATTAATCAGCAGAAACATTATTAACCTTACTGAAAGAATGCGTTTTACCTGGCACAACAATCATTTCAGATAAGTGGCGGGTTATAATGCTGTATCGTCATTGAAACAGGTACGCTAAAACCATTTTACGGTGCAACACTCAAAGAATTTTAAGGATCCATTAACCGAGGAGCAAAATAGAATCCCTTTGGGCTATTGCCGAGTTGCGAAATCATAAAAAAGCAGGCACCGATGGTCTTTAATCAACTCTTATCTGTGCGAATTTGTATGGCAGAGGAGAATCAAAGGCTAGGATTTGGTCAAACAAATATCCGATGAGAGTGTCCGATATTTTCCCTTTATTAAATAAATTCGCAAAGTTTGTTTTGTTTTTAATTTTTACTAAATATATATTTTTATCTAACAACCTAACCCAGCCTAACATTAGTCCCACCTTAGACTCGTGATAGTCTCCGACGCCTAATTCACCGCCTGCCTTGTTCCGAAAAAGATCCTTGATTTGTAACGCGGAATAATTAAATAAATAAAAAATATATTTCCTGTTGCCTGGAGCAAGCTGACGCTGAAATAGTTTACACCAAGCGAATAGAAAAATACTAACAATAAACCCAAGATTACAAACAATTTTTGAAATATAGAAATGTGAAATGAACAAAGCGCTTTTTTTCTCTTTCCTTTCTCCCGTTAATATTTACAATTTAAAAAGAAATTTTTTTTATTAAATGTATCATAAATACATTCAACTTTTGATTGAAAATTAAAATATTTATATTCAAATGACTTTTCGACATCACTACTTTTATTGTTCGACATTTTATCGCTAATACAAATCGCGAATTAATATGGCAGAATTGGTTGTGTGACATAGTTTAACGGTGTTTCTGTCTCTACCTCAAATTAATTATGCACAACAGTGTATTTCGGTCAGTTTTTTAAGGTTGTAGAACACAGCCGTGGCCATCGTTGCTGTTATTTGTATGCCGCACGCTCTATCTCGAATAATATAATTATTAGGTTAAAATAAGTTATTTTCTTAATATTCCTCTGCATTTCGATTTAATTTTTTTTAATGACATGTCGCACACTATCGATAAGGGTATCATATTGGTGACACTTGTTCTTAACTACCTTAGGCACGGAAAAGAATTCTCCAGCTTTAATTTGAGGATAATTTGGGGGAAATTGCAACCATAATTCGACTATACCATGACCACAAATAAACCGCATCCTCGGATAATAAATACTTTTAAAAATCTAACTCAGTTTTTATTAAGGAATTTATCCATTAACACTTTGTCTGCACACTTTAGGGTTACCTGATCGTCTGTGATCTTCCGATCTTGGAGGTACGAGGGAAGGACCTTCCTTCGTTATGGAACAGTGACAGAACTCGTTAGGAATGTAAGAGTGGAGAGAAATCAGCAAGGTTTCAAGCCAGAATCCTTTCTCATTATTTTTCTTATTAAGATTAATCTATGTAGAGTTGGCTGAGCCACACCCTGAGTTCAGAACGCCAAATTAAACTTCACACCGTTCTTCACTTTTTCCGTCGCAATACACGTGATCATTTTTATCAATGCGGGGGGACACGCTATATCTTATCATCGTAAGGTTAAAATAACCTAATGATACAGTTCTTTAGGTTGCTGTTAGATTGGCCTATTGGATAGCATCACGTATTTACATACGAGGTCTTGTTACAAATGGCCCATGAATTTACAAAGCTGGTCTTGTTGATCGAGCAAATAGTCTCGACTCAATTACAACTCTTGCATATATATTTGATCCCTCTCTGACAACGAGGAGAGGTCAGATCGCCAATATCAGCCACCGTTTTCTCTGCGCCTAAATTTGGCCAAAAAGGCAGTCACTGGGTTTATCCAAAAGTACACATAAACATTTTGCATCAATTAAAGAGATAAAAGGGCCAAACAATTATGGATAACAGCTGACCTGGTACAAAGGGAACGCAAATGTTTTTCACCCGTGGTGTTTTAAATAACACATGAATGGAGAGATGTGTACTTACTCTTCCTGTTGCATAAGAGTCGACGAAGCATTTCGAATTCTATACTTTGGGGATTTTCTCCTGCAACGCTCACGCTTTGGGCACCACATTTTTTTTTCCCCGGTTATTTTGAAATACCTTAACACATTTTCACCCCTTAACATCAGTGAATCTTTTTAGAAATCTCTTCAAACTAATCTCCAATGGTAGTGATAGAGTTAATTTCCCCATTAGTTTTAAATAAACTGAGAAATAAATTTTTTATGGTGTGTAATCACTACATCCCTCCCCTATTATTTAAGTTGAGTTTGCTATCAAACTGTATTTTTAAATTTCTTTCTTTTTTCATGTTGTTTTATTCAGACATTTTTTTCTTTGTTTGTCCTACCAAGAACACCGGTCTTCGGTATTTATTTTTATTGCATTTTGGAATTTAAAGAAAATTAAGAGCGAAAATGAACCATGATAAAAATCCAGTTGAAGAATCGTAATATCGAGAGGAAATTAAATATAAGAACTGAAATTGGTTTAAGGAAAATTCGTATGCATTTAAATTTTAAAATAAAATAGACTTAAAAATTGCTATTTGAAAAGGATATCTGCAGAAATTTTCCGAAATTAGTATTTAATCATACTAGGCAATGGCTTCACTACTCCCCCCTATGGTGAGTGGCCATGGTTATTTTCTTATAAATTTTCTGAACTTCGCCAATTATAATAATATTAAAAAGGAACTATAAACTAAATTCAGCACTTTCAAAATATCCCGTTGCTAAAATATAGTCATAGAAGATATATAAAAATAAATTTTCTTGACTTCACCATTTATAATTCTTTTGGTTTTAAGAAATTCACAAAATTTCGATACTTATATTTATTTCTGAACTTCACCATTTTGTTTTTTGATATTATAAAGGATGATTAGAAATAACGTTGATAAAAAACATAAGTCATAACCAAACTAAGATGAAATTATTATTCAAATACTAAAAAAAAATCCCCTTTTCAAATTATAGTTAGTGATGATGATGATGATAAATACAATTTTTATAATAAACTGTCTAAAAATGATAAATGTGTTTAATGATGATTGCACAAAACCGAAATTGTGTATAATATTCTTGATTAAAAATGCCTTTTCCTCCTTTCGTTTTTTTTACCATATCTTACAGAATACATCAGAACAAGAAAGGAGGGAGACTACAAAAGACTAATCAATAGCACATATGAAGCAGTTCCTCTTCTCCTTACCCAGTCCAGTTCCACTCAGAATCCTCATCAATTATTCTATCCAGTCTATTCGTTAAACTTCCCGGGCAAAGCACTTTTATCGCACGACTAATGCACCTATTTCATTCAACTATCATTCAATTTATAAATAATTTCTACCACTCTCATTCCTAAATCTAACCTTATCCAGCGTAAACTTATTGATACGTGTCCTATCCCGCTCTCTAAAAATAAGAACCTTGCCTATCTTTCCACTATTACAACCTAACAAATGCCGGATACAGATTCAGAATACCATGAACACTCCTATTAGTTACACTCCTCGCAATATACCCCAATACCCTATTAGCTCTATTCATAGTATTTAATCATTGCATTCTAGACCAGAGGTCGAAACCTACCAGAATTTCTAAGTCTCTTTCGCATTCTGATCCTCCTAAAACTCTCCCAATGAATTAAAAATTAGTGAGTGGATTACACCTACCTATAATAAGTACACTAGGTTATGTTAAATTTCATTTTCTATTTCTCCGTCCATTGGAATAATTTTGCTAATTCAGTTTCGGACCTTATAATCATACTCAACTTAG
Organism: Ceratothoa steindachneri; assembly: GCA_963969495.1. Taxonomy (NCBI): domain Eukaryota; kingdom Metazoa; phylum Arthropoda; class Malacostraca; order Isopoda; family Cymothoidae; genus Ceratothoa; species Ceratothoa steindachneri. Next base: position 111,033,416 of record OZ018326.1, read on the forward strand.
AGTCACCAGCAAATTTAATCAGGACGCTACTTATACCTAGGTCGAGATCATGAATATGAATCAAAAACAACAAAAACCTCAAAACAAACACCTGAGGAACCACAATGGTAACATTCTCCCACTCAGATTTAATCCTATCTATAGTAAGTTTGTTCTGTCTCTCCCTAAGCCACGACTGAATCCACCTAGACATATTTCCATCGACTCGATGCAGTCTAGCTCTATTCGAACGTCTTAAGTGTGGCACTTCAACAAAGTTTAACTAAAATACAAATAATAATATCGTAAGTCTCATCTCTATCGGAAGCATCTCACACCTTTCTATAAAAGCACAGTATAGTAGTCAAACACGATTTGGCTCTAATAAAACCGTGAATACCAAACAACTATAATCCCATTTTCTTCGCTCACCCTTGATACAGAAGCTATTACTACAAGTAATAGGCTTAGACCGAAACTCTCTACCCAAGCCTACTATCCCCAAATCCTTAATACCGGCATTCCTACTTCGATCGGAAAAAGGAGATACCTCACTAGCTACCTGTTTTCTTCCTCCATTTACCTCCTTCTACTCGCTACTATTTCAACTAGCTCTACTACTAGCTAACCTAAATAGACTAACGTTACGATCACCAGAACTCTTTGGCCCTAGGGTTGAGATACTTTCTAAGCTTGGTGACTAACTGCTTCAACCTAGCTATCCTTTCTAAATCCTGCGCTCGTTCATCCTCTAATTTCACTAAATACTCTCGTAGCTTACATACATCGCAACTGCTCTCTACTCGCATCACTACACATGTAGTACAAACACCAAAAGATTCGCATGCACTTTCACATTTGCACTAACTCTGTCATTCTTTCCTCTCAACCAGTTCACTCAGTCATTTGTACCTAATAAATATCTTTAAAAAAAGGTCGTTGATATATATAAAAAAGGAATATATCCACTAACGAGAGAAAAAGAGCAGCAGAATAATTAACACCTCAAAGAGATTAAAAGCCACACACTAATTCACTATTTAAATTATCTTGGCTACCTAGCAAGGCAAGCGCTCCTAACATTGCATTCAAATAAATTTTGAGTCGTTCTGATTCATGCGATATCACTAGATTTCGCACCAATATTTGCACCTGTCAATTGCAGCAAATGGGCCTAAATTGAGCGTTGTGTAGACTGATACAGAGTGAGCCTAGCAAATGCAGCCAAAAGGGAATTTCCAAGATTTCTCATTTTCAGAGGGCAACAACGGCTCTTATTTTCGTGAAATATTTAGTCATCTGACCGTTTAAATACTCATCATGATAGGACGTTAAGTAGGTAATTCTAACTTATTTTTGTAGCTAGTAGAGCAATTACACTCTTTTCCAACAAAGTGAAAAAATATTGGATTTTGATACTCCTTCATAAGAGAGAATCATTGGTATATCTATTTATATGTACATTTGTATTGGGTATCTATTAAATCATCTCATAAAGAACGTGCCATTATTTTTATGTTTATCAATATTTTATGACTATAAATCAAACAACACTGAAGTTATTCATATATAAATAAATATATTTTATTAAATTTAATTATTAATGTAATTTCCATCAGTTTCTACCTCTTATCTCCATCTCTACTTACTTTTAAATACCATGTTTGTAAAGATCTTTTGACTTTGATTTAATAAAGATATGTAAGTTTGTTTAGACCTCTTCTGTTATTGACATCTTCATTCTCTTCAGGTTTTTCGTTAAAGTCCTAAAACGATCGTAATTTTATCGGGCTAAATCCGGTGAGTATGGAGGGTGTCTCATCAGTTTCGAATAGAACTTATTAAGCTTTTGTGTGGTATTGCCTGCGAAATAAGGTCGCGCGCTGTCTTGATGAAAGAACACTCTTCTCTTAATTAATACTGGGCCTTTTTCTTCAAATGCTGCATATAAATGGTACAACCGAGTCCAGTAAATATATTTGGTCATATTCTATATTGGTTAGAGGTTCAAAATGGCTTATGCTATTGATATCACACTAAAAGCACTAAAGAATCTTTTGTGAATGCAGCCATGTTTCGGCTAGGGCTTTTTTTCTCCAGCACTAAGCCACCGTCTAGATGTTCAATATTATTGCACAATCCTAGATCATTTTAATCGACAAAGGAGAGATGAAAAAGGTTGATTCTTTGTTCCAATTGAACCTCTGACAGGTCGTGAGGAATCCATTGTCCTATCTTGAAAAACCATGCCCATCTGCTTTAAATGACGATGAACAATGAAATGAGTTGAATATATTTTTTTACTCAATCGTTCAACAGTTACAATCGGATTCTATTCCATTTTTATTTTTAAAAGAAATTGATGAAATTACACTGGTCACCCTGAGGGGGTTTCATCTTTGAGACTTATGTTTCCCGAGCGAAGTTTCTGAAGCCATCTTTGGCATTGGCTCGAACTAATTTCTCCTCTACCGTATAATTGGTACAAACTTTCTGCTGTTAACTTAGCATTTTTGCCTTTTCTAAATGCTCAATGAATGACTTTGGGAATGTGCTATTTTAACACTTACATAATACCCATCATTTAACGATGATACATTAAATTAACAATAATAATACAAAATTTCTAGCCCAGAAAATGACGACTAAAGTATATTTAAATGTAAGCCTTTGGTTAAGTTAAGATATACAAGCACCTAGCTTCGATTTTAATAGAGTTTGTTAGTATAAAAACAAAACTCGCTTAAATTATTTCTTTTTATAGAATAATGATAAACAGGGGAAAAAATGGTACATGGGATGATATATAATGCAGTTACTTTAGGTGTCTTGCGGACGGATGTTGAGACCTATAACTATAGGCTAAGAATTTAGGAAGCGGTTTAGTTTGAGTTTATTAATAGCTCTTTTAACAAAGATAATATTAGAGGAGTTTAATTCTGCTGAGAAAGAAGAGTAAAAGGGCATGATAAACAGAAAACATACAGCTGCCCAGGAAATACGACTAGAACAAAGAAGTGGGTGGGCTATGAAACAGCAACAAACAACGATATACGACAACGCACAAACAAGAAATGTTTAGAAATTAAAATTCGCGTGAAATTAAAGAAATGAGATTTGTAGGGCTTTCATATATAGGTATACAACGTTGTTGTGGTCGCAGTCACTAATATCTTGGAGGACTATTGATGCATTAGTGTTATTTCTAAAAGAGAAAGAAGTTTGTACAAAGATATAGGCTTGTATTTGCATTTGCAGATACGTAACAAACATAATATGGAAGAGGTTGGAGCAAACATGAAAATTTGAACTGTATACTGTACTATTTCTTCATCTGTGTTTCATACTTTGTACCCTTCAATTGCCGTCCACTTATTTATCAACAATATACTTATTTCCTTGTTAAAGGCCACACGCTGCCTATATTCAATAAGCCTAGATAAAAACAATGGAACTTCAATTGACATCTTAAAAAAAGAGCTTCATTGGGTGTTGCTATGAGAGCGAGAGCGGAACTGTTTTCATTTATTTTCCGGTATATCCTGAGGTTGGTTTAAAAGTGTTTGACTAATTTTTTTCTTTTCTTCTGTGGAAAAGGCCGCATATTTTCTCACGACTCAGCGAATATGCAAGTGGTAGGGAACATGAATTTAATTGAAGAAGGGTCTATAATTCCAACTAGAAACACCTTGATCCAGACAAAAATACGACCAGAAATTACCAGCAGAGGAAATAAAATAGCATTTGCATCAAGAGGTAAAGAATCGGTACGCTAGAGTCGTGGATCAAGCCAGTACATAGAAGAGCCGCAGTTCATAGAGTCATACCTGTCTTGTGAAGGTTATCTAAACCTACACAATGGGGTTAGTCCCTATTACAACCTCCTGTGCTAGAAACTCACTTTATTTGTAGCTGGCAATCACGATTATTTTTTTGTTCCCTATCAATGTCATTAACCACACTTTCTATTATTAACGCCCCAACGCACAAGACACATCATGCCTCATCTCCTGAAACATAAAGAACGTTGATGATAGAGATTCTTAAGCCTCTATTCCAACACGGTATGTGGTAGCTTGTCAGTTCTTTAAAACTAAATATAAGAGAAAATAAAGGAGTGGATAGCCTTAGATAAAATGGAGTGCGTATAGAAACTATGGGAATGTGCCAGCATCCCTAGACACGGCCATTGAGTTGAAGTCAACTCAGTGAGACAGACCCTCCTTACGGTCACTCTGACCTGGAGGACGAGTCGTTCCTCCGGTATCACGTGTAGAGGTCTACACATGATGTCCCAAGGGTGGTTTATTCTAATATGCAAGATATCGATTGTTACGGAAATTGAGGTGATCCGAAAAATATCAGCTGAAGTAAAATACTACGACATCGCTCAATTAGGGTGGGATTGTCAATACCCTCCATCTACATCTCATCGTGGCTTTAATTTTAAAATTCACCTAAACACCAAGGTTTCTAAGGATTAAAAGAAACTGGGAGATTTCATTCGGATAATCCAAAGAAGAAGATAGAAAACAGGTAATTTTGAATATACGAGTAAAAGTCATAGAAGTGAAAGATAAAAGGACGTAAAAGGTCGCATGGGATTTGTCATAAATAGGGAAGGGCATAGGGGTGAAAGATAGAGCAGCTCTGAGAAATAACATAACTGGTAAAAAGAAGCGACTTGAGTCTTTCCCCTGATATGCACGAGAATTTTGGGGTATTCACTGTTATAGGTTGAAAAACTTCACCATATCATACATGCATTCATCAAATTAGATCGTCCTCTTTGGTAAACTAAAAATGCCAACTGGCTGATTGTTTGCTAACGTTGGTATTCGAAAAAATTAATTGGATACCGTTTTTCAGCAAGCTAAAAGATCTTCAACTTCATTCTTTCTCAAAACAACTTTCACTTCGAACTCCAACTTAACTAGAGCAAAATGCCTAGCCAAAGAATCTATAATCGCTTATAAAGACTGCTCCTAGTCTTGCGAAGGCGTTGGAGGACTCAAGGTTAATAAAAGTATGACTGAACTTCGGAATAGATTGCTTTCCTAAAAATAAATCTGTGATCTTTCACCCTAGTTCCATTAGTATCCATTTAAGATGACTCCAAAAATATAGGTATAAAGATGTAACTGTTCCCAATGCCCGAAATATCTGTTTAGGGACGCGACAAAGACCAAGAAACTTATGAAGAAACTTTCAAACGTCATTTTTTTATGATAACACCAGCCAACTAAACATGCTCCTTTGCCAATAAGTATTAAACCAAATTCTGATGAAATAAATTTTAGCTAAAGTTTACATTAACGAATTTCCTGCATTCACGCATCTCTAGTATCATTTTCACTTTCCTGCCGCCTTATATTTTTCTTTTCTCTTCCTTCACTACTTTCTTTACAGATTTCTCTTCACAAACCCTTGCGGTACGTCCTTATTGGTATTTGCTTTGTCTATTTAAACCGCAAGGTGTTCTCCCCCTCCCTCTTTCCTTAACCCGCCCAATATGACAAATGCAATATTTAGAGCAACGCTTCCATCTTATAGAATGTGACATTTTGAATTATATTCGTGCTTTTCATAGGATTAAAGCGGAATCTAACTTTTCACGGTCGAGCACTTTTCAAAACACCTATCCCGTTTTCTTTGTGTAATAAGTCCCTCTTATGACGTCATGTAAGCGAATACTCACGGAACAATCGGGAGAAATATTTCTCATACTGGATCCTTTTTCGCCACTTCTTCAAATTTCTGCATTAACTGAAAAAAAATAATGTTAATTGAATAAAATTTTATTTTACTTTTTTAGTTTCTTTAGTTTATTCTTTACAAAGGAGGATAAGTTTTACCTTTGTGGTACCTGTATTCCACTCAATCTTTTATGGTTATAATATGGTTTTAAGGCTACGATATTTAAAATAAACGTGATTTACTAATGAAGTATTTTTCATTCTTAACCCTTTCAAAGACCATTTAAGAACCTACCATACCAGATCGACCTTTCTGTTTTTTTTACATTTGTAAAAAAAATTTATGATTAAGGAAAGGGTTAAATAAAAGAAAATATATTAAAATAAAGAAACGATTCTAAATTATCAAAATGTGAACTGGTCATTCATTAGAAGGCTTAAGAAGTCCGGAGAAGTGTCTTTTTAACCTATCTATCAAAATTCTTCAGATGAATAAGTACCAAAGATATTTCAGGTAATTCTAAATATTTTTTTAATCTAAAAATGACATCTCTCGTGATAATTCGCAATGGGATTAAGTTTATTTACCTCCTGTTTTCCCTCGAACATGCATTAATTCTATAAAACAGCAAATATTTTATCTAGGTTCTTGCTGTACAAGCCTCCCGTTATACATGCAGTGTAGACCTTTCTTGGTACACATTTTCCCTGTACATTTAGTTCATTTTGGTTTTATTAAACACATCATCTTTTGTATCTATCATTTACCACCCTTTTTTGCCCTCTAATCTTGCAGCACTTTACCTTTCATTTCTCTCAATCCTAGATAATAACTAAGATAATTTCCAATATTTTTTTAAAAATTCAATGAATTCAAGAAAAAATACTCAATTTTTAAGTCATACCACATATTTTTTTTAATTAATAAACACTTTTGAAATTTAAAAATATTTCAGAAGCAGTTCATACGAGTATTTGACGGACTATATTGCTTTTATCTAGTATACTATATACTTTCGATTTTTTGTGATCTGCTCAGTATTATATCTTGTGGATGAACAAAGCATCTTTATTATTATCATTATCTCATCTTTTATTCGAATGATGTTTTTCAAAGCTGTTAAGGTCTCCGCTCCCTCCTCTCATTAAATATACACTTTCTATTTATTTTTTCAATGTTTTACCCTAGTTCGTCCGCCTGGTCTCATCATATATGTATATGGCATTAAATAAAACTATGTAATATATGGGATTTAGAACTATATATACAGGGGGTGGACAAATAATGGAAACACTAATTATATTACTGATTTGAGTCCCCTCCCCCTTGCAGTATAAATAGATTCAATACGCCGACCAATCGATTTATACAGTTTTGTGCTGTATCTAGACGAATTTAACTGTTTTCGATTGAAACTTGCTCTAGCTCCTTCGTAGAGGCTTTTTAGAGGGAATATATGACCTAGTTTTTACTTCAATTTACACACACAAAAAACTTGATTATGGCAAGTTATGTGAATTATGGAGACCAATATGTGTTCAACATCATTATGAGGCATTTTAAAAAGTTATTTAACCTTTTATGGTGGAAATGGGTGCATTAGTTAATGTTTCCATTATTTTGTCCAACTCCTGTATATGGGATAGTTATATTTTCCTCGCTTGTTTTTAATAAAAAAGACAACCTAATATGCATTATCTTAGAGGTATTCAGAAAGGGTTTTGTAGGGGTAAAGTTTGAGCAATCAACGTTAATTACCACTAAGGATATTTTACAAAATTTACAACTAATCTATTTAAGTTCTAATAATCTCGAGGGAAGGAAAGGATACGAAAATGTACCTATAAATTGTTTACGCGTTTATAAACTTATAGAGAAAAAGGAGGTGCATGAAGTTAATTCTCGGTCACAATGGATATACATTTTTTTAGCCCATTAAGAAACAATTAACAAGGAAACAAATAACAGTATGTAAATAACAAATAACAACGCTAAAAAGGACAAGGGCTAAAAAAATAAAAACAACAAGAAAACAAAGCAAAAAGGAGGCACGCTCGGGCGTCGGGGATAGGCCCACCCACCCACCCACGGCGCAGCAACATGCAACCTATAAAAAAAAAAAACGAGAGTCAAATAAAATGGAGGAGGCCGGCCTCCTCCAAAAAGTCGTAAATTGCACAAGACAGTGTGTACGACCCGTCCCGAGTACAAGGGACAAGTGGTAGCGACTCCGTTCATCCCAGTACCAGGACAGGTAACGTGCGTGAAGATTAACAAGACTGAGACATTCAACAAGAATGTGCTGAACAGTCTGGGGGACAACGCAATCTTCACAATAGGGCACAGACGAGTGATGCATCAAATGGCGGTGCATCCCGCGAGTGAGTCTATTTCGGAGACGACAGACAGCAACCTGAAGCCGCCGCGGCATTAGGGAGGGGGGGGCTATGGGAACAGTCGCGGCGCAATGGCACGCCACTTTATGTTCCCTTCGACTGTCTCACATCTTCTTTACCTAGCTTTCTGTATTCCTACCATGTAATCGGTGTGAGGAAGAGCGAAACAATGGTCTGGTCGGCCAGTCCACGCGGACTCTCTGTCGCGCTCATTGCCTGCAATTCCTACATTTCCAGGAACCCAGCAGAAGATAGATAATCTCGACATCCACCCAGCTCGCCAAAACCGTCGCGCACAGATATCGCGAACCAAGGGATGCGGAGATTACAATGCTCCGAGAGCCATCAGGACGCTTTGTGAATCGCTATAAATCACAATCCGGTCTCCGAACCGGCCACGTGGCCTTATGTCCCGTACCGAGCGGTGTATTGCAACGAACTCGGCCGTGAAGACAGATGCAGCGCCTGGCAGAAGCCCCCTTGACTTCAAACAGAGGAAAAACAGCGTGGAAACCAAACCATCTCGGGACTTGGAGCCATCCGTTTACACTGGCACGGTTCCAGCGTGACATGAAGTGTGATCAAGAAAGGTCGAACGCAATACTCTCGGCACTGTACAAGCGTTGGGAGCAGTGGCATGGCAACATATAGCTAAAAGTAGTACCCTCCAGGGTGGCGTCCTGGGCAAAAACAGGGGCGTCAGCGGCCCGAGAGCTATACCTAGCTCTCGAAGAAGTTTCCTAGTCCTAAACCAAAAGGGCTTATGTATAACTGGTGTCTCTCGGCGGCATAGGCACCGTCGAAATCAGCTGCGGATACAGTAAGAGCTATTGGCCAATGGGGAAGGAACCAGGCTTGAGCGGAAAGGCTAATAATGTACTGTGAACGGCGCAATGCGACTAGCATCTCCCCCAAAGCGGGAAAGGCTGGTGTAGTGGATCAAGTCCAATTTCGCAATACCTTCTCGGCTGCAGATGCATAATGCTCACTTTCGTATTCGAGATTCGAACGAAAAAAGGATCGATAAAAAAGTAAGATGGCAGTAGCCCTATTAGTGCCCCAAGCGTCGAGTGTCACAGAACGAAGAATATCCATAACGCGGCACAAGACACCATAAAGCTGCGAAAATGAGCCTCTAAGGTTAGTCGTCGGTCAAATTCAAGACTAACGAAACGGTGCGAGTCAACCACTTCCAGGCGCACCCCATTTAAAAACAAGACTGGGTCAGAGTGGAGCCGTGAATAGCTGCAGAATTGCACTACCCTAGTGTTAGCTAAAGAAAATCGAAACGTTCCCACTTCGGCATAGCGAGAGACGCGATTTAATGCCTGTTAGCGACGACGCTCCAGAGTTGGCATTTGTGCCCCGCCAAAAGAGATCGGAATTTCGTCCACGTAGAGCGTAGCCAGAAGATCTTTCGAAACCACATCGGTGCTGCCGTCAATTCTCAAGGCAAAGGGTGTGACACTGGGGACACTTCCCTGCGGGACACCTTCTTCCTATTTCATTGGACCAGAGAGGGTTCCCCCCACCCATACGCAGTATCGACGAGCGCGCAAAAATCCAGATATAAAGATTGGGGGCGTCTCCTTGCCTTCATCATATTGAGAGTCTCCATAATACCGTATCACCAGACGATATCATAGGACTTCTCCAGATCAAATAACACCTTGGCGTAGTGCTCCCTACAAGGGAATGCGAGGTCATTTTCCACTCGGAGCATAGCATCTTACGTGGAGTCGAACTTGCGAAAGCCACACTGTGCAGAAGACAGTTGCCTCCGCTTTCCGTAAAAAATGATAATCTAACATTTACCAATTTCTCCATCAGCTTGCACACGCAGGTAGTTAGAGAGATTGGGCAAAATTCGGCCGGAGTAGAATGATCTCTTCCCGGTTTGCGATCGCCCAGGGCGATCAGGTTGCCAGAGAAGAACTCAAATGACTTATCTACCGACATAAACTCCGCGACTGAGACAGATAAATCAGTTATTCCGTGAAATGCAGACCACTGCACCCACGCCAAACACCACCAGCACGGGATCTCGAGCGGCAGCGGCCCAGAAAATAATATTTGAATATGAAAGTGAGCACTACCATTGAGTCATCGACCACCCCAATGCAAAATCAGGTTATGCATCAGGAGAGCACAAAGAGAGATCGATACAGATAAATGAAGCGGTTCTCTGGCAGTGATGCATAAAGTCATCCACATTTAGACACTTATCTCCAGCTCATCGATCAGGTCGGGATTAATCAAGTAGCCTCCTAGGAGGGGGTGTATACCGTTCGGATCTCCGAGCAATAGAATGGGCCTCGGCAGCCGTGCTGTCTGTGCAGCTGCACAAACAATCCCTGAGAGGAAGTATCTAAAACGAAGAGAAGAACGGAGACATCATGCTTGGTGTAAATAGCGCATCAGCCCACCCCGCTGGTATCCCGTGGTGGTGGGGTCGCAAAACTTTTATACCCCGGAGAACGGAAAGAAAGAAGCTTACGCTAGTCATCCCAACTCACCGGGAGTCCGCAGCAATTCCATTGAAGGAATATTCCTCCAGGGCTAGTTCGGAGGAGATGCGGGGCTGTCTTCGAAGAGAAGACACTCACGCGAATGATCGTACGCTTTCCAGAGGCAGAACTCTGCCCGTGTTAGCCGGACAATGCCTTAAAGGCACTTTCGCCTTCGAGAACTTATCGGGGGAGGTTGGGCTTGTCATGCAAGTCTTTTCCTTTCTCCACCTCGAAACTTTAGGTGAGCAGGTGGGCTTCGGAGGCGGGTTTTCATCTTTTGTAGAATACACCGTCTCTAAGTCACCCAGCCTACCACTGGGTGTGGGCGAAGGAGCCGAAGCTTCTTTAGTGCTAACCTCTATTCGCGTGACAACTTTAGCAACCACGGAAGATAGCCTCATGACCCTCCAGGAATGTTGCCTCCTGTGATTCTAACGACTTGGTAGAGGAGCGCGGCTGTTTTGCCTTACACGAAACGGTGACGCTCGGAGAAGGGAGGGGAGCCCAAGTTTTCGCTGGGGCTAGGTGTGACCCCCTTGTGCCGCTAGCTCTACCAGGAAAGCGCCCGTGGTGAGTAGAGCCCGGAAAAAGGTTGCAAAACAGCGCGGAAACTATAGTAGTCGTAGGCCTGGAGAGTCTAGGAGCAGAGGGTATCTTTCTCAACATTGAGGCATAGGAGGTGCCAGGTAGAGCCGGGCGCGCCGGGACTAATTCCTTAGCCTTACGAAATAAGAGGCGATCCTTGGCCTGAACGGCCAGGATTTCCTTCTCAAGGAGATTCGCATTAAATTACTTCGAAGAGGCAGAATGCGGCTTCTTCGATTAGTATGGTCGAATTGGTGACAGTAGTAGTACCTCCGCGGCAGTACCACGAATGCCTTCAATTGGTATCGATACTAACCCGCACGCACTGATTCAGTGAGCTAGTGACAGTCAAACGTGACGAAGAGTGTAGGGGTAGGTCTCGAGGCCCCTCCTTGTTTTCTCATCATGGTCGGCCAGCTCTAAGGTGATCTCATCTATTGAGTAGTCAATGACTTTTCCCGCATAAACTAGCCATTTCACTAATTTTATGGTTTAGTGCAGCGTCACTCAACAGGCGTATCATCAAGTGTACGGAGGGGACTAATCATAACTGCCTCGGATGGATTCGACACATTCGCCAGAAGGCTTCCGTCCAAGAAACCGCTCACCTTTGAATCTCCACCGATCATACTAGCTAGAACTCTCCTCTGATGGATCATGTTGCCCTTAGCTAACAGGCTGCCATCAGTGGAGTGAATAACAATGAAGCGTTTGAAGCCAGATGGCTATAAAACGCCAGGTAGCCTCTGGATGATGGGCCTAGATGTAATCGAGGCTCCGCTTTCCGCAGTTCTTGTCTCTTTCTGGGACTCATCATCTAGGGAAGCAACGGGGCCGGACGTGCCGATCTTAGCTTGGTTGCTTGCCAAAGCGGCAGCAACCCTGTGCGTCCCTGTCACTTCCATTAAGGGAAAGAAGCCTCGCGTCGTTTTCGTATTTTTCATATTCTTTTTCTTTTTAGAAGAGGGTGGGGAATGAACTCACTTCTCCCCTCACCCGGCAGGAGTCGCCAGGCCAGATATACCGGTCTCAGCAAGATCCTTCTTCAAGATGGAGAAGGTCTTGTTTGTCTCAGAGGCACCAGCTGTAGAAGGAGATCTCTCCTCTCCTCGTGAAGCCTTGGATACCAGAGCCGTCTGAGGAGAACCTTGCACAGGGGCGGCCGAGGGTTTTGTTCTTGGCACCGAGCCCAGGTTCATCCCCATAGAACTTCCTACAATCTGGGGCTGGGTTGCCTTAGGCAACATGTCCATCTCAGGGGTCCTCCATGTGGCCATTCCCGTCCCCTTAGACATCACAGGTCCCATTGGTCACAAAGTCTTTTGTGGGGGAAGAGAAGAGCCCAAGTGCGGTGATCACCTCTAAGCTCAATATGCGAGCCCGCAGGTTATTAGAGGCCGACGGGGCCCGTCTTCCCTCCTACCCCTAAGTGGGTGGGCCCTAACGGACCGCTCCCACTGAGAGCGGTCAATTATAGGCCGCCTGCCTTTCTTGGCAGTCCCCTTAGAAAGTAAAGAGGGGACTGCCGCTGAAAAGAGCGATGCACTCGAGGGCACCTCCAGAGAAGTGGGTAAGAGGGAGTCCCTTGCACCTGTAGGCATAGAAGAGGAGTAAGCCTCCTCCTCGGTACAAGTAGTTAGGAAGGTCCCCTGCGAAAGCACAGGGGCGCGGACCTCCACTTTTTCTGTGAAGCTGCCCGAGAGTGGCTCCATCGCTGGAGAAGGGGGCAGGGAGATGGTTTTTATTTCATTCTCATCATTCGGCATGGTGACCTTATTACTGATACGGGAAACAAACGCTAATCACCTCCCCGCAATACCCCACTCTGCGAAAGGGGAATACTGGGCCGGCCTAACCAGATGCCGTCATTTGAGGCCACCTCTTCCACTTAGTGGCCTGGTAGCCCATCAGCATGGCGGCTCTACCTTAGACTCGGCGTAAAATGGATAGTTAGTGAAAGGAGAAAGAAAGTGGATGTGAGGAATGTATGGGTCGGGATGAGACAATTTGTTAAAAAAACATGACCCCAGACCTGAGCTCATTGATGAGGGAACCTTGTGCCCTCCCCATCAGCCCCTATTCGGGATAGTTGGTTGAGAGGAAACTGGTTGGTATCTACCATGCAAAATTAGAGGGAAAGTGCGAAAGTAGTATAGAAAACACAGGCTGTCAGAAAGAATGGGAAGAGGCTAAGCTTAGGCCGGCAGCACGGTGGCCAGGAAGGCAAATCACCGCGCCCCTTACGGAGACAATGGATAAACAATGGAACTCAAATTATAGCAAACTTGCGCAGGAAAATCATTTTCCACAAGTCGAAGAGTCCCGACATTTTAAATCCAGAGATTAAATCTCAAAAATTGATTAATGCCAGAAGTAATCTCGGGATTAACGTTTTTGTATTTAATTCATTTTCAGGTCATATAATATTTATTTTTATTATACTCTATGCTATATTACACAAAGTAAATGACATAAATACTCCAAACAACCCGACTCACAATTCGCAGCTATATAGTATTGGTTCCGCACAGCTTCATTTAATCAATTTTGATTTGTATTCACATACACTGGTATGTAAATTGCGACTCTGCAAAAAAAATTGATTCGGAAAACTAAATATACATTTTTAAATTTATATAACCAGATGTAAATACATTTACTCTGTGCTCCTTGTTAATCCTTAGAATTAATTTATCACAATCATTTTAAATTAATAATTTTCAGAAAATTTTAAGTGGATTAAAAAGCAATTCATTATATAAAGAAATTTATTCAAAATATCACATTAGTATCATTTAAATCTATTTTAAATTTAAGAAAGATATACTTTTTGAAAGTTAAAAAACTTTTTAATATTCATCAAATAAAGTCAGGTATTTTCATTGAAAAAATGCAATCTTAAGAAAGACCAGATATTACTTGATCTCTCATTAAGACCCGTGTTTATTATGCACAAATATTTAGAAACCCGCGGCGGAGAAAGCTCGCTCCGCCTCTGCTTTATTGTTAAGAGAGCGTTACATAATATATCCTAATGTTCTGGATATTTTAGTGACCCTTTAACGTTTTAAATTTCATATTTGCTACAAATTGCTACTTGAACCTTTGTTACTCAGTGGCTTTTTTCAAGTTTCGTCATTTCTGGAATATACTCTGAAAATAATTAATTTTCATACTCGCTTGATAAATTCTGGGATTCATTTAAATTTTCTGTAAATCTTGTAAATCAAGATGACTTTTATCTTTTTAAATTCGTTTATATAGATCCTCTACAGTCTTTTTAGTATCTTTTGGATGCCATAGGCAACAAGTCATCTTCTTTCTCCTTGAAATTTGTTGGATTATGTAAATATTTAATTAAAGCTAAGATATCATTAGTGCTTCATTTTGAATATGTTTCAGCAAAGCAATCTTGAAGTTCAATAGTGAATGAAGTGCCTCTTTCACATAGTTTCTTGATAAGAAATTTAATCTAAAAATCAGTTGTTAAAAGGGTTCCATCTTTACTACAGAGCTTTTTCAGAGCGATCCCTATTGGGCGAAGTGTGTCGCATATGACTTGAAAAAGTTCCAATTCTCGGAATAAAATTGCTTCAACAGAAAGAGTTATTTTCAAAGCTCTTTTTATTGACATTTACAGTTGTGTTAACCTCTTAATCATGGAAAAGAGACTGATACATCTTGTTTTGGAATATAAAGTTAATTAAAATTCTTTTCCATTAAAAAAGTGCATTACAAAACTTTTAGTTGCTCATTTTTTTACAGGGATTTGAGAATAATTATGCAAATCTTTCTCACCTTATTTATGGTGGCAAGAATTTTGTCTTGTAAAACATATTGGCTTACATTTTACTCCATATCCCAAGAGTTATATGTGAAAATTGAATTTTTTGAGGATTATTTGTTTTCATCTTCAAGGTCGAATTCAACTTCTTCGTTATGGCTTTTTTCTTGTCTTTCTCTTCAATTCGATTTGTCTCATCATGTTTAAACTCTTCAAAATTCACATAAACTTTCTCTTTTTTATACAAAACTGAGAAAACTAAAAGGTGGATAGCGCGAACAATGCATTGACGATATTCAGGTAACATTTATTTCTGGGCCAAGTTTTATCATAACACAAGCAACATATGTGGTGCATCCCATTATGTGTTCATTTATATCAAGAAGAAAATCAGACAATCTTTGTTTTACAATTTCTTCTACTCGAGCTCTCTTAGGACTTGCAATAACTCTTATTTTACCTAAAGACCAATGTCGCATTCTGTAGTTGACATTTATATTCATGTACCTAATATTTTGACAGGAGGTTTCCTCATCAAGTGTAAGAAAAAAACGAACATCTTCCTTAATTTGTCCTTTGAAATGCTCTAATAAACCAACTTTTTTCTAATAAAATCCATTTACTAATTTATTGTACCTATTTTTTTCAAAATTCTCCTGAATAAACTTACTTGAAGCAACTGATTTAATACTGAATCCATTAACAACTTCAGGACACTCTATTACTTCTTAAAAAGATTGCTTCGTAAGGAACGATTCTAGCGTTGATTTTTTTTTTACTTGGATTTAATCTTCATCATATTACAAAGATCACTTTTACTAGACTTACCTGCACCAGGAATGGTTCTTAGATACATTAATAAGCCCCTGGTTGAACATTCAGTGCATTTTACAACGTTTTACACTTAGAACATTCGGCTTCATCTATATTTTTTTATATTAAAATGTAAAAGCTGTTGTGTATAAGTATTATATGCAATAATTCTTCAGTCTAATCATTTTCCAGAAAACGTTTATGAAACTTTTTATTACGGATATATTTATTAAGCACAATTTATTAGATGCAACACCATTTATCTAAGTATAGTTGATTTTCTGAAATGCGATAATAACAGTTGTCCTCTTTTTTAAGAAGCGTTTTATAAAATGGCCAGAATAAAAGGAGCTTTTCCCAAGAAGGCAAAAATATACTCTGTGGGAATTAGGTAAAGAAAAGCCTTCTCAGCTTTATAGGAAAGAAAATAGTTTAATCAGAATTTCGAGCTCTGACCCCGAGAGATCTTTCTCAAATCCAAAAAGAAATCTTCTCGGCAAATTTCAAGAAATGTAAAAGATATAAAAAAGATAAGACGCCAAAAAAGTATTGCATATAATCTTTATACACATTCTACTTTTCGAATACCATTTACGCTTTCTTTAACTCTCCCCTTAACTACAGTAACTCTACTTTTTATTGTGCTGGGGCTTTCTCCTTTTCAGGATCTCTTCTACTCTTAGGAATAAGACCAAAAAGCTGTTTCTTACTAAATTTTAAAAATTGTCTGTTTTGCTTCCATAGAAACATAAAAACTGACTTTAGCAAAGTTACCTTCGCAGACAAATAGATTCGCCGTGGATTGGCAGGAGAATTGGGCAAGAGGCTGTGTTGCCAAGGCCCGTCAGTTGAAGCAGTTCGCCAAGCAACGAGGCGGATTAGATTCTTAGAGGCAAGCTAGTGGGACCTTTCAAAGTGACTCGTGACGTCAAAATCAATTCAAAGTCATACTAGGAGTTCCTGGTAAAAGAATCTTCCCATCTTTGCTCAAAAGAAAGAGAGTGAGGATAAGGAAGTCCCTTGCCTTCAGGCTGGATAAAGCTTCTATTCCTGCTTTTAGGATTTCTAAATATTTGGTAGAGTCTGAATAAGTTGAGACCTAAATCCATTATAAAACTTGTGGAACATTCTGAAGGAAAACGTTTGCTTAGATTGCTGCAACAAGGGCAACAGACAAGTCGCGTGCTCTCAATTATTCTTACTTATGACCTTATAACCATATGACTTTACAACCTTCAAAACTTTCAACGAGTGGGGCAATCCGATCCATAGTAGATTTATTTTAATAATTCTCTGTCTATCATCGGAAGGACCTTGAAAATTATATTATTCGAAAGAGAATGTAAAACATCATTAAGGGGTTCAAATAGTTACGATGTCATTGACAAAAAACTTAATGAAAAGTATAATGGGTATCACTGACCGACCTACCGACGACATAGTAACTTATAGAGTTGCGTGCACGCGACTAAAAAATATTTTGAGGGAGCCATCCAAAATGCTGCAAAAATCTTTCTGCTGATCGCATCAAAGCTTTTATTTTCATCAGTAAACTGCTTAAAGTTATTAAGAAGAAAGATGTCATTGTTCAGTAGTTCTTGAACTGTTCTTATTTAAAATTGTCCCCTCTAATTTCGCTTTTTTTTATTTCTTACAATTACTGCATACATGTTGGTTAAACTTCTAATACTTTGTTATTGTATCATTGTATCATTGTTATTGTATCTGCCTACTAATAAAATATCAAAAATAGATTTTGCAGTACATAAAATAATCAATCCAACATTAATGTCTTATTTCCTCTCATATTTCATTTAGAATCCATATATTCAAACTACATTTTCAAATGCCGCTGTTCTTAGGAGCTTTATATAGTTTCATTATTTGCATCTAAACTCTAGATACACTTTATTATAATGAAAATTAAAGCGGATACGGCTAAGATTAAAAGAAAGAACAAAGAGGATTTAAAAATATTAGCATCATTGGTATTTAAATATTATTCGCTATCAAAGTTAATGGCCATATCTTTTTACACTGTCGTAAAATGGAAGCGGAGAGCCACTGGATAAGATAAGAAGCGATAGTATTACAGAGAGAAACATCAGATAAAGTACCCAGTAGAAAAACCCAATTTTGTAGGATTTCCAAAGGTTCCATAGGCACATTTATAAGGATTTCGGATGAGGATAGATTTTATACAGTGCCAGTAAATGATAACTAGAAGAAAAAACGACAAAACCAAAATTAGCAAAGATCCACGAATCCATTTTATGCCAACTTGAGAAAAAAGAAGTTTAAAGCCACAGCAAAAACTACAAAACCAAAATAAGCAAAGATCCACAAATCTATTTTATGCTAACTTGAGAAAAAGAAGTTTAAAGCCACAGCAAAAACTACAAAACCAAAATTAGCAAAGATCCACGAACCTATTTTATGCTAACTTGAGAAAAAAGAAGTTTAAAGCCACAGCAAAAACCTATATCAGCGACTACGATTAACCCTCATATCAATTTGATAACCAGAAAGACGATGTTAACTCTAATGCTAGTAAGAAAAAGCCGATACACATTTACCTCTCAAACGTGTGAATCAATGAATATCATGTTTTTTTTCTTTCTTTTTCCTTTTTTACTATTTCTAGAACTACGATACAGAATTATCTGCATGTGTACTAATGAGACATGTAGGCTTAAAGCATAATTAAATCAAATGCTCAATCATAGATAGTGGAAGATATAACATATCTTCTCCCGTAAGTATTGAAAGGAATCTAGAGGCAGGAAAGATAGAAAATAATACGGAAAACGCATCCATATACATACAATACAGGGGACAATCACTTGCATCATTTTAATATATTCTTATTCTTCTTTTCTCAACACCTTATCTTTCATTAGACGTTATTTTTCTATGCCTTCTACTAGGAAATGTGCACACTTTGAAAATACCTGTCAAATCGATTTTTAAACATGTTTAATGACGTGTTTTAACACTAGAACAGCGAAGCGGTAAAGATTTTCCGCTTTTTTCATTTTATATTCACACATCTTACTTAATTCGTGTTAGCTTGCCATCATATTCCATGAATGCCTTCACCACGCCATTAACCTTTCTGTGGTATTATATGATTAAATACGTTTAGGTAATTACACAAGATATTCAGGGATTTTATTAAAACATCGAAACGGTCAATTTGACCGCCTCTCATAAGAGCAATAATGGAGCGTTGTGACGACTTGTCTTGCTTACTATTATGCCCCAGCGAATCATTACGTGCTGCGCTTCCAAGCTACGAACATGTGTGCAAAACGCACTCTTTCAAATGAAAAATTCTTGGAAGTTTGAAAGCAATTTCAGAAGGAAACTCAGGAGGAAGTGGAATATCTCTGGACAGGGATGATAGTGAAGATAATTATATTCCTCAGGTAGAAATCTGCTACTCTGATCCAATTGAAGAAAGTAATGGCCAGTCACAGAGTGATACAGCTGATAACGATTTCAATGCTATTCATGTTATGGGTGAGTAGAATATGATGATTAGTGCATAAGTTTATCAATGATATTTAGCATATATTTTGTGAAATATTGTTGGTTCATTATTATAATATTTTGAGGTCTAATATTTCATAATGTTATCATATTATTATGCATCAAAAGATTTTCTGCATCTTTGTCTGTATAGTACCTATATAATATAAGGGAAATACAGGAATATATATAAAATCATTCATTTTATTATATCTTATTATAAAGGGGAAATAATACGGCTATGCTCTGCCATATGTTCACATAGGGTCATCAAATATGCTATATATTTGTATGTGTATATATATATATATATATATATATATATATATATATATATATATATATATATATATATATATATATATATTATTCAACTGAATATATGTTATTATTTTAGGCGCGTCTCTTATTATAGCAACTTATTTTTGTTCTTCTTTTATTTTCAGGGGTAATGGGAGGCTCAGTAAGATGAAAACAAACTCTACAGCAAAAATGAGGGAAAAACTCGATCACACAATATTTTAGGCGAAGAACCTGGTCCGATAATTTATGCCGAACGACAAATTGCTACAAATGATGTTTTAATTGCATTTAGATTGCTAATTGATGACTTTATTTTGAAACATATACAAAACTGTACTCAAGCAGAAGCTCATAGACGATTGAAAACTAATTCATGGGCTGCATCACCGGAAGAAATTATGACCAATGTTGGCATCATGAAAACTAACAAATCTGGAAGGCTGAAAACTGACGAATTTGGGCTGGTATCTAAAATTGGGTATGGAATCACACAAAATTATATTGCGTGCTACAAACTAGGCAAAAATATAACAGTTGATGGAGGGTTCTTCTGCAATAAATCAAGCTGCCTATTTCCCCAATACATTACCAATAATTGAGACAAATTTGGAATAAAATTTTGGAGAACTGCTGATAACAAGTCAAGTTACTTTTTAAACTGATTTCCATACCTCGGTAAAGATGACAAACGTCCACCAAACCAACCACTCTCACATTATGTAGTTCTTCAGCTAGAGAATTATACCTTTGCAAAGGAGGACTGGTTACAACAAACAACTTTTTACTTCTCTTTGGTCCAATGAATTGTGCCCAGAAGGAAGTGCAAATTGTCATCAAGAATTGACGAGACAAAAGTTTCAAGACTCGTGTTTTGATGAAATACCAAACAATGTTAACTGTCTACCAATGCATTAACTGTCTACCAATACAAACCAAATAAAATGTGCTTCTTTTGGGTATCATGCATAGCTGTGTTCAAGTAGAAGATGATGGAAAAGAACTCATCATATTGTGAATATATACAATTCAACTAAATATGGAGTGGATATTGTTGATCAGATGGCTCGCAAATACAGCACAAAAGCTCGCTCAAGGTTTCCCGTTCGAGACTTCTACACTATAATGGACCTCGCTGGAATCAATGCAGGTGTTCTCTTTTGGGCATTTATCTGTTCTTATTGCAGATGGTGATATAAATAGGCTACATTCTTTTAAATAAAGTTACATGTAACAATTGCCATTTTTCTTCGATAATTACTAATAAGCGAAATTGAAAATAATAGTAGATGGCGGTCAAAATGACCGCTCTCGCTGTTTTAGGTATCCATAAATTTCCGCTGTTCTAGTGCTAAACTACTTGATTAGGTTAGCTATCACACGTTTTTGTGAATTTTGAACTAAAGTAAATTTAGACTAAAGCAGTGTTGAAGCACTTTTTTACTAATTTGAATCCACTTTGACGTGCTTGCAGTAATTATCATGCATCGACAAAGAACAGTATTATATAATTTAGATTAGTGAATCCGTTTATGATTACAGATATTTCGATGAGCTGTCCTCATAACCAACTACTTGCCAGGGATAATAAGTTTAAAGAGTAAAGTTTGTATCGCTCTAAAGAAAGGGGCTCAGTCCGACTCTCTCAACTTATGACAACCCGCTGTCAGCGATTTGAGGGAAATTCTCTCTCTACTTAAAAATAAATCCTCTTATTCTGTGTGTTTAAGTTTCAGCCAGATACTCTCATGCTAAATGGTATTAAAGGCTCTTTATAAGTCTAGGTAATTTTTTATCAACTGCTTTGGTGAGATCGTACATGGAAATTATTTTATGAAAATGTTCCAGGCGATTTGTTAAACACAAGCAGCCTCTCCATAATTCCTGTTGTTTAGTTTTTTTGAATTGTGATAACTCACCATCTTATGTTTAATTATCGATTCTTAGCATGAATTAACTAATTACTGATGTTAAACAAATACGACTGAACTTAATAAGATCGATTTCTGCCCTTTTTAAAGAATGGTGTAACATTAGCTTGGCTGAAGCAACTGTGACTAGCCCTTCCTTAATAGACCGGTTAAAGATCGTGGACAGCTGTTCAACTACATAATTCATTTATTTAACTATTTTAGATAAATTATTTACAAGAATTAAGGCACGGGTGCCTTCAATCGCTTGATCCTGTTTATATATGTAATATTTTTTTCCCTCATTTACTTGTGTGTTGGATAGAATCCAATGTTCCTCCAAATTTATTACTTCTCTTAGTGTGATAGCTATCACTAGTATTAAAAAGTGAAAGCACCTACAAAGTGTTCATTCAATATCATATCATATATATATATATATGTCAAGGAATCGAACCTCAGACATCTTGTTATCTAGACTACGGTTCTACTACTAAGCTAACGGGACCAACGCGCAAAACGATATATTTCTTCCCAAAGAAACTTATTCCGTTCTCATCTCCAAAGATCACGCCCCCCCCCCCCCCGAAACTTTGCTGTAGGATCGTAAGTAATTTTCTTTGTACGACTGAAAGCTATTGTTCACTTATGCTTGGTGTGCAAACTAGCATGCATCTACCATGTTCTGGCTTATGCTACCTGATAAGGGAGGTATGTGAAAAGGTTACAAAGATCAGTAGAACAGAGATCTTACATGATATGACACCGAAAAAACTACGATTCACCTCGTTTTCTTTGTTTTTTTAAAAATTGTTAACTTCTTTTAAACCTCTCTTTTGGTTTATGATTTCGTAGGCGATTCAACGTGCTCTCTTTTATTTACTGTGCGTCAGAGAGTAAGAAAGAGAGAGAGAGAGAGAGATTCACGCGGACAAAAAGGCTTAGGAGGTCTCTCACGGACGAACGGATCTTAAACTGGCGTCTTTCCGTAAACTTCCGGGGCGAGAACGAAGCGAGGCGAGTCAAACTGGAGCCGAAACCCAAAGCAGCGAGAGGGCGCTAAGCTTTTACTCGCTGCAACTTAAATCGGGGTGGGACCCACTTCCGACGGCAAACAAAATAGCTTCTGGCGAAACCATATATATTTCTCAGCGCGAAAACGAGCAAATTAGTATTTAACCAGGAGGCAGGTATTGCTCACGCAGTATCCAAGCAATAATCAAGAGGATTCACTGGAACCAGCCAAAGGACACAAAGCGCGCCTTCATATGCGACTCCCTGTTACCCTAAGGACTCGCAGTCAAGAAACCAGTTGTTCAGAACTACGGCAGTCAAGGACGTAAGGACTCATTCTAGAATACGCGCTTCGCTTCGTGCTCTGCAAAGATACTCCCTCAAACACCCACTCGAGGTCCTTCCACTTCTTGGAAAATCGTAAGCCTATTACCTTGTTATCTATCACCGTCGAAGAGGGGTGACGTTTTCCGACTACAAAGCTTCACCTCCTCATCTCCTCCAGTATCTTTCGAGTAAATATTGTACTACTCATAGCTCGTGCCGAAGCATTTCAAGGTAAATTATTTTACCTTGCTGAACGATTAGTTTTCCTATAGTCTATAAAGTATTATTAAATTCTGTTGTTTGTATAAGAGTAAAGATTATTCTTGTTTCTCTTGTTTATATCCCAGAACCACATAAAAAGCCATTGATCTATTTTCTAAGTCAGCCAACGGAATAAACGCACTCGAATATCCCTCATACTTAAAAGGGACTCTCCCCTCCTCGTCTAGGGAGGGCAAGCGAAGGTCAGTGGAATCTACCTGACCTACAACATAATAATAATATAGTATATATAGAAGGCACAAGGAGAATCTCTGGATCTGTCAAACTGTCTGTCTTCAAGGAACGGGAAGACTTCGCTTGATATTTAACCCACTTCAAGGAGATCTTCGAAGTAAATCACTGAGACATATAATTAGACGGCGTAGCTAAATTGTTGCCCATACTGAACACCCACCTAAGAGATATTTTCATTTCCCTACTGTCAAAGGCAACAATTAATTATTCATCGTTGAAGGTCGAGCTACTTGCCGCCTATAATATGACCCAAGATTTTTACCGTCCGAAGCTTAGGCAGTGCAAAATTCAGCCCAAACAAACCTTCAGACAGTTCGGTTACACATTACAACGGCGCCTTAATTTCTGGTTTGACACATCAAAAGTGCCCCATGACTACGATGCTATGATCTATTTTATTCTTAACAACCTACTTTTTTGCATCACTTCCATTAAATCATATCATTCGTCAAGGACAGAAGATTCATCAGTTTCAAGGGGTATATAGAAGAGGCTGACATCTATGCAGCAAGCCACAAATGCTACCCCAAAGAAGCGAAGAAAGTGGAACCATCTTCTCCCAAATCAAAGGTAAATAAGCATAAATTCGTTCCCCACAACAAGGATTTTTTTCAAGATAACAAGCCATTTCAAGCAAAAGTCTGTTCGAACACCCTTCAAACGAGAAATATAGCCTTTCTCTCTCTAATCCCCCTTCGTCAGCATTCCACAGGACGACTATTGTGTGTTATTCCTACAAAATCGAGGGTCATATGTGGACACATTGCCCACAAAACTCTCACTTGAGGAGTAACTATTACGACCAGCTGCACCAGCTGCACCAGCTGCACCAGGTGAGTGCCACCCCTTCCCAGACCCCGTCTAATTGTAGTATTATCGCCCATACTTAAGAGGGAATTCTCCCCCCGCGTCTACGGAGGGCAAGTGAAGGTCAGTGGAATCAACCTGACCTACGACAACGTGTTTTGCGCATATATTTATCTAACCTAGAATATATAGTAACTAAAAATTGCTGTAAGTTTTAATGCATTCTATCTTGAATGTCCTTATTATGATCAGCCTTCTTAGTTATTTTTCCTTACAAGTCACGAAAACTAGTGAAATCATAATTACCAAAACTCGGTATTATTTGCTTGCCCTCATTTTTAGTTATGCTCAATTTGGGGGGGATTCTAACTAGGTTATGTTAAATTGTCACCAGTGGCTAGCCAACTTCAATGTACCCAACTAAGATTTACTTTCTGCTTAGATTTAACGCCAGTATACGAGGGATCTTCGAAATGTCTTGCTGCAAAATGAAAGAAATATGTATTAAAATTAAAATAACACAAATATCACTAATATTTTTCAACATAGTTTCCATTTAGGTCAATGCACTTCTGAAGGTGATGTTTACACCTGACAAGTCCCTTTCAATTGATTGAAATCTTGTTCCTTTTAAATGTTTCTTAAGCTTAGGAAACAAGAAATAGTCCGAGGAGGAGTGACCAGGGATATAGGGTCGATAGGGTATGATTTACCATCAAAATTCCCTCAAACTGATCATCCCGGAACGCCTTCGAACCCAATGGACAGAAAGTTTGCTAAAACTAAGATGCTGTCTTAAAATTGCAAATGCTGATCCTTGAGAAATATCAACTTCTTTCGCAATAAATTCAACGCTAATCCTGCAATATACATCCTCCAAAAGTTTTGGAACGGCGGAGACCTTTTCTACATTAGTCATATGGATAGTCTTCTTTCTCTTTCGTCGTCATTAAGGTCTTCTTTTCTTTCTTTAAAACGTTTCATTTACCTCAAAACAGTGTTTCTATGCTGCAAGAAATCGATAATAACAGGGGATTTCCAATCAAAATTGTTAAAAATTTAAAACAGCTCTGATCTCGAAAGTTTACTTTTCCATAGATCAAAGAGCTAATATCTTGTAGGCAGCCACGTTACCTGAAATGCCTCAGAGGAATAAATGCCGGTTTTGCAAGTATTAGCACAAACACAAAATATGATCAAACGTCTTTTGACTTGAAATTTTTCAATAATCTTTTAAATTAGAGAGAGGCTCGAACCAAAACTTTTCAAAGATACCTCGTATTTTGGCCACACATTTGTTCCATATAATCAAATTTGGGAATTTAAAACCTCCGCATATTATTGTTATTTTAATAATAGAGTAAAGAGAATCAAAGAGGCGGTTCTCCATTCAAGTAAAGGCGCACACCCATTTGCTTCACCTTGTATTCTAGCTCTATATTGTTTGTTTTTCATCTGATACTTCCGCTGTTCGGTTTTCGCTTAGCCCAAATGTTTGCCTCTCTTGAACAATAAAACTGATGAACGCTCTTATAAAACAACCGGCAAAGAGTATCTTAGAGTGGTTTGTTATACAAAAAGCAGTAATTATAAAATATATTATTTATTGTTGACAGTATCAGGTAGGACTTCTTCTTTATTGCTCAAGTCTTGTGGCTGCAGCTCGCGTGAATAGAGTGCTTAGAGGTCGACGGAGAAAATGGCACTTGACGTGGAGCGAGGGGGCGTTAAGGAAGTGGCGAGACGATGAAAACAAGATATATGATCGGCATCTCTTCTCAGTTACACTATCTTGACTCACATGACGTGAAGTTACCAAGTGTCACATTATGAGTTTGCTATGGATCGCTGGCTGCGACAGGACACCCAGCTAATTTTGGAGTTATATCTACCTAAAATGTAAATAAAAATACCCTATTCTATGAATATATCTATTTCCCGACCAGGTGTGGAATGGCGAGAGGCATATACAGCTGTCCTGACATATGTCATTCTCTTAATAAGTCAAGGTGCCAATCTAGTCAAGGAAGGAATTAAATATTTGCGTTAGGATGTCATGCGAGAATGCCTATCTGTGTGTAATAAACACATGTCGTTGAAAATAAATCTGCCCAGCTTTGTGTTCAAAAAGGGTAAATGTAGTTTCTGGTTCCTGTGATTGATCCCTTTACAAAGAATTGATTTACATACTTTACGCGATTCCTTGGAAGTTGTTGATTGTATTTCTCCGCTTATATTAAGTAATTGTTTCATGGCTGCCTTTGATGTCGACTCTGTTTAGGCACCTACCCGAATCTGAAACTTTCAATATCATCATGTCGTGGAATGGCCATACAGTCTCTCTCTCTCTTTATATATATATATATATATATATATATATATATATATATATATATATATATATATATATATTTAGGTACTTTGGGGGCCTTTTTGACGAAGTTGATTGAAGACCGTTAGTAAATGGGGAAATTGTTATGAGTCCAGTGGGGATGGTTCTTTTTTTAAACTTTAAAACAAATATTACATCAGAGTGCAAGTTGTCCAATGATTAATAGTTAGCTGGTACATATTGACGTGACAAAAGAAAGACAATGACAAAAATATATTGGGCTCAAAGGGAATGGTTGCACAGACGGAGTTAAATGTCTAGGCGAGATATGTACAGGTTGGTTAATTAGTGGATTAAAGTGGTCGGGTTCAGATTGGAGATTAAAAGGGCGATTTTAAACCGGGTGCGCACACATGGTATGGATCTATTTGGTAAGCCAAACTGTAGAACAATCTGCAGGCGGCAACGTTAAAATTGCTTACGTGCTCATTGCAGGGAAGGGCCAGTCGGGATACGATGACTGCGATGGGGGAAATCGGGTTACCTCACGCATCAGATGAGGGAGCACACGTAGATGGCCTTCGAAGATGCAAATCCTCGTCAGAAACTAGCGGATTGACTATGGCAGAGTTTACGGATGTCGATTTAGCCTTCTTTCTCGAATCTAAATCGTCATTGACTCCGATCGCGAGGGGGGGGAGGTCCTTCAGTTCGTTCGCGGTGGTAGGTGGAAGGTGGAAGGTCTATTAGTGTTCCTCACTAAACCGAGTCGAAGGATTATATAGACTCTCGGCGAGGTGGCTTTAGATGGCATGGCTGCCGCCTTCACACACACGTGCGATTTGGGAGAAAGTCAGGGACTCCTTCGGGGGGATGGAGGGGATTGAAATAACGTTAGCGTGGAATGTTCGATGAACTTTTATGACGGAAAGGCAGGAATGTAGGCTGAAAGGTGGCCATGGGAGGCGATGAAATCGTCCCCTAAACAAATGCAGCTGAGGTGTGATAAACGGCGTGGGCTGCACCATCATCCTGGTTCAGCCGTGCTTTCAAAGCTCCATGCGCTGATCTCGAGACTACGTGGGTACAGAAGAGCACGTGTTCGCTCTTCGACCTTATTCTGCTACACATCATTACTTCCCTTTTTCGATCAACTTCGCCAGTTCTTGGTTTAGCAAAACATTGCTTGCTAAACTTTTGGGCTTGGCTGTCAAAGAAACAGTATTTTTTTTAATGGACAACTCTATCTTCAACATGATGTAATGGCGATCGGCTCCCACTTAGGA
Source organism: Ceratothoa steindachneri (assembly GCA_963969495.1). Classification (NCBI taxonomy): domain Eukaryota; kingdom Metazoa; phylum Arthropoda; class Malacostraca; order Isopoda; family Cymothoidae; genus Ceratothoa; species Ceratothoa steindachneri. The sequence continues at coordinate 111,061,203 of OZ018326.1, forward strand.
CCTTCATTTGCCAATTCTTTTTGTGCTTTCATGAAAAATCCTAAATTGATGACTGTCCCCCTGATTTCAAACCTCAAGTTTTATAGGATATATAGCTGAGTTTTTTATGATTTTTAAACATAAAGACCACGCTCCATTATTCTGTTAATTACATAAATAGATAACATAATTCCACCACCTTTTCTATGCATATTGAACATAATAGCAAAATTTCATTTTTGGATGTGTTGGTGATTAGGACAGAGTCTAGATTTTCCACTTCGGTTCTTAGAAAACTCAACACTACGCTTATCGGTATTCATTTTTCAGCAGTACTACATTCTAATTCAAACTCTCTGCCATCAAACCTAGAATTCATCGGGCTTTCGGCATTTGTTCGGATTGGTGATTTTTAATCCAAGAAATCGTTTACTTCAAACACTATTTTTTATTTCAATTGCTATCTCATCGCTACTTTCGGTAAAATAGTTTCAAATTGTCTAAATAAAATTTTAATTCCTGAACCAGCTCTTCTAACTTTTTCAATACAGAAACTATACATCAAATTACTTTAGGGGGGCCAGGTGACTTTTAAGATTAACAGACATCAGATTACTTTTCTCCAGACATTTTCCCAAATGCAGTTTCATCATTATAAGTGACAATCCTTCCAATATGTCATCTTTATTCAATTACAAGGATCCCATCCCAAAACTTAGTACATCTTTGGTTGTTTACTTATTTATGTGCGCGCCCGGAAACTACAGTGAGGATTTCAAAGCACCTGGGTATTTGATCTGGAAACTTCCTCCCTATTTCCAAACCAGGAAACTCCCAGATACACTCACATATTATTAATAGTGGTCCTTCCATTGATACAGAAGATTTTTCTGTAATTTAGAATGCATCTAACTCCTTAGATTTGAAAAGTTTGGATTCCATTTATATAGAAATTAAACCCCGAATTACATAACAACTCCTCTTTTATCAAATTAATCACCCAGTAAACATCTTGCAACCAACCAATTCCCTTTGAAACCACTCAATTCCTTAGTTCTAGTCAAACAATGATCTATTCCGACTTACGCTTTATAAGTGTCTAGTATATAATTATAATTTTAAATTTGTTTGTGTGTCCTTTGATTAAAGTTCTATTTTTATTGTTTCACATTATGTCACATTATTTTTACTTTTAATTTTTTGATAGTTTCTTTTTCGGCTTTTATCCCGCTGATCGATTGTTAAATGTTGCCTAATACATATGTTATAATATTTTAATTTATTGTTTTTTAGCCACTGAAGAAGGAAGAGGAATTGTTCTGAAACGTTTCAGGTAATAAATTATGTTCTCTTCCATTGCGTATGTCTTTCCGAAAAAGTTCCTGGTTGGTTTAATATATATATATATATATATATATATATATATATATATATATATATATATATATATATATATACATTAGTGTAATTAGGTAGCAGTCTTTCCTAAATGCAAATTTTGCTGAAGACCATTGTGTATTATGCCTTAATTAATTTCCTTTGGCAACTTTCTCTTCTTCTTACTATCTATTTTTTTCTATCTTGTAGATGGCGGATTACTTGTCCAGTATTCATCTCTTTTTTAAATGAATGTTTGTTTTTTTACCAAACACATTCATTTAAAAGAGAGATGAATACTGGACAAGTGATCCACCCTCTACAAGATAGAATAAAAAAGATATAAGAAGAGAAAGTTGCCAAAGGAAATTAATTAAGGCAAAATACACAATGGTCTTCAACACAATATATATATATATATATATATATATATATATATATATATATAGAGAGAGAGAGAGAGAGAGAGAGAGAGAGAGAAAGAGAGAGAGAAAGAAAATACAAGTTCTGCGGGTAGTAATAACCAGCACAAGGTTTTCGCCATATTTACTTTCTGCCTTTCAAAACCCTTTGTTCTTTGTGTTCTTGCAATGTTACTTTCTCTTACCTTTAAAAATTCCTGTTTCTTGTCTCATTCCTCATTAGCGTCAAATTTCTGTTTCTCTTGTACTCTCTCTCTCTCTCTCTCTCTCTCTATATATATATATATATATATATATATATATATATATATATATATATATATATAATTAGGATCAAGCCTTTGAATTTTTGTCATTCCTTTAGCATTGCATTTATCTTGACGTGGATAATTATCACTATTTTGTTTTTGTATGCATGTTTATTTCTTTTACCTGTTTTTTTGTGCTCGTATATCCCTATTCTTAGTTATTTTTTATTGATGTTAGCGTGTTTTTGTTTTTTTTGTGTGTATTATGTTTATTATATTTACTTAGTCACGTGTCTTTTTTCCTAGATTATTCTGTTTTGAGTATTCTTGCTAAAGTTCATTTAACGGGTTTGTCGTCTCTTGGTAAATTTTGTCCTTTTTCGGGATTTTGTTTTCTGGTTCGGCCATGTTGGTATTTGGTTGGATATTTCTCTTTATCAGTTATTTTCTTCGTTTTTAATTAATCTTATTCTGCATAAAATGGGACAACTATATTACCAAGCTCGCTGGTGCTTCTTGTGAATCTTGCAGGTCATGGACCTCTTTGGTTTTCTTCTACAAGTGATCTAATTTTTTGGCTGGTGTTTGCTGTCGTTTTTCTTTAATGTCTAACATTTCTAAGAATAACAAAAAGACCCATCACCGGAGTTAAAAGAAGGTGGAAGTTAACATTATCTAAGCTGATGAAAGAATATATTGAGTGGCAAGAAAATGCCTCCTATTCAGGTGCAAGTAAATACCTCCTATTCAGGGGCAAGTAAATACCTCCTATTCAGGGGCAACTTTACTGGTACCGCCTGACGGGAGGGATCACTAGAGCAAGAAGTATCATCCGGTATGAATTGCGCGTCCAACAAACCGCCCGTATCATATGCGGAGGTGGTTCTGGGTAATGAAAACGTGATACCTCACATTTTAAGCGGTCGGGGGTGGCGTGCCACACGAGGGTTACTTCACCTAAACAGCTATACGGGTACAGGACGAGACAATCATCCGTAACTCCTCATATTTAGCCCGGGGTACACGCAAATCGAGTGAAGGATTTTGCCTTCCGGTCCTATCTTTAAGGAGCTACTGAAGCTTCCTTTGAGGTAAAATTCCCAACAGAGATAGGACTAAGCCTCACGGAAACACTATTGCCGTGTAAAATGCGATTGGCAGGGTCACCTTCTATGATTTATTTGGTATATTGTAGCTCGGAATATTTCTTTTCACTTTCTTTGCCTTGAGTACTTCTGCCGATGAGATATCTATTTTTAGCATTCCATGCTCTTTGGATAAGGGCCGGACACTCAAACCCCTTTCAGCTTTTGCAGGGGCAAAGGAGCTCGGATTTTCTTACCAGAGGGTGGCTCACTCCCACATTCCTCGGGTTTACCTCCTCTAATTATAGCAAATCTAAAGAGTAACGGAGTAGTGTCCAGCGGAAAACCAGTTTCCGGTAATAGAAGTGATGATTACCTAGGATGCGTTTGAAACCAGCGAGCTCAGAGGTGAAAATTGAAGAGAATAAACCTTACCCTACACCTCTTTGTAGAAAATAAAACCCGATTTCATTAAGTTTGCAGTTGCTCTTAAATATGATATAGAAATTGGTTGATTCATCATAAGAAAAGTAAAACCTCGCGTGATCCATCCATAAATATAAAGATGTACTTTGGATTAAGAAGGGGGAAGAAACAAAGCTCAGAACGAATACGTAAGGAAATACAACGAGAACCGAAAATATAACATAGTAACTCGGCGTAATATATTTACATTTATCGTTAGCAGAAGCAGCATCGCCTGGCGCTTCTTCATGTAACAAGCTCGGGCTTCTTAATGCAGAGCTCTTCATCATGATTTGTAGCCTTCCATTAAGTGAGTTTGATCTTTCTGACGCATATAGAATGTTTCAAAAGACGAATGAGCCTCACCGACCCAAAGGATAAAATCGACAGAGTATATTCAGGAACAAGGTCGAATGAAGAGCAAAGAAATTCCTAAGAACAAATTTGTATCCGCTCTTCAATGAATGCGTATTTCAGTACGAAAATAATGGTGTTTAATGGACTAGTAATGAATAGTGATGCACTTTCTCGAGTAAGCAATCTTTCCAACACAATTTGTGAATATTGTTAGTTCCTCTCTTATGCATAGATGCGTGTAAAAAAAATCGAGTGGATTTTTAGATCTTACAGAGCTGCCAAAAAGTTGGCAATATACTTTTTTAGTTACTATTTTATTTTTATATTGCATCCCTATATCTCTTTTAATCCAAGTTTATTTCGCTTCTCTTTACACTACTAACACTCATTTAGTTGCTTGCCATGTTGTTGATCCTGACAATTAATCACAACTTGGATGTGATACTTAAATTGGAAACTATACACTCTGGTCGCATTTCACACCCTACCCTTTCCACATTTAAGCCATAATTTAACACATTGATATCCAATCTCGGTTTCCTGTTCACTCTTACAACTAGAGCATTGAGAAAGGAATTGTTTCCGTACCAAATAGAGTTCAAGCAACAAATTATCCGAGATTCAGGTGACTGAATCAACCGGGTTTTGTTACGGGTCTACAAGTGTGTAGTAATCTAAGATTTTGCAATCTCTTAAAAATGTAAATTAATAAGAAAGGAATATTTTGAAAGATAAACAAACACAATGTTATTTTTACATGGTATTGCGACTTCCATTTCGTTCTGTTTTGGTTTCTTACTCTCTTCCGAAGCGAAAAAGGCGATAGATAAATAAACAGGTAATAATACAGAAAAATATAAAGCTGGAATATTTCCCGTACTCGTTTCTTGCACTACAGGTTATCAGTTAGCCATCTTCACCTATTAGTCATTTCTAGGAGACCCTTGGCATCCACTACAAACAGGGGACAAATATCACTAATCTAAATCTCTACAACTGCCCTTATTAGAGTTTAATTAAAAATATTGTTAATAGTAACGCATTGACAAACTCATTGCTTGCTTAAAATAATAAATAACAAGTATCTAACCAAATGAGACTTGTATTTATTAATGCAAAAGAGTGAAAGAGTGCTTTGGTCACATAATGAATGCATGGAATCTTTTACTAAATTATAACTGGACATTTTATAGACAGAAAACCACACAAATATAGACACCATGCCAATGGCTAAATATTATTATTCTTATTACCATTAATTGTTTAATCAAAAGAAAACACACAATTCCAATAAAAAAATAAAAAGTTCAAGAAATATGAATGAATGAAGAATGCAAATAACACAATGATAAGAACAGCTAAAGCAAACACCCTCAATCCCAGATATTGAGGCTGGAAGTGCAGATTTACCTCCGCAGAGAAGATGGTAAAAAAAATCAAAGGTATTAATTTTTACACATTAAAAATATGTAAATATTAGGCCCAGTAATAGCTTCTATACACGCAAAATGTCTGGAAATATAATACAAATTCATTCACTTCTTTATGCTACGGCGTAGCTGAGTGGATACGCTACTTCTAATTAGAGCAATGTCAAAACACAACATGGGTGATTAGTTACGGATGTTGCCATATGAATTATTGATCCATGGGTTTGATACGAAGTTAAATTTAAGTCCACATTGAGAAAAAGGAACCCTCAGAATGATTACAGATCAATGGCAAAATCCTTGATGAATTTGTTCATGTCATTTATTAATTTTCTCTGATTTCCTCTGATTTTAGCGGTAAAAAGAATCAAATCTTTGCGTAAAATATAAGTAGCATCATTTCTTTTATTTTTGTTATCAAAACAATTATGAATTCTCTCCTTCCAGCTGCGCGCCAGCATTGTCATTTTCATCATTCGCTCTCATTATCTTATTGACATTTTCCTGACCTTTGCAAATGGGTCCAATGTAAATTTCTCATTTAGGTGACTAGGTTCTGTTTTACACTCCATCCTACTTCGGTGGCTTTGAAAAATACCTTTAAGAGTTAATTAGTGTCGGACAAACTCACATTCGTTATTTTAATGCAGGATTGTATACAAAGCTTTATCTAGGGGATAATTGCAGATGGTCTTGTAATTAGGTGGCCTATGGCTACGAAAGGCAGGTTGTCTTACTTAATTTATAACATTTTGCGTTCTCTAGGCAATACATATTTGATTTTTTAACACCGAAGTTTAATTACACTGGTTTACAGAGAAATTGATGCAAGCACAAAAATATGTGTTCTAGCCTAATTTGGGGATGCTGATTTCAAATACGAAACCAATTTTACTCATCACCTCTAGTTTTTGAGGTATACATGTATTTAATATTTTCGGAATTGTGTTCTTTAAAACCCTTACGCTACTAATGAGACAATACACCCCAGAAGTTTTTAAAAAATACCTGTGGGCAGAATTCAGCTTAAATTTGTGTATATTTTTATCCCAATGGTAGTTCTAATGTATTAGCAAATTATTGAATATCTAGCAACTCTCTATTACTCCTCAGTTGTCTTTGATAACCAGTAAAGTGAATACGTGCTGAAATGTTATTCATTTGTCTTACTATTTTTTAGAACTAATTGTTTAATTAGTTCTCAGATATATTAGAAAATATATATCTTGAACCAAATATATTTACTCTTTCTACTCAATATAATATATCTACATGGCTAAATTCAAAGAAACGGGCTGCCCAAAATTTCAACCTCCCTCTAACTAAACTAATGTTTTAAAATCTTATATAACATTATTTGGAATAAAAAATATTATGGTAGTGAAAGGGTTAAAAAAATTAAATGTCCTATTCTTAGATTGTGAGTTTAGGGCTGCTCGACAATTATGTTACACAACCATATGTATTTTGTAACCATATATATGATTAATGCATATTTTGTTTTGTAGATTTTTGTAAGTTGATATACATATATATATATATATATATATATATATATATATATATATATATATATATATATATATATATTGACGTTTCGCCTATTGGCTTCCATTCTGAGGAAGCCAAGAGGCGAAACGTCAATAAAGAGCTCTGTTCCATATATATATATATATATATATATATATATATGAATGCAATAAAGCACATTGAAAGAGAAAACGGAATACATTTTTCTTACAATAATATTTATTACCTTTTTTCGAAAAAAATCCGTGCAGGGAAGCGATTCGAACCATGGAACTGAAGCAGCGAGCACCGCTTTGATCACAGTTAAAAGTTTGCCGTTAGTACACTATTCTCTAGTGCTACTTTGAGAGATATTATATATATATATATATATATATATATATATATATATATATATATATATACAATGGCTTCAGGCACTTCAAAACATCGAGGATGCATCAATAACGCAAATTCATTATATTATGTGTGTAGGGATTTGAGGACTGTTGCACAGCGCTGAACAATTAGTTCCCTCCTGAGAACTGCTTACTTTCATTATTTTGACTGTAAAATTAAAGATCAGGACAAATCCTGGCCCCACACATCTGTTGTAAACCCTGGCAAGAAAACAACCTTCAACTTGGTTGTCCCGATAGTCTGGAGAGAACCAAAAAGCCATGCAGATGATTGCTATTTTTGTCTGACAGATATAACTGGTTTCGATGCTTCTTCTAGAAATAAAATAATATATCCCAACCTTTTCTCAGCTATGAGACCCGTTCCCCACTCAGATGATCTTCCTGTCCCTATACTTCTAGCAAATAAGATCTTCTTCCTTCATCAGATGAAGAAATGCCTTCAGGGCAATATTTTGCCCATTCGATCTCCTCTGAAAACAATGTCTCTGTTAATTAAATAGCACGTAGCAATGAGCCCCACTGGGTCACGCAGGAAAACCTGAATGACCTTGCCCGTGATTTCTATCTAAGCAGCAGGCATCCTGGCTTAAGCAGTGGAACCTGGTCAAGGTAGATGTAAGGATCACCAGTTTCAGGACATGGGACAAGGGCTTCACTTCATTCTTTGACAATTAAAACCGGTTGTGCTAGTGTAAAAATGTCTTTGGCTTCTTTACTTTCCTTGCTTTTCCACACATTTCTTCAGATTGGCGTTTTTTCATGGACTCTTCCAAGCGAAGTCTGAAGGCTGTGCTCCTACACAATGGGAATAAATACCCCAGCATTCCCATTGCCCACTCAGTCCATCTGAAGGAGTAGAAAGACAATATGGAGTTCGTTTTGGAAGTTGTCAAGTAAAACCAGTACCAGTGGAGTCTCTGCGGGGACCCCAAGGTCATTGGGCTCTTTATGAGTATGCAAGTGGGCTTCACAAAGTAATGTTGCTTTCTCTGTATTTGGGACAGTCTTGCACAAGTTGTCTATTGTAGTAAATGTAACCTTTCTTTCCCTTTTCATTCGGTCATTTGTTCGCGCTCTTTTTTCAATCGATCAACTTTAGCTATTCTATAGGCTAGACCTGAACTTGCTGAATCAATGAATCGCCATTTCTTTTCTTGGAGTTAAAAATATATATTCATAGACTTTTCTTATCGAATATGACGCTGTACATTATTTATTTATTATTCAAAAGGATCCTATCCAGTGATTGATTCATTTTTCGACTTGGCATCTTTTCTTGGTTTATCATATGATCTAGTACACTGATTTCTGCCGAGTTTCGTGTGGTAGACATAGGATGGAGATAAGTGGTTGTAACCTTGTATATGACATGTGTGCATCGAGTAGTTTGTATGGGTGTGTGATGCGGGTCTTCTGTCCATGGACGGAACCCTTACTAGAAGATGTGCTTCAGCATATAATGCAATATTGTTACGAATGGCCAATAGTGTAAGCATAAAGAGTAGTGGGTGTTTGAATCGAATGGACATAAAGATGTAAGAAGAAGTTGCTATTATTTCGTGGCGATGATGCCCACCCAACCTATTTTGTAGCAAAATGATAATAGTTGACTTTGGAAGGTTAAGAACTAAGAATGGGGACGCTTAAAGTAGTGAAAGATAAATATGGAAAGAAAGGTGGGTCGGGGTATAGATAAAAAAAAAACAAATAAATACGGAAACGAGCCAGAGGATGCAAAGATTTGAAGCTGTTCTTTGAGAGGCCAAGTTTCTTTATTCATTCTGTAGCTAATCAAATTATCATGGATTAGTTCCAATAAGGTAGTGAAATACGTTTTTTTATATGTATACCCACAGTTGTATGGTTCGCTGACAATATCCATGGTTATTTAGAGAGTTTTGAATATTCTTTTGTATTCTTTACTGCTGATCTCCAGAGTAGCGTTTATTCTTCCTGCTGAGTTAATGGTTGCGATGGTAAAAATTTATTGTCTATGGGAAGCAATTTAACCCAGAAATCAAAGAAAGGATGAACATATTAGATGAAAGAAATGAAAAAAGATTAAGGTTTAGAGTAACGTAAGCGTCCTGTTTTGAATGAAAATTATTATTGAAGTCTACAGTAATCCTAACTGCAAATCTAGGAATACCAGAATTTTTGATTCATCAGACGGACCAAGGAAAAATGTTAGATTAGAAAAAGTAATCGATCACTAGATAAATCATATCATAAAATATAATATCAAGCAACAAGATCAGAGTATATGGTAAAGAAAAAGATTTATGGTGATCCAGATTGGTAACAGAGATGTTATAAATTCTTATGTTTGGAATAAACGCAAATATCTATAAAAAGAAAGAAGTAGCACTAATTTTCAAATTAGAAGTTATGTTATTCAATAAAAAACTGATAATCTCCAACCCTAAGTTTTATACTCTCATAAGGTAAACTGATTTCTAGAAATTTTTTTAATCTTTTGTATTACTTTAGGGTTTTCTTGGAAGTACGATCTTATTAAGAAAATCATTTCTAAAAGTTTGATTAGAACAGATTTGTTTCCCTTTTCCTCGTTATCTTTAGAAATAAAATTGGTAGAAGATTAGTGTCGAGGTATACCTGTATAGACAGGCTCGGCGCTCAGAGTCTTACACAAGTACGGGTAGACAGCTGGCTACAGGCCGCTTGAGTTATGTCTGGGCTATAAATAAAGAGTGCGAATTACGGTTGACCGGGTTAAGATTAATGGATTGCCAAGTTACAGTTCAAAGGATATATAAAGATAATACCCCAAAATATAATTTATAATATATATGAAAAAAAATAACAATTTATATCTATATATATATATATATATATATATATTTATATATATATATATATATATATATATATATATATATATATATATATATATATATATATATATATATATATATATATATATATATATATATATATATGGTCTTTCAACAAGGACGCTCGAGATTTGTCAGTCGATAGTGGCCATGTTGTTAAAGCGACATCTGGCAACCTCACTGTGAACTGTTCAGTAGTACTTTTCAAGTCACGATGGAAGATTATAGCGTTGAACAGCGTGTGTAAATCATCAAATCTTTTAATCAAAATCAGTGCTCCGTTCGACAAACGTTCCGCGCATTACGAGATTTCTATCCTCGCCACAGAGACGAGGCCCATTTTTGGATGAATGGATTTGTGAACAAGTAAAATTGTCTGATTTGGGACGAAAACAATCCACATGAGATACACCAGCACCAATTGCATCTTAACAAAGTAACTGTTTAGTGCGGATTTTTGCCTAACGGAATCATCGGTCCGTATTATTTTTAGAACGAAGATGGGATTGCCATAACCGTCAACGGCAAGACCTACAGATTGATGATAAGCAACTTCTTGTGGCCTCAACTGGATTATATACCTGATATGAATACTGACGACATGTGGTTCCAACAGAACGGCGCTACGTGCCACACTGCGCACGCTATGATAGACATTTTGCCCTAGCGATTTTAGGGTAGAGTCATCTCGCGTGGCGGCGACATTAACTGTCCATCGAGATCATTCGTAACACCATTAGACTACTTTCTTTGGGCTATCTCAAATCGCAGGTCTATGTGAATAATCCGCAAACAGTTGATGTCCCAAAAGTCAACATGACAAACACCATCTAGCAAATTCAGCCAGATTTATGCAACAAAGTCATCGAAAATTGGGTCCCCCGAATACGTTCCACCAAGCGAAGCCGCGGCGGACATTTGAACGACGTCATATTCCACACTTAATGCCATAAAATGTACTTTTAAATTTAAAATAAATTGAGTGCATATATCACACAAAAACTTGTTTTATTTACATTTAAAATTCGAGTGACATTATTAAAAGACCCTTTATATATAAACAAAAGGGGAACAAATTACTTATGGTAGTTAAATGAATTAAGTGAAGATTCACGAGGTAAGCTGGGGATTACCATACACGATCGATTTACCTTCAAGCGCAAGCGAATTGGATGAGGGGTGAAAGACAACGGCGTAGGTCTTCAAGAAGATACTTTAGGGAGTCCTTACTAAGAAGACTCGAAGATGGGGTTGGGTTACTTCATGATGAAGAATGAGATTTTCTCTGCTCCAGAGAAACGTAATCTCAACTCAAAACGATTCTGCTGATTGCCAGGGAGTCTCAGTCTAGAAAGAACGGGAATCTTGAAAGGGTGGTGGAGATGAGATGGCCGCACAACTCTTCGGGAAGAAGGGGGCTCGATAACTTTGCTCTGAACAGGGGCCAAAACTTAACGAAGGTAGATCTGCTGATGAGATCTAAAATGACGTACGACGACGAGTTACGGGGGTCACGGGAAAGAGACGGCAGTCTGGACAGAGTGACTGACGGTGTTTCAATCTCCAAGTGAGATGCTGATTCGCATTCAGGCCAGGATATTGATCAAATTTTTATCAAAACATTAGTCCTGTTTCTAAGGATGGATCGAACCTATAAACACCTCTTCTATGCAAAGGGAAATGGGTTTCAGATTAAATGAGTTGTCTCTTGTCCCATTAAATATACCATTAGGGATTTCATATGACGAATAAACAAAGTATGTGATTATTTTGTAAAAAGGAGGGTTAAGAAGTTGAATATTATGCATTCAAATAGAAAGATATTTCAAAATGGAGATCAAGTAATTAGAAATAGAAGTTAGGTTTGGCATGATTTGCATGCAACAAAGAATTTTTATGCAAAATTCAAGGAAATGGTAGGCCAATATCATCTTTAATTTGCAATAAATTACGTTCCTTTTACTAAACACTATTTCACTATAAATCTCGCCAAATCCTAGCTTACAATTACTTTTCCTATCATTTATACCCTCATTTATCACAAACGCGTGCTTATATTCCACCAGATTGTAATTTTCCATTATTTTTCTATAAAAATTAAACAGAAAATACTAGGAAACTATGAATTATTGCGAATCCTCCCACAGCAAAAGTAACAGAAAGGAATTCTTCAAAATTAAAACAGACAGTCAGTCCCATATCCAGGGGGCGGGGCTAGTGGGCGGAATCGCTCCCAAATTTCAGACCCATTTATGTTTTTATTTTATTTTAAGCCCTACCTGTATTTTGTTATTCAGGAAGAATTATGTAATAATATAGAATATATAAAAATATTTTTTACACCGTTGCAATCGAATGGATTTTATAAGATACATACCGAAAATACAGATAAATCGCCAAAATATTTTTTTAATTCTGTATTATACTTTAGTTGACGTCCAAAAAATACCATTCCTAATTTTATTATGTGTGGAAAAATCGGATCTGATATAGTTAGTGCTCACTCTCGTGCGATCTACTGTTATTTATTATCAATGATGTGTAAGATAACCAGGTAGCTTGCCAATACAGGCGTGAAATTCGAGGAATACCTAATATGTGAACCAATTACTGAGAGCCCTCAAAGTCATAGACTTGAATTAGAAAATAATGCAGGCTGGAACTTCAATTTTCTCAGGAAATCGAGACCAAATATCTAATCAATGTTTTTTCTTCGAGAACTGATATTTTTCATGCTAAACTGCATGAGAGGATGGTGTTTACACTTCACCATCAAACTAGACGGAGGAGATCCTCGACTAATCCAACGGCCAAGTGTCGGGAAGTAAACCTTCCAAATCAGGAGTGGAGCCCCGAAGGCAGACTAGTGCGCTGTGGTTACTGACTGTGGCAGCTCCTGCAGCGAACCTGGTGGCAAACGTACTGCTCTGCATTTGGATAACACCGGCGAGGCCGAGAAGGGGGTCCTGAAGACTGAGCAACCCAGGATCACCACACACTTTGCCCAGGCCTGCGCCTTGGAGAGGTCGTTACAGTGTTGACTTTCATGACGTAATTTCCATTGTCTTCGAAACAGAAGGATGCCAACTAAATGTAAGATAACAATTACCAATGTTTAATGACCCTTTTTCAGACACCTCAGAGGGAGGAATTTAGGTGAGCCCCCCCTCCTCCCCCCGACCTGCACCAAATTTCTATCCTGGCTCCGCCACTGCAGACAGACATAAATAAAAATAAATTCAACAATGGAAGATCACCCATCCATAATCTGACGCAAACACATCCATCAGCATATGATCAAGTCATCTAATTCCAGGGAAAACAGGAGCGATGAGGAAGAATAATGTAATAAGAATAAAGGGAACTAATTAATAAATCTAAGGATTCGGATGTTACGGAGATCGCAATAGTTCTAATTAATGTGAGGACACAAATGATCTGTTAATTTATAATTAGGACTTGTGATGAAACGTATGAATGGAAACAGAGTATTAGACCACCCTCCCTAAGAAAAGCGCTCTCACATAAGCTTACATACGATGAGAGGAAAACTACAATGTTACATATGTAAAGGCTCTGGTTCCTAATCGAGTAAAGTTTGTTTACCAGTTTTTCGTTGTCGTTTAATTTCATAATTAAAAATCAAGGCTCATTACAGATTTCCTCTTAATCCAGATCTGATAATAAAAGGTAATTGCCCGTTTTATTATTTCCTGCCCTTACACTCAAATTTGTTTTGCTTCCAAATCACCGAAAGGTCAACGAAAAATGAATTCAAAGTCACGTCCTCCCGCGCTTGAAGCCTCTATGCTAATAACATACATATTATAGCGTAGTACATAATATCTTCCAAGCCTTATCAAAATCTATATATGGCTGGCCCTCTGGTACAGTGTATGAAACACAAGGTATGAGATAATAATGGGTATAAAAGGAAGGAATGAAAGGAACTTAACTGAACTGTTTTAGTAAGAAATTTAAGGAATAAACATAAGAAAAAGGTTTTCAGCGTATTTTTGAGTAATGAAATGTTGCATTTAATTGTTAATGTAATTATTCCGCAGTTTAATGACAACTGTCATATTGCTTGCTCTCACAAGCCGGTGAAACCCCTTTAGTGACAGCCAAAGTAAAGTTTAAAATAAATAGCTAATTTTATATATATATATATATAAATGTAGAAATTGGAACATCCTTCGGAAACCTCGATTTTAGTATGTAAATCAAAGCCAAAACCAGTATTCGGAACATGAATAATTTGGGACGTTTCGAACATTAGCTATGTTCATATTCAGAATATAATATGGCTGAATATAAACCTTATATATATATATATATATATATATATATATATATATATATATATATATATATATATATATATATATTAAGCGTGTCTCTAAAATCTGGACATATAGGCAATATCACTATTTATAACTTAATACTATATATCTTTTTGCCCGACAGATTGAATATGAGTTTGTCGAGAGGTGGAAGGAATCAACCGGTATTTCTCAGTAAACGTGAAAGAAGGTGCTATTAGCAGATAATTTTAATGCATGTAATCTCAGAAAGACCACAATTGGCTTTTCCACCCTGAGGAAGGTTGCTAGTAAGTTTAAAGAAGCAGGCAGTGTCATAAATAACTCTCATACAGGACGATCAAATGTATCTGGCGAAACGAAAGAAACTGACATGGCTAAGTTTTAAAGTAGCCCCCAAAGGGAACTCAGTGTTCTACAAAGTACCATCAGTCGTATCTTAAACAAAGTCTGCTGACCAAAGTTGACGTGTTCTCACGTATTCTGGTTTATGACCTTAAGACCTTCAAAACTTTCTATAATTCTCAGACTAACCTTTGGAGGACCTTGGCAATTATATAATCCGAAAGAAAAGGTCAAACAACATAATGGTTTCGAAATTCATTATAATCGGCCAAATAGTTATGATGTTATTCCCTAATAATTTCCCGGATAACTTGGGAGGAATTTGGCAATTATATCATTCAAGAGTAAATGTAAAATAACATAAGGTTTTCAAATTTCGTATGAATCAGCCAAATAGTTATGATGTTATTGCCAAAACAAAACAATTTCCGAGCTATCCTTAGAAAGATCTTGGCAATTATATCATTTGAAAAAAATGCAAAACAGTACAGAGGTTTCAAACTTTGTTAGAATCGGCCGAATAGTTACAATGTTATTACCAAGACAAAACAAAAAGCAAAACGGGGACCAACCGACCTATATAGTTAGATATAGGGTCGCCTGGGATTAAAAAGCAAAGCTTTATTGCGTAGAAATTACATATGTTGAATCACTTAGGAGGGAATGATCCTGATAGACAACGCGAGATGTGTGATTGTTTTCCCAATATAATGGATGAGAACAACCATCTCACCGAAGACTTTGTTTTACAGCGACGAAGCTTTGTTTTATGCGAATGGTTAGGTTAACCGACAGAATGTTCGATACTGGTCGCCAAACAATCCGAATTGGGTAGATCAATCAAAAGAGAAAAGAGCGTAAAAGATTATGATGTGGTGTGGTTTGTGGAAATATCACGTGTTAGGGCAGTTTCTCTTCAATAATCATGTAACTGTTGTGACTTACATCACCATGTTGAGAGACTAGTTAATGCCCAACTTGAAAGGTAGATGCATGGCTTGATGAGTTGTTTCAAGAGACTGTTGCCCGCGCCCATCTCGGAATAGTGGTAAGAGATTAGCTGAATTACAATTTCTCTAACTGGATTGGTAGAAGTGACCATGACGAATGGTCTCCTCGTTCTCCTCTCCTTCTTTTTCTGGGGTATGATGCTAAGAAACTCACTAAAAATTAAAGATGCGAGACATCTGAGGGAACAGATCATAAATAAATATTCTCGAATTGACGGAAACTTTGAGTTAATGCGTCGGGTTCATACGAATCTTGCAAATTAAATCGAACTTAGCATCTCAAATGGTGGAAATCACATTGAAGATATTCATTAATAATTTAATTATTCAAAGGTTGCTATTTTTTATTTGAAAATATACATTATGCCTATGTGTCTAGAATTTAGGGACACCCTGTATATATAATTGGATTAGTTGTAACCAGTTGACCTACATATGAAGTACTTTGGGATCATTGAAGGCTAGAGATTGCTTCCATCTGGGTGTCAGTGTACGAACAAGAAATGTCCTTTTTATAAAGTAAGTTTTTCCAGTCCACGAGCACTTGATTACATGGAAAACAGATATATCTATTGCGAAATTTAAAATCTTAAGCTTAACCATAGGCCATACATCTTTTCGTATAATAGAATCGCTCGGTATTAAGCTATACAATCTATATACATTAATTTCAATATATTTTCTCTTGATTTCTAGTTTGCGTAATTCGTTTAGACATAAATCGCCTTTAACGAATCAAAGTTTTCCGAGTTCCTGATTCGAGGGTGAGACTGTCAGGGTCATTGGACGCGCAAGAGTGTGTCTCTCCGTCAAGTCTCAGGTGCAATATTCTACCCGGGACCTCCCTATGCGCGACTCTTCTGATTAGAATGAAGATGAATCATTAAATTATTCTTCTTTTGTAAAAGTTAGAATAATTTTTGAATTATTCTTCTTTTGTAAAAGTTAGAATAATTTTTGAATTATATGGTCTTTAAAACGCCCGTTAAGATCCAATCCATCAAGATATGAGAATATTTATGACTATCACGAGAGAGAAAACATATGAGCAGCTGAATTTCAGAAAATAAATAAATTTATAGCAAAGGAAACTAAACTGAGCGGCGCGTCATTTCTTTTTTTTTTTTGTTTCTTGCACTCGCAAAACTATTTATCTTCTATTTATTTTATAAATATCTGAAGAGGAGAAAAATTCTATTTCCAGCATTTAAAGTAAATTTTATTCAGTTTTGTTTATCATTTATTTTATTGAGGGTGGATTAAGTTATTGTGAAGAATTTTATTGATGCTTCCTTCTTGATGGACTAAGTAAAAATAACAATTTTTTTATTTGTCACGATTTTTAGGTCTGTTAATTTACTTCGTTAGCAAAATCTCATTTTTAAATCGGTTTATCAATTCTGTAAATATTTTTCTAGGTGTTTACAAAACTGATAATATTAAGCTAAAATATCAGGAACGAATTTCCTTTACAAATGCCATTATGATGCTTGATCAACGACTATATGTAGACTACATTCAATATCTCTTCTTAGTTTATTCTTTACTTTGGAAGCTCCGATGGAATCCAACACAGGCCTTTGTCGTCAGAAAAGGCAACAGAAAACAACTAATGATATCTATGAATGGGTGTCTTTTACAACAAATGGAGAGTGAGAATAAGACAAACCACAAGTGGTACAAGGTTCTTTATTACTGATGTTTCGCTCCTTTGTAAGTTCCATGTTACTCTGAGGAAACTCCAGAGGAGCGAAACGTCAGTAATAAAGAACATTGCGCTGATTTGTCTAATTCTTCCTCTCCACCAACTCTAGATTCATCTTTGGTAATACAAAGATATGAATGGGAAAAATCGCTCAATTTTTCGTAGAGACGTCCACAAAAATAGCCAACTTCGCTCAAATAGAAGACACCACTTTGTTAGCACCTTATTAATTGTCTAAGTGTCACTTTTTTGTTGGTATTTTATAAAATTGTGTTAAGACATTATTCTTGATTTATGTAATACGAATAACTCTCCAACACTACACACTTTAGTAGACTTTTAATTTGAATCAAAATCTGTTCATAAATGGTTAAAGTAAAACTGTTTTTAGGTAACCCCATTCGTTCCTCAAATATTGAATAAGATCCACCGACAGATAATGAAGGAGACATAAAGATTTGAAAGATAATCACTGGTGAGCCCGAGAACCCGATCGCAGCAGGCACTAATCTTTGATTGAAGGGGGAGTCCGGGTCGTATCGTGTGCTTTTGACAAAAGCCGTCGATACTGGAATGAGATCCACCGACTAATAAAGAAAAGAGAAATTTTAGAATGGACAATCACTGGTAAACACGAATGTAGCAGGGGCTAATATTTGTTTCTGTGGGGGTAGGGGAGGGAGTCCGGGTCGTATTGTGTGCTTTTGACCAAATTCCTAATTAGTGGAAGCCTTCTTGACTGCTGTGATGTGTGGTTTGTGAGAGGAATGTGGATTTGAGTGCCCGCAATGGCACACTACCACTCCATCGAGATGGTTCTAGAAAAAAAGAGGAATAACCATAGCGTGTTCGAGCCTTTCTTAGGAGCTTTCGGGATGGTAAGAAAACAATAGTTTGGGTGCAACATAAATGAACACTTCGGCGGAGACGTTTAACACAAGGGCTGAAGTGATGTAAAGCCCACCAGAAGCCACTAACTAACATTCAGCGGAAGCGACGTCGGCTGGTTTGGACGCGTCCTCACCTCCTCACTGCAACTGGACCATGCGTCAGGTAGGTTAAAGGTCTCATTTTGTTCTAAAAGTTGATGAAAACCCCGATTTGGCTGAAAACACTCATTTAATGGCCAATGTAAGTTTCATTGAGGAGATTCATGTCAGAGAAGACGTTATTTTTCAAGTCCACTGATGGAAATGCAACAGCCAAAGAATCTTCAACCTAAAATCACAATTTAGAGCAATTACATTGCGGAGACACCGTCTTTTCCCAATACCGAGACAGGTAAGGTGCGCGAAGATCACTCGGACTGAAAAATTCAACATGAATGTGCCAAACAGCCTGGGAGATAACGCTGTCTCCGCAATAAAATGTGAGAGAATGTTCCCTCAAATGGCGGTGCATCCCGTGATTGTGCACAATTCAAAGACGACAGCGGGTGACTTGAAACCGTCATGGCATTAGGAGATTGGTCTACAGGAACATTCGCGGCGCAATGGCACGCAATTTTATGTTCTCCTCGGCCGTCTCTCATCTTCTTTACTAAGTAGCACCGGAGGCTGCCCTGATTCCTACCATGGAGTTAGTGTGAGGAAAAGCAAAACACTGGTCTGTTCGCCCATTCCGCGAGGACTCATCTTCCGTAATTCTCACATTTCCAGAAAGCTAGCATAATATATATCCGACATCCACTTGGCTCGCGGCAACCGTGGCGTCACGAATACCACGAACCAGGGAGTGTGAAGATTCCAATGTCCAAGAGCACTCAAGGCACTTAGTGAGTCACTATAGATCACAATCATGTCTCCGAAACGGGTGCAATGCGTTATCTCACAGACTGAGTGGCTTACTGCAACCAGAGCGGCTCTAAACCCAGAGGCAGGGCCAGTTAGAACGACGCTAACTTGAAACAAAGGCATATCTCGTAAAAACCGACGCCAACATCTACCTTGCACGGATCTAGGGTGACATGAAGTGTGCTCCAAAAAGTGCCGAACGCACTACTCCTGGCGCTGTAGAGCGTAGTAAGAATACATTCCAGCAGCACTTAGGTAATAACGTTGATGATCAGAGAAAAGATTGTGAGAAAGCGGAGTCGTCTGAGTTGGAGACCCTCTTCTTGTTCCATTGGGCCGGAGAGGGCTCCCTTCTACCCATACGTGGACTCCACGTTGTCACAAAAAATACGTGATGAATAAAGATTGGGAGGCCCTCCTTCGCCTCCATCGTGTGGAGAGCCTCCATGATACCCTATTGTCATGCGATATCATAGCCCTTCTCTATATCGAAAAACACTTTGGTGTTGTGCTGTCTATGAAGAAATGGTTCGTAGACGGCATTTTCCATTCGGAGCTTAGTATCTAACGTAGAGTGGATCTTGCGAAAGTTAAGATGTAGGGGAGAAAGGTGGCCTTCGGTGTCCAGCAAAAGTCCAGTCTAATATTCAACAATTTCTGCATCAACTTGCACACGCATAAGGTTAAGACGATTAAGCGGAAACCAGCCCAAGTGAGGTGATCTCTTCCCGCTTTGCAAAAAGCGAGTACAGAAGCCATTCGCCACGAGGATACTCTCTGCCCAGATCCATTTGAAAAAATCCAACAAAAAAGCCATGCCTCGCTAACCTAGGCGTCGAAGCATGACATATAGGACACTTCTGTACGAGGCACTGTGTCTGCACACGTAGCGCGTGATGAACGCAACTCACTCAATGTATACATGTCGTTGAAGGGTTCTTCGCCTCGGGAGGTAAGGTCCAGTCGTCAGCCTTGAACGATATCACGACGTGCATTTAATGCTGAAGGAGCAGCATACCGGTTTGAGGATGTGGATAAAGAGGTTAGCAAAGTCTCTGCCATGGTCGTAGGGTCCTGAATTTGCGGCCCCGTTTTCCTCAAAAAGGGGAGGCAGGTCCTGAATTTGCGGCCCCGTTCTCCTCAAAAGGGGAGGCAGGTCCTGCAAGATGTTGCCCCGAATCATTTTGACTTGTTTTTATACCTCTGCTAGATGTGTCTTTCCCTATAAGGGAAGACACTTTTATTCTAGCTAGGAAGAGCATCGGGCATGCTTTGAAACATATTGGAACCGTTCGGGTGGTGCTTATAGCACATGGGGGCACAACGCTTTTCTTTGAGAGCCGTCTTACATTCGGCTGAGCAACACGGAAGCGGTTGGCATGCAAAATGGCCAAAAATTGTAGTAACAGTAGCCAGGCCTACGGCCTGGATACTGTTAGCCCTCATCCCTCCTAGACAGACATCATCGACAGACCTAAAGTCCTCTGTTGTGTAGATAAATCTTTCATTTCCTGAAATGCATACCACCGCACCCGTGTGAAGCACCACGGGAGGATTTCTCAGGCAGCAGCGGTCAGAAAATGGTATATAAATAGGAAAGCAATCAAGACCATGGAGGTCATCGACTACCTCCTACCCCAAATCAGGTTCTACATCCGGAAAGTTGGCTGACGGTTGAATGTATGCACAAATAACAGTATACCTCTTATTCTGGTGTTTTTGCAATGCTACTGCTTAAATAGAAGTATTTAAAGCAAAGGAAAGAAAGGAGACATCATGCCAGGTTTAAATGTCGCATCCACTTGTCTGACCCCAATCCCGTAGGGGGGGGGGCACGAAACCCTTATACCCCGGGAAGGTGAGCAGGAGGCACGCGCCCAGCATGATCTCCTGTAAAAAGATTGCTAACAGGTAACAAGAGGAGATGAGCCTCCGCAGCTCCATCCTGTTGGCCTGAACTCCGCAGCACTTCCATTGAATGAATATGCCCTACAGCCCTAGCTGAAGGAAGATGCGGAGGCCCTCTTCAAAAAGAAGACCCTCACAGCAATGACCGTACTCTACTCGGAGGCAGAGCTCTGGGTGCTGTCGCCTTGGAGGACTTATCTGTTGAGTTTGGGTTGTCATGCATGTTTTCTGCTCTCTATACCTCGAACCATTATGCAGTCGGGGCTGCTACTGAGACGGGAGTCCCTCCTTTTGAGGATTAACCAACTGCGAACCAATCAGCCCGCCCATGGTTGTAAGCATAGGAGTGGAAGCTCCATTGGTGCTGTCCTCCTATCGGTGTGCTGATTTGGGAACCTAGAAGGACGGTCTCACTACCCCCTATAGGACTGTTTCCTCCTGTGAGTATAATGACTTGGTGTAGTCGCGCGGCCATTTTGCCTTACGGGAAACGGTCACACAGAGAAGGAGGGAGGCCTGGTTTTAGCTTAGACTAAATGTGTGCTCATTGTGCCGCCAGCTCTACCAGGGGAGCGCCTGGGGCGAGTAGAACCCGCAAAAGGATTCTGAATTGGCGCGGAAACTACCCTGCTGCTCGTTACCCGGGGGGAGGCAATGACCAGAGGGCGCCTTTTTAAAAGTTGAGGCATAAGGCGTCTTAGGCAGCGCCCGGCGATCCAGGTCAAACTCTTTAGACTTGCGAAATGAGAGAAGATCCGTAGCCTGAACGGCAAGGTATTCCTTCTTCAGAAGATACCTGCCATATTTCTTCAAAGTAGCCGTGTGCGGCTTCTCGCAATTGACACACATGACATTACATGATAGGGACATATATTGTTTGGAAGCAACTTACACAGTCTTCGCATAAACCGGAGTTTGCACTTCTACAGAAGCGACTCGTATGACCGAAGCGGTCGCAATAATACTACCGCTGCGGCAGTGACAAGAATGCTTTGAAGCGATAGAGATACCAACGGACTCAGGGAGCCTGTCACGGTCGAATGTGACGACGCGTGTACGGGTTACACGTTCGACTATGGCCGTTCCATGGTCAGCCAGCTCTAAGGTGATGTCATCTATGGAGTAGTCCACTAGTTCCCTCGAGTAGACCATTCTTTTCACGAAGTTCATGGTAGAGTGCGAAATAACACTTAGCGTCGTACCATTAAGTATCCAAAGGGGACCAAACATGCTTGCTTAGGAGTGATCTGACGATTTGGTCAAAGTGCTCCAGTCCTAGAAATGGTACGCCTTCGACTCTCTACGAAATAAGCTAGATAATGCTCTCCTATGATAAATCATGTTGTCTTTGACCAACATGCTCACATTAGTGGCGCGAATAACTAGAAAGAGTTTGAATCCAGTGACCTGGAAAACGCCAGTAGTATCTCAATGAGGGGCCCCGACGTATTTGAGGATCCAAGCAGCGCACTTGTGACTTTAGTCCTGGTCTGGAACGCCCCAGATGTGCCGATCTTTGTCTGGTTGCTTTCGGAAACGACACGTACCCATCTGTCCCCGGAACCTTCGTGGAATGAGAAGAACCTTTATTCCACTTCTTGCTTCTTTTCTTTGGGGAAGAGGAGGTTAGAGAATGAAGCCGCTTCTCTCAATACCGAAAGCAGCTCATAGGCCGCATGGACCATCCTCAGCAAAATCCTTCTCTGAGATCCTTTTTCGGCCCTAGGGAGGATGAGGCAGCGCTTAGAGGGAGTATCTCCATGTGCCTGCGGTCGCCCACTATTGATATTTATTTCAAACACAATCAATTAAAAGGAAACCTTAAGGAAATTAGATACTATGGCCTCCATATAAGTGGAGAGGTTAATAGAAAACTCTACATAGGGTGAGAAATTCTAGAATATGATCATTTACACATAGTCGGTCCCGGTCCATCGTTGATGGTCTTTGCCAACCCAGCCCGCCATTTAAACGAAATTGTCTTGGAACTTTGACCATAATGGATTGTGCCGGCCTAGCCACCTTATATGTGTACCTGAGGAAGGTGAGCAGAGTCGACGAACCAGCACAACCCGTACCTAATACTTGACATAGCCAGTGGGTTTTTGCCCCTTCCAGCAGCTAGGGACCTCACAGTATACAGTTCGCTCGTCTAAGGCTCATAACCGAAAGAAAGTGCAACAGACAACAAGAGCCTTTCTGGATAGGAGAGCAAGTGTGCAAAGGTGTAGGATGGTATGTAATAAAGAGAAGTAGGGAAAGGCAGGTCCACTAAAGAGAAAGGTGAGATATCACCTGTTATTATAATACCCTGGTGCTATGTGATTCCAGGATGGCATGCAGTTCTCCAAGGCACCAGGGCTACCGCACTGAACTCTGTACAGGTCGAAACACTCATCCAGTGCAAAGTGCAGGGAGAAACGTTGCGTGGAGTGCCGTAATCATAATAATACTTATAATAAATCAATATTAATAACTTATAATCATAAGTAATACTAATCATAATAAATAACTATAATTCATAATAATAAATAATGATAAATTATAATAATAAATAATGCTAGTAAATATTATATCATAATAATTACTAATAACAAATATAAAATTATACTAAATAATAATAAATAATAATAAGAATGATAATAACAATAATAATGCTAATCATAATACTAATAAAAAGTAAAGTACTGCTTAGTGTGGGTGAGGGAAATGTGCACCAACAACTTTCCAGGCCCCATCAGAGAGTTCAAGTCAACCCAGTGACGGGGCCTCCTTAATTTGCACTCAGGCAGAGAGGATGTGCAGCTCGTCCAGATACCATTTGTAAGAGGCTACACAAGGTCATCCCCCCCTCCTGCGGGGTTTACAGCTGCGAAGCATGCCATCTCTCGCCAACCATATTTCTTAAATAATTTCTATTTAAACAAGAAATGGATCTTTTTCTTGATGATATGGAAGAAACAAAATCCTTCATAGATGAGAATTATCTAATTATATTCGCTTATATGGTTGATATATTTGGAAACCTGAACAGTTTTATTACAGCATTCAAAGTTCAAATCTCCTTTTTATTGACAAGAGATAAATTAAATGGAATTGTGAAAATAATAGAACAGTGGATTACAAAATTACTTTTTTTATTCATTTCCAAATTTCAAAGGATTTGGTTAATCTTATAACACGCGACGAAACAAAATTATTGTTATTAAGCATTTGAAAAATTTTCGAATGCAATTTTTAGTTTGTTTTAAAGAAAATAAATGGTGCAGAATTTGAAGGTACCTAAACCCATTTTTAATGGATATTTAGATAAAATTAACTTGATAAGTGAATTTATCCATTTATAAACAAGAAAAATTAATAAACCTCTCATGTTCTCCAATTTAAAATTGAATTTTGAGAATAAAATACCTTTAATTTTGATTAAATTTAATGAAAAAATATGTACTTTGTTTGATCAAAAAACGCAATGTGAATTGTTACCATTCTTTACATCCTAGTGGTATGTAAGGTAATTTTCTGCACTTGAAGTGTTAAAATCGAAATATCGCCCTGATTTATTATTGAGAATAAACTGCTAATTGCCATATAATCATCATGACTCGGATAAGATATAATTTGCTTTCAAAACACATCTCACTCGGCACATGAAATGTTTTGATAAGGTAAAATTTATGATAAATTTATCTTCTAACTTGTCTCTATTTCTTTCAAATTTTGATCAGCTAGAATCAATAGAAAATGTCTAAGACAATAAATAATTATATTCTAAGTCTTTGTAATTAAATTTTTTTAATACGTGTTATCAACCACTAGTTTAGCGGATTACTAGTTGTAAAGCTAGTTACAATATCAGAGGAATATAGATGATTTGGCGCGTGTATGTGGCTGCCAATTTCTATGCTATGGACAAACTTTGGGCATGAGATGAGATAGACAAAAGCAATACAAAAATCTATAGTGGGTTAGCTATTTACAGATGAAAAAGCTACCAATGGTTTTATTTGAAGAGAAAATAATTCTGAATTTAACTTTGGCAATAATAAAATATTTCTTAAGAATTTTGAAAATTGTTGAACAAATGAAAGATGTTACGAAGCCCATTTCTGGAATCTCAACGTAACATACCCTCTTTGACTGTGTAATTTGAAGAGTAATTCGAGAGTATTTGATATCTAGAAAAGATTTCTAAAATTTTAGCCAAGTTATATCAATGTGAGTAACCTTTGATTTTCCGTCTAATTTTTGACAAATTTAGTGGTTAAAAATGACAAGTAGCAGGATATGTCACAAGTGTCAACGCGTTTAGGGGTCCAAGACTGGTCTCTTTTCTGTAACGGATAACTTTTTAATGACGGATATGACCCTCACCTTATCGTTTCTCCTAGAAATGGTCCATTCGAGAGAAATGCCTTCCTTGGTTTCCTCTCTTTACTATTGATGTCAGGCAAGAAAGAGACTCCACATATTCGAGTTCTTTCCAACATCTGAGTGCTAACTGAAACCAAGATTCTTTTTTCTTCACTTTTACTTTGTTATCTTAGGAAACTTGACAAGTCTCGCAAGGCTCGATTTCAAGGCAAGATCTGTCAACACGTCTGACACTTTCTAACTCTGAGCAATTATTAAAGTTACAACAGAATTTTAATCTTTATATCAATTTGACTAAAGAAACGTGGGTGTGAGGGGAGGGAACGTACATACTCGCATGCCGCCAGACAATCGTGAGAACGAAAGAAATTTGGCGTTTGAGTTGACCTTCGTCTCCTCTGCCCCCCCCCCCACCCCACCCTTCCCCTAACTGGCGACAGGAAGTCTGACGAAAAAAGGCCTATCTCACAGAGAAGCCCGAATTCTATTTTCCTTCTTTATGATACCATGGAGATTGTCCAGAAGGCGCTGCGATAAGCGATTTGTCGTGAATGGAATCTCTCTCTCGATTTCCCACAATCCGCGATATAAATAACAACACCGTTCATTCCTCTGAAGCAGTATCCCAAACCTACTAGCGTAATCGTCACGTTGAACGAGAGTCGTTACCGTAACTTATCGACTGTCAACGCGCCGCCGAGATAACTCGGTCGCTGTCTCAAAGTGTTCCCGAAGTAAATCCCTCCCCGCAGAGTTTGTGACTAAAAGAATACGCTCTGTTGCTCAACGTAACTTGAGAAAGGAAAGGAACATCCAAATAGTTACTGGAAGTTACTATTCGTTAGTGTCACATCCAGTTAGGAGTGAACTAACCGGAACTACAGCCAGCAGCCCCGAACCCGTCGTCTTATCCCCCCTCTTCCCGAGAACTCGTGTTAACGCCACTCGAACTACCCCATCTAGACCTGAGTAATCGTCTCTCCAATCAATCACAATTAATGGTAATCTGTAAACCCAGTGTCCTTCTATTCTTAAATTACCTATTTAATTAATGGTGATTGATACTCTCATTGATTCATTATAAATCTAGACGCTTAACGTCAGTTTTTAATATTTAATCCTTAATTTTTCCCGTTTAACTATTGCTAATTATTATATTTGTGTAAAGTAAAGTTTATTTTGAGTACGTGTGCTTATTTGTGGCTCCTCCCTTCTGACGTCCCCTTGGCAAGACTTTAATTAAGAATCATTTTGGCTAATTTATTCAACCTGTATTTTGGACTCTTAGAATTCAACAATCACAAACCTCCCCCCAGTAACAAGTGGGACTTTTATAGTGAGAATCCTGGCTACGGCACAACCCGCCTCTTACCAGCTTTCGCACGTTTAGTAGGAATTAAAGCCTACCTATATATATATATATATATATATATATATATATATATATATATATATATATATATATATATGATCTTAGATTGAGTCATAGGGTCAATACCATCAACTTAGACAAAAGCGGTATGTCCAGATCAAGGACTAGAATAATTATTGGACCATACTATGAGCAACTCTACGACATATATAAATGTGATGTCAGCTTTAAGGGGTTAAATTTTTGAGGAAGCGAACTCATATAGCCTAAAACTTGCCAACGTCCAAGGAAGCCCAAGTAAACTAACGTAATTTTAATAATTAGAGTCTATTCCCCGAAGGAATATAAATAATAACCATTAATAATCCTTTCCAGATAGCAAAAAACAAGGCTAGGAAAATATTCGTTATTTTGGGGATTAGTTATTAGATTGTATCGGTTAGGAACAATCGCAGCTTCTAATTCTCTTACCAGGTAAGTAAGTTCTGGCGTGAGTGACCAGTTGCGTCAGCAAGAGCAGCAATGGCTTAACAATCGTTCGAAGTTTTCGTCAAGCAAGGACAAACTCTTGGTCTCACAGGACAGGAACTAAAGGAATTCGTCCAAAGCGAACAGTGAGAGGAAAGAGCACGTGAAATGGAAGTAAGAAAAGAAAAGTTAGAATTTGTAGAAAGAGAAAGGATTCGAAAACATGAAAGGGAATTAAGCAGAGACCAAGTTGAAGTCAGTTTTGTTGGATCCCGTGATCATCAACCCCAGGCCCCCGTTATGAAACTTCCCCAATATAAAGACGAAGAAGATTTGTGCTCATACTTAACACATTTTGAAAAGATCTTCGAGGTAAACGGATGGTCCCTAGAATCCGAAGGAGTCTGTAGATTGCTCCCATTGCTCAGTCCACGCTTAAGAGAAATTTTCACCTCGTTACCACACGAAGCTACAATAGACTATAGCACCTTGAAGGCCGAATTGCTATCCGCCTTCAACTTGAACCCTCAGTTCTACTGCGCTAAGTTTAGATCGGCTAAAATCCAGCCCGGTCAAGCTTACCGACATTTTGGATATATCCTGAAGCGAAACGTCCAGTTCTGGTTAGAATTTTCCAGAGTCGAATCGGAGTATGAGGCCCTCAATTGACTTTATGTTAAAAGACCAGCTATTGTCCACCCTACCCTAGGAGATCCGAGCATTCGTGCAAAACTGCCGAGTGTCTACCTTTCAAGAATGCCTCGAGGAAGCTGATCTCCATGCGACAAATCATCGCCTATACCCACAGGATACTCGGAAGAATAGTCCCCCGTCCCCGAAGAATAAATTTAGTCAATGACAGGCCCAACGAAGAAAACCCCCCTCCATTGATAAAGACCACAGCCCCGTTCAGGCCAAAGAATAAGCCTTTTGTAGCCCACGAAGACAGAAAACCCCCAGTCTTCAATACCCCCTACAATAACCAACACGGTGCCCATGCATTGTGGTGTCGGAAAAATTGCTCCCCCCTGTCAACCCCCAACATAAGCAGTACGCAATTGTCGAAAAAATAGATTCCCGGTAATCCGCTACCATGTACAGTGTAAATATTTCACTGGTTGGGCCGACGTAGTGGCAGTCCCCATCAAACTTTGCTCGGTACTCATTGGCCAGAGCGCACTACTCTCCCCGAGTTAAGTGACTCAAGCTGTCGTCACTCGAGCGCAAGCTAACCGCGAGGCCTCTCCCCCAACACGCCTTATCACCCCAGATGCTCCTTTAGAGGTCCCAACGAGTAATGCACAATTCCTCAGAGCTCAGCAGAGCTGCCCTTTACTTCAATCCCTTTGGGAAAAGGCCCGAAAGAACGAAGAGGTGATCGTTCGAGGGAACCGTCCCATAAGGTACATCATTTACGACTCCCTTCTGTTTCGCACCTCGCGAGATGAGTCGGACCCACCTTCCAAGGTCATGTGTATTCTGCGCACACATTGTAGACTAAATCCTGCGAGTAGCACATAAAAGTCCCATGGCCGGTCATTTCGATCATAACAAGACTTCTCAGCTAGTATTTAAATACTTTTTTTGACCCGGTGCAGCCAAAGATATTGCAGTATTCTGCAAAACGTGCGATTTCTGCCAGAAAACCACTGCAAAAGGTCGAATAGCCCCAGCTTCCCTGCAAAGAACCCCAGTCATTTCGGAGCCCTTCTCGAGAGTCGCCATCGACCTCATCGGACAAATTCACTCCCCTCCCGCCGAAGGTCATACGCATGTACTAACATTGATAGACTGCGCTACCCGATTCCCAGACGCTGTCGCTCTAAAAAGGATCGATATTATCTCTTGCTCTGAAGCCCTTATTTCCATTTTTTCTATAGTAGGATTGCCCAAAGAAATCTTGTCAGATAGAGGCCGCCAGTTTACCTTTGAGCTCATGGAACACGTGAACACCCTGCTCCAAATCAAACCTATTTTTACCACCCCCTTCCATCCGAACGCGAACGGCATGTGCGAAAAGTTCAATGCGACCTTGAAAAGCGTCCTCAAGAAGATTTTCATAAAACAACCCCAAGAATGGCACCGATATTTGCCAGTTGCGTTATTCGCATGCCGCGAAATTCCCCATAGGACCATCGGATTTTCCTCATTTGAGCTCCTGTACGGGAGAAACGTGCGGGGGCCCCTCAGTATTTTGAAGGAGTTATGGACAAATTCCCGTTTGTGTCCAGAATTAAGGAACGCTTATTCCTTCGTCCTCAAACTAAGGGAAAGATTAAAAAGGTGTTCTGACATAGCAGTCAGAAATTCCGAAATTAATATGGAAAAGTATCGGACATACTTTGATCTAAAGGCCAAACACAGAAAACTGAAGCCCGGAGATGAAGTTCTACTCTTACTCCCCTCCAACTCCCATAAACTTCTCTCCCAATGGAAAGGCCCCTACCTCGTTCAGAAAAACCATGGTTCGGTTGATTACGTTATACAGACAACCGCAGGTGATAAGTTATATCACATAAACATGCTAAAAAAGTATCATAGACGGGCCTGTATGAACAATATAGTCGCCTTCGACGAAGAAAGGCTAATTGACGCCGTCCACCCAAACAACCCCCTAAATATTGTTAATTCGATTTGCGTAGAGTCAAGCGAAGATTGCCCCCTCCTCGTCCTCCCGTCCAAGCTGCCCCCCATAAAAGAACCTTTTCCCGAGTTGGAAGTAAACTCCGACCTCACCGCTGCCCAAAGGAACGAAATGATGGCGCTTTTGGAAGAATTTAGTGACGTCATTTCTGAGTCACCAGGATGCTCGACTCAGTTCGAACATGATATAGCCCTCACTACGCTCGAACCTGTGCGGTGTAAGCCCTATCCCGTACCGGTGCACCTAAGAGACACTTTCAATGAGGAAATCGACAATCTTTTGCAATTAGGGATCATCGAGTCATCTACGTCAGACTACTGTTCCCCAATAGTCATGGTCCGCAAGCCAGACCAGTCCTTTAGGATATGTGTCGATTTTTGGAAGTTAAACACCGTCACCGTGTTCGACGCCGAGCCTCTCCCCCTAATTGACCAAAATTTACATCTCTTCGAAGAAGCCGCCTACATCACTGAGATAGACCTATGTATGGCCTATTATCAGGTTCCCCTAAAGGCTCAGCGAGGAAAATAACAGCCTTTCCTACAGACAAAGGTTTAATGGAATTCACTCGTCTTCCTTTTGGCCTAGTCACTGCCTGCAGTAGCTATAACTGCATAATACGCCGTGTAATAGACGGTTCAAAAACGTTTCTTTTTATTTTGATAACGTGTATGTGGCTACACGTTCATGGAACGACCATATCTTGTCCCTCCGCCCGCTTTTAGAACGCTTAAAGCATTATGGCTTAGTGATTAAACCCTCAAAATGCCATTTTTCTTATAAATCCATAGAATATCTTGGATTTAAAATAGGCGAAAGTTATCTGGCCCCACAGAAAGAGAAAGTTAAGGCTATTGTAAATATGCCCCTACCACGCACCAAGAAGCAATTACGGTCTTTCCTCGGTGCTGCTTCGTTTTCCTGCCGCTTCGTACCCCAATTCGCTTCTGTAGCAGCTCCCCTAAACGATCTGCTAAAAAAGATCTCCTGGACCCCCTCCTCCAGTATAACCCCGACGCCGAAGCACACTTTGAAGAGCTCAAAGAGAAGCTAGTCTCCGCCCCAATCTTAAAACGGCCCTACTCTCAAAGAAATTTGGCGTAAGGACAGATGCCTCCTAACTGGGTATTGGCTGCGTATTACTCCAATACGACGAAGACAAAGAACCCGCTTCTATAAGCTATGCGAGTTGCCGACTGACGGCTCGCGAAAGGGCATACGCTACGGTATAACTGGAAGCTCTAGCAATTGTTTTTGGGATTACAAAATTTAGAATGTATCTGGTAGGTCGTCCATTCCTCATAGAGACTGATCATAGACCGTTAGCCTACTTAAAAACTTGTAAAACCGAAACGGCAGCTAATGCGCTGGTCATTATTGGTGGCGGAGTACCGTTATGAAATCAGGTATCTAAAAGGGTCTGACAATGTACTCGCAGATAGCCTTTCGAGAAACCCAATTTCAGATAGCGATTAATAGTCAATTATTTATTTTCTTGTGTGTATCCCTTTGTAATAATAATTATTTCTTGCCTGTACTCCGTATGTGTTTTGTTTTGTTTTGTATATGTCACTAGAGAAACTGACGTACCAGTAGTATTTTGTAGCCATTAGATACTAAGGTAAATTCCTAACGGTTTTGATAAAATTAACGACTCAATTGTTCGAGTCGAGGAAGATAATTGCAAATTCCCCCGGTGAAGTTAATTTTCACATTATTCCTTATTTCGTGGCAGAATAATGTTCCTCAAAATAGATAGGCGTGTGAGGGTATGGAACGTACATACTCGCATGCTGACAGACAATCGTGGGAACGAAAGAAATTTGTCGTTTGAGTTGACCTTCGTCTCCTCTTCCCCTCCCCCACCCTTCCCCCAACTGGCGACTGGAAGTCGGACGAAAAGAACGCCTATCTCACAGAGAAGCCTAAATTGTATTTGCCTTCTTTATGATACCATGGATATTGTCCAGAAGGCGCTGCGATAAGCGATTTGTCGTGAATGGAATCTCTCTCTCGATTTCCCACAATCCGCGGTATAAATAACATCGCCCTTCATCCCTCTAGAGTAGTGTCCCAAACCTACTCGCGTAATCTTCACGTTGAACGAGAGTCGTTGCCGTAACGTATCGACTGTCAACGCGCCACCGAGATAACTTGGTCGCTGTCTCAAAGTGTTCCTGAAGTAAATCCTGCCCCGCAGAGTCTGTGACTAGAAGAATACGCTCTGTTGCTCAACGTAACTTGTGAAAGAAAAGGAACATCCAAATAGTTACTGGAAGTTACTATTCGTTAGTGTCACATCCAGTTAGGAGTGAACTAACCGGAACTACAGCCAGCAGCCCCGAACCCGTCGTCTTATCCTCCCCTCTCCCCGAGAATTTGTGTTAACGCCACCCGAACTACCCCGTCCTGACCTGAGTAGTCGTCTCTCCAATCCATCACAATTAATGGTAATCTGTAAACCCAGTGTCCCTCTATTCTTAAATTACCTATTTAATTAATGGTGATTGATACTCTCATTGAGTCATTATAAATCTAGACGCTCAACGTCAGTTTTTAATATTTAATCCTTAATTTTGCCGTTTAACTATTGCTAATTATTATATTTGTGTAAAGTAAAGTTTATTTTTTGTACGTGTGTTTATTTGTGGCTCCTCCTTTTTGACGTACCCTTGGCAAGACTTTAATTAAGAATCATTTTGGCTAATTTATTCAACCTGTATTTTGGACTCTTAGAATTCAACAATCACAAACCTCCCTCCAGTAACAAGTGGGACTTTTATAGTGAGAATCCTGGCTACGGCACAATCCGCCTCTAACCAGCTTTAGCACGTTCTGTAGGAATTAAAGCCTACCTATATATATATATATATATATATATATATATATATATATATATATATATATATATATATATATATGATCGTAGGATTGAGTCATAGGGTCAATACCACCGACTAAAACAAAAGCGGTGTGTCCAGATCAAGGACTAGAATAATTATTAGACCAGACTATCAGCAATTCTACGAGAGTGGGACTTCAGGAAAATATATTTAGCAACGGAACTAGGCAGTAAAAAATTAGCTTAACCAAAAGGCAAAGTTTACATTATAGATGGAGTGTATCTTTGGAATCGTACCCATGGCTGGACAACGTATGTTCGAAATTCACTGTTACGGGTGAGTATCCATCCGCTGGGAGTGGGCTGGTGAAGGTTGGATAGAAGAAGGAAAAATGTCATTCTTTTTACCAAGATAGTTTCTCTATCCTGCTGAATTTACGTTTTACTACTAGAATATTTTGACATGAATCAATTTCTTTTCCAGTCCTTCGCTCGCGGCAAATTACATTCAAACATAATATACACACTTCTACATTTGTTTATTTTTATAATACATGGCGATTATGTAGTGTTCTTTTACTGCATGTTGTCCCATTCATTATGCAGGGTCGATTTTCCAGATGCATCTCCACCACAAGTCTCGGTTCTCCGCCTTCTCCCAGGACAGTCTCTTTTCTCTGAGTTGGCGAGTGATTTCGTGCATTCACCTTCGCTCCGGCCTTTCTCACTTCCTTTTCCCCTCCATTTCCATTTCCATGATCTTTCCCACATATTCTCCATTACCTTTCATCTCATGTCCTGCCACTGCAGGACAACTTTCGTTGTTCCCTTATCATTTCATTCCGGATCTTATCCAAGTTTGTCACTCCACTGATCCCTTTTCCAGTATTAAGTTCTTACGTTAGAATTGACTTAAACGGTAAACAACTCTGTTTCACCCATAAAGTAATATTACAATGCTTGAAAGAGTTCTTGTTATTTAAAATACATTTAATAATTTAAAGTAATTTAGTTACATTTTAAATAGAGTTTGAATTTTAAAGGACTAACAGCTACTAATTTGATATTGTTTACATATTATTATTATTTATAGTTTTATTCATCTAGTATCATTGCTAATATTTTTGGTATTATTAATTAATTTTTAATCCCGGTTATTACTTCATTGTTATTTTTTAACTTATTAATTTATTATCGCTTGCCTTTCTTATTTCAATATTAATTTGAATATCATTATCAACATTTCCTACTCTCAGATTATTATTATTATTATCGCTCCTAGGTAAATGAAGCCCATTTACAAAAGTAAAGGAGTTATAATAAACGAGCACTTTTCTACTTATGGGGACCTCATAGGCCCCATACCCCGACGTGGAGCACTAGTGTCCCCTTTGGGGCTTCGATGCTTGCTGGTGGCTACCCTAGTACTCGAGGAGGGTTCATGTATACATAATTGTGGACTATCTGACTTTTTGGAGGAGGCCTGCCTCGTCCATTTTATTTGAGTCTCTTTGTGGTAGGTCACAGGTTCCTTCTTGTTTGTTGGTTTTTGTTTTCACGTTTTTTTTTATTCTTTTGTTTTTTTGTGAATTTTAAACAGACTAATACTAGGCTATAATTTTAATTATGTAGACTTATGGTTTTGAAGGCAAGCGCAAAATTGACGAAGTAAATCCGACGTTCCAGAAGAGGACACAAATTTTATTGCAAACTAAGGAAATTAAAGAATTTTTCTCTTGTGTTCAAAAACAGTGATAATAAAACGTTGAGATGCCTCTCTAATAATCCAGATATTATCATTACCAAACTTGATAAAGGTAACGGGGTTGTTCTGATAAATAGAACTGACTATGTACACAAAATGGATTCAATACTCAGACACTGTAAAATTTAAATTGCTGCATAAAACTTGTACAAAATAGCTCTAAAAATAGAATACAAAGTTAAAAATATTTTGATCATTCTAAAATCCTCTCAAATTATAGAACAACAAACATGATTCCCTCCATTCTAGTGTTTCTGGGCTTAACGTATTTTATTGCCCACCCATGCTACAGAGAGCTGATGTTCCTCTCCGACCAATTTGAGCTTCTTACGCCCTTGCTACCTTCAAACTTTCCAAATATGATGCTAATTTACTCTTGGAGTTCGACGTTTCTCAATGCAGTATAGAAAAGGTTATTCCTTTGTCAATGAATTCATGTCTTAAAATTTTCTCTTTCAAAAATCTTAATCAGTTATATCTTCACTTTTAACGAAGGCTCCTGCCAATCAAACAATTGATATTATTCTCAACCTAATTTTTAACAAGAGTGACACCTTTTACAATTTTTTCGTCAAAATTTCAAGACTATTTTAGAATTTATTTTTAATAAGAATTATTTTTTATTCGATAACAAAGATTACCAACAGATAGACGCAGTTAGAATGGAATGCCCAAAAGCACTAATAGAAGCTAATATTTTTTATAATGTATCTGTAAAACGACTTTATGAAACAATTCCCTTTAGATTTTAGACCATTAATTTACCTTAGGTATATGAATTACTCCTTTGCTATTTTTAATAATTTAGATCAAGCCAATTGATCAATCTTTCAATTTTTTAAACTGATGCAATTCCAAACTTAAATATAAAATTGAATTAGAGAGTAACAATGAATTTCTTTTCCTAGAAGTTCTTATAGAAAAACAACAACAAACTAACTCCCTTAATATACAAATATCCTAACTCTTGTGGCCAGGAAATCAAATTTTTAGTCATTGTGACATGTTATAAAGAATTTCAAACTCTGAAGGCTTACTTTAAAAATAATTGTTACCCTTAATTTGGTTGATACTCTTAAATAATTAATTATTTTCTGAAACAAACCTACTCTCCGCCTTTCGTCATATGATGCTCCTAAAAAAATTATTTGTAGTACCTCAAATAAGACTTTTCACTAAAATATAATTCACTAGACAATATAATAAATTAAAAAAATATATATATATATATACTACCTTCAAAATCACTTTTGTTAACTCCCTTTCTATAGAGGGTTTCTTTTCCTCGAAAGACAAATTTCCTCTTGAGTTGAGCAGTCGTATTTTCTATGCATTTACTTGCAGTTTGTCTTCAAGGAACCTAAATTGGGAGTACGGTTTGTTCTTTGAAAGAAATGTTTTGTTCGCATACTGGAATTGGGCATCGCATAAGAAGAAATTTGTCTTGGAAGGAGAATTCTGTTATTATAAAACATGTAATACAATGTAAGACAGAATGTGCTATTGCCAATTTTAAAAAGGTGGCCGTAATAATAATATTAATTCTTTCGATTCAGTGCATTGTCTTAAATTAATTATTTTTAATATTGTTCATTTATTATTTTTAACTTTTAAGTAATAGAGCTTTTCACTTTTACCTTTTTAGATTTTCTTTGAATTCGAACTTAAAATGCAAAATTTTAATAATATTTGTTCGCTCATAATTTTTAGCTTTTATATTTCTACTCTTAATTATTTATAAATATGGTTACTTTTTAATTTTTTTCGTGTAATGAAATTACAAAAATTTAGCTTAAGATTACTTTTTGCAATCTTCCACGTGGCTCTGTGAAAATAATTCCATATTTCCTTGTTTTCAAATATTTTTCTAAGATTTCCTAATAGGTTTACTGTGAATAACAATTTAATCATGTTATTGTATTTTTTATTGTTTCAATGATTTTAGAACCTAAGATGGGCGAGGCGTCCGAAAAGTTAGTTTTTTATTACCAAATAATCCCTGTACCCAAATAAATGTACCAGAGTCTCCTCCGTGTTTTTACCTTCGCTGTGAAATTATATATATATATATATATATATATATATATATATATATATATATATATATATATATATATATATATAAATATGTATATATATATATATATAATATATATATATATATATATATATATATATATATATATATATATATATATATATATATATGTGTGTGTGTGTGTGTTTTCAAAGAGCAAACAAATTAATAAATAGAAAATCAATTTCTCATTTTTTGTTTCCATTTCCTCTCCTGTTAAAAGCACCGCCGACAGTTTATAGTCTCAGGCCACTCTATATCTCACTATGTCGGCGGTCGGTCGGTCGGTCGGTCGGTCTCGTTTTGCTTGTTTTTTTCCTTGTAATAACATCATAACAATTCGGCCGATTATAACTTAACTTGAAACCATTATGTTGTTTTACATTCTCTCTCAAATTATGTAATTGCCAAAGTCCTCCCAAGGTTAGCCCGGAAAATATTTTGTTTTGGCTATAACATCCTAACTATTCCGCCGATTCTAACGAACTTTTAAACCCATATGTTGTTTTATATTTTATTTCAAATGATATAATTGCCAAGGTCCTCTAAAGGTTAGTATGGGATTATTGAAAGTTTTGAAGGTCGTAAGGTCATAAACAGAATTAGTGAGAGCAAACGACTTTTTGGTCAGCAGATCTTGTTCTTATTCTGTCTCTATTAATGTTTTATTTTACATCGTTGCAGCCTGAATTATAGAACAGGGCAGCATGAACTATTTGTATACAAAATATTAAGACTAAGGGATTATGTAGAGAATAACATATCCCATTATCTTGAGTGTTCGCTTTTCGTAACATTGAAATTTGCGGTTCCTTATTTTTGCCATGGTTGTCAAAGACAACAGGTGTTTAGGGGGACAAGACACAATTTATATTCTTTGATTACTTAGCCTTCGAAGGGATAGATCTGAATTTAGAGACAGTGAGGAAGGTATTTGTAGAAGAAAGTTTCGGCTGTTTAGCGAGATGAAGCAAAATGGAGTCAATAGACGAAAATTAAAATCACATTCGTATTATACGTCGATGGACTGCTAATTATAATCGATGAAATTGCAAAATGAAGCTTCTAGTAAAGGTAAACGAGATGTTTCCATAATGAAAGTTTGTTTTTTGTCAAATCCAAAGTAAAACTTCCATAGCATTTCATCATATATTAACTAACCTAACTATTGGGTTTCTTATTTTTTTATATTCTATATGATTATTTTTTTTTCCTTTCGATATTTACATTGGCTTCGCTATTTTTGACCTAATTATTGCTCGATGCTCTTGATATGGTAAATTTGGTTTCCGATTCTTGCCATGAACCAAACTAACCACACTTACCTAACCTTCCTAACCTACATAAGTTGAACCATTTTCTTAAACTTTTAACCTTCTCCCAGTGAAATTCAATTTCTGCCACAGCGTTCGACTGAATTACAAAAAAATAAGAAGCACAAAAAGGGTTTCAAGAACTTAAGAATGTGAATAAATGGCTCATTTGAGAATATATTATCGCTCTTAACCTTTCCTTTATTTTTATTAGAGGTGTATCTAACTCGGCCTAACCCAACAAAGGCATCTTCAAGAACCCTATTTATTTTAATAGTTGTGAAATAATTTAACACGATCGCGAAACCATGTATCTTTAACCAGGGATATGCTAAAGTTCCACCAGTTCTTTTTAGACCCTCGTGGCAATCATAGACTAGTTTCTTACCCAGTTCGTATTGACAGCAAAGTTGTAAACACTGGATGCATTGTTTTTTTAAAACAAAACAGGTTATCAAGATTGAATAAACACGAATAATTCATCTTTGCACAAACTACATACATATCGTAAAGCTCTAAAATTTCATTTTATCAGCCTCGGTCCAATCAATTCAATACCAAATTCTTTGATATTCTTCAAAATAAGCCCAAATTTCAAGCGCTTACGTAGAAGTCATAGATCGCAAACTTCATCGCGAACTCAGAAAATACAAGGGTACGTTGCAGTGACTCCGAAAGAATACAAATTTTGATCGATACGGCGGGATACGTCCTTTCCCTTAAATTTCATTATGGATTCTTTGTATTATTTTCCAGTTATCTTTTCCTCCCTTTCTTTCTCAAGTTCTTATTGGAGCTAATCTGCATTGCTCGGCTTAAGAGCTATGTATATCGAAGTATTCTTTTGGGAATGTAAACAGTAACCGATCATTTTGAGTTATTTTTAATATAGGGATAAGCCACGTTTTGGGACAATCTCCCAGATTCATTAAGGTTGAATAAAAGAGAAGAATTATACAAATCGTAATAAAATTTGACATATATAATTTTATCCAAATTTTAGTCTGGTAATCGACACCTATATTCTTATAACTATGATGTTGGTGGCTAAGGAAACTCGGGTGTTTATTTAATAGATCAGTTTTACATTAATGCCACATTCGCCATATTCAGCAAAGGAAGTTTTCATATATGGAACACATTCACGATGCTTTAGATGCCTGGATGCCTGTTAAACCGCAGACATTGTTTTCAAATGGATAATTGAGTAAATTGAGGCTTAAGATTAGTTATTTTTCTTGAATAAATCTTATTTTTTTAAGCAAAATTTTGTGTACAATCTTCTATTATCGCAAGCACTACTCTAATTTATAGATGCAACCCTTTGCATATACATGTCAATGTACAAGTATATGTGTTGTTACATATTTTACTACGTGATATATTATTTCAATATTAAATACACTTTTTTTATTTTATTGGATTGAGGAATAAGTTCTTGCGGTTTTATCATATTTATTCATTACCATTAACAATTTTAGAAAAACTTCATTTTTAATTGATAAAAATTTGCAATTTAATCAATAATGTATTATCCGTTGTTATTTACGACTTCTTCCCAACGTTCAACTAGTTTTTCGATGCCTCTGCAATAAAAATCTCTGAACTTTGACATGAAGAATTCGTCTGAACAGGTTCTTAATTCCACATCAGTATTGAACGAAACGCCGCGCAAATTGTTGGAGAGCGATTGGAACAGATGGAAATCCGATGGAGCTAAGTCTTGTGAATATGAAGGATGCTGCAAGATTTCCCAATTAAGCGTTGAGATGGCGTCCTTTGTCATATTAACAATGTAAGGAGAAGTATTGTTGTGTTGCATAAGGACTCCATAACGTCGATAAGGTCGCTTTTCACGAATAGCTTCGGCGAGTCGATACATTTGTTGAACGTAGAGTTCTGCATTGACAATCTCGTTGTTCGCAAGAAGCTCATAAAGAATGATGCCTTCACAATCCCACCACACACATAGCATCGTCTTTTGTGGATGAAGTCCTTGCTTTAATCGTGGAAGTGGTTTTTTATTGGGGCTAAGCCATTGTTTTCGATGGCTCATGTTGACATAAACACACCACTTTTTGTCGCCAGTGATGATGCGGTGAAGAAATCTGTCCTTATATCCACAAGTAGCCTTGTAACGAGCAAGTAAACCTGCGGCAATCGTGGAACGTTGAGGTTTGTTGCTTTCGCTCAAAGCGTGCGGAACCCATGCACCGAGTTTTCGAACTTTCCCCATCGAATGAAGATGATTCCCTACAGTTTTCGGATCACACCCCAATTGTACAGCAAATTCCCTAGTCGATTGACGAGGATTTTCATTAAGAAAGTCGTTGAATCGATCTCCATCCAACTTAATGGGGCGATCAGAACGTTCTTCGTCATTAAGATTGAAATTACTGTTTTTGAAACGTGAAAACCACCATTCAGCTGTCCTTTCTGTTAAAGCATTTTCTCCGTACACATCACAAATATCGCAACGAGCTTTGACTGCGTTTGCATTGGTCCCGTCTTGATTGAAAATGAATAACAAAAAGTGTCGAAAATGCGCCTTTCTTTCAACTCGATATTCCATTTTGAGGGTACAGAACAAAAATTAAATTAACACAACTTTTAAATAAACCGCAATGACTTATTACTCAACTTCAAGACGTAGCCTAAGCAAAAGCCTAATAGTCTACGCTGTTAAGAGACGTAGCCTAACCTTTGCAAATTTTGCTCTCATTATTTATTATTGCTTCTTAATATGGGCACAAATCACGTCAACAAAACTTAAATCAACAAAACATTAAAAAAAACGCAAGAACTTATTCCTCAACCTAATACTATGCAATATATAGTAAACTGTAGCGGGGCCAACCCTAGGAGGGGTTTATTAAAGGAGCGATATTTGATAACTCACTTAGCTTACTTCCTGTCATAAATGGTTAACAGTCGTATCGTCAAAGCTATTGACCGCCCTTTAGTAAATATAAAATGGCGTAGCCATGTACATGAATATGTCTGAACTTTAACGCATATACATAAATAATAATATCAAGATAATAATAAAACTAATTGGAATTAAATGAACTATATCTAGTGTACCACAAATATATAATCCACTCCCCCAGCACAAATATTTGCTATTGTGATCTATTTATTTAACCACTTTTGAAATCTATTTATTTCTTCATACTCACTCGTTTCACATATCTCACTCTTTGTCCAGTGAATAAAATTGAAAATGCTTTTGTCGGTCCAATTTTTCTTTGTTTTCTTTATTAAAATTAACCATGGAGATTTTCTAGGAAACCATTCAATGTTTCATTATTTTCCCTGCACTTTTTTTTAAGCTTTACGCCAACGAATCTTCCTGGAAATTCTTGGCCTATTAAAATCTACATTCTTCTTGTTGAATTCATAAATATTTGGTGTTGCCGGGGAAACTGCTAATTTGAGCTCTGGTAACGGCAGGGCAGATTTCCATTCCTTTTGAAGTTCCCGGATCCTCTCTCTCGGCTTTTGTCAGTTCTATTCAGAATAAATAAAAGTGAAATAAACATAACACAAATAGAATGGAATGAGCAAAAATAAAAACGACTGCTATGGAAAACTTTTCCCTTATTCGACCGGTAGAAGAGATTTTAGCGTCGCGAAATAAAATCACTAAAATATGGTGGGTTCGAGTTAAAGTAAATGTAAAAAGAAATGTTTAGCCTAAATTGCAAGGTTACAATCATCAGGTCGCTCATCCCTGTCTGTTTCCCCACGAAGTCCCGCAACCCCTGTTCGTGTCGCACCTCGGCGTGACGATCCCACCAGCAGATCTTCCTACGTGAAGCTTTGGTCCCTGTTTAGAGGAAAGCTATCGAGCTACCTTTTTCTCGGAGAACTGCGCGGCCCACCTTATCTCGGCCACCCTTCAAGACTCCCGTTCCTTCGTCTCTGAGACTCCCTGCTGACTCGCAGGACAGTCTCGTGTTCGAGCTCTCTGGAGTAGAGAAAATCTCGCTCTTCAACAAGAAGGTACTCAAAACCCCCATCTACGAGTCCTCCTCGTTAGGACTCTCCTAAGTACCTATTCGAGGACCTGAGCCGTTGGTCTCACCCACCCCATAAGATAACCACCACGCTTCAAAGTAAAGCGATCTTGTGTTGTAATTCCTTGATTATACCCCTTCTATCGTCCCCCGCGTCCATTTTTTAATTGACTTCCCGCTCAATCGTAATTAATATCTCTTGTTCGAGTTAATGTTAATTTTGCTCCTCCCGCCAAACTCTGTCATATTATAAATTATATATATTAAAATAATATTTCGGGATCTTGTTCTTTATATATCCTTTGAACTGCAACTTGGCAAGCCATTAGATAAATCCCGGTCAACCGTAAATCACACTTTGTATTAATTGCCCCAAAGTATGTCTATATATATATATATATATATATAGATTTATATCATTATCTTTATATTAATATCTGGTTAAAGCCTCCAAAGGACAGGACAATGTACACTGTGTTGTACACTGATTGTAAACTGCTCATCTTCAACTGGAATTTGCAATGTAAATCCTCATCACCAGCACTAGGATACTAAAAAATATTATCAGTTAACTAACTTAGTTACAATTAAAATAAGTAGAATTAAAAAGTAAAGGAGATACAATTAAAAGGTTAGAGAAATGTATGTGAAATAGTTTGGAAGGGGTCTGTTTTAAGTTTAGATTAGGTTTCTGTTTCAAATTAAATTATGATTCTGATATTACTTCATTAGAAGTTAATCCATACTGAGAATTTTACAGTTATATAAACAAGGTCTGCTGAGCAAAGTCGTGTGGTCTCATTTATTCTGATTTAAGACCTTAAAACCTTCAAAACTTTCAATAATTCTCGGACTAATCATTCGAAAGAGAATGTAAAACAACATAAGTGTTTTGAATTTTGTTACAATCGTCCGAATAGTTACAATGTTATTACCAAAACAAAAAAAGTAAAACTGAGACCTACCCACCGACCGACCGACATAGTGATATATAGAGTCTCACTGCAAATATAAAATGATTTCATATGCCATTTTTGTACTATCGTCATTAAATTTTTAGGCTTTTTTATCATTGAATTTGAAATAATATTTTGTATTTTAATTTGTACGCTTTATCTTTTTCTTGACGAGTCAAGTTTGTATAGGCTCCGTTACTTTAAGATGAACTTTCGCTCCTTTGTTCAGATCTACTTTATTAATGCTTCTAAGAATTATTCAATATGCTTATCTTGGAGAGAAAGAAAACTGACATCCCTTGATTTTTTTCTTTTTACGAAAAGTAACGATTTTCTTTCTTTTTGGGGTCACATCTCTGTTGTTTATGGAAGATTGCATTTATAATGAAAAGTTTTGCTCCTTAAGGAATTTTTGGTAATGGACTTCCTCAGTCCTTTTCTTCATCCTTAGAAATTACTTGCTAATTCACTCTGAATTAACTCCAAAATACTATCTTGAAGTGAAGGTTTCCTTACACCTCCGCGTGAATTCATCTGTCATTTAGACTTCGATTATTGTTTGGTAATGACTTTATTAGTTTAAGTGTATTAATTATGTTTTGGATATTCTTTCCATTTTTCCCTATCAAAGTTGCCATGTTATGTAGCGCAAGGAATCCTACAGAAATATTTTGTATCTTTATATGATAACAAATAACCTTTTTTTTCTAAATGTGTTGTTACTTAGAGATCTGGCTACCGATTAGTGGCTGCGCTGAGCTCAGATCTGAATTGGGGTGGGGAGATCTTACACTTCTCATCACACACACATCAGTTACAACACTGCTTTCTTTCCTCTTTCGTCTTCGCAGCACAACACACACACTCTGTTCCAAGGAATCCTTACGATGGGTATCTATATCCACATACCTCTGA
Organism: Ceratothoa steindachneri; assembly: GCA_963969495.1. Taxonomy (NCBI): domain Eukaryota; kingdom Metazoa; phylum Arthropoda; class Malacostraca; order Isopoda; family Cymothoidae; genus Ceratothoa; species Ceratothoa steindachneri. The sequence continues at coordinate 111,105,177 of OZ018326.1, forward strand.
CGCGGAACAGGTTCCCCTGCCCGGGGATGACGAAGGTTCCACCTGAACGATGTTTGGTGTTATAAACATAATACTTTCTGGCACTTCTCCCCAAAGCGGGCCGGTCCCTAGTTCCAACGAGATCACTAGCGATTGTCATACAGACCTTTATGTCTATTTCATTATCCGATCAGGATCCGCCTGGATAAAGGCAAGTTGACAAAATATTAGTTCTACTATTATTATTATTTTTATTATCATTATTATTACTACGATTTTACCGTCAATATTGTGTTTCTTGTACGAATACCCCCCAAAAATGTTCAACGCAAAATCTCTATTCCAGAGACTAATTTTTAGAAGTAACTGACTTTAATTCTGAGTCCCAAAACAACCATAGCCTGAATGGCAGCATCGCCTCCAGTTACTTCCTCCCCCCCCCCTACGAGAGGAGGGGGCAAGTAGACAAGATCAGGGCAAGCCTCCCCACCGCGGTTCTCGCCGCTTCCCTCCTACAAGCTTATTCTCGGATAGGATAGGTCGGCAGGGGCCGAGTAGGAAGGAGAGGAGAAGGAGAACGAAAGTAAATTGAAAAAATAAATAATAGTAAGAGATACGAGTAAGTTGAACTGAGTTGATTTTTAATTAGAAGGGGCAGAAGAATAAAAGGGAACATTACAATTTTTTGGACCTACTGATTAACGTTGAATGCGAACCACGATTCCATAATCTTTTCCATTTTATGACTTGATATATTTGTTTTTTTGTTCTCCTTCCCTCTAGGTGGCGGAAGAGCAGTCAGTCTAAACTCTATCATTTGCAATCGCTCTTTCATTCATATGTTTATATATAAGAAGTGTGGAAGAAATCGACGATCAACCTACCCATTATCTGAGGCAGGAAGGGATGCAATCACTAGCTTCCCCCTCTCCCTAATGGCCCAAGTCTAGATTGATCGGAGGGAGAAGGGGCATTGGGGACTAATGAGCGATGAGAAGAGAAGAAGATGATGAAAGATGGTTAAAAAGAAAGTATAGTAGGAAAAAGAAGTTTATCTAAACTGACCTTTTTCATAGATTATGGATAGGAGGGTAGATGGACTAATCTATATTTTTCGAGGCCTACTTTTTTACGAGGAATCCGAACTACGAGTTGTTTTATCTAGTTTAATTCTATTTTTTTCTCCTTTTTGTTGATTTACTGGTGTGTAATTGCAACTTCTTTGTAGTTGTTCACTTTTGTTTTTCTCTCATTTTTGGACGTACTGTAGCATTCATGCTATAGCGTACGAGAAGTGCAGGCGAGTGGCTTAAAAGCTTCGTTTGAATGAGTATTTTTTTGAGACTCAGGATGGCTGAGTGGATTCGCCGCTGGCTAACAGTGGTCCAGCGACGCGGGAAGCTGTTCGCAACTCGCTTACGCTATTATTTTTTCTTTTTTCCTTTTCCTACTCCCCTCTATCTACAATGCCGTTGTGTGAATTTTGTGTTGAGCTACTACCGAATATTTAGTTTGTCTGTCTTAGGTGTTTGCATGAAATGTGTAGTTTGCATAAACACTTGAAAGAAGACCTGGAAATGAATCTATAATAATGAATTAATACAAAAATTACATTTTTTTTCCGTTAATAACATATTTATACAAAAGTCGTACACCGAGTGTCCTGGGAATTATGGGATACCTTGTTGGTTTGAAGACTTTAGTCGTTCTACTTTACTAAACTTGTTTAATGATTTCACTTTCGCTTTTTTTACTTCACTCTTGTTTTCAACACTTCAGTCGTCTCACTCGTTATGATGCAATGAATCTACTTTGGGGTTTACATGATTTCCCTTTTTCACTATTTCTAAAAACTTCCAATTAGCTATCTATAATGGGGTTATTGGGTTCTATTTTGGTTTTATTTTTGTTTGTTTTTCACATTAGTGATTCTTTTTTCGGGTAGTCACTTTCTTGGAGTCTTGATTGAGATATTTAGAATTCATCAGTTGGAGTATTTATCGTTGGTATTTTTAAATGGTTGGATGGGCCCCTTAGAATCGTATCTCTTTTTTGATCTTGTTTATTTTCTCAAGTGTATAATGGTGCTTCCACTATTCCCTGACGAATTCTTCAACTGGGAAATTTGTAGTTGAAAAGAGCGTTTACTCCCTGTGTTAATGTTCTGCGCAAAGATTGGAGGAATTGAGTTGATCTTCCCCCATATAATTTCTGCTGTTTCTCTTGTGGCAATGTTGAGCGGTTCGATCTTCAGTTATTGATGTTGGGCCCTTTGGTTCCTTCTCCCTCTCCTTCTTTTGTTGGTTAAAAGGTAAAGAGCTTTATTTTGAACTTGTTTGAGTTCCTCTTTGTTGATATTGATAACCTGTTAAGTGATAGGAGAGTAGATGCGATAGAGAACTTTCTTTTGCTCTCTGCGCTTGAGTCTCATAAGGAGTATAAGAAGCTTAACACTCTTGTGTCTTTTGATATTTTTTCAGCTACGTGTTGTAGCTAGAATGATGAAGATATCATTAATCCCAAACTTTGCTTTCTGAATAATATTAGCAATCTTTGTTCTAGTTCAAGCCACGCGTTTCTTTCTTGAGATCGGAATAATGGGGAACTTTTTTGTCTGTTCGTTCTTATTTTCCAGTCCCTCCCGAATTGGTTGATGGTTTGATCTGAATGGTTGTAATCCGTGCCTGAAATTCCTTATTCCTGTATTGACTCATGATTAATTTACTGGTGTCATCAGCGAATTGGATAACTAAGCCTTGAGGAAGGCTAAGTAGTGGCATGTCCTCTTTATAGATCGAATACAGATTGTGGATGAGGCATTCAACTTCTACTTCGAAATCGGTTCTTTAAATTCATTGACTAGCACATTTCCGCTTCTATCTATCAATGATACAGATAAATCATTCTCTCCGGGTTGTTGTTCAGCTGAAGATTTAGGATCTTGTGTTGAATCCTTTTGTCCAGACCTTGTCAAAGTATTTTTCGACATCTCTCAGGACCAGGTCGACTTATTTTTCTCTACTTCAGCCTTATAAATCTTTTCAGTGATTATGCCACGGGCCATTGTAGTTTCTCTACCTCCATGGAATCCAAACTAGTATTTGTTATTAAGGTTTTCGTTTACATATCCTGTAAGTCTTTGGTAAGGACACTTTTGAAGACTTTTCTAATGAAATTCAGAAGCAATCTGGGTTGGTAACTAGTAAGTAGATCTGGTGGTTTGCCTGTTTTGGAGATGAAGATCAATTTAGTGAGTTTGTAGTCATCGTGCAAGTATCTGGTATTTAGGTAAGCGTTAAATATATTTTGATGGTTTCGATTATTTAACCGGTGCCTTGGTAAGTGTGCTCCTGGTATTTTCTGAGAAGACTGGCGCTTTCTGTTGAAAAGTTAAAATATGGGGTTTTTTGTTCTTCAGTTTTCATTGTGGTTCAGGGTCGCAGGTTCTTTTCCCTTTGCTGTCCGACGACAGGAGCTGGGGATATTTTCTGTATGTTATTGCTAAGGTTGTCACGAAGCATCTTTTCGATTACTGGGTCGGTCTACGGTGTCTTTAAGTGTTATTGAAAAGACTGGTTTCCAATGTCGTCTGAATTTTTCTTCGATGGCTCCATTTTCTTGTATTTTGCCTCTCGCTTCTTTCTTAATGTTATTTTGCTCCGTGGAGCTGTGGCTTTCATTGTGTTGATTAGATTTTACTATAAAAGAATAGGTGAAGGTAAGACACGGCCCATAGGTACCTCCTACCGCCTCTCCCTCCCATCCGGACTTGTAGAGACAGGAATGGGCCGTCCCAGTCAGACTTCTTCCTAAGTTCCCCCTCCATTGCTCTTTTTGGATCTATTTTGCCCAAATGAAGGCAGAACACATCCACGAAATGGTAGAATGTGCAGACAAGTTAAAAGTGGAATAGGAAAATTTGAAAGACGTTGAAGTTTCAGAGTAAAGCTAGTTGGTCTGCCCAAGGAGCGAAGGAGGGGCGCGAGCTTTCCCCAGATTTCTCAGGGTGCCTTAGAGCTTAAAAATGTCTTATTTCACGGACTCTTTAGAGTCTGTGTCCTTTTCCTAGACTCACTCACCTCCTTTTAGGTCTACTTTTTTATCTGTATTCATCGGCCGTGTTCTAAGAAGACATTTTTATGTTTTTCTCTAGTGTGTGGAGTTTGAACTATTTTCCATAACTCGTCATTGTTTCTCTCAAGGTCTCGATTCTTGAAAAAAAGGGGGGAAATAAGTACGTAGAAATACTGTGAGGGGAAGGGAAAATTCAAAGAAAAAGTTATGGTTGCTAAAATGGTGCACAAGGCTTAGGCGATATCGCTAATTTCTTTATTTGGTTTCACAAGTCTTTCTTTTCTTATTTCTTATTTTGTGTAAGTTTTTTTGATTCTTTGTTTTCTTTTATAAAATAATAATTTTTTTTACTATTGCGTGTTTGTCATTCCCTTTCTTCTGTCGTTTTTGATGTCTTCTTGCTCTCCATTCTCTTCTAGTTATCTTTCTTCTTTTTCAAGTTCGTGCCTACGACTTGTTTAGCGTGGTCCGTTATGAAGTTTCCTGATTTTCTGTTATTTCGCTGATTCGTTTGCGGGGGTATTTTAAGCAATCACTCGTTAAGAGCAGTTTCTCTTGTGTCGAAATCACGTTTTGAAGAGTAATTTTATTTGAAATTGCTACTCTTAATTCCGTCAGTCTTTCTCATTATCCCAATCTTTTTGGAATTTATTGTTTCGTGGTGTAAATTTTCATGTTAATTCCTTCAACTGTGAGTTCCTTTAATTGTTTGTCCTGCTTTTTCCGTCTTTGGTTGTTTTTAGGAGGAATGTGGTTCATTCTTGTGCTTTTTCTTGTTCACTCTCTGTCATTTTTAGACTCACTTGTATTTTTGTCTTCTTTGCCTGGTCATCTTCATCTTTTGTTTTTGGCATTTCGTTTGTCTACTAGTACTCTTTTTTCTCTTTTCATCTACATATTCTTCTTATTTGTGTGCTTCTTCGTTTTCTTTGATTCATTATTTGGTTTCTTTCCGTGCCGATAGTTCTCCGTATGTATCATAAACTACAAGGCGTCTCGTAAGGATTTCATTTTAAGGTAGATTCTCTGGAAATCAGAGGACTCTGCTTGTGCCATTTTTTCGCAGTAGGCTGTTAAACTCTGACGAAACGACCTGGGTTTGCAGGATTTGCAGAATTTGCTGCGTGAGGTTACATCAGCATAGCTAATATTTCTATGATCTCAGTCCTCTTTATTATTTCTTGTGTTATTTGGTGGTGTTTTCATTGTCGTTCTCTTTTAATAGCTTGTGCTATTATTGGCTTTCCCTTCTCTTTTTTTCTCCTTGATATTGATCCTCTTTTACTTTTTATTGAATTCTTTCGCGGGCGACCCATTGCGAGGGGGAAGTGTGGTCCTTCATAGTTATTAGATTCTTTGGCGTTATTACGGCACTCGTTGCTGGCGTGTTCGTTTATGCCACAATATAAAAACGCCATGTTATATTATTCGAACAGTCTTTGGTACTGTTTTCAATTTGAAAAGCTTTTATGCATGTCATTATAGAGATAAATTCTTACTTATGAATTTGTTCACTGGTATTCTGTGCTTCGCCAAATCCGTCTATTCGAATATCAATTTCAGGGTATTCGACACTGTTCCAGATTTTATCGCTCTCTATAACTTGAACCATGGTTGTTTCCTTTGTTTTCTTCCATAATATATTTTGCCATTTGTTCTCGACTATGAGGTCCAACTGACGACAGACAATACTTCGATGGGCCATGAATTCTGAGGGAATTATTGGTTCCTGATTGATTGAAGTTAGGTATTTAACTGCTACTGGAGTAGTTAGTGCCTCCCTTTCCATTTAATTTTGGCACGTGGCTACGTAACCATTTGGTGAGTCAAAACAAGTTATCAGGGCTATGTTTAGGGTACCATTAGCCAACCTAAATACTACTTCTTTCGGCCTCTTTTGTGTCCTTTTTAGGACTCTCAGGTGGTTTCTTACATCGCTCGCGTTGTGTTCTATCTTGGGAAAATAAGGGCCTATACCATCATCTTTAATTAGAGATGTATGGGTTTGGCCACTAGAGAGACATAAAAGCTAGGCCGAATCAGAATCTGTTTTTTTCATTTAAATCTCTTGCTCACAAATGCTACCTTAGATTGATGTTTTGAGAACTCAACTCTGATCGTGTGTGTAATCGTTTTCAAAACTCTGTGAAGTCCCAATCCAACCACCAAGCAAAACTCACTAATCCATTGACATTGTCAACTTGGTTAGTCAAATTTGGGTAATTTTAGTATTATTGTTTTTTGTCTTAATAGGAGTTATGTTCTCCATTCCGCTGGTCTCGTTCGCTTTAATGGGTATACCTCTTTATTAAACTCATTTTATATGCATATAGTAGAAGGATACTTCCTCGCTGCTTTCTAATTTCTTCAAGCAGCTCGCAAATTCCGCAATGCTAAAGCTATCATATTTTCTTCGGAAATTAACGAGTCGTTTCATTTCTGATAAATTTTTATTTTATTTCTTTTGTTCTTTATCCTTATACTTTATTCTTTGGTTCTAATTTCATTTCTTTGCGTAAATCGTCTTGCCTTCTTTCAATTCTTTTGGTACCTGTAATTAAAAGTTTGATTTGTTTTGCACTCTTTGCATCTTCAATTTCTGCCATTTAGTAAATAAAAACAGGGACGAAGTAACGATAGTTTAATCAGTACTTTTCTTATCATACTGCAGTATAATTTTTTTTTGGGGGGGGGGGTTGTCTTCGAAGATTTATGAGCATGTATAAAGTTCTGACTGACTATATAATTATTACAATCCGCACTGTTACTGCTTCTTGTAGCCAGTTGATTTGATCAGCATTCCCACTACTACATTGAATTCTACGGTCTGGTGATATATTTTATCCCCCACTCTTACATATGATAGTTTGGTGTCGCTTTAAGCAGACTATTAAATTTTCCATAATGGGTGCGAATTTTCCATTGGGCTTCGTACTCGTTGATGTTTTGAATTTTAACGGCAGTCTTTTGAGCTTGCATTCTTTCATCCTTCCACGGGCACTGTATTAACTTGCTGATATCGTTAGCACATTAGGTCTTGAGCCAAGTGGAGCTCCTTGGGGCTGAAATGTCCTTCTCTTATATCGAGTTGGATGTAGGGTTTAGGCCTTGTCCTTAGGGTATTAATTCCAGTAGGGCCAATTTTAGTCACTTTAATGACCATATAGTTATTAAGGTGTATCTCTCTATGACAATCCCAGTTATCGGATCAAGTATTGCATGCCCTTTTGCCAAATCTTGTCGGCATCCTCGAGCTGTAGTGGTTTATATTCTTTCAACAATTACTTGTAGCTTTAACATATTTTTTTCTTATGAGTGATGTTATCTGATTAGGGTTTTTATTAATGGTAAGAGAGATTCATATATGTTTGCTACAGGAGACGTTCTCTGGCTTCATATATTTTAACGGGAAGGTAAAGATGGCTAGGCATATGTTCGCTTTAGTAGCTGCACGCGCCATAATACTCGTAAGTCCAAAAACAATGAAGGAAAGTGATCAAAATTGATGATCGATGAAATTCGACAGTAAGGTGATTCGTATAATTTAATCGAGGGGTCGCTTCACAGATTAAGTGTGAGATGATTACATTGATAGAAAATGATAATCATAGAAAAGGTCTATTTAAGGAGTCTCGCATGGATAAGATATGTTTTAAACTAATAGATGGCGGTGACTGACGGGGGGCCATTTTGTTTGTTGTTTTGCTTTTGTAGTTGGTGCACATTTGTTTTTGTGTATTTGTGTTTGTTTAGATTTATTTGGTATTTTTCTTATTTTTGTTGGTTTGTATCTTATTTATTTTTGTTTTCTGTAATTCATTTGCACCCTTGTATGTTTCTTTCAATGATTTTTGTTTCTTCATCACTAAAGTGTTATGTGGTTGTTTCTTTTTTTATTTTCAGGAATTATTGCCATTTTTTCTCTTAAATCCTGCTAGTTTTTTATTTTTTTTACTTCCAAAGCAGTACTTCTTTTTTTAGAAGTCTTCTGCTACTCTAGACACCAAAATGACAAATCTGTTGGGATCCATTTCGGATTCGTGTCACAGGTCTGGGATTTTGCGTCTTATTTTCCCCGCACTCTGGTGGATCTTTTTATTATTAAGGAATTGATTGTTACTAGATTTGCTGCTTCGAGAAGCTTTCCTATTTTTTTTCTTTCTTTTGCTAAATTATTTGGTATCCAGTAAATTGCTTTGCATTGTATTTTTTATTTCTCTTATTGAGAAATTGTATGTGTTCTAATTAGTGCAAAGTTTATTACGGCTGAACCACTCCTCTATATACCCTTTTTGTTTTTTCATGGATACGTTGCTTAATCTTCCATGCAAGCTTCACTCTCTTAAACTGGTGAACTTAAGAGCATAAACTGATTCCTAGCACTAGAATTCATCTTAAATTAGTATAGTGGTATCCCCCTACTCCTCTATATGAGTATCTTTCTTCCTTGAGATGGGGATGATGTTAAATTTTAATAGCTAGTTTTTATTTTCAGCAACCGTTATTTTTTCTTGTAGTCTGAATCTTTAGATGGAATGACCATCAGTTTAGTAACATCATCTGAAATTTGTGTATTGAGGCATCCTGGTGTTTCGGGTTGAAGAGTATCAGTCGTGTCAACAAAATACAAAGTCGGGATTAGGTTAGCCTCCTTGTGGTATTCTGTCTTGTAGTCTAAACGTTGGTCTCTCATATTCTTCGAGGCTGATATACATTCTACTATTACTCAAATAGCTTCATAGCTATGAGTTCCTCGAGATTACCTACGAGACCTAACTGAAATATTTGATATGTTAGTGCATCAACCCAACCCTTATTGAATGTTTTTCGACATCGCACATTATGGCGTTTGGCAATCTTTTCTCTTATTATAGATAGCTATGGCCATGGTGGCATCTCTACCTTTCCTGAATCTGAATTGGAAGTACAGTTATTAAAATTGCTCTCATTAATGTGTTCTATTATCCTTCTGTTCAAAATCTTCTCCATCACCTTCCCAATGAACTTCAGGAGTGATATTGGTCTACAACTTGCTATTTGTGAGGGAGGTTGTCTCGGTTTCAGGATCAGCATCATTTTTTCTATCTTGAGATACTAAGGGTAGTAATCCGTATTTTTCCTGGCTCTATCTCCTCTCTATTCCTCACGCTGTTGGTTAATATTCTCGATTTCTGATATTTCTGAATCTAATTCAGCATAATCTTTAGGAGTGATGAACAAGATTCTTTTCCACGGTCTCCTTAATCTGTTCTCTATTTCTGCATTTTCTTTTATTAAATTCCGCAGCCTATCCTCAATTTTTACTTTGTCTCCAGCCGTCAATCTTTAATCTTTTTGAGTGATTGCTACCTTCTTCATCGACGGTTGCATTCTTATAATTTGTTGATCAACTTTTCTGCGTATTTATTTAACTGTTCTAGTATAAGAAATTTCAAATATTCTCTAAATATTCAAAACCTGTGGTTGTCTGCACGTTTCTTCTTATATAAGGGTATTTTTTTTTTAATTTTATTCGCTTTTCACTTCATTTCCCTTATCCACTTTGTTTGCAATTGTGACCGGTTATTTGCATAACCTTTTACATTTCTACTTCGTATATCGAACTTATTATGGTATTAAGTTCGTTGTCAATTGTGTTCTTATCCCCTCCCTACAAATCAAATTTGGATGGAGGCTATTAATCTTTGGGTATCTTTTTCCCAATTATCTTTTGGTAAATTTTTATTCTTGAGATTTTTATCTGAATTGGGATATTGGTTAATCTCAACTAGGCTACCAATGCAATCGCTACATGGCACGATGGCAGGATTTATGTTTTATTTATTATTTATATTTGGGATTTATAGTCCCAATCCTCCTAATAACTTTTTTGTATGTGAGAGTTCTATGTGTATAGCTATGGGGTTCGTGTTTGTGTATTATGACTTCCATCATCAGGCATTTAAGTCTTCTAGGAGCATTACTGGGCTTTAACAGTTAAATATCTCTATTATTGTGTGAATTGGTAAGTAATCGCGTCTGTGTTGTAGGTAATTGGCGAAAATTGGGAGTTTTCAATGTTGTAATTGTATTGTTATTGCAGTGAAAGCCTCGTCCATGTAGCGTTCTTCCTTACACTTTAATTTATTTATTACGATTGCGACTTCATCGTATCTAGGGTTTGTAATGTTTGTAGCTATTGTTTTATAGTTGATTATTTATATTTTATATTAATTTTTTCTGAAAAAGGGTTGACTTTATATATGGTCGAATGTGAACATAAGAAAGGACATAAATATAGAGCATGCTTCCATGTTAATCTGGCAAGCAGATTAACATGGAGAGTTGATTGGGTGTATGGTTTGTTATTGTTATGAACCTTTGACAAATTTTGGGCCAGAGGAATGCAATATCAACAGTATTCTGGAGAGAATTTTATGCGATTACATTACAGAGAGAGAAGCATAAGTGGTGATTTTTGATTACAAAGGACCAGAATTCAAACTGAAAGTTAGACTCCCACACGTGGGCTGACTCAACCCCAAGTTGTACTTACACTGTGCAGGAGATCTGCAACTACCAATAATGCCTGATTGGTTTAACCTACAGCTATCTGATGATATAAGGCAGCTCGTTGTCACACCTTACCGAAACGAGTGTTTTTCGGCAAGGACGATAGCACTATAAACTAGAAATTACCCAAAGAAATATTTCGAAAATGACTGGGAAATAAGAAGTAATAGAAATAAATTTACGATCGCTCCACTTCCAGGAACTATAGATACCATACTTAAGAGATTCAATATAAAATCAAGAGGAATTAAAAACCACATAGCAGAAAGAAAAACAAGGTACCACCAATTTTAAACCTTCTCTACAGCCTAAGGAGGGTAAGCATGAAAAAGAGAACATTTCGATGGATGTAGGGAGGAAGGTAGTTGTATTTCCTCTCATCCAAATCAACACAGAAACAAAGAAAATAATGGAACTGCAGAGTATATAAATAGTTGTTCTCTACCTAATTACACATACAGGAAGAAGAAGAGAGCAAACCAGTGAGAGAATATCAAGAAAAGGGTGGCGGAAGATAGAAGCACTTCCTACAATATTTGCAGAGCAAACACGCATCGGAGCATAAACTACCATTTAACACTGATTCCTCAGCGAAAGATATCAGTTGAGAGTATGGGGAGCAACGTTGTATACTTAAATTGAAGTCATCAATGATTAAAGGAAAGTCATCAACGATTAGATTAAAACAAATACGTCAGCCCTAAACGTGAGATTAAAGCAAATAAGAACCAAACACGGTAAGGATATATAACCTGACCAATACAATAATCATCGACTAAAACAACCAAATAAGAATACCGATAATATGAGAAATGTGATAAGTGGATTAATTTAAAGGTCAAATATAAAAAGACAAAAAGTGAATAAACAAAAGTTAAATAAAGTTAAGTGTAAAGTGCAAAATTAAAGTGAAACACTAAACTTAAAATTACAATAACCAAAGTGAAAATTGCATCGTAAACAAATCTTAACATATACAAAACCACAACATACACGATCAAACAACAATCTATAGAGGCTCATACAACTTAAATTCATATAACGGCATAAATGCAAATATAAACAATGAATGAATGAAGAACTACAAAAGGGAGCAGAAATTAGGTGAATCTATGAAGGGGCTCAAGTCACCACTTTATGGCAAGGAGGTAAAGTTAACCGTCACTAGTTTATGGGGGAATTAGGAAATCCAGTTATATGGGAGAGGTTGGACGTCACCAGTTTAAAGGATAAAATGACGCGGATATTTTGGAGAGGTCCCTCAAGTCTCACGAGTGAGGTGATAGGTGGCGTTAATCTTGTAGCTGACTACAAAAAGATACTCAAATAATATTCCGGCTTGGCTGGGCTTACCGAAGGCTTGTGATCGAGGAAGGACTGAGAGGAATCATGGAAAAAATAAATGTTTAATACCAAAAAACCAAACAAGCAAAGCAAAATGGAGGCTCGCGTTTACACGATTACGGCTAAGGAATATTTCACTACAGGTTAGGAAAGCGAGTGTTACGGTAACGAAACTTAGGCGAGTACAACAGGGGCTTCGCGACGATAAACGAACCGTAATTAGTTTTTTTTAATATTGATCGTCTATTTGACTTAAATGTCTACCTAGGTGTGAATCACACTCCTTCTCCGTTTTTCTTATATAAATAGTACAGACGGCGGGGCTTCTGGAATTACAATGTTTTAGCTCCGCCCACTCGGCGGATATTCATTACCCCATGGTCTCCCAAGGTCATCGATTAAATGGCGCTTACAAATTTACACTTTCTCGATGTAAATTTATCATTTCCTTAATGTTCGTTTTTATTACACTGTCGCCAAATTTTACTGCTATCTTAATTTTCGGCTTCCTGATTGGTTCCTTGACCGGTTTAAAAATATATATATATATATATATATATATATATATATATATATGTATGTATGAAATGAATAACTCACTAATTAGCGATGAAAAAACTTATTCCTAAAGAAATTAGCTGTTATTTATGTTCCTAATTTTGGGAAGCAATTTTAAATTTTATGGGAACCCGATTTGTCAATCTAATTATTGCATTGATTTTGTTTTAACATTATTTTGTTTCTCTTCCTCTCTCTTTGTCCCTCTCCTCTTCATTTCAATTTACTTCTTGTGTCTCTCCTAAACTCCCTCTTTAGACTATCGCTTCATCCGTTAATCGTTTTAACTCTTTTGGCTCTGTTCTTGACTCTTTCTTGCCTCTCAGTTTAACCTTGCTACGTGTATAGCTACACCTTAATGTGGATTTACCCATCCCTCTCCCACTTCCTCATTGGTTATTTCTTGTCTTAGAGGCGGTCCTTTATCTTTTACTAGCCTATATATATATATATATATATATATATATATATATATATATATATATATACACCCTTATTATATTATTTTCTCGTGTAGTTATCCTAGAGAATGAACTGAATAAAGTTCGAAGGTACTTGGAAGCACCTTTTCATTTTTTCTGCAGGACATTGCATTCATAAATATATATATATATATATATATATATATATATATATATATATATATATATCTGCGACGACATTTGTTAAAAAATATTCCAATTCCTGCGAGGCACTTTTCTGGTGCAATTTTAGTGCTAGGGCCATGGTCTCCACAAATTTCCCACTATCTGACTGAAGTCGAACGAGTAAACTTTGAATAAAAGAGCATCATAGAGTGTCGGAGGGAAATGAGTAATCAATGAATGTTTGGTTCGCAATCCACGAAAATCAGTAGCTCCACAGATTAGTATAGATAAACTTACATTCTTTTTCTCTCAACTCTCATTTCAAATCTTTTACTCTTTCTCCTAATCCTATCCAAATTCATTGGCCCCCACTGATCCATTGGTACTTAGCTCCACTTTGATATTTTAGGTAGGGTAAGAGAGTACGATGAAAGATCGACCGGGGAAAACTCCCAAACCCCCTCTTCCACAGGGGAGAAGATAGTCTGGGAATGTTTAAGCTGGCAATGATCCTTTCCCTACTATTATTCTAAACTTGGTTTGGGGTCTCAGAGAGGAAAGGCAGCAAGTAAATTAGGAGGGAAGGAGATGAGCATTGTGAATCAGCTGGGTCAAAAAAGTTTAATTTGTGGGTATTTATTGAACGATAATTGTTGTGAGGAAACGCCTGGAACGAATGGTTCCATCGGACTGGTTGAAGTTGGGGATTTCAAGGAATTTCCAGGATTTTTCGAATCTACTACATTTCATTTGGTAGTAGATTTCATATGAAGATATTTCTTGATTTCATGAAGATAAAGGGATGCCTACAAGCCAGTCAACTTTTACCCTGCTAAGAAACACCACGATCAGGAGTATATTTCCTTATCATTTCTTAATAATTAAAAAAAAAACACTTAAAGATTTTTAATACCCTGCTAGATCGCATTCGCTTCCCCTTTCTCCATTGAACCATTTATTCGTCATCAACCTCGCCCTTCAAACCAAACCTAACCAGGAGTACACAAAATCCTACTCGGTGGCTTCCTATTATCTTCACTTCTTATTTCCTTGCGCCTTTAAATTAAGATACCATGAACCTTTCATGGGATAGTAGGAGAGAAATATACATCTCCGGCATAGGTAACCATCCATCTTCCTTCATAGACTGGGGAAAGGGGTAGGGAGGTTCCCCGGTCGACTCTTTATCATGCATCATCGCCTCACCCAAAGCATCCAGTGGACTCAGATGGGGAAATATCGGAGGCAGCAGAGGCAGTTAGATAGGAGTATGAAAAGGAGTAAAAAATGAAATGAGAGAGGAGAGTAAGGGAATAGAAGTTTATCTTTGTTGACCTTTTACTCTTAGTGGATAGATGGATAAAAAGGAATAACCAGTTCCATTTTGTGGACCTAATGATTTTCGTGGAATCTGAACCACGCATCCTTCAATTGCTCGGTTCCATTTATCTCCTTTAGGTAATCATTTTATTCTACGTTTACTCGCTCGGTTCCATACTGATAGCAAGAGAGCCACCTGATCTATGTTCGCCTTTCCTGCTGATATGAGTATAAAATCTTTGGATTTTAAGTTGCTTGGTGTTAGTTTCACGCATGTTAGCTATGTTCGAGTTAATCATCATCATTATTACTACCTCTATAATTTAAGAAGGGGATTTTCTTGAGTATTTGAATAATAATTTCATCTTAGATTAATTATGACTTAAGTTTTTTTATCAAAGTTATTTCTAATAATTCTTTAATAATAACAAAAAACAAAATGGTGAAGTTTAGAAATAAATATAAGTATCGAAATTTTGGGAATTTTTGAAACCCAAAGAGTTACAAATGGTGAAGTCTATTAAATTTATTTTTATATATCTTCTTCTATACGTATAGTTTAGCAATATGATACTTTGAAAGGGGAAAAATTTAGTTTAGAGTTCCTTTTTAAAATTATTACAATTGGCGAAGTTCATAAAATTTATAAAAATTTAACCATGGCTTCTTTTTTTTATATTTTATATTTTAATCTTAGTAGTGAAGCGCAAGTTTCCCCCGTAGGGAGGAGTGGCGAAGCTATTGCCTGGCTTTTCATATTAGATTATAATGGAATTTATAAACATTCCCTTTAGTTTAATTTAACTTCCAAGTTAAGTGTCTCACTTTGTTTATGCACTTTACCCTTAACTTTGTGGTTAGGGCCTCACTTATAGTTATTTACTTTTCACTTCATTTTGTCAGTAGAAATTTGAATTTAGAATTTTTCCACTTTTCACATTTATTTTTACCTATCGATTACTTCATTTTGGGATAATTTATGCCACCGGGGTGTGACTTCTTCGGGTATTATATCTGTAGGCTCGTTTGGTTGTCATTTTCGATGATTTTGGCATTAGTTTAGTTATTTGTCATGATAGAGTTTGCTTCTTAGTTAGTTACTGTCTCGTTTGTGTTAATTTGTATTGTTGATATGTATCGTTGAGCTACTGGCAAGATGGTAGTATTGGTTTAATAACTGTTTCCAATCTCATCTCCTCTTTCGTTGCGATCATCCTCACTGGCCTTTCTAAGTTCATCTTGCCCCATTGAATGTGAAGTACTTACTCAAGATTTCAGTTATATATCTTCTCAACGGTGATCATTCTATAAGCTCTAAAGTTAATCAATATTGATTAACTTTGGGGATTTAACCATCATATAATATCTATTTAACTTTCTCTTCCACTCTCAATTTTTCTCATCGACACAAATATACATGGAAATACAGATATAATTTATTTAGTAATCTCTTTTTTCTTAAATTATAGCCTCACCATAGTATATCATCGATTAAAAATTATGATAACTACTTCCATTACTCAGTATCTGATTACCTTAAATCATGCTTCCATCCTTGCTCTGCTTAACTTACCACTACAAAACCTAAATTCACTTTCCTAGGAACGTGTCACCCTGTTTGAACTCATTGCATTCTTTTTTCCCCCTCCCCTTGCCGACGGCGTGCCCCTTAGTTCTCAAAAAAAGTTCTGAGATGAAAGAATCACATGTGAGTCTGTGAGAGGAGTCTTATGGCTACTTCATCTTGCATTACTGAGGCGGCTACAGCTTTCCTCACCTATACCCTGTGTCAGAGAGACAGAAAAGTTACCTCACCCATATAACCCAACGTCTACCCGTGGCGCCTCAGAAAGATGCACATGCACGGCCAGTCAGCCCCAAGGAAGCATCGAGAATTCGCGCAGTTGGCTGACCCGGGTTGGGATCTCTTTAACTTCAGGTCTTATCGTCTGATCGACGCCAAACCCACGGCGTCAAGGACCTTTGCGCAAAGCTGTGAGGCCACCGAGACTATGCACCCCCTTGCGCAACAAATCTAATGAGATCCCCGTCTCCCTTTTGGGGGCCCAGGCGACTTGCTTCCACCAAGGCAGTATAAATACTCCGAGAAAAGCTGTGAGAAACCAGTACTGTACAGCCCCGTCTTGGTTAGCAGCCACGTACAGTCTCGTGCAGCCTGCTTCGCCTCCCAACGGCTTCCAGCGACATCTCTACTCAGTCTTACTCGTACATAAGGCCAGAGTTCCTGTCGATAGACGATAGACACGGACAGGCATCTACCACTCGGTTATCGACTTCGTTCAACGACTGGAGCACTCCCTCGCTCATTTCTCAGTGAGGTTAAAGAAGAAGGAGTCTTGCAAGTTCAACTTTGCAGTGCCCCATTTACCCGCCTTATTCAAGCCTCCAGTCAATTAGGCTTTACGAGAGTCTCAACGATAATTGCACTCTCCCATTTTCTCTGGAAGCAATCACCGTGCATCCTCTCTCGGATTCTCATACCCGTCGTCAAGTCATTTGTATCCCCTCCCTGTCCATTTGTTCCCCCTGGTCTCATTTTATTTATTGTCATTAATTTACTTGTGCTATTAATATTTTCTTTGTATATATTAAAGTCATATTTTCTAACCATCAATTTTTCTAATCCCAGAACCTCTAAGAATTGATTATTTATGCCAATCTTACTCAATTTTGTTTATTAAACCCTTGCACTGGGATCTGTATCCCGATCTTTTAGCGTGCCCACTTCACAGTCACCCTAGGACACCCTGTATACTCACCCCTACATCTTCTCTTCTTGAATTTGTCCTTGTAATCCAAACTCTCTGTATCCTCGTTAAAAACAAAACCCCGCATTATGCACTGTTCAAGGTTCTTGCTCGTCTTTCTTCACTCTACCACGCCAGTCTCTCTATCCCCTTATCCCTGTGGAGTTCCCTGCGTTCGTCGACAAAAAGGTAGTTTTTGTCCGATGTATAATTCCCTTAGACACTGTTACCTATACTAAGTAATGCTCTCCATCCACTCAACTCTTTTATTTTGCTACTGTGTGCACATATGAATCAACTACTCTTTTCAAAGATACATGTTCCCATCTCTCCAATTTTTCCTTGAAAGACTGAATCATCATTTTATCCGTTATTTTACAAAACCATTTCACTAGTATATACAAATCTTCCCCCTGCTTTTTTCATAATCTTAGCCAAATTCTTTTCTAATTTGATCGCACTAATTTTCAAATTATCTTTCACGCTTTCGTTCCATCCCTACTGCAATGTACTTCGCTGCCTCAACCTACCTATTTAACTTGTTAAATAAATTTGTAAACCGTTCTTCTTCGCCGCTGAAGTTTAGCTTGTGCAACCTTCAGGCTCCGAGAAACTTCATTAGCTATTTATTCGATCAACAATCAATTTGAATTTCCTATTTCTTAACCATAAAATCTTAAATGCCAAAACCCGCTCTTGGCTCTGTTCTTCACTGAACCTATCCCCTCTTGTGATTCCCTATATTCCGGCTATTTCCTCTTACTACTTGTTCTTCTTTGTCGTTTGTGCAGCATTTTATTTGTTGTTATACAGGAGCTCTTTGAACACATCTATCCTCGAAATTCGCTTTCTAAGAATTCATCTTTTTTTATTGTATTTATATTCCAGGAAGCTCACAACCTATGCCCCTTTTACCGATTTGCTCTTGTTGTTTTAGTCCTTTCTTATTCAGATTTGAATTATAACTTAACTCCCGAACGGCGGTTTTCTACAACAAGGGCAGCCGTTGCAAAGCAGAGCTGAATTTCTAAGAATTTTTAAACATTTAGAAAATAAAAAACAATTGGTAGAGGTTTAATAACACATAGGGGCTCTCTTTATGAATTTTATTGTAGTCTAGGCGTAAAATTTCACGTGTGTTCCGAACCAAGGTGATTTATAGCATATGACAGATGCCGTGATATCGACCTGGATCGAGACTCCGCCCTGAGAATTACCATACACTATGTGACAACTTCGCTGTAATTAGAAACAGGATTTCCACTCGGCTAGAGTATTTATTTATAGTATGAAGTCCTTTTACAATTAAACAAAGGGCCGAGGATTGCTAAGAATTAGACCAAAAAGAACTGAAAATGGAATTAGATGACAGTGATCATCGTCAAATCTTCATCAAAGATAAAAAATTTCAATAAGTTTTAAAATGCTGTATCCTCAACTAAAGGATTCAACGATATACAAAAATCTTTTAGATTGTATATATGTATTAAACAAGTAGCTAAATTGAAATAAGGTTATCTAATACAAAATACAAGTAGGCTACACAAACATCCTAGGATAAGAGCAAGCAATGATGCAGGAAAATATGAGAAAGAACATATTATCTGGAGAAGATGGAGAAAACGTCACCTATAAAAAGCTTCATAGAAAATATATTTCCATACTGATTGGCCGTTTGCTTTCATAAAAATGAAAAGGGGTGAAATTATTAGGTTGTTGTGAAAAGATAATGTCACTTTTACTGAAAGAAGGGACTAATAAACATATGTATATTAAAGAAACTCACATTTATTTCATGAGCCAGGCTGGAAATTACCCGCATGAGAATGAAAATATGATTTCAAACGCTTTCGCCTTTACTAGTCACGCCTCATTCAGGGAAGGAATACAATATAGAGGGTAACAACTTATAAAGTAGAGGAAAAAAGAGTGGAAAGAGACTTGATTAGTGGAAGACTTTGCTACTTGAGGGTTTGATAAATTTAATAATTAAAGGGTCAAGAGAAAACAAACCAAGATTCATATTTAAGTTCAGCACCGATAGTATACACACAACTTCAAAGATTTTTCTGCAGACATAATTGTTTAAACGTAAGATTACTTCGGCAGTGTCCCCGATAATCTAATATTGAGTCGGTGTCATGGGATTGCTGCTGTTTTATCCTTACGCTAAGTACTTTGATGTCTGGTCAATAAAAATCTCAAGGCGATCCTTACATTCGGTTTTATATATAACAAACACCCGGTTGTACGAATATTTGGTGCAAAATGGCATCATATCTAAATAAAACATTAGTATTAAATTATTTAAGAAGGAAGGGGAGTGCTAAAAACGCCTGATTAAATGTCAAAAACAGAACATTTTAAATGGGATTATTATTAGCAAAATATGGCTTTTTAGCTGATTTTTACAAATATCAAAATATTGAAGAGGGTAACACAATTTAATGCCATTATTGAAAGTGAAATTAATTTTCTTGGCAAAAAATATTCCGCGAAGAAAATTCGTGTGGCGAGAAGGGACATAGAAAGAAAATACACTTTTTTTCTGATTTTTTTATGGTAGTTAGAATGAAAATGAATTCGAACTCGTAGGATCTCAAAAACAAGTGTTATTTTTTAATTTTCCTCATTATCCCCATGAACCGCTACATAAGAGACGATATTTATGTTGGCGATCAACGCTACCATTACACTCAGGAAGGCACAGTACTCGAGCCCAAGCTGACCTCTGGCGGATATAAACAGCAGATCGAGAACCGGATCCACGTAGCGAAGGAGGAGCATGGAAAAGTGTTCAGGTTCTGCAACCTGAGCAGTTGTACACTAACGAAGCTCTAATTTTTCTACGTGAGGTCCAAGCTGAGACACCCGGCAGTGGTCAACCAGATCGCAGGTCTCAAGGTCCTGAGGTCCATGCAGAGGGTCCAAAACAAAGCCTCCTTGTTGATAAATCACACAAAAAGACGGAAATGCGTCTCACAACGAACACTACACAACAGAGCACAAATACAACCACTTGATACACCGATTCAATCACACAATAAAACGGCTTGGGACAAAATAGAAATCGAATTTCTACCAGGACTAGGACTAGACCATTGCATAGACTTGACGCGAATAAAACGTAAAGTTTCGAGAGGGACGAAATTCACAAGAGGCAGAGTAACTACTACAATGACAATGACGGGAATTTATAAATAATTCTTTCTTTATTTTTTATTTTGATTTAAAATTTTGTTTGTCAGATATTCTTCACTAGAATTCTTAGTTTTTGGTTTGGGATTTTGTTTTAAAATTTTGTTTGGCACAAATAATTAGTTCACTAGTATTCTTATTTTCTTTGTTTTTGGTTTTGTTTTTAAAATTTGTTTTTAAATATCCATCAAATTAGTAAACCCAATTAGTTCAGCACTAAGCAAATAATAAAGGCATGAACTCCCGATAGATTAAATTAATAATACTACTAACAATAAAATATTAACAAATAATACTACTAAATAAAGATATATATATATGTATACAGAGTATAAAGAATATATCGAAAACCCAGAATTGAAACAACAAACTAACCAAAAGCCGCTGCAAAAAAGCATGAAAGAGATGCGTTCAACACCAGAGAAAACTACTTTTGAATTCTTCCATCCACCTTTTTCTACCACGATCCATCTACTTCACCAATCTTTAATCGTCAATGAATGGGACGGAAGAGAGATTGGATATGTCGTAGTGGAAAGAGGGTGAGGGCGGAATACAGCTATGTTTGGATTTGTTATACGCGTGTTGACGTGTTTAGAAACTATGTACGAGTAAATACTCTCACACGGGTACGCACACCGCATCCGACTGAAATCGGCAAACGCTGAAGTTTTGGGTCCGCTCTCGCTGGACTTGACTCCATTACCTAGGAGCTAAAAATCCAAGGCCGTGTGAACTGGGCCAACAAGAGGTCTTCACTTAGACTATTGTGCAAAGTGGGTTGGAAAAAGTAGATAAGTAGAGTAGATTAATTAATCAGACCTTGAGACCATAAACGTTCGTACTCCGTTGACCGAACAGAAAGGATAGAAATTTATATCTCACAGTTGCACAATTATCAAAATTAATGATAATAGTTTGTTTCATATCCTAAAACAAGTTCTTATCAATCACGTGCATCACTCTGAATTCAAAATTAGCAAAGTAAATGGGCGAGATACCTCGTGAACTTCCAAATGACAGATTGAAAATCAGGGAATAATCCTGGAAATAATAAATGGATTTTCGAAAGTGGGATTTCGAGAATCCGGAAGACTTAAGCTGTCTTATTCCCGAGAACTGTCAATCTTCACCTTAATCTAACCCTGAGATCGAATGGAAACTAAATGGGGCCGACAGAAATTCAAGGGAATGTTGGTTGAATAACTCCTAATACTTGTTTAAGTTGGATATTGATCAAGGCATCGAAATTGGCCGATAGCATAACGATCTAAAACGTCGTGGAATTATTTATCGAAGTTTGTATGGGGTGATAAATTTTCTGAGTAGCATCAAGTTATAACTCTTACTTTCAAGGGTTGTAATCCTACTTTAAAAGGCTATGATCCTACCTTCAAGGGCTGTAATCCTACTTCGAAAAACAAAATGAAAGGCCGAGATTTGAGCCATATTTTGGATAATTTGTTTGTTTAAATGTTTTGATTGATTATATCAATTATTTTCTCTTTCTCTATGGTGTCCTTATAAGACACTACACAACTCATTTATTCCTAAATTTGTTAATAATGGAGATCTGAACTTGGAGGTCTTAAGAACAACCCTCTGCTTCAGATGAAACGTCGGACATTATATAAAAATAATTAGAATATACATACATATATACTTATCTAATATGATGCAGACAAATAATAATAGTATTTTTAGATAACAAAATTTTAAGAAACGCTTTTAAACTTAACGTAGTTTTCAAATGGTTAATAGGCCGTGAATTCTTGGTTGAATTAGTCATTCTCCTCTTGCTCTCGACCTTCCTAATTAAGGAGACAAACATTCATCATTTCTTTATCCTTTCTAGTCTTCCTCTTGTGTTGTTTTTCATTCACTAGTTTCTATTACTTAGTTTCCTCCATTCTGACCCACAAAAGTAAAAGGGTAACGAAATACTTCGTAGTTTTTTAAAATATTTCAACTGAATTAAGCAATTTACAACGAGGTCTCTAATGTTGCTATGTTCCTAATTCGTTTCTTCTTTTAGGGACCCTCTGTTTATTGCAGCATGTAGGCAATAGCTGTCTGTGTGCCGCGTTGTTTCTTCAATCCATGTTGTTTCTCGTTTAATAGAGAGTGTTCTGACAGGTGTGACGTTAGCCTGCTGCTGAGAATCTTCTCACAAACAGTTTCAACCCTCTCAAGCAATGAGATAACTTGATTTTGTGGATTCCCCGGTTTCAGAATGAAGATCATTTTCGGGGACGCATTGACTGAGGCCTGGGGCTTTGGACCAGTGTGAAGAACTTCCCTCCCTTAATTTTGCACTGGTGATGGAGTCTCCTCCTGCGAGTTACCGTGTGAACGATGGAGTTTCCTGGTTCTAAAAGGTTTGAATCTATCCTCCCCCCTCTCCAAGTATTCAAAAACCTGGTCCTCGAAGCCTAGGTCAAATTTTTCCTCCTCTTCATCGGAGATTCTGAAAACATTTCTCCAGACTCCGGGAAAAAGTCTCTCCTTCTCACATGGGGTGGTTACAGTATTGCATTCATGCGAAATTACGGCATAGCCATGCCCTTGGGAAGTCCCATTCAGTATGTTTATTGTTGCCCAGAAAGACTTCGGATTCCCATCAGTGTCTAATTTCTCGATCAGATTGCTCCACTTCTCCCTCAGTTCGTTAGACAGTGTGGGCTAATTTGTTTCATGTGATGTTGAACGAGATGGGAGTACATGGGCGCTGTGTAGCCCATTTCGAGGATGCGGTTATAAACACCGTTGAACCGTTTTTGCAGCACGACTCTCTCTTGTGTAGGGGTTGTTGGCAGCAGAGCTCTGAAAGAGATTGTCGGAATAGCTATTTCTCTGCGTTAGCTATGCATGAGTTGATAGCAGTTAGTTCGTCGTCGAGGTCTTTCTCGAATGCGCCTTCCAGATCAGGAAGGTCCAACTGGAACGCCCTCCCGTATGAATCCCAGTCGGATCTCAAAAAGACCTTCTTGGGTGCTGCCAGAATCAGAATGAGAGCAGCGGCTATTGTGATCAGCTCCGAAATGTGAGCAATGGGTTTTAGTGACCGTGGCCATACTAGCTGGTGGAATGGGAAGTTGGGCTACGTGAGAACGACATCTGGCTTGGTGCCAGACCATGCGTACAAAAATGTAGGGATGTCCGTCCCGGAGCGTTCAGCGATATCCTTAGCAAGATGTCAAGAATTCGTCATGCCTCTTGCATTTGCCATCCGTAGCCTGCTACTCTGTTCCTATCGCTCAGATCCCCGGTGAAAGTTACTGGGTGCTCTTTCTTGAATCGGTTGAACAAGTCATGGATGGGCAGGTATGGACGGCAGGGAGGTTGGTAGCCTGCGCCCATTACGATGTACCCCAGAGAGCATCTCAGATTGATCGACAGAAACTATTCGTCCATTGGGTTCCCTTGTCTGAACTGCAGCGTTTCTTGACCCGTCAAATCTAACTCATGTGACGTTCCTTTGGAGAACGTTGTACCCAAAGATCTTCTGCTGGTCGTCGTCCCTGAGTCCAGTTATTACAGCAGAAGAATGTCCCGATCAAGTTCTCTGCAAATGGTGCACAGTTTCTGTTTGTGCGACTGCCCACCCTGCACGTTATGCGATAGAATATTGAGCCTATTTCTATTTACCATCTTGTCGATCTGTGCTGCTCTAGGGCGTTTGGCTGTAGGGTTTGCCCGAGCTCGTAGAGTTTAAAGTTGTCGGCGTACAACTTGACCTGATTTCTTAGTAAGGCCGCCATGTCCGACTCTTCGTCTATGAGTGAGTCATAGCACCACTTGAAGTAGCCTCTTCTGACTCCTGTAGCCACCTCCTAGATGGATATTTGCTCTTTTGCATTGTATGGAAGTTGAAGGTGATGGTGAAGTTGATCTCCCTGCCATCAAATTTGTGCCCGCACTGTTGTGTTGGCCACTAAGCGCCCTCCTCCTGATTCTTGTGCTGCTCTTTAGTGATGTTCTTTCTTCCTTGAGTTTTTTGGCCTGGGCTAGGCAGGTGGAGATGCGTAGGCGGCTTGAGGCTTCTGCCCGGTCGCTCTTGGTTCCTCCTTCTGGGTCTTTGCTCCTTGCGCTAGCTTGATCGATTCTGCCGGTGTTCCGTTGATGCACGTTGCCGAAAGAATTTTGGCCGACTGCGGGTTGTCCGAAAACCTGATTGGTCCATAGCATTCGCAGCTAGCACTTCGTTGATTTTGGCATTGAATGAAACAAGACAGGCCAGATTCCTCAGGTGTGCGTGCTTAATACTAACATTTTAGGGGAGGGGGTCGCATGGGTGAGTTGCAGAGCTATTTAGGGATGGGCGGGCATAGCTTTGGTTTCTGGTTGAGTCTTTGCAGCTGCCTCATACAAGGTATTTGGTCTGCCAAGTGCTTCTCTTTCTTCAGCTGTTCCGATGAGGAACCCCGCAGTTTATACAATCTTCGTTTCACTGTTGCAGTGCATCCAATTGTGGCCGGTTTGAACGCACTTTGACTAGATTTTTAGTCTCTTCCTTCTGAGCAGGCACTAGTAGAGTGTTGTTCGACCTTGTAGCAGGAGAATCAAGCTAACAGTTTGAATAATCACTCTCTTTCGATCTGATCTTGTGAGATTATCATGGAGAATAGCTTCACCCTTCTTCTTTAGCCTTGGTTGCCATCTTCATTTCGTGGAACACGACTTTGAAGGGGTGTGTGAGGTTTCTGAATTTGATTACATCATTTTTCTGCTTTATTCTTCATTCTACCGTTCACCTACTCACAGGACAACTCGGCTGAACACAATTGCCTTCCTTGCCGCTAGGGCTAGGAAGGTTTGGCCTTCAGACCGATGGCAACTAGTCTTTTCGTACCAGTTGTAGAGGTTAGTTTCACCATATGTGCATGTGTGTGAAAGATCGCGGTGTAACCTCTGGTGACCTCGATTAGCCAATTTATTCCGAAATCCAGTTTCACGTAGATCGTCTCATAGATCTTAATTTTATCAGTTTCTCACTCCTGATGACCCTCATTGGAACTCAAAAGTCGAAAGATTCCCCGCTCCAGTCATTGAGGGGACGCTCTGTCATTGGGGGGGTATCTCCCTCCGTTACCGCTTGGAAGCTCTATCCTTCACTACAGGTGAGATAGAAACAGAAGGAATCTTCAATCAGTCTATCTCACCCTGTTTAGTCACTTCAGGGGCGTTAGAAACAGGAGGTATCTCCAATCAGTCCGAGGAACTTTTGAGCAGGTCCCATGTGGTAGGACTGACTGAGCTCTTTGGCCTCGATTTCTGCCTCTCCTCTGAGCCAGGGAGAAACAGAATAAATATCCAATCAGTCCGCCTGGCTTGTTGGAGCCTCTGCTACGAGCGAGAGAAACAGGAGCTATCCCCAATCACTCCACCGATACACAACAGAGGTTGTGGGTTGGGGCAGCAACAATTCCTTCCCGGTCTCCTTCTCCAAGCTTAGGAATCTGTAACCGTAGGGAGCTCATTTTTCTTATTTTGGGTGGTTTCGTGTATAGAATGGCGAAATTAAGTCTTTGTAGGAGGTTATGGGAGTGGTATGTGTTAGGGCTCTTAGGTTGGCTTCTGAAGTGTGCCACTGGCGGGTCCTCGGACGGCTTGGATTGTGCTCGCAGACAGCTTTATTCTACGTCGCTGTTTCCTCCGAGGGGGATGGGGGCTATGTAGGTGCCCCGGGTCCAAGTACTTCGGTTATTTACTAAAATCTATCTGGACTGAGGTTCAAATATTCTTTCGCCGTTTAGGAAGCCTCTTTCACTTTTCCTTGCCGCTGTTCATCTTGAAGATGACGACGAATTTTCTTCTTCCTCTCACTCGTCCGATTTACTCGATAGATTACGAATTAAGAATGTGTGCAAGTTGGTATGTGTGTAGATGAAAAAAAAAGCGTGTGGATAGATAGAGAGAAATAAAAGTGGTGAAGAGAGTAAGTAGTGTGGAAGGGTTGCAAAAAGATGCTAGGCGCCTGAGGGTGAGGCCTATCGCTTTCATTATTTCCTTGTTGTGTGACTTTTTTTTGTTGTTCTGCATTGTAATGGTGGTCAAGCCATTTGTCGTAAAGATTTTAATGTTGTTGGATGTTTAATTTGCATTTGATGTTGTTTTTGTAATAAATTACTTTTATTTTATGCTTAGAAATCCTTGTTTTTATTTATTTTGCAATGTGTGTAGTTTGAGTTCTTTGTTTCTTTCTTACTTTTTGATGTCTCACTCCGTTTTAAATAAGTCTCGATCGGTGAGATTTTGTAAAAAATCGGTGATTTTTCGTGAATCAGTGTATTTTAGTCATATTCGGTTTTTCGTCATTGTATTTGGTATATTTACGTTCTTTTCATGCATCGAACGGCACTTCGTCTCCGACAGACACTAGGCTAGCGAAGCTTGGAGATCTGGCGCGACACACCACTCTGCTGCTCTGGTTAATCATTTAAATGATTTCATCATTCAGTTCTCGATCAACCAGTTCTTGGATTTTCCTTGTCCATTCGTCAATGACAATATTAATAGGACTTAACCCCACTTCCCTATGCAGCTCTTTTTGTTGTCGTCATTTTCACCTCCCTGTACACGAAATTAAATACACGCATTTAATTTGCACAGCTTCTAGTTTTCTCTTTTTTGTCATCAAGAAACAAGGGACGACGGAAGCGGGGAAGAGCAGCTTAGATCTTACAATTACATTGTAGATCTTTGTAATAAAACGGGTTGAGGCCACGTAATTTCAACCACTATCACATGTTATTTAAAACCACGATGCTCTCCACGTGAATCTTCGCTTTGAAGCTGGGCGCCTCATCGCAGCCACCTGAGTCAATGTTTAAACAAGGAGGTTTATCTTCCCCCCGTTCGCCCCATGCTTCGACCTCGCCAGATTGAGTTAGGCTTATGGGCAGATAAGGCATTGTTCCCAGACTCGGCTGTGCATTCCCTCGAACTCCCACTCCATTGTCCACCACGCCAAGGAGATGTCCCGGCTATTTATATGGAAACTTAACCACTAAGATTCACATTGGAGATCCAGATTTTCGTCGCGAAGATCACTACGACCCACTCTTACCTTGAGCGCCAAGCGACCTTGACCTCGAGATTCACCATCACTTGTCCAGAAGAAGGAAAATATCCCTTGAGTGCCAAGTTTCGAGCCTTTCGTGACACCAAGTCAACAAGGCTTCCACTGTTGTTCATAAAGAGAACAGCATTAGAACAGCCATTGTTCTTGTGAGGCCGTTGACAAGAAACGATTCTCACCCCCCCCCCTGTTGTCCAGAAGAGAACAACGTAGAACAGCCATTATTCTTTTGAGCCCGTTCGCCAAGAAACGGTTCTCACCCTTTGCCCTGTTGTTCAGAAAGATAACAACGCTAGAACAGCCATTGTCGTTTGAGCCAGTTGACAAGAAACGGTTCTTACCCCCCCCCTGTTGTTCAGAAGAGAACAACGTAGAACAGCCATTGTTCTTTTGAGCCCGTTCGCCAACAAACGGTTCTCACCCTTCCCCCCTGTTGTTCAGAAGAGACCAACATTAGAACAGCCATTGTTCTCGAGCCCGCAGACAAGAGACGGTTCTCCCCCCCCCCCTGTGTTCAGAAGAGAACAACGTAGAACAGCCATTGTTTTTCAAGCCGTTCGTCAAGAAACGGTTCTCATTCACAAGACGCCACGTCAGGATGATTTAATCCCCCCCCTTCGACTGGAACTCACCAGCAGGCCGGAAATTCCTTCACGTCGCCTTGCTCTGCACAACAAGTATAATTACGTAAGCCGAACGTTACCCTTGAGTATTTAACCCTTTTGTCAACTCTATCCTGTGCTTTAAATGGTTTAGCGAACCATCCCCTCCCTTTAACTTTATATTTGTTTTACCTTTTTAAATCTTTTAATCCTCGGATTAGCTCGAGTCCCCACGACCCTTTCCATTCTCTGTTTATGTCAATATTTTCTGTTTTGTGTGTTGTTGATAGTTATTATTAATAAAACTCTATTTTATTAATGATAGCAATATTATTATCCTTGAGCTCAGTTCAACTTCTTAAGCATATCGAAGATACATAATATCGGCCAGCCTAGACATCCACGCACTCTAAAGTTAATTAAATAAGTTTCCTCAACGAATAGTTATATATGGTATATCGTTGAGAGTCCATTCTACGACATATATATATTTATATATATATATATATATATATATATATATATACTATTAAAATTTGGTATCAAGTGTGTAAGGTTTAACGCTATATCTTTGCAAACACTGGTCCCAGTCGAGTAAAGCATAGTGTTATTCGTTATAATAATAGAGTATAGTAGTTCCCTTTTGTTTTAACGATTGCTATCCCCTTTTTGAAACTTAAGAAGCTGGAGTAGCTCAAGGAACTGTTATAATAATTTGTTTGTGTTTTTTTGGGGGTTTTTGTGTGATTTTAGTCAGTGGTTATTTAGATCGTGAAACCAAGTACGAATAGGTCTGTGCCCATATTTATGTAGGCTAATTCTCTAGAAGGCATAATTCTTGTTGCAAGGAATTTTGGTTGGTTGACTATTGTGCCCCCAAGTGCCAAGATGACTCAGTTCTAAATCTTTAAAGGTCAAGGAGAGTCCTTGGCACTTTCCGGAAAATAACTAATTGAGTACATTCAAGAGGAGCAAAGAACGGAAAGAGAAAAGTTAAGAGAAGAAAGAGAAAGAGAAATCCAAAGTGAAGAGAGAGAAAGAGAAATCCAAAGAGAAGAAAGAGAAAGAGAATTCCAAAGAGAAGAAAGAGAAAGAGAAATCCACCGAGAAGAAAGAGAAAGAGAAATCCAATGAGAAGAAAGAGAAATCCAACAAGAATAAGAAAGAGAGGAACGGAAAAGACAAGCTGACCTTCACCATCAGATTGAATTAGCTCGTGTTGAAGCAGAGATACAGTCAGCCAGTTCCCGTTCGGAAGCCCCCCCCCCCAATCTCTCACTAAAACTCCCCAATTTCGAGGATGGAGAGGATTTCGGAGCATTTTTAGCCGACTTCGAAAAGATCCTTGAAATCAATAACATGGATCTGGAGGCTGAAGGTATAGTCAGATTACTTCCCTTGTTAAATTGTAAATTGCGCGAAATTTTTATATCTTTACCATCTGAATGTACAATTAACTACAGCAGCTTAAAAGCTGAGTTATTGGACGCTCATAAGATGACTCCCGATTTCTACCGCCAAGAATTTCAAGGAGGTCTTATTAGACCCAGACAGACGTTCCGTCAATTCGGATACATTCTTCAGAGGAATTTTAAATTTTGGTTAGAATCCTCAAAGGTTGATCCTGACTACGAGTCCTTAACAGACTTCGTGTTGCGGGATCAATTTTTGGCGTCTCTCCCGACGGAGATCCACGCGTTCGTCAAGGATCGTCGATGCCAGACCTTTAAAGAATGTACCGAAGAAGCGGATATCTATGCCGCAAGCCATAATTTATACCCAAAGGAGAATCGAACTTTTCACCAATCCCCCTACAAGGAAAGAAGGAAGGATTCACGCCCCTTCACAGGAAAGCCGACGAAGTTTCTGAGCCCCGTAAAACCCCCAAACTTCTTTCCCCAAAACCAACAACGGGACTCTAAACCTCCCGTTAAGATTTCTCCTCCATCTCTCTTCCCGAAGCGACCAATCATATGCTTCACCTGTGGTGTAGAAAACCACATGAGCTGGAATTGCCCCCAAAATTCGGGGCTTAAAAGTGGACCAGCCCACCAAGTTCACCAGATTAATGCCACCCCGGCTCCCCCGGTGGGGCAGACCCAAGCAGAAACTTCTCCCCCTCCGTCAGGCCACCAGGTAAATTTTATTTTTGATAAAAGTTCATCGGGAACTTTGAAATTTGAGGAGGGCAGCATGAACGGCTGCCGAGTATCGACTCTCGTCAGGGACACAGGATGTACGTGTTTCATCGTGTCCGACGAACTCCTTCCCCCAGTGGACCCCAACTACGAAAAATTTGCGGTGGTACATGACTACCTTGGGCGGGCGAACCGATTCCCTGTCGTTAGATGTTACCTGCAGTGTCAATATTATGATGGCTGGGCTGAAGTCATTTCAGCACCCATACAATTCTGTTCCGTACTTATAGGACAGAGCCCCCAAGTAAGTTCCGACCCTGTGTCTCAGGTCGCTCTTCCTCGAGGCCGAGCTAAGAAAGAAGCCCAGGAGCCCGTCCCCATCAGAACCCCGATACCGTCCGATTTCTCGGAGACCCTTAACCAGGAATTTAGGACGGCACAAAAGGAGTGTGAATTACTAACACCCTTAGGCGATAAGAACCAAGACAAGGACACGGAGACTGTCCGTGGACCCCAAGAAAAAAAGTACCCCCAACGTGCCCATGGAGATACCTTCGTAGCACTGGACGAAACATCGGTGCTTGAAGAAGATTACACCGCGGAGTCCCTTAATGTAATACAGACAGTGTGCATCCAACCTGATGCCGATTACCCTCCTCCTTCCCTACCAGGCGAGTCTTTTGAACCCTCTGACCTGGATATTGACGCGCAGCTGACACCACAACAAAAGAGTCAGCTACAAGAACTATTTGAATGGAGTCACCATTTAACCACCCTATTAGCTCTTTTCAAGCGACTGCGCGAAAATGGCCTCACCATTGGCCCCAGCAAATGCCATTTTTCCCACGAAACCATAAAATACTGGGGTTTCAAATAGCACAAAGCAAGTTAGGTCCCCCAGAGGACAAGATTAGGGCAATCACCGACATACCCCTCCCGAATACTAAGAAGCAATTCAGATCGTTCCTAGGATCAGTTTCTTACTATCGGCGAATTGTTACGGAATTCGCTGCAATTCCGGTGCCCCTCAACTCGCTTCTAAAAAAAATTCCCCCGATCGTTTACGTTGGAATGATGTCGTTGTTTCCCATTTTAATAAACTCAAAAATTAGCTTATTTCTGCCCCCCTTTTAAAGTTGCCCAACCTGGAAAAATCCTTTGGGATTAAGAACGACACGAGCAACGAGGGCATTGGAGGTGTACTCCTGTAATACGAGGATGACGGAACGAGTCATCCAGTTGCATATGCTAGTCGCCAATTATTACCACGCAAAAAGAGATATGCCACTATAGAGAAGGAAGCTCTATCAATTATCTGGTGTATAGACAAATTCAAAATGTACTTGATAGGAAAAGAATTATAGATAGGAACCAACCACCGTCCGTTAGCCTATATTAGGAATGTGCGACACTCAAACGGCCGAATCATGCACTGGAGTTTACTCTTGCAAGAGTAACAATTTAAAATAAATTATATAAAAGGTTCCGATAACCAGGTCGGTGACGCACTCAGTAGGAATGCGTTACCGAATAGCGTAGAGTAATTGTATTCATAGGATTAGTATCTCCATGTAGGTATATACCGTCTTGTACGACTTAAATTAGATTCTCTTGTAATATAATTAGTTAATGTATATGTCTGAATTTTGTAACGCTCAATGTCTATTTTTTTTGTATGTATATATATTTGTACCCATTAATTTACGTATAAATTATTTTGTCCCGTATGTACTAATTTTATATCATTTCAGTGTTCCATGCCCCTTTTTTTATTGAGTTGTATTAAAGGTTATTTCCCCCTGTAATCAAAAGATCAAAATAATTATATGTATTAAGTGTAATACTAGTTAGGTGCATGAAGGTACGGTTGGTACAAGAAAACGAGTTCCCCACAACGGAGCTCTATCGTTGTCCCTTCTCTATTTTTTTTCAAAGTGACAACTTCCCCCGGAATGGAGGGGTGTGATACAACGGGTTGAGGCCGAGTAATTTCAACCACTATCACATGTTATTTAAAACCACGATACTCCCTACGTGCATCATCGCTTTGAAGCTGGGCGCCTTATCACAGCCACCTGAGTCAATGTTTAAACAAGGAGGTTTATCTTCCCCCGTTCGCCCCAAAACGCCGACCTCGCCAGATTGAGTTAGGCTTATGGGCAGATAAGGCATTGTTTCTAGGCTTGGCTGTGCATTCCCTCGAAGCTCCCACTCCATTGTCCACCACGCCAAGGAGATGTCCCGGCTATTTATATGGAAACTTAACCACTAAGATTCACATTGGAGATCCAGATTTTCGTCGCGAAACATCACTACGACCCACTCTCACCTTGTGCGCCAAGGGACCTTGACCTCGAGATTCACCATCACTTGTCCAGAAGAAGGAAAATATCCCTTGAGTGCCAAGGTTCGAGCCTTTCGTGACACCAAGTCAACAAGGCTTCCCCTGTTGTTCATAAAGAGAACAACATTAGAACAGCCATTGTTCTTGTGAGGCCGTTGACAAGAAACGATTCTCACCCCACCCACCCCTGTTGTCCAGAAGAGAACAACGTAGAACAGCCATTGTTCTTTTGAGCCCGTTCGCCAAGAAACGGTTCTCACCCTTTCCCCTGTTGTTCAGAAAGATAACAACGCTAGAACAGCCATTGATCGTTCGAGCCCGTTGACAAGAAACGGTTCTTACCCCCCCCCCCCTGTTGTTCAGAAGAGAACAACGTAGAACAGCCATTGTTCTTTTGAGTCCATTCGCCAAGAAACAGTTCTCACCCTTCCCCCTGTTGTTCAGAAGAGAACAACATTAGAACAGCCATTGTTCTCGAGCCCGTATACAAGAGATGGTCTCACCCCCCCCCCCTGTGTTCAGAAGAGAACAACGTAGAACAGCCATTGTTCTTCAAGCCGTTCGTCAAGAAACGGTTCTCATTCCCAAGACGCCACGTCAGGATGATTTAATCTCCCCCCCCTTCAACTGGAACCTTCCAGCGAACCGGAAATTCCTTCACGTTGCCTTGCTCTGCACAACAAGTATAATTACGTAAGCCGAACGTTACCCTTGAGTATTTAACCCTTTTGTCAACTCTATCCTGTGCTTTAAATGGTTTAGCGAACCATCCCCTCCCTTTAACTTTATATTTGTTTTACCTTTTTAAATCTTTTAATCCTCGGATTAGCTCGAGTCCCCACGACCCTTTCCATTCTCTGTTTATGTCAATATTTTCCGTTTTGTGTGTTGTTGATAGTTATTATTAATAAAACTCTATTTTATTAATGATAGCAATATTATTATCCTTGAGCTCAGTTCAACTTCTTAAGCATATCGAAGATTCTTAATATCGGCCAGCCTAGACATCCACGCACTCTAAAGTTAATTAAATAAGTTCCCTTAATGAATAGTTATATATGGTATATCGTCGAGAGTCCATTCTACGACAATCTTCCTATTGTTGCTCTTACGGAGATTTCTATACATGTATATAGTTCTGTCTTCGGTCGAGGCCTTTGTAATTCGATCAATGAAGTGCTTCCTGTCCCAGGAGGAAGTAATTTTCATTCCAAGTACATTGAAATCCGTGGTGTAGGGATAGCGTCTATCCTCCACTCTGACTTCAGAAAGCAGTCTCCTGCCAACGGTAACTACTTTAAACTTTTCTTTATTCGTTCGAATCTTCCATTGTGGCTCATTGATGTTTAATCTTTCGATTTATTCGCTGTACTACAAGCTTGCATAGGTGCGCTCTTTGGAGGCCAAGTGATTATCTGGCCGAAATCATCGGTGTATTGTATGTTGAGGCAAATGAGTTACGCAGTGTATGGGACAGCTTTGGTATAAATTACTTAAAGAGTGGGAGACAGAGATCCCTTGCGGGAAGCCCGCAGTGTTATTTAAACTTTGGTCTGTCCGTGCAACCTAAACTAATATACGTTGCTCTCTCGATGACGTAGTCACAGAGAGTACTTTCTAAGTTTTCTCTTAGGCCCAGCTGTAGAATCTTATACTGCATTTCACACTGACACACCTTATCAAACGCCTTTGATACATCCTGACAAACAATGTCCACGTACCTTCTTTTCCATTTGGCCTGGACAAATTTGGCCTGTCATTTATCGCCATCCCCGTACTTCGCTTTTTTTCTAAACCTGTAACTGGTACGAGTTGTAGAAGGAGGTCTCCTACAGATGAGGCACCAGTCTTTAGTTAAGGATCTTGTCGAAGGGCTTTCCGCCAAATTCCAGAAGAGAACTTGTCTGATACCTCTCTCTCAATGTTGGGTGCTTTTCATGCTTCGGCCAAAAAAAAATCATTTTTGCCGTTTTACATGCATGCGGAAGTATCCCGTGTTTAGGAATGCGTTATAAATTCTTCTCATCCCTTACGTTGGCTGATGCCTTTTTGAAGTTTGACTTCTTAAGCCCAAAATGTTCTGCGGTTTTTTGACGGAATAAGCGGAGCCCACCGAGTAGTTCCTCTTCTGTTATCTCGGAGTCTCCATCACTCTGTCTATCTACCTGGTGGTGAGTATGCTTCCTTTGAATTTGGGTATTAAGCTCGTCTATGATATCGCTTTCGACCTCGATATCATAATCAAGGTTTTCTCTTCAGTTATACTAAAGATTGTTTCCCCAAAACATCGAAATATTTCTTCGATGTTTCTTTATTCTGTTTCTAATGTTCCGTCTTCTTTTGATATCTCTCTATTCTTCTTTTTGCCAGTCGATCCTTTGAGATGCCTGATTTTATTCCAAAAATCTCTGGGAGATGTATCATGATCGAGGCTCTCGATCATATCGTCCCAACGTCTCCAAAGTTGTTCGAGGATCAACTGGTTGAGCCCTTCTTTGATCTCTTTACTTCATTGTATTTAGTCAATTGATGCGTTTATGATGTTGATTTCATATAGTAATTTCACTTCACGGTATATATCCTTCATGTATTTAGTTCACCTGTACGTTGAGATGGACTTATACTCGGATTTAGTGATACAAGCTCTATCCGTGTTGACAAGATGGTTATTAAGGTTGTCGAATGCCTCATCGATCTCCTCTAGAATTGTCTCACCCAAGTTTGGCGGATGGTAGGCGTCAAGGAGACGCGCATACCGTGCCCAGTCAGTTTTTGTAGTTTTTTCAACTACAGATGTGACGTGTATATGGTTCCTGCTGATGTTATGAAGGATCCGTATATTGCCACTACATGGTACCAGGACTGGCTTCATATAATAATTAAACGGCAGCTGAAGATTGGCCAGATATATGTCTGGTTTCGTTGCACTTTTTCCTCTTACAAAGATAGGCAAGTCGATGCCTATTTGCTGAACAATATTTCTGTCCAACAAAATGTCTAGGCTCTTTCCAATTTTATTAAAGGTTTTGTAGCCGGATTTGGTACATCTGGCGTCCAGATGCCCATTAGGATTGTGTGGGCTCTTCTGCCAAAGATGCCAGTAAGAGATTGTAACGGTAAATAATTACTCCTTATCAGCTGGTACCTGGTGGATCGGACCAGCTTTCCGATGTCGAGTTCGACCTCAATCGCGAGATAGGATTCTTCAGGATTTCTGATTTGCTTGTATTTGATCCCTTTTTAATCGCAATAGCGGCACCGTCATAACGCTATTTCGAGTAATATGTGATTAACACATCGTAATTACAGATCTTCATTTCTGAATTACGTTATTCGATCCCTTGTTCCGAAATGAAGATAACATCTGCATCAATTTCTATGAATACGTTTGTGTAAAGATTCCTTTTATTCGTCAGGCCATTGGTATTAATTTGCAAAATATTTGGTGCGTTCCCTTGCATGCTCAGATGTTTTTACCGATATTTCCTCTTATTTTTATTTTTGACCTGTTTGGCAATTTTGATGTTCCCAGGCTTTTCGCTCTTCGAAGGAGGACTCGGAGTCTTGGATTTGATCTTCGTCGCTCGTGCACGAGTGCATGGGCCCTCGTCACTGTCCGAAGAGGTGGATCCTTCATCATCTTCTTGTTGCTTACCTTCTTCTTCTTCCTCCTCGGATTCCCCCGAGAAGGGAGCTTCGACTGCAACCTCAAGTCCAAATTTAACATCGGAGTTGCTTCTGATGACGGACTCCTTGAATGCCTTGGAAGATTTGGGATCCGCGGAGATAATGACCCAGACAGGTTATTTGCCTTCAGCAACGCATTTAAAACCAGTTGGTAGCGGTCAGGTTTCACTGCGTTGGCCACATTTGCATGCATGAAAGTTTCCTGTCATGACAAATTGTGAAGGCGATGCCCCGATCGGTTCGATATTCTTGGCAGCGCTTGCGTATGTCATTTTTTTCGGACTCTTATGCTCCTCTTTTTTTCTTGATGATTTCTCTACGCTTAGGTCAGTTAAGGGCCGTCATAGCCACGTGCTCCCCTTTGCAATTAAGGCACTTCTTTTTAATACTTTCGCATTTGTTGAATCGGTGTCCTTCGTGGCGCATTCAATGCGCCACGGTGTCTCTCCTTCTCTTGGAAGGCCGTTGCTCTATGGGTCTTGTAGTTTAGAGTAAACAAATTACATTTGTATGCTATTAAATTTCTTATGCTGTATATTCTCCCCTGGTATTTTCATGTTGAATACCAGTAGTCCGTTCGAGGTCGCTTTTCTTGCCATGTCCATAGTTGCGAAGGTTATTTAAAGACATGTGTTTATTTGCCGGATTCAATTATTTCGCGAACTTTGGCCCATTGATTGCCTCTCTGAATTGATACTGTATTTCATTTCTATCTTTGGCTCTTTGTTTCCCAATTATGTTGCCCGGCTGCCTGCATCTGCCAACACTCTCTTTCTCTCTCTCTTTCTCTCTCTCTCTCTCTCTCTCTCTCTCTCTCTCTTTCTCTTTCTCTCTCTCTCTCTCTCTCTCTCTCTCTCTCTCTCTATATATATATATATATATATATATATATATATATATATATATATATATATATATATATATATATATATATATATCTTTCTCTCTATCTCTCTTTCCCTGTGGCGAGAACGAACTACTCCTGGAGTTCGCGAACAACGAATTCCTGACTCAATAGGTGAGAGAGCCAACGAGAGGAGACAATATCCTCGACTTGGTTTCCACCTCTGAGGATTGCATTGTTGAAGACCTCTCTGTTGGCGAATAGCTTGGTGGCAGTGACCACCAACTACTTAGTTTTATAGTCAAAGTCCCGAAGACAGTGCCTGCAACTAGTAAATCGAGGAAACTTGATTTGAGAAGAACAGACTTTGCAGGTCTTCGTGCTGGACTGACTGACGCGAGGCTGTTGAAGACTCGTGAAACAGTTTCAAACCCACATTCATGAGTCTTCAATCGCGTTTCATCCCTCTGAAATGCCCCCGTCGGTCTTCTGTTCAACCAAAGTGGTTTAATCGAGAAATCAACCAACTGTTTGGGGAGAAGAGAAATGTGTACCGGCAATCGAAGATCTCGGGTGACTTTGACGAATACCGGATGCTAGCCAGGAGAGTAGAGTCCAGCATAAGGGCGGCTAAGCGGTCTGAAGAACTGCGAGTGGCGAGACTATGTGAGGAGAATCCCAAAGAGTTCTTAGGATATGTAAACAGCGGTAATCCAATCCGTCGAACGATTGGCCCTTTGATGAATGAGGAGGGGACAGTAAAGCACTCAGCTGCAGAAAATGCTAACCTACTCAACGACTATTTCTCTTCAGTGTATACTGAAGAGTGTGGTCCCATCCCCCAGCTAATGGATTCTTACTCGGGGGAAAAACTGGCGGATATGGACTTCACCAAAGGAGAAATAGAAAAAAAGATCAGTGACCTAATGACGAATAAGTCACCTGGCCCGGATGGGTTTCTACCTAAAGTGTTGAAAGAAGTGCGCGATCAAGTGTCACGACACCTGAGCGCAATCTTCAACATGTCAATCCGGACCGAATGCGTTCCTAGAGAATGGCATGAAGCGAAGGTGACTCCTATCTTCAAGAAAGGAGACCCTGGCCAACCGTCGAACTACAAACCCATCAGTCTGACTTCTATAGTCGGTAAACTCATGGAAAGCATCATGGTGGACAAAATGACGTCGCATTTAGAGTCATGGCTTCCGAAGGCAACATAAATGCCTAACGAACCTTGTGTAAATCTTCCACTTCGTCTTCAGTGAGCACGATCGGGACAAGGCGGTGGATGTGGTCTACTTAGACTTTTAGAAAGCCTTTGATAAGGTACCACACCGCCGCCTTCTCCGGAAAGTGCGAGCGCTGGGCATAGACGGAAAAGTAGCAGGTTGGATAGAGAACTGGCTAAGTGGCAGACGGTAACTGGTGGTGCTGAATGGACAGGCTTCTGAGTGAGTGCCCGTTACTAGCAGAGTACTTCAAGGTTCTATCCTGGGACCACTACTATTCACCATCTACGTCAACGACATGGACGGTGAAATGGTTGCCAATATTTCTAAATTTGCCGACGATACCAAGCTTGGTATGAGCGTTACAAAGGATGGAAATACTGCCCGCCTGCAGGAAGATCTTGGCAAGATTGGGGAGTGGACGGACACGTGGCAAATGTCTTTTAACGTGAAAAAATGCAAAGTGATGCATATCGGCCACCGAAACCCACAATCTCCTTATATCCTTAAGAGCACTGCTCTTGAATCTACCG
This sequence comes from Ceratothoa steindachneri, assembly GCA_963969495.1. Taxonomy (NCBI): domain Eukaryota; kingdom Metazoa; phylum Arthropoda; class Malacostraca; order Isopoda; family Cymothoidae; genus Ceratothoa; species Ceratothoa steindachneri. The sequence continues at coordinate 111,144,015 of OZ018326.1, forward strand.
ACACTGAGAAGGACTTAGGTGTAACTATAATTAGTGATCTCAAGTTCTCGTTGCGGTGTATTAAGGCGGAGAAGAAAGCCCAAAGGATGCTAGGTTATATAAAGTGACAGTTTGGATATCGGAACAAGGAAATAGTACTCTGTTTGTACCCATAGGCTGCATGGTCAGCTCATCAAAGTTTTCAAAATATTTCGAGGGTTCGACTATGTTGACTACGGGGATATTTTCAGCCTTAATGAGAGCAAAACAAGAAATCACGGCTTCAAACTTGAGCTGAAGCGTTACAACCGCGATCTGTGTGGGAAATTTTTCATGTACAGTATCTGCGGTAGCTGGAACGCACTTCTGATGGAGGTTGTCAACAGCAATTCTGTTCACCAGTTCAAGACAAGACTAGACAAAGTTTTGAAAAGTGGGCCTTTAGGGAGGACGTAAGGCAATTGAACGGGAATGTGCCCGCTTGACAGCTAGTCCAAAGGTATCTTCATTGAATGGACTGTAAGCTCTTCTAGGGTACTTATTTTCCTTGTTACTCCTTGTTACTCTCTTTCTCTCTGTTATTATTTTTAGGGACGATATTGGTTAGGGATTCAGTTCTTGGAATTAAGTGGCCTTGCCACACAAAGACTTTATCACCACCCTGCTCAGTATGATTACGAATCCGTTGTGGAATTCAAATATCTTTACCAAGGCCACGTTTAACTTCGTGTTCATAGTCTTCATGATTATCTCCTTGCTTGGTTTGTTCTTCCTTGCAAGGCCCTCAGTGAGATACGTTTCCATCTTTCTCTCGCCATATTTGTATCAATCTCTCCATGTCGCTCATTCTTTTGCAGGGGGAGCGTGGGCGGCTGGGGCCAATATAAATATTTATGCCCGACCAAAATGAAAGAAAATCACTCTAAGGTTGCTCGTGAGGGAACTTTAAATCGGTGTGATATTTTGCCTGATCGGGAGCTCAGAGTTAAGGCGTCCATTGCTGATAAAATCCTCTGAGATAATCTGCGAGATCAAAACATTTTTCCCGATATTTTTCTTAAGCAAGATTCATGTATAAGTTGTTTTCACGATGAATAATTATTTATGCAAGGTCGAAGAAAACTTTACTTTTCTTCTGAGGAAGAATGGAATAGAGAATAAAGTGGTTCTTAAACTATTTATTTTTGCGAAGGATCGAATTCAAATTTAGATTATGAGCTCTATATTTTGTTTTTGCAAAGTACTATCAGAAATCGATGCGAGGTTTGTAAACCGTCAACTTATTCTCCATATTGGGGAACTTACATAATCACTTGTCTAGTGTATTTATTTTCATTCTTCAATTGTGTGCGCTTTTCTGTTTGATTTTTATCTTCTCTTCGTAACCTAGTCCATATTCGATTTTTACTTTATGGAAATAATGGAATAAAGCCGGAATAAACACGAAAATAGCCAAATTTGGGAAACAATTTTATAGCGAGATAAAAATGAATGTTGTTTTAGTCACTTTGGATAGAAATTTGCTTTCTTGCCCGCAAAAATATTTGGTCTTACTTTCCAAAAAACGAAAGAAAAAACAAAAAATAGCTAGGTGTTTTCTTTTAGTTTTGTAGTTAAATCAATTTTTAAGGTAACGTAATGCAGTTGCGACAGCCTAAAGAATATTCATTAAATTCATTCTTCTTTTAAACGAAACTTCTCAAACTATTTTTCTAATTCACAAAGAATTTTCAGAATTCTGTTCGTTGGAAAGGTTTCTTGTAAATTCTCCCTCCAACATTTTTCGAATTGCCTTTTCTGTAAGAAAGGTTAGGTTATATAATATCAGTAACGAAGGCAAGCCATCTCGCATGAGAGTCAACGAAAGCTACCACTAGAAGTCATTTAAGCATAGAATGATATACGAGTATAAACCTCTTTTACACTCAAAATTACCTGTAAATTTGCCTAGTAAACATTTCGTACAATTTTTCATATATGATATCACTTAAAACTTCTTAAATGTCCTTCTCTGTAATATTTCTAGTAAGAAAAGTTGAATCAACATCTTTTTCGAAAAGAGTTAACGAATTGATCATTCCTTTATGTTCACTGAGATGATCAATGACACCCTGAAAATCGTTTTCATGTAATTCATATCACTTATAAATTATCGAACCTTTAGAGAATATTTATACTTTGGTCTCCAAATCACAATTTAGGTTTATTACCGTAGTATCACATATGCTATAATGCCTACGAAAACGTTCAAGTTTTTCATTATTTTTTAAGGAACTTTTATGGGCCAATATTTTCAATTATACTTATTATATTATTAGTTTATACATATTTTTATTATTATAATAAAAATGTTAATATGATTGAACATCATCCCCTAAAATTAACTTTGTTTTGTTTATTAAAAACCACCGTAAATAATCAGTGCATTTCCCCTTGTAAGTACTTGAGGTGACGTAATTAAAGACAACGGAGAAATTAGGTGAAGTTAAAATGAGTGAAAGATAACAACGCACTTAGGCTAAGTGGATAGAGTACTGTTAGTCTGGAAGGTAAGCAACTTTTCGGAAACTTCCAAATTAGAAACATTACTTGATTAATCATGCAGGGAACATAATAATAATTTAGGAAGTATTAGATTAAAAATAATTTAAACGAACCTTCACAAAAAACTAGAGTTAAACAAAATAAGTTTTTATTGTTTTAATGATTTTAACACATCATAAAATCAATGCAAGAGTGCAAAGTGTTGATAAGTTCCAAATATAAACGCTAGTTATATAGTACTTTACCTACGATTGCTGCTCCATTATATGTAATTCGATTTTTTACCTTCATGCGGTGATACTACAGACATTATGTTGCTTCGATCCAGCAGCTTCTGGCTATACATTTTTTTGTTATGCTGCCCAAAGGGAAAAATATTTTAGCCCTTTCGGGTCGAATCCAATAAACAGTAAAAACAGCTCTCAATCTTAAAAGCATCCGAATTTGTTATAAATATTATACTTCTTTTTTTTTAGTTCATTTCCCAACAAAACTATAGTAAGTACTTAGAGGGGAAATTAATATACCTGGATAAAAAATAGGTTTGCGAAAATTTATACTTCTTGCAATGCTTTACTTATATTGGATTATTGACGTGTTTCGCTGCTTACTCCAAAGGAGTAATATACTCCAAAGGATGCTAATATACAAAACTAAATGAAAATCATCTCGGTTCGAGTGTTACTCACCCCTCTAACCCAAAGAACTGGTAGGGCGGAAGTCAAGTGGAATTGACAAAAAGAGAAAAAGAGGAGAGGGATAAATAATTAGTTTCACAACTTTATTTCTGTAAAGTCATATTTTAAGATAATTTTTGTCGATACTTTTCTTAAACATATTTAAGGCAGTGCTCTTTGACGACATTGTAAACAAGTTATTCCAATTTTCTATTATTTTGATAAGAAACGAAATTTGGGGATATCGGATTGTTAGATTCTCTCTTTACTAGCTCGAAACACTAATTTCTAGTGGTCGATAGGTTGTCTAGTTCAAATAGTGAGTCATAATTTATAATGATATGATCGTTTTGTATTATAGACTTTAATATATTGGACACATCGATACCATTCTTCCAGTGAAAATAAATTGAGGTACTTATTCGTACTTCATACGATCTATTTTTAAATTCAGGAATTAATTTGGTATCTTTACGCCGGCTGCGTTCTAATATTACAAAGATCTTTCGTATGTATGGAGACTAAATTGGACCGCATGTTCCAAATGAAGTCTTAGAATCACTCTAAATAACAAATAAATAATCTTTGGATTAACGCGCAAAATATCTAGGTATCTAAGATAGAGCCATATTTTCCCTTTGGAAAGTTACATTACATTTGTACGCAAATTTTAGATCTTTCTTATCTTCAAGGCAAATTTATGTTGTGAAGTTTTGAGAAATCTCCTTGGAATAAGAGGTACAAGGGGTATTCAAAAGGTTAATAGAAAGTGAATAAAATTAAAACAAAAAGAAGTATAAATTACATTTTTCCCACAAGTCCCATTGAAGTCAAAATATTTTGGCAAGCGATAATAACCAATTTAAACAATTTCTATAAAATTAAGGACCTAGCCGTATCCGAGGATATTTTCTTACACTATAGAAATGGTTTAAATGGATGGCATCATCGACTAAAGGTGTTTTGAACTAAAGGGAACTTATGTTTAAAAATAAAATTTCTATTTCTTTTTTTTATTCCTTTTTTTTCTAAGAATTTTATGAAGCCTCTCGTATATACGTCGATAAAGACCACCAAAACAAATTGCGGTTCTATTATAACATTGCACCTAATAGTGTTAAATAAAATTAATGGTCGTTTAAATTATAATTTCAACTTCAAATTAAACTTGAAGCAATAAAAGAGATACTGGAGGAATGCCACGTCCGTGCTGAAGAGGCTGACTCTCAAAGACTGCGAGCTGGTTTCTCTGAAATATATATCAGCATATATTACACAGGCCTTCGTTTGAAAAAGAAAATTATGTTCCTCACGATTTCTTTGTGGTTTCTCAATGAATCAAACCTCCTGAGCTCCAAAATGAATGTATTTTTGTTCTATTAGATCAGATTTTCCCAGTACAGCATACACCATTTTCATTGAGATTACCTCATTTTTCCTAAAAAAAAAAATTCAAAAACTTTTCTCTATCTAATAATACATTATTATTGTTATATCATAGAAACAGGAATAAACTTATGTAAATTATAACCATTTTAATAAAACAAAAAAATCAAGAATTCAACATAATAAAGAAAATAATTCTAATCTTGTGCATCACGCTTCAAACATCAACAGTAGTCAGCAAGTAAGTTTACGTCTCATTTACCCTGGTACCTGGATTCCATTGTTTTTATGTCCTGGCGGAATCTTTCCCCCTGTTCTTCACTGTAATTCCCGCAGTTGTTGGGAAAATAAGCCAGATGGGACTGGTAAAAAGTGTATCTTTATAGACATTCGAGCTCCCAAATGTTTAAGACTTGTTAGGAGCTGATTGAACACGGCAAAAAGAAATTTGAAAGCTTGGCCATCTTTATTAAGGGTTTTGACATAATTTTTCATTATGCCAAGCTTTAAATGGAGTGGATAAAGCAGTATTTTATAAAAAGGCACTAAAGGTTCAGCTATTACGTTGTTTGATCCAATTTTAAATGCTTCTCGTGGACTACCTTAAAAGAGATTTAGAAGGGTATATAAATTCAAAGTGCATTATTTCTAAAAACCAATTCAAAGTAATATTTCGTAAAACAATAAGAATATGAATATGTACTAAAAAATCCTGTATGCCGATGCATTAAATCATTGTATTGGAACTAAATGGATATATGTCCATCTTATTTTGAGTTTATTGAGTTATGTTGTATACCATCTCAATTAGGATACGTTCCCATTAACCTAAAATGATGCAATAACCTATAGAGACACACTTCAACACAAAAAAAATAACTCAAAAATAATTCCCAGATTTGCATTCTTGTAAAATGGAGGTTGACCAAAAGGTGTATACAAGTATTAACAATTAAAAATTAAAATGTCAATATCAAAGAGCTTAGAAATGCCAAGTGTAAAATTATCTTACCTTTAAGTCACCACATATCCTCCAATTGTGGGCAGAGTAATTTATTGCATCCAGCAATTTTTTCATATTTTCATAACTTTAAGTAAGTTGGATTGAATAGCCTATTGGAACGAAAGTTATCTTGTTACCAATATTCAGTAACACATCTGTCAAACTTCTACTGGAGGAATCTATGAAAAGTCTCCATTCCAATGGGTTGTAGGGAATTCCGAGGGCTTCAACAAGTCCTTTAATATTGGCGCAGTATACTAAAGAGCTGGAAGAACGCTGTAAAAAAAATAACTTCGAAACTCTTGTTCTCGGTTTCTTTAGCGAGAAGATTACTTTCACAAAGTCGAGAGCCAAGAAGTTGTGCATTCTACTTTGAAAGCCCCAGCTCCCTTGTCAGGTCATTTAACTGAAATTGAGTGACTGGTCTTGCGACCATATCATGTGTCGAAACCTCCATATTGATCTCTTCATGGACCTCTATATGTTCAGGGGAAGAAGATATAGGAATTTCTGGACCATGGGGCAGGGATTTGATGGCAGAAGAAACATCCGGATAGGCCACATTATGTTTATTCTTCTTATTTATATCTGTGGGAAATATAATTGCATATTACATAAAGGAAGTGATTTGGAGTTGCAGATAGTATATAAATGTTTAGTAAAAGATATGTTCATGCTGAAGTGAACTATGTCTGTTTTTAATTTTATGCTGTCTATGAATTTTAATGACATTTTCAGGAGCCAGTATAATACAGAAAGCTTAAATACTTGATACAATGCTCACCTTAAAGATTTGTCATGCAAAAATAGCAGTCCATAGTGTGGTCCTTGCCCTCTCTCCACACCATGGGAACACCAAAAGAGAGAGACTTCTGTTCGCTCTGACTCCAGCATCTTAAACTTATGTAGCATCCCTTGCAGCAGATATGTGGTGTAAAACTTGTATCTTGATCTCCTAGCCTTACTCCAAAGTATGCATGATACAAAGATTTAATTTCAGGAGAGATTGTACATTGCTGCTCGGAAAAAGTCACTTTGCCGCAAACATAGCAAAATTTAGGGGAGCTATTCTTACATTTTCTGTTCATTTTTAACTTAACCACTATTATTATTATTATTATTTTTATTATAATGCTAAGCAATTTCTAACCTGCAAAAATATAAACTTATCAACATAATTTCTTAATCGTAGGGTTAGGAGTAGGAATACCGACTGAATACTCTTGTACGATAACTATTTCAAATTGCCCTCCGACACTCACCACCAACACAGCACATATCCTCAGTAAACAACACGCGAGCAACAGGCTCTCGCCATTACGACGTCTGTGTTTATCAGGTAAGAAAATTGATTTTTCGGATCTCTGTTGTTATTTTTCACGGTTCTCATATAGTGTCTCACGTCGGTGAGTATGGCGTGATTGTTTTGAGCTGTTTAATTACGATATTTAGCCATATTGACATGTTATCGAGTGAAATGAAGTGCGTCCTTTCGAAGTGTCCAGGCATTGTTGGGAAAAAAATAGTGGTGCGGGAGAACATCGACTGCCAACATGTGGGGCAACACCGATGCGTGAATTTTTTAAAATTCGATATACTTTGAAATACTTGGAAAAAGATAACAAAAAGTGACTGATTATGTATATTAGCATGAAAATAAATGGTGGTGGTGAATTAGTGCATTTAAATGAAGTGGAACAGTGATTTTTTTTATAAAGATGAAGGTGATTTTAAGTGAATTATGATGCGATATCAGTGTCATTATGCTATAAGTACATGAAATAAGTATTATATAAGTGATTTAGGTTATTAGAATAACTAGGATTAGTATTTAATTCGCAAAAAAAATCTAAACTACTGGATGTATTCGAGGCATGGAGGTTGGTGTACCCCTACATCACTATAATTTTTGAAAGAAGTTATTTAAAATACTAATAAGGGTTTAATACTGTATTATATAACTAATTGCTAATATGAAATACATATTCTACTAATTCTTAAACTAAAAATAGCAAATTTGGTTTTTGGGGGGTTCAACTTTACCTATTCATATGTTTGATGTCATTAACGCTTTCTGATCTAGCCTACTGCCCTCTTAGAAGCCTGATCATCATGCCTCGCAAGTCTGTTTGGAAAAGTAACAAGCAGCTCGACCGCACCAACCTGGTGGCTGCATTTAAGCACCGAGTTGCAACCAATTGCAGCATCAAAGCGGCTGCTGAGGAATTCGGAGTCAAGAAAAAAACTCTTGTGGTAATTTTAAAAATTTATTCAGGCCATTTAGGCTACATCAAAGGTTCTGACTTCACTTCCTCAGTCTGTGTTTCCAGACTCGTTTAACATTTCCTTCTTTAAGAGGCAAGTCTGCCAGCATTTTCGGAACCATATTTCTTTTTTTTACTTTACTTTGTAGCCTAGATTTATATATATATTTTTTCATTTTTGTAGCAAGGGCCTTCTAAGTCCTTGTAGGATAATCGTCACTTCCCCGTTCTCTCTTAGTGGAGACACTGGACGGTAACCGCAAAGACATCCGGCCCCCACACCGTGGGTCAAACTCGTAACCACAGCACCTCGCCACTCGTCGCTATGAAAAGCCGAAAGGTTGTAAACTGCAAGATCTCCTCTACGAGAGTATATTCAATCTCACCTCAAGTAAGAAATTGGAGACGCGTTTCTCTCAGGCTCGAAGGCCAGCTGGAGCAGAGTTAAGACTTGATGAGAAAACCCATTGGAGTAACAACCCTCCTGTAGCCCGTCCACAAGCCCCTCCCCCTCCTACCCCTACCTCAGTGGGGTGACGAGGTATAAATAACAAACACTTGGGAAAAACGAGGTAGAATACGTCAGTCTCCAGGCTACGAAATTCCCGGATTGAGGTCGGGCTACCGAGACTAGATAGGTAGAATACGTGAGTCGCCAGACTACGAAGTCCCCTGTAAGAGAGGCAGGCCTACCTAGGGGGCTAAGAAGCTGTTCATCCTGGATCTAGTCCCTGGTTATCAAACCGAACGTTAAGTTAACTTGTTCAAGTTCAACTTACTTTCGTCAGAAGACTCCTCCATATCCTGGTGAATCCTAAAGCCCACGGATATTCCTCGACCTTGACCAATTACGGAAAGATGAGGAAAAAGGCTTCCCCTCGAGCCCGTTACCCGGTGGCCCCCCTAAACTCATAAGTTAACTTGGCTGAGGAACCAAGTTCAACTTATTCTCGTCAGAGAAACCCCCCTCCGTATACCCTCGCCCTTGAGGAAAACCGACCTTTAAGTTAACTTGTTCAAGTTCAACTTATTCTCGTCAGAGAAACCCCCCTCCTCTATCCTCGCCCTTGAAGAAGACCCCCCTCCGAGTACAGTCCTCGCTAATTAGGAATTACGTAACGAAGGAGAAAAGCTCTTCCTCGAGCCCGTTACCCGGTGATCACACCGAACTTTAAGTTAACTTAGCTTAAGAACCAAGTTCAACTTACTCTCGCCAGAGATACCCCGCCTACCCTGGTGGCTCCTAAAGCACCGTGATTGTTCTCGCCCTTGAAGAACCCCATCCCCCATTGAATACCGTGCGGACCCCCATCTGCTACACTCGCCAAAGTACCTCGTAATCTCGACCACCTTCAACAATCTGGTCGAAGCACGCGTCAAAGGACCTACCAGATGTCTGTGGTGTCTGGGGCTCATTGAGTTCAAGGTCAAACGCAAACCCGCCGCCATAACAACCAAGGTATTTAAACTCCAGTACAGACAATTAGCCTAATTCTTGTATATTGAAGTGTGTATCGAATTTAGTCAATTTTAGAGGGTCAAGTTAATTGAAGTAATTGTTGTGTATTTTAATATTCGGAGTATTTCTGTGGTTCATGTTTAGTTTTTGTGTAGTAAATTGTTAAATTCAGAATATAAGTTTATTTTAGGAATTCCTGTGCGTTTCTCTATATCCTTAAGTGTTTGAAGCGGCTCTTTTTAAAAACAACAAAATTAGCACTCTTAGATCAAAGCCTACTTCATCAAAGAAGTACATCACGTACCGCAACGTTTCCTGCGACAAAAGTGGTGTCAGGTGTGGAGTGATAAAAAGGGGCTCTCTGCTACAGTCCTAATTCATTTCTTTTGTTACAGGATCGGGTCACATATGTTCCTGTGCAGCCCCATACTAATAGGGTTTTTACCCCACAACAAGAGCTGCACATAGTGGAGTATACCATCCAAGCTACCAAGATGTTCTATGGCCTGCCCATGAACGAGGTGCGAAGGATGGTATACTAGTATGCGAAAGCTTGTGGGAGCCAGACCATCCCTGATGCCTGGGAGAAGGATAGAATGGCAACGCGAGACTGGTACTACTCGTCCAAACCTTGTGTTGAAGGCTCCGGAAGCCATGTCAATTGCCAAAGATTGTGGCCTTCAACAAAGTTAATGTGGAAACCTTCTTTAAGGCTTACACATTAGCTATGGAAAATTACGAATTCACTTCGGACCGGATATACAATTTGGATGGGAGTTCTTTGTCCACAGTTAACAAGCCTGTTAAGGTTGTTTGTGAGATGGATCAGCCAGTAGCCACGCAGGTAACTCGGGGAATAGGGGACACCATGAGGCTTGTGGGTATTATAAATGCTGTGGGGCAGTCCATCCCTCTAGTGTTTATAATTCCCAGATGCAGATGGAACCCAGCTTTCATGAAGAACATGATCTTCGGTTCCAAAGTCATATTGCATCCCAATGGATGGATGAACGGTGGATGCTTCGTACAGACACTTCAGCATCTTCATGAGAAGTCTGGTTCTTCTGTAGAGCACAAGATTCTTCTTATCATGGACAATGCCTAATGTTTACATAAACATTCCTGTTGTGGAGTTTGCGATCAATCATGGTATTGTGATTGTTACCTTGCCTCAGCATACGACAGACAAACTCCAGCTAGTGGATGTGAGAGTGTTTGGTCCCTTCAATACGTTTCTGCGTAGCCTACTGAACTACCACTCGCTTATACAACCTAAGGAACACTTAACAGTTAACCAGTTGCCAGAGTTTGCCTCTGAGGCTTGGACTAAAACCAGTACCCCCTCCAACATTCTCGGTGGTTTCAGGTCGACTTGTATCTAGCCTATCAATCGCAACATCTTTCTAGATGATGCGTTTGTAGGAGCACTGTTAACAGAGCGACCGGCACCACCTGTGAATTTTGCAGTAGAAGTTACTCCAACTTCTTCTGAGGGAGAGGAAGGACTGGCTAAAGGCCATACCTCAGAAGTAGACCTTCCTGATCCGTCTTCCATGCATCCAGATGATGACCTTTTTCCTGCTGGTGTGATGGTGGAACCCTGCTCCTATGGGGACCCTGGCACCTCCAGTGACCCTGCCTCCCCAGGCCCTATCAATACTGACCCTGCTACCCCAGGTCCTAGCACTGCTGACCCTGCCATCCCGGGGCCTATCACTGCTGACCCTGCCACCCCAGGCCCTAGCAGTTCAAACCTTGCTTCCCCAGAGATCACCCCAGAGATCACCCCAGAGAGTCTTAAGCTGTTCCTCGTCCTTATGGAAAGGGACGTAAGAGGGTACGTGCCTGCATTCTGACTGAGAATGAGAGGGCCATCACAGATCTACCGATGAAAGCAGAGAAGAGGAGGAAGATAGAAGAGAAAAATAAGGCATTTGGAGAGAAGAAAAAGTGTGCAAGGCGCCAGAAGTGTGTGCCTGTAGATCAAGATAGTGAGGAAGAAGACGTTGATCATGTTCCTATGCAGCTTGGTGACTCCTCAGAGTACTCAGATGAGGTGGATGAGGAGGACAATCGAACAAAATTGTCATACTCTTTTGCTGAAAAGGCACCAAAGGTGAAGGACTTTATATTTTTGCAGGCAAAATTGATCAATTATCATAATTCATTATCAGGACTAGCCTAATCTGGCATATATATTTATTTTTTGTTTTGTTTTATCTCAATTTTAAATTCTTTTTCAGGTGGGGGACATTGTTCTTATTGAGCTGAAGCTAGAAGAGGGAAGGAACGTGGGCACATTGGTGTGCTATGTTGCCCAGGTCTTGGCCATCATGGAGGGTGGGAAGTTTAATCAGCTTTCTCCAAAGGACACCTTTACCTTCCTTACCATCCTGGACGAAGCGTCTGTCGAGCCAGGACAGTGTAAGGGTGTCTTGGTAACCACCAAGGGTGCCACCAAGAGGCAGGCCGACCTGGTTAAGGTGTAGCCCCCTCTGATTGCCTTCAACATGCACTTCTGAGCCTGTAGTAGCCTACAGGCTAAGGTATTTATTTGTATAGAGTTTTAGGTCTTGAATTCCCTCTATTTGTATGTAATTATGCTAAAAGTTGCTCAAATATAATTTAAGGTGCCTTAACTTTCCTCTGTGGTTCAAATAGTTGTTAATAATTCATAAAATTTCATAAAAAATGAAAAGATTATTCTTGTCTGCCAGAGTTAATTTTTTTTGTCAAATAAATGTTAATATTTTATGTGCTTATCTTTCATTTCATCACTTAATAATGATAGGGTGGGGGCTAAGGTTATCATGTATGTTGATTTCAGGCAAAAATAACAATGATTTTTTGTTTTATGAGCTTCAAAAACAAGGGTCGATGTTCCCCCACACCCTGGTCAGTGTTCCCTTGCAGTAGGGAACCATCGACCGAGCTCCCCAAAAATTTTGAAGTGCCAAAAATGACACTTATTTTCTGAGTTGAGGATTTATGAGTATACCATAGGTGGGCCATGTTTCGAAGTTTGTTTTGGGCACATTTGCACTTACTCAGGTAAAAAAGGGAATTTTTATGCAGGTTATCCTACTAAAAGGTCGGTGTTCTCCCACCCTACCCTACACAAAATTTACTGCGAATACAACTATCTTGGATTGCAGCTGAGGGGAAAGGAGACAATGTTCCCTCACCCCTGAGCTCCGGTCTGGAGTGATGAGTTTTTATCAACCTGCTTTATCCTCACACATACCTTCCTCACATCCCCTTTCCGTCTCACTTCACCATCTATTTTTTGCGCTGTGCTCAAGGTGGAGCCACCATGCCGAGGGACTGTCAGTCCACTAGGCGGGATGGGTGGTCCTGAATGGCGGTATCTGGCTCTGCCACGACTGTACGTACCCCTTGCAAAGCAGGCTACTGCGAAAGGTGATGAATGTGTGCATCCCGTGAAAAATTTAGGGTCACCATGCCCAATGATGCTAATACAAAAGAAAAAATTCCTCTTTCCCCCTCATAATCGTTGGAGCCGCCCCCGGGCAGCTCAACAGGAAAAATAGAGGTCTCCCCCCATGTGCTCTCGCAGGGGACCCTCCAATTTCTCTAACCGGAGAGGAGGCTTACTCCTCTCCTTCGCCTATGTATGTAGGGGACTCCACCCCACCCTCTTCTCTGGAGGTGCTTTCGAGCACCTCCCTCTTTCCAGCGGCGGACCCCCTTTTCTTTATAAGGGGACTGCCAAAAAAAGCAATCAGGCAGCCCATAGCTGACCGCTCCCCATTGAAGCAGATTGGTAGGGCAAACCCCCTTAAGGGGGAAAGGGAAGCCAGGTCCTTTCGGTCACTTCCTTCAAAAGACCTGCTGGCTAGAATTTTAAACCTAGCAGGGGTCAAGGCCTGTGCCTTCCCAGACATGACTAATGACGCTGCTACTAATAGGACCTGTGATGTCCTGGGGTGGATGGCAAACTGGAGGCCCCCGTGAGATAGACATGGTTCTTGAGGCAACCCAACCTAAGAGTTGGCCGACCATGGGGCGGTCAAGGTCGAACGTGGGAGGAGAAAACAGGAAGGGGCCTCGAGACCCACCCCTACCCTCTACGTCACGTTCGACTGTGACAAGCTCCCTGATTCGGTACCTGCTGGTTGGTACCTCTACCGCGTGGAGGTATTCATGACACTGCCGCCTAGGTGATATTACTGTCACCGCTTCAGCCATACTAATTGCTCATGTAGACGTGCAAAGTCGGGATCACCCGAAGTATGTGAAAATTGCTCCAAAGCAGCACACGATAAGTCCAAAACGTTTCTGGCCAAGTGTGTTAATTGCGGAGAACGGCACCCCGCTTCTTCAAAGCAATTTTGTGCATATCTTCTTGAGAAAGAAATCCTGGTCGTTCAGGCCCAGGATCGACTCTTATTCCGCGAGGATAAGGACTTTTTCCTGGTGCGCCCGGCTCTGCCTCGGACGTTTTACGCCTCAATGCTTAGAAAGACCTCTCTGCTCTTGGCCTATCCAAGCCAATAAGCAAGGTAGTTTCCGTGCTCATTAGGAGCCCTTCTGCAGGTTCTACTCAACCCTTGTGCTCCCTGGTAAAGCTGGTGGCAGAAAGGGTTCAGACCCAGCCCAGGCTAAAACCAGGGCTCCCCCCCCCTTTCCCCAGCGTGACCGTTTCCAGTCAGGTGAAACGCCCACGCGCCTCTACCGAGTGGTTAGACTCACACAAGGCAACAACCTTGAAGTTGGTCGCCAGGCAATCTTCCGGGGTTCTTAAAGCTTTCCCCGAAAGGAGGATCGCAACAAAGGAACTTCGGCTCCTTCGCTTATGCTTAGTGGTGTGCTGAGTGGCTCGGAGTCGATGGATCCTCTAAAAGAGGGCAACCCATCTCCGAAGCCGCAACGCTCGTCTAAGGTTTCAAGGCGGAGGGAGGAAAAGACTCGCATGGCGAGCCCAACCTCCCCCAATAAGTCATCGAAGGCGACAGCGCCTTTAGCGCATTATCCCACCAACAGCCACCTGGGTTCTGCCTCCGGGAGGCGTACGGCCATTTGTGTGATGGTCTTCTGTTAGAAGAGGGCCCCGCCTCTCTTCCGAGCTAGGCCTGGAGGGCATATTCCTTCAATGGAATTGCCTTGGACTACGGACCAACTGGCTGCGGAGGCTTGTCTCGTCCCGTTCCCCGTTAGCTATTTTTCTGCAGGAGATCATGCTAGGCGCGTGCTGCCTGCCCGCCCTCCCGGGGTATAAAGGTTTTGCGACCAAACCACCACGAGATGGAGGCCAGGCTGGGGGAAGCGCGGTTTACACCCTGCATGATGTCTCTGTTCTTTTTTTCACTTTAGATACCTCTTTTCAGGCAGTGGATGTGCAGCTTCACCTGGAAAGGAGGTATACTATTATTTCTGCGTACATTCCACCGTAAGCTGTCTTCACGCGGGGAAAACGCTGCGTCGTGGCACGGTTGCCGAGTCCTTATTCAATAAAGCCCAGGGGACAAGTCCTTGCCGATCTGATCGAAGAGCTTGAGATAAGTGTCCTAAATGTGGATGAGTCTACGCATCACTGCCCGAGAACCGCTTTGTTGTTTTGCCTTGATCTATCTTTGTGGTTTTCGCATGCACAGCCTGATTTTGATTGGGGGGGAGGTCGAGAACCACAAGAGTAGTGATCACTTACCCATTCAAATATAATTTTCAGGGCAACAGACGCCTGAGAGCCCAAACCTCGGTGGTGCTTGGCGTTGGTGCGGTGGCCTACAATTAAGGAAAAGACTGAATTCTCAATCAGTCAAAGACTTGGGGTCGGTAGCTGACGCCGTTGAGTTCTTCTCCGGCAAACTCATCGCCGCGGGCCTTCAAACAGAAGCGTTATGCCTACATGTGCTATAAGCGCCGCCCGAACGATTTCACTGTCGGTGAATTTCGTTGGGCTAGGGCTAGGTTCCGGTATATTTCGAAGCACGCCCGCCGCTCTACTTTGCGGGCATACGTGTCTTCACTTAACGGGAAGATCCCTCTAGCAAATGTGTGGAAGCTAGTCAAAAGGAATCGGGGGCAGGTTCTGGCAGGACGTTTCGCTCTTACATCGTGCGCAGACACCGCCCATAGTCCGGACGATGTCTCGTACGCCATGCTTCGACACCTGAGTGAGCGAGGCATGGCCATTCTCTTAGATTTGTTGAACAGGATCTGGGTCGAGGGTCTCCTCCCAGATTCCTGGCGAATCGCTACTGTGCTTGCCTTTCGCAAACAGGGGAGAGATCACTCTACCCCGGCCAGTTTACGCCCAATTTCACTAACCTGTTGAGTGTGCACGGTGATGGAGAAATTGGTAAATGTTAGATTAGCCTTTTTCTGGACAGCGTAGGCAATCTGTCTTCTGCAGAGTTTGGCTTCCGCAAATTCCATTCTACGTCGGATGCTCTGCTCAGACTGAAAAATGCCGTCTGCGAGGCCTTCCTTCGTATACAATACTACCCCACGGTGTTTTTCGATCTGGAGAAGGCCTATGATACCGCATGGTGATACGGTATCATGGAGACTCTCCACACGATGGATACCAGGGGACGCCTACACATCTTTATATCTGAATTTTTGCGAGATTGTTGATTCGGTGATGCTGGAAGATGTTCTTGCTACGCTCTACGTGGACGACCTTTCGATCTTTTTTGGTGCGGCCCAGATGCCCACTCTAGAGCGTCGACTTCAACAGGCATTGAACCGCTTCTCTCGCTATCCGAAGCGCACAGGTTTTGGTTTTCTATGTCCAAGACGGAGGTGGTGCACTTCTGCTGCATTACTCGGCTCCACCTAGACAGAGACTTGTTTCTTAATGAGGTACGCCTGGAAGGGAACCGTTTCCTTGGTCTTGTATTGGACCGACGCCTCACCTGGGTGGCTAATATTCGCAGGCTTAGGTTCTCTTGTACTTGCGCCATGGATATTCTCCGATCCGTGACATTCAGCGCTTGGTGCGCTGATAGGGATACTTCCTTACTTTTTTATCGATCCTTTATTCGTTCGAAGCTCGACTACGGATGCGAGTTTTATGCATCCACAGCCGAGCGTTTATTGCGGAAGGTTGACACGATCCACCACACGGGCCTATGCCTGGTGACCGGTGCCTTCCGCACTTCCCCCATTGAGAGCCTACTCCTCGATGCTGATGAGATGCCACTCGCTCTAGGTCGTGTACAGTTCATCATTCAACGGTAAGCGCGAGTCCGGCACCTCCCTCAGTCACCAACGGCTCTCATTGCATCCGAAGCTGATTTCGACGGTGCATTTGCTGCTGAAAGAGGCCAGTCATACCCTAAGCCCTCTGGGTTTAGGGCCAGGAAACTCCTTCGAAGGCTAGGTATAGCTCTCGGGCCAGTGGCATCCCTGGTTCTGTCCAGGACGCCACCCTACAGGGTACCACATTTGGCTATTTGTCGCTATGCCTCTGCTCCCAAAGCTTGTACAGCGCCGGGAGTATTGCGTTCAACCTTTTTGGAGCACATCTCGTGTCACGCTAGAACCGTGCCAGTGTATACGGATGGCTCCAATTCACAAGAGGGGGTCGGCTTCCACACCGTATCCTCTCTGTTTAAAGTCAGTGGGGCTCTGCCAGGCGCTGCGTCTGTCTTGACGGCCGAGCTGGTGGCAATACACCACTTGGTACGGGAGATTACGTGACGTACCCGGTCTGGAGACTGAATTGTGATCTATAGCTTCTCACAAAGCGCCCTGAGTGCTCTTGAGGCATTGAAATCTCCGCATCTCCTGATTCGCGATATCCATGACGCCACGGTTTTGGCGAGCTGGATGGATGGAGAGATTATCTTCTGCTAGGTCCCTTGACATGTAGGAATTGCGTGGAATGAGCGCGCCGATGAGGGCGCCAAAGAGTCTGCAAGGACTCTGCGACCGGACCAGCGTTTTGTTCTTCCTCACACCGACCTCATGGGCAAAGAAGATTGGAGACGGTCGAAGGGAACTTGAAGTTGCGTGCCATTGCGCCGCGACTGTTCCCATGGACCTATCCCCCAATGCCGCGAAGGGTTCAGGTTTTTTCTGTCGTCTACGAATTGGGCACACTCGTGGGACGCACTGCCATTTGATGGAGCGCTCGCCAGCCCCCTACTGTGAAGACTGCTTTATGCCCCTGACTGTTCGTCACATTCTTGTTGAATGTCCTAGTCTGGGCGATCTTCGTGTACGTTACTTGTCCCGGTACCGGGATAGGCGGAGTCGCTACCGCCTGTCCCTTGTACTCGGGACGAGTGCCTGCACATTGACTGGTGGGCTTGTAGACTTTTGAGGGGAGGCTGGCCTTCTCCCTTTTATTTAACCAGTTTCTTTTTTGATGGGTTTTGTTTGTTTTTTGTTTTCTCTCTTATAGCTTGCACGTTCCTGCACCGGGAACACCTCCCCCCGACGAAGGAGCTTGTTGTTTTTTGTGTTTTTGTATCTGATTTTAAAATAGCCTAGTACTAGGCAGGTTTTTAATACGGCGACTAATGCCCAAGTAGGCAGTCGCCAGATAAACTGTTTATAAAAAATTGTTATTTAGAGTACGTCGGAGATTGTTAGCAAATTTCTAGTGCTTTTCACGGTAAATATATCAGCGAAGTGTTCATTTAAATTTTTATGCCTTGATTGCATGTGGCGGAAACATACTTACCAAACCTCAGAATGATCCACGGATGCTGAAAAAAAAATATGCCCCCCATCAATGCCTGAATTATATAGGCATATACCCTTGGATGAGAAACTGTAAAATAATTCCATGAATAACCAAGGGGGCCTTAAAACTGGTTTCTCTCTTGGCAGTCCCCCCAGGATTGACATTTTGGTTGAATTATTATATTCTACAGTAAATTAAACTTTAAAGACTATATCAATAACAATTGTTTCTCTGTTTTAAGGAATACCCCATTTTATACTCATTTTCTACTCAAAACTTAACTTGCCTTCTCCGCTTATTCTCTTAAATATTATCCAAACGAAAGATAAGAAAGAACTGAAATGAAAGGAAAGGCGGAAGATGAGAGACACCGAACATGTCGTCAAGCCTCTCTCCTTCACCGCCCTTCCTCTTCGCCACCGACTAGTGTCCTAAACGGCCTTCGGATGGAGCGGCTAGGCAGACAGGAAAAAGAAGGGCAGATGAAGACTAAATAGTAGAGATAGCCAAGCTGGAAATAAAGGAGTAAATTTGACAGGTGACCTAGGTGGTCGATTTACTACAGCTTTACGTGGGTTCCGAACCAGAGAGTATTTACTGCATACTTGCCTACTTATTTTTTACTATAGTAACCCTGTCCCACCTATAAATTGTTCAGGCCATAAGGTCTGGAGGATAGAAGAAAAGTGTAGGGAGAAATGGAAAGAAGTAGTAGGTTTGCAAATTAAATCTACGTTACATGTAGGCCATACTAATCTTTTTCCATTCTTTAGTCTAGTATAGTTTGAAAATAGATAATTACTGAGTTGATGCCTGAGTCTCAGGCTATCCATCTTCGTTATTTCATGTTTGCACTATATATGTTGTTTTTAGGCGTTCAATCCTTTACCTTAATTCATTTTATTTAAATAGCCTTTAATAATGTTTATGTTAACTTAAGCTTGTTTTTTCCTCTTCCTGTTCGATCTTTGATGTACAAATAGAGAAAGTGCGGTGTGATCTCCACTCCTTCCTTTTTCTACTAATTCTGTGATCTGCTCTCTTATTTCTTCCTGGGGTTTTTGCTCATGCTTCAATTTTTTGTGCGGCATTTTCATTTTAGCTCTTCTGTAAATTTCGCGTTGTCTTCCTATTTCTCTTTTTCATGTGTTTCTGATTATTAATGTTGCCTGGCTTTGAATTATTTGCAGTTAGATGATATTAGTTTGGAGATGGTGTACAAAGAGATAACTAAAAATGGCTTAGATAATGGTTTGGTATATCTTTTTTTTGTTTTTTTTAGTTGAGTCATCTGAGTATGAAGTGTAATCTTTGTCCTTCTTTTCCTATTTTGATTCGTTCTGTTACGTTCTTGCTGTATCCTGACTTAGTTATCTTTAATCGTAGCACTTTGTTTTCATTATAATATCTGTATCTTCCTTCTTCAACATAGATATATCCGATTGTTTTCCTGAACATCGGAATGATCTTAAACTTTTTCATGTTCGTACTCATTTTCTAGTATTTACGTATTCATTACTCCTTCTTATCACTTCTGCCGTAAATCTTGCTTGCATATTGCTATTATTTTAAGTGCATACAACGATTTGCGTGACATCATCGGCAAACTGGATGTTGAAGCACTCTTTAGTGAGGAGTAGTTGGATGTCTGAATATAACCTTCCAAGTGGAAGGACAGTCATGTTTGAATCTTTCTTTTTGATGACTTCCAATATCCATGAATGTGTATGGTTCCATCACATAGCTAGAGAGTAGTCTTTCGAACTTTTTGTTTATTTCTACTTGTATAATTTTGCATTGGAATCTCCTTGTTCAAATCCCGTCGAATGTTTCGGTTTTTCGTGTAGACGATATTAACCCTAGCCTTTTCTTCCTTGCCTTAGGATTTTCTCAGTGATGACCGAGAGGGCCATCTCTCTGCTCTTTTCCTTCCTCGACCCAAATTAGTACTAGTTTAGAAGCTCATTTGCCTCCAGGTGCTCACTCATTCGTTGGTTGATTATTTTTCAAATACCTTCCCGATGAAGTCAAATAGAGGTTTAGACCTCTTTTTCTCAATTTGAGTTGATCTTTTTTTCCGTTTGGGTATAAAAATCACCCTCGCGACCTTAATTTCATCTTGGAAGTAACCTGCGTTAAAACAAATATTCACTACCATTGTTATTCCGTTTAGTATGTTGGATAGCGCTTCCTCTTAATTCTCCTTGGTGAGTCCTGAATTTTCATGTGCTTTCTACTGAAAGAGTGAAATTATGGTCTTCACATCTTTCTTCTATTAATTTTCTCTTTAAGAAAATATGATATTTTGCTCGAAATCGATATCAAATTCTTTATTTTTCTTCTGCGATTATATCAAAAATCATCTTACAATGTTCACTGAATATGAATTCAATCCTATTTTTTTCTATTTTGCATCCCTGAGTGTCTTTTATTTTGATTTTGCTTGTACCTGCTCTGTCTTTCATTTGACTTACTTTGCTATAAAATTCATTTAAAAATGCCTCATTGTCAATCCTTGGTATTGTTTTCTTTCAATGTTCACTTTTTTTCGTGTTATTTCCGTAGCCAGCTCTCGTTTCTTTTCTTCTCTTTTCAGCGTGTAGCTCCCACGTTGTGTCGTTATATTTTTCTTTGTTCCAATATTTCTCTTAATCCTAGGGTTCTTTTGAAACGTTTTGGGTTTACAAATAAAGTTTTTTATCGTCTTATAGCCGGTTTTTGGAATTGCATTTTCTACTGCTGTTTGTATCGCGCTCATTATTTTTTAGAATTCTGTATCTATATCTTCTAACGTTGCTCCTTTGTGATTCTGGTAAATAATTACTTAGTTATCTTCTGTATCATCCAAGTCTGTTCTGTGGTATGCTTTTCTTACCTTCATGGGTATCTTTATTTGTCTCTTTTGAATTATGAGAAGAGTGCCTGTGTGATCTGTGCACAGTTTGTGTTCCGGCTGTATGAATTAATTCTATGCAGATAATTATTGCCTAGGCAGATTGCCGCTTTTGAGGCAGTGGTCCATGATACGTAAGTTGCCTAATCAGATCCTAGTCGATGGCAGATGCCTCTTGCGAACAGTGTTTCCAGGTGCCTTCTTGCCCTGTTTTTATTTATCCCTCCGTTCACTGCACAATGGTCCTTAATATCGCCAAAGTATATCACCCAGTTTTATTATTAAAAATATTAATCGACAAAAGGTTTCTCCTTGGAGGTTGATATCCTGTAGCTATTATGTTGTTATATCTCTCCATTTTCAATTTTACAGCGATATATGACTCGTCTAATTTTTCAGGAATTATGTAGTAGATGCCCTTCTTGATCGCGAGAGCAGCTCTGTCCTGTTAAACCCCATGTGATTTAAGTCTATGACGTCATAATTCAAAATCTTTACCTTGTCGTTGGTAAGGCTGACTCTGTGCTCCGAAATTAAGATTTTGACCGGATCAATTCTTCTGAAAACGGTTTCATATATCTTTTTCTTTTCCCACTATTCGTTTTTATTTAGTTGTAAGATGATCAATTTTATGTTATTCATGGTGATTTGGGTATTCCTTTAAAGCTTACCGGACCATTTGATCCATTTATCTCTCAGTGAAAACATATTGGTATTGTTTCCTTTGGGGGATTGTTTCTTTCTTTCGTGCTCCTTTGTTCTTTGTCATTCTTGGTTTTTGGATTACGGAGCGGAGCTGAGGGATTTCGCGCTCTGAGTGCGGCTTCTTCCTGAGTTATATTTTTTTTTCTTATTCCGAAGATAACGAACTCTATTCGGTGTTTTCTTCCGGCATTTGCATGTTCAAAATAGCCAATAAATCAACTTGATGTGAGAAGTTAATAGGTTCTAATCTATTTGATTTTATTAATGCGTTTAGTGTTTTTTTTGTATGCTCCTTGCTGTGTGCCATTGTTTACACGTGCATGAATTACGCAGGCATATATTTTGGCAGACATTCCTCCCGTTCTGTTTGATAGTGTCGTTGGTGCTTTTACCGGCCTTTCTCTCGTCGTTGTATCTGCATATGAGGTGTTTGCTCTGATCGTTTTCGTCTCTTGTTTCTCTCTTTCCTTTTTCTTGAAAACTTCTTTCGTTTTGGTGCGGATGCTGGCCATTGTCCGGTTGTTACCCTTGCAGTTAATACACTTCTTTGTTGAGTTTCTGCAATTTCTGAACGTTTCGCCTTAAGTGGCATATTCAGAAGAGATTATCAGTCTTTTTGGAGGGCAGGTCGTCAAGGTGCGGTCTTCAATCATATAAAATGTGAAGCACATTTGTATATTCAAAAATACATCTCTCTGTATGTTAGAGGGGAGAATTAGCATAGTGAACCAAAATAATCCTATTTTTAAGCTTTTGTTGCCATTTCCGTTTTTTCGCATACGACCTTGAATACATACATCTTTGAATTTGATCACCTCTTGTACTCTGAGCAAACTTTGCTTTTCTATTAGTGGCAACCTAATTCCTTCGCTTGAATAAACTCTTACCCATGCTTCACCTTTTCAGCACACATAACATGTTTGATGTGATCTGCAGTGGAGTCTTCCCTTCTTTCCTCAGTATTATGCTGCCGCCCGTCGATAATAGGTGTTCTACACTCTTTCCTTGGAGGAAGACGACCGTGAATCCATTGAGAGTCTTGATTTACTTAATTAGAGGTATTTTTTGGACCGAGGAGATCATTTGTTCAAGTAGCTGCGGGGTCCGTTTGTTCCGTTAATTATTAACCACAGGGACAGTGTTTATACTTCCTCCAAGGGATTCCTGTTTCCTTTTCCGCTGTTCTAGTGCGCCGGATTTCGTGCCATGCTCTTATTGAGGAACGTTGGAAAGGGAGAAGATTTCCTTGCTCCTCCAGTGAGAAAGCCCTCTTATATATCTTAATACTATCTAACCTACCTCCCGCAGTTAGCCCTACCTAGTTAGACCTAGCCCTATAACAAGGCCTCGGACTGTGGGCTCGGTGGGTCTGGGATCCTGGATGATATTTGCTCCCCTTTATTCTGGAGCCCTAACGGGGTCCCCCACAGAATTTCACTATACTCTAGTATTAAATATAACTCAGAAATTCCTGTGACCAAGTTATGTAGCAGTAGTGAGAAATAAGTTAGAGGTAAACAGTTGTAAAAAAAAAGCCTACTACTTCACCCAAAAGGAACAGGAGGAATTTCCAATTAACCCAATGAGCACATATATTGCTTTTTATTCTTTTGTTCTCCTTCACCTTCTCCGCTTGCTGAAATGTGTATCTTCCTTGATGTCGACAGAGAAAAGTGGCTTCTCGAGAGAAATCACATATTTAACCTGATATTTACTCGTCCTTGCTTCCTTTACCAGTGACTAGCTATACCAGAGCATTTTCCTCTTAAAAGCAAACTGACTGAGTCCTTTAAACGAATAATTGCCTTCTGCAACCGCTGTAGGCGTGGCGGTAACATTGGCACCTATATGGTCAGGTACCCATTTCGAAAGTTTAATTATCAATTAAATAGTACTAGCCATAAAAAAGCCTACTGGTCATGTGTCATGATTTTTTATAATTAGAGGGATTGGCACATTAATATACAATAATAATTTGACCGATTACTTAAACATCCTAACGACAAGTTCTAGAAATTTATCTTTAGTATATTTAAAAAAACATGTAAAAATTTTTAAACTGTACTTAACTCAATTTAGGTAAAATTTATTAAAAATGTCTTTTTTTTTCTCCTCTCCCAATCCCCGGAGGCTACCAAAGTGATTTTCATATCGACATTCCTTTGAGGCACAATGGCTGACTCTTCATTGGGCCACGAAGCGTTCGTTTGCTGTCTACATGGCATTGACGAAACACAGAATTACCCCTTTGCCTGCCCTAACCGGATCATAGTTCACTCAGGCTTGGCAACTTTTGTTGTCCTGATTTTAATGCGAATCGGAAGACTTGATCCAGGATTAAAAATAGGACAACTGGTAGAATTAACTACTGTTGCTGCGCTTTAGTAATTGATTAAAACCTTTTCATCGCCCCAGAAGGATGGGGGGCAAATGAAGCATGATTCTTATTCGATCAGAGGAGTTCTTGTACATGAATCGCTTCATTAACTAATCTCTCTTTGTTTAAATATTCACCGGTTACCTATCTATGAAAGTTGAATTCGTCTTACATAAAGTTTTTCTCAATCTGATTTACAATAAAGCAGATTATACATTGGCAAATAAAAAAATAGGAAAAACAGGAAGGGAATAAAAGCCGATCATGAGGATTACAACAGTTTTGTAATGTGCAAGAGAAAGGGAAATAAGAGCAAATGGTTGAGAAGAAAACACAAAATTAAGCATCACTCTTACCTTCAATTTTAGTGTTTAGATTTGGATGTATTTATTCGATTAACAAACTTAATAGGAAGAAAATATCTCTTTCGAAGTCCTTGACAAAAGATCATTTACTGTGTCAACCACATCTCTTACCCAAAGAGCTGCATTTGCTAAAAACAACTAAATTAGGAAAGTTCTGCGCCCTCCTGGGCCATAGCATACCATGCTGTCTACTAAAGTTAAGTATCTTTATCACAGTTTCACTTAACTTTGTTACTTATTTTACCAAGGAAATTATTCCTGTGTAGAAAACTTGGAGTCCTTCGTTCTACGCTTACTCATTATAATTTACAGCCATGTCGGATCCTGCCTTTCTCTTTTCTTCCATATATATTTTTTACAAAGAAATCTTTTATTTGCTCTTCCATTTCATATATTTTTCTTTATTTACACCCCTTTATTTTATTTTAACGCATTTTCTATTTATATTTTTTTCTCTTCGGAAAATAAATGATCAAATTCCAGCGGACAACCGACATCCTAACTCCCCTTTGAGGCCGTCCGAGAAGAATCCTAGGAAAGAAGAACACAGGTTTGTTTGTGTTTTAAATGAAATTCAACGTTATCTATCCCCAGGCGTGCAAAGGACGAACCGAGAGAGAGAGCCCCAGTTTCTCTTCGATTACTGAGGTCGGGAGGTCGTGCGGCTCTTCCATGTTTGAGTTGTATAAGGGCCATTACCCGATGCACCATCCATCCCACCTCGGGGAAAATAAAAATGTGGAGGGAAGGAAATAAGCAATATTTATCAGAGCGTAACCACGCTGCCAAAAATAACAATATTTAAGTAATAATAATTATTATTTACTTTGTTATAATAATATATATGAATTAGTTTATTTTAGATCTTAACTCCTTAAACTGAAATTCACTTTCCTTTGTCTAGCTGTGCCACTTTTTCCTAATTGCGCCATTGTAAAATCTACCTGTAGACTTCACACCCGCCGAATCCACTGATAACAAAAATAAGGCGCACTTAAAATTTAAACTTCCTAAGGGGATTTCTTCCACTGCAACGCCCAAAGCCATTGCCCTAATTACTCTACTAAATCCTTCTATGTTTGTTTGTTTGGGTTTAAAGCCTTCATTTTAGGGATCTATCTAGGCTTGGTTCCTTCGTCTGTGAAACAGCTTTCGTTTCA
Source organism: Ceratothoa steindachneri (assembly GCA_963969495.1). Lineage (NCBI taxonomy): Eukaryota > Metazoa > Arthropoda > Malacostraca > Isopoda > Cymothoidae > Ceratothoa > Ceratothoa steindachneri. The sequence continues at coordinate 111,169,486 of OZ018326.1, forward strand.
ATTTTTGGTTTTGACTGAGTTTATCTGAGTTGGGTGTTTTTTCCATGAGTATCGGAATTGGGTTCCATATTCTGTTAAAAAGATTGGTTGCTTTTAGTTATTTTATGAGCTTATATATTACTGTTTTGTTGTCTGTATGTACTGACTTATTGTTGGGTTTGTTTCTAAGTACTCTCTTTTGTATCTATTATAAAGATGACAATCTATTGATATGTGTTACATTGATATTCTTAAATTGCAGGCGTTGCAGTGGGGGTGGCAAAATGAATGCAATTTGCAAACTTTTTATATCCTATGCGTGGTCGTCCAATTGTTACTTCTTCCTTCCTGTCCCTTGGTGGTGTGGTTGGCCAATTGGTCATCTCATTTTGAAATTTCTCAGATGTAGATGGCCGTTTGTTTGCCATATTGGGAAGGTAATTTTCATGGCCCGGATTTTGAAGTCCCTAGGGTGAATTTGTTTGGGAGGGAATTTAATTCTTATGCTTGCTTACTATGTCTTTCCCTGAGATGTTTTCTTCATATTCGATCTGGTGTTCTCTCTCCATGAATCTCATCGTGAGTGACTCCATATCTCCCTACGCTCCAATTTCTATCTCTCGCTCTTGTATCTTTGAAGGAAGTAACCACCCTCCTTCTCTCCTAGATAAATAATGAAAAAGGACTTTTTATAGAGGATGTAAGTATCGAATCCTGGATACAGCAATTTACAATATTTACTTTTTAATTTACTGATGTTTATTCAATTTTATGTAATGCAGTTTTTAAGTAAATTTAACCATAAAAATATAAATGAGCAAAAAAAATCGATCACTAGTTTATTAACTTTACTAATTTAGTTAAAACAATTTGATATTTATAATAATAATACCCGTCGTGTATCATCATCATCATCATTATCATTGTAGGGGAATCGTCATGCCCCCCTCCCCCCCCCCCCCGTTCACTCGTGGTGGAGTCACAAAGCGGTTCTCGCAAAGACATCCGGCCCAGGCCTCGGCGGGGCAAACGCGTAACCGCAGCGCTGCCCCACACGGCGCTATGAAAGACCAATGCAAGATCTCCCCCAGGAGAGTGAGATTCAATTTCACGTCAAATAAGAAATTGAAGACGTGTTTCTCCCAAGCTCGAAGGCTAACGAGGAGCCGATGTAAGACTTTGTGGAAAAAACCGTTGGCATAAGAACTCTCCTGGGGCCGTCCTCAAGCCCCTCCTTCCCCTTACCACTTCACTAGTCGGGTGACAAGGAATAAATGAGGAACACTAAGAAAAATCAGGGTAGTATACATCAGACTCCAGGTGACGAAGTCCTCGATTAAAACCGAGCTACCTAGACTGGATTGGTAGTGTACTTGGCTCGCCAGACCAAGAAGTACACTGCAAGAGAGGCAGGGCTGACTACCTTAAGGGGCTAAAAAGAATCTCATCCTCGAGCTAGTCCCTGATTATCAAACCGAACGCTTAGTTAACTTTGTTAAGTTCAACTCACTCTCGCCAGAGAGACTGCTCATATCCTGGTGCACCTTAAACACAAGGGGTATTTCTCGTCCTCGAGGAATTAAGAAAAGAAGAAGAAAAAGACTTCCCCTCGAGCCCGTTACTCGGTGGCCACACCAAACTCATAAGTTAACTTGGTGAGGAACCAAGTTCAACTTATTCTCGTCAGAGAGACTCCTCATAACCTGGTGTATCTAAAACACCAGTGGTATTCCTCGTCCTTGAGGAATTAAGAAAAGAAGAAGGAAAAGGCTCCCCCTCGAGCCCATTACTCGGTGGCCACACTAAACTCATTTTGTCAACTGGGTGAAGAACCAAGTTCAACTTATTCTTGTCAGAGAAACCCCCCTCCAATATACTCGCCCTTGAGGAAGACTGGAACTAAGAAGAAGCTCATGTTCGAGCTAGTTCCTGGTTACCAAACCGAACTTTAAGTAACTTATTTGCGTCAGAGAAACCCCGTCTCATCGATCCTCGCCCTTGAAGAAGACTCTCCCCGAGTTCAGTCCTCGCCCATGAGGAATTAAGTAACGAAGGAGAAAAGCTCTCCCTCGAGCTCGTTACTCGGTGGTCACACCACACTCCAAGTTAACTTGGTTCAAGAACCAAGTTCGACTCACTCTCGCCAGAGAGACCACGACTACCTTGATGCCGCATAAAGCACCGTAATTGTTCTCGTCCTTGAAGAACCACCACCCCCGGAATACCGTGTGGACCCCCCTAGCTGCTACCCTCGCCAAAAGGACATCTGTGATCCTGCCCCTCTACATCTGGCCTGACAGCACGCGTCGTGAGTCAATAACATTTCTGAGGCCTTTAAATTCCAGTAGAGTCCGTAAGCCTAAATCTTATATTATTGTTGTGTGTAGAGAAATTAACCAATTTTTGAGGGTCAAACTAATTTAATTAATTCTTGTTTATGATAATATTCAGAGTATTGCTGTAGTTAATGTTTAGATGTTGTGTATTTAATGGTTAAAGTTAAAATATAAGTTTATTTTAGGATTATTGTGCGTTTCTCTATATCCTTACGTGTTTTGGAACGGCTCTGTTCGTTAAGATATTCAGATATCAATACATTAGACCCTTAGTACTCTTAGAACAAAAAGAGGGGGCATTCTACGACATGTTATAAAAGCGGTGTCAGGTTTGTGGGTTTTTTATTAGAAAGAACCCAGCAGTGTCTAATTAAGAAAGAGCCAACACGTAAAGGGATATCATATCAGGAATAAGAGAATAATTGACTGGGGAAAATTGGTAGAGTTAGCGGTGGTAACAAACTAAGGTAATTGGTAGGCCAAGTGGTAAATTTGTTGTCGGAGTGGTACTTCAATCAGCATAGTAGTGGGATTAAGGGTAAGTTATGCTGAGTGCTACCTGGTGAGTGGTGGCATAATTACTTGAGAATACAGAAAGAAAAATTCGACGGACCAACACAAAATGGATCCGGTCGAAAGGTTTTACCAACAAACCCAAAGTCTGGGACTTGAAGGCACATAGATGCATGACTACGTCATGGCAGAACTAAGAATAGATTGTGAAGAAGAAAAAAGAGTTTTGGATATAGAAGAAGAACAAGAATTAATAAAGTTGGATAAAGAAACAAAGGATATAATAAGAGAGGAAAAAAGAGAATGGGAATTAATGGAAATACGGATAAACCGGAAAAGTAAAGAATCCCGAATACAGCGGAAAATAGAAATAGAGGAAAGAAGATTCTCAAGCGGAAGTAAAATAAACGAAAGAATAAGACAGTTGAAAAGAGAAGCAAAAGAATTCAGAATAGGGATAGAAAGGGAAGATGAGGAAAGAAGACTAAAGATAAAGCTGGAAGATGAAGAAAGAAAAACTCGACGGGAAAACGAAATAGCGAAAGCAGAAAAAGAAGCCGAGGAAAGGAGAATGAAGAGGGGAAAAGAGTCGAAAGAGAGGAGAATAAAGATTAAAAAAGAAATCGATGCAAGAAGAATACAGAGGGAAAAAGAACTTGCTCAAGCTGAAAGAGAAGAGAGAGAAGAAAAGGAAAGATTGCTCGCACTCGAAAGAGCACCTATCGAGAATCTGATAGAAGTCGAGGAAGTTGGATCTCGGCCTGGACCTAAGAAAGGACCATCGAGGGAAACCCAGCCAAATGGGGTAACGATGGAAGAAGTAGAAAGTATGGATGAGGTACCAGAAGGAGTACCTAATGGAAAACCTATGAGGAGAACCCAGCCAAATGGGGTTATCAGGAAAGAAGTAGAAGGTAGGGTAGAGGTACGAGCAGGTGTACCTGAGGAACTAGCTGCGAAGAGAATCGAGTCAAATGAGTTGACAAGGAAGGAGGAAAGAGGTGCTATTGCGATACACCCAGGTAAGACTAATCAAATGGTAGACGCAGATGAGTATCCCCTACCCCTAGTAGTCTCCTCCCCGAACGGAACGTCCACGGAGTTACCGCCAATACGACAAGTCGTAGTGAGCGCCACGCCCATTAACGACCTCGCAGGGAAAAGTTTTCTCGATCCCCAAAGATCGAACCCACACTTGATCTTACAGTGTACCTTGATAAAGAAGGATTATGGGACTCAAGTTCTCATCAATTATGCCTCGCTGCAACAGACCGCTCTAGCCATAATGTTCAAGTTAAAGGTAGTCAAGTACCATAAGAAGGGTAATTCAAGTAGGTTGTAATACCGCTACCATTTAGTAACACACTTGGTTAGACTCAATAACCCGAACGGCCGACTCAGGCGCGAAAAGGTATTGGTATTAGAGCATCATTTTAGTATTAGCTACATCAAAGGAGCCGATAAAGTACAGTTGCTCTATAGGCGGAGACGAAATACCATTGTGGCTTATTTCAGTACCTAATGAGCGTGAAACCATGTTTTCATTTGTTGTTCGTGTTAATATTTATTGGTAAGATTTTAGTTCGCAAAAACTTAGAAATGTAAGGAAGTAGCTTGTTTGTTGTTTTTTGGGGGGTAATCGACGAATTAAGGTTTTTTTATTTTCATGTAAAATTGTATTGCGAGTAGGTCTAGTTCGACACATTGCCTGTGTAAACGCGCGCGAGGGCGCTCATGTGTAAATAAACTTAATGTAAGAGAGGGCTCAAAGAAATACAACTTTGCTTATCTCGACTAGGTTGAGTAAGTTGTTTTGAGTGCCCGGGAGTTTCCCCCCCCCCCCATTTAGTTCTTCGATGGGAGGTGTGTAGGGGAATCGTCACCCCCCCCCCCCCCCTTCACTCGTAGTGGAGTCACAAAGCGGTTACCGCAAAGACATCCGGCCCAGGCCTCGGCGGGTCAAACGCGTAACCGCAGCGCTGCCCCACACGGCGCTATGAAAGACCAATGCAAGATCTCCCCCATGAGAGTGAGATTCAATTTCACGACAAATAAGAAATTGGAGACGTGTTTCTCCCAAGCTCGAAGGCTAACTAGGAGCCGATGTAAGACGGTGGGAAAACCCGTTGGCATAAGAACTCTCCTGGGGCCGTCCTCAAGCCCCTTCCCCCTTACCTCTCCCCCAGTGGGGTAACAAGGTATAAATGAGGAACACTAAGAAAATTCAGGGTAGTATACGTCAGACTCCAGGTGACGAAGTCCTCGATCAAAACCGAGCTACCTAGACTGGATTGGTAGTGTACTTGGCTCGCCAGACCAAGAAGTACCCTGCAAGAGAGGCAGGGCTACCTACCTTAAGGGGCTAAGAAAAATCTCATCCTCGAGCTAATCCCTGGTTATCAAACCGAACGATAAGTTAACTTTGTTAAGTTTAACTTACTCTCGCCAGAGAGACTGCTCGTATCCTGGTGCACCTTAAACACCAGGGGTATTCCTCTTCCTTGAGGAATTAAGGAAAGAAGAAGAAAAAGGCTCCCCCTCAAGCCCGTTACTCGGTGGCCACACCGAACTCATAAGTTAACTTGGTGAGGAACCAAGTTCAACTTATTCTCGTCAGAGAGACTCCTCATATCCTGGTGTATCTTAAACACCGGTGGTATTCCTCGTCCTTGAGGAATTAAGAAAAGAAGAAGGAAAAGGCTCCCCCTCGAGCCCATTACTCGGTGGCCACACTAAACTCATTTTGTCAACTGGGTGAAGAACCAAGTTCAACTTATTCTCGTCACAGAAACCCCCCTCCGTTATACTCGCCCTTGAGGATGACTGGAACTAAGAAGAAGCTCATCCTCGAGCTAGATCCTGGTTACCAAACCGAAATTCAAGTAACTTATTCTCGTCAGAGAAACCCCGTCTCATCGATCCTCGCCCTTGGAGAAGACCCTCCCCGAGTTCAGTCCTCGCCCATGAGGAATTTAGTAACGAAGGAGAAAAGCTCTCCCTCGAGCTCGTTACTTGGTGGTCACACCGCACTCCAAGTTAACTTGGTTCAAGAACCAAGTTCGACTCACTCTCGCCAGAGAGACCACGACTACCTTGATGCCGCATAAAGCACCGTAATTGTTCTCGTCCTTGAAGAAGCACCACCCCCGGAATACCTTGTGGACCCCCCCAGCTGCTACCCTCGCCAAAAGGACATCTGTGATCCTGCCCCTCTACATCTGGCCTGACGGCACGCGTCGTGAGTCAATAACATTTCTGAGGCCTTTAAATTCCAATAGAGTCCGTAAGCCTAAATCTTATATTTTTGTTGTGTGTAGAGAAATTAACCAATTTTTGAGGGTCGAACTAATTTAATTAATTCTTGTTTATGATAATATTCAGAGTATTGCTGTAGTTAATGTTTAGATGTTGTGTATTCAATGGTTAAAGTTAAAATATAAGTTTATTTTAGGATTATTGTGCGTTTCTCTATATCCTTATGTGTTTCGGAACGGCTCTGTTTGTTAAGATATTCAGATATCAATACATTAGACGCTTAGCACTCTTAGAACAAAAAGGGGGGGCATTCTACGACAATCATCATTGACTATAATTTAAGCAGGGTATTTTTTTGAGTATTTGAATAATAATTTCATCTTAGTTTGGTTATTACTTATGATTTTTTTATCAAAGTTATTTCTAATAATTCTTTTATAATATCAAAAAACAAAATGGTGAAGTTCAGAAATAAATGTAAGTATCGAAATTTTGTGAATTTTTTAAAACCCAAAGAATTACAAATGGTGAAGTTCAGAAAATTTATTTATATATATATATCTTCTTCTATAACTAAATTTAAGCAACGTGATATTTTGAAATGGGGGAAATTTAGATTAGAGTTCCTTTTTAAAATTATTATAATTGGCAAAGTTCAGAAAATTTATAAAAATTTAACCATGTGTGTTTTTTTTTATTTTAAATTTTAATCTTAGTTGCGAACCCATTGCCTAATTTATTTATATATTTTTCTTTTTTTTGCGGGGGAAGGGGGCTGGTAACACTCAAACCTACTTATTTTGAAAAATAAAAGTAATTTAAATTTCAACGACTTGGTATTATAGAAAAAAACAAGAGGAGCAGCATCGCCACTCCTCCTTATACAAGAAGATTGCATTACGCTGTTAGAATTTCGGTCTCTGGCCTTCGGCCTATCATAATTCTTTCTTTTTTTCTCAATCTAAATTTGCTCTAATAATTTCCATGCCAAAATTTTAATAAATTTTCTGAACTTCACCATTTTATTTTGGGGGAGATTATAAGGGAATTATTAGAAATAACTGCTAAAAAAGTTAAATATACTCAGGTGACAATCTTCAAAAAAACTCGTTCTTAAAATATAGGGTTACAAGCCTTAACAGGAAGAGCTTGGTTACACAGCAACCCGTGCGGGGGTGTGGCCTACGGCCTTATTTGCTAATCTTAACCGCATTTTTTAATCCCCTTTATAGACTCTTTATTTCAACACCCTGAATACCCTTTTCTTCTTCTTCTTCATCTTCATCTTCATATTCATATTATTCTTCACCTTCTTCTTCTTCTTCTTCATCTTCTTCTTCAGAATCATCTTCATCATCATCTTCTTCTTCTTCTTCTTCTTCTTCTTCTTCATCTTCTTCTTCTTCTTCTTCTTGATCTTTTTAACTATTTCAATCCTTTGAATTTCCAAAACACCCGAAGTCATTTGTCAACTAAGCAAAAATAACCATTTATAATTTTTGAAAAAATCCCCATCTTAAATTATAGAGTTATGGATATGGAGAATAAAATTGCTTCACTATTTTCTTCCTATAAATATAATAATAAAACGACTATATATTGTTAAATTATTTAATATAAGATAATTATTTAATAAATAAGATAATTGTAGTTTTTTTATATAATATATATATTTTTTAGGAACCAAAGTAACGCAGTACCACAAAACGTAGCGCAAATACCCACTTCGGCCGATCACACTTAGGGTATGTGGTGATTATATATATTTTATATATATATATATATATATATATATATATATATATATATATATATATATATATATATATATATGTGTGTTGTGTGTGTGTGCGTGTGTAACAATAGAGTTAGAATTTATTTATTTAATGTCTTATAGAATATTGAGATAAATAATGAGCTGGGCCAAACAGATATGATAAAGACTGAAATAGATATACATATGGATATTGATTTATTATAGATAGAAAGCGGTGGGGTTTTTTCATTTAAAAACAGTTTTCACGAATGAAATTTAGCTCTAACTTAAAAATATGGGGAATTTCCGGGCCAAGGTCCCAAAGGTTCGATTTTATTTTCAGCCAAGATCTTTGATATTTCTTTGGTTTTGTGACAAGGTGCGCTACCATTCAGAAAAATATAGTTATCATCCCGAAATTGGTCCTAATCTGTTGGGAAAAGGTGTTGAGGAAGCACGTTAGGGTAGCATTTTGATTATATGGTAATATTCTTGGGCATAATTTTTACTGCTCCACTTCTCTTAAGTGAGATGTATACCCAGACATGGAGAGTGTCCAGATGCCTCGCCGTAGGCATGATATACGAGACGTGAAAACTTCACTTTTCTCCCTATAACGAGACATCTTCCAGTAGCTTCAAACAAGCCAAAAGTAGCTTCATCATGTGAAATCACTTTGCCCAGTCTTCGACAGTCCATTTTGGATATTTCCTAACAAAGGTGGAGCCTAACCGTAATGCTCTTCTTGGTGAGATAAGGTCCATTTGCAGCCCTTATTGACCTTCAAACCTTTGTCGAAAAGTCTGTGCCTCTCTGTGCGCACTGAAACGTCCACACCTGCTTCTTTTCAATCGTGAGCAATTTTGACCATAGAGGCAACCTGATCCTTGAGTTGGGAGCTTGCCAGGAGGCAATCTATGGCTTTCATTTGCATCTCCTGGGCATCCAGAAAACTTTTGGGGGGTTCAACCATTCTTTATAAAGTTATTAATGACCTAAAGGATGGTTCTCCTTGATGTAACACACTTAGCAACCATTTCCTTGCAGTTCAGTCCACTTTGGTGCCGAGCAACAATAGTTGCCCGCTTTATATTGTAAATGTCTTTACAGAAATTGAAAAACATTCATTTTTTTTTACAGGCAGATATTAAAAAATAGATTATAATTATCCAGCATCATTCATTCAACCTATCTTTATCATCATTTTACTTTTTCGATCGAATAGCAAAGCTCCAGGACAGAAACCTAACTCCTACTGGAATAGGAACAGAGCGTGATTTTGGATTCAGCCCAGGAATTCACTGTTTCACTTTATTATTTTTCAAATGCTGATTTTTAATAAATCTTCAATAATTTATATATTAGATTACTTATTCCATTTGAGAAAATTTTAAAAAATGAATGAAAAAATAAACATATCCATTAGTCTCAAAACTCATGACAATGACTGTACACTTCAATTCATTTTTTATAAGACCACTCTACTTCATCTAATTAATAACCAGTAGAGAATCATCTACCAACAAGGGTTTAACAATATTTTCGTACAGAGGACGATCCATTTACGGTTGTGGTATTTTAGAAACTAATAACCACCACATTTAAGCTATAGTTGAAACGTCGCTTTCGCTAATTTTAGGAAAATCTCAATACGGAGAATATTTTGGCCAATCCTAAAATTTATATATTATGAGTGATATTTTGGCTACACTAAAGATAAGATACCCAAAGGTTTTCCAGGTAGAGATAAGACACCCCAAAGATTTACAGCTAAAGATAAGCCACCCAAACACTCTGGTGGTTCATCTTTACCTGATTCGAAAGAAAGGTGAGGGGCAGTAGGAGAAATGGGTGGAATTAGTTTAGACATGTTATAACCCACAGCCTCATCAGGAGACATGAGTTAGGGAGGAATTAGCTCCCCTTCCCCCACTCTTCCTGAACCAAACAGGAAATGAAGGAATAAAGGCTGGTTTCAAATGCCTGAGATAATAGCAATTGTCCAATAAAATAGATGAGAAGTTTGCAAAGAAAGTGGCAAAAAAACGATAAAAAGGAGAGGTCTAGAAACGAGGTCTTCTTACCAAAGTCGCTTGCTGTCACTTATTCTGATTTATAATCTTACGACCTTCAAAACTTTCAATAATTATCGGGCCAACCTAGAGACGACCTTGGCAATTATATCATTCGAAAGAAAATGTAAAACAACATAAGGTTTTCAAATTTCGTTCAAATTGGCCAGATAGTTATGAGGTTATTGCCAAATAGCTCCTCGAGTAACCTTAGGAGGACTTTGGGAACTATATTATTCGAAAGAAAATGTAAAGGAACATAAGAATTTCAAATTTCGTTAGAATCAGCCGAATAGTTATGTTATTGTCCAAGCAAAAATATTTCCAGAGCTAACCTTAGGAAGACCTTTACAATTATATCATTCGACAGAGAATGTAAAACAACATAAGGATTTCAAATAGTTACAATGTTATTACCAAAACAGTAGCCGACCGACTGACAAACCGACCGCCGACCGACATAGTGAGATATACAGTCGCACGCGACTAAAAAATTAAAGACCAGGATTTACTAATCTTGTTCGAAAATTTAGAGAAACTAAGGCTTTAAGGACGTGCCGCTTTTCTGGTACCTGGGGAGGAGAGTTCAAAATACCTTTCTAAACTATCGAACAAAATACTAAAATATAGATTTTGGGGGGGAATACTTGGTTAAATTCAATTACTTTTGTACTGAATATTCTTTGAAATTTACCCAAATAGTGTTCAAGTATTGTTTTATGAAAAAACGAAGAAAAAATGTGATGGTGAAAATATCTTTCAGCTTACATGTAAAAATTTGTAGCAAATGAATGCAATGTTCCGCAAAAAAAAATGAAATGGTGTTTCCAAGTACTTTCGAACTTTATTAAGTTCCTTGTCAAGGATAACTACAAAAAAATAATATTATATTAGAGGTATATATACGAAAGAAAAGTATAAAAGACCGCCTCTAAAACAAGACATCACCAATGAGGAAGACGGAAGGGGGAAGCTAAAGATTAACATTCAGAATGACAAGAAGCAGGTAGTAAGGTCAAACTGAGAAGACGAAAGGGTAAAGGATTAAAAGAAATGGAGATAGCCTAACGAGGGAGATATAAGAAACGAGGAGCGAAAGAGTGGGGGGAAAATACAGTGTACATAACAGAGCAGTGACATAATTAACAAAAAACAAAATGGGTCCACTTAACTAAAGATTGTATATAAAACTAAAGACAAAAGTCAGAATTAATTTCTTTAAGTATTAGTTTTTTAATTATAGCATCTATTTTATATAAGCCAGATAAAAGGTTAAAATTATCACATTGGCTTATAAAAGCACATTCAATGATATTCCTTTTTATAGGGTCATTGTAACGATAAATAAATTTTGCCGAGTTCCAGTTAATTAGATGGTCCTTATCTGACATGTAGACAAAGAAAGCACTATTATTTTCCCCTCTTCGGACATTATATTTATGTTGATTTATGCGAACAGAAAGTTGTTTACCTTTTTATCCATCATATTTACTTAGGCAACCAGAACACTCAACTGAATTACTCCCCCTTCCCCCCAAAAAACTATTACAATTATTACGTACTAATAAATTCTCAATGGTCGTCTCATAATTAAAAGCAACAGAAATGTTAAAGTTATTCAAAGGACGGGGAATATCACTAAAACAAAGAGAAAATGGTAGAACTAAAATGTTATTACTATGCTAAAAATGTCTTTTTAGCAGAAGAGAGACAGTTTTGAAGAAACGGGTAAGGGCAACAAAGCTTATGGCCAATTTAGAAATATTAGAAAATTCCAAATCCATATATTCCGGGCTCACAACTCGTAATGCCCGTAGAAACATGGAAGAAAAACAGAACGTTTAACTTTAGGGCTGTGAGAAGAGTAAAAATATATAAACCCACACACAAAAACATGTAGATATATTAACGCACATAGAAACAAATACACATCCAGCTGAGTCCTCTCGGGGGAGACGAGAAGACATTCTTTGATATTTAATTAAACTTACACACAAAAAATGCAGATATATTAACGCACATAGAAACAAATACACACCCATCCGAGTCTCCTCGGGGGGGGGGGGGGGGGAGAACACATTCTTCGATATTTAATTAGACTTACACACAACAAGATGCAGATATATTAACGCACATCGAAACAAATACACATCCAGCTGAGTCCTCTCGGGGGGGGGGGGGCGAGAACACATTATTTCATATTTAATTAAACTTACTCACAAAAAGATGCAGATATATTAACACACATAGAAACAAATACACAAAAAGATGCAGATATATTAATGCACATAGAAACAAATACACAAAAAGATGCAGATATATTAACGCACATAGAAACAAATACACAAAAAGATGCAGATATATTACCTCACATAGAAACAAATACACAAAAAGATGCAGATATATTAACGCACATAGAAACAAATACGCACCCAGCTAAGTTTCCTTGGGGAGGGGCGTGGGGGGAGACTCGTCTCCTTGCAAATGATAAAGATCAAATAAAGTTAAACAATCCCGAGAAAAATCGCTTAACGGTTTAATTTTAAGATGCTCATCTTTACCTATTTTTCCTTAGTGTTCTTGTTAGCACAACACACACACACACACACACACACATACACACTCTGTTCCAAGGAACCCTACCGATGGGTATCTATATCCACATGCCTCTAACGCGGAACTGATCCCTGCGCCCCCGAGACGAAGAAGGTTCCACCTGAACGCTCTTTAGTATCAAAAACATAATACTCACACCTCTTGACGCCTTCGGGCTCACCAGCAATTGCCATTCTACCCTTTATGTCTATTTCATTATTCGGTCCACTTGGATGAAGGCAGGTTGGCGAACCACTACTACAACCTATCTTTCCCTCGATGGTTTAGGTGCCGCTAAAAGATAAAACCAAACTACCTACCTTAATTATTTTTTTACCTGGCCCTGGAAGTGCTTAGGTTTCCTCCATCCGCCCCTCGCATTCGGAGGAGATTTCCAGACTGGGTAATGAAATGCACATAACGATCAGAATGACAATCGCTGGTAAGACATAAGTGGTCGGTCCTTGTAGGAGAGGTGTGGGAGAGTGTTGTTCTTTGTGGGATAAGATTACCTCCATTAGGGGAACACTAGTGCTGCACGTCTGGTATGTTGATGTGAGCCCCCTTCCCCCCAGGAAACAATAGTACTCCATCATCAGTGTCCCGCAACAGAGAGTGTGGATATTTTGTGCGGTGAAGGCAGGTAATGAAATGATAGCGGTGTTTTACTCGGTGATGCGTGTTGGGCTACCTGCCCCCTCTAGATTTGAGTATCAGTGTTTCCGCCGATGAGCGTCTCTCTCGTGAACCCTGCTGAAAATTTTATGTCCGGGCTCCCCGGATCGATCTCTTGCCTAGACGCTAGATGTCCAACGCCATATCCACTAGGCTAGCGAAAGCTCTCTAATGGTGGCTAGGATTAGTCCCACTCCTTAATTAAGACTGCTAATCCTTATCAGTGCCCTTCCGGAGTGTTTATCCTCCCTTGGTAAAATGTGTGAGTGCTCATCTTTATTCCAAGTCTTTGGAAGTGCTTATTTTTACTTGATGCAAAGATAAAAGACAATTACTAACAGGTCACAGCAAATACTTTCCGTTGTATTCCTTCACATAGTCCTTGGTACCTCTCGAGGTTGAGCCTCAAGGAGAAGGTATTTCTTCCAGGTTGTTCACTCACATGTTATTAATGACGCGAAAGAGGGAAATAATGAAGTCAGAAGGTATTTAAGAGCTCCTCGAGAGCTGATTACTTGGGTCGATGGTGAAATAATGGGCGCTGCTGCAATCATGGTTAAAATGGTGCACGAGAATGGGGTGACGTCTAGCCTCCTCCCCCCAATTTAATGATTCAGATAAAGTAATCCGATGGAGGAAAGCAGAGAGAATTTGTGGCGTAATTTTGATGATTGTAACATGACAAACAATGAGGACATCCCAGCCCCAACTCTGTATAATTAATCTTCCAAGATCCATCAATGGAATTCCAAAAAAAATCATATATTTACGTATTTGTAGATAAAGAACAGAATATACACAAAAAGTAGGAAAATTAAAACAAAAGGTAACTTCTATCTACAAACCTCTCGAAATGACTAAACGGAAAACTTGAGCCTGTGATGGAGATAGACATTTTCTCTTAACTAGTGCCTCTCATTGTCCGCAAATGGCATTACTCTCAACTCTATCTATCAATTGATCGATCTGCATATCAACGGTGATTAACTGGCCTCTCCCATCTCTTCCATGATCTACTACCCGAGCAGCGACTCCGACCAGCCATCTGTAAATATTATTATAAACCATTTAATTCACAGTACTCATAAGAGGACCGGATACCGGCTCATCATGGCAAGGAGGGATTGGCTCAGTAATTAAGGCCCGTCCGTTGCGCCTACCAGTGTTGAGCCCCAGTACTGTAAGCAATTAACCCTCAATATAATGGGACTTAAGGAAAGATTTCACCCAAGACTGGTGATCCAGCTGGGTTTACAATCATTCTACCAGCGATAAAATCACCTCAAGGTAAATTTGCTTCGCAAATGACAAGGATAACTGGTTGTTTAAAAATATAATCTTATGGTTCTTGTTTCTGATGTTCGAAGATCTACAAATAGTCATTTCATAGACTCACTCATTCTAAGCAATAAACATTTCAGTTTTTCTCCCGTCATTAAAATAATAATCTTCATATTTATCCATAACTTTAGTCAGCTTAATTTCATTTCGTTTCCAAGAGAAGTTGAAAGAAAAATGTCATACTAAACTAAAGGATTTTAATATATTTTAATTATAGACTTGGGGAGAAGTTATTAAGTTATATGTTATTTCTCACTTAAATTTGCTTTTAATGTTTAAATGCTTGTTATATCAAATTCCCTAACAGGAATATAGTCATCATTAAAAGGTTAACAGTGGAAAATAGGGGCTGTAATACAAAAAAATATTGCTAATTTCCTTAGCACTCACAGAAAATATATTAAATATCTTTAAAAATTACAAAGTAATCTCCCCTCACATAAATCCATTTTCAGTCCCATTCTCTTATTCACTCTGGTTAGATGGACAAACCTCTTTAACCAGATAAAATATCAACCATACAATTCCAAGGCGTCAGTCTTGCATGAAAAGCCCTCACATGTCATTTTCTCAAAATTAACTTTTACATTTCCTCTCGTGAAACGGACTCATATTACTCCTTGAATCATAACAATGATGCTATTAGAGGTCTTCACAATTCGCTGGACAAGAGTTACTCTCGCACATTTTCATTTTATCCCCTTACACAAAAACATTTGTCGTCGAAATGAGAGAAGAGAATGAATTTTCATGGATAAACAGTGGAATTCTATGTACATCTGAGAACTCACTTTCATTCCAGGTGAAAACGGACATAAAACAATTCGGTGATGGTATGGAAACACTCTCCAATCAATGCGGGACGCATTCTCGCGCTTGCGCGAAGGTAGTTCCATCCACAAAATTACAAAGCAGCAAAAAGACAGATCCACTTGAGAGTAGATAAAAAACGAAGGAAATGGGCGAAGGGCAAGTAAACGGAATAGAATATATGAATAAAGAATTAGGTTCATCTTTTATTCTTAAACTTATTTAATATAATGCTTCTTTCTAAGACATTCTTAGACAAGTTATTTCAAATTTGTGTTATTTTATAAAAATGAAATTTGTGCTTGCGCAGTTTTCATTCTTTTATTTACTAGCTTGAAACTGTTAATCCAGGGACGACTCGATTATCTAACTCAAGTATTGAGGTATAATTCATATAAGTAAAACGGTTTAGGCATTTTAAAAAATTCCATAAGTTTGTCGCTAGGTACCGATCTCCCATTGAAATAAAAATGATGTGTCTCAGTCTGTCTTCGTACGATCAATTTTTAAGACAAGGAATTAACTTCGTTGTTCGATTCTTGACAACATATTTGGAGAACAAAATAGCACCGCATACTCCAAATGAGGTTCTACAAGCGCTCTATATAGGAGAAGAATAATATACATCAAAGTAAACGCAAAATTTTTAGCTCTGTCTCCTAAAACTTGATTCGAATTTTGTAAATCTACATCTCATTGTTTCGATAAATGTACATCATTTAAGATTGAGACGCATAAATAATATGTGCGTTTTAAATTTAGCCACACTTATTGTAACATTTTCCGGATTCTCATCATTAACTTACACTTGCTTCAGATAATTTGCATTTTCCATATTCTCGACTATTATACTACCTCTATCTAAGCCCTTTTGCAAGTCATTACAGTCACGATGACATTTGCCCTAGTACCTAGTTTCGTATCATCATCATCAAATTTTGAAATTTTACATAATTAATTTTTCTCTATGTCGTTTATAAATATATACAACCCTCGCCCCTTCCGCCAAAGAGCACTACCATCTAATGCTTTCAGTCTCATTAGTTATTGTCATAGGGAACAAAAATTTAGCTGATTATACTCATATACAATCTAAAATTATAGACAGATCAAAAGATTATCTAGGCGGCTAAATTTTAATCTTATTTTATTGCCGTGGAACCTCCCCCCCAAAAAAAAACCCAACAAACTTTAAGTTTATGTCTTTTTTCAACCAATTATTCTCCCTGTAAAGATTTCAGAAGCAATTCTAGGAGGAAAGGTGTGAGTTACTATGAATATAGGTCATGATAATCTACGAAGAGATTACAATATGGCTGGTTAAGTTATAAACACAGCCAAGATGGAAAGGAGTGATTTGCAATTTTAGAAACAATGTACTCTTAGTAAAGAATTTATAGGACTCTAGGCCACAGAGGCATTTTTTAATTAAATCAAGAAACATAATCCATCCCTTAAACTAGGAGGAAACATAAAGTATAGACTGATATTTATTTAATTATAATCTAAAGAAAAATGCAATATTAGACTATGCTTATGGTCAAACAAAAGAAAAAATTATAAGTTACAAGATTTAATTAATATTCAATGTGACCGCCTTTGGGATCGATAACACGATGATGTCTATGTATGGCCTTAGTGCAAGTGGTCCTCAGAGTTTCAGCTGATATTTCCTTCCAGCATTTTTTTTCACTTTGCACTTCAGTACTTCAACGTTTTGGTGAGATTTGGTACAGGTCTTCTGTTCAAGCATCGACCTCAGTCCATGGTGTTTCAATCTAGCTAACTGGAAGGCTACATTTCCTTAGACCGAAATCTCTTAAAATTTGCCTGGCACCAGTCTTGAACTTATTTTTCCTGTGTGTGAGATTGCTTCATCCTGTTAAAAGATTACACCGGCATTTCCTATATTGGCATCCATCTAGAGGATGCCTTTTTCCTTCAACATGTATGTACACATGAATGTTGATTGATATTTACTTCCTTTTCACTGAAGAGGAGAGGTGCTTTTTCGGCTCTTCGATGTTACACCCGCCCAGACTTCAGTGAAACTTGGTTTTGTCTCTTGAAAGATGACCTCTGTTCAACATAAATCTCATTTTCATTTTGACCCAAACACGATCATTCTGTTTGTCGCAAGTTGTCTGAATATTGAGTAACCTCTGATCCGTTTTTAGAATCTGAAGCTGGAAGAGCCGCTGAAAGAGCAGTTTTGCTTTATTTACAATCTTATTTCTTGTGAGGATAGAAAACAAATGTTATTTATCTATCTTAAATTTAGGAATTTCTTAGATTACTTGGGCATGTAAAGCAAGTTGCATGGCACTCCTCCTTCAATTTCACCTGACCTTGTTTATCGTGTTCATAATGAGGTTTAGGGCTCTCACTGAAGGAGGCCAGGTGTTCTCAGTCCTAAAAGACAATTGTATGTCTCTTTAAGTCCTTTGATTCCTGAAAAACTCCAAATCCGCTCACAGTGGTGTTCAACATTTTGAAAATATTGACTTTTGTCTTCCCGCTTCTATACAGATATTAAATTGCTAAACAGATTTGTAAATGAGTGTTTTTTAAGGATTTTAAATTTAATTCAAAATTCAATCAATTCTGAAAGGTCATGCAAAAATGTAATTTATTTTGAGTATACAAACATATTTAAAATCATTTGTAAAAGCAGTCCATATTTTGTGACCACTCCGTGTAAGGCGCTTGTAAGACTGCAATTGGAGTAGGCGATTGGAGTAGACTGAGACTCCTCTGTTTCCTAAGATTGCATGAAGGTAGACTGAGACTCCTCTGCTTCCTTAGATTGCATGAGGGTAGACTGAGACTCCTCTGTTTCCTAAGATTGCATAAAGGTAGACTGAGACTCCTCTGCCTCCTTAGATTGCATGAAGGTAGACTGAGACTCCTCTGCTTCCTTAGATTGCATGAGGGTAGACTGAGACTCCTCTGTTTCCTTAGATTGCATGAAGGTAGACTAAGACTCCTCTGTTTCCTCAGATTGCATGAAGGTAGACTGAGACTCCTCTGTTTCCTTAGATTGCATGAAGACAGACTGATACTCCTCTTTTCTTTCATTTGAAGATCAATATCTACACGGCCAAATTATTAAGTCTAAAATACTTAACTGCTTCTCTAGTATTAAGAAAAGAATTGTCAAATATTACATTTAAATTTAGAGAACAGGAGTTAAATTAATTATTTTGCACTTTCTATCGATTCTGACATCCACCTTGTCCTCACTCTCTTAACTAACTTGAGTGGATCTTAGTGTCTTTACTATTTCTTAAATTTTATATTTATGAGCATTTAATTATCCGTTTGGGGATCTTCTCCGTTGGGCAAAAAACTAATGGTATTACCTACCTTACCTGCCTACTCTCTACCTACGGTTTTCAATCCATTTTGGTAAGCTACTTTCTATTCCGTGCGCTCTTAACTTTATTAAAAGCCTTTTATTTGACGATGTTCACAAGCCTGTTTGAAGTCGAGATAAACTACAGCTACAGCTTTATTTTGGTTAATTTTTATGATCATTTTCTGAAGATGATCTTAAAAAATACTTAATCCTAAGCAACCGTGTCTATATTTAAACTGCCTGTCATTTATTAAATTATTTACCTCCAGGTGTTCTACAAACTTATCTTTAACAATGGACTCCAAGAATGTGCTAACAAAAAAAGCGAGATGGGTAGGAAATTTCTAGGATCAATCTTTATTTTTTCTTTGAAAATTGGTATTAAATATGCCCTTTTAACTTATTAAGATTAATTCTTTGGCTAATAGACTTTTAAAAAAAATAAAAAGCAACAGTTCAAACTCTGTCGTTCAGTTCTTATTTTAAAATTGTATATAGCCAGTACGAACACTGCTCTTTCTTCTCTTCCTTATTTCAAACACAACATATTGCCGTATACGACCCTGGTGAAAGGGTTTCCATTCTAAACTTCCCTCACTTGGAACGGTTGTCTCTCTCATTTGCCACGAAGAGTAAGTACCAAAATATCGCTGCCTGGTAGAAAATTTAAGTACTACCATACCTACCCGGACCAAAGTGGAACGTTTCCTTGGCCCTCTCCTAACCTCAGATTTTGGCAGTTATTGTTATACCAATCCTAATTTTGTGTCATTATTTTGTTTGTAATTCCTCTAAAGATAGCTATGGTTGCATTAACAACTAGGTTTAATGATAATCCAAGTTTATTGTGAACAATAAAATTTAGATGGTCTGAGTGCACTATTTTTAACATTTATTGCTAGATGATCTTGAAAAGGTTGATTTCTTTATTAGATAATTGGTTAAAACACTCGACCTGGAGTTTCGCCATGTCAGTTCGTATCCCGATCAGAGGAAAGACAAAGGTTTATTTATGCAAGGGGTGAGTTCATTTTGTTGTCCCTTGTTCTCCCCATTTTAACGATTTTTCCTTATTTCATTCTCATGTTTCCATCTAAAACGTCAATTCGCTACAATAAACTCAGCTTTCCTGATAGCGTCTTCTCAGAGCTCCAGCTCTATATGCATCTGCATAATTTACTTAATTTGGGCGAGAGTTGGCCATGTTCTAAATGTTTTGCTGCCTTGTTCTCGGTGACATCCGGTGCAAATTTCTGTTTCAGTCAAACCGACATATTTTATCTAATTTGTGCAAAAGTTATGGATGTGTTAAACTTTCATGTTTCTTGCGGTAGCCGACAAGAATTTATGTGTGAGTCAGGCTGTTGTTGTGTCAATGTATACTGATTTTAGGCTGGACACCCAATCAAAGCTTTTCTAGGGCGTCCCTTGTAACGTAAGTGGGTTATCTATTATGAGTTAGTGTGTTGTGAATGCATTTAGACTATAGTTTGAACCCAATTATTGAATGGGTTGTTATATTTTGGTTATCCTTTCCATCTTTTAATTTTTGAGTGGACTTTTAAAATTTTATTAGAAGGAATTAAACTTAAAATTCATTGATGTGAATCCTAGCTTGTTCCACAAACATTTTCAAACAAGCATTGGTGGGCTCTTTTTATATTATTTACGTACGACGGTTTATATTTGCAAATAAACAAACATCATGGACATATTACAGTGACAACTGCGCTTTAATAGGGGTTGCAAACCATGATCGGCCCAGTATAGAGCAACCAGCGCGAAATCTGAACAAATCTGCATGGTAACGAGCGAATACCAAAGGTGACCTAGATTCATTCATATTGAGATGCGACGATCGCTTCCGATTTCTCATATCCGACACCAATTGAAGGAAATGCAATGATTAAGGCAGTAATTCTGAGTTCTGTTAGATAGAGTTATCTAAGAGAGAAGTAATTTTATGAAAGAATTCTAATTCGGGTGAGATTAATCTCGTGATTTAATAACCCATTCATCCACACCCTATTCAAAACTTGTGATGGTAGATTTAAAAACGCCTATCCTAGGATTTCTTTTAGACACAACTCAAAACCAAAATGCCTCAGGTCCAACAGCTCCAACGGGCAAAACGTTGCTAAGTTCCAATTTGAACTTAGAGAGGTTCATCGATCCAAAAACATGATTAGGAAACTCATTTCATGGTTTATTCACCGCTGAAATCAAACTTCTAGAAAACTGTGTGATGTTGAAGCTCTCAAAAGAAAGGCAATACTGATAAAAATTTCCTCTGTCTCGAGTATTAAGAGCCGAGTGGAAAAATCTGCAACGAAAGTCAGTTTTTAATTGAAGATTAAAACCGTTCTTATTAATATTATGTATATTAATAGATATTGGTATTCATTGTCCCAAACATAGCATATGTATATATGTGAGATAGTCACATAATTTATTACTTCATTATAACTTGCTATGCATACCAGGCAGGACCACAATTTATAAAAATAACAAAAGCTGTCTGGAAGAGTATGGTCTTTGGTAGTTCAAAATTCTGAAATTCTGACATTTGGGTTTATAAACTGTATGAACCATTTATGCCAAATACTGCCCAATAGAAACCATAGCAACTTGCGACGGCGAGGAAAATTTATATCACTTACCCATCTACGAGTATTTTTGAGAAATAATCCAGCTTTATAATGTATACTGCATCTATTGTTACCACACATGTTAGTCTTCATAGAGGTAAGCAAAGAGAGATGCACAAGAATGCCGTATGGATAAACAAACATCTAGACAGTAACAAAGGTGCAGAAACGAATTATATTATTATGCTAATGCTCAAAGCGAAAGGTATGAAATCACTGCAAAGAGATTGTTAACCCAAAGAAATATTGTTTCAAAACAGCATCAAATTCAAAGTGAATAAATTTGTTTGAATATAACAAATAAATGACTGACGAAGGAACGTTTGGTTGTTTCTAGGTAAAAGGGATATACCTCGGAATATAATAGCTAATTAAATAAATTATAACTTTAATCATTAATTAGATAAAAATAATAGAAAATAGAGATGGCCGCAAAACAAAATTTGCCTATGTGGAATAAGAAAATTGAACAAATTAAAATCGATGTATAGGAATTGCAAAAGATCGCGATGGATAGAAAAGAATCCACTTGACCGCAATGGCTGTAGAATTCGAATAGAGAGGAGCATTATGGTTGGATGTAATAGTTTTGGTGCAACTTAGTGGATCTTAGTGTCTTTACTATTTCTTAAATTTTATATTTATGAGCATTTAATTATCCGTTTGGGGATCTTCTCCGTTGGGCAAAAAACTAATGGTATTACCTACCTTACCTGCCTACTCTCTACCTACGGTTTTCAATCCATTTTGGTAAGCTACTTTCTATTCCGTGAGCTCTTAACTTTATTAAAAGCCTTTTATTTGACGATGTTCACAAGCCTGTTTGAAGTCGAGATAAACTACAGCTACAGCTTTATTTTGGTTAATTTTTATGATCATTTTCTGAAGATGATCTTAAAAAATACTTAATCCTAAGCAACCGTGTCTATATTTAAACTGCCTGTCATTTATTAAATTATTTACCTCCAGGTGTTCTACAAACTTATCTTTAACAATGGACTCCAAGAATGTGCTAACAAAAAAAGCGAGATGGGTAGGAAATTTCTAGGATCAGTCTTTATTTTTTCTTTATTAGGATTAATTTTTTAGATAATAGACTTTAAAAAAAATAAAAAGCAACAGTTCAAACTCTGTCGTTCAGTTCTTATTTTAAAATTGTATATAGCCAGTACGAACACTGCTCTTTCTTCTCTTCCTTATTTCAAAAGTAGAGAGATAAATCTAAGGATAAATCTCATTCTGTGCTACGAAAATGATGGTGCTCATACACACCTTCTCGATTTGTGAAAGTGTCAATGAAAGTGAATACATTAAAACAGGTACGTGTTTATATTTTCCCCTCTATTTTTCTTATTACTTTTCAGTAAGAGATGACAAGACTTTTCGGACTACCCTGTACATTTTAATTTGACCGACAGCTTTTTTGTCTGCTATTTGACCTTATCTGCCAAGCTCCTCTTGATTCGGTTATGAATTCTGCCTGCCCTGAATCTATCGCCTCAACCTGATTGACGCACTAATCTTTTTTATCATTAATACAAGCCATGGCTTCGCCACTCTCCCTACGGAGGGGGTTTACACTTCGCTACTAAGATTAAAATTTAAATTCTAAAAAAAAGCAGCCATGGTTAATTTTTTAAAAATTTTCTAAACTTCGTCAATTATAATAATTTTAAAAAAGGAACTCTAAACTAAATTTCCCCCCTTTCAAAATATCACATTGCTAAAATATAGTTATAGAAGAAAATATATAAAAATAAATTTTCTGAACTTCACCGTTTGTAATTCTTTGGGTTTTAAAAAATTGACCAAATTTCTTTTAAATTTAAAATTTTAATCTTAGTAGTGAAGCGTAAGCTCCCCCGTAAGGGGAGAGTGGCGAAGCCATTTCCTGGTTTGATATTATCAAAGAATTATTAGAAATAACTTGAATAAAAATTGTAAATATACCTACGTGGTTTGGGTCTAAAAAAAAACAGCTTTTTTTACCTGAAATTGCATTTATATACTAAAGAAAAAAACATCCATCCCTTAATTCTAATACATTTTCTGAACTTCACGATTTGTAATTATCTTTTCAAAATAACGCAAAAATCATGTCATTTGTCCACTAAGGAAAAAACATCTATTAATTTTTCACCCATCTTCAAAAATCCCGTTATACAATTATAGAGTTAGTGATGATGATGATGATGATAATGATGAGGAATATTAAATTTACTAAATATGGGCCTAGTATACACCTAAATTCATTTTCCAGACAGACTATTAAAGTTTACTGAAACAATTGGACACAGTAAAAGAATTAGGGTAATTAAACATAACCCACGATAACTAGCTTAGAAAATATTTGATTTACTATTAATGGCGTTACAATGTATGCTTTGATGAAACCAGGTGGCAAATTATTCCATTCCTCTTCAACATGAAAGTGGCATAAACTTCAAATCTTCCAGAACCAAATATTTGTTCTCACCTGTAAACTAACTCTTTTTAGTTCTATCTTATCAAACCTTTTAACACGACTGGAACTATTCAAAAATTGGTATTAGTAAACTATTTATTCACCTAATGTAAGGAAATTTATCCTTAAATTTATCACTTAGGTGTGATGACTCTTAACCATTGTATGTAAATTATTTAAAACTACGTACCAACTTTGAAATGATACTCCATTGACATTATTTGCATCAACTCTTTTGGGTTGATCCTTTCAATCAAAGCAAAACTCATCAGGCCCTGACTATTCTCCCATGAGCAAAAGAAATTCGCCTCATAAAAAAACCTTTGTTTATAAAAGGTGAAAAATAACTTGGTCACTTCCACCAGAAAGGAGTGTAAGTTAGTGGCAGTGAATATGTGAGGAAGGTTAATAAAAACATAAGCATTAGCTGCGGAGAGAAAGCTATTCCAACACGCGCTGTCTATATACACACACCTGTTAAACAGGACATGCCTAATTAATCAGTTAGACGAGATAACAACACAGGCAAGTCAGCTACACTGATAAATTAAATATGGACAGCGTTGGAAGTTCTATACAATTAACCCTTTCTGATAGAAGTAAGCTATAGAATACCTTTATTTGTTTATAAAAAAGGTGAAAATCAACTTATTCACTTCCACCAGAAAGGAGTGGAAGTTAGTGCCAGTGAATAGGTGAGAAAGGTTAATAAGGCCACTACGTCAAGTATAACAGGAGACTTGAGACTCACCAGACCAACGCAGGTGAGTACACTTTTCCTGTACCAGTTCACCATTCAACGAAGAGAGGTTCTATTGGAGTTGGTTTACCATGTAAGCGCTGGTTGCAAGGATTATTATCGATTGCGTCATCCTGTTCATCATTGGCCTTTCTTATTACACTGGTAGGCAAAATATTGCCAAGGAAGTGCCCATTGGTCCCTCTCCCTCGCTCGAGTTTGCTCTGATACCCTTGCAATGAGTGATTCGCACCCTGATACCTTCTACGAGGTCGTTTTCAAGGTCTCTATAAAGAGGTCCAGTTTAGGATTTCTTTTGTCCATGATGTGTAGTTTCTTCAGACAATGTGTCCTATCTATTTCCCCTTCAGAATTTTAGTTCCTCTTAGTATATCTTACAATCGAGGTTGTGTTCTTATCCATAGAGTTCTTTAATGGTTTCTACATGTTATTCCTAAAATGTGTCTTTATATGTTTCTCTGAGTCATATTCAAATATACTCCTTTT
This sequence comes from Ceratothoa steindachneri, assembly GCA_963969495.1. Classification (NCBI taxonomy): domain Eukaryota; kingdom Metazoa; phylum Arthropoda; class Malacostraca; order Isopoda; family Cymothoidae; genus Ceratothoa; species Ceratothoa steindachneri. The sequence goes on from OZ018326.1 coordinate 111,194,534, forward strand.
AAACGTACGATAGTCATTATTTCCTGTTTTCTTTTCTATTTAGTAGTCAAAATACCTCTTTCATTCTACAGTAAATTCGTTATTTAACATTTTGGGCTAAAAGAGGAATTTCGAATACCAAGTTCATAATAGTATCGAGGCACGGAAAAGAGCATACTAAACCGTCAGTAAATGAGATAAATGAGGCTTAAGTATCTACAAAAGTAACATCAAAAATGAGAAGCGAATAACCGACATCGAAGTAATGGACGAAATATTTTTCTAAATTTTCCCTAAATTTCGCTCAGTGACAGTAATGGCGCGCTCATCCAGGACCTCTCGGAAAAGGAATACAAAAACGCTACATTTGATTTGCGCGGGAAATTGAAGAAAATTCAACTTGGAAGTTTGGTTCTACTTCATTGGAAAAACTGCTTAGTATTTGTCGTGGTATGACATTACATTATATCAATACCATATTATATATATGGGGGAGGGATCAATAACTTAAAGGCGAACCGACAAGGGACGCGCGGAACAGCGAGAAAAGAGTGCAACGACGTCCGGTAAAATTTGGGCAATGGCAAAGCTCAAGGTTATTTAAAGAGGCATGTACAAAAATATAATTTTATTTACATAAAATAAGAGAATCAATAGGCAAAATTAAATTGGTAAATGAGGGGGGAATTGCAGAGTTATGCGTCAAACTCTGAAGTTAAAAATTAATGCATTACAGAAGAAGAGTATTCAAATGGGGAGGATTAACTCAAATGGGTTGCTGAAGGGGGAGAGCGGTTGGCTTACAAAGGATTCTGGGTGAGACGTCAGGGTAAGGTTTCACGGATGTCTTCTGCAAGCAATAAACGTGAGGGCGAGGGCGCTCGGAGCTTCTGAGCGGGAAGTTGACGTAATGACGTTTCTCCAAAGGGGGAGACAGTAACGTCCGGTCCAAGGGAGAGTATTTCGGCTACCCGAAAACGAGGGGAAAACGAGGAGGGCTTCGACAGAAGTTGATGAGTGGAGTCGGAAAAATCGATCGGTGGCGATCGTCAAATGGAATTACCACACTGGCTGAGTTAATTCCAAGACACAAAAGTTCAGCTGTCACTTTGCTTTGTCGTTAACACCTGACTTGGAACTAGGGGAAACTTCTTGGGTCCAGGTGAGACTCCTCAACTCTGTGTCTCCCACATGGAAGACGAGCTCTTTATATATATCCGAGCCTTCCCCCCCCCTTCCCCGCAGGGGTGGTGGAAACAGCGCTACTCTCAAATGGCCTCGAATCTTCACGTCGAGGCGATTCTAACCCGCGAAAAGGTGGTCCGAGGTGGACGCAGTTCGAGGCTACCGCTTGTGGATGGGGGAAAGGAGGCTCACCAATTTAAGCCTAACCAAATTCTAGACTTTTCTTTGGCGCATGGACGTCACTTCCGTGGAAAAGAAGTTCCACGTAGAATTCCCCCACAGTATTTAATAATTCCACTCGTAATCATAATGATTATATTTATAGACAACCTAAACTACAATCGTTTACGGAAGTAATATAAGTTAACATTAAATTTAAAGATATACTTTGTGATTTTATAAGAATTTATCCTAATTTTGAGCCCTTTTTGACCCTTGGATGGGATCCGGATTTTAGGAAGGAAAAACGACTGAGAAATAGAATGAATATAATTGAAAAGTAGATTCGGTATGAGGATTAAAATTATTTCCCCCTGGAATAATAAACATAAAACGGGGAAAGAATATGAATTTAATTGCATTTAAAAATAAAGCTAAACTCAATTATCTTTTCTCCACAAGAAAATTCTTGACGAGAGCAATAGCAACGAAGACAGACCATGCAGAAAGGTATAAGAAGGGATCTGTAAAGAAAGTGAAGTTATAACATGTGAAAATGTGTTGAAGATATATAAACACTGGGAACGAGAGAAAAAACTGCAGTTGTTGGGACAAGAAAGGCACAAAATTTTTGCAGATTTTAGCAAGGTTGTTTATCCTTCACCTGTGGATGCGTAAGTAGCTGGATAAGGAAGATGAAGGATGGGGGCAGTAGTCGTAAAAATGAGGGAGGGGTACAAGCATGTGGAAAATCCCTCCCTTCCAACTGGATCCAAGAGGAGGGGTGAACCAGCCTTACCCCATTTCAGTCTCTGAGGATGGATGAATGGACGAAGGCCGGTCGGCGATCAGTCTGCGAACATATCCGCCGGGCATGAAAACCAGAAGAAAAGAGGCTTCTAAACAAAGTGGCGATAGAAGGGTGCAGTGGAAAGATTCAAAAAGAATAAGGACCAATTAGGGGCACGGCGCCCCTCCAGCTACCAGTTGTAACATTCTACACAGTTGTTGCCACGAAAAATGAAGAAGGTAGTTGAATTCGTGGAAGTAATGGTGTGTGGAATGTAGATAGCCCAAGTAACGACTTAAGATCCTAGGAACTGTGTCGCTCCCCAACTTTTCAAAACGTGTTTTAGCCCCACAAATTAGTCAGAGCCCCTCCGTCCTAGAACTCAATGGAGTTCTAGACAAGATGTCCTTAAAGACAAAAGCCGTAGTAGGCAACTATCAGGCTTCGCTACCCGCGTATTTAATTACCTTGTAGAGGTGAAAACTATCTTACAGTAGAGTTGTAGAAATATAACTTGATTTCAAGTTACTTTTGATTGTCACGTGCACCGGCAAAGTAAACAACCTATGAAAGTACGACTATTCAAGTTAACCACCCGCAATGAAGAACCAGATCTAATTTTCAAACGGTTGGAAAGGCGTTCTTTTGTTTACTCGCCCCATCCTCCTTCCTCCAATCGAAGGCAAATAGCTCTCTGGATTATACATATAAATGCTCCTGAGCAAAGGCAAGACGTAACTGTAGTTGTAGGCTGCTTTTGACCATCTTTAATATTTTAATAAAAGCAAGGCTGAAAATCTTTCAGGAAGCGCCGGATAGAAGAAAATTTGTTATTAAGCTGTTACTTCCAATTTCAAAGTATCGAAGCAACAGTGCGCGGATGAAGATTTAGATCTTAACGATAGTTATGTAACATTTTCATTTAATAGGTATGTATATAAGATAGCCAAAAAAATTACTGTCCCTTTTAAAAAGGAATTCAGATTCATCTTAAGGTATAAAATAATATATTTAATCATCAAATTGGTTTCCATCATTCTAGCCAATGCTCTCGCATCCTTTACTAAACAGTAGATAACATTCATAGAGAATCCATTTGATATTTATGAAATATAAATATTATTTGATATCCTTTCCCACCTCCTTCATATTAGAATAAACTGTCATTTAGATGATGTTGCAATCACCTAAAGAAATGATTATCATATATATTGCAAGGTGTGGGGAGAATCAGGAAAACCCTCTCTACCTAAGGCAATATTTTTTCTTGGGATAGATGAGCCACGCGAGAGCGTACATTCTTTCGTTTGACCATTGAAGAACGTTTATGTTCATGAGTTTCAAATAAACGTTGAAATTATCGAACACTAGCTGAAATTCGTGGAGCGGGCGAATAATTTTCTGAAAATGCTACCCCTACCTGCCAAAATAGCTCTACTGATTCTGATTCTGATTCAGTTAAAGTGGGTGCATGTAAGGCAGACGATAGGGTGTGTGGGTAGATAGAGAAAATAGAGCAGTGGAGAAAAGAGAAAGAAGTGTGGTAAGGTGCAAAGAGATGCCTAGAGTCTGGTGATCAGACATATCACTTTTATTATTTTATTGGTTGCGTGTATTCTTTGTTGTTACTGTCGATTTGTAATAATTATAAATAATTATTTATGGCGTTCAAGCCATTTGTCTTAATATTTTTTAGTTCATTCGGTGTATGTTATGCATTGCTTATTTTGTATGTGTTTATTAATACATTTAAGTGCGTGCTTAATGTTTTGGTATTTTTGTGTGAGTGTGTTTTTTAGTGTTCTTTTTTCTTCAAGTTGGTGATTATTGTCGAAATCGGGTTTCTTTTCGTAGTCTTGATTTGCAGTTTTCTTCATCGGTGATTTTTCTTAGTTGTGGGTTGATTTGTCAAGTTCGTTTTTCTTCTTCTTTGATGTTTTTACAGGTAATACATCTCATTATAATTATGTGTAGAATGGCACTTCGTCCCCGCCAGCCACTCGGTTGGCGGAACTGGGAAATCTGGCACGACAGTCAGCTCCTCTGTTCTGGATAATCATCTGGGTGATTTCATCACTCAGTTCCCAATTAACCTGATCCTGCATTTTCCGAGTCCGTTCTTCTATTACTTTGTTGATGGGAATTATCCCCACCTCTCTGTGCAGATCTTCCTGCCGTCTTCTTTCTTGCCTGCGTGTACCCGTGATTAGGTACATGCATTTATTTTGCACTACTTGAAGTCGCCTCTTTTGTGTTTTTGAGACACATGAGAGGGTAGAGGCGGGGTAAAGCAACGTAGATCTTACAAGGGCATTGTAGATCTTCTTTGTACTCATAATGAATAACTCCTTTCATATTCCACAAAATGCGATTAGACTATTCATTTTTGTGCGTAATATTGCAGCAAAGCTCAATTTTCACCTCGCGTCAAATTTCTGTCCTTAAACTGCTTAAGAATATTTTGATCCAATAGACATAGAGCAATATTCACGCGTAAACATTCTCCTTCAAGCAGTTTATGTGGCACGCAAATGCCATATTTTGTAGCCAAGAAAAGCCAAAGAATTGCTAGTGTGCCGTTAGTGTCAGTTCTCTCTAGGAGCTCAGAAGCAGATCAAAGTGAATTCACCGGAAATGCCTTTGATATTCTAACTATATATCGCCCGTTTAATCCAAGGGATCGGCGATACTTTCCACTCAGAAGGTTTCGGTGGGCTTACCTTCCCTCTTTAATATTGTTCTGTGGCTCGCTGCACCAAAGGGCAGAAATGAGGGGGAAGGTCGGGTATAACAGATTAGCTCCAAAATATAATTTACTAGCGCAATTATCCTAAATCGTTAGACAGCAAGTCTTATATAAATGAAATTTATGGAGTGAGTTAGATACTTAGTCAAAGGGGGAAAACGAACCAAAGTAATCACCAGCCTGATCACGTTAACAATAAAACACGGTTTACGTACCAGGAGACACGTTGACCCGACACTTGCCTGAGTTCATAAAATGACTCAAAGCTCGATTCGGAAAATACCTTAAAGCCCGGTCCGGAAAATGCTTCTAAGCATCGTGAGGGAAGAGTCGAAAGACGGTGGATCCCAGTAGAGATTCTAGGCCAAGTGATTTTTCTCACAAAAATACTTCATCCATAAAAGTAGTCTTTAAAAACATGTAAAAAAGAACAAAATAACCCCCCTCCCTTATACTATGGGAAGAAATTCATAAAAATACTTTTCTTAAGAACAAGTAAAAAACAAAAGCATCCTCCATTACAAAAAAGGAAACAAAAACTACATTTTTTTACAAACAAGTAAGAAAAGAAAACATTCTCCCGCCCACCAACGGGAACAAACACAAAAATTCCTTCTTAACAAAGGTAAACAAAACAAGATCCTCCCTTGCAAGTTGCAACAATGGGAACAAACATATAAAATAAATTCGGCCGAAAATTAATGGGCGCAAGACAAGGCATTCCAGTAACCGGTTATTTTTTTTGTTTTAAACCTATTCAAATAAGCCAATGGATTATGGACACTGAGCATTGCCAACCTTAAGCATCACGCATCAGATATATTTTAAGTTTCTATCGTAGAATAGTTTCCCAGGGCGCTTAATAGCTTCCTGAGGGTGAAACAGCAAGGTGGAGTTCCTCGCTCGTTCTTCTGCAGCAAAACCACTCTTAATTCTGAATGTGAGACATTCCCTTGAAGCCAAAACGGCTCCACGAAGTCGGGTCACTTCAGAACCGGGACATCTATCACCAGACTCTTGATTTCATCGAATGAGCCTTGGCTGCCGGTTCGCTGGCAGCGGCAGAGAGTTCACTTCAACACAGGGATGGAGCCTCACTTATTTCGAACTCAAGCCTGGAGGACGTGCATCACCTCCGTGTTCCAGGTGTAACAGCTCCACAAGGTACCTCCTCCGGTGTGGAGACGGGATGAATAAGATTGGGTTGAAAGACGTCGGCGAACAAGGGGGGAAGAGTTTTTAGAGGCTTGGCGCTTTAGCAACAATTCTATCAATTGTTATATCGAATTATCAGTATTAAAATACCATCATATAATTATCATTATATTTCTATATTATTAACTTTACTATTTCACTTATTTTCCATTAAGGAAATCCATTTTATTTCAGAGAAATGTCATTTAACTAATTTCCGTTTTCTATGCCAAGCCCGGTTTAATTGTTAGGACCACGCGAAGTTCTCAGCCTTCCCCATCACTTCCCCACTTAAGGGTCACTTTGGCGTATATAAAGCCGTACTCACGATTGTACAGAACACTTACAACAACGACCTAGTGCAAGCTGCAGAGACGGCTCGGAGATCGAAAACATAGACTCGTACGAGCGTAACTGGAAGATAAAGACGAACGTCCCAAAGTTCGTCATTATCCCCATGAACCGCACGATACACGACGACATTTATGTTGGCGATCAAAACCACTACTACTCTCTGGGAGGGGCACAGTACTCGGGCTCGAACACTTACCGTTCGAGGATATAAGCATCACGTTGTAAACCGGATCAACTTAGCACTGGTGGAATTAGTAAAACTGTTCCGCTTACGCAAACTGAGCAGGAGTACCTTAAGGAAACTCTACCTTTGCTACGTAAGACCCAAGTTGATATATCCAGCGATAATCACCCAAAGCTCAGGGATCAAGAAGCTGAGATCTATGCAGAGGGTACAGAATAAAGCCTCCTTGATTATTAACCATACAAGAAGACGGGAATGCATAACACAGAGAACACTACACAGAAGAGCTGGACTAGAATCAATTAACACTTTAATACAATCACCAGCAAAGAAGACATGGGACAAAGTAGAAACGGAAATACTGCCAAGTCTGGACCTGGACTTAGATATTAACATGAGAAGACTAAAACGGAAAATCGCACGACGGACTAACTTCCCAAGTTGCAGGCGAATTGCTGCTGAAGAATTGACAGAACGGTTTAAATAGCTTATCCTTTTATGTATTGTTTGACCCAAAGTTCATATATAAACACCCTAATTATGACAAAAACACTTAAAAATCCCAGCTTATGACCTAAATCCTTAATCTATCTTGAATTACTTACAACACTTATGTTGAAAAAAGTTTTTCAATAAGTACTTAAAATGTATTAATTCAGCTACAACTAGAATATAAAGGCTTGAACGCCTCAAAAATATATAATTATTTAAAATATGTTTATATAAAGTTAATAAAACGGATACGTAAATGTATATTTTGAATTAAAAATAAACAGATTGTGTATGTATGAATTTGTATGAAAGTATAAAAGTTCGAAAAATATGTAAAAATTTGTAGGAAAGTTTAAAGTTAGATCAAATATATATGTTAAAATTTGTATGAAAGTATAAAAGTTAGAATAAATATAGATATATATAAAAAAGTATATATATATATATATATATATATATATATATATATATATATATATATATATATATATATATATATATATGTGTGTATATATAAATAAACCAAAGAATACATATATAAAAAGAGTTTATCAAAAAGCAAGAATTTTTAAAGCATAAAGATACAAAAGAGAGAAGAAAATACTGAAACAAAAAAGACAACAGATGCCCCAATCACCAGGTCGAAATAGCAACGGTGTGTTTTCACCAAACTATCTCTTTATTACTATTTATCTACTAATAAAAACTTTGAACATCATCATATTTCACAAGACGACTCTGCTCTCCCGACGATTTCTATTCGATTCCCTGCTATCTCAAAGATACAGGAGGCGAAGCCAAAAGAAATTCTCATCGACGCCTCTCACTGAGAAGAGTGATTTTTCTACAAGATATACCATGGACGGTATAATATCGAGAGCCAACTAAAATATTCAGCAAGCCCCCTCCCTGCTTCCCCACTCCCCTTAATAAAAAATCCTTTATTTCCCTTGAGCGTCATCGTGACATGACGTGCTAAACCCTCCCCATCCCTGCCCAGCCGTGACTTGACTCTGTGAATTTGACTCTACACATAGAACTCCGTTTTAACTATGCTGTTCTACTTAGAAAGAGCATAATTGCAAACTGTGGGGAAAGGAGGTCTGAGGCTTAGCCCGCTGCGGAACCCAAAGGAAGGAGCAAACCTAGATTGGGACTAAGTTACCAACGTGGAGAGGATTAATACCCTACCCTGCGGCACCGTCCAAGAGCACAGAAGGAGACATTACCGTCTATGTGAGATGTCGGACGTAATTGAGAAATACCCTAAACCCAATAGAGGGGGCGGCATCCCGACTGGAGTTAGTTGATTCGGGCTTCAGTCATCATTAAGTCCGCCATGTTTTTACACCCTCTGAGGAGCTCAATCAGTTCCAAACTCACTCATTAATCATCACCACATCCGAGTCATTTTCACTGGGTAGTTATCGGCGGGGCGGCCGACCCATTATAAAGAAAAAAAAAAGAAATTTAAAATCGTAATCATGGCACACAACACATAACCACTCACACTCCTACATACAACAGATAAAACACCCACTACCGACAAACCCACCATAAACAATGAACACACTTCTCAACATAGTCGCTACACACGACACTCCCATCACGAACATAATAAAGACACACACAGGCCACAAACTCGTCTTCCGCTCACATGAGAACGCAGTCAAATTTCACCAACATGCATCAGACACACTCGCCGCACTAGGCATCCAGACAAAATTAGCCGACGGTGTACGGAAAAAACACCAAATTCGCATCACTAAGACCAAAACCCCTATGGTTGGCTTTCCCCACTGATGACCTCCGCACACACTTCAGAGAGAAGTATGGGGAAAAGGGCATCACATATCTTGACTACAACCACACAAAGAAACGGGCAGTAATCACACTCTCCGACGAACACAACAATTCATTGCTGCTAGACCAAAGTATCAAGGTCTGCGGCACCCTAACGCACCCACATCACATCGGGCCACAGCTAAATATAAGACTCATATAGTACCACCGGTGTTACAAAACCGGATACTCCACACGTTACTGGCAAGCAGACCTTGTCTGCTCCAAGTACAGTATATTAGGCCACCACTACAACACCTGCACAACCACCACATCCCGCTGTACAAACTGCGGCGGCGACCATGTCGCCGTCAACCCAAAATGCCTTTACCTAAGTAAGGCCCGCTCTGATGCCGTAGCGGCAATACGGCGTCCTCAGCCCACCAACACAACCACACATTCCGCCACCGCCCCTCCTGCCCTCACAAGAACATTCGCTGCTGCTGCCGGTGCAACGGTGTCCACACTTCGTCCTGTCCTAACCCAGACACACCCTACCCCAGCAGCAACCCAGACTCACCCAGCTACTCCGACACCCACCCTACCCAAGCACCTTACACCCAGAGACCCCCACTACTTCTGACACCCACCCTTATCCCACACCACAGACCCAACCCTACCTTACATCACACACCCTACCTTACACCACACACCCAAAACTACACCTGGCCGCCTTGCTCTCAACGGTGGCAAGAGATATGTCGAGGGGTGACCCCCGTCTACACGCAAAGATACTCACCACACTATTCGCCTCGCACGGTCTAGAGCGGATCACATTCCGCGAGAAGGTGTTCGCTCTAATCAACGAACACACTCACAGGAGAACCGCACTCCCCTCCACCCCGATGGGCACGAACACCCTCCCCCTGGACCCACCACCCCCACCCTCACCACGCTCCCGCCTGTCTTTCCCTGCTCCTCTCACCACTGTACCCTCCTTACCTGTCCTCTTCCCACTGCTCCCACCTCTCTTCCAACCGCCTCCTCTCCTCCCTTCACTGCTACCACTCCTTCTTCCTCTATACCTAAACTCCCTACTACCAGCAGCACTCCTTCGGCATCAACTCCCCCACCTATTGCCACCTACCGCCCTCCTAACGCCCCCGCCACCCCTCTCACAGCCTCCAACCCCTCTCCCACTGATACCACAACCGCCACCTCATTCTCCCCCAAGATCACTACACCCACCGCAACACCCCGCATTAAACCAAAAACTCCACTACGACCCTCCCCCCCACACACACACACAGACACGAGTAAAGCCGACCAACCCGCTCCTTGCTATTCCCTCCTCTCCTCATTCCACCCCTCCTTCTCCGTTCCAACCTCCTCCTTCTCCCGACACCCCCCTCTCATAATCTGCACCTCCCCTATCATCTATATCCCCCTATATACTAGCTCTACTCCATCTTCCTCTTCTCCTAACTCCCCTCTCCCAGACTCTACTCTCTCCAGCCATCCTTCCACGACCACCACCCACTCTCCCATTTTCTCTAACCCTCTCTCCACAGAACATACTCCCCCCTCTACCACGGCCAGCCCACCCAATAACACCACAGACAACCCCTCCACTCCCTCAAAACCACAGCCTAAGGCGTAAAGGTTCTCGCTCCCCACGACTCAAGGGCAATAACCAAGGAGAGGGGAACGGTGATCGTAATAAAGCGCTCTATACGCCACTCCCTCATCCAAACACACGATGACTCTTTTCTAGCCTGCTAGCGCGAACCAACCAGGGCTAAGGTTGAAATTTGGGAACGCGTTAATGGAGATACATCCTAATATATTTCTCGAGATATAATTACTGCATTTTATGACTGGTCTGGCACTGTTCCAGTTAATGCTATGGTTAAGATTGTACATACTCGTATGTAGAAAAAGCGCATATTGTTCACTGTGATTACGTACATTGGCTTGATGTTGTTTAATCTGGACATCTAGTTCTTTCTCGGTTTGTCCATAATAACAAGTATCACCATTAACTTGTTCCCAAATTTAAATCTTAGTCCTGGTTTGTTCACGCTAGACTCCATTATCACTACATACATAAAATCTCAAATAAAGTTGTTTCAGGATTTTGTACCCCCTAATTAAGGTTCAGAGGTTCGTAGTCTAATCCCCCCTTCCACTATTTCAGGCAATGTATGTCCTGCCTCCTGTTCATTCCTTGAAAATGTCTTTAAGAATAAAGACGAAAGCGCTCGGAATCGTTTTTCACTTTTCCTTTGTGGGTGTATCTGCATATATATATATATATATATATATATATGCAGATACACCCACAAAGGAAAAGTGAAAAACGATTCCGAGCGCTTTCGTTTTTATTCTTAAAGACATTTTCAAGGAATGAACAGGAGGCAGGACATACATTGCCTGAAATAGTGGAAGGGGGGATCAGACTACGAACCTCTGAACCTTAATTAGGGGGTACAAAATCCTGAAACAACTTTATTTGAGACATTAGAAGGGACATTAGAAGAAGACTGGAATCATAGAGAGCAGAGGGCGGCACAATAAAGGCAATCCTTTACCGAGAAGACAGAGATAACGCGAGGGAAAAAAAAGTTTGAAATTCCTGGCCGAGACTCAAACCCGGGTCTGCTGATTGCCGGTCAGATGCTCTACCGCTGAGCTACCAGGCACAGTGACTCTACTTCACCCAAAGCGTTACCCGATCAAACCCAGTATCTCTCTAAGCTAGGAACCTCCAAGGAATTTTTATACCACATCTTCTTACCCGTTCACAATTTAAAGGCTCATCCCCAAGTCACATACAAAGAAGAATGAGCAAATGCAAGTTCTGCGGGTGATAACAACCACCACAGGGCTTTCGCCATATTCATTTTCTGCCTTTCAAAACAATTTTGAAGACAGAAAATATAGGTGCAGAAACCTTGCATTGCAGACTATATTACAATATAGTACAAGAAAGAGAAATTTGACGCGAATGAGCAATGAGACAAGAAACCGGAGTTTTTTAGAGGTAAGAGAAAGGGACATTAGAAGAAGACTAGAATCATAGAGAGCAGAGGGCGGCACAATGAAGGCAATCCTTTACCGAGAAGACAGAGATAACGCCAGGGGAAAAAAGATTGGATGGTTCGCTCGCAGTTTAGGCTGACAGCAATCAAGCAGCCAGGATTACGAGAACTCTACATCTTCTTTTCACGTATCGACGTTGAAGCGTGTGTAATAGCAAGCATTGCTTTGAAGGCCCGAGAAATGACCTGAAGTTGCTGAAGAAATGTCAGCTGTATGACATGATTAACACCGACATATCCAACGCCATGGTGAATAAGATGGTAGGCTAACTGTGGTACCTTTCTGAGGAGTTAATCACTTCGGCATTGTTTGAAGATGATTTGGACAAAAGCACCAAGAACAAGATAGTTGTTGACTTTGCAACCATAATATCAAGACTTCTTTTCAAGAACTTGTGTATTCCAGATGATTTCCTCGAATATCCGGCAACTCAGTGGAAGCATCAGCCTTGTTTCGGTACTGGAAAAAGGTTTATCAGCACATTGGCTATCACCAACAATCACGCTGAACGTGTCTGCTTTGGTTGGGATTTCTCTGGTCACCCACAAAGGATGATGAACAACCAGTTTGTTCTGAATGTTGTTGCTGAACACCGCAAAAAGTTCCCTGATACTATCAAGTGGACCTTACTGGGAAAGAATAAGTGATATTGTTCGTAACAACACCCCTATCAATGAGAAGCTAATATTCACTGTAGAAGATCCGGTGGAGTGGATCCAGGCTTGTGAACGTTGGAAAAAACCCATTTAGTGAAATGACTGTGATTTATACCTTATCTGAGGGAACATCGGATCTATTAAGCCAGCTCTAAATATTAATACAAATCAATAAAACTTTGCACTGGCTGTTTTTACCTGCGGCGAAGCGCCAGGTCAAGGCGTCCCTTTTTTCTCAAAAGGAATAAAGTTCAATTGTACCCATTTATAACAATGAAATGATTCATATGACCATGTGAAATATGGTTATTTATCCTGTAGATTTCAAATCCTCCATCGGATTTAGCACTGGGTGGTGCCATTTAGTGGCAGAAGCCTCATTTAGCCATTTAGCTATTCGAAAGCACTTGTAAGTGATTTGAACCATGGAAACCATAAATGCAATAACCATTTCTCATCTTATCATAAAATGCCGCAGGTCATTAAAGGGACTATCCCTCTTGTTCAACCAAAAGAAACGGCTTAGCAAGGTTATGCCAACAATTTTCCTAATTTTATGTTTTTGTGCACAAATAAGGACCACCCAAATATATATATATATATATATATATATATATATATATATATATATATATATATATATATATATATATATATATATATACATATATTTTTTCTTTTTTTTTCTTTTTTGGTTGCGCATTATTTTGTTACTTCCTTGTCTCATCGGTTATCAAATTCGGTTTATTTTACTTCCGCTGTCTATTTTGTTTTTCTGGTTGTGTCAATATCGCTATCTTTTCTTATATATCGGGTTAATATTTATTTTTTTGATTCTACTTCCATCAAATCGTTGTCTATATCTTATTTGACGGATTTCATTATCAGATAAGGTGATATTATTTATCTCTTCTTGAGGTAGTGTTTCGCTGAGTTTCTCCAACAGGTTCCTCGCACGTTCGTGTAGGACTTTATTTCCAGATTCTAATATGGTTCTCCAGTGTAATTCCTATGATGTGAGTCGATCGTGTCTTTTCTTGTTTGCGATGAGTCTAGTGGCCCGGATTTGTAAGTTCTGGGCCTTTTTTTGTCAGTTGCTCAATGTGTGTGTCGAGATAATCGGGTAAAGCATTTGGGATGTAAGAGGGCCATGTATAGTTTTCTCTTGTTATTACTTGAAAGGTTATGGAATCCGTGCATCAGTGCTGTTAGAGTCCTTTTTGCTTTCTACACCTTCGGTGTTAAATGGGAGGTATATCCTTTTGTCGTTTGTTTGAGTCCGAGGACTCGCCCTTCCATGGTATAGGGATACGCCTCTCCATCTAATCTTATCGCGGCTGTTTCCCTCCCGTTTACGGGAATCATCGTTTTAATGTTATTTCTCTTCTCATATTTGTTTAAATACTTAATTTCTCTTGATGTCCTTTGTGAATTTCTCTAGGGATTTTTGTATTGCTGGCAATGATCTGTGCGATGTCATCTGCTAGTTGGATGTACATAGCACTCTTTTGTGCCGGTTGAGGTAGGTTTATGGTGTATATGGTATACAAATTGGAAAGAGACACCCTCCTTGAGTGACACCCGATTGTAATTTAAATGCCTCTCCCGTCTGGTCGTTCAGGTGCAAAGTATGTAGTGTTTCTTCCATCTAGGGAGCTTTATATTATTTTACATAGGTTTACTTCAGGCTGTTGATCTTAGCTTTCAGGCCGGGTATACATAACTTGTCAAAAGGTTTGGCAACATCGCGGAGTATGATGTTCCCTCTGTTGCCTTGCGCTGTCTAGGTGTCGATTTTTTCTGTTATGATTGCCAGTGCGGTTTCTGTTCATCGCTTGTTCCTTCCTGAAACTATATTGTTCTTGGTTGTAAAGGTTTCGGTTTTTAAAGTATTTTTAAGCCTATTCTTTCGGAGGTTTTTTGGGAGTTTCTCCAGAAAACTTCAATAGGGAGATGGTACGGTATCTTTTGATTTGGTGCTAAGGTTTACGCGGTTCCGGTAACAGGATCATCTTTGCCGTTTTGATTGCTTAAGAAAATATCCAATATTCAGAGAGGCTTTGAGAATCTTCAGTATTGCCTCATGCACATTAATCGGTGCATTAGTCAAGTGTGCCTTAGTTATGCCACTCAATCCTGGTGCTTTTTGATGAGGAATTTGACTGCTGCTAAGTACTCTTCCATTATGTAAGGCATTTCTTCTCCTATCAGGTTACGTCACTACTCGTCAACATGTAAGCATGATGTAATCTTTCCCCAGGGTGTTTGCAGCGTAAGTATAATTTCTTCTTCATATTTCCTTTCGTATTCGAGGTGTTCCTCGGTAGAACTGGGAAAAAAGTTCCTGTATCTTTGGAAGTGTTTTTGCAGTTTGAAGTTCTGGTGCAGTTCCCTATTTTGTAGTTTAATTTTTATTTGCACCTTTGATTGATTCTTCATAATCTTCTGTATTGGGTCCAAAATTTCCTTGGATCTGTTTCAATGTCCATTTTTTCTATTTTGTTGTTCCAGACCAGGTCTGATTTTTCTATAATTAGCACTCCTACTTGCCTTATATGTGCATTAGCCTGCGCTACCTTTCCATTGTATTTCCTAATTCCATAATTACCTTCGTTAAATACTGGAACTCTTCCATTTTCTCTTTGATGCCATCCTCCTATCGTGGTGCAGAGAAATTTCTATATTCTATTTTTTTTACTTTATAGTTCGTTGGCTTCTGTTATTTTGGCGGTTATTAGTTGCAGTTGGGTTTCTATTTCATTTATTGCTTGATTGCTTAGGGATCTGGCTTATATAGAATTTAGATGTTCTTTATATTTGCTCCACTCTGTTTTGCTGATTTTTTTTCTCTTTGTGATCTTGATTTGGATGTGGGAGCTGAATAAGTTGATGACTATGCTTAGCTAGTGGGATGTTTTTTTCAGGTCCTGGTTCAGTATGAAGATTGAGGTTGAAGTTGGGGCTTGTGTAAATTATATCTGGGGTGTTGGATGCTTGATCGGTTAGAAATGTTGTGAAGTCTGGTCCTTCTCTATGGACCAGATTCTTTGCATTAATAATTGCAGTCTTCTGTATATTCCGTTTGGTTGGGTTATATAACCTGCTTTCCTGCATCTGGCGTCGACATCACTGACCAGTATGGTTGATGTTGGTCGGCGAAAGAGCTTGATGAAGTTGGGGATGGTAAGGTACGGGCACCTCGGGAGTTGGTATGCCCGGCTACTACTAGATGACATGTAGTCATTCTTATCTTACGGCAAATTAGGATTCTTCGACATCTATTATTTCGGTGTAATGTATCCCAGTGTTCACTCTGATCATTATATATCGTATCTGGTCTGTGTGTGATTTGTGGTTATAATCTTCTAGTTTGGAGTTTTCATTGTTTTTTATTCAGTATTGATTCTTTGTTCTGTAATTACGACAATGTTTTTGTCTTCTTTTTTTAGTATAAATGAGTACGCCATTCCTTTTTCCCCTCAACCGTTCACGTTGAGCGCAGATATTTTTTTTCTTGGCTGGTACGTATGTGTAAATGTTGTCCTTTTGCACTTACATCTGTTCTTTTTCTGCTTTAACTTTTTCTGTAGTGGCTGGGAATCGAGTGCGGTGAGATCATCTTTGCTCAAAATGGTCATTTGAGATGTTGTAGCAAGATTCAGAGACGATTTAAATCATTCCTCTTGAGTGCATTTACGTTTCGTTGGCGTCTGAATCGTAGTCCCATGTGGATTGGCCTTTTACCAAGCCGTCGACGATTTCCTTTTGTTTTTATCCTTTAGGGAGTCGGGATTCGTGAAATCCGTCTATCTATATATTCGGTTCCTGCGTGTTCAATTTTGATTTTTTGTTTTGTTTTTGTCTTTCTCTTCGACCTTTTCAGCCACTTTCCGAGTTGCTTTCAATATTTCTCCATCGGTTGTGTTTTCTTCGGTGCCCTGCTCGGTCTCCATCTGGGCTTTTTCTTCTTCTTGATTTTCTCATTCTTTCCTTTTTATTTCGGTATCATATTAAAGTTGTATATTTCGTTTGGGGGAGAGTTCTCCAGGAAGCACAATTTTTAAGGCCGATTTCCTCCAACATAGTGTTTAGCTCCTTCCCGTAGGATCTTGGCTGCCCTATTTTAACAAAATTAGCTTGCATTATGTAAAGTATGAGGTCCGGTTTCATGCTACCTAACATATTTACAGTTGTAGTATGTAACGCATGTGCTTTCGATGATCCTCCTGTTGTTACTGTGGCATATGTTGTTTTTGTCCTTTCTTTTTCCGGATAAGCTGTTTTTTATTGACATAACTAATATTGCATATGCATTTCCAAAGTTATGGCATTACTTTTCGGGTTTTTTACACTTGTTTCCCATGCTCTTGCGCATTCCACAAAAGCCTTTTCTTTGTAGGTGCATTGTTTCGTTGCGTGCTCATCAAGGACATAAAAGGTGAAGCAAACCAGACAGATACGAAACTTTCTCTTTCGATCCAGTCAGGGGATATTTTCGTGTAAAAGTCAAGTAAGCCGTATTCTTCAGGCTTCTTTGTCATTTCTGCCGTGCAGAAGATGACCATGAAGACGTAGGTATGTTCTTCACCACTTTCGTTCTTGAACTTTACCACGTCATCGATAGTTTCCCATTTTTGTCTTATTCTAGTTCTTGTTTGATTTTCGTGCCCGAGTGTGCTCCATCCCTTGGGCCGAGGCGTATGCAAATCACGGATCTCTTCGTTGTAACGTCAGGAAGAAGGGGTGCAAGGCAGATTTTTGCGAGTTTCTACACCACATCTTGGCTCAACAGAAGATCCAGATCATTTTTCGTGTCGCAGAGTGCAACATAGCCGTTATACTGTTATTTAAGCCTTAGTAAGATGACGCCGATTTCCAAGTAGATTGTTTCTATTTTTTTCCAGGGGCGGTTATTTGTTGCCGGGAAGGATGAGGAAGAAGCACCCTTTAAGCACATTTGTGGTCGTCCATCGTGGCTCATGTGGAGTCAACTTCCGAACTCTGTTTCATTCCCTTATACCTGTGATTTTACTGGGAGTAAGAATATGTTATTTCTTCTGTATGAGAGTGGATCCCCCTTCTTCCCAACCCAGGGCACAGCCAGTGTAACTTCTGGATGAAAATGATGAATGGATGTCTTCAGGAACCCCCGGGAGGCCCTCCTCATAATAATTCAATTATTTTGAATTATCTAATCAGTGGTATAAAAAGAACAGTCGCAAGATCTCTCGCAAGGAAGAAAGATCTTTATCTTCAATACGCGACTTATAGTGAAAAGGTCAATGGATGAAAACTCGGAAAATAGCTGAGTATTTGAATTGTTTAATGAAGATCGAGATATTGGTATTCAGGGAAGGATGCTGAAATTTTGATAGTTTTAAGTATGTTTGTTTGACTATATCAAAAGATGGAGTTATATATTTAAAGATAGCCATACTATTTAACTGCGATGGAAGAAGTGAAAGCAAGTGCTTGGAGTGATATAGAATAATGCAAATGTGGATAGGACAGTTGTAAGACCATCAATTTTGTATAATATGGCGACTTGAACGACTATAAAAGATATAGAGAAGTTAGATATGACTAAACTCAGAATGCTGAGGTCGACATGTGGTGTAACAAAGCTGGGTAGGGTCAGAACTTAACAGATATATTGGAGCGTAAAAGTGGAAGAATTTAAAAAAGTGCAGGAGAGTGAGCTCAAAATGAATGCCTATGTTGTAAGGATATATGAGAAAAAGAGATATAGGAATGGAAGCGAGCGGTAGAAAATATAAAAGAAGAGTAAAAAGATGAAATGTTGATTGCGTGATGAGAGATCTGATTAAAAATGACTGGTGGAGAAAGCTTATATAGTAAGTAGGGCATTAGAGATGATTATAAAGTGTACTTACCCATATACTCTATGAAATGAGAAATGTTATAGTGAAAGGAAGTGAACAAATATACAGGCAGTCGGTTTAATAATGTATTTAATAAAATATTTTGAATTTTGTAGTTGTTCTGGCGTGATGGTGTAAATATCGTCGGGAGGCAATACCTCTCTCTCTCTCTCTCTCTCTCTCTCTTTGCTGAGAAGACAAGAATCTGTCTAGGTACCGTCTACCGAGAAATTACATCTTGTAAAACTGAGGCATCGCTAAGTATTTTAGATCCTAATATATCCTATCTTTACCTACCCTAACCTAAACTAACAAAGCATATTCTAAATTAATTTGGTTAAGTTAGGTTTAGTTGTTAGGTTATATTAGGCTAAAAAAAATTTGGGGATGCCTCATCTTTACAAGATTCCAGAATTTTGCATCAATTTTGAGGGAAGCAACCTAAGTTTTGGCAGTATTCTTGCCAAAATAGACTTAGCAGCCTCAGACTAATCCTAAGCCTCATTTATCAGCTTTCCAATCGTTATCTTTCTTTATCAATTTCCCCTACCTTTGCCTCATTTGCTAGTTTCTTGTACTATTGTCTCCTCTGCCAGTTTGATCATAATTCATTTCAAAATTCTACATTGCAATATGTCAATTTCATGCATTTATGTTCGGAATATTGTTTAAAAGGAGTAGTTCTATTCTTCTTTGGTCGCTCATATTTATATACCAAACTAATTTGAAGAGGACACAATCTTCATCGATGTATAAATATTAACTACAGTGTGAAAATAGCCCAGACTAAGAGAAAGACTCATTAAATAGTGAAGTGAGCGAACCGGCCTCCCCAAAGCAGAGGGAGGAAAGCGAGGGCCGACCTCGCTGGCAAACTCTAGCCTTTTCGGACCCATCGAAATAAGGAAGTGCATTATTGTCTGGAATGTTACCAATGAAAGGAATATGAGAGTAATGATATGAAATGAAATGAAATGGGTGCCTCTCGCAAAATCCAGGCAGCATCAAACCTGAAAGTTGCCTTGTTCAACAATGGTATTTTTGTAGTGGTACTAATCTGACTGATCGATAGTAGGGATATGAAATGTTATAACTTGGTATCAAAGGTTTTAAAAGGATGTACAACAAGGCTTACCACAAATTTACAAAGGTTGTGTTTAAGTTTAAAAGACAAGACCAGGAATTGCAGCCTAACACTGAAAAAAATATAAACACATATTTCGTGAAAATAAATCCAGGACAAGATTGGAAGAAAACACTTATGGGTTCTAACAAAATATATTTATAAAATAAACAAAAACAAAAACGTTGTCAAAATAACGAAAGAACAAGTACTTACGGGGTTGGATAATAGGGTAAGTTCGGAACAAATCTAGTGGGAAGAATATTTCCTAGCAATTTACTCGTTAGCTATTATACCAAATAAAGAAAATCAAAGAACTAATGGAAGTAAGAAACTTCACGCTAAGAATTCTTTTCATTTGATGGCGCTATTTTGGCATACGACAACGAAGTTAAGGCTGCAGGAACGACGATAACCTATCAATAGGTTAAGTTATAATGTCGAGGTATGGCCAAATGAACGTGAATATGCGCACACAGGCTCTAAGGTAGGCTAAGCAAGGCGACAACTGTCATTGTTTCTAAGAGTGTGATTTAAATAGATAGCGGCAGCTGCGTGACCAAGGAATATAACAAACACAATGACAAAAATAGATTTTTAATATACACAAACTGAAAAGGAAAAACAATAAATATATAGGGGTACATAAATGAGAAGGACTGAAGCTCCGAATACTAATTAGATAACCGTGGTTAGGGAATGGTTATAATGGGAGATTGAAGGTACTGAGGGATTTACTTCCTTTGAAACTCGAAAGTACGGTGGGGCAAATAGGGGTGATCTTGGTGACCTTGATTACTTACGAGTGGTAGCCACAAAACCCACAGCGGGTGAGTGAGGCTACTCTTCTCGAACTCGTGTTTGCGAGATGCGGGTCTCCTGTCCTCAGGAGGTCACCGAATGAACTTCAAAGTGGGGAGAGGGAGATGATTTCTCCACCCTCGGCTTGAGTGAGATAATGGGCCTCTTGCCGTG
This sequence comes from Ceratothoa steindachneri, assembly GCA_963969495.1. Lineage (NCBI taxonomy): Eukaryota > Metazoa > Arthropoda > Malacostraca > Isopoda > Cymothoidae > Ceratothoa > Ceratothoa steindachneri. Next base: position 111,215,137 of record OZ018326.1, read on the forward strand.
AGAGGTCACCAGATGCGGGTCTCCTGTCCTCAGGAGGTCTCGGAACAAACTTCTAAGAAAGGAGGGGGGAGATGACTTCTCCACACTCGGCTTGAGCGAGCTAATTGACCTCTTGAGTAAGACGTCACCAGAAGAACTTCGGAGGACGGCTTTTCCAATTCTTGATCCGAAGGCGGATGAAAAAGGCTGACGTTGCCTCACGAGACTCTTCTCCTTGACCCGAAGATACGGGTGTGATGTCCAGCTCTTCCGTGGCTTGTGACCGTCACTCACACTTCTTAGGAGAGAGCTCGTTGAATTGCACTCCTTTCGGGGAAGTCGCGTCTAACCGAATCTGTCAGTCAGCTTGGAGCGGGTGCATATATACCCGGAGCTACTCAAAACAGAGAGAGAAATTAACCTTCGTTATGAGGCGCGATGAACCGAGCGCCTCCTTACGAGGAAGTGTTAACGGTTGGGATCAGCAGCCAGACGGGTGACAGCGGCAGGGGCTATAAACGCGGTTCACGGCGAGTCTACAAAGCAGTCTCCCGACCCGAGGGGATGGGGAGGGAAGATTGAGACGACCGGCAAGAAGCTTTAGTGTGAATTTCACGGGAACCTGGTGGCGGGTCAAAAGAGATAGAGGTTGGAAAGGAAGGGGGGAGTAACGGCTGGCTTTCTCTCCTGAAAACTGTCTTAGGAGGTTGGGAAATAATATTATTCAAAGGGGATTCCTCCACATATAATAACAATTAACAACACCAACAACAACTCCTTTCAAGCACTAATAGCTCAAAGTAGAAAGAGACACACTTAAGTGCCCAGATTAGGCCATGGACCCAACGTATACACCAAACTTTTTAAAATCAAATATTAAGTATGATGGAGTTCTGCTTCCTTCGCAAGCTGGCGCTTAAGAGGCAGACCCCATCAATAGGGCTAATTGGTAGCGACAACGTACATCCAGGTACTGAGATAGGTACAACGCAATAAGTTTCTATAGAAAAGCAATGGTTCTCTCCATTCCATCTCTTGGCGCTGTTTCCCGGAAGTAGTTCATATTCAAAGGTGATATAAAATGCTGTAATAGTATTGAATCATTTGTGGATAGGTCCATGTGAAGAAGCCATGCGTAATGCCCCGCAACTTTAAACTTACGAACAAGGTATTCCTTCTTATTTCCCATGCGGTCCAAAAGGCAGTATTAGGAAGAACGAAATGTCGGTCCGGTATTTCATTATGTTCAGACAGTATGTTTCTCTCATCAGCATGTTCGTTCTCAGCAACCATTTCAAGTCCAGCACTTCAACAAAAGAAAATCTCACCATCGTCCTGAATCTCTGTAACTGTGGCATCACAGTTACTGCCAACAATAAGATGGAGAGATTCAATGTTTCAATGGGACTTAGCGCACCCTATAAGTTGCTATGGATTACAAAGCGGTAGCCAAACCGGCAACAGTGTGGAATTTCCTTTACCGAGCGGTATATTGCAACTATCGTTGGCTATAAAGGGGATGTAGAGGGCGTAGAAGTTAACTCCCCCATCGTAACAAGAGCCATCTGTGTACGCCATTACTGCACTAGTGTGAGAAGATGTTTGCTCAATGAAAAATGAAATGTGGAAGCTGTGTGGAAGGTGCTATCCTCCAGGCTAGCGTCTTGGTATCGAAAGTTATACCGAAGTCTCCTGAACTCAGAACGTTTACGGAATCATTTATGTGTCAGTTTGGGATATTCGTCACGAAATCAGTGCTGGACAAAATAAGAGGTACTATAGACAGACGGAGTTGGTGAACCCGCGCGTACAAGGGCATCAGGCAGTAAGCACAACCTATGTGAGGGTAACCTACCTAGCGTCAAAAAGAAGGCTCTCTATATGGCACGTTGAGAAGGCATCTGTCGCCAACCAGGTACAATGGTAATGGATCAGATCCAACATAACCAATAGGCTCTTAGATGCAAAGTTAACATCGAACCCTTACCTAAATATTTTAACAAATAAGGACTAATTAATGCTACTGAGTGAAGAATTCCAATGGCTTGGTTACAAAAGACAAAACCATTGTACCTCAAGAGAGTGGACATGTGGCATCACCCAGTATGGTGTCCTTAAATGAGATAGCTTATTGCGAATGGGAAGAGAAAATACTCTGCCCCTCCTCTCAATTAGCTTGAGGTCGACGGCAGTTGCACTGAAAAAACTTTCTTCTCCGTGTCTCTTTAAACAAGTGTAGGTTCCCACTTTCGGGAAGATATTCTCACTGTAGTTACTTTACGCTGCTTAGAGACAGGACTCTGATGGCTATTGGCTACGGATCTTCCCTGTGGTGCTGTCGCCTCCTCCGTCTTAAAAGAAAGGTACGGCTCGGCAGGAAACCTTTCCTGTTCCCGTGAATAGTCTTTTGGTTGGTGGCGGGCATTTGTGTTCGACCCTCCCTAGTTATTTCCAAGCCAGCTTCGGACAGAGAGAGTGAGTCTAGGCTGCCTA